>OY856413.1:694445055-695910055 GCA_963693085.1 Alisma plantago-aquatica
TATATTGCTATATTGTGTACGTTGGTGCATTATAAAATTTCACATGTATGATATTAACATATATTGTTCAACAATGAAATATTTATACATATGAACTTGTCGATCCATTTTAGATAATATAACCCATGTTTATCATAACACCTTGGGTGCAATCACCTTTATCTATCCACTAATGGACTTAGGTGAACTACCTCTTGGTAGGCTAACCCAGTGTTTAGATTATCATAATTTCATTATGTGATACTCATATTGGCATTATAATGAACAAGAAGCAAAGAAACATCCAACAATTTATTTCATAAAACTTTGAGAAATCATCAACAAATTTCAGAATTCAATATATGTGAATATTCATAAATAACCATGTGCCTTCATTACATAAATTTTGTGCAATATTGTCCAAGTACTTCAAGTAATCCACTCATCCAAAGAATATTCAACAATCCACAATCACTCAACATTAACAGAAATATGCTTACTACCAATGCGACACCATTTTATCCACATGGCACTATTTAGACATAAGTTAAGTCCTAAAGTAAGGTTTAAGGTCATCTCGAGTTTGTATTAGGAATAAACATAGCAAACCCTAATTCCATCATTAATTATTTCCAACGTTTAGAATTGAACATCATTTCATCTTAATATGATTATCTTTTTGGAATTTGTTATATTTAATCATCATCATGTTATAAATGTATTCAATGATCACTAATGTACAACCTACCAATAATTAACTCGAATGAATTTAAAATAACTAGTAATGAGCCAATCATAAAACACCATGTCAATGATTAAGAAAATTATCATTATCCACATGGGGTCAGGCCAAGTTAATGGGCTTCCATTACATCAACAACATGCTCTATGTGGGCAAGGCTCAGGGTAAAGGAAAAATGACACTAATGTCCGGGTGTTGTGATCCATATATGTTATGCACTGTAGGGTAGTTCAATACTTTTACCTAAGGGATTGTCTTCCTTCTCCTTACCCATTCCATGGCTTGTGCGAGTAGCACAACCCTGAGTCAACCTCTTTGTTGACTCTGAGATCCATGCGCCATGAGCTGCATCAAAGGGTGTCCCTATCTTTGGTAGGTTCAGACAGGGTTTTTGAGCCACCGAGATTGCTAGAAGATGACCAAAGGGGGTGGTTACATGGTTGGGTTTTATAGACATAACCAAGTATCTAGAAGGACGAAATTATCAAAGTTTGTTGTGTCATAGGAGTTGGAGGAGCTTCCTGGTAGATTGGTGGTGGATTCCCACCACTCGTGATGACCCATGGTGGTCTAAGACAGCTACTTAGAAAGGAGTTTTGAGCCTTTCATGTCAAAAACTATAGAGCATAGTCTGGATTGCTAAGCGTCCTTCTAGAGATTGCAGACTCTTCAAGGCATCCTAGTAGAGCTTTTGGCTAATCGAATTGACTAGAAGTACCATAGTGTCAGGGATGAGATGAGGTTGTTGAAAGATAATGAAGGAGATCAGTAGGGGGTTTTAGTGCTTTCACGGGAGATTGATCATGGGGTTGGGTACTTGCCATGATGGAGCTCTAGGGTACCTTATATGGGAAAGGGACTCTCATAGGGTGATGGAAAGGGCCAATGGTAAATCCTAGAAAATTGAGGGATTTGGGCATTATCTCCTTACATCTTGATAAGGGCCACGATCAAAGTCGGTGGTGATCATCTAGATCTCCTAGTGCATTGGGACTGGCTCTAGGTGTAGAGAAAACATATTTGTGGGGAGTACATAGAGTCACATGGTGTAGACCCAAGATTAAATATGACTTAAGGACCATAGATTCCATATGTAAAGAATGTGTATCTATGATATATCCAATATCCACATCACGTAGGGATATCTAGGTTCAACCAGACCTTAGTCTCAGTTATTAATCCCCTTGACTGATATTCAACTTATCTTGAATTATTTAGTGTTTTAGCATCTTATAGACTTCTAGGAGAGTCTTTATAACCCCAAATTTTGGTATTAGTTTCCCACTAACTTAATCTCGGATTCAGCAAACTTGGGATCAAGAGGAACATGATATTTAGCCTTTTTTCTCCTTGAACATTTACTTAATTTAATATCAAGGTCATATACAATCACAATTTTTTCTCAAAACTTGGATGTATCTTAATTTAGTCATTATCTTGTATTGGACCAATTATTAGGCAATATTATGTTTATTTGACACCTGAATACTTCAAATCCAAGTAGAGACGAGATAATTTCTAATTTTAACTACAAAAGTCACTAATCACTTTAGAATATCATAGTATCTTGGTAATTATCTCATAATGAGTTTATCAAACAACTCACCATGTTATCTAGTATGACATTTATGCATGAAATTCCCATTTATTTGATATGTATCCCATGGACCTATTTATAACCCAAATAGTCAAATTGGGCCAAAATTGGATCCCAAGGCCCATGATTAATATTTAGGCCTTACAATGGGTAAACAAGCCTAATTGTCTTTTTGATTAAGAAATTAGGACATTACTCATCAATTGAAGACTCATACTCATATATTTTCTTACAGTTACATTACTTCCTTTGATTGAAGATTTACTCTAAGTGTAGAGCTTAAATTCGTTATCCCAATTTGATTAGAGGAATACTATTGATTACATCATTCTAATATATTATTATTGAGTTCATAATGATAGAATCCAAATTTCCAAAGTTTGAGGATCTTACATTCACCCCTTATTAGAAAAGAATTTTGTCTCCAAAACTCAAACCCAATCATGTTAAGGTGAATGATAACTCATATTATCCTCAAACATTAGGGATAAAAATCTTTCATTGATAAGTTTTAGCTAGATTATCATTATAAATTTTATTTAGGTGAAAATTACTTATGTTATAAGATTGGAACAGAACTTATTTCAAGGATATTTTCAATTCTCATTATTTCATGAAATATTCACTTGGTGATTAAATTTTCACTTGGTAGTTTCATTTTCACTTGGTGGTCTTATTTTCACTTGCTGATTTCATATTCACCTAGGTTTCAAATCTACTAATCATTATTCACTATATTCGTGTAAGGGTGAGGTAACACCTCTATACCTAGATCATGCCATTTATTTCAACCTAGGGTATTCATCTTTGCACATCAATTTCATATATCTAATGTGGATACTCCATCTCTCACACTTAAAATAAAATGATATAAATATTTGACTACAACCTAAATACAAAGTTCATCCTATCCTATGTGCAAAGATGGCATCCTCATACATTATATCTTCATTCAAAATTTGGGTTGAATCATCTTTAACTATTACTTCAAAATAGGTCTGCATTTTGATTCCATGATTTTTCTTACATTTCATGAACTCAAGGTATAGTGATTTCCTCAACTCTTGAGTTTGTACATATGTCCCTCAAAGATTCTATTTAAAACATTATATCATAAGTTCTGGTATTGTTTATATCTGCATATCATGTATCATTAGCCTTAGCCTTCCCCTCAATGTCTCTAGGGGTATAGGTAACTTTGGAGTGATCTCATCTTGACCACATAAACCCTATGTACTTATGGAGTGTATTTTCCACTGACCCCTTTGGCCTTATGTATTCATGGAGGTGGCCATTCTCCTGATCCCATTGGCCTTGTGCACACATGTTTGTCTTTCTCCTGACCGATGGGCCCATGGGACTTATGTACTTAGGGCATTATCACCTCCTGATCCCTTGGGTCTTATGTACCTTTAAGCATTCCTAATTGACCTCAGGACTGACTTAGGGCTCTACCATGCCCAGGGTTTATTGAAATGTTATGATTTCATTTCATTCCTCTTATTAATTACACCTTATTCCAAGACAATGGTTTTTGATATATATTTATATCCCATGACTCATCATTCTTTCACATGATTCCTTTTTATGTGTTATCTTCCATGACACATTTTACTTGTGATGTCTATAATTTCATTATTATATATTTATGCATCCAATTCATAGATCCAAATGCACATCCTTCTTTTTTATACTTGGTGGTAATAGGGCTTATATACCTTAGATGTACAATCATTACATTTCTTTTAGTGTACTTCACTTTTTGTTATATATTTACCTTGGGATTTCTCTAACCAAGGATTTCATTCTTAATATCAGTTGGAGTTACATCTTCTTATTACTAAGGACAAATCATTATGAATAGGTAGGGGTAATTTCTCTCATGTCTTATGCACATAGCATCTATCATATCTTTTTGCCTTAGATTTAGGTCCAAGGTTTACCTCAAATCTCAGAATAAGGTCGATCAACACTCCCTTCTAGGAAGGTCCTAACTGAGGGCATCGTCTAGCCTTACATCTGGAGATTAGGATTTTGAGACAAAACCTGACCCTAAGGGTTTAGGTTATGCCCCCCACATAGTTTTTTTTTCCCATTCTTAGGTTGACCCGCCCTATGTCGAGACACCACCACTAAAAGTGAATTGAGAGTATTATAATTCCCATTTTGTAATTAATTAATTGTATGTTTTATATATATTTAAAACACTTTACATGATCATGCATTCATACTACATGTACTTGCATGTATGGGAATCTAGGGTATCTAATTTGTGGTACAAGGACTAGATTACCCAGCGTGTTTGTATTTTATCTTCTCCTTTTTCCCAATTAGGAATTGTTTGGTATGGGTTATTATTATTTCATATGCACTAATCTCATTACCCATGATAGGGATGTCAATAGGGAGGGTATTACCCATTTACCCTTTATCCATACCTTGTAGGGTAAGGGTAAGGGTAAAGGATTTTGTTACCCATTCCCCATTTCCCCCTTCCTCATTTCCCCACCACATTAAAAGGGGAGGGTAAGGTATGGACATTATCCATATCCTTTTACCCGCATTTATTTAACAAAAATATATAAATATATAGAACCTTATAGTTCAATTTTTTCCAATATGAAATCTTGTGGGTTGAGGCTTGCTTCTCACCCTCACTCACACTCAAATGCTTGTAGTATATTATTAGTAGATGATGAACCAGTTGATGAGGCCACAAAACAAAGGGAAAAGGATGACCATGCCACTTTAAAATAAGTTACCCTTAGACTAATGTCTAAACATATTATGCAAGTATAACATTGTCCTACTTATATTCACATTTGTGAAAATGCAAGTTAAGAAAGATAATACTTAATCTTTATCACCCTACGCACCACCTTAAAATAAGTTACTTTTGATCAAATTCATTTTATATAAAAAATACATGTATACCATTTACCCTCCTTATTTACCCTGTGGGGAAGAGGGTAAAGGTAAGGGGATTGTTAAGAACGGTAGTTGCACTTGTCCTTACTCGCTACCCTCTAGAGGGTGAGGGTGAGGGTAAGGGTAAGGGTAAAGACTTACCCTCCTCCTACCTTCCATGTTGACAACCCTAACCTAGGATTAGGATTTAAGGTTAGGGATAGGGATTACACCATGTATTTTAGGGTTTTATAATTCCCTTGACTCACTAATATTTTCATACCCTATTGGGTTATACCACTCAAGTCCTTTATGGATGAATGGATTTTTTTCCACCCATACTTGAGTCTTTCTATGGTTTACTCTCACTAGAGGGACAAAAATTTCATGTAACATTCTTCACATTTGTATCCGTAATTGACATTTTATATGATGGGTGATGCCTTAATCCTAATTCTTCTCAAAACCCTAACCTAAGACAAGGAGGGAAGTGTCTTTTAGGGTTTATTAAGCAAAGAGACTAGAAGATTAGGGTTGTCAGGGGGTATGGGTAGGATAAGGCTCTACACTTACCCTTACCCTCCAAAGGGTAGTGGATAAGGGTAAAGGTAATTACCCTTCTTAGTAATCCCCTTACCCTCCTCTTACCCTTACCCTCTTCTCTACATGGTAAATAGGGAGGGTAAAGGGTAAATGAGTAATTTTGATATATAAATGAATTTTATAAAAAAAACTTATTTTAAGGTGGTGTGTAGGGTGATAAAGATTATGTCACTTCTTTCTTGACTTGCATTTTCACAAATGTGAATATAAGAAGGACAATGTTATACTTGAGTAATATGTTTAGAGATTGGTGCAAGAATAACTTATTTTAAGGTGGTGCGGTCATCCTTTTCCCATTGTTTCACGGTCCTATCAATTGGTTCAAAATTTAATAATAATATAGTACAAGAATTTGAGTGTGAGTGGGGGTGTGAAGCAACCCGCAACTCACAAGCTTTCCTCTTGGAAAAAATAGGGTGGAAATTGAACTAGAATCTTCTATGTAGTTATATATCTTTGTTAAATAAATGTGGGTAAAAGGGTATGGACAATGTCCATACCTTACCCTCCCTTTTTAATGTGGTGGGGAAAGGGGAAAGGGTAAATGGGGAATGGGGAACAAAAACCTTTACCCTTACCCTCACCCTATAGTATAGGGTATGGATAAACGGTAAATGGGTAATACCCTCCCCATTGACAGCCCTAGAGAAGATGACGAAATTAGAGATGAGAAAATTTTGTGAAATCTTATTTCATGAAAGCCCTAGGTTTGGGAAAGACATGTATCACATTGTCTTACGGAGTCCTCGTATACCAACTTCATGGTATCGTAAGAAAATCTTTTCAGTCCCCAAAGCCATGATTCTTTTTAAACACCATTACCCTTAAATCAACCCTAATAATTTTACTTATAATCTTGTGCATTATTTAAGATTATTGATGATCAAATATTATTTGATAATTTGGGTTCTAATACCAAATGTATTGAACCCACTTTTGGGTATCCCCCAATCAAGGTGGACCTTAAAGTCAAGATCCACTACCTAAATTTCTAGTATCCAAATTCAACAAATATTAAATAATAATCAATAGTCTCAATTTATTTGAACAAAGGTTGTTTATAGGATGTATAATGTGAATCCTCTAGGGAGTTAAATGAATTTTTTAAAGGAACTAACATATACATGAGTCTAATTATGAAAATTGTATATCTAATTCTCCTTGCTACTAACTCTAATATCTTCAATGCTTCCTTCTAAATCTCAGTGTCTTTGTAAAGTTATATGTGTAAGTAACCTAAAATAGTGACAAACAAAACAAAACAATATGTTGCTATATTATGTATGTGGGTGCATACAAAAGAGTGCATGTATGATAACAACATATATTGTTTAACAATCAGATATTTACACATGAACTTGCAGATTCATTTTATATAATCTAACATATGTTTTAGGCCATTTTGGGTGCAATCACCTTTCTCTATGCATCAATTGACTTGGGTGAACTACCCCTTGGTAGGTCTTACCAGGGTTTAGATTATCATAGTTTAATTATGTGATACTCATAATGACATTATAGTGAACATGAGGTAGATAAACATCCAATACTTTATTTCATCAAACTTTTTAAACTTCTCAACAATCTTCAGAATTCTGTATATGTGATTATTTGTAAATAACTACATGCCTTCATTATGCAGATTCCATGCAATATTATCCAAGTACTTAAAGTAATCCACTCATCATAAGAACATTCAAAGAACCAACGATCAATCAACATTATTTGAAATGTGCATACTACTAATGTGTCACCATTGTATTCATATGAAACTACGTAGACCTAAATTAGGTATTAAACTAAAGTTTAGGGTCACCTCAAGTTTAGATTATGAATAAGGCTAGAAAACCCTAATTCTATCGTATCATTATTGCCAAGGTTTAGAAACCTTAAATGAACATCATTACCTTCCTAATATGGTTAATATCTTGGAATATCATTATATTTCATCATTGTCATAGTATAAATGTATTCAACATGATCAATAATCCTATTTATAAAATCTAGGGTTGACTTGCATTAATTATGTCATAACCATGCATTATCCATACTTTTGAAACTAGAGGCATTTTAGACTATGAAACTATACTATTCATATGTTTGCAACTAGAGGCATATTTAGACTCTGAAATTATTATGCATACTTTTGAAACTAGAAGCATTTTCAAAGACACAAACAAGCAAAGAAAGATGCTAAGAAGGAAGTTCAAGATGGAAGGTATAGATACTTTGATGAATAAATTGTCTCATACATGAGAAAGAAAAGGAAGAGATTTAAGTTAGGTAAAGTGCATCAAGAATGAAATTGGAAGAGAGTTGGAGAATGATGATGATATAAGAACCAATGAAGAAATTACTTCCATAAGATTTTGAATGGAGATATTCTGAATAATATAAGAGATTCACATGAGATGAATGCAAGAAACAACACTTACACACGACAAGTTTCATTATTTGAGGTCAAGAATGCTTTAAAAGGATGAAAATAAACCAAGAATGTATTATACACTGTTGTCCCATTGAGGTATGGTAGAGTATAGGGAATTAGAGAGCTATGTGGTTAACAAAACTCTATTAACAATATTATAAAAACAAAGAAGATGCAAGATGAATGGAGAAACAATACTATAGTCTTGATGTACAAGAACAAAGGAGATGTTCAAAGTTGTACAGACTACTGAGGTATCAAGTTGATGAGTCACACTTTAAAGCTTAAGGAAAGGATTATGGAGAAAAGGATAAGATTGATTACACAAATATTAGACAACCAGTTTGGTTTTATTCCGGGAAGATAAACAACATATGCTATTTTTCTAATAATGAGGCTTATGGAGAAGTATAGAGAAAATAATAGAGATCTGCACACGGTGTTTATTGATCTAGAAAAGTCCTATGATCGAGTACTTGGGGAAGTTTTATAGAGGTTTTTGCATAAAAATGGTGTGCCTATCCAATACATTGACCTGATCAAAGACATGTATGATGCCCAACTACAAGTTTTAAGAGACCTAGAGGAGAGAACAAACTTCTCTTATCATCATTGGGGTACATCAAGGATTGATAGTTGGCCCATATCTATTTGTTCTTATTATGGACAAGTTGGCAAAGCATGTTTGAGATAATATCCCTTAGAGCATGTTATTTACTGATGATATTGTGTTGATTGGTGAAAAGGAGAAATATTGAATGATATAGTTGAACTTGGAGAAATACATTGGAATATAATGGATACACACCACAATTTTAGCCAATCTAGAATTGTGAATGGTGGGGTCAAGTTGGATGGAATGGATGTACCAATATGTGATAAGTTTGACTACTTGGGATCTATTATTGAAAGGGAGGGTGAGGCTCAAGGTGATGTTTGTCACATGATCACAACATGATGGTTGAAGTGGAGGAGTGCAACTAGAGCAGTATGTGACTAGAAGATCCATCTTAGATTAAAAAGTAAGCTTTATAGAACAAATACATGCCCAACCATGATATTAAAAATTAGTTTTATAGATGGGAGTAAATGGCAGACAGTGAAGAAACATGGTCTCACAAGAGGATTGTGGCTGAAATACATATGATGAGATGGATGTTTGGGATGACAAGAAAATATCATTTGAGGAATGAATATATCAGGAACAAAGTGGGGGTGGCGAGCATCGTGGACAAGTTGCATGAAGGTCATCCAAGACATTATGGACATGTGCAGGTTGACAAATGCACCTATTTGAAGCAAGGTTATTGAATCAATCACAACTAAAAGAAGCAGAGCATGACTAACTTAACTTGGGAAGAGATAATGAAGAGAGATTATGAATCTTTACATATTGATCAGAGTATGACCCATAACAGAGTTGATTCAAAAAGAAGGATCCATGTAATGAACCCCAACATGGTTAATATTGAATCTTAGATGATAATGATGACGAGAACTATCTTATTCACGATCTACCCATTTTTCTGATCAATCTCATATATAAGTCACCACTATACGACCTACCAATAATTAATTAGAACTATTTCAAAATAATCATCAATGGGTCAATCATAAAATGAAATTTCAGCATATAAGAACATTTTCTACTAGCCATGCTGTGTTGAGCCAAGCCAATGGGCTTGTGCCACCTCAACAACATGATCTACGTGGGAAAGGATCAGGGCAAAGTGAAAATGACACCAATAACCTGATGTTGTGATCCAAATATGTCTCTGTAAGGAGGCGAGATCACCCCTTACTAAAATTTAACAAAAAATACACAACATCCATCTATTTTGAAAGAATTAAGATAATGAAGGATGCATGCATAATAATTCCATTTAAATAGGCATGATTCAGATACAAAATTTGTCTATAGTATCAGTAGAAATAAAATATGAAGTTATTACATGGATTTTGATCCAAGTTCACTACATGAGTTTCATGAAACATATACTAGTAAGGAAACTACATGATCTGGCAGTAGCAACCTAGACATGTCAGAGAAACTTCCTTCAAATCTACTCCTGGATTGGTCCTCCTTGGTCTTGTTCCTCTCCTTGTCCTAGGCCTGGGTGGTTGCGTCACCTAGCAAGAGGAGAAAACAAGGTATGTGTCAAATAAGGAGCAAGAACAAGATAATATCAAGAAAGGATAATAAAGAGTTAGAATAACTAAGAATTAAGGAGGGTCAAAAGTATGAGGAACATATCAAATAAGAATCTTGCCATAACAGATAATAACAAAGCAAGATGCATGATTAATAGTATGACTACATTAACTAAGTAGGGATAAGGCGCATACCAAACCTCAACCAGTAGGTGAGGGGAAAATTAACACATTCCTAGTCACCTACAATATATATATATAAGTGGGGAGAATATACACAATCCCCTAGGCAAAATAGCACATGCCCAAACTATGGATGATTGTATAGAGGTATAGTACATTAGCTAACTAGTCAACCAAATCACCATGCTAAAAGAAAATAATATGGTAAGGCAAGATTGAACATCAAATAATAAAAATATGGCATGTGGGTCAAAACCCAAGAAAATAATGAAATAATTGCACCAAAAAGAGAAATAGTAGGAATCAAGGTTTTAATCCATGCCTCATTGGTAAATTACAATTTGGATATCAAATATACCCAATAAAGGGGTAAGATGCACATACCTCAACTCAGTCCTATATAATTAATTTTCACCAACTTATTAGATTCTAAGATCTTATTTTCCTAATTGCAATCTATTCACATGTATTAGGGTTTTATAAAGCATAATGTGTAAAGAAACCCCAATTTTAGACCTATTTAGAAAACCTTGTATTTTGGCCACAAAACCTAGAACAAATTATTCCTTATGTTTTTCTAATTAAGAAAACATATTTCTTTGCTTTATTTGGGGTTTGTATGATTAAGTTACAAATTTTTAGGGTTTTTTATATAATTTATTAGATCCTTAATAATCAATCAACAAAAACATAGAAATTAGATTCTCAAACTATTTTTATCAGAAAGACCACATTTTTCTAATTCTAAAACATATTTTATAGAATATTTGGTCAAGCGGAGTAAAAGATATGAATTTTACAAAACTGACCAATTAAGAAATTCCAATAAGCTATGTAAGTGAAGAAATGGTGAGAGAGAGAGGGAGAAAGAGTGGGGCCAACTATAACAACTGGGCCCACTGCCCATGGCTCTAGTAGAGTTTCAGGAATGACGACTGGTCCCACAAACCACCACTAACCTTAACTACACACTTTGTCCACACTGACGTGCAAGCCATGATCAACTTCTCGACTGGTCACCCATCCTAGTACTACTCTAAGTAGAGCATGCTTAACTATGGAGTTCTTTAGTGATGGGCTCCCGGAAAAGGGGGTGCACCTTGGTGATATGGGTAGTCCAATCATTCCTTTTAATATCATGTTATTCGAGGCCTCAAATCTTGGGATGTTACAATCTCCCCCACTTAGATTCTTGACGTCCTCATCAAGGTTCAACTATATGGCCTTATAATTTGACCCCATTTCAGTGCAGACCCATAATGGCCCATGGACACCCAGCTCTCGATCACGGAATACCAGCGCAAGGGTGGCTACGTCTACCATGGACAACCCTTTCCTACCTGCCTGGACCGCACGGCTCAAGACTGGCATGCCAAATGCCCATGTAGGCCCCACCTACTGGAGGGGTTATGGCTCTGATACCATTTGTAACAACTGGGCCCACTGCCCATGGCTCTAGTAGAGTTTCAGGAATGACGACTGGCCCCACAAACCACCACTAGCCTTAACTGCGCACTTTGTCCACACTGACGTGCAAGCCAAGATCAACTTCCCGACTGGTCACCCATCCTAGTACTACTCCAAGATGAGCACGCTTAACTATGGAGTTCTTTAGTGATGGGCTCCCGGAAAAGGAGGTGCACCTTGGTGATATGGGTAGTCCAATCATTCCTTTCAAGATCATGTTATCTGAGGCCTCAAATCCTAGGATGTTACAAACCCACTGACTTAGCCCAATCAGGGGTGGCCAAGTCCGAGGGTCAAAGGATCTGATTTGACTCATCTAAAATAAAGAAAATAAATGGCAAAAAGACATTATTGCCTCTAGATGAAAAACAAAGGAAAGAATGAAACAAGGAGGGGTAGGTGAGTAAAAACATAGGGAGGATTGCTACTCCTCTCACGACACCATGAACAATAGCCATGAGCTACCTGTTCTCGTGAGAATTGGGCAAATCACAAAGGAACAACCAAACAACGATTCGAGAACACGAATAGGAAGAACTGGTGTTGAGAAAGTATACCTCAAGATCAATTGAACAGAGGAGTCCTTGAGAGAGAGAATGACCCACCAATTGCAACCTCCTATCCTCAATTTTACAATGGTAAAGGGAAAGATATCTGGCAAAATTCATGTGGGACAAAGGTCGAGCAAGTCCAACCATGGTGGGGGCATATGTATTTATAGGATTGTGTTGGTATTAGGGTTTTTAGGCGTAGAGGCTTCAAGAAGCTTGGAGAAAGAATTTGGTGTTTCTTAAATACATGATGATAGGTCTAGATTTATGTATGGATGTGTGTGAAATCGTATCCATGAATAAGACAAAGAAATAATCTCGATGGAGGTCAAGTAGGGAGAGAGAAATCCCGATTCAAAATCATGTATAAAATAAACTTGTTTCCCATTTTGGCTTGAGGAAGAGGATGACCTATGATCCATTTGATCTGACATCCAACAGTTCATATATATCCCAACATTTGCAAAATGAAAATAACCGCGTGACAAATAAATGCATTCCATATCTGATTCGACTATAGTTTTATTTAAATTATTTTCCTTTTTTTTCTCAATTTGAGGGTGCAAACAATCTCCAAATTAAATGAAATTTCACATCTAGCCTACTTTTGATATGTAAAATTTGAAAATGACACAAGTTTTTGCTTTTGATGGCTTTAAGTATTTAATTTAATTCTTTTAAAGTAAATCATGTTTTCTCTTTATTATCATATTAGAGACATCTAGAATACACCAAATAATGTGAAACTTCACCCTCAAGCAAACTAAAACATATAGAATGAGTTGGCCATAAATTTTATCACTTGGTATTATTTAATACATTATTTAATATTTTAGGATTTATTTACACTTTCTCTCTCCTAAACACAATAGAACACTAAAAATTGTCCAAGTTAGTTGAAAATTCACACATAGGCTTTTTTGGCATGTAAAATTAAAATCTAAGATTAGTTTCCTCTTTTGGAGTCATTAAATGTTTATTTTATATTTTGGAGGAAACTCACCTTTTCTTTTCTAAATAAAATAGATATAGTTATTATTATCCTAAAATTCTTAAACATGGCCTCCAAGCCAAACTAAACCCAAAGAAAATGAATATGAAGTTATCTTTAACCTATTAGTCTCCCATTTATGTGTTTTATCCCATTATCCATTTTTACCACTATTTCTCATATTAAATAATTCAATATCACACCATCTTGTTTAGAGAGTTATTATTTATCTCTTTATGTCTTCCTTGTTCCAAAAGTTTACAATAAACTCTAGAATGAATTTATTTTAACAATATGCTACTTAAGTGATAATTTTGCATTTTAGACCCTAATTGTAACATTCATTGAGGTATTTGTGCACAACCCATACATTGGCATAAATATTGATCAAATATACATTGAACCGCTAGTAATTCCTGTTAATCAACATCAAGGCTAAAAAGGATACAAAGGAAAGGAAAAACTTAGGGAAAAAGGCTAGATTAAGATTATACCTAGATTTCAGTTCATTATAGTCACACACTAGGGTAGTTTAGTACTTTTATTTGAGGGATTGTCCACCTTCTCTTTCCCCACACCATGGGTTGCATGAGAAACACAGTTGTGAGTAACTTCTCAGTTGAATATGGGATTCATTTTCTATGAGTCACAATGTAGGGTGTCCCCATCTCCAACGAGTCTAGATAGAGTTTTTGAGCCACCGAGCTTGCTGGAAGATGACCAGAGGTGGTGTTTCCGTGGTTAGGTTGTATAGAGACATAGTTGGGGATCTAGAAGAAGGAAGTTACCAAAGTTTGGTGCGCCCTGGAAGTTGGATGAGATTCTTGGGGTCTTCATGGTGGATTTACACCACTCGTGATGACCCATAGTCAGGTTGTATAGAGACATAATTGGGGATCTAGAATAAGGAAGTTATCGAAGTTTGGTGTGCCTTGGAAGTTGGATGATATTGATGGGGTCCTCATGGTGGATTTACACCACTCGTGATGACCCATGGTGGTCTTAGGCAACTACTCGATGAAGAGATTTAAGCCTCTCAGTCAGAAGTTGCAGACATTAGTCGGGGATGCAAAGCGTCCTTTTGGAAATTCCAAATTTTCTAAAGCATCCTAGAAGAGCTTCAGGCCAATTTAGTTGTCTGTAAGCATCACACAACATTATGAATGAGATACGGTCACTAGAGATGATGAAGGAGATTGATAGAGGGTTTCAGTGCTACTCACATGCAATCCAGTGTGGGTTTGGGTTCTCTTAGTCATGATGAAGCTCTGGGGTACCTTATATATGCAATGGATTGTCTTATAGTCGTGTAAAGGGCCATACCTAAATCTTAGATAACTGAGGGATTTGGATGTTATGTATGTAGGTTAGTATAAGGGTCACAACCAGGGTTTGTTGTTATCTCCTAGATCTCCTAGTGTTGTTGGGACCGGATCTAAGGAAAACCATTTCTCTTGGAGAGAAAATGGAGTTGTGGGGGAGTATACAAATTCACGAGGTCTAAACCTAATGTTTAAGATGACTTAAGGACCATAGATTCCATATATAACTATCGTGTTTCTATGCTATATCTGCATCAAGTATGGACATCTAGATTCATCTAGACCTTAGTCTCAACTATTAATCCAGTTTCTTGAATTATTTAATATTTAACATATTTTTCCATTAATCTACAAATTTCTAGGAGAGTCTTTTTGACCCCAAATTTTTGGATTAGCTTTCCATTATCTTAATCTCAGATTGATCAAATCTTGGTATCAATAGAAACATGATAACTAGCCTTTTCTTTAATCTTCATCATTCACTTGATGTAATCACCTAGGTTATAGATAATCACATAATTATCTCAAAACTTGGATTTATCTTCATTTAGTCATTATCTTATAGTTAATTATTAGGTATATTATGATTATTTGACACCCAAATACTTGGAATCCAAGTAGAGACTAGACAGATGCTCATTTAATTACACAGGTCATTAATCACTTTAGAATCTTCAAGTATCTTGCTAATTATCTTGACAAGGGAACAATTCCTAATCATATATAGATATAAGTATATATTGTAAGGCCCCTAACCTAGCTTAATGCTTGAGTATTATTATTTTTCTTAATAAGATTCTTATAACCTTAATCTAATCTCTTGAGATGCTTGTCTAACATGTGACACATGCATGTTTTTAGTTTGGTTGATACCTGAGCCATGTTTGCTTTTTTTAGACCAAATTGCAATATACCCAGGTTGAGGGGTGATCTTACAATTTGTCACATGTAGAGTATGTTTCTTGTGACTTAGCATCAATAGAGATAAGATGATTATATGGGATGCCTTGCTTGGACCTTGGTTGATGATGTGGCATCCTGTGGTGATGCTAGGGTTTCTAGTGTTTCCTTTGTTGTTGAGCTTCGACCTTGTGTTGGTTTGTGGAGTGTCACAATCGTAACACCCCACTTTGTGAGTGTTGTGATTGCAACACTTGCCCTTGTTGTGTTCTGTTTCGACCTTGGTTCTTGGGTGATCTAGTGTTGTGACCGCAACATGAGCTTGGTATGTTGTTGCGACCGCAACAAGGTGTGGGTTACCTTAGCAGTCCATACCCAACCTTGGTTGTATCATCCTTTCAGTGCATGCATGTTTTTAGTGGTTGCATGGTGGTTTCCTTGGTGGATAAGTGTCCTTTTGGGTTCTCTCTTGTGTTGACACCTCATACCCACCTTATCTCTCTCAACCCTTGAGTATGTAACATCTCTCTTCTTCATGCAAGCATCCTTTTGAGCCCTCCTCCTTTCCTTGCTATCTTGTGCTCGTCCTTGGAGATTTGTGGAGCAAATAAGGTCTGATCTTGGAGCTTTGGTGGCCTCAACCTTGCATGTGGTGCTTTTGAGCTTGATCATCCCCTTTGTGGTGGAGTCTGGTGATCTTCTTCCTTGGTGAGTGGTTTTGAACCCTTGATCATGTTTTCTTTTGTCTCTCTATCCTATCTTCTTCTCCTTTCTTGCTTGTAGACTATGGTTATACCATGTTGGTCATTTTGAGAGAAACTTCTCATTATAAAGGTTCAAAGACTTATGTTTTTACATGGTGGTACCCAAGTGAGAGGAAGCTTTCCTCTTTCTCCTTTCTTCTTCTTTGTTCTGGCCTAGAGTTTTTCACCCTCTTTCTTAAGCTCTCCTTTAACCATGGTGTTCTTCTCTTTTGAGGTGATATTTAGGCTATGGAGTTGCTCTTTTTTGTAGCTTTTTACTCTCTTGGATATCATGATCTTTTGAACTTGGTCTCTCCATAAGGTGGGTTATATAACTCTCTACCTTCTTCTATTATTTGCACCTTATTTGTACTTGCATGCTACTATTTTCAACTCTTAAATGTGATATAAAGAGGGTAAATGATGTTACCATCATCTAGGGTTTATGACTTTGTAGTATTCTCATGTAGTTTGCTCTATTTCTTAAAGTGTGATCTCATGTACCCGATTAATAAGTGATGGTTGAGATGATGTTCATATATGCATCATGATCCTTGGCTTTATGATCATGATATGGTTCAGTCCTTATGCTTTTATTGAGGTTATGGATCAAATTTCTTGAGGTTGAAGCTTGGACTTTTCTCTCCTAGTTTGGTTTCTTGGTTGACCGTATTGAAGATTGGTTTTAGGTTCTTGATATTCATCTTGTATGGAGCTTTTCCCTCCTTGGTTGTGTTTAGTGTCCTTGATGATTTTCCCCCTATTTTGATCGTGGTATATCTCTATTTTAAGGATGGATAGGTGTTTTTGTGATAGCTTGACCTTGTTGGTCGTTACACCTTTGATCTAGTTTCGGTCAACACACCATGATTTTGGGTGATGGTTGTTGTGCTTGGTTTTGGTTTCGATAGAAACACATGTCCTTTTGTAGATAGGTTGTTACACTTGTGCCATGTTGATTGCACATTTGTTTGGGGTGAGCTGGTTGCTACCCTTGTTTTAGTTTCAGTCATGACATGAGTTTTGGATGAGTTTTTGCTAAGGTATGCTTGGTGATGTGTAGCGGGTATGTTGAGACCTTTGATAACGGTAACCCTAACCCTAATGGGTTGATGATCGCAACTTCTAAGGGTCGCTACATATGTTTTTTGTTGATGTTGTATATTGATAGAGACATCTGTTTTGATGGTTGGTCAAGACCCTTGTATGATGATGGGTCAAGACACATGCTTATCTAGGTGGGTTGCAACACATAGTCACTACAAGTGGACCATGGTCGCTACACTCCTTCACCTAAAGAAGTCACTACACCTAGTTGAGTTAGGTTTCTATACCGTGTGTTAATCCCTACATGTTGATGTGAAGATGAATGGTAATCATTATTAATAATGGGACTCTAACCGGCTATGTGTGTGGAACCCTAGCCCTAATTCTAGGGTGAGCTATATTGGTTGCATGTGCTTATATTTTCTCTCTCCTACATGTGTGATTCTAATCTTGTAGGTTGAATGAATATCATAGCTTGTGTATGCTATGGTGGTGATCAAATGACATAGGGTGATGGCTATGAGCCTTGATGAGACATGTTGAGAACACAATGATGTGATGGGTCTTATGACCTGAAAAGTGCTTTATGCCTAGTTCAAGGTGAAATCCTCCATAGATATGACTAAGGGATTGATATCCCATAGTGAGGTGATATTGGTGATAGCCTTGTGAATGGTAGTGCTACAAGTATCATGTGATGATGTGACAAGTTCACACCTTGTTCTTTTATATCTTCTAAAGTTGTATCATACTGTTATCTTTGTAGAGTTTGTTTAGGGTTTATACGTTGTAACTTGATTGATGCTAAAATATAACGAATTTGACTAACTAATCAAGTGAAACCCTCATCATGTAGGTTCCCTTTTCCATAGATCCATCTTCAGCGTCAGTACATTACTAGATGGTGAAAAGGGTATTCCCAAAGGAAACTCGGAGTGCATATTGTTGAGTATGCAAGGTGCAAGTGACTAGGTGTCCTTGCCATCTTGATCCCAGGTGTTTTGAGAATGACTATAGTCAGATCTTGGTGATGAGCATGTGATATGATGTGATAGAGGACAACTACAGTTGTACCTCAGTGATTGGGTTATATACCCTGGTTTCTAGCGTCATGCCTATACCAAGTGGATTTGGTGTTTTACATGACCATAACTTTGACTATGACTTGCTGTCTCTATAGAACCATGGCTCTGACCATGATTTGTTGCCTTTATGAGACTAAAACTTTGACTATAAGTTGTTGTCTTTTTCAGTTTGACTATATGTCACTACGATGCAGACTCAAGATGACCGAGTTGAGTAGGATAAGATCATGGATTCCAACTCTTCCATTGATCTTGTATGGCACTAATTTTGACTTCACAATGGTCGATTGGATTTGGGTGGTACGACTCAAATCCTCAGGGCTTAATAAAAGATGTAATAAAACCATGTAGTGTATTTTCCTAGGGTCAAATACGATTCACATTGGATGACCCTTGTCTTATCTTTGTACTAATTGCTTGAATTATAGTGTGGTAAGAGAAGTCAACTTGTATACGTGTTCTTCATATTCCTACTAAAAGTTTGAATTGCCCTGCTGCTCAATGGTAACTTCCTAACTTGTTTAATCTATATTATCAGTTTCATACATATAATTTAGCTGAATCAGCTCAACCTGATAATAGTGTTGTCTATCTACTTTAATTTACATGTGCTTATAATAGACGTTGGTAGAGAATTATGTCTCTCGCTGGGACATTTGGTCTCACCCTGTGCATTTCCAAATCTTGTAGGTGGTCATGTATGTCGAGGTAGAGATCGTGTGGTTGAGGCTGAGCAGTAAGAGGAGCAATATATGTTTAAAGGTTGGATGTGCTTCTAGTATTTTGTAGTAGAGACATATGTGTCATCCTTGTACTCTCACGTCCTTGAGGGGTGTTTTGTAGATGTTGTATATTGAGACGATGTTTTAGCTACATGCCCTTGTTATGTATATATGGCATGTATGTGTATGAACATGTTATCATATGTAACAGGTTGTGGCCAGTGAGCCAGTGAACAATGTTGCATAATAATCTTTTGGCATGAGATATGTAATACATGTGACTTGTGGACCCAGATGCAATATATTTCCACTTGAGGTGGATGTGTGTTATCAATTTTAATTTATCATATTTTGTGGTAATTTGGTTGTAAATAATTATTTTGTGCCTTGTTTTGAGTAATCTCACTTTGTGCTGCATCAGGCCGTCACATATATCATCTATGACACTAAGGAGTCTGACTTCTAAAATCTACATTGGAATGACATAACAATGATGGACTATGTGCATAAGTTTCTTCAACTAGAGCATTATGTGAAGGGTTTGATAGAAGAAATACAAGTTAGTATGTTTCTTTATGGTTTGTGCTACAACATTGGACAGAAGTTGGTTCCTCAGTTACCACTAAACTTCTCACACATGGTGGATAAGGGTCTAGATATATAATCTTATCCAGTATACAAAGCTGAGAACCACAATAAGAGGAAGTTATCTAATGAAGACTCAAAGAGTGATGTATGATCTAGGTGCCAGGAGAAGCATCCCCCAAGTAGATGTCCTCATAAACCTAAAGGCATTATCATGTGCCATCATTTTGGAGAGCCTGGCTATATCAGGCCTCGATGCCCTCAACATCATGAAAAGATGTCTGATGAGATCCATATTGGACATCTCAATGCCATTGGTAGTGAATGAGTTCATGAACAAGATACTAAAGGTAAAACATTATTCTTTTAGTTAACCTGACTATATAGTTATGTCACCCTTTTCTATGATGATTGATCCTTCTGATTAGGGGCATGTTTGATTTGTTGTAAGCAAACATATTGGATTTGATCTGTAAATCCAATAACCAAAAGTTTATATTTGTTTTGTTGGAGATGGAAAATAGAACGAATCCTATATTCATAGTTATTAAATAAAAGTTGCATTTGGTCGTCCAGTTCAAAAGCACTGGGTGCTGAAATCCCACTATCGTCCTGTGCTATTTATGTCCGTCCCCTTTTATCCAAACACTCAGCCTACCATTTTCAACAATCTTACCCAAACATAAACTTGCATTCTACCAAATTTTTAGAAGCCAACACTTCCATAAACCTGGATGATGAAAATGCAGGATGGATCGTGATACATCATGATCTGTCAAAATAGACGTCCCCTAGGAGTGAGTGATGAAGTAGATGATGCAACATCTAGGGTTGATATGCTCATCTTTGTGTCTTTAGTTTTGTTTGACTTATTAGGTTAAACCTTCTTAAGGGGTAGAGTGCAATACCTTGTAGTTTTTGGGTATGTTGACTTTTGGGAGGAAATCCTTTTCAAGGAGTGGAGTCTTGTTACATATCAAAATCTATCTATCATGAGTCTAGAAACCCTAATACCACGGATATGAAGTTAGTATGTATGGATCTTTAGAATTGGACAAACAAGGTCAAGAATATAGCCTAATACATCTTGTTGGTATCTAATGAACATTTAATATGTAACATGGATAATGAAAATATCAACACTAATCATGGATAAATGTGAACATGACCATGTTTCGGATAAGTGAACACTAATAGGATTATGGTTTTAATATATGGAGCCTAGACATGTACATTGTACATGATTATGATATATTTTGGATATATAAGACCTAACATTTATGATGAGATAAATCCTAAGTTGTATTCATCTAACCTTAACATATATATATTGGTACCACATATGCTACATTAGTAACATTAGGTGCTTAATTACATAACCTATCTCAATACATATGAAATGAACCTGATAAGCTAACCATTGCTTTATATGCAATTGAGTTAGAAATGGACCTGATTAGCTACTGAGAAAATATATCAAATAGCACACACCACAATTGTAACGACCTCGCCTCTCGGTAAACCCCAATTAAGGGAGACTGGAAGATCAAAGACGTTATCCCAATATTTCCAGATCAGTGGTTTGACATTTAATCAATAATAATTATCAAATTCTACTAAAGCTAAACTAGAAAGTTGGAATAAAATAAATCTCTTGCATACCTTGTAGAAATTTCAGATTTCTAGACTTCTATCCACATATGGAGTCTATCTATCTAATCCTCCTTGAATTGATTATCTGTGTCTTCACAATGTTACAATTTACTATTTGTTATTTTCAAAGATTGTACCTAAAACACCGAAAATCAAAATGCCGGTCAGTATATTTCTATACCGGTATGTGGGAGACAATCAAAACTTTCACAAATAGTTTCTAACAACCTAATTATCACAAATAAGTTTTTGACAAACCAAATTACATTTTTAATGTGACATTCTCAACCACTTTTTCCCTAAACCTTGGATTACCCTCTCTTAGGGTTTTGTCCTTGCAATGGACATAAGACAACCTTCTCCATCTTGAGCTTGGTATCTGGGGTCAGCTATCATGGTGCTGAATGGTCTTCCCTCTAGGGCTTGACCCAATAGACATTCCCTCCAGGGCTTGGTCATGCATCGTACATCAGGGTGGCATGTAGGTTTGAGAATGCACATATATACTTAATTGTGATAATCACAGTGACTTTATAGGATTTCATAAATAAACACTCAATAGTTTAGGTTTCATCCAATCGGTCAAACGTTCGAGAAAACTTCGTGAAACTAGATTGATTATTTATAAATAACCACATACATGTTCATCTGAATCAAGATAGTAATATTCCAAGCAAGTATGAAATCCAAGCAAGCAAGAAATCCACACAACAAGGATTCTGAAATAACCATATAATTTCCTTCACTACTCATGTTATCAAGATCTATTCAATCTAACTTGCCTCCTAGGGTTTCACTTGCTATTAGGGTTTCCTTATCACTTTTGTCACTACAAACCCTAAATAAGTAAAACTACTCATAAACCCTAATTATCTTGTCCTATCTCTCCTAACAGGCTTAGGATCAACAATTATTAGCATATTTCCAAATATTTTGAATTAAACATATCAATCTCATCATTTACCCTAAATTAGGGTTTCTACATGCATTAACATGGATTCTTGGTTTAAAACCCTAAAACATGCAATTTCTCATCTAGATTAGATTCAAATATTTCATTGTCATCCAACATGTTATTATTACTCAAATTAACCCATCACACATCATAGATTCAATCTTTAATCACAATTAGGGTTTTTACCCTAAATTTAATGCACTTTTCATCAACTAAATATACTTTTGCAATTAGGAATGAAATCAGGTTCTAAAACTAATTTTATCAGGTTCCTCATATTTTTTGATCAATTTTCATATATTAAGTTTATCCATCAGAGCTTCCTAACAATTTCTACAAATTTTGCAAAGAAAATCATTTTCTTGGATTATCTGTTATTTTTAGAAAATTGTCGGCCATTCGATCTATGGTCCACTGGACCACGCGGGATCCAATGGTCCTTAGATATGCACCTCACCTGCGATCAAAATAAACAAAGGACATATTTTCCCTTACCTGAACTGAAGACGCGGGAGGGTGTTTTGGTAATTTTCTTGGGTGTCTTCTTCAACCTTGTGCAAATAGCCTGCCGCAAGCCGAGGTTGACTTCGGGCTTCCGTGCATCTTCCAGCAAACCAACTAGACCGAGAGATCCCTCTGACTCTCCTAAACTCATTGGTGCCCTTAATTGCCTCGTCTTTGTCCTCCCTCCACTAGAACGACGACACACACCTCCCTAACTGTGTTGCTCTCCGACGATGGGACAGGTCGAGGTGGAGTTCCAAATTACCAACACCAATGTGCTCGTCTCAGTGTTCCAATCTCGTGAGAATGATTTGTGGGAGTGTTGGTACCACAGAGCACCCCCCTATATATAGGGTCCGTCCATGACTCCTGGGAATTGGGGTTTCCCTGGTTTCACCATGAAACCTATGGAAACCTGGGATGATCAGACTCAGAAAGATCTCCCAAGTTCAATGGAACAAATCCCATATGTGCACAACCTTTCAATCTCATCTAAAGTGGGAAACCCACTTAATAAACAAGTGGGTATGGGTTTGGGTAATTTCTAGTGGGTGGCAAATTTCATCACCCAAACCCGACTTAAACGGGTCGAACCATGGGTGCCCATGAATTTTGATCCAATTTGACAAATCTACTATAGGGTATGGATAAAGGGTAAACAGGTAATACCCTCCCCATTGACATCCTTGAAGAAGATGACAAAACTAGAGATGAGAAAAGTTTGGGAAATCTTATTTCAGGCAAATCTTAGGTTCTGGAAAGACATGTATCGCATTATCTTAGGGAGTCCCCGTATACCAACTTCATGGGGCCATAAGAAAATCTTACTAGTCCCCAAAGTCATGATTCTTTTTTTAGACACCGTTTTCCTCAAACCAGTCCTAATAATTTTCCTTATAATTCTACACATTATTTGAAATTATCAACTATTAAATACTATTTTATAATTTGGTCTCTGATACCAAATGTATTGACTCCACTTTTGGGTATCCCCATATCGAGGTGGACCTTAAAGTCAAGAGTCACCACCTAAATTTCCAAGATCCAAATTCAACAAAAAATAAATAATAATCAATAGTTTCAATTTATTTGAACAAAGATTGTTTACATGATGTATAATGTGACTCCTCTAGATAGTTACATGAACTTTTTAAGAAACTAAATATACATGAGAATAATTACAAAATATGTGTAGCAAATACTCCTTGCTATTAACTCTAACATCTTCAATGCTTCCTTCTAAATCACCGTGTCTTCATAAAGTTATATTCAGAAGTTACCTAAAATAGTGATAAACAAAACAAAACAATATGCCGCTATACTGTGTACTTGGGTGTATACAAAATAGTGCATGTATGATAACAACTTATATTGTTCAACAATTATATATTTACACATATGAACTTGTAAATTCATTTTATATAATATAATACATGTTTTTAGGCCACCTTGGGTGCAATCACCTTTCTCTATACATCAATTGACTTAGGTGAATTACCCCTTGGTAGGTCAAATAGATTATCACAGTTTAATTATGTGATATTCATATTGACATCACAATGAACATGAATTATATAAACATGCAACAATTTATTTCATCAAACTTTGAAAAATCTTCAACAATCTTCAAAATTTTGTATATGTGATTATTCATAAATAACTATGTACCTTCATTATATAGATTTCATGCAATATTATCCAAGTACTTCAAGTAATCCACTCATCCAAATAACATTCATGGAACCATCAATCAATCAATATTATGTGAAATATACATAATACCAATATGTCACCATTCTATTTGTATGACACTATTTAGACCTAAATTAGCTCTAAAACTAAAGTTTAGGGTTACCTCAAGTTTAGATTGGGAATAAGGGTAGAAAAACCTTGTTCTATTGTATCATTATTGCAAGGTTTAGAAACCTTAAACGAACGTAATTACCATCCTAATATGACTAAGATCTTGGAATATTGTTATATTTCATCATCGTCATATTATAAATGTAATGAACACGATCAAGAATCCTATTTATCAAATCTAGGGTTGACTTGCATTAATTATGTCACAGCCATGCATTATCCATACTTTTGAAACTAGAGGCATTTTAGACTATGAAACAATATTATTCATACTTTTGAAACTAGAGGAATATTTATACTTTGAAACTATTATCCATACTTTTGGAACTAGAAGCATTTTCATATATACAAACAGGCAAAGAAACTTGCTAAGAAGGAAGTTCAAGAGGCAAGGTCTAGATACTTTGATGATATATATAAGAAGTTGGATACTAGAAAAGGGGAAAAAGATATTTATAAATTGTCTCATATGTGAGACAGAAAAGGAAGAGATTTGAGTCAGGTAAAGTGCATCAAGAATGAAATTAGAAGAGAGTTGGTGAAGATATATAAAGAACAAATGGAGAAACTACTTCCATAAGACTTTCAATTGAGATATTGTGAATCATGTAAGAGACTCGGGTGAGATAAATGCAAGAAATATCACTTACACATGATAAGCTTCACTGTTTGAGGTCAAGAATGCTCTAAAAAGGATGAAAATGAAAAAGGCACATAGTCTAGACAGTCTTCCCATCGAGGTATGGAAGATTATAGGGGATTAAAGAGCTATGCAGTTAACAAAACTCCATTAACAAGATTATGAAAACAAAGAAGATGCCAGATGAATGGAGAAATAGTGCTATACTCATGATCTACAAGAACAAAGGATATGTTCAAAGTTGCACAGACTACAAAGGTATCAAGTTGATGAGTCACACCATGAAACTAAAGGATAGGATTATTGAGATAACAGTAAGATAGATTACACAAATATTAGAGAATCTGTTTGGTTTTATGTCGGGAAGATAAAAAACAATTGTTAGTTTTTTTTATAATGAGGCTTGTGGAGAAGTATAGAGAAAATAATAGAGATCTTCATATGGTGTTTATTGATCTAGAAAAGTCCTATGACCAAGTACCTAGGGAAGTGTTATAGAGGTTTTTGCATAAAAAGGTTGTGCATATCCAATACATTGACATAATTAAAGACATGTATGTTGACTCAACTATATATGTTAGGACTCATGGAGGAGAGAACAAACTTCTCCTATCACCTTTAGGGTACATCAAGGATTGATACTCAACCCACATCTATTTGTTCTTATTATGGACAAGTTGGCAAAGCATGTTCAAGATAATATCCCTTGGAGCATGTTATTTGCTGATGATATTGTGTTTATTGGTGGAAAAAAAAAGAAATATTGAATGATATAGTTGAACTTTGGAGAAATGCAATGGAATCTAATGGATTTATGATCAGTAAAAGCAAAACTAAATATATGCATTACAATTTTAGCCAATACAAAATCGTGAATGGTGTTTGGATGGAATGAATGTACTAATATGTGATAAGTTTCATTACTTGGGCTCTATTATTGAAAGGGAGAGTGAGGCTCAAGGTGATGTTTTTCACATGATCAAAACTTGATGGTTGAAGTGAAGGAGTGCAACTAGAGTAGTATGTGACTAGAATATCACCCTTAGATTAAAAAGCATGTTTTATAGAAAAACTATACGACCAACCATGATATAAAAATAAGTTTTATAGAATAGCTATATGGACAACCATGCTATATGGGAGTGAATGATGGACAATGAAGAAGCAAGGTCTCAACAAGATGACTGTGGCTGAAATGCATATGTTAAGATGGTTGTATGGGATGATAAGAAAAGACCGTTTGAGGAACGACAATATCAGGAACAAAGTGGGGATGGTGAGCATTGTCGAAAAGTTGCGTGAAGGTTGTCCAAGATGGTATGGACATGTGTATGATAGACCGAAAAATGCACCTATTTGAAGAAAGGTTATTGAGTCAAGCACAACTAAAAGAAGCAGAGGCATGTCGAACTTAACTTGGGAAGAGCTTATAAGAGATATTATGAATCTTTACATCTTGATTAGAGTATGACCCATAACAGAACTGATTCAAAAAGAAGGATCCATGTAACTGACCCCAACATGGTTGGTATTGAGTCTTAGATGATAATGATGACGACAAACTATCTTATTCATGATCTACCCATTTTCTATTCAGTTTCATATATAAGTTCACCACTATATGATCTACCAATAATTAACTAGAATTATTTCAAAGTAATCATTAATGGGCCAATCATAAAATGACGTTTCAGTATATAAGAACATTTTCTACTAGACATGCGGGGTTGAGCCAAGATAATGGGCTTACGCCACCTCAACAACATGCTCCACATGGGCAAGGCTCAGGGAAAAGGGAAAATGACACTAGTAACCCGGTTCCATGATCCAAATATATCACACTCTAGGTTAGTTTAATACTTTTATTTGAGGGATTATCCACCTTCTCCTTCCCTATGCCACAGCTTGGTTGAGCAACATAGTTTTGAGTAACTACTCATACAAATCTAAGCTTCATTAGTTGTGAGTCACAATGGAGTGTGTCCCCATCTCCAACGGGTCTAGATAGAGTTTTTGAGCCACCGAGCTTGCTAGAAGATGACCAGAGGTGTTCTATGGTTGGGTTTTATAGAGACATAATCGGGGATCCGGAAGAACAAAGTTACCAAATTTTGGTGTGCCTTGGGGGATGGATGAGATTCCTGGGCTCCTTGTGGTGGATTTCCACCACTCATGATGACCCGTGGTGGTCTGAGGTAACTTCTCAATGAGGAGCTTTGATCCTCTTAGTCAGAAGTTGCAGATAGTAGTCGGGGTTGCAAAGCATTCTTCTAAAGATTGCAAACTCTCCAAGGCATCCTAGTAGAGCTTCGGGCCAATTGAATTGTCCAGAAGTATCACACATCATTAGGAATGAGCTAAGGTCACCAGAGACAATGAAGGAGATTGATAGAGGATTTCAATGCTACTCACATGCTATCCAGTGTGGGGTTGGGTTCTCTTAGCCAATGGATCTCTAGGGTACCTTATATAGGAAATGGAGTATCTTAGGGTCGTGAAAAGGGTCATACCTATATCTTAGATGACCGAGGGATTTGGGCATTATCTCTGTATGCCAGGATAAGGGTCACAACTGGGGTTGTTTGTTATCATGTGGACCTCCTAATGTTGTTGGGACCAGTTTGAAGGAAAACCATTGCTCTTAGAGAAATAATAGAGTTGTGGGGATTCCAAAGTCACAAAGTCTAACCCTAAGGTTAAAGATGACTTAAGGACCATATATTCCATATCAAATGATTGTGTTTCTATGATATATCTGCATTAAGTAGGGACATCTAGTTTCATGCAAACCTTACTCTCAGCTATTAATCCAATTTCTTGAATCGATTTATAGCCTAATCTTCCATTAAACATACAAATTTCTAGGAGTATTTTATCCCAAATTTTGGGATTAGCTTCCCATTATCTTGATCTCAGATTGATGAAATCTTGCGATCAAGAGGAACATGATAACTAGCCTTTCTTTAATCTTCATCATTTACTTAATGTAATCACCTAGGTTATAGATAATCACATGATTATCTCAAAACTTGGATATATATTCATTTAGTCATTATCCTATAGTGAATTATTAGGTATATTATAATTATTTGACACCTAAAAGCTTGGAATCTAAGTAGAGAGTAGAAAGTTGCTCATTTAATTACCCATGTCATTAATCACTTTAGAATCTTCTAGTATCTTGCTAATGATCTTGACAAGGGAACAATTCCTAACCGTATATAGATATAACTATATATCATCTATGATACTAAGAAAGAAGGAGTCTACCTTCTAAAATCTACATCAGAATGCCATGACAATGATGGACTATGTGCATAAGTTTCTTCAACTTGAGCATTATGCTAAGGGTTTGACAAAAGAAATACAAGTTAGTATGTTTCTTTATGGTTTGTGCTACAACATTGGACGAAAGTTGGTTCCTCAATTACCACTAACCTTCTCACACATGGTGGATAAAGGTCTAGATATAGAATCTTATCATGTATACAAAGTTGAGAACCATAATAAGAGGAAGTTATCTAATGAAGACTCAAAGAGTGATGTATGATCTAGGTACCAGGAGAAGCATCCCCCAAATAGATGTCCTCATAAACCTGAAGGTATTATCATGTGCCATCATTTTGGAGAGCCTGGCTATATCAGGCCTCGATGCCCTCAACATCATGAAAAGATGGCTGATGAGATCCATATTGGACATCTCAATGCCATTGGTAGTGAATGAGTTCACAAATAAGATACTAAAGGTAAAACATTATGCTTTTAGTTAACCTGACTATATAGTTTTTTGGTAACCCAGGAGACTCGTAAGGCTTGCACTGAGCCTAACCTGGGGAGCTCAACCCCATCCCATAAGGAGTGTAGCCCATTAAGTCGCACAGAGGCCAGCTGCACTATGGGAGAAACAATTCCGAACAGCACCACCAGGGGGATTCGAACCCGGGAAAAAATGATTTGGGGGAATTCCTCCCCAGTAATGATTCCATATATAAACTAGCCTAAGACAGTTCGCCTAGGGTCGGGAGTGTCCCAACAGGATCCGTTGAGAATCGATCCTGCAACATGTACTTCACAAGCAGCATGCTTAACCAACTGAGCTAGCTGACAGGTACATATATAGTTATGTCACCCTTTTCTATGATGATTGATCCTTCTGATTAGGGGCATGTTTGATTTGCTGTAAGCAAACATATTGGATTGGATCTATAAATCCAACAACCAAATGTTTATATTTATTTTGCTGGAGATGGAAAATTGAACGAATCCTATATTCATAGTTATTAAATAAAAGTTGCATTCGGTCGTCCAGTTCAAAAGCACTGGGTGCCAAAATCCCGTTGTCATCCCTGTTGGGTTTTAGGGGAGACAGAGAAGGCAACGGAAACAAAAATTTTCTTCTCCCAAACCCAGAATAAAGGAATCGCGTCAATGTCTATACAATAGGAAGGATGGTTTGTGGAGGCATACCTTGTCCCGAGGCTTGCTCGGCGACGTTACCTTATAGCTTGCGCAGTCTTCACTCCGGTCTTGGACAGTATCTGTGCAGCTCCTGGTCGCACCGGGACTGACAGGATTGACAATTGTCCTCCGAGCGGCAGAAGTCTCCCGCCTCTGAAGTAGTCTACACGGACCACCTGGAACTCTGATCCCCTTGTCTCACAAGGAATCAGAAGGATTCACACCCTCCTATCAGTGTACTAGTCATCGACACACTCTCCTACAACCAGTTGCCTTTCTGCAGTTGTCTTTCCCTTGTTGTGCCTCCCTTATCGGGTAGCACTTGCTCGAGCTCTCTCTCGGTTACCAAAACCAGAGAGAATGACAACTTTGCAAAGCAACTGGTGTTATAAGTTGTTGTTTGAGAAGCCCCCACTACCCCTATATATAGGAGGGTCATGTGATAGGGTTCTCTATCCCGGGCAATGCGAGATTAAAGCAGGAGAAGAAGGGTTCAAGATTTTCCACAAAACTGACATTATGTGACAGTTGAACCGATCGGTTCAGACCCTAAAACGATTGTTTCGGGTCCTGAGCCGATCATTTGGGACCTGAGCCGATCGTCTGGGGCTCTGAGCCGATCAGCTAGTGCTCTAAGCCGATCGATTCGTGGTCCTGGTCCAACTCAAATTGACTTTCATATTTGTTTCTGATTAATCAAATATTAATCCTTGTCCAAATCGAATTTGTACAAGTGAAACAAATTGTATTTGCAAAATAGTCTCCTGACTTTCCAAACGATCTCGATTGGTCACATGAATTGACTGGTTCAACAATTGAGCTGATCGTCTCACCAGTTGAGCTGATCGGTTCACCAACCTGAGCCGATCGGTTCATCCCATGACCCGATCGGTTGGGGCAGCAGACTATGCAAAATCAGTCAATTGTAGTTTTAATCAATCTGATATTCTAATCAATTGGTCCAACACCTTAAACAATATAATTTTGAGTTATCAATTAATTGAGTGTTTAATTGAACTACTAAACTCCTTTAGTAATCAATCTAAAAATCATTTGTAGATAAACTCCTCTTCCAGGTCAAATCCTATGTGTGTGACCGTGCATGTCTATTTCACGTTGGCAGTGAAAGTCCATAACACTTTTATGACTTCACAAGCAAAGAGTGGTTCCTAGTCGCATATCGGTGCTACCCAAGTGAAATAGAAAGTTGGAGAATAACTTTCAATCCTACAATCCATGAATGGTGTTACAGTGAACGTATAATTCCTTTGTCACTGACATCCCGAATGAACTCAAGGCATGGAACAGTCATCCTGTCAACGTTCATTCACTTTCTCGATCTCAGAGTAGACTGAAGGAGATATGTATGACATCAATATCACATACTGATTCACACATGCATGCACATGCCTATCTCAATCCTACTCATCAAGTGGCCATGGATATCAAACTCCCTTAGTAGGGACAAATCCCATATCTATCACTCACCCCTCAAAAGCCCCATGTGTCAAAGCCACCCAATCATCACCTTTATAACAACCCATGTTTCAATACTTCATTTGATGATGTCAAAGTGTACCCAATGACATGTGTTGAGTGTAGTGATTTTAGGTCAAAGAATCACACTCACCACCATCACTGTGAGAACTGACTGTGACTACCATGTCATGGTTCCATGTGTCAAACTCACGGTGGGTCTGTCCGGTAAACTTGTTCTCTAACAAGTACCTATGTGTTTGGTTTGATATCTCCATATCATGACTAATGAGATTCTATCATCAACCAACACAACAATCTAGTCTTGTGTGTCATTGTTGTCTATCTATCTTCCACAATGACATCTGACTAGGGACATAATCAGAATGTACAAACTCTTAGCATCCGTATGATCTCATCATTCAGGTCCTCAACCTGAAAGCATACATCATTGAGTACTGTCATTCTCTAAACATTCAATTTGTTCTATCATTATCTCATATGACCGAACTAGAAAGAATTGGAAGTTTGCCTTTGATGTTTATCAAATCAATCTAAATGTATCCCACCAATCATCCCATGATTGGCTCTCAGGGCATACATACCAATAGACTCCCACTTGCACTGTGAGCCAATCACCCTTGAATCATATTCATAGTGATCTTCAAACATGTCCCACATGTTACTATGCTCTAGTGCTAACATAGTGAGTTATGGCAGCACCTTGCCAACATCGGTATTAACTGCATGTCTCCCATCTCTTCACTGTACATCACACGTATGAGATGGAGTTGCCATAATATGCGATCTAGTATTCCTTTGCTAACCTTTAGCCACATTGCATGACCAAGTACTACTTACTTGTCATCAAAGATCGAAATATCTATAAGTTCATCTCATGAACTTCCAGATCCATATAGTATCCATTAATGTTCTCTAACACACGGATACTCAGCTTTTTCCTTTTAAATGACTTTATTGGAACGTTTCCATTTAACAACAAACATTCACTTTTATATATCTCATATATATTTTGCGATTAATTTTGTGTCTCTTTTGGAAGTTTGCATCAATGTAACTCTTTACAGTGAACCCTTCCTTTTTCCATAGAACTAGTACTTATCAAGTTCTTATGGTATTCCAGTAACCCTTACTGGAACTAGACAGACATCCACTCGTCATGTCCCACATACGAGTTGTCAGAATGAGCACATCATATTGTCATGTCCTACATACAAGATGATGAATGCACTTTGTTTTGCTATGCCCTATGCAAGATAATGGGATGATTGCATACATGATAGATCCATATCTATCATTAGTGTAAGAATTGGACACTTGGCCTTGGGATACTAACTCCATGTAACAAGTTTTCTCCCACTAAATCTATGCACACTGAACCTTTCAGTATAGATTTCCAATGTATGCTCTCTCTTTTCAGGTCAAGAGGTTTTTTAGAACTATCTCTATAGATCTCTATTCCTATCACATAGGAAACGTATCTATCTTCCTTAAAGATAATTTCCACTTTGGATTTCCATTCTAGAACATCTCATTTCACATCAACATGTGGAATGTGAATATGCTCCCACTAAATCATAGATCCCTTCTTTATCTTTGACATATCAGTCAAACCCTTTGACTATATTATCAAAGTAAAGATCCATCTCTGAGTTGCTTGTACTCAATCAATCACATTGATTAGTCCATTGCAACTTATAGGCTTCATTTTCATTAATGGATTCATAAACCTTATAGGTTGTGTCACGTACACATCCTTGTTTTATTCCTCATAGGAATGCGGTTTTAGTATCCGTATGCCAAATTTCTTAGTCATTAAGTTGCAATCAACAAGCATCATCCTTCTCAAAATGTTATCCATGTGTCTTAACGCTTAAGACTCATTCACACTTATGGATTTTATTCCAATGGGTGCTACCATCAAGGTCATACCTTATGGTTCACATGGAAGTCATTTAGGATGTAATGGCCATAAACCATAACTCAAAATTCGGTTCCTTATATTCATCTAGATAGTTGACTCATCACATGACCAACTATCACATAGATAATCGAGGTGTATCTATCAAGGATATAAGAACTCACAACTCCTTGTGATTATTAATGTCCTTTATCATTGCGGGGTATTCTTTATTTAAGAAGAAATTAGTTATTTGATGATCATCCTCTAACTCCTTAGAGTATGACTCCTTTTTGTTTTAGACATCACCATGCCTTAATCATGAGTTCACTATGATACACTATCATAATCACTCATAAGGTTCTCAAACATTTGGTCCAAGTATTTCATTCATTGATCTCATCAAGAATTAACGTTTTACCAAATTCGTACTTCATCTATAATATTCTTGAACACTTCAAGATATTCATATTGGTATTTCTCTAAATACGGTTTGAAGTACTAGCATCAAGTCCAATAGGTATGTAAATACATCATATGTATATTATACCTAATATGATAATCATTCTCCCACTACCACTAATGAAGATTGATTAATCATGTCTAAGAGATTCATGTATCTTACTGGTTCTCTAACCAAAAGAGTCTAGACTTATCCATCATATGGAAACTAGAAATGAATTTCTTATGATTTATGCTAATTTGATTGTTTGAGTTATCAATAACTTTCAGGTATCAATTTATCTTATGCATACCAAGTACCATAAGATAAACAAGGCATTGCCATAAAGATCATATCTTTGAAATTAAAACATCAACTTTATTAATTGCTATCATTGTCATACAATATGCAAAAATAAAGGTGTTTCTATCCATTGGCAAATATGGAATAGCAGTTCATAACTCTATTACATGCCTTCAAGGCTGAAAATAAACTAAAGTACTCCTATCTATGGCGGCAACACTTGCCCCATTTATTGAGTGCTTTACATTTTATATCGTGGTATCATATACCTCAAAAATGTTACAAGTTTATTTCATGACAACTTCAGGTGGAGACATTTGTTGCCTCCTTCTTCTTTAGTTCTTCCTAATAGAGTGGACAATTCCTTTTCCAATGTCCTGGCTTTTGACAATGGTGGCAATTGCCTCTCTTAGTCACACCTCCCTTGGCCTTGAGAGTTGAAGATGACTTGGGCTACTGGCTAGCATCAAAACCTTTCTTAGCTTTGCCCTTGCCCTTGCGCTTAGACTTGCATTTTTTGCTGATCATCATCATAGACTTAGGCTTGTCCTTCTTCATATGTGTCTCGACTGTCCTCAAAATGCCCAACAACTCTATCAACGGATTATCAAAGTTGTTCATGTTGTAGTTCATCACAAACTGATTGTAGAATTCTGGCAACGATTGCAGTATCACGTCAGTAGCCAACTCTTGGCTCAGGGGAAATCCCAGTCTCGTCAGGTTCTCCACATAGCCAATCATCTTGAGCGTGTGACGACCAACTAGATCTCCTTCTGTCATGACACACTTGAATAGCACCCTGGAGACATCATATCTCTCTTGCCGTGCTTGATCTTCATACATGTTCTTGAGATGCTGAATCATCTCAATGACACCCATGTTCTCATGTTATCTCTGCAACTCATGGTTCATGGAGCACAACATCAAGCACTTCACATCAATGACATCATCGGAATGCTTCTTATAAGCATCCCTTTCTGCCTTTGGTGCGGTAGGAGAAGGTTCCTCTGGAACTGGAGTATCCAAGACATAGAGATTTCACTCTTGAGTGAGAACAATTCTCAATGTCCTAAACCAGTCGTGGAAGTTAGTCCCATTCAGCTTGTCCTTTTCAAGGACCGATCGCAATGAAAAGTGATTGTTGTTTGTTGTCATTTGTACTACAAAAGAAAATATATGCAATTTAGTCCAAAACTCAATTTTGACTTATTTTGATTGATTTGAAAGGTTGAAGATATAATTAGGACTTTAATTAATTATCACTCCCACTATTTTTTTTCAAATTGATAGCCCTCACCATTAATTCAGAAGATTGCAGTGTACAATCTCTTAGTGGGTTAAGATCCTGAAATCCTCTGAGTCATGGACCAGCTAGGGCTGTCACCCACAACTTAGATCTTCCAGGTAGGCAACTTTTGCCAATTACATCATATGCAACTCTTGAAAGATGTCATATGCAACTCCTTGCCATGATCATCTCCATGCCTCAAGGTTCTAGATCCTATCTAGGTCACCTTGTTAAGTCTGACCCAAAGCCAACACAATGAATATGCACCCTGCTAGGGCAGACCCACAAATCCATCCTTCACGCTTCCATGAGATAGACAGTGCACCACGCTAGGGCGTGCCCATACTTGGTCGATCCAGCTTTTCACGTGTGTCGCATTTGGAAGGCATCTAAAACTTTAATATTTAATGAGGGATTTGGTTTTTATAGGTACGTATACATATCCAATCACCACAATACATAGTACGTATCATATACATGCTATATCCCACAGAAAATATGTGAAATGATAAAAGCGATGATTATGGCCATCCTAATGTGATTCCTCGAGCCAAGAGGAATCACGGTCATCTAGGTCCACATCACATGCAACATGTACAAGATGAACTCTGTGCTTTGCCATTTTGGGTTTGATCAACTCATCTCCATGATTGATCGGCTCACCATCAGGATGGCCAGTTGGGTGCCACCAGCCGATCAATTGGCTCCTCCAACTGATCGGTTCATCTGGTCGTCGTGCATCTCCTCATGGCCGCCACTCGATCATCTCACTCCTCGAGCCGGTCATCTGGATCGCCAACCGATCGGTTCACGCCTTGAACTGATTGTCTCAGTTGTCATCAGGTTGTCCGCCGTTCTTTGACATAACAGGAAATAAAAGATCTATCATGTTTTACATTTAAATTGGGAACCCCGAGTTACATTCAGGGGGAGCAAAGGTAGGAAAGAAATCTCGAGTTATCTCGAGTTACATTAGGAATAAGGAGGTAGGGAATCGGTGCGTAGACTGAGATGCAAGCAACCACATTCAACCAAGCACACACACATAGGGTTTATTGGCCATAACCACACTATACATCCATCACAAAACTCATTTAAGGGTGACGCGTATCGAGTACATTCATATTACATATCATATATGTATATTGGGATTTGTGGATTTAGGATTGGACATGCATAAAGCCAATTTTATTCGCATCATATGCAATAAATAAAGGCGACAAACCAAAATCGATCATATCGATAATCTTAAAGTATAGAGCAGTTGGCGTGGCTCTGATACCACTGTTGGGTTTTAGGGGAGACAGAGAAGGTAACAGAAACAAAAATTTTCTTCTCCCAAACCCAGAATAAAGGAATTGCCTCAACGTCTATACAATAGGAAGGATGGTTTGTGGAGGCATACCTTGTCCCGAGGCTTTCTCAGCGACGTTACCTCACGGCTTGCGTGGTCTTCACCTCCAGTCTTGGACGGTGTCTGTGCAGCTCCTGGTCGCACCGAGATTGTTGGGATTGACAGCTATCCTCCGAGCGGTAGAAGTCTCCCGCCTCTGAAGTAGTCCACACGGACCACCTGGAACTCCGATCTCCTTGTCCCACAAGGAATCAGAAGGAGTCGCACCCTCCTGTCGGCGTACTAGGCACCGACACACTCTCCTATAACCAGTTGCCTTTCTGTAGTTGTCTTTCCCTTGTTGTGCCTCCCTTATCGGGTAGCACTTGCTCGGGCTCTCTCTCAGTTACCAAAACTAGAGAGAACAACAACTTTGTAGACCAACTGGTGTTCTAAGTTGTTGTTTGAGAAGCCCCCACTACCCCTATATATAGGAGGGTCATGGGACATGGTTCTCTATCCTGGGAAATGTGAGATTAAAGTAGGAGTAGAAGGGTTCAAGATTTTCCACAAAACTAACATGCTGCGGCAGCTGAACCGATCAGTTCAGATCCTGAAATGATCGTTTCGGGTCCTGAGCCGATCGTTTGGGACCTGAGCCGATCGTCTGGGGCTCTGAGCCGATCGGATGGTGCTCTGAGCCGATCGGTTCGTGGTCTTGGTCCAACTCAAATTGAAATTCATATTTGTTTTTGATTAATCAAATATTAATCCTTGTCCAAATCGAATTTGTACAAATGAAACAAATTGTATTTGCAAAATAGTCTTCTGACTTTCCAAACAATCTCGGTTGGTCACATGAATTGACCGGTTCAACAATTGAGCCGATCGTCTCATGACACATGACTCGATTGTCTCACCAGTTGAGCCGATCAGTTCACCAACCTGAGCCGATCGATTCATCCCATGAGCCGATCGGTTGGGGCAACAGACTATGCAAAATCAGTCAATTACAGTTTCAATCAATCTGATATTCTAATCAATCGGTCCAACACCTTGAACATTATGATTTTGAGCTATCAATTAATTGAGTGTTTAATTGAACTACTAAACTCCTTTAGTAATCAATCTAAATATCATTTGTGGATAAACTCCTCTTCCAAATTAAATCCTATGTGTGTGACCCCGCAAGTCCATTTCACGTTGGCAGTGAAAGTCCATAACACTTTTATGACTTCACAAGCAAAGAGCGGTGCCTAGTTGCACATCAGTGCTACCCAAGTGAAATAGAAAGTTGGAGAACAACTTTCAATCCTACAATCCGTGAATGGTGTTACAGTGAACGTATAATTCTTTTGTCACTGATATCCCTAATGAACTCAAGGCATGGAACAGTCATCCTGTCAACGTTCATTCACTTTCTTGATCTCAGAGTAGACTGAAGGAGATATGTATGACATCAATATCGCATACTGATTCACACATGCGTGCACACGCCTATCTCAATCCTACTCATCAAGTGGCCATGGATATCAAACTCCCTTAGGAGGGACAAATCTCATATCTATCACTCACCCCTCAAAAGCCCCATGTGTCAAAGCCACCCAATCATCACTTTTATAACAACACATGTTTCAGGACTTCGTTTGATGATGTCAAAGTGTACCCAACAACATGTGTTGAGTGTAGTGATTTCAGGTCAAAGAATCACACTCACCACCATCACTGTGAGAACTGACTGTGACTACCATGTCATGGTTCCATGTGTCAAACTCACAGTGGGTCTGTCTGATAAACTTGTTCTCTAACAAGTACCTATGTGTTTGGTTTGATATCTCCATATCATGACTAATGAGATTCTGTCATCAAGCAACACAACAATCTAGTCTTGTTTGTCATTGCTGTCTATCTATCTTCCACAATGACATCTGACTAGGGACATAATCAGAATGTACAAACTCTTAGCATCCATATGATCTCATCGTTCAGGTCCTCAACCTGAAAGCATACGTCATTCAGTACTGTCATTCTCTAGACATTCAATATGTTCTATCATTATCTCATATGACCGAACCAGAAAGAATTGGAAGCTTGCCTTTGATGTTTATCAAATCAATCTAAATGTATCCCACCAATCATCCCATGATTGGCTCTCAGGCATACATACCAACAATCCCGTGCTATTTCTGTCCGTCCCCTTTTATACAAACCCTCAGCCTACCATTTTCAACAATCTTACCCAAACATAAGCTTGCCAACACTTCTATAAACCTGGACGACGAGAATGTGGGATGTCAAAACAAACGTCCCCTAGGAGTGAGTGATGAAGTAGATGATGCAACATCTAGGGTTGATATGCTCATCTTTGTGTCTTTAGTTTTGTTTGACTTATTAGGTTAAACCTAATTCCTAAGGGGTGGAGTGCAATACCTTGTAGTTTTTTGGTATGCTAACTTTTGGGAGGAAATCCTTTTCCAGGAGTGGAGTCTTGTTACATATCAAAATCTATCTATCATGAGTCTAGAAACCCTAATACCACGGATATGAAGTTAGTATGTATGAATCTTTAGAATTGGCCAAACAAGGTCAAGAATATAGCCTAATACATCTTGTTGGTATCTGATGAACATTTAATATGTAACATGGATGATGAAAATATCAACACTAATCATGGATAAATGTGAACATGACCATGCTTCGGATAAGTGAACACTAATAAGATGATGATTTTAATATATGGAGCCTAGACATGTACATTGTACATGATTACGATATATTTTGGATATATAAGACCTAAAATTTATGTTGAGTTAAATCCTAAGTTTATTCATCTAACCTTAACATATATATGTCGGTACCACATATGCTACATTAGTAACATTAGGTGCTTAATTACATAACCCATCTCAATACTAAGAAATGAACCTGATAAGCTAACCATTGCTTTATATGCAATTGAGTTAGAAATGGACCTGATAAGCTGCTGAGCAAATATATCAAATAGCACACACCACAATGCCCCTTATATATATGGCTACAAAAACTGGATACGAAATTCTAGCGGTAAGCAAATCAAATTTTAGTTAGAGCAATCAAAGTCTACCGGGCTGGCGTCCGTTCGAGTGACGCAGTGGAGGTAGGAATTTGATCGGAATTGGGAGTCCTTGTTGGCACAAAGCTACAGCGTAACCGTTGTGGCTATATGTTATTATCCTAGTCCAAGTCGGAGTAGCCAGAAAGTGTGACGCGATTTCAGACGCCGCGTTCGAAGCAACCTTAAATATGTCCGGAACCAGACCGGATTGGCGGAAACAGAAATACGCGCTCCCGCTCTTTCCACTCGCTCCAAGAATCAAGATTCAACTCCAAGCTCTCGTGCTCCTCTGTGCGACCTCGAGTCTCTGCTCTCGACTTCGCTACAAGGCTCTCCTGCTCGCGCAACTGTGGTTCTCTGTTCGATTCTGATGCCTCAGCTTATAGGCCGCAGTGATTATGTACTCTCAATGTCCGAACGATTGTGGATGGGAGGCGACCTCCGCTTTGTCGTCCACTTCCGCCTATACCAGCGGCGCCGCTGCGCCAGAAGGGGGATAAGGATAGTGGGGGAGTACTACTTCCATTTTGAAGGCATGGATATGTTCCTTCTCCCCAGTTGTATCATTTCTGTGATCGATATGCTGAGCGTCTTCGAGTTCCCGGAGATGACGGATCGTTTTGAGTGGGCTCGCGAATTTTGCACTGGTCTGAATGAGTTAGTTTCTTTTGCGCAATCTCGCCCAAACTCGTGGCGCCATTGCTTTACAGCTGACTTTGATATCGAGGTTTTTCCTTCTCCTGAAGAAGCAGCGATGGGTGAGGACGAAGGGGTAGATTGGTGGGTGGTGAGCGGATCGTTGCGTGAATTAGGGCTAGGGTCAGAGGTGCAAGAAGAAGAAAATGAATGTGGCTTGGAATTGATAAACGATTCTTACAGTGATGATCTTGGGAGAGATACGGGTGTTACCACATGTGCCATTTGCCTGGAAGATTTCTCTGATAATGACGCTCTCAGCAGACTGAGATGTTCTCATATGTTCCATGCTCGCTGCTTGGCTAGGTGGGTACACCCTACATGTCCTTTGTGCCGTTGCGAATTTGGTATTCCTTAGAATCTGCCTCTCTAATTCAATATCTGCCTTTATTGGTTTTTGCTTTCCTTCATTTGGGTTTTAATTCTCGTCTTATCGCTATAATTTGTTCCTGCTTTTGGTTGAGTTTTTGTTCTCCCAGATACTGTCTACTCTGTTTGACTGTTATCAATTGTTTTGACTGCCAGTTGCATTTCAACCAACAATTTCCTCAGTTTTCAGTGTTTTCCTCGGTAATGAGCATTAAAACTCATTGTTTTTTCTTACACAACATTCCGTTTTGTATTTGTGTTGTGTAAGTTGTCCTCTATGGAATCTCTTATTTGGAGGCTTTTGTTTTGAGTTTTGATTTCTGAAGCTGTCTCCCTCCCTTCAAATATATAGTTTCATTGTCATTTGCACCGTTGAGCCTCACTATCTTCTTTGATGTCTGCTCTCCACTTTGCTCCTTGAAGTTGTGGCTCTTGTTAGCTGATCAGATAGTTGATTATATTTTCGTGCCTGTAAAATTAGATTATATTCCTCTCTGGTCTTGTTTATAACTATAGTTTCGGCTGCCAGTTTCACTTCAGTGAACTGTCTTCCTCGTTATTTTTTCTATGTTTTTTGAGTATCTACTCACGGTAATTAGTGCTATATTATCATTTGTTTTCTGATACAACCTTCTGTTTTGTACACAAGTTGTCCTCCACGGATTATCAGTAGCCGCTTGACTATTTCTTTGTTATCATTTTATCCTGGAATCTTTCGTTTTGAGTTGTGATTCCAGAAACTGTCCCTCTCCCTTGAAATATCCAGTTGTATTATTGTCTTCACTGTTGAAGCCTCTCTGTGTTGTTTGGTAGACGCTTTTCACTTTGCCCTTGGTTCTTGTTTAATAATCGGGTAGTCAATAATGTTGTCTTGGGATGTATTATTGCATGTAGCTCTAGTTTAACTTTCTCGCTGTTGTTTCAAACTCTGTTCTGCGCCTTATATTGAACGAGTTTCTACTCTGCTTCACATATATCTTAATCATAGTCAGTCTGGTGCACTAGATATGCATCTTATAAATTTCCAAAGCGATTTTTAATGTTGCAATCTCCTGATTTCATTAGTTTTTTCCAGTTTCTTTTTTTTCAATCATATAGTTAGTTTATTTTGTATATTAAAGTTATCACAATTCAAGTCTTATATATCAGACAGCTTTATTGCTTATGCTGTTATATGATTTATCTATTTGATAACTCTTGTAGACTAATATGAATTAGATTCTAATTGCTCTTCGGCTCTAAACATAGCATCACTAGACATGGGGGTAGTCTTGCAAGTCCATTCATGGGTGCCTGTCAGTGATTGTGGTTGAGGTGTTGCCTTCAGGTGACACAATATTGTTGTGACTTCGTGTTTGAAATATAGTTCTTAGAGAAACCCGAATGAAGATCAACCCAGTATGGGCTGAAAGCAACACAGGAATTGTAAAAACTTGAACCTGTTCTAACTAGGAAAGCAAGAAAATTCTGAGTCCTGCAATGCATAAAACTAAAGATAAAATACTCTCTCTCTCTCTCTCTCTCTGTCTCTCTCTCTCTCAACAACCTGCATGAAGGATCTCTTTGCTAATTTTTACCTTTAAATCTGCTTGGTGAGTGTCTCCTTGAAATCCTCTATATCTACTTGAGATATTGTGATTGTTCATAGTGAAAATTTTGGGATTGTCCCCTTCTGGTATTGTATGTCCACTTCTTTTTTAGTTCATCCTTTGCAAAATTTCTTTCTTCAATGTCCATTGATGTCGTCATTCACGAACTGCTACTATATATGAAGTTTAGTCTTTCCTTTATATTGTTATTAGCAATTATTTTGAGAGTCTTGCAACAAGCATTGGCAACTTATTGCACTGTTATTGTTCTGAAAAGTTCTTCTAGACGTTTCACTCCTGCATTCTACTTCAACTATTTGTATAAAAGATCATGTTATTAATGTCTGAAGAAAAAATACAGAACAATAATTATGAGAGAAAGAGACAAATTTCAACGAGGTTAGGTAATATCCTCAATAGGGACCCTATGTCCACAACAGAAGAGAAGATTATTTTCTTATTCTTGTTATCATTAGGGTAAATGTAGGAGCGGTGACTAGGATATTTTCTTGCTCCCCTTACATATTACTTTCTGACATTGAGATTGTGGCCTTAACCAATCAAAAGATAAAGTCCTAAACTTGTCTACACAACCCCGATTTCCCGCAAGAGAATGGTGTCAAAGTGTAGTTGGTTGAACCCAAAGAGAGCAAGGTAATTTAAGCAAATCCTTGTTGAACTAGTTAAGCAACGAAAGATTGATTGTTTGGTTTAAAAAAAAGAACAATTAATTAAAACAGAGAAACAATTAATTAAAAAGAAATAAACAGATCGTTTTGAGTGGGCACGCGAATTTTGCACTTCTGAATGATTTAGTTTCTTTTGCGCAATCTCGCCCAAACTCGTGGCGCCACTGCTTTACAGCTGACTTTGATATCGAGGTTTTTCCTTCTCCTGAAGAAGCAGCGATGGGTGAGGACGAAGGGGTAGATTGGTGGGTTGTGAGTGGATCCTTGCATGAATTAGGGCTAGGGTCAGAGGTGCAAGAAGAAGAAAACGACTGAAGTTGTGGCTCTTGTTAGTTGATTATCTTTTCATGCCTGTAAAATTATATTATATTCCTCCCTGGTCTTCCTCTCTGGTCTTGTTTATAACAATAGTTTTGGCTGCTAGTTTTACTTCAGCCAACAATCTTCCTCGTATTTTTCTATGTTCTTTGAGTACCTTCTCACTGTAATGAGTATTATTTTGTTTCATTGTTATCTGATACATTATTCTGTTTTGTACACGAGTTGTCCTCCATGGATTACCAACAGCGGCTTAAACAATTTCTCTGTTATCATTGCATTCTGGAATTTTCGGTTTTGAGTTGTGATTCCGGAAACTGTCAGTCTTCCTTAAAATATCCAATGTTATTGCCTTCACCTGTTGAAGCCTCTCTTTCTTGTTTGGTTGATGCTTTCCACTTTGCCCCTGGTTCTTGTTTAATTATCTGATAGTCAATAATGTTGTCTTGGGATGTAACATTGCTTGTAGCTCTAGTTTGACTTGCTCTCGCTGTTGTTTTAAACTCTATTCTGCGCCTTATATTGAACGAGTTTCTACTCTGCTTCACATATATCTTGATCATAGTCAGTCTGGTGCACTAGAGATATGCATCGTTCTAGATTCCAAAATGATTTTTTTTGCACCTTGATTTCATTACTTATTTCCAGTTTTTCTCTTTTCAAACATACAAAGTCCATTTTGTTGAAATTTCCTGTTTTATTAAAGTTATCACAATTCAAATTTTATATATCAGGCAGCTTCATTCTTTATGTTATATGATTTTTATCTATGTAATGACTCTTCTAGACTAATATGTGTGAAAGTATTGGGCCAAAACGATGCCCTAACGTAGCGGGCTAGCCTTTATTATATAGGAAGAGAATATTTACATAATAGACCCAACACGAAAAAAGAAATAGTAAAGAGATACATAAATACGAAAACTACTTCTAACACTCCCCCTTAAGATGGAGCATACACATCATGCATGCCCAGCTTGGAATTCATATACTTGAAGGCTGAAGATGGAAGTGGCTTGGTGAAGATATCTGTCACTTGTTGTCCAGTCCGAACACGAGGAGTTTGAATTTTCTTGGAGAGCACGAAAGATCGCTATTGGGCGAAACATGGTGAACCTGCATGGGCAAACTATAACTGATGCCTCTGAAGATCCATCTACTGCTGCCTCCAATACTACCCCACCCACTGTTGAGTGGATCCGCTCGGAGTTTGAGAAACTCCTTCAAGCTCACTTTCCTTCACAACCTACTACTCAGGATGGAGGTTCTTCTGCTTTACTTCTCCTACATCTTATAGTAAAAATAAATGGGTCATTGACTCAGGTGCATCTTCTCATATTTCTGATCGTTCTAAACTATTTTCTGCTCTATCTGAAACTAGCCCTCCACCAATTACAACGGCTGATGGAACTTAGTCCCTAGTGTGTGGAATTCAAACTATCTCTCTATCTTATAATTTACCCTTAAAATCTGTGTTTTATGCTCCAAGATTTCCTCCAAATCTATTATTTGTTAGTAAAAATGTTAAGAGCCTTCAATCCTCCATCACTTTTAATCCCAAGGGTTGTATTTTTTTAGGATCTCCACAGGTAGACAAGGATTGGTTCCGACCATGAGGGACCAAATGGACTGCACTACCTGGATGTACCATGATCTGCTGCTCCTTACTTTCTTCATCGGTGACTGGAGTACAATGGAACTATAATCTGGGAGATCCACCAATTGCTAAACTGAAATTCTTGTTTCCCGAGGTGCCAAATAAAACCTTTCATTGTGAAGCTTGTCAATTTAGAAAACAACTTAGGTTGTGTTTCAAAAAAAAAGTTCTACAAATTTGTTTATTGTAGTATATGCGAACCATATTTTGTTACTAGTCTTTCTGGATTTTGCTATTTTATGACTTTCATTGATGATTATTCTCAGGCAACTTGGCTATTTCTTTAAAAAGATCCCAATAATATTTTGGACACTACAATTTTTTTCTTTGCTGAAATTCAAAATCTGTTCAATACAACTGTCAAAATTTTTTGAACTGATAATGCCTTGTTCATGCAAAAATCCATTGGCCTATTTTGTACTGCTCGTGGTACTATCCATCAGACTTCCTGCTCCTATGTGTGGCAAAGAGGAAAAATTGCCATCTTCTTAAAGTAGCGCGTACCATTCTTCTTCACTATCATGTCCTAAAGAGATTTTGGCTCGAAGCAGTCTTTATTGCATGCTACTTGATTAACCAATTGCCCTCGTCAGTTCTGATAAATCAAGTCCCGTACACTTAAGTCTTTCTAGATGCGCCTTTTTTTTTGTACCTCCTCGCATATTTGGCAACATGTGTTTTGTTAAGAATGCCCCGAGATAGCTAAACTTGAGCCCCGCTCCACTTTTTTACTGTTGCAATCTCCTCGATTTTTAATGTTGCAATCTCCTGATTTCATTAGTTTTTTCCAGTTTCTCTTTTTTCAATCATATAGTTAGTTTATTTTGTATATTAAAGTTATCACAATTCAAGTCTTATATATCAGACAGCTTTATTGCTTATGCTGTTATATGATTTATCTATTTGATAACTCTTGTAGACTATTATGAATTAGATTCTAATTGCTCTTCGGCTCTAAAGATAGCACCACTAGACATGGGGCTAGTCTTGCAAGCCCATTCATGGGTGCCTGTCAGTGATTGTGGTTGAGGTGTTGCCTTCAGGTGACACAATATTTGTGGCGTCCGATTCACAAAAACAAGATTAACTAGATTAAACTAATGCGAAAGCATTTCGTTAGCAGTAGAATTACTGAAAATCACTAAAAATTAAAACCTTTTATAAAAAGATCCATTACCAAAGATTCTCTTAAACAAGAACCATAGTAGTATATTTACATATTGGTCCACATTGGACATTCCATGTATCATCAAACTAAAATCTCAGGTTGATTATAAAAACATTATCTACTGACTCCTAGGACCTGAGAGTACAGAGACGACACATAGGACTTTATGTACAAAGCTTGACATCCAGTATCCCCACCTGGGATATTACTGTTGTCCTTGATGTTGTTGCTGCTTCTCTTCCTCTGCTACAGAGGTTCTGCTTCTTTGTCTCCGTCTGCCTAAAAATGTTGAATCCCACAGGGGTGAGACAATTATAAAATTGCCCCAACGAGAGATATAACTCTCCACCGTAAACATTATTATTGCAGTTTAATAGAAATAAACTGAGCAGTGAGATAATATATTTCAATAGTAGATAATTACTATCTATGCAGGTTAGAACAACATTCCTATTCAAGTATTTCAGTTATAACTTGACAAGGCGGCATGTTTCTTATTTAATAAAGAATTAAAGAACATAAATAACATTTATGTATCAAGAACATGCTAAGCAGGATAACATCAACCAGTGGTTCTCGTATTTCAATCTTATGCAAATACGCTACACGGCTGATTATATTTTTCAAACATTCTTAAGCTCTGAGGAGATGAGGTATACCGCTCATACTCCAACCGATCACTGCGAAGTCAAAATTGGTACCATACAAAATCAATGGAAGAGTCGGCTTTCATGACTTCCCACATCTCGGTCAGTGCGAGATTACATGCAAGGCATCTTGTGTCTCTGCTTACATAGCTTGCCAGGGTATAGTGGCAACTCGCTATAGAGCTACAGTGGCGGCTACAATCTCTTTGCGATCGAGAGATTTCATGTTTACCTCCATCGATCCGGCATTAACATCATCGGGAGATTAGTGATACATCCATCCCAGAACATACAATGAAGGATTGAGAGGTTTAATGTTTACCTTCCATCAATTCCCTCATTAGGACGTAAGGATATTTTCGCCCATCGACCCCTACATATTCAAGAATATGCGAACTCCAGGAAATCTCATAAGAAAACCTGTTTCACCATCACCAGCTACTGACGATGATGGATCTATGGTCAGAGCACTACATGAATAGCTTTCACTTGATTAATTAAGTACATTATCATATTCTTTTAGCATTAGTCAAGTTTTCAAACATAACTTATTAAGACAAATGCTATAAAGAAACATGTCCAATTTTCATCAGTTATCTCTTAGTCTTTAAAAGACATTGGGATCTCAGTCCCTCGTATAAACATATGGTTCTGGGTATTCAAACCCTCAGCTCATCACAGAGCACTGTTACCACTTTTTCAGGTAACCATCACCTTCAGGTCATCTGACCAAGGTACACATGATACTTGCTTCACAAGCATCTTATCTGGCACTTGAGGCCCAACAATTCTCTTATTACCTCTTACTAAGCAATAAGGCATATTATGGCACACAAGGCCCAATAAATAATTTCAATAATTAACGCATCATAGCTCATACCTGGCTATGTTCATCATCTCAGGATACCTGCATGGTTAGTACAGATGATAACGGATATATCAATCATAATTCAGTTCCATGCTATCCCATGGTAACATCACTATTCTCATACCAGGGTTTGGGTTTCCCATTTTATAACATTCAAGGTTACTCATCCCCCTTTATTCAATTAGGACCAATGATTCATCATTTCATTGTCCAGGATTAGGGTTTCATGCTGAATAGCATAAACCAGAATTAGGGTTTCACCCACCTTCACCCTATTTTGAATTAGGGTTTATTATTCACATCACATCACCCTAGATTTAGGATTTATGTTCAATAACCCACAATTAGGGTTTACTATTCATCCAAATTAGGGTTTTACATCAAAATACCATGAATTAGGGTTACTCATGTCATTACCCTAAATTCACATCACATTATCTTCCTAGATTAGGGTTTCATTCAGAATTGCCCTAATTTAGGGTTTGAGTTCATCAATTAACTCAATTAGGGTTTCATGATCTCTTTACCAAGGATCATACCCTAATTGTATATCACACTTACTTTGAATGTGTTAGGCTTGATTGCTACATGATTATCTTGCATGTATAAATCTCTCTCTCATCCTCTTCTGGGATGTCCAGAATATTTGATCAATTGATCCTTCAATCACATGAGTATTCAAATGAATTGACCAATTGAATCTTCAATTACATTAGATATCCAAATGGATTAACCATTTTGAACCTCAAACGGTCTTGCCTACTTAGACCTTAAACGGTCTTGGACTTTCAAAGTTCAAACGGTTTGAAACCGTTTGGGCATATTGCCCTTGAAACCGTTTAAGCAAACATTGCCTTGAAACCGAATGAGCTAGAAAGTGTTAAAACCGAATGAGCTTGGGTCTCCAAACGGTTTGGGATCGTTTGGTCCCAAACGGTCTTGAGACCGTTTGGTCCAAACCCTCTCAAAACTGAATGAACCAAAAAGGTGTTTCAATACTTAATCATTTCAAGGTTTCAATCCATGAACTGCCTTTCAATTGAATACTTGATTCATTCATCAATTGAACCATAGAATCACCCCTCAATTAGACCATCAATTAGGGTTTTAAACCCAATTAAACTAGGGTTTATAATCAAGACTCCTTCAATTAGGGTTTAGGCCATTGGATTGATCATCAATATAGTTATTGATTGCACTTTGATTTAATATCTCTAACTCTTCAATTACTCAACCATATTCAACCCTAGACCTCCAAACGGTCTTGAGACCGTTTGGGGTGACCTCCAAACGGTTTTGAAACCGTTTAGGCTAATCAACCCAAAACATCAACTTAATTAATTGCAAATTCAACACTTAGCCGATTAGGGTTTCCACTTGGAGGATTGTCTATATATTGACTTAATAAATTAGATCAAATGGATCATCATCCAACATGTTCTAGGGTTCTGACCTCAAACGGTCAACCCATCCAAACGGTCAACTCCTCTAAACGGTTTGGGGTCTAAGCCTCCAAATGGTTTGGAAACTGTTTGATCTCCAAACCGTTTGGACCAAACTCTTGAAATCGTTTGTAACTCAAATCTATTGGAAAGTGAGCCTAAGATGATGTTATCATCATCAAGCCTTAGACCATCGAAAACTACTGCCATTATCATGGTAATTGCATCAACTTAATCAAAGAAATTGAAAGAAGAGCAATTGAATATAGTTGAATGAGAAATTGAAATCAATAACAATGAATAGGGGTTCAAGTTATATAACTCGCCTTCAATTGATCTTCAAAGCTTGGAGCTTTACATCAACAATGGTGAAAGAATCTTTCTCTAACCACAAGGATTGCTCCTCAAGCTTTTGGGTGAAAAGGAATTGTTAGAAGTGAAGATGGGATCGAGATATGAAGGAATCATGCATTGATTTGTGATTTCCACCATGAAATCAAGATGAACGAAGGTCAAGAAGCTTATCAACAGGTTGAGGGTCGTCTTCCCGATGTCCCTATCTCCCTTGATCATTTTTGCAAGCAAAGGAAAGAAGTGGATTCGAAAAAGTCCTTGGTTTGAGTGGTAAAGGGTCTTTTTATAAGGAAATCAATCAGAGAGAAAATGCCTTATAAAAATCCTTTAATTCCAAAAATTGTGCCACCTCTTCCTCCTCAATTCCGTGCATGCAAAGCTATCTTCCTTATCTCCAAATTCCCTTCCATTATCCATGAATTAAGGAAAAAGAAATTAAGCACCTTAATCATATTATACTAATATCCCATTTTTAGCGGATATTACTTTTCATTAACTTAATGTGAGTGGACTCTCCACTCAAGTTAGATATTTCGAGGCCTAGCAAAGGCACAAGGGTGTTCATACTTGAACAAATCCAACCATCTTGTTTTTGGTTGAAGGCCCTTCAATTATTATATTTATTCTTGCATTAATTTGAAGTAAAGTTTCATTTATGATTAAATCTTGATTATTTTAATATCAAGATTCTCTTTCCTTCAAAGTAGCTCAAATGAGATGCCCCTCTCATTTTCTTGACTCTAAAAGATGCCAATAATATTAAGGACCTTATTGAAGTGGTAAATTGTATATTGAACCCTGGATTTTAGGTAAATTGCACATTACACCAAAACTAGGTTTTAATGCACAAACATTGCTTTATCAGCTCTTTCTTGGTACTCAGGCTTTCACTAGCCATACCTCTGCATCATTTTCATTCCCATGATGCTTCAACACATGAGGAACATATTATCATGTAATATTTGCAAATTAACCCCTCAACTTGGGTAAATTGTACTTTAGTCCATAACAAACAAAACATTATTTTCAATATTATTCAAAAAGGACTTAAATGAAATATAAGTTCCTCTTGAGCCTTAATTACTTTTCAAAATATAATATCAAGCATATAATTATCTTTCTTAAGAAAAACACCTAGGGTTAAAGCATAACCCAGGTCAGGGATGTTACAAATTATCCACCCCTTACAAGGATTTCGTCCCCGAAATCATCAACAAAACATTAAGAGAAAAGAGAAGGATATTTCCTCCTCATCTCTTCCTCTAGCTCTCATGTAGCTTCTTCAATGCCACGGTGATGCCAGAGAACTTTTACCAGACTAATGTCTTTCTTTTTCAACTTTTTAATGCTTCTGTCAAGAACCAACACAAGTCCTTCAACATAAGATATATCATCATTTAATTCTACCTCGATAGGTTGAAGAACTAACTCCGTGTCAGGATGACACTTCCTCAACATGGAGATATGAAACACTGGGTGCAATCTATGCAACTCAGGTGGTAACTCCAGCTTATAGGCTACCCTTCCCATCCTTTCAATGATCGGATAAGGCCCCATAAATCTAGGAGCTAACTTCCCCTTCTTTCCAAATCTCAGGATACCTTTCCAAGGTGAAACCTTGAGGTATACTCTGTCTCCAACTTGGAATTCTAAGGGTCTACGACGTTTGTCAGCATAAGATTTCTGTCTATCCTGGGCAGCTTTCAACTGTTGTTGTATGACTTTAATCTTCTCAGTTGTTTGTTGTACTAGTTCAGGACCCAAAAGTTGATATTCTCCGGTTTCATACCAACATAAGGGAGATCTACAACGTATACCATATAATGCCTCATATGGTGCCATATCAATACTGTGATGATAGCTATTATTATAAGAAAATTCTATCAAGCTCAGGTGTAGATCACAATTCCTACAAACTGAAGGACACATGCCCTGAACAAGTCCTCCAAGGTTTGTATGGTCCTCTCAGACTATCCATCTGTCTGGGGGTGAAAGGTTGTACTAAACCTTAATTGTGTACCCAAAGCTTTATGGATTCGTTCCCAAAAACGACTCGTAAACTGGGGACCTCTATCAGAGATGATAGTAGCTGGAACCCTGTGCAACCGCACTATCTCATCTATGTATATTTGTGCAAGCTTCCCAGCAGTGTAGGTTGTTTTGATAGGTAAGAAATGCACTATCTTAGTCAACCTATCAACTATCACCCAAATAGAATCATGACTTTTGGCTGTTTTAGGCAAACCAACCACAAAGTCCATGGTTACATGATCCCATTTCCACTGCGGTATAGGTAGAGGTTGCATTATTCCTACGGGTTTCTAATGTTCAGCTTTAACCTGTTGACACACCAGACACCGCATAACAAACGCAACAACATCTTTCTTCAATCCAGGCCACAATACATATCTTTTAAGTTATGATACATCTTGGTGCTCCCTGGATGCATAGCATACATTGACGAATGAGCTTCTTCCAGAACTAACTTTCTTAAGTTATCAACATCAGGTACTACCATCCTACCATGGTAACATACTACCTGATCATCTGAATCATGGAAGCCATCTCGTTTCTCACTTCCATACTCAGACCTGATCTGCTGAGTCATAGTATCAACTTGCTGTGCTTCTTTAATTTGTTGTCTTAGAGTAGGTTTCACTTGCATCTCAGCTAACAGCCCGGCTAACAACGATACCTTAAGTTGTACATTATCTTGCCTTAAGGAGATAAGCATATCTCTTTTAGAGCACACTAAGGAGTTTAACTGTGCTTTATCTAGGGCTGGTGTTGTTGATTTCCTACTTAGTGCATCAGCTACCACATTAGCCTTCCCTGGATGATAATCAATTGTACAGTCGTAGTCCTTGATTAATTCCATCCAGCGGCGTTGTCTCATGTTCATCTCATGTTGTGAGAAGATATATTTTAGGTTCTTATGGTCTGTGAAAATCTGGAATGTTTCTCCATAGAGATAATGTCTCCAGATCTTCAAGGCATGGACCACAACAGCTAGCTCTAGATCGTGTGTCGGATAATTCTCCTCGTGTTTCTTAAGTTGTCGAGAAGCAAAAGAAATCACTTGTTTATCCTGCATCAACACACATCCTAAGCCATTCTTGGATGCATCACAGAAAACTATGTACCCCTTCCCTTGCTCAGGTAACACTAGCACATGTGCACTTGTTAGCCTTTCCTTTAGCAACTGGAAAGATTGTTGACACTTGTCATTCCAGACAAAAGGAACCTCTTTCCTGGTTAACTTGGTCAGGGGTAAAGCTAAAGAGCTGAAGTTCTTGATGAACCTCCTGTAATAGCCTGCTAGTCCAAGAAAACTATGAATCTTCGTCGGTGTCTTTGGTTGTTCCCATTGCAGGACAGATTCTACCTTCTTAGGATCAACACGAATACCTGAAGCAGATATAACGTGTCATAGAAAAGAAACTTCTGGTAGCCAAAACTCACACTTGCTAAACTTAGCATATAGCATATGCTCTCTTAGCAAAGTCAAAGCCTGACGGAGGTGCTGCTCATGCTGTTGAGCATCTCTACTGTAGATCAAGATGTCATCTATGAAGACGACTACACATTGATCAAGAAAAGGTCTGAAGATTCTATTCATGAGTTCCATGAATGCAGCTGGTGCATTAGTTAGTCCAAACGACATAATTGTGAACTCATAGTGACCATACCTTATCTTAAAGGTAGACTTAGATATGTCACCCTCCTTAATACGCAACTGATGGTATCCCGACCTCAGATCTATCTTAGAAAAGATAGTTGCACCACACAACTGATCAAACAAGTCATCAATCCTTGGCAAAGGATATTTGTTCTTTATGGTGACTTTGTTTAACTGTCTGTAGTCAATGCATAATCGCATAGACCCATCTTTCTTTTTAACAAAAAGAATCGGAGCACCCCATGGTGAAGTACTCGGTCGGATAAAACCCTTCTCAAGCAACTCTTGCAGTTGTTTCTTGAGCTCTGCCATCTCAACAGGCGCCATTCTATACGGCATTTGAGCTATTGGTTGCGTGCCTGAGATTAGATTAATTTCAAAATCAATCTCTCAAGGCGGAGGAACACCTGGAAGTTCTTCAGGAAATACATGTTCAAATTCCCTGACTATCGAAACTTCAGAACGATGAGGGATCTCCATTGTGGTATCTACCACATGAGCCAAGAATGCAAAGCATCCCTGTCTCGTCAACTTCTCATCTACCATAGCCCACACAAGACAAGTTGGAAGAATCTTTCTATTTCCCTGAAGGATCCATGTGTCACCATTGTCTGTGAACACAATCTGTTTGGAACTGCAATCCAAGACAACCTTATACTTCTCTAAGGCGTCCATTCCAAGGATTATATCAAAGCCCTGCATCTCAAGTGGTATAAGATCCACTTGAATGCGATGTTCATAAAAGAAAAGATTGCAGGGAGAACACACCTCCCGCAACACTGCAGATCCCAGCAAAGGGGTTTCTAGCATCAAACTGTCTGCTCTATGACTGACAGTCATGTTGCAGTCATAAATCACTTCTCGAGTGATAAATGAATGTGTAGCACCCAGATCAATTAACACAGATACGAAGCAGGATGAAGACATATCAGAATAAAATAGTTCCATCTGACCTGTCACAACCCGAGGGTTGACTACTGCTTCGGGCTGATTCATGGCATAGAATCTAGTTGTTGGTTGTTGTTGACCATGTGCTTGGTTGTTTGGTGTCGACGATCCAGCTTGGGATGCTTGTTCACGTCCTCTAGTATTATTATTGAACTGTCACCTCTATGAGCCTTGCTAACTCTGCCTCTGGGGTTGAGTCACAGTTCTGACTTTCTCAGGACAATCTCTCTTCAAGTGTCCTGACCTCCCACACTGGTAGCAGTTGTAGCTTCCCAAACTCTGCCTGGGTGGTCCTGTTACTGATGTTGATGCTGTACTGGGAGCTCTACTTGGAATAAAACTACGACCCCTACCCCTACTTGACGTCCACTACGTCGGGATATTAAACTTTGGTGGTGGTGGTGCAGAGAATCTCGGCTTCTTGAAACTCTTAGACAAGGGTCCTTGAAACTGAGGATATACTTTGTTATTACTAGTATGTCGCTTCTCGATCACAGACCTCTCAATCCGTCTCACAGACTCCACAAAAGTGGCAAATCTTTCCCTGTTCTCCAGAGCAGACACAAGAGTGGTCAATTCAGTGTTCAACCCTTTCTCGAAATGCCAAATCCTCTCCTCATCAGTAACTGTCATGTGCGGACAGAACCACAACAGCTCCATGAACCTATCTTCATATTCACTAATGTTCATCTGTCCTTATCTCAACCTCTCAAATTGAGAGATCTTCTCATCTAGATACATCTTGGGAAAGTATCTAGCAACAAATTCCCGTCGGAATTCATCCCATCCGACTTCAACTCCTGGCCTTTTACCTTTCTCAATGGTCCACCAATGACCAACACTCCCCTTTAGTAGGTAGACAACATGTCTCACCTTCTCATCTTCAGGAATCATAAGGATTCTGAAAGCCTTCTCCAGCTCAGTTAACCATAAATCAACATCTGTTGGGTTAGCTGCGCCAGCATACTCTGTGGCTCCTACCCTCTGAAGCCTTTCAAAGGTCTTGCCAGCTCCCTATCTTTCATTGTGGGCTGGTGCCCTTGGTGTAGGTAGTGGCATCCTATCTTTCATATGAGTCATAGCTGCCATAAACTGCCCAAACATAGCTTGGAAGGATGGGTTCCCCATTTCAGCTTGATTAAACTGGGGTTGTTCAGGTACGTGCTCCTCCCTATCTTGGTCTCTTGCACCTCCTCCTGGTGCAGCAACACTGCTCTAAGCAGCATGTTCATCATGTGATCCAGACATCTTCAAGTTCTTCTCCTCCTATATGAGCAGAAGACACTATCAGATAAACTAGAAGACACTAGAACAGACTCAACAACCTTAATCCTACGTCTCTGTAGACTCAGCGAACCTAGAGCTCTGATACCACTAAACTTGTGGCGTCTGATTCACAAAAACAAGATTAACTAGATTAAACTAATGCGGAAGCATTTCGTTAGCAGCGGAATTATTGAAAATCACTAAAAATTGAAACCTTTTATAAAAAGATCAATTACCAAATATTCTCTTAAACAAGAACCATAGTAGTATATTTACATACTGGTCCACATTGGACATTCCATGTATCATCAAACTAAAATCTCAGGTTGATTATAAAAACATTATCTACTGACTCCTAGGACATGAGAGTACAGAGACGACACATAGGACTTTATGTACAAAGTTTGACATCCAGTATCCATACTTGGGATATTATTGTTGTCTTTGATGTTGTTGCTGCTGCTCTTCCTCTGCTACAAAGGTTCTGCTTCTTTGTCTGCGTCTACCTAAAAATTTTGAATCTCACGGGGGTGAGACAATGATAAAATTGCCCCAATGAGAGATATAACTCTCCGCCGTAAACATTATTATTGCAGTTTAATAGAAATAAATTGAGCAGTGGGATAATATATTTCAATAGTAGATAATTACTATCTATGCATGTTAGAACAACATTCCTATTCAAGTATTTCAGTTATAACTTGACAAGGCAGCATGTTTCTTATTTAATAAAGAATTAAAGAACATAAATAACATTTATGTATCAAGAACATGCTAAGCAGGATAACATCAACCAGTGGTTCTCGTATTTCAATCTTATGCAAATATTCTACGCGATTGATTATATTTTTCAAACATTCTTAAGCTCTGAGGAGATGAGGTATACCGCTCATACTCCAACCGATCACTGCAAAGTCAAAATCGGTACCATACAAAATCAATGGAAGAGTCGACTTCCATGACTTCCCACATCTCGGTCAGTGCGAGATTACATGCAGGACATCTTGTGTCTCTGCTTACATAGCTTGCCAGGGTATAGTGGCAACTCGCTATAGAGCTACAGTGGCGGCTGCACTCTCTTCGTGATCGAGAGATTTCATGTTTACCTCCATCGATCTGGCATTAACATCATCGGGAGATTAGTGATACATCCATCCCGGAACATACAATGAAGGATTGAGAGGTTTAATGTTTACCTTCCATCAATTCCCTCATTAGGACGTAAGGATATTTTCACCCATCGACCCCCACATATTCAAGAATATGTGAACTCCAGTAAATCTCATAAGAAAACATGTTTCACCATCACCAGCTACTGACGATGATGGATCTATGGTCAGAGCACTACATGAATAGCTTTCACTTGATTAATTAAGTACATTATCGTATTCTTTTAGCATCAGTCAAGTGTTCAAACATAACTTATTAAGACAAATGCTATAAAAAAACATGTACTATTTTCATCAGTTATCTCTTAGTCTTTAAAAGACATTGGGATCTCAGTCCCTCATATAAACATATGGTTCTGGGTATTCAAACCCTCAACTCATCATAGAGAATTGTTACCACTTTTTCAGGTAACCATCACCTTCAGGTCATCTGACCAAGGTACACATGATACTTGCTTCACAAGCATCCTATCTGGCACTTGAGACCCAACAATTCTCTTGTTACCTCTTAGTAAGCAACAAGGCATATTATGGCACACAAGGCCCAATAAATAATTTCAATAATTAACGCATCATAGCTCATACCTGGCTATGTTCATCATCTCAGGATACCTGCATGGTTAGTACATATGATACCAAATGTATCAATCATAATTCAGTTCCTTGCTATACCATGGTAACACCACTATTCCCATACCAGGGTTAGGGTTTCCCATTTTATAACAGTCAGGGTTACTCATCCCCCTTTATTCAATTAGGACCAATGATTCATCATTTCATTGTCCAGGATTAGGGTTTCATGCTAAATAGCATAAACCAGAATTAGGGTTTCACCCACCTTCACCCTATTTTGAATTAGGGTTTATTATTCACATCACATCACCCTAGATTTAGAGTTTATGTTCAATAACCCACAATTAGGGTTTACTATTCATCTAAATTAGGGTTTTACATCAAAATACCATGCATTAGGGTTACTCATGTCATTACCCTAAATTCACATCACATTATCTTCCTAGATTAGGGTTTCATTCAGAATTGCCCTAATTTAGGGTTTGAGTTCATCAATTAACTCAATTAGGGTTTCATGATCTCTTTACCAAGGATCATACCCTAATTGTATATCACACTTACTTTGAATGTGTTAGGCTTGATTGCTACATGATTATCTTGCATGTATAAATCTCTCTCTCTCATCCTCTTCTGGGATTTCCAGAAGATTTGATCAATTGATCCTTCAATCACATGAGTTTTCAAATGAATTGACCAATTGAATCTTCAATTACATTAGATATCCAAATGGATTAACCATTTTGAACCTCAAACGGTCTTGCCTACTTAGACCTTAAACGGTCTTGCCTACTTAGACCTTAAACGGTCTTGGACTTTCAAAGTTCAAATAGTTTGAAACCGTTTGGACATATTGCCCTTGAAACCATTTAAGCAAACATTGCATTGAAACCGAATGAGCTAGAAAGTGTTGAAACCGAATGAGTTAGTTTCTTTTGTACAATCTCGCCCAAACTCGTGGCGCCACTGCTTTACAGCTGACTTTGATATCGAGGTTTTTCCTTCTCCTGAAGAAGCAGCGATGGGTGAGGACGAAGGGGTAGATTGGTGGGTTGTGAGCGGATCCTTGCATGAATTAGGGCTAGGGTCAGAGGTGCAAGAAGAAGAAAACGACTGAAGTTGTGGCTCTTGTTAGTTGATTATCTTTTCATGCCTGTAAAATTAGATTATATTCCTCCCTGTCCTTCCTTTCTAGTCTTGTTTATAACAATAGTTTTGGCTGCCAGTTTTACTTCAGCCAACTATCTTCCTCGTATTTTTCTATGTTCTTTGAGTACCTTCTCACGGTAATGAGTATTATTTTGTTTCATTGTTATCTGATACATTATTTTGTTTTGTACACGAGTTGTCCTCCATGGATTACCAACAATGGCTTAAACTATTTCTCTATTATCATTGCATTCTGGAATTTTCGGTTTTGAGTTGTGATTTCAGAAATTGTCAGTCTTCCTTAAAATATCCAATGTTATTGCCTTCACCTGTTGAAGCCTCTCTTTCTTGTTTGGTCGATGTTTTCCACTTTGCGCCTGGTTCTTGTTTAATTATCTGATAGTCAATAATGTTGTCTTGGGATGTAACATTGCTTGTAGCTCTAGTTTGACTTGCTCTCGCTGTTGTTTTAAACTCTATTTTGTGCCCTATATTGAACGAGTTTCTACTCTGCTTCACATATATCTTGATCATAGTCAGTCTGGTGCACTAGAGATATGCATCGTTCTAGATTCCAAAATGATTTTTTTTTGTTGCAATCCCTTAATTTCATTACTTTTTTCCATTTTTTCTCTTTTCAAACATACAAAGTCCATTTTGTTGAAATTTCCTATTTTATTAAAGTTATCACAATTCAAATTTATATATCAGGCATCTTCATTCTTTATGTTATATGATTTTTATCTATTTAATGACTCTTCTAGACTAATGTGTGTGAAAGTATTGGGCCAAAACGATGCCCTGACGTAGCGGGCTAGCCTTTATTATATAGGAAAAGAATATTTACATAATAGACCCAACACGAAAAAAGAAATAGTAAAGAGATACATAAATACGGAAACTACTTGTAACACTCCCCCTCAAGATGGAGCATACACATCATGCATGCCCAGCTTGGAATTCATATACTTGAAGGCTGAAGATGGAAGTGGCTTGGTGAAGATATCTGTCACTTGTTGTCCAGTCCGAACATGAGTTGAATTTTCTTGGAGAGCACTAAAGATCGTTGTTGGGCGAAACATGGTGAACTTGCATGGGCAAACTATAACTGATGCCTCTAAAGATCCATCTACTGCTGCCTCCAATACTACCCCACCCATTGTTGAGTGGATCCGCTCAGAGTTTGAGAAACTCCTTCAAGCTCACTTGCCTTCACAACCTACTACTCAGGATGTAGGTTCTTCTGCTTTATTTCTCCTACATCTTATGGTAAAAATAAATGGGTCATTGACTCAGGTGCATCTTCTCATATTTTTGGTCGTTCTAAACTATTTTCTGCTCTATCTGAAACTAGCCCTCCACCAATTACAACGGCTGATGGAACTTAGTCCCTAGTGTGTGGAATTCAAACTATCTCTCTATCTTATAATTTACCCTTAAAATCTGTGTTTTATGCTCCAAGATTTCCTCCCAGTCTATTATTTTTCAGTAAAACTGTTAAGAGCCTTTAATCCTCCATCACTTTTAATCCCGAGGGTTGTATTTTTTTAGGATCTCCGCAGGTAGACAAGGATTGGTTCCGACCATGAGGGACCAAATTGACTGCACTACCTGGATGTACCATGATCTGTTGCTCCTTACTTTCTTCATCAGTGACTGGAATACAATGGAACTATAATCTGGGAGATCCACCAATTGCGAAACTGAAATGCTTGTTTCCTGAGGTGACAAATAAAACCTTTCATTGTGAAGCTTGTCAATTTAGAAAACAACTTAGGTTGTGTTTCAAAAAAAAAGTTCTACAAATCTATTTATTGTAGTATATGCGAACCATATTTTGTTACTAGCCTTTCTGGATTTTGCTATTTTATGACTTTCATTGATGATTATTCTCGGGCAACTTGGCTATTTCTTTAAAAAGATCCCAATAACATTTTGGACACTACTATTTTTTTCTTTGCTGAAATTCAAACTCTGTTCAATACAACTGTCAAAAATTTTCAAACTGATAATGCCTTGTTCATGCAAAAATCCGTTGGCCTATTTTGTACTGCTCGTGGTACTATCCATCAGACTTCCTGCTCCTATGTGTGGCAAAGAGGAAAAATTGCCATCTTCTTAAAGTAGTGCGTACCATTCTTCTTCACTATCATGTCCTAAAGAGATTTTGGCCCGAAGCAGTCTTTATTGCATGCTACTTGATTAACCAATTTCCTCGTCGGTTCTGATAAATCAAGTCACGTACACTTAAGTCTTTCTAGATGCACCTTTTTTTTCTGTACCTCCTCGCATATTTGGCAACATGTGTTTTGTTAAGAATGCCCCGAGATAGCTAAACTTGACCCCCGCTCCACTAAGCTATGTTTTTCTAGGGATATTCTAGAACTCAAAAAGGATATTAGTGTTATGATCCTGCCAATCGACAATGGTTTCTCAGTACTGATGTGATCTATTCTGAACGCATGCCCTACTACTTTCAAAAAAGGGTTTCCTTTATATAGCGATCTATTAGATCCTACTTCACTCCCTCAGGTTGTGGAAGATATTTCTACTGAGGAAAATGAAGTTCTTGCTCCACCCCTTAAAGTTTACAGGAGAAGACCTAAAGTTATAGTCCCCTGATTGGCCCCTCAATAATGACATCCTCCTTCATCGGCAAATCACAACACCTCTCAGGTGATGTTTAACCTACAACTTCCCATAAGTCAAAGGAAAGGTGTTCGTTCATGTACTTAACATCCTATAAGCAAATCCTACTTTATAATCTTAGAGCTAGCTTCGCCTGCTTTACTACTACTATCTCTGTTGTATGTATACCAAAGAATTCACTCAAGCATTACAACATCCTGTCTAGTGCCATGCTATGGAAACTGAAATGGCCGCTCTTCATGTATGAATGACTTGGGATCTTGTTGATCATCCTCACGATTGCTTTACAGCTGAATGTCGTTGAATATTTACTATTAAATACTAGCCTGATGGTACGATTAACAGCTGAAAGCACGCCTAGTTCGTGAAAGGTTACACTCAAACCTATGGGGTGAACTATCTTGAAACTTTCTCTCCTATTACTAGGCTTTATTCTGTTCCGGGGTTTATACTTGTTGTTGTGAATAATGGTTGGCCTCCTTTTCAAGTTGATGTTAAAATGTATTTTTATATGAAGACTTGCATGAGTAATTCTATATAGAGCAACCACCTAGGTTTGTTGCTAAGAGGGAGTGTTCCAAACTCTACAGACTCATAATTTCAATTTGTAGCCTAAAACAATGCCCACTGGTGTGGTTTGACAATGAAGCTAGATTCTCCTTAAAATTCATTTTTGGTGCTCGCATTCCAATCACTCTATTTTCATAAGAAAAACCACTTTTGGGCTTGTTATTCCTATTGTATATGTAGATGACATAATCCATTCTTGTAGAGATAAAGAAGGTATTCAAGCTACTAAAGGATATCTTGAACATCATTTTGTTCCAAGGATCTAGGAAAACTCATATACTTATTGGAGATTGAACTTTCTCAATCTTCTTTTGGCATCTATCTTTGATATTCATGCACTTAAAGGTGATGTTTTCCAATGAACAATACATGCTAAGCAACTAGGAGAACATTCACCAGCATCTACAACGCATGGATTACACTAGGAAGCCTCTCTATGATCATTATTGGAGTGAGAAGGTCAGTCTAGGAATACCCAATGAAACTTCTTTTGTAGACCTAATACCCATTGGAGATTCAATTTAGAGCTTATATCTTGAGTGCAGAAGATCTTCATTCAGAAACTACATATATAATAAACAAAATATATCAATGCGAGTGCATTGGGTATTCTATGAAAAGGCATGTACACACAGTTTAAGAGTATATAAAAATTTCTTGGTCAGAAACATCATAAAAAAAACAAGAAGTAGAAACCAGGGAAGAACACTTAATGAGATCCTTTTATAGAAAGAATGTTTTAGGTTTCTTTATCCATTATATCAACTGTAGGCCTTTCGACCACTTCCTAAGGAAGGAAGTCTGTGAGGGACATCTAATCCAAAGAAAATATGTTACCCATTCATCAAAATGAACATGTTGTGAGTAACTCAATTCATATGGGATCTCAAGGCCGTTGCCAAGAGCTAAATCATTTTCAACATACCTTGTGCCCTTACCCAAAAAATTAAGGCAATGGATTTCTGTAGATTATGCTCAAGTTTGTCAATATTGTATAACCAAACATGAAAGTAGTAATCATAGGAACAACAACTCAATCAAGTAATTATCTAGCCAAGCATTCATATGAACATACATATAAACAAGCCAATATCATAGTAGGGTCAAGAGATTAAGTGTACCTTGTGAGTGAAGAGCAAGTTATAGTCCATGACCAAGATTTATAGAGAGGGCCCAATTAATGTGGACCTAAGATGTAAAAGACATAACATGGTATCTTAGATCAACAAGCTTTTGGTAGGATAAATGTGATTTGAGGTAGAGGGATGTTTCCCTAATATCTAGGCTAAAAGATTAATTTAATAGCCTCTTTCAATCAATTTTTGTACATTGTCAATTAAACCCTAGATATAGGTGCAACACCCATTATACATAAGTCACAACATAAGGTCATGTTCAGATCTTGGAGTACAAATATCATGAATTCAAGATTACATTTAGGGTTTCCACATATGAGATCATGATCTAGTCATAGAAGGGAACTTTAGTTCACAAAGTTGTCTTATGAGTCCAATATAGGAGAGTGGGCATGATATTGGTTAAAAGAGGTACAAAACACCACAAAATTTATTGATTTCAAGCTAAAGTTCCATTCAAATTTGAAATAGTCATTATGATTCACTATAATAGGGTAAGAAAGGCCAACAACGCCATATTTATGCTCAAAAGATGAGTACCTAAGATCTAACATGGAGAACGTGGCATTTAGTGCATGATCTAGGTTCAAAAGGAAACAATGCATAAGACACTTACTGATTTTTAACAAATAATCATGTCATGATGATATATTATGCCAAAGTCACCCATATGACCAGGTTGCATCATTTAAACACACAAACAATCACCTTTAGGTCAAGGATAAACATAGAAGATCAAAATGATCCTTGGGGTGCATTTAGACGGTTTAAGATATCAATGAATGTATAAGTGGACTATGATTATTGGTTTAGGGGATTAGAATAGATAGGGATCATAAGTTATAAAGTGTATGACTGAGGCTTATTACTCATTAAAAGATATAAATGCATTACTAAAAATAAGGGTGAATAATGCAAAAATAGAGTAGAAGATAACAAAATCATTAGAAAGGCGATGATTTCCTAGTCAAAATGGTATATTAGATCATGATACTTGGTTTAGGGACCAAGGAGCAAGGTAGCTCATAAAAAGGGATCTAGGAGGATTTTTACCCGTTGGGCTGAGCTTGAAGGGAAAAGCGGTCGACCGACGGTTGGTCCACTAGGCGTGCTTCTTGCCTCATGGTTGTGGATTGGTCCTTAGGCGGTCCATGGTGGTGGCTTGTGATGGGACATATGATGGTAGGTGGCTTGGTGCGACTTCAGGCAATGGTGAGCAGTGTTGGGGATTGGGTGAGTCCAACAGTGTGTGTCACTTGTGAGTGGATGACACTAGTGGGGTCCACATCAAGCAAGAGAGAGAGGGAACTAGAGCATGCAGGTGTGGGCAACAAAAGAAAATCCTTCTAGACTTCCTGGAGACCCTTACCCTAAAAGAAACCCCTGAACCCATCTCATCTAGGGAGGAGGTGACTGTGTTAGATTTCATTAAGCTCAATCCTGATACCTTTTGAGGGGAGGACCACCTGAGGTCATGTATAATGATGAAGCATGGATCTTGTCTGTGGAGAACACATTCTGTACCCTAGAAGTACCTAGTGATAAGAAAGTCAAAATTTCCACCCATCTCCTTAAAGGAGGGGCAAAAATCTGGTGGGAAAACTATGGCGGGAATAGGGGAGAAGAAGCAGATAACATGGGGTGGGAAGCCTTCAAAACCCTCTTCACTGACCATTTTATGCCTATAGCTGAGAGGAAGAGGAAGGAGAAGATGTATGTTGAGCTTAAGTAGGGTAGTCTTTTTGTAGTTGATTACACTCGGAAGTTTAGGCTTCTTGAACGTTATGCCCCTATTAAGACTGAACATCACCTAGTGGAGCATTATGTTGGGTGCCTTACCGCCCATTTAAAAACCCTACCCTAGTGAAAAATCCTCTCTTGTTGTTATGATATCTATGTCATGGTGACCATCTGCTACTCTTGCCCTTATGAATTATTTTGAGCATGTTGTACATGCTTCAAAAGAATTCTATATATCCTATGGTTGAGTAGGAGTATGAGCCAGAAGAACCATTGAAGTGCATAGTGTGATGGGGGTGTATTCTCAGTCTAACTGATATAGATGCTACTTCCATGACCTCCACCTCATTGTCATCGTCAATGTTTTCATCAGCAGTCCGTCCAACATCGTAAGAGAGGATTTTTCACTAGGGTAGGGTTTTTAAATGGGCGGTAAGGCACCAACATAATGCTCCACTAGGTGATGTTCAGTCTTAATAGGGGCATAACGTTCAAGAAGCCTAAACTTCCGAGTGTAATCAGCTACAGAAAGACTACCCTACTTAAGCCCAACATAATGCTCCACTTGAAACCTCAATGATACTAATCACTCCACTATGTGGTGCAAGATGACTTGCCATCTAGCCAATTCACAAATCAACTAGCACCACTCCACCATCATTGAAATCAAGCTCCCATTTTCCCACCTTCTACATTGAGTATTGACAAACACGTTGTTCGCTAGATCGACATAGTGCCAAGGGAAGGTACAAGCTACTGATCTTTATATGCACTTGTCTTTGTATCATAAGAAAGTGAGAAGGTCAGTCTAGGCACATTTCTCTTGGGACATGCTTACCAAGTGGTCAAGGGTGAGAAGAGGAAGCTTCCTATACAATTGGCAGTCTCGTCACAAGGATCACCATGCATCTCAATATCAACCTATCACACCTCCATCTATTCAAGCTAAAGGGGAATCTATACTACAAACATTCACTTAATGTAAGACTCTTTGACAAGAGTGGAGGACCCTCTGTACTATCTCGAAGATATCTGAGTGAGCTCTCTTAGATCCCATCTTTGAGCTCATAGATCTTGACAACCTCTGTTGTCCATATGACGATGTTGGACGGACTGCTGATGAAAACATTGATGATGACGATGAGGTGGAGGTCATGTAAGTAGTATCTATATCAGTTAGACTGAGAATACACCCCCATCGCACTATGCACTTCAATGGTTCTTCTGCCTCATACTCCTACTCAACCATAGGATATATAGAATTCTTTTGAAGCATGTACAACATGCTCAAAATAATTCATAAGGGCAAGAGTAGCAGATGGTCACCATGACATAGATATCATAACAACAAGAGAGGATTTTTCATAACGAGGAGAAGATATTCATGCACTTAAAGGCGGTGTTTTCCAATGAACAATACATGCTAAGCAACTAGGAGAACATTCACCAGCATCTACAACGCATGGATTGCACTAGGAAGCCTCTCTATGATCATTATTGGAGTGTTGGTCATTTTTCTAGCTACTCATAGCTACCACCAATGCCAGCTCATCCACCTCATCTCACTGCCACCTTCTATCCACTGGATCCACACTTGTTTTTGGAGAACCTTCCCTTTTCTTAACACTTGAGTTCATGGCACACCTATTCCAGCTCTAGGTTTGCATTTTGATAATAAGGACATTATCAGATTCAAGCTTAGGGGTGTGGAATGATATATTTATCTTGCATCTTTCTATTCATTTTTTCTTTTTAGTTACCCCTAGTTTTATTCTTTTTTAATTTCTTTTGTCGTGTTTCATGTAATCCACATGTATCTAGTAAAATAGTGGATTTAGAACTAAATGCTCACATGAGTCACTTGAGATCATGGTCAATGTGTAACCTTTAAAAATTGACTTGACTTGTTTAAGAGTGTACAACATTAGGAAATGACTGGAATAGTCTATACAAAGACATATGTGGAACCCTTGGCTTCTAGAATGAAGATGGAGCTTGAGTCCAATCTAACCAAGAAAAATTGTTACCTTTTTATATTAATTGAAGAACAACTTTTGGATCACCTTGGAGAGTGATTTAATGGAAGAGAGATATATCATGGTTGGAAATATTATGTCTCTTATTCACATGATCTCATTCACACTCATTGCACTCCATTACCACCATAGGATATACATGATTCAAGTCATTTTCCTTTATTGAATGCATTGCATGGCATGATAGGACATATATAGTTTTATTTTTATCTAAAAATGAAAATAAAGTTGCACATGTAATTCATTTATATTAGGGCTAGATATGAAACCAAACTTGACCTTCATACCAAACCAAACTTGACTAAACTTACTAGTCAAGTTTGTTCTGGATGGGTATTGTAGTCAAGTTTGTTTTGAAAATTGTTCAAGTCATTTTTATCTAGTCTAGTCATAGTTTGGCAACTGGTTAACCGATCAGTACTTAAAGAAATATATATATGTGTTTGTATGTAATTTCTATATGTAAACTCAAGTATATTATTTTAGTCATGATTTAGTTAATGTATAGACAGCATTCAAACTGTCTTAACATCATATTAGTTATTGGTGCTACAGATAACTTTTATACTGTCTTTGTAGTTGATATATATATATATATATATATATGTATGTATATATGTATATATATAATGTGTGTGTGTTTGTGTGTGTAATCCTTTACAACAATTTAATAATTAGTTATTGCATGTAATATATAGAATATTTAATATGATGTTAGATGATAAGATTTATTTGTTACTGTAAACAAGAAAAGCAAAGTGCAAAATGAAATGCTTTTAGTATTGACAGGGCACACCTATATATATGGACACGGGTGGTGGCCAATACCCAATTACACTATGTGGGACTAATCCCATATACATAGGGAATATATAGGGACATAAAGAATAATGAATAAAAGGAATAATAAATTATTAATATTCTAACACTCCCCATCAAGCTAGTGTGTAGATACCATAGGTACCAATCTTGTTACATAGAAATTTTACTCAACATTTATTGAGGTATTTTGCAAAAATATCATCCACTTGATCTTCTAAACAAATTGGAATAAGTAAATTTGGTGATCTCATACCTTTTCCCAAATGAAAAGACAATCAATTTTAATATGTTTGGTCCGTTTGTGAAAAATTAGGGTAAGAGGTAATGTGCATAGCAGCTCAATTATCACACACGAGTTCCATTGCTTTAGAATGAATGAGTCCCAGTTCTTCTAGAATATTCTTGGTTCATAGGAGATCACTGGTTGCATGAACCATTGCTCTGTATTTAGATTCCATGCTAGATCAAACTACCTCTATTTGCCTTTTACTTTTCTAGGATATGAGATTCCCCCCCACAAAGACACAATATCCAAAAATTGATATGTGGTCTATGACACATCTTGCCCAATCAGCATCTGAGAAGCCTTGCACTTTGAGATGTCCATGATTGGTGTATTGTATACCTTTGCTTGGACTCTTCTTGAGACAGTGAAGGATCCTATAGACAGTGTCCATATGACTACTACATGGTTTATCCATGAATTGACTAACCACACTAGTAGAAAAGGATATATCTAGATGAGTGATAGTAAGATAATTTAGTTTTCCAACCAGTCTTATGTATCTTCATTGATCTTCAAGTGACTCCCCCTTTTCCTTTTGTATCTTGACTTTGGGATTCAGTTAGTATCCATAGGTTTTGCTCCAAGCATACCAATCTCTTCTAGGAGATTGGGGTTGTATTTCCTTTGTGACAAGATTATTCCATCATTATATCTAGCAACCTCAATACCCAAAAAATATTTTAGGAGACCTAAAACTTTAGTTTGAAATTTATTTTGAAGAAATTATTTAATCTGCAGAATACCCTATTGATCATCTCTGGTAATGACAATATCATTGACATAGACAATAAGGAGAACATAGTGTGAAGTTCATTGCTTATGAAAGACTGAATGATCCAGACCTGACTGTAGAAAACTGAATTCAAGTAGAGCTTGACTAAATTTCCCAAACCAAGCTCTTGGAGACTGCTTGAGCCCATATAGAGATTTATATAGACAACAAGCTAGATGTCACTCCCCTTGAGCACACTCTAGGGGGTTGCTCCATATATATTTCTTCAGACAAGTCACCATGGAGAAAAGCATTCTTGATATCAAGTTTATGCAAGGGCCAAGAAAATGAGTTTCTAGAGAAATAAAAAGATGAACAGAGGACATTTTAGCAATAGGAGAAAAAGTATCAAGATAGTCTTCGCCATATACTTGATTGTATCCCTTGGCTACCAAATGACCCTTCAGACAATCAACAACACCAGTTGGTCTGACTTTGACTGAGTAAACCCATCGACACCCAACAGTAGCCTTATTTATTGAAGTAGGAACCAAACTCCATGTGTGATTCTGACAAAGAGAATTCATCTCATCTTCCATAGCACGCCTCCATCCTGGGTGATTCATGAGGGAGATAAATAGTCATATCAGTTATGGAAATAGAGTTTATGGATGATAAGAAGGATGTGCATGAGGGAGATACATAGTCATATGAAACAAAGTTAGATATGGGATCAAGAGTGCATTACCATTTTCCTTTCCAAACAGAATTTGGTAGATCAAGGGAACTATTATTGTTATCTGGAGCTCCAAACTGAGTGATGATTGAAGGAGGGTTGACACTTGCATTGCCTAATCCTTGATCTTGGATGGTGTCCTGTACTGACATATGTAAACATGAGTGATGGGAGGTTTCTCTCCTTGTGATAAATGTGGAGAAAACTCTCCCTAAACAAGAGGTGTAGGTGATGAGATCTCAGTGATAACCATATGTGGAAGAGCCTCTTCAAGATCACTCACTGACTAGGGATCCCCAAAGTAGTGAGTGTCTTCAAAGAAGGTGACATCAGCTGAAACCAAAAGGTGATGATCAATTGGATCATAACACTGATAGCCCTTCTGAGTCTTAGAACAACTAAGGAAGACACACTTGGAAGCCTTTGGACTAATTTTGTCATGACCCATCCCAACAAAATGAAAAAATAGACATGTTCAAAAACTTTAGGAGGAATAGTATAAATGGGATGACCATGACATAAAAGTTGAAAGGGGATGTGTTTGTTAAATGTGGACAATAGCATGTGATTGATATAATATGTGGTAGTGAGGACAACATCGCCCCATAATTCCTTGGGAACACTCGTATGCAAAAGAAAAATACAGGTAGTTTTGATGATGTCACGATTTTTCTTCTTAGCTACACCATTTAGTTGGGGCATGTAAGGACACAATGACTGGTGTATAACTCCATATGGAAGATAATAATTGATTAAGAGCATTACTAAAATATTCTTTGGCATTATCTATCTAAATAATTTGAATATGCCAAGCAAATTGGGTTTTAGTATCATCAAAAAAGTTATTTATTACTAATAAAATCTCCAAATGATCTTTCATCAAATACAACCAAGTGACTCTAGAGAAATCATCCGTGAAAGTGACAAAATATTTTTGACCAAGTTTTGATAGAACCCGACATGGGCCCTAAACATCAGAATGAATAATTTTTAAACTTGAATGATCAGTCATATGAAATGTAGATTTATAGGTGGATTGATGATGCTTTCCTAAATGACATGACTTAGACTGGAGTGTGCTAAGTTTAGCTAGATAGGGGTGGAGAACCCAAATTTTATCTAGGGACATGTGTTCAATACAACTATGGATATGAAGAGGAGAAGTTGCCACACACGCCTTGAATACCAGACCAAGATAGTAGAGACCTACAAGTTCATACCCACCACCAATCACCTTTTGTGTTTGGAGGTCCCATATCACACAATCATCAGGGCTAAATGTAACTGAGGCTTGAAGAGAATGGGTTAATTTGCTAATGGATAGTAAATTTAAAGGAAACTCAAGAGCAAATAACTTTGATTGTAAGGTGATTGTAGGTATAGGATTGATAATTCATGTACCATGTACTAGATATTTGGATCCATTAGCAATGGTGATAGGTGGTAGAGGTGTTTTTCTAGTGTATATATTAGATATGAGATGGGCTTTACCTGTAATGTGATCTTTTGTGCCTGAATCAAGAACCCAAGAATACGATCCTGCATTAGAAGATTGAGATATGCATGGTGTAGGTCCACCAGGGTGTTGTGCAATGGAAGCCATTGAAGAAACTGAGGACAAGGCTTTCTGAGAAGCTTTGCACTGATAGTATTGATTGTACTCCTCATATGTCACTTGAATATAACAACTGATGTCTCCTAAAGTGACGCCAGTGGATGCCACATTTGCATATGTGGTTTTGGGAGAATTCACGTGGAGTTTGTAGAAAGTTTCTTTGTAATGCCCCATCTTGCCATAATGAGAGCATTTTGGGCATCCACATCCTCAAATAGTACTACCTCCACGACCTCCTAATCCTCCTCATCCTTGTCCACAAGTAGAAGGGCCAATGTTGATGTGATCCTTCATGGTAGAGACCATGGCAGATTTGTTTGAAATAGAATTTGGATCTTGTTCAATGAAGGTGCGGGAGACATATTGATATTCTTCTGCCAAGGGAAGCTCAGACTCAACAAGAATTTGGCTGCATACTATTTGTATTCACATCAAAGCCCGGCCAAGAATTTAATGGCATCCATTTGATCCCTCTACTTTTAGAGTACGTTGAGGTTTGTTGTTAGAGTAAGAAGAGAATGGAGATCATTAGTGATGTGATTTACCTCCCAAAAATATTGATTCATATATTTTTCATCTTATTGAAGGTTGTACATCTCCACATTCACATCCCAGACATCTTTGCATCTCTCAAAGTGACTGGTGAGATTAACTACTTGTGGCTCCATGGAATTCCACAAGATGGAGAGGAGATTGGCATCAGCTTGCTCCCATTGTTCTAGAGTGTTATTAGTAGGAGGATCATCTGTGATATGTTTGTATTTTTCTTGCCCTTTGAACCAAAAAATTTCTAATTGTCTCCATTGAGTGAAGTTCTTTTTGTCGATCTTCCGAGTAGTGATGACTTGATCTCGAATAAGGAGAGGAGTTGTCACTTCCTTCTTTTCTGACATGATGAAGATAGGAGGTAGAATAAGGTGTAGGTACCTTTCATGGCATGTGTGGAATAGCACACGGTGTGTTTGAGGAAGAAAGAGATGTTACTCGGCATGTATGGGAAAGTACACGGTGTGTTTAGAAGAACTGGATGCTACCCTAGATGTTGATAACATGGCATGTCAATGATGGACATGGTGTGTATTGTCAGAGGCATAACTTTGTCTCCCTTCTGCATGATGTGTCAATGATGGACGCACCGTGTGAATTGTCAGGGCATAATGCCATCTGCTCAAAAACACACAGTGTGTGTCATGCCATCAGCTCAAAAAAATTTGGTCTTCTTCCCCAAAAATCGCACCTTGGAAGGATTTTCTTAGTGAGAAAGCCTCCTCGGCATAGATCTGTCTACCATTATGATGGTGGTGAAGATTTTGGAGAGGAGATGGAGACCCTTTGGATAGTGATATATCCGAAAAATATGCTTCAGAAGGTGGAGATGACTTCTACCACTTGGATATGGTTCCCAAGGAGGATATGATATCCATGATGGAAGGAGAAAGGCTTTCACGGTGGAGATGACTTCCAAAGCAGAGAAGGAGATGGACTTCCATGATGGAGATGATTTCCATGGTGGAGAAGGATAGATTGCCACAACGGAGGAGCCTAGTGAGCATGACGTCAACACTTATAGATGATGACTATTGCTCATGTGGAATGCCCTCTCTAGAAAATTAGGGTTTCAGTGGCTTTGGTTCGATGTGAATAGGAAAAGCAAAGTGCGGAATTAGATGCTTTTAGTGTTGACAGGGCACACTTATACATATGGACATGGGGGAGGCCAATACATATTTACACAATGTGGGACTAATCTCATATACACAAAGAATATATGGGGACATAAAGAATCATTAATAAAGGCAATAACAAATATTCTTGTTCTTACAGTTACTAAAGTATGACTTTTATTGAAGAGCACTGATAATTTGACTTCAAAACTGAATTAAATTATTATTGAACTATTTTTATAGATTTTCTTTTTATGTGTGTGGCTAATATACACTAGATAGTAGTGGTTTTAGACCAAATTTAAACAAACTTGACCATATTTTAGCGGTCAAGTTAAGTTTGGTCTAGACTCTTTTAACAGTCAAGTTTCGCCTAGAAAAATTTTGACCACTATATGTAGTCTGGTCTATGGTGTTAGGTTCAGATCATACTTGACCAAACCATGCCCAACCCTGATTTGTATAAGTTAGTTTGTATAGAAAATCTCAAATAGTTTGAATGTTGCATAAAATTGTTCATAAGGTGTTATTCCAAATAATTTATCAATTAGGAGAGAAAAATAAGTGTACATCCTTACTCATTATCCATACTGTGTGAAAACCCAACATTATTCATTTATTTGTCTAGAATAAGAAAATATAAGAAGAAGAAGAAGAAAAGAGAAAAGGAGAATGGAGGAAAAGGATTCGAAAAATAAGAATATTATCTCTGAAGTGAAACAGATACAAATTATGGAATTCTTTTTATAAACACATTCCACTTATACTCATCATAAGGATGATACATCCATTGCATGCAACATTTGACCAAAAATAGTAGATATTAGGAGATATCTTCATTGCATCCATCATTCATGCACATAATTTTTGTTTTATTGTAGAAATGACTAGGTTTATGTGTGCATTTGATTTATTGACACTTATTCCATCCACCCACTGCTCCAAATGGTTGGCCACCATAATAATTTATCTCCTTAATTTATGAATACTTGGGGAGTTGCATCCATTTAGATTATGTTTAGAAAAGCAGTGTAGATAGGGAGATCTTGTGATACACTCAACATATTGCAGACTTCTAATGATATCATATTGCGTCGACCGATTTGTCTATTTAGCAGTCTGATTCTGATGTTTTTCTCTTTCATAATTGGTCACTTGTATAGAAATTGTTTGCTCTATGATTGGAGGGCACCGATTTGGCCCTGACAAGTGAAAGATGGTTAGGGTGACTCACTTGACATATGTTCTTTCTTTTGACTATTTCAACCAAATTCAAAATAGTACTCCTTGAGGACAATCTAATTCCAAGCTTAGTAGTTTTTTATGCACACATTTCTATTTCTATTTCTATTTTGTAGGCTATTTTAGGCATGTTCTTGTAGAAAATGTTTATTTAAATGTTTCACGTATCATATATCAAAATAGCATGTGAAAATCTTTTGCATATGTTTTATCTATTTTAATGCATCTATTTTGAAATTGTGTATTCAAAAAAATAATGATGCATTGTTCTTGTCATTATAGATAAAAGAAGCATATTTTGATGAAGTGGGTGCCACAAACCTCAATGTCGGTACCATGGACATGGAGAAAAAGGAGGCAATTTCATAGAGTCATCTAGGTAGCACTAAGATGGGAATTCATACCACCGAGATGCATAATCAATACCACCAATGACCAACTTAGTGGTCTAGACAACAAGAATTATAATGCCTCAGTTAATATTAATGCTATCGACTTTCATATTGGTGCCACCGAGTCAACCCTGGTCAAGTCAAGTAATCAATTAAATCAGTGGCACCGACTTCCAAGTTGACACCACCAAGATTTTTTTGATGGTCGTGATTAGAAGCTCCAACATCCAACAACTTGTTGGATAAGTGGTGTTTTTTGACTCTTTAGTCAAAACATAAGATGGTGGCCAAAAAGAGGGTGTCACACATTTTACAAGAGCCTAGAGATAGAGGAGATAGAGACGTGGATATGCGGACCAATAATCATCTTGGCACCTCCTAGGAGCATTTTTATGGTAGAAACTATGCTTGGTTCTAGCCATCTTTGTAAGGGATCATCCTCATGCATGTCTTCAGGGGGTTTTCTAGTTCTTATGTTATTCTTATTCTTTGAATCTTCTTATGATAACATGTTGAGCATGATCTCGTTCTCTCTAGGATCCGTGAGTAGCTCGATGTTGACTTTGTAGATGACTATCTTTGTCCAATTATATATTTCAATATTTTAGATTTTATATTGACCGTTCATTCAAATTACCATATATTTTCTTTATCACCATGAACATGTTATAGATTCTTGATCACTTCGAGAATAGGATTAACGATTAGACAAGCAATTACCAACATAGTCGCCCTACGAAAGTGGGCTAACAATTGTGAGGTTGGTTTTCTAGAGGGATGTCCTTAGCATTTAATCTCTTATATTGACACTGTGAAAGCAGGCTAGTAATTAGGTTAAATAGTGTATTACACAGTGAGAGTGGGTAGTGCAACCTACATACACCTAATCCAAATAAGTAGGGATAATTTATGTTAAATAAAGAAACTCATGCATGAATCACACAATGATGAAAATGGTATCCTAGGGATTTCATTTCTTTGATCTTTAAAACATATGTAATTCTTTCTTCTTCATTCTTAGTTCTTACTTTAATTAAACCAATCAAACTTTTCCTTAGTTCTAACTAATCACGTTTAATTAGTAGTAGTCTCTAGAAGTCCCAATTCTCTAAGATTGACAACTTGGGCCTCTTTAGGTCCCTTATAGCTTTGACACGTACACTTGTGTATTCACATGGATGGTATATGTGTGTACTTCTCTCCTCATCCAATTTTGGGTTTCAAAGAAGTTTAGGGTCCATCAAATATAGCATACAAAATGACAATATAAAAATGACATAATATGTTAACTTATTATGGTGGATGCAGGAGAAACTATCCAGGCGACTCTGGTGGTGACTTTAGATGAGGCCCATAAAGCATATGTTTTTGTCGACAAGGAATAGAATGGAAGTTCACTAGATATAAGGAGGGGCTCCAAGAAATTTCCATCAGTTGTGCCCTCATTCCAGGTTGCTCTGATTACTAAACCCTAGTCAGATCTGGTTTCATCGAAGAATATTGATGTCCAGGGAAAGCTTGCGAAGATGGATGTTTAAGTTGTAGATGGAAGGATGTTCTACCCAAAGTGTATTGTAGAGAGGAACTTGAAGAGAAGGAGTAGGACTATAGCAGGCTATGACGTGGGGTTGAACCCACACTGGTCGACTTTGGTTTTTCACTTTGCTTAGATCTGGAATGCTAAAGATCACGAGGTAAAGGGGTCTTCATTATTATGCTTTCTAATGATGAGGACCTTGTTATGGAGATTGAGGGTGGCCCCTAGTTCGTGGCTGGTAAACCTTGAATCATCAAGAAATGGGAATAGGGGATCCCTTGGAAAATCTTAAACTATCTGAGATTCCAGTTTGGTTGAAGGTTTATGGCCTTCCATTAGAGCTTTGGGGTGAGGAGATATTCAATAGGTTTGGTTCCTATCTTGGGAAACCTATTTGAATTTATAAGTTTACAGTCGAGTTTAGTATATTGGATTAATCCAAACTTCAAATTCTTATCCCAGATGATTTTTCCTTTCCTAAAGAATTAGACATACATAGTGATAATGGTCAACTCAATAAAATCTCCTTCGAGTATGAATGGGAACCCGCTAGGTGTTTGTTGTGTGGTAACTTTGGCCATGATTCCAACCTTTGTGATTTGAAGTCTATGGAGGTCATCCATTCTATGCCTATATCTAAGAATAAAACAATGTGGGATTTGAAAATTGTAATCTCTGAGAGGAGATGGAAGAGTTTTGTGATGCAGTAGAAGATATCAATGTTGGCCTAACATGTGTAGAAATGCCTTATACCATTTCTAATGGGATTTTTGTTCCTATTTCTATTATGGCTAGTAAGGAAGGGAAATTAGATACTCCCCAAGTCCCTAGAATGGGAGAAGTAGAGAAGGAAATGTAAACTCCTCCTCAAATTGTCATTAAACATTTCTCTTTTGTGAGTAATATTCAGTTGTCCCTGAACAAATTTTTTTTATTAGCCAACTTTATTGAAGGGGTGGCACTTCAAGTTTTGTTGGTATTCCAATTAGTTTCATTCCTAATAGATAATACCTTCTCTAATGTTGCTTGGAATGTGAGATGAATCCATAATAAACTCTCTCGCATTCAAAAAGAGATCCACAGAAACAAAGTCAATATCTATATCATTTTAGAATCCAGAGTTAAAAAAGATGGAGTGGCATTTGTTGTTGACTCCTTATGGATAGGTGCTAAGTATATATCTTATTCTAACTTCTATTATTACGCATCATTCTTGTGTGGAGGGAATCCTCTATGGTTATCAATCTATCCATTGTGAATGAGCAAATTTTGCAATGTGAATTATCTTTTGGAGATGTTGAATTTCTTATGTTTGTTCTCTATGGCGCTAATGGAGACATGGATGTAACCCTTCTTTTGGACTCTCTAAATCATCTTAGTAGTATTACTTCTCTATTGTGGTGTATTCTTGAAGACTTTAATGTAGTTAAATTTTTTCTATGAGAAGGTGGGCAAGAATCCTCCTTCGATCAGAAGTTTGGAAAAAATCAATTACTCTTTGCTAATACTGGTCTGACGGAAATCACTTCTAAAGGGATGTTTCTTGCATAGGATAGTCATGGTAAAAAAGATTTTAGCATCTTTTCTAAAATTGATGTATGTTTATACAGTCTAAATTTCATGAAATTTTTTCCTTTGATGTTGAGGGAGGTTGTTTCTAATTTAGTCAGTGGCCATTGAATCCAGGTTTTACACCTTAACTCTTGTAAAAAAAAGAGGTTCTCCTTTCAGGTTGATTAATGCTTGGGTTAGCCAACCTGATTTCTTGAACATAGTTAAAGAAGCTTGGAAAAACTCATCTGCTATTGTTGCTCCTATGCTCATACTTTATTAAAAAATTCACACTGTTATGAAGTCTCTTCTAAAGTGGAACAAGAAGTTAGTTGTTAATTTCACCTCTATTGTGAGAGATTTAAAGGATAAAGCTATATTTCTACAAAGGGAAGTCAATGCACACTCCACTGATGAGGCTCTTCAACTAGAACTCATTGCAGTGATTTGGAAAATATATATATTATTGAGGAGGAATGCTTTATTAGATAGAAGTCAAGGGTTCTCTGCCTTAAGGAAGGAAACATAAATGCCTTTTTTATTCTTCTCTGAAGTCAAGAATGATATATAATAGCATCTATATTCTTAATGATGGTGGCAGTGTTATTAAGGAGCCAGAGGATATTGTTAATCATGATGTTGATTATTACACTACTCTTTTCAATGCTACTTCACTGAACTTACTCAATTGGGATGAGTCATGGATTATGCCTTCTATGTTTAAGTCTGAAATTGACAATCTTAGGAAATGGGTAACGAAGGAAGATATCAAGTGTTGTAAAAAGTCTCAATGTGGATAAAGCTCTTAGGCTGGATGATATTAATGATATGTTCTTTCAATCTTGTTGGCATATTATTGGTGATGATGTAATCAAAGTTATCCTTAACTTCTTGGATTGAGAGAAGCTTCTCACATAATGCAACAAGTCCTTCATTACACTTATTTCTAAAGTTGTTGGGGCTACTGGCCTTAAGGATTTTCATCTGATTTCTTTGTATAATGTGATGTTTAAAATTGTCGCCAAGATTATGTATGATTTCCTTCATGATATTTTACCTGATCTTATTGATAAATATCAAATTGGTTTCAAAGGGAGAACTATTGGTGATGCCATACTTTTAGCTAACAAATTATTGAGCTCCTTTCTTGTTGTTAATGGTTCTAGCAAATTGTGTGTAAAAAGTGGATTTATCTAAGGCTTATAATATAGTAAGAAGGGATTATATTATGTTCATACTGAAGATAATGGGGTTTTCATATTTCTAGTTGAATTGAATTCAAGTTATAATTAATGGTTCTCCTTCTCAAATTTTTGAAGCTACTAATGTTGTGAGGCATGGAACCCCTTATCCCCTTACTTGTTTGTGATCACATTGCAAGGTTTTACTTATATTATGAACTCTTTTGTGAAGGTTGATTGATTGAATTCTTTGAAAGCTTTTGGGAGTTTTGGAGTTTCATACATCATTTTTGCAAATGAATTATTTATATTCTCCAAAACTAGTGAACTTGATGCTCTTGATATTACTAGTATCCTTTAGTCTTTTGGGATGGTATCTAGGCTCAAGTTGAATCACATGAAAATACCATTATTTTTCAGCAAGAGTGTGTTAGATATAGATCCTCTGACCAATATTCTGGATATTGTACATGTCAGCCTCCCTGTCTGATATTTGGTTCTCCCATTGTTCATAGGCAGACTTACTAAAGCTTTGTGTGCTCCTATCCTGGACAAACTCAAGAAGCAATTGGATGCTTGGAAAGGTAATACACTTTCCTGTGTAGGTAGAGTTGATCTTATCATCTCTACACTTGCCTCATATCATATGTTTTGGACTTCTGCTTTTCCCCTTTTTGAAAGTGTCAATCTGACGATTGAGAAATATGTGGAATTTTCTATGGAATGATATAGGTCTACAGAAGCACATTCATATGATGTCCTGGGACACCATTTGCAAGCATAGGTCATAAGGAGGCTTAGGTATCTATTCTTTGGATGAATGGTCAAAATCTATAATGTTGAAGAATCTTTTATATGTTGCTAATTATTAGAAATCTCTACGGGTCAATTGATTGCATGAAATATATATCAACTAGGATTCTATTTGGTCGGTTGTGAGTGGCTTCCACAAAAGGAAACCATATCTGAGCTTTGTGATAGTCAGGTGTTGTTGAGATTTGTCTAGGGTCCTTATTGCAAAGCTAATTGTTGTTTGGTTGATGGTAATTGGTATTTTCCATATATTAGAGGTGGTTTGTCTACTAAAGAGATTTTGTATAAGTTACCTAAACCTATTGATGGTTGTGATCTTATTAGATACAAAGGTAGAATCTCTTCCAACTGAGAGATGGCTGGGAGATTGCTGGAAGGAAAAATATTCAAGTTTAGTGGTTGACCTGGATTTGGAAGACAAAGGTTCCTAGAATTTGTTCATATTTTTTGTGGAAGTGTTTTTTTAATATATTACTAACTATTGATTTCATGAAAAGATTGGTTTTAGTATGGAATCCAAATGCATCATGTGTAGGAATGAAGAGGAAGATTCTAACCATTTGTTCTTTGAGTGTTTCTATAACTCTAAAATTTGGCAATCGCTTCTCATTGATTATAATGTTAGATCCTTGAGTTTTCATGACCTATTGTGGCTTCTAGGGGAGAAGAAGAGTTTCATTGTCTATAATCTTTGGTAGGAAAGGAACTGTAGGGTTTTTGAATGTTACGATAAGAAACTTGAAGTTTTATGGTATGTTTGCGGTGTTGGCACAAAGAGTCTGTATAAATAGGTTGATAGTTGTCGTATCACTTCCCTTTATTTTATCCTTTTTTTGTTCCATGTCATAGGATAATATTGCCCTTTGCTTTGTAAATTATTTTCATACAGTAATGAGAAGAGGAACACGTCATTTTCATCCAAAAAAAAATATAAGAATGTGCAGAAGGAGGTTCTATGGTGACCACACAACCATATTTGTCCAAAACAAGGAATGGATTTACCATGGGGAAAACATGGACACCCCTAATATCCCTTTAACTATTAACTCTGCCATATCATGTCAGTATGCTCAAGGCAAACATGTCTTCAGTTGTATCAGTCCCAAAACAACCTCCTGGACTATACAAAATCACCTTCACTAAAGAATGAGAAAGACTAGACTTCAGTGTCAAGGAAATGACTTGAAGCTTCAATGCGAATGTCACAATGCGGTCGTGGCCCTAGAAAGTCATCAAAGCCCTGAGGCACCTTTGTAGCGGGTTCATGCATAGGTGGGGGAGGAGTCACCTGATGACGCTCCTCTTGAACGAGACGATGATGTTGCAACTATGATGGTGTCATACATCCTCAATCAAATCATATTTGATCAACTACAAAAGTTAAAGAATACTATTAAAACAATTTACTTTGACAAAGTAAAGAAACACAAAAATAAAATGAAGATAAATCTTATCGGTGGAGGATGTTCCAGACCATGAGGAGTTCCCTAGGTTGATGTTACAACCCCAATTTTGCATATGTTTTCATAATTGAAATGGATTGATTTTATGAATTTGGACTTAATTGAAAAGGTTGCATGCTTTACTTCAAAGAAGGGATTTCTTTGCAAATCTCCCTTTTGATAGGAATTTCGTGGTTCCTATTATTTAATTGATCCAATAATGGATATAAAAGAGAAGAAAAGAAGAAAAGTCCAAGAAATGGAAAAAGATACATGATAATGGATATTAAGCAAAAGTATTTATGAGAAATACTTGGAAATATCTAGAAAATGGCATTAATGGCCGTGATTGTTTGAATGTCATTTACATATGATTTCTAATAGAAAGATTAGTCAAAATAAAAGAAAGGGAAAAGTAATTTATTTGAATAAAGGAATAAATAAGGAAAATGATAAAAGATAAGGAAAGAGGCCAAAGAAATATAGAGTAAATATGTTTAATCAACAAGATGTCTTGCCTTTCTCGTAATATCACTTGGTTCTAGATTTTTGAAAAGGAAGGTATATTTGTAAAACAATTTTTAGGTGCAAATAAAAGAAAAGCATTGATTGAGTGGGAACGAACCTTGCCAAATCAGACTCTTATGGAAAGCTGGGGATTCCCATCTCAGAACAACGAGATTAACATAGGAAAAGTTTAATAGTCTTTACATATAAGGGAATATAAAAAAATAATGTAATTATTTTCCCTCCTAGATGTGTGACTTGCCGCTTTGAGAAGAGGGTCCTCCCCTTCCTCATTTCTTACGCCTCAGTTTGCAAGGGTTGTGGAATCGCACCCTTCACTTATAAAAGCTAGTATATCAGGATCGTATCACATTAACGATCTTTTTTCACGTAGACCAAACCTTCCTCACAACCGAGAAGTGCAACCTTGTTGCCTAAGTTCTGTGAACGGCGGAAGCCAAAGCCCAGACCCCAAGCACATGACCGAGACCTCTAATCCTTACCCGATGAAATGAGAAGTAGTCTGGGTCGTTGCCTCCCTGGCAGGTCGGGTCGGTGGGTCTTGAAGATCATGAGAAGGCACAAGCCCTCTCCTTGTCTGAGTAGCCATCATCGTTGGCGACCAGGAGGATTCTAACCTCTGTACACTCGACCGGCGACCCCAACCGATGAGTTTGTGAGGGGACCTGAGCGATGGAGGTTGGCCAATAGCCATGGCTTCACAGAGGCTCTAGCCTGTTAGGCCATGTGCTGGGTGGCGCCCCAGGTGCAGCGGAAGGCGGAGGGGCTAGGGCGAGGTGTGGCGGTAGCCATCGAGGCCCTGGAGGAGGAGAGCATGCCTGTATCTTGCTGCAAATCGCGGCGATGCTAGGGTGCGAGAGGAGGAAGATGACCCTTTGGGTCGTTGGACCGTTTTTCCCTCTGCGAGCTAAAGAGATGATCAACTTAACCAAGGGCAGGAACATCATTTCGAAATGTTTCCAAACCAGTTAAACAACGTTGCATGAGATAGGGCGACGTGGCAGCTTCTGATTGGTCCAAAAAGGTAATCTTTGTGAAATTCATATCTAAATATTGGTAACTCCGATAGTAGCAAATAATATATGTATTTTGATCAAAAGAACACGAGGAATGCAATAAAAATATAATCGAAGATTTTTTCTAATTGCAATTCGAAAAGCGATGGAAGTTATCAACTTAAATGATTTAATGATTAAGAAACCCTATTTTGAGATAATTAATGTGATTAGTAGGGTTTAATGGATGATTAAAGTTGATATTAACATGTTAATTGTAAAAAGGTACATTAAGAACAAAAAGGATGAACTTTGCATGTAATTAGTTTAATTGAGAGTTTCATATGCGTGAATATGCTTTAATGGGCCCTGAAACCCTAATATTAGTGAATGAGACTGTTAATGGCTTTAATGATCAATTTCATGATTAAAGTTGAGATATGATAATTCTAAGCTATTTCAAGTATAAAAGTTCCTAATTGTGGATAAATACCTTTAAGGTAGTAATTAGGGTTTTTCTAATGGATAAAGGTACAATTAATGACAAATAGAGTTCGTATGTGAATTAGACCGTCATGAACTATGAATTGATAATAAATGAGAATAATGATCTTGTCATGGATTAAAAGGATGAAAATTGTAGCTTTAATGTAAAAGAGGCTTAATGGACTTAATTGATGTTAAGTGTGCCTTTAAATCGAGATTAGGGTTATATGTGGTTAAAAGGTAACCTTAATATCTTTCGTGAAGAATAGATGAGATAAATAGGGTTTTTGAGTAATTGTATAAAATTAGGATTTAAAAATGAAGTGAAGCCCTAATTGCAATGGAAACCCTAAAAGTGGACTAGAAACCCTAGGAAGCGAGCTAGGTTTAATAGATCTTGATGACTTGAGTAATAAAAGGGAATTGCATGATTATTTTAGGATCTTGTTATATGTGCTTGCTTGCTTGCTTGGATTTCTTACTTGCATAGAATATTTCTATCTCAAATCAGCCTGATAGGTATGTGGTTACGCTTATGAAAATCTCGAATTAGTTTTTCGAGGTTTTCTGAAGTTTTCCTCGATGACTTGAAGTAAACTGTTGGATGAATTTAATTCATGCAAACTATAATGTGGATATGACTATCACTTAAGATATGTGCCTACTAACCCAGATCCTAGTCCCCTCTGTGGCTTAATGATTTGACCTAGTACATGGCTACCTGTGGGGTAGGTCCATCAGGTCATTGGATGACTTAGTACATGGCTACCAAAGGGGTAGGTCCATCAAGTCACCTTGAGTCAGGGATTGGGCTACCTTTGGGTAGGGCCATGTGACTCTATAACCCTAAGTATTGGCTACCTATGAGGTAGGGCCATGGGGTGAGGATCTACCATAGAGAGAGGTAGTATCATAGTCCACTACAGGGATAGCACAGAGATAGGGGATAGGTAAGGATTGAGTAGTATTGCTTAAGATGTAATCTTGGCTGTTAAATGATAATTGGTTGATTACATTATTATTATAGTTGCACGATTATTGTTTCCCCCACATACCAACTTTATTCTGATCGATGTTTTGTTTGTCGGCATTTTAGGTACAAGTGAAAAGAACAAATAGTAAAGTGGCATATGTGGAATTAAATGAGGATTAACGATCAAGGAGGATTAGTTAGAATATTCTCTCATATGGATAGAAGATTAGTAATCCAAGTTTTTCAAAGGTATGCAAAAAGCTTTAATTTATACCAGATTTCAGTATAATTGGTAGAATTTGATAATTGTTATTGATTATTTGTTGAACCTTTGATCCTGTTAATTGGGATAATGGCTCTGACCTTATGGTCTCCCTTAATTGGGGGTTACCGGGAGGCGGGGTCGTTACAGTTGATCTAACTACTAAAACCACTCCAAATATATAGCGTGGCTCACTTCGTCACCAATCAGGCTCTATACTGACTGATCAATCCCAGTGCCAGACTAAATCAATCCTACATGATGATAAAATGGGATGTAACAACTTCTATATCATTGTTGAGAAACACTCTCACACATATATAGAACACTCATTAATGATGGATCAAATCGGATCATCTACACATCCAAATCAAAAGATTAAAGAAGGCAGCACAACATATACTCATTGAACCTTGTTGAAATCTGGAAAAGATCTAAAATATGACTTGAAAATGCAAAGAAGTAGAGGATTCGATAAAATATGAGAATACAAAATTGGCAATATCAAATGGTGCAATGCTTACCTCTGCAACTAACATCCTCTCCATATCCTCTCTAGATCACTCATAAGAGGACTGGCTACTATATCCATGTCAATGACAGAAAGAAGGTATAGGTGAATGTAGATGACCATGTGGACCACTCTACATCCACGGTCTATCAAGGTGAAGTGGCTATACCCCTAAATGTTCACAATAAATGTCAGTGAAATTATTCACAAACTATCAAAGTTGTGTAGAAAATTAATTGACAAAATCTAGAAAATATACCTCTAGCATGCCAAAAAAAGTGTGACGTTTGTTGCCAAATATCGATTAAGATTAATGCGGAAGCGATCGTTAACAGTGGATTACTAAAAATCACTAAAAATTAAAACCATTCATCAAGAGATCCATTCACAGGAAAACTCTTTCATTCAGAACCAAAGTAAATCATTACATCCTAGTTCATAATGTACATGTCATGTACCATCTCTTCTCGAGGATTACATACAACCACTGCTCTATTAAATTTGTACATAGGCAACTTAAAACCTCGAGGCATCAAGACAAAACCTCATATCGATTATAAAATCACAAACTAATGACTCCTAGGACCTGAGAGTACAGAGACGACACATAGGACTTTATGTACAAAGCCTGACAACCAGTGTCCCCACCTGGGATATTACTGTTCTCCTTGTTGTTGTTGTTGTTGCTCTTCCTCTGCTACAGAGATTCTTCCCCTTTGTCTGCGTCTACCTAAAAATGTTGGATTCCATGGGGGTGAGACAATTATAAAAATTGCCCTAGCGGGAGATATAACTCTCCTCCAAAAACATTATTATTACAATTTAATAGTAATAAACTAAGCAATGGAATCATAATAATCAATAACAGGCAATTCACTTATTTAAAGCATATTAGAGCAACATTCCCACTTAAGCTTATTAGTTGTAACTTGATAAAACAACATGTCTAATATTCAATAAAGAATTATAGGACATGTATAACATTTATCCATCTAGTATATGTTAGGCAAGATAATCATCAACTAGTGATTCTTGTATTTCAGTCTTATGCAAATACGCTACACGGATGATTACATTTTTCAAACATACTTAAGCTCTGAGGAGATGAGGTATACCGCTCATACTCCAACCGACCATTGCTAAATCGAAATCGGTACCATACATAGGTCAATGGAAGAGCCGGATTCCCATGACCTCCCACATCCCGGTCAGTACGGGACCACAAGAAGGACTATGTCAACTGCTCAAAATAGCTTTCCAGGGTATACTGGAAACTTCACTATAGAGTTATAGTGTCAACTGCACTCTCATCGGTAATCGAGAGATTTAATGTTTATCTCCATCGACCTGACATTGAATATCATTGTGAGATTAATGATACATCCATCCCAACCATTGGGAGATTTGTGATACATCCATCCCGACACATGAAGGATTGAGAGTTTTAATATTTACCTTCCATCAATCTCTTCACCAGGACGTAAGGATATTTTCACCCATTTACCCCTGCATATTCAGAATATGCGAACTCTAGGAATTCCATAAGAAAACCTATTTCACCATCACCAACTACTGACAATGATGGATCTATGGTCAGAGCACTACATGAACATATTTTGTTTGATTAATTAAGTACATTTTCATATTCTTTTAGCATCAACCAAGTTCTCAATCATAACTTATTATGACAATGCTATAAAGAGACATGTACTATTTTTATCAATTACTTATCAGTCTTTAAAAGACATTGGGAACTCAGTCCCTCATTTCAATACTGGGAATTCTCATCCCCAAACAATCTCATTACCACAATCATATGGTTTTGGGTTCAAACCATTAGCTCATCATTGAGCATTGTTACCACTTTTCCAGGTAACTATCACCTTCGGGTCATCTGACCAAGGTAAACATGATACTTGCTATTACAAGCATCACTCATGGTACTTGAGGCCCATTAACTCTCTTATTACCTCTTACCAGGCAGCAAGGTATATTATGGCACACAAGGCTCAATAACGGTAATGAATAAAACATCATAGCTCATACCTGGCCATGATCACCATTCCAGAATACATGCATGGTTAGTATAGATGATAATAGTAACTTCAATTACATATCAGTACCATGCAGAACAAATATGAATTCAATATTCAAGGGTAACATCACTATTCCCTTAATAGGGTTAGGGTTTCCCATTTCATGTCATTTGGGAACATTCATCCCATTACCCAAATCAAGGTTATGGTTTATAACCATATTACCCAAGATTAGGGTTTCATACAACATTACATAGTATCACCCTGGATTTGAGTTCCACATCACATCAAACATCAGGGTTTCTCATAAAATCACCCTAAGTTAGGGTTTCACCTAAATTTCACCCCAGAATAGGGTTTACATTCAATAACCCACAATTAGGGTTTACTGTTCATCCCAATTAGGGTTTCATGTTCCATTACCCATAATTTAGGGTTTACTATTCAATTATCTCTAATTAGGGTTTACTAAACATCCCAATTAGATTTTCTATTCAAATACCCATAATCATGGTTTACTATTCATCCCCATTAGGATTTTGCATCACATTTCCCTAAATTAGGTTTACACATATCATCACCCTGGATTAGGGTTACATTCTTATCCTAGACTAGGGTTAGGGTTCAATAATCTTGTCAATTAGGGTTTATGCTCATGATTAGGGTTTCATGATCTCTTTGCTAAGGATTGTACCCTTACTTACCACATGAATCATACTCATGTATGAATTCCATTCTATCATCCTCTCAACTTGATTAGGTTATATCAACCCTTTAATCAAGTACATACAGCTATGATTGAGATAGTGTACTAAGTTAATGATCTTATAAGCAATTAGGGTTTATCCCTTTAATGGTACTAATCATTTAGGTACTTTAGGGATTCAACCTTTGTACCTTCATTGATTACCATCACTATCAATCATTGGATCATTGGAACAATCATCACCTTCAATTTCTAAATGATTGAATCACAATTGACCTTTATTCAGTTTTGAGGTTTCACCACCAAACGGTTTTGAAACCGTTTGACCTCAAACGGTTTTGAAACCGTTTGACCTCAAACGGTTTTGAAACCGTTTGACCTCAAACGGTTTTGAAACCGTTTGACAGACCATTTGGGCCTAATCAGTCTCAAAACTGCAAGGGTTCTTTAGGTACTTTCATCAATCAATTGAATATGATTTGCTACATTGAAACCTTCAATCGATTGAGTTATACAAGTTCAACCATCATTGGCCCCTTGGATTTTTAATCCTTCAATCACCACCTTTGACCATCCATGCGGTCTTGAGGTGCTTGATCTCATGCGGTCTTGAGGTGCTTGAACTCATTCGGTTTTGAAACCGAATCACCCATTCGGTTTTGAAATCGAATCACTTCAATTGAACTTGAAAATGATTCCAATCATTCGGTTTTGAAACCGAATCACCCATTCGGTTTTGAAGTGATTTATCCAATCAATCTTAGGTATAATTACCCATTCGGTTTTGTGTATCTAACCCATTCGGTTTTGAATGGAATTACCCATTCGGTCTTGCACTTACTTGGCCATTCGGTTTTGAAACTGAATCCACTCATTCGGTTTTGAAACTGAATCTACTCATTCAGTTTTGAAACTGAATCTACTCATTCGGTTTTGAAACTGAATTGGTTCATGCGGTTTTGCAAACCGTTTGCTCCTGTTCTTGATTGAGGTGTATTCTTGTGATGATGTCATCATAATCAACCTGCAAACCCACGAAACCTACTGCCATCTTCATGGTAATTGCATCAACTAATCAACAGTATTTGCAAGAAAAACAATTGAATCAATTGAATTGAGAAATTGAGTTCAATAACAATAGTTAAGGGTTCAAGTTATATAACCCGCCTTCAATTAAGCTTCAAAGCTTGGAGCTTCACGTAAAAAATGGTGGAAGAGGCTTTTGCAACTCCCCCAAGGCTCGTCCTCAAGTTTTGGAGTGAAAGGATTGGCTAGGGTTGAAGATGGAGTGAAGAAAAGAAGAAATTATGCATTGATTTATGATTTCCACCATGAAATCAAGATGAAAGAAGGTCAAGAAGCTTACCAACAGGTTGGGGGTCGTCCTCCTGGTCCTTCAAAGTTCCCAAATTCGTTTTTCAAGCAAAGGGTGGAAGTGAATTTGAAATTCCCCTTTTACTCTATGGATAAAGGAGCATATATGTGAATTTTATTGAAAATTCAATTAGGAGAGAGAAAGTAGGAATTATCTCTCCCAAATTCTTTCCACTTGCCCCCTTCCTTTCCTTAGGGACGAGGCTATCCTCTTTGCCTCTTATTCCTCTCAATTATCCATGTTTTAAAGAAAAGCAAAATAAGCACCTTAACCCTTTTTATATTAATATCCATAAGTGAGTGGATATTTCTTTTTCTTATTATAAGGTGAGTGGAGTTTTCACCTCCTTGAGATATTTTCGTGGCCTAGCAAAGGCACAAGGGTTTTCACACTTGAGCAAATCCAACCATCTCGTTTTTGGTTGAAGGCCCTTCAATTATTATATTTCTTTTTGCATTAATTTGAAGTAAAGTTCCATTTATAATTAAATCTTGATTATTTTAATATCAAGATTCTCTCTCCTTCAAAGAGATACAAATGAGACACCCCTCTCATTTTCTTTGCTCCAAATGATCCCAAGAAACAATAGGGATCATTTTGAAGTGGTAATTTGCATATTGAACCCTAGGTTTTGGGTAAATTGCACATTACACCAAAACTAGGTTTTAATGCACAAACATTGCTTTATCAGCTCTTTCTTGGTATTCAGGCTATCACAAGCCATACCTCTGCATCATCTTCACTCTCATGATGCTTCAACACATGAGGAACATATTATCATGCACAATTTACAAATAAACCCCTCAACTTGGGTAATTTACACTTTAGTCCAAAATAAGTAAAACATTGATTTCAACAATATTCAAAAAGGACTAAAATTGCAATATAAGTTCCTCTTGAGCCTTAATTACTTTTCAAAAGATAAGAGCAATCATATAATCACTTTTATTAAACAAAACACCTAGGGTTAAAACATAACCCAGGTCAGGGATGTTACAAAAAGCCTCCAAAACTCTTCAAAGCTCGTATGCACCCCTTTATAAAGAAGTCACCTAGACACATCTCCTCAAGAAAGTCAACAAGTGGAAGTACACACCTACTTACCAATCAATGGAATAAATAGCCTCCAAATGTTTTTTAAAGGAGAACCAAATGATATCGCCCATGTTCCCAAAGTTGTCGTTGAAGAGACTGCCAACAAACAAGAAGAAAAGATACATTGATACGCATTGAGTGGATAACTAAGGGTCATACATGTACCTCACTTTACCCATTTTACCAAAGACATGATGTAACCAAGTGTATTTGACCTCGTACTCAGAATCCATGCCTTCTATAAATGGTTCAATTCCCAATAGTTTAAAAAGATTCACATGTTATCCTCAAGACTGTCTATATATAAAAATATTGATTGGGAGTCCACCAAAATTCAACCCAGTAATCCCAACAAACTTTCTTGGGGTTATGGCCAACTCATAAAATGTGAAATGAAATAAACTAGTTTCTAAACATAAGTGTTCAATCAATGGGAAAACATATTTTCTATATACGATCCCACTTCTACTAATGTAGCCACAGTTGGTGCTCACTAGAAGATCAAGTTGTCACAACACCAAAACCACATACAAACATCCCACATCATACCATTGAGCTATCAAGAATATGTTCTTGACCCTAATTCCCTAAAGATAATGGGTGAAACACAACAGGGGTGTCAGAATCATTGACAAAGCATCAAATATCAATCTAAAATTGGCAAATAAAGAAAATAATATGGGCTAAAATCTTAAAGTTATTTTGCATCCCTAGCTCAACACCCTCTATGATGGAAGTTCATCAAACATTGACTCTACCCCATAATAAAGCTCCAAGTGGGGAGAAGCTTTTCATGAATCATATCTACATGTATGTGTCTACTAGTAGAGCAAACATTGTTTAAACTTTTCCTCGTATTGTGTAAATACAACCAAAAATCAAGACTTATCTCCCATGACCTCATCAACAGCCTCCTACTCATTCATGATGGCATCATATTGAAGGACACCCACCTAATCCCATCTACTTCAATTGTTGTAGTATTCCATATGTGATCAAATAGTCAGCCACAACAACATTGGTTTGGAATATAAGTTGAATCAACACAATAGGGATTCAGACACTCATAGAAGTGCAAAAAGAGTGAAAATGGAAAATCACAATTCACAATACGATCATGTTCATGTTCAACCTCCAGAATGCAAAGTACATTGGGAAGTTCAAAACCAAAAATCACTATAGAGATCTAGATATTGTTTATCAAAGGCTAAAATGAGAAGATTATACCTTTGTAAAGCATACTAGAATATGAAAATAGCTAGGAACATGTCGATGAATGTCATATCTATCACCTCACGGCATTGCAAATAGGTCCCCAAATTTTCAACATAATTTCTGGAAACATTCTAAATTTCATTAAAAGTCACATAAAACTTGTGAAATGTGAATTAAATACCCAAAAATCATAATATCAAGTCTTTCCTTAAGAATTTGGAAATTTCACTCTTGTAATAAATATAGAATTGATTGATAGCCCCTCTAAGACCTAATCATATTTCAAATAGTGAATCCTAGATCGTGGTTCATCCACTACTCAAATTTTAATCTTTATCGTGACTAGGGTCTAAGCCTTGATATCTTAAAGTCATATAATTAGATCTGACACTTAGTCATCCAAAATGCAAAATAGATAGGCATCATTATATCTCTAATCCTAAACTAAGACTGTAAACTAGCCCATCAACCCTATTCTAAAAGGCATATCATCTTTGATAAACCTATATATGGTTGGTATCTTTCAATGAGTCTGGTATCATGACCTTAAATTGAACCACTTGCATACATGCCGTATCATATATAGGCAGCATATTTACATAAAGCCCTACCCTGAGTAGGCAAACCCTTTTTTACTTAGCATTCAATCCCTATCTTGAGTAGGAAAACCTTGCATTGTCATTCAACATCATGGGCTACCCCAAGTAGGAAAATCTCATGTTTATTTTCTACATTCAATCCCTATCATGTATAGGCATACATTCTGCATTCAAGCCATGTGACGCATAAGTAAATCATTATTCATTCAAACCCTACATCTAGTAGGTACCTCATTTCTATTTAAATACCTACATCCGATAAGCATCCTACATTTCACTCAAGCCCTATCCTGAGTAGGCACTATGTATCTCAAAAGCCCTATCTCAAAATAGGCAACTCCCACATTCAATCATTTTAGGGTAAGACTTTATCCCTAATTTGGTCCATCCATGAGGCCTCCATGACTGACTTGGTTCACTCAAACATATCATAACAAGATTTTTAAATAACGGACAATAATATTTCTAAGAACTTTTAATGATCTTTCATAGTTTAGACTCGTGATTCAACTAATTTTCCCTTGACAAGCCTCACCTTTTTAGCCCTTCTAACCAATAATGGGGGTTACACTTGGCTCAAGCATGAATTTCTTACTCTTACATTCAACCTTGTATATAGAGGAGTAAGCAGTTGACATCCCATTTTTTGTACATTCAAATCAATAATCAAGAGTAATTTTGCTTTCTAGCTAATAATGAAATCTATCATGTGTATTCCACATTTTTCACCTATCTAATTCACCCATTTCACATATTTGCAATTTATTGTAAGTTCACAAATAGAAAATACTTTCTCTAGATTTAAGTATAATTTTCCCTATAGTTGATCTTTTCACAAGCCTTTTTCCATAATTTTCCATTAAATTGTCTATGAATAAAATATTAATTCCAAACATCGTAGAAATTGAATTTCCTTTTATCTTTATTCAAAAATGAATACCAATATATTAATGGAGAAGAAATTCAATTCAAATACATATATCTTTGACAAAGAAAGAGAAAAGGCAAGACTTGATCCTTAATTTCATCTCTTACCTTCCTATATTTTTCTACTTAAGTTTTATAATATAATAATATAATCTCATGTTCAAACAAAACTAATATATGAAATACACTTAGAAACTTCTAGATAGGCAAAGACTCTAATAAGGAAAACACTTGTTTCTTGTCAGGGGACACCCTGGTGAAATGCTAGGTTTTGTAAGGGTTCCACATGACATAATACAACATTCCTCCATTGGTCCCTCCAGCACAATCAAGCATTATGTATGGTTCCCTTAGAGTACAGATTCTTGTTTTATTTCCTATTTCTGATCTGAATGCAATTCTACTCGCAAAATTTCTTTCTCGACATTGAAACTTGGACCTTCATCAGTGGGTATAAATACCCCTCATATATACCATCAACAAATACCCCATTCAATTCTCTTGGATCTAGAGAATGAACTACCTTATCTTTTTAGACTATCAAAGTTTTTCCTAGCAAATCCTTCTTATAGAACAACAAATTCAATAAATTAGAATGTTATAGAAATGGTAAGGAGGCACCAGAGCCTCTAGATTTAGTTCATTTGTTTTAATTGTTCATCTTAACTGCTAGATCTAGATTACAATAATTGCATATCTACTTGTTCATTTTGCATAATGACTCCCTATTGCTTATGCTAACATCTAGATCTCTCTTGTTCATGATTATATCATACAATTGACTTGTTGTTTTGACTTCATATCTACTTGTTTGCTTGAGTCTCTTGCAAAGGTTGTATCTTCATTATTTATTTTCTCTTTGATGAATATTAATTAAAACATATGAACTTGTGCACATTAATATCATTAAGCACAAACATACAGCTAGATCTTGCTTGATTTGGACGTCTTTTCTCTTTTATATTTCTTTGTTTTCTACATTACATCCCAATTGCCCAGGATGGATATCTACTATAGGATTATGACAACGGATGTACATGGTCATCTTAAGTCTCTAAAGACACACACTAATCATATTATCTTTGATTTGTATTCTTAATCTACCAAACTAAAACTTTAAAGAACATAAAATATTACATTACCAATTTTTGGGTGATGTGGGGGTGCCTAATACCTTCCTCGATCGTAATGGAATTATTGATTCTGATATCTTGACCATATCTTCCACATCTTGTCTGTCGGTGGAGTCATTTTTGGTATTCATGTATTTTTCCACTGATTTACACACCCATATATATTTTTTTTATAAAATAAGGTGGAAACTCTAAATTCCTTATCTTTGGTTTTTATAGCAACTTCCAAGATTAGCACTTCACATATTTTTCTCTACATGTGAAGCACTTTTATTGTATTTTTTGCTCCTCTTTGTGTATGTAGAACTGAATCTTCACTGTCATGCATATATTTGTACTTTAGGTCATCCCTTTCGTGTGGTAACAATAATTCATCTACATATTAAATTATTGTTATATTCAACCGTTCTCACTACTAAAAATGGGTGATAAGTTTATTTATAATATACATAATCTGGTAATATCCTTCTTGGGATATTTTTCTATTTTAATCTTAGTTTTCATGCATTATTTGATTTGTATTTGATCAACTTTTGATTTTATTTTAATGAGTTACATGCATTTATTTATTTTTACAACTTTTACAAGCCATCCAATTCCTTAGATTGTTTATACATTTGAGAATCTTTGTAGTTGATGTAAAAAAATTCATTTTATGCCGATAATTTATTCAAGCAAACCTAGGTGATGGTCGATATTCAACTTTTTGGTAGTATATATATATTTAGAAAGTTGAATTAACAAAATGAATTTTTGATATTGATACTAAGGTCTAAAAAATTTATGTCAATGTTCCTCAGGAGCCCCAATGTTGCATCTTATACCTCTCATTGAGTCGCTACACTAGTGCAATTGTGTGCTACACTTCCATTTAATGCTTTTATCTAGTAGAATATTATCACAAGACTCCTTTGTCATCCAAGGAAGATTAATCTCCTCATTAAATATAATGAATTTATCATGATTTCAATATTTTAACTTTAAGGATTCTTGATTTCATTAACTCCCATACAACTATAGTGAGTTCAACCTTGCATAATGACAAGTGAGATGGATGCTCTCTCTCAAATTATATGAGTATAATATTAATCCATATGCAAGTTTCGAAAAAACTTCAAATAGTTCCGACACATTTATATTGAAAGATATTTGATCAATGCCACTTGGGAAATTGTTCATGTGGTTTGGCACACATTTCATAACACCTAAAAGGCCAGCCACAATGTGATCGAGAACAAAGCCTATCCATTGTACCACATCCAAGAATAAATTCAGACTAGAAAAAATTATGAATTGAATTTATTTTCCCCTATGTGCCTTCCATTCATTGGGTGCAAGTCTATGGTACTAGCTCCTCAAGTTTTGGTTCTTAAGAGAAATGAATTGGCATCCACACTTGAAAAGAATCATTCTAATGACCTTTTATAGAATCAGAAAACATGACCTGGGATCTCACCATGTCAAAGAGAAGCAAGTAATGTCATTTTGGTGTCAGTATGTTGAAGATCACAAACTCTAAGTTGTTTGAACAAGACACTCTAAGAGTTGCACAAAAAGTCTACAAGATACTTCTATATCCCTCCTGAAATATTCTCATGTTCTTGGTCATTGTAATCCCTTGGAATTTCCCTAAACCGCTATGCACATGTCCCTCAAGGCTTTGACCCTAATTTCATCTCCCCACTTTGGTCTCTAGAATCTGTGATATGTTTCCCTTCGCAATTCTGCATGGCTTCATTGTCCACAATTTTGTGACCCACTCCCGATACTCTTAATATTTGATGAGATGATGTTTAAAATAAAGTGTGTCAAGATTGTAAGCACGAACCCTTAAATGTTGGGGCTCTTTACGTGATAGAGATGTTGATTTTAGATTGTTCTTATGCAAACATGGGGTTTCCAATAAGTCTTTTTAGAAAGTGGCTTCTTCTAAACATGCCCATAAATGGAGTTCTACTCTTCTTCTCAAATAACCAATTGCACCAACCACACTTCGCAATATGGTCTTATATTAGGGTGTCGATCAGGTATGCACAAGAAACCACGTACCAAACCAAGCTGATCGGTTTGGTTCATTTTTGTGTAGTTAAATGGTTTGATTTGATTCTAAAAATTTTCAAATAGTTAAATAACTATTTGGTTTAGTTCAGTTCTAGGGTGAAAGACTAACTCAGCCAAATCAAACAAATACATTCGTACGTATAGATATTAGCTATACTTATAATGTGTAAAAATACTTAATTAAACTCAATTATATAGCATGCAATGCCTTTATGTTAAAATTTTGAATCAATGCTATATAATTAAAGGTTTCGATACAGAAAAATTAAATATGCAATAGCATGCATACTTATTTAGTTAGTTACACGCCAATGTGTATATATGTTTGCATTCCCAAAATTAATTAATGGCTATTTAAAGTTTATTATCATGTTAGATCAACTAATAGAAGTGATAAAAGTTGGATCATTCATTAAAAACGATGGGCGACTTTATATTTTCTCATATAATAATAGTTTGTAACTAAGGGCATGTTTGCTTAGATGTTGTCGGGTGTAGTTGGGTGAAAATGAAAACTGATAAATTATTAACAATTCTTTCGAACTTCTCCCAGATTATTTGGTACAGTGTTGTACAAGTTCTTAACTTTTCGTTGCAATTGTTTGGTATCTAAAGAAATCAAAGCCGCTGCCGGTAGTTTTTTACCCAAAAGGTGTTCCGTACAGTGGTCCCGGCACCCACAGTCAGAAGGCAGCTGCCTGCAGATTAAAAGTAATCGGGAGAACCGGCCCAATCGGGAAAATAATTTTTCTGCACCCGACTGCACCGGGATCCGGCGCAGTACATATTCCGTGATTTTGCTGCGGAGTGTGTAGTTGTATGCAGATTAATTCCATCAATTACACCTTAATGCATTCTACCAAATAAAACGCAAACATGAAAAGCAGGTGTTTAAATGCATGGAACCGTAACTACAACTTACCAAATTGGCCCTAAACCGAACTACAATTTAGCGATATGTTCAATTTGATTTTTGACCATCAGCCTAGGTCAGTTTGAAAACTTTAAAAACCATTATATTGAGTCTTCTCTGTAGTTTAGGTGAGAAATTGAACTAAACCGAGTTGTGCCCAGCATTAGTATTGAAGCAAGTGCCTACTTGTCTTATTAGCCTGAGTGATCCGAAATTTATTTTGACCCCAAATGGCACCAGCTAGAGGTCAAATGACACTAAGAAGGCACGCCTAAACATTAAAAAACAACTCACTCATAGCAGACAATAACTAATTACGCTATTGTTTGTAGCACGAAGCACAGCCATCATGGTTCACGGAAGTCCCCTTTACCACACACTGATATTCATTAGACCCACAAATTAAACAGGTGGAGTACTCCCCACTTATCAAATGCACGCGTCTTAACTACACAAGATGATCAAAATCATTGCCTTAAAAATTTACATTCCCTACAATCCTCTAATACCTGCATTCTGATAGTTATGCTAAACGGGCTCATCGCAGCCATACATTAGAGATCTTAGCGTGACATTAATTATCTCTTGTACCAATTAGGTAGTTGCATTTCCCCTTTATCTAGCACATTACTTTTTGACGTTCAAACAAGTGAGCACCAAAAAGGAATTTTGGAACCACTCAACAATTAACAATTAATTTAAAACATTTTACTTCAAAAGAACTCCCAAGTGATGGAATTATACCACTTTAGAAGCGAGAGAGATGGCTTAGAGAAAATCACCACGTGAATTGATTAAACTAAAGCATATCACTCAGATTTTCTTATTTCATACATGGGACAAACCATGTAATAAATTACATACATTATGTCAGTCCCCAAGCATGGCTATATTATGTGCATAAAACATACAGAATCAAGAAAGAGGCACCCACTTACAATCGCCAGCCTGATGACTAATTATGGGCATCACCACCACAAACTGCTAGAAAGACCTTTCCGCGTTTTCTCGAACAGGCTCCTAGTTCCAGCAAAAGAGGATTCAGATCATCTACCATGGGCCCGGCAGCTGTGGCTTCTTCAGAACACTGCCAAATTTGGCAGCATGTTCTTAGGTCAATCGTATGCCCTCATCAATTGACGATCTCCAGTGATGTTCCAATATAATCTTAAGATGAATAGGCGCAAGCTGCTGAGCATTCCACGTGGACAACTGCCCACATCCAAACTCCAGTGTACAAGGGAAGAAAACTGTATTACCATTTTGTTCTTTTCTGTTTCTGTGGTATTAACCTTACAGCTTGCTTTCCAAGCTCCAAAGTCCTTGAGCTTCCATCATCTAGATCAACTGATAAAGTAGTACCCCCAATCACATCAGCTACAACACCTTTTTTCCTGAATATATGAAGAGACAAAGATAACAAATATGAGTCATCAAGATGGGAGGATATCATAAATTAGTACCAGTGTCATTTGTTAGTTCCTAACCTCGACCAAATATAGACTATTTATAAAACAAATCAACAGAAGGCAACAACGGTGGGTACACTTAAATTTAAGAAATAATAGGTCAACTTGCAAATCATGTCACCATTATAGCATCAGTGCTGAATGTCTTTTAATAGGTAGAAGTGTTATATATGAACAAGTAAACATTAAATCATTCAAGGTGACAAGCTGCACTAGTAATTTAATGTATTGAAGTGATCCTAGTTTACATAAAAGAACACACCATCGTTGTCAGATGAAATTATTACTTTATCTAAACTTGAACTTGAACTTGAACTTTGCCATATAACTCACCAGGAATTCCCTAATGGCTGATGCACCTCCACTCTCTTGCCAATGGCGTTTTTTCCCAATCTCTGCAATATCCAATTAGCATCGTCATCCACTCCATCATCCTGATGTGAATGCTCACGACTTACAGTTTCTTGAAGACCAGATTTCTCCATGAGATGGGAAGGTCTCTTTCTCTTTGACCTCTGTCTTCTAATGATCTTTTGTCCATTGGACACTGAAAGGCTCTGGTTGTCAGAATATGGATTTTTAAACTTCAATTTCAATAAAGGCTTTGAATCCTTTTTTGAAGAGTTAGAAACAGAGTGTGTATCCACAGCACCAACAGCTTCACTTTGGATACCAACACTCGCATTAGTGGGGCGAGATTTTGATGGAGATTCAATGCCGCCTATTGTTGAACTTGCAGCACCTGCTTCGTTATGAGTTTCCATTACTCGTCTCCTCTTAAAGATAAAAGATTTTTTCGTGGCAGGGAGTAGGCCATCTTCCACTTTGGATTTGTCATTAGCACCGGACCCCACTTTCAAACCATCTCTTCCTGAAAAGGACATGCGAGAGGTATTAACAGTTGATGCAAATCTTCATAATGCAATTTATACTAAAACAGAAAATTAACAGACCGGCATGAAACAGGGAGACATCATCTAGTTCTGCTAAGCAATTCAATTTTATCATAAGACAGTTAAAGCGGCAACTAACAACTTCATCTATGGCATATAGGCAACTTAAATGGCACGCTCATTTATAATTAAACATTCCGACCTTGTGCCACAACCAAATGCCCACCATCATTCAGCTTGTCTTGGCTAGATTCTTCACTGCCTGCCAAAAACAATTTAAACAGAAATCAGAAATACAACGCTAGCCTCTATCTTGCGGTTATATCAAAAATATGGGAAAGTAGAGTCTCTATTACTTCATAATATTTAAGTAAGGTCAACATACTACCTAGGTGATACAAAGACATTTCTCACGACTGAAAGCAATCTCCAAATTGTTATAATAATTAGCAAGGCAATGGCAAGCACACTTCATAATTAGTGAAATGTCAGCACCAACACTAGTTATATTCCAAAATGAACCACATCAAATAAAAACATCAGAAGTATAGTGTGTTAAGCTCATCTGTTCAAAGTGAAAATCCAATTGGGATAACAGTGAATTGGTGATTTCAATACAAATTTGTGGGTTTTTATTTTGGTGTTCCACGTGCGTACATTTTGGCATTAGAGCTTCAGCAAATGCATTGGACAACATGAGCTAAACTTGTGAAGTTGTCTCCCATCTTTTTGGATACGGGGCTTATCTAGATATCCTAGAGGTGAGGGACATGGAGGTTTTTGAGAACCCGACCCGACCCGTTTTTGTTAAACCTGATCCCACCCGAACCCGAAAAAAAAGTCTCAAAAAATCCGCAACAACCCGACCCGAAATGCGGACATTAAATAATCCGCAAATACCCGCAATAGACACCTGCTTCTTGTGTGATTGACTGGACAAAGCTTATAACTTTACATCACGATGGATGATATCCTGAGCTGTTCCAGATCCACGAAGACGGCACGCGGGACGTGCTTCCCTGCGCCGGTCTTGCTGAAGAAGGTATTGAAGGCGTCGTCTCCTCCGCCGACGGTCTTGTCTCCGGGCATCTGGCCATCAGGCTGCACATGGACGGGACCAGAGTCATGAGACCGACAGAGAAAGGAGTAAGAGTGTTGGGTTGGACACACAAAACAAACATAACAGAAGACATTCAAACAGATCTAGCTCGAAGCCGGTGGTTGAGCGGTCCAGAAGAGCGGTAGGATTTGATACATACATTGGATCTGGTAAGATGTGGATACTAAAGAAACAATAAAAGATGTGTGAAATAAAACAATGACAATCATCGATCCAGATCCCGGTCATGAACTGCGCAAGGAACACAAAACTAACACGAAGAAGCAGCAATGCCAATACCAAAATAAACCACCTAGAATACGAAATGGTGGAGTAAGCTTCGAAAGAAGAGATGGAACCATTGATAAGAAATATACAGGTGACGCCGGATCTAACAAACGGGAAGAAGAACCCGTACCTGGATGCCATGCTCGAGGCAGTAAAGCTCCCAGCACGCGTTTCCGACCTGGATACCGGCCTGCCCGATGTGGATCGAGATGCACTCCCTCATCTTCGCGGTGACGGAAGGAAGAACGGAGAAAGGGGGAAGAAGAACAGGTCGAAGAGGATTGCCGCGGCAGCGTGTGTTAAGACGCCTATTGTCGAAATGCCTCTGTGGTCCTCCACCGGTGTCGCCGATCGTGCCACTTCACAACCATGGCACCCAACCCGGCGAAGGCGCCGAACATCATGGCGAACCCGACTGCGACCACGGCTTTCCTCCCACCGGACGCGCCGTCAGGGGACGCCCTTGATCCGTCGACGCCGAACTCGCCGTCCTTGCGAGGATTTGGTGTGTATTACCGAGGGTTTTGACTTGAGAACGTCTGGTTATTGCGTTTGGCGGGGACCTTTTCCCCATCATTGACGCTTCGTCTTGAGGGAGGCCGCCGGCGACCGCAGCTCCTGTCACCCTAGGCCTCGCCGTGCTTGAAAGGCTGCCGGGTGTTGGTTCCCGACGCTGGGGCTTCGTCTCTCCTCTCCGCCAGCTCTGCTTGCGGCGTCCTCAGGCTCTGGCTTTCAGGTCCCGATCTGGGTACCACAAGACCTGCTTCAACTGCAGCCATGGTGGGTGCACAATCAGTCCTTCCAACTCCATGTCGTCATCGGTGGAGTTGGGCGGCACACCCGTCGTCACGGGTGGAGTGGACTCGTCAGTGAGTGCGGGTGCGTGCGGGTGCCCGCGGGTTTCCAACTATAGCACGGTCGTCCAACAGAGCACTCACAAGTATTAGCCCGCAAAACCCGCAAATCCAAAAAAAACCAGATTTTGCGAGTCGGATCGGGTTTTTTTGCCATGCATGGACCAGTTTGGAGCATCGACGCAACACAGTTCTTAAGCCACCAAGTTTTATTGTTTCCTGGTAGCTTCAAAGCTATGTTGCATAGATACTCAAACAGGTACATGTACCCATGTCCTTTACCCAGAAAATACATCTTCTTAAGTTCATACTCAACAAGCTACTGCATGTTATACAATGCCTTTTTTTTGCTGTCAATGGTCCGGATCAAAAATATGACATTTGTCTAATGAAACAATCAGCCCATTGCATATACTATTGTATAACACATATCCTTCCCAATGTAAGCCCAATGGATATTTTGTCTAAACATATTAGTGTTAGATACATCCCATCAGTATCACTTGTAAGTTGCATCATACACGTCCAGATTTTATTTTGTATACATATATATACCCACATTCCATACATCCATATGACGAAAATAAGACTGCAAGGCTTCATTCCGAAAAAAAATCAGGAGCAAGGCACCTCTCTAGGTTCTTCTGAGGTGAGTCGGCCATCTTGGTCACACCTTAACTACAATATATTCCTAAGGACTTGCCTATAAGCTTTTCGCATGGTCATTTCATAACCTAGACAACTACACCCAAGAAGCACTTGTGGTTTTTGCATTTAGCATAGTGTTCCTTAGTAAAACCAACAATCATACAATCCAAACATTTTTCCCCTCAAAGGAAAAAGGTTCACCTGATATTATTCCCAATTTGCATCTGGGCCTAAATCTTGTCAAAGTTGGCAAATTTTTAAAAAAGGAAGTTGGTCCGATTCATGCTTTATATCAAAAGATTACCATAATACAATTATGAATTATGATGAAACTCTTCCATATAGCTTATAGGTGGTTTATTGTTTTCCTTTTCTTTCAATCAGCTACTAGATTTCCAAGAATATTGAAATATTCTTGTTTGTGTCTTAAGGAACTGATGATATTTTCCTCAAAATGATAACTACATGTACACTACCAATTACAAAATCCCTCACCATGTATTCAAACCTTCATCTCATCCTATGCACGCATGTATCCTCTCTCTCCCGCATGCTCTATAACGACACCCTTCTCCTACGTCTGTCATCATAACCATGTTACAGCTGTCCCTTCTCCCCATTTTTGCTTGAATTAACAAGTATTAATATCAGGGTGGGGCAAAAATCAAACTTGGCCACCAGAAAAAACCAAGATTGACCCATTCCTCTAGTCTAGTCTTCTTTGGACATGTAGTGTGGTCAGGTTTGGTCTAGAAATTCTCCATACCAGTCTTCTGAGTTTAGTCACAGTGTGGGTGACCGATTAACCAGTCAAGCTTGACTTGACGAAATACATATAATACTTGCACAATAAATGAATATACTTACTGTGATAAATACAATTAGTATTAAATAGATCATTCTGCTAATACATATACGGCAATGTTGTGATATGTATACTTATAAGGTAAAGATAAAAAAATTGCAGGATAAAATATGACAAATGAAGTGATGAACTATTGGTAGCATCACCCCAAACATCTCAAGTGATCAATGAAAGTCGATTTAGTTATTGAACCCTAGTTCACTGAAGTGAGACACGTCTCCACTTCCACCTCATATCTGATCGACCGTGCAGTGTTTTACTCTTTCCGGTCCTTAACATTGCTTCACTAGTTTTCGACCGAGTTTATCCAAACTTGACCATACTTTTATAGTCAAGTTAAGCTTGGTTGGGACCCAAAGACTGGTCAAGTTAACCGAAACTCTCAAGGCATTGTGTAGTTACAGTCTAGTGTGTGGTTTTGGGATTGAACTAGACATTACCAGATCACGCCCAACCCTAGATAATATCACAAACCAATGCACTGGGGAGCTGTCATTTTGCAATACAAACACATGAACTTTGTTCTTCAATAGTTTTTGAATTAAAAAAGAAACAGTAATCTTGTCAATTTTTCCCCAAGAGGGTGCCTTCAACTACACCTTAACTTATTTGCTGCCTTAGGTCGCCCATAGGTTACTAGTCCTCTTGAAAAGCATTACTTCTCTTTCTAGGTAATGATGTTCCACTAAAAATTTCTTTCCATTAAGGTGTCTGATTGTATTTAGCACATTAATTCTTTTCGTAGAATGCAACTCTTTCCCTGTTCTCACTTCATCTTAAATCATCATCATCATCATCATCATCATCTAAGCCTCAGTCCCAACTATGTTGGGGTCGGCTACATGGATCCTTTGTTTCCATTCAGCTCTATCATGGGCCATATTTTGGTTAAGATGTAGAGATTCAAAATCTCTCTTTATAAGCTCATCCCATGTTAATTTAGGTCTTCCTCTTCTTCTATTTATTGTGTTTGACTCAATAGCATTATTTCGTATAGGTGCATTACTCGGTCTGCGTTGCACATGTCTGTACCATCTGAGTCGGCCCTCGCACAACTTGTCCTCAATGCTCGCCACCCCCACTTTATTCCTGATATAGTCATTTCTCAGACGATCTTTTCTTGTCTTCCCACACATCCATCTCAACATACGCATTTCAGCCATGTTCATCTTGTTGAGACCTTGTTTCTTTACATCCCAACATTCACTCCCGTAGAGCATGGTTGGCCGTATAGCTATTCTACAAAACTTACTTTTTAACCTGAGAGGGATCTTCCGATTACATAACACTCCAGTTGCACTCCTCCATTTCAACCATCCTACAGTGATCCTGTGACAAACGGCATTTTGAACATCCCCATCTTTTTGTATAATAGAACCCAAGTAACGGAATTTATCACATTTTGGTATATCTACTCCGTCCAACTTGGCTCCATCATTCACACTACGAGATTGGCTGAAATTGCAATGCATATACTCAGTTTTGCTCCTGCTAATCATCAATCCATTTGGTTCCAACGCATTTTTCCAACGTTCAACTTTATCATTCAATCCATCTTTAGTTTTGTCAAAATAATATCAACAGCAAATAACATACACCAAGGAATGTCATCCTGAACATTCTTTGTCAACTCATCCATAGCAAGAACGAACAGATATGGGCTAAGTGTGGATCCTTGGTGTACCCCAACTGTGATAGAAAAAGTTGGTGTCTCTCTTCCAGGAGTCTTCACAGTAGCAGTAGAGCTATCATACATGTCTTAAATACATACCAAAATTTAGATTACGTAAATTGCATAAACCATCCCCACAGGAAACACAAAACTAGGTCTCTTTCTAATTTCGTACTTTATTTTCTCCACCCTACAACAAATCCCAAAGAAAATGTTACGCGCACTTCCGTGATTCTTTTCCCCTGCAGAGGGGGGTGCACCTCCGTAAATTGCGTAAACCATCACCACGAGAAACACAAAACTAGGTCTCTTTCCAATTTTGTACTTTATTTTCTCCATCCTACAATAAATCCCAGAGAAAATGTTACGCGCACTTCCGTGATTCTTTTCCCCTGCAGAGGGGGGTGCACCTCGCCATCCCCTGGTCTGGGTAGGTACTAATAGGGATGTCAATGGATCAATATTCAAAACAGATAGTGTAGCATCCCAATCCAACAAGAAAACAAAATCGACCAGATATTTGAGTCGATATGTGACAGATATCATATTGCAATCCCCACGGGAAATGAAAAAAATTGGTCTCTTTTCCAATTCCTTCGTTTATTTTCTCCGCCCAGCAATAGACCCTAAACAAAATCTGTTGGACCCTCCCATGATTTTTTTTCTGCATTATTGTATCAAATATATATATAATGCTCAGATACTTTTCATTAATCTACTTTTAATCTATAGTCTACTTTTGAAAATATATAAGATATTTCGGATGGGAAACCAAATTGAATGATGAGGTCTCACTCCAAAAGGGCATTTTTTGTGTTTAACTACTTATTCAAAATTGTTAGAAAATAGTTTCTATTTATGTACCTCTTTCATATCTCCTTTATATGTTGGATCTACGTGTAAATGTTCACACCTTACATAATAAAGGAGAACCCGCTCCAGCCGGATATCCTTCTGGCCCAATCATTTCACTAGGTATCATAGTGTGCTCTAAGTTTGTAACTTGCAACCCTAGTTGTTGGCCTCCATCCTCTTTCTCTGTATCCTCTGTCGGCACTGTCACCATCACTGTTGGGCATTGTCTGACGATCTCCTTCGATGGTTGATTGAAGGAGAGGAGGAGAACCGCTCATTCTATCATGTAAAGAAGAGGAATAGCTCCCTTCTCATGCTTCTTTCCTTCCACATAGTCCATGCACGTGGATGAGCACCTAAGTTTTTACGAGTTGTTGATGTATCAGTTTCGCATCGTCTATTGACATAGGTGATAGTGCTAAATTGTCGTCAACCCCACAACGTGTCTTCTCAAGGTCTTTTACCTCTTCGACAGAGCTAATTCCCGTCTAGATCATGCATCAGCCGTCATCAACACGGCGTGTTGTCCAACCAATTGGGCGTGTTGCAGTCCAAAAATCGGCCTGACTGCGTAGGGTTTCACTCAGATCGGAAGTTTGGCGTGTTCCCAAGTGACACGGCATATTGACAGATACTAGAGTTTACACCACAACAAATTGGGGTTTTTAAACGCAAAAACCGCCATCTATTGGATGTAGCATGCACGCTACTTTTTCACATGTTTGTGCCAAAGAAATATTAGTCTAATGCTCTTCTCAATGCTTTTTTTATTAATTGTCAGCCATCCTCTGTCTTAATGGGGTCACCCCCCTTCTATTTTACGATCTAACGAGCAACCTTTCATTGTTCCCCTTTGCATTTTTGGTAGCACTGTTCATGTGTTTGATCCACGTGCTAACAAGTTGTCTCCTTGCGCAGTTCGCATCGTCTTTTTGGGATATTCTCCCACACAAAAGGGATACAAATGTTATTGTCCTCATCTTCGTCGCCTTTTTGTGTCAGATGACGTTATTTTTCATGAGTCTACTTCGTTCTTTAGTGACTCTATCCAGTGTGAGAGGGAGCACAATCTTGAGAGTGACTAATATATTTGAGCGTAAGAGAGAGCCACCACTTCTGTGTCGTGTGATGAGAGTGTCCTAGATACAACTCATAATGTACCACCACCATCACCTACATCTCCGCCTATTGAGCCTTTTCCATTGGTTTACACCAGGCGAGCAGGGCATCACCAAGAGGATGTAGTGTCACTAATTAGCTCCTTATCGTCGGACACTCCTTAAGGTAAATGTTCCTACTAAGAGTTCTCTCGATGCTTCTGTTTTAGACTTGCACCTTTCAATTGCAACTTGTAAAGGTGTCCGATCATGCACTATAGAGCATCCACTCTCGAGTGTTTGTTGCTTGTCTCATCTGTCACCAGTTGCTCGCACGTTTGCTCTACAGCTTGATTCTATGGATGTTTCTCGCTCCTATACAGAAGCAACTTGACATGATGCATGGAAGAAGCTATGGACAGTGAGATGGCAACCCTTAATGAGAACACCACTTGGTACTTGGTGGATCTTCGTCCTGGGTAGTTCGTTGTAGGTTGCATTGGGTTTACACCGTTAAACAAAATCAAATGGTTTGATTGAACGCTTGAAGGCTCGTTTAATGGCAAAGGGGTACACTCAGACACATGGTGTGGACTTCTTTAAGATTTTCTCCCCAGTTGCTCTACTCAATGTTGTACATGTCCTTATCTTTGTTACTACTCATTCTGACTGGCCTCTTCTTCAACTGGATGTCAAAAATGTTTTTCTTCATGGTGATTTTCTTGAGGTATACATGGAACAACTTCCTAAGCTAGTTCCTCAAGGGGAGTGTCAGAAAGGATGCAAATCATAGAAATCCTTGTATAGCCCGAAGCAAACACCATGGGCATGGTTTGATAAATTTAGTGTTGCACTTGTACAGTTTGGGTTCAATCAGTCCTCTACAGATCATTCTTTATTTGTGTATGAATTGTCAAGTGGCACTATGATTCTGGATCTTTATCTAATGATATTTTTATCACAGGTTATGACCAATGGTTTAAAAAACATTAAGCGATAAGCGTGCGGACAGCACCTTGTAATTGGTTAAGCGGAAAGCGGGTGATTTTTGAAAAAATGGGTTTTAACGTTTCTATAAATTTATACAAAATTGCATATATATATATATATATATATATATATATATATATATATATATATATAATGTTGTACTTTTTGGAACTTTAGATATATCTACACACTCTACCCAGCAATATAGATCACGCAAATAGTTTATAAGACAACTATAAAACAACGATTATAGTTATACTATAGTAAACAAGAAACTTGTCATAGACAAGACACGCAACATACATGATACAACAAATTTTTGCATCACATGTTGATATAGCTATAATGTAAACAATATGATTATCAGTAAACAATATATTTATCATGGATACCTTACTAGCTTATTTTTATTTTTTCATATCAACAATTAGTCATACATTAGAGCAGTACATTTGATTAAAGTACATTCTAAATTAGATAATAGTTACATGTAATTTTCTTGTATACCTTACAACAATACCTTATTATCACGGCTTACATACAAAGTATTTCTAAATTAGAACTACGACTTATAATAGAACATTTAACGTATATAAATTTATTATATTACTCAATAATACTTGGACAGTATAATTTACTTCATGTTATAGGTTCACATCCGTATTTTGAAAAAGGGATAAAAAGCGGGCAAAAAAGAGGGGGGAAACGGGTTGAGCGGCCGTTTTTTGTAGATCTGCTAAGCGGGCGCTCAACGACAAAATTAAAAAGCTGGAGGTCTTGACCGATTAAGCGGACACTCAGAACATTTTTCAATACAGTGGTTATGACTATTGACATTTTACAGCTCAAGGAGTGGTTGCAAACACTATTTTAGACAAAAAAATTGGGCAATCTCTACTATTTCCTTGGAATTGAAGTTCTACGTTCCAAAAAAGGCACAAGCCTTTCTCAACGAAAGTATGTTCTAGGGCTTCTTGCAAAGACAGGCATGACACAGTGCAAACCAGTCTCCACACCTATGGATTGTCATACCAAGGCATCTATTTATGATGACAATGATTTTCTAGTCATCAAAGTATAGAAGGATTGTAGGGAAACTGATTTACTTGACAGCTACTCATCCTAGTATCTCATATGACGTGGGAGTTGTTAGCCAGTTTATGAGTACGCCCACGATGTCACACTGGATGACTCACCCGGATTCTACATTATGTTAAAGGATAGCCAGGGAAGGGCCGCATTTACTTCACAGGGAAAGATCTCACACGCACCTCCTTGAAGTTTACTGGATATACTAATGCTGATTGTAGGTGGTTATTGTGTGTTTCTTGTGTCACACTTGTTGACTTGAAAGAGCAAGACACAAAATGTGGTAGCATGGTCCAATTCATCGAGTATCGAACGATTGCACATGCTTGTTGTGAGCTACAATAGGTTATGTCTATACTGTCTGAAATGGGAGTGTCTGTTGAGAGACCAATATCTCTCATATGTGATAACCACGCAAGTACGCAACCATTCACCTTGCCAACAATCTCGTGTTCCATGAGCAGACCAAGCATATTGAAGTGGACTACCACTTTGTTCGTCATCTGGTGCTCTCCAAGAAGAGTCAAACTCCTCATGTTCGCACTGGACAACAAGTGGCAGATATCTTTACCATGCCACTTTTATCTTCAGCTTTTAGATATATGAATTCCAAGTTGGGCATCCATGATGTGTATGCTCCAGCTTAACGGGGAGTTTTTGAAAAAAGTTTCTATTTATGTACCTCTTTCTTATTTACTTTATCTGTAGGGTTGTGTAAATTTCACACCTTATATAATAAAGGAGACCCACTCCAGCCGGTTACCGTTCTGCACAAAAACAATTGTTCTGAAAGATATGTTTACATTTTATTTAATCTATTGGTTTTTCAATTTGAGATCCTTATCCCTATGTTCAACTTTTGCAGTAAGATTCCAAGCATAATGGAATGAAAATCTTATCACAAGTCATGCAAGCGCAGATGTCTTGAGTCTCTTGACACATCTACTGTTTGGTATTATGTACACTCCAAAATTCATATTTCGCTAAAATTAAAACAGAAGGCCAGCACATTGCATTTTAGTAAGCAACTTTAGATGTTACCAAAGAGTGATCTTAGATCTCCTTCAAAAGCAGCATGATTATAAATCCAGTTGGGTCATACACACTAAATACCCTAAATTTTTTAAAACCCAAAATTCGTGAAATGTCCCATGCTTTTTTGAATCAACAAATTGAATGAACTGAGATTGAAACTAGATATATGAAATTTTGAGCAGATTTGCAATGAAAACTGAAACATAAGTAAATACACGAATGCAGTTAAGTGATGACTGATGATATACTGTAAGGTCATTGAGGTATGAAATAGGAAAATGCATGACAACTAAATGAAATGTGGGGATTCCATGTCAATCGTGCAGACTATGCTCAGGGTTGAAGTTTGGTGGTTGTTGGTGCTATGATAGAAAGCTTCAGTTATAATGAGTCATTATGTTACATTGGAAATAAAACATATATGCAAACAAGACATCCAAGAACACTGGCCTAACATGAGCATTGAACAGACTATTAGATACCCATATGTATATAACAACCAAATGATTTAAATACGTACAATTGGAGAGTGCTTTTTCATTTTCTCTCTGGCAACTAGAAGCTTCAGACCTTGGAGAGCTTGTCAGGTTTTTGTTGCGGCCACCTAAATGTATAACCAATTTGGTTCCTTTCACTTGCTCACTTTTAGAACCATGTTTGACGGTACCCTCCGTGAGTGATGAACTGGGTGCTTGGCGATCTTTCGATCCAATCTTGAAGGTTTCATTCCCGCTGGTAGATCCTGTTTCTTGATTTGAACTGGCAACATTTCTTGACTGATCAATAGAGAATTTCAATTTGGTAGTCTTAGAAATTTTCAAAACCTGGGAGCTGCAATTGGCAGGCCCAACACCTCCAGAATCCAATACACCATTTGACTTCTCATCCACAAAGTTGCTATCTAACGATCTTGTGTCATCTGATCTATCCAATGTTTTAAAAGGCTCTTCGGTCTTAGCAGATAACTGCCCCAAAGATCCTTTTCTTTTAATATGCTTTTGATTTGAAACACAAGTCTTCACAAACTTATCTGACATGCCCTTCAGCGAGAACTTCAAGGATCTACAACTATCACCTTTCAGAATCACTGGAGCAGCTTCTTCCTCATCAGAAGAAGGGCATATTGAGATGAGCTCATCCTCAGTAGGCAGTCCTGCTGCAAGCTTTAAACTAATAATGAGATCTCGGTCTGCTTTGTCTCTTCTTCTCCACAGCTCTTGTACAGCATCATCAATATCTTTGACCTTGTACACAAATCACTACATCAATTTATAACATCAAACTATATTTTATTAGAAATGCTACACAAGAAGTTATAATGCAAACCTGATAACAATCTCCACGGCATGCAGCACATTTGTAGTACAAATTGCGGTCAGCTTGGAACTGGAGATATTTTTCATCACTGTCAATCCCACAAGTTACATGTAAGATTTACCTTTGTATTGTAGGGAATTCAAAATGCAACAGCCCCTAATATATAGTAGAAGCAATTATATATCCATGCAAAAAAGGTCTAGTGCATGTAAAATATAGAGACAACCTTGTGTTACTCTAAATTTAATTACCACAATAGGGCATGAAAAGCAACTGACCCCAATCTAAGGCTGAATCTTCCTAATTCCAGAAGAAAGTGAATCTCCCTATCAGTGCTGTGGAACTGATGGGTAATTATTTAATGTGGGGGGGGAGGGGGAAGTTAGAGAAAAATTGATACAGTGACCAAGACGAACGAAAATTAACTACTTTTTTTATATCAACTCAAGATTGTCATTGTATTATCCTTTCTAATAGTGTCATTGGATCTTCTAAATCGGCTAAGCCGTTATTTATAGCTAAAACCAATTCCAACCAAACAACTGAAAGCCTTAGAAGCTATTGAGACCACATCTTCTGAAGTGGAGACCAGTTGGCTCAAATCGGAAAAAGGATCGGTGTAGCCTTTAATATCCACTTCTTATGGTGGGAAACATTGGTTCCTTGCAGCCTCACAAAAAAGGCACTTAGCATCCTAATCATGAACACATGATGCGCTGCCTATCGGTGGTTTAGGCCTCGGAGTATACCTAGTAGTATCCCTAGTAGAGAAACAGGCTCGGAGGATACAGTATTTAGTGCAAAGTATCCCTGTGTGATGTGAAAAAATCATGTATCAAAATTGAATTCATGTTGTCACTCTTGAAACGAATTATTCGTACTAATGTTTTTTTCACTCTAATATATCTCTCTCTCTAAACCTGTGGCAATATAGACGCATATTACATCCTTGAGACTTAATGAGCTCATTCATGCTTTTTTGGGTACTCGAGCACTAAGTTTTAGCCCCATTTGCAGAAGAATGGTGACGTATATGCTTTCACAAAGGCACTGTTTCTTTTATCAGGCTTTTAGTTTTTGTGGTTTACTCCCACCTTGGCAACCACTTCACTTGGATTAGTCACAAACACCTATACATAGGCTTTGTAAGCCTGATAAGAGAGACCTGGTGATTGAAATCTGAGATATTAAACTTCCTCTAATTATCAAATGATTGCATTAGTTTAGATTCTAGTCATTAGGTTACCAAGCTCGTTTTTTCTATTTTTTGTTGTAGACAAGCAGCTGTGAAACAGGAATTTTGAGACGGCATAGTTCATATTTTATTTGTACTTTTAATTTAATATTTGACATCAAGATGGTCGCTTTTATATGTTTCCAATTAATAAATTATCATGTCTTCTTCAGTACAATCAAAGTACCATTCTATCAGTGCTACGTTCGTAGGTGATCGACACACACAAACACATAGTAAACACACTGAAAAAGAGTATCTATAAGTTACTTCCACACTTACTAAATACTTAATTCCTAAATTTTCTGCATAATATCTGAATTTCTGTTTTGTAGCGCAGCTAAATCTAAGTTATGTGCTTAACACTATTGCATGTATAGCTAACCAGGATATTCTAACAACACAAAGTTAGCCATATCAGCATTATACCTACCAAATTATCTAAGTCGTATTATTGCATGTTAAGCAACTGATGTGGCTCACTTTTCTCACTGTAAGCTAGAATCAAACTCCCCTATTCGCATCATACATGTACTGCCACATAGCATTGCACTACAGAAATTCAAAGACATTCTCTGATATTTTTCTACATCCTATATTATTGTAATTTGTAATATTAAAAGCAACTATTTCCTATTGACGCGTCTAATAGCTCATATGCTATACCATGGTATAGAGAACTATCTGTTTAAATATTTGCATCCATGTTTAATATGGTTCTGTCCGAGTTTGAAAGCAAAAGTTCTACGATTTACATTTGTGTTTCTCAAATTGTGATGATTTTTATCGAAGCTTTCATGATTTCCCAAGCTTGTCAATGCTTTGGAGCATGGATTATGTTACGAAGACGAGGGATTTAAGAAGATGGGAATGGAAACAAATTTTAGAACTAAGTAATGGGAAGACTAGATATCTTCATTGTTTTATTATCATATCTTGCTTTTCAATGCCTTCCCTCCTGGGGAAGGACACTGGCAAAGGCACCACACTTCTAGGAGGGAAGGACACTCGCAAAGGCACCATACTTCTCCATAAAGTTGGATTTTCATACAATTACTTTAAGCATGCCCCCTATTTGCCTTGCCCTACCAGTGTCAATGAGTGAGCAAGCATAATGTTGCTTCAACAGCCCATGATTGACCTACCTAGTATATGACACAAGCTACAATGATTAAGGTTCTTAGTGATTTCACTCCCACCACGACTCCCTTCCAAATTATCCGGCCTTCTATGTTAATTTCTTGAAGAAGAGAACAGCAGTGAGGGAGGATGGGAAAGTGGAAACCATATTCAAAGATAGATGTGGTGTCAGTCGAAGTCTTTGCAGGATGATGTGTAAGCATCAGTTTGTATGTTCCTCAAAGTATAGTTGTGACAAACATTGCTCTTAGAGTTAATAGTCTCTAAACAGAAAAACAACAACATCAGATGTTAGCTTGAGGAAGAAAGTTGACATGTAAGAAGGGTGTCTTGGAGCTAAGATTGAATTTTGTTTAGTGGTGAATATTTATAGAGGCCAACAATTTCGTAGCAACTTAATAATTGCTTTATGCCAAAGTTCAATAATTTCTGATATGTGAAGTCGTAGCCAGGTTGGCTGTACATTTTGTTTTGCCTTTTGTTTTGGTTATCTACTTCCAAGTATATTAGAGAACCAGCCTTGTAACTTCAGTTGGACCCTCATTTCTAAAAACTACATTTGTCCTTGGCTTGCATAAACACCTCACCATGTAAAATGTACAATGTGTTGCTTGAATATCCATTAAGGTCAAAAGATACACTGTGCAAAAGTATCATCACTTAATTACTCCATTTCGATGGTTAAACAGAGTAAATATTTATCATAGCTTCCATCAAAATTTCTTGAAGAAATTATTTCTCTGCCACACCCTTCATTCTGTGTCCCTGTGGGCAGGGATTTGACATGAAAAACGCAAATGGAAGCTCTAACAGCTCCGAGAAGCAATGCAAAGAAAGGAAGGCTACAGATGTAAATAAACAAATAGCCAGGAATGAACCTGATGCCATCACATGAACAGTGCACCCATCTCTGGCAAACATCACAGCAGACCATTGGAGTTGACTCTGAATCTCTGTAAACCTATAATCCAGAACAAAAAATTAACACAAGTGCAATGTAAACAAAATTATAGCAGACATCTAAAAAAAACTGCCTAATCCCATGCCACTTTTAACAATCAGGCAAAGAATATTAAGATAAGCTATAAGGTTCAGCGAAGTTTTTGATATACAAAAAGAGGTCAACCCGATGTTGGAAACCTCATGGAGCAGAGTGTTTACCTTCAAGCAAACAGGGCAATATTTCTCTTTAGTGAATAGTCTACCACAAGCATCACAAAAGTTGTATCCTAAGAACCATCTGCAGATAAACAAATGGACAACAGCATTTAATTTACATGGTTTTTTCGTCCATAATCTAACTGTTATGTAGAAACTGCAGATAAACAAATAGACTACAGTTTCAGACACCAACTATAAAGCGTTACACTGACTTTTACATAATCTAGAAAACATGGGGTGAACTCAATACGTCATATTAGAGTAACAGACAGAGTATGTTATGCTATTAAAATTTATATAAGAATATCAGATAGTACCTCGTACTATGGCCGCTTCCATGAACAGTCGAGCCACAACTATGGCATCGAGTATGCTTAGGGCACAAATAAGGACCGCGGCTTACATTCTGCAAATATAGAGATTCAACCAGTTTCCTTTACTGATCAAGAAAAAATATTCACAATAAATATTTTTACCTTATGCGGTGGCTGTAAACAGTAACAATGATAACCGGCATCACATCGTTTACAAAACATAAATTTATTTGGATCACCAGTTCTCCGGCATATCTAAAAGAACAGCAAAAACTCAACCAAGTTTAGCACAAACAACCCTGCTCACCACCCTAATCCTGCCAGATTTTTTTCACAAGGTAAAAAAGTAGTTTGTCAATCATGCTGCAGGTCTAACCTCACAAATTCGGCAAGAAGGACAAGCCCATGAGCTCCAATGGAATAGGTCTGAAACAAAGTATATAAGTAAAAATATTAACTAAAGAATGCATATCCTATTATAGTTATTGTAAGCAAATGCCTAAAACCTCTGTTGTCTCCCCAATTCTTTACACAGCTTCTGTGGTACTTCTTGTTGCAAAATTTGCATGTAACCATCTTTGAGGCTTTAATGCTTCCCTCATTTTCACCAGAAACGCAGATCCGACATATAACCTTGGCAGTTAAAGCAGTTTGATCACCTTTTGTATGATCAATTCCCACTTCTCCAGGTACATCCTAACAAAAGGCAAATGTGGATTAAGGTAAGCTAAATTAGCAAGTAGAGTGACCAATAAAGACTTTAATTAATAGATACCTAATATGTTAGTGATGCATCGAGCAATATACTAATTTTCAATATACATCAATACACTTAGATGTTTTGAAGTTCACAATATAAAACACTTTTGCTGCTAGTATCTGAAACGGAATTTGCACACAAGAGGCAGGATGTTGTCAAACATTAAAAGGCTTGTCAGGCATAATTTGCTGTTTCTTAGGAACTGAGGATTATTTGTAACGTTAACCACTCAAAATAACATCCTTTAATTGCTTAAACAAATCACTAGGCTGGCAAAATGCCAGACACCAAAAAGTCTAATCATGAGCAAAATCACATATTCAGAGCCATTGAAATTAAAAGCAAAACTTGGCAAGCCGAATTAAATGCCAATTGGACCATGCACCGGTTAAAGAACCAATTTAATTTACAAGATTGAACAGTACAACTTCAAAGAAGAAAAAAAGATCAAGCTGTCAACCAGTTCAAAATCAGTCACCCAGGCTTCTTGTCATAGATAGGCTTTTTGCTTCTTTTTGCCCATGATCTGGTTGTTTGCCAGTTGGCACAAAGCTCCAGCTTATACCATGTGTCAATGTTGATGGCATACTTGTCAAGGCGGCCAGTCAGTCACCCTGATTCCTTGGGCGACCAGGCCGACTAGTCGACCGACCAAACCGCTTGATAAGGGGAAAATCTTGGTGGCAGACCAGTCGGAGGGCTAAAAAACGCCCAACCACCTCAACAAGTTTCGTTGATGGTGACATATGCCCAAGATGTGTTCAAGGATTTGAAGTGTGTGAGGTGTTGATGACGACATACGTTGTATACTCAACTCACTGTGCATCAATGTTTTAAAAAGCGTGAAGCGGGAGGCGAGCGGACAAGACCTTGTAGCTGATTAATCGCCAGGCAGGCGATTAAGCGAGCGCTTTTTAAAAAGAGGATGCTTGATTTTTCAAATAATTTTATCTATTTATACAAATGTATACATACATAATATTATGATTTGTGAATGTTTTACATAGTTAACATAGTCACAATATACTCCGTTTTTTTGAAAAAAACGCGTTTAAAACGCGTATTATTCATGTGTCGTATATGACGGCCGTTTTAAACTCCAAACCGAATAATACGTTTTAAACGTGTTTAATTCACGTTTTATTCGCGTATTGCGTTTTAAACGCGTTTAATACGTTTTTTTGCCGTTTTAAACAGTTCTGTACTTTTGCTTCACATTTATTTTTTTCACGTCCTTTTTAACTTGTAGCAGGATTCCACTAAACCGCCCAACCTTTCTCCTCTATCCCTCGACACACCAGGAGGAGTAACCCTCGACATTCTACATGTACGCTCCATCTTTCTCCTCCATTCTCCCCCTTTCTTCCCTGATTTGTGCCTGTTGCTCCCACTTCTTCCCCTTCTTCCAATATTAGAGTAATCAGTTCGATGTTTAGTCATTTTCAATCATTATATATGTGGGTGTATATATATGTTTGTATGTGTGTGTGTGTATATATATGTATATTCCGCTTTTTTGCCGACTTTTTTCCGAATAGTTGATCGAACTTTTACCGTACGTTGACCGATTTTTATACGAATTTTCCGCATAATTCCCGATTTTCGAATTTTTTGACTTGGCCGTACGTATCCCGAATACCGAATTTGTGACTATGATAGTTAAACCTATGTATTCCTATAAAAATAAAACGAACTACAATAAAGAGTTAATGAATTCAACCATCTACAGCAAATCAACTGATCAATGTCAGACTATTATTAGTATAAAATAGCTAACTAGCTATATTAAATCAGTAGCTAAGATTATATTAAATCAATAGCTAACTGTACATTTATATTGTTTAATATAAGCGTATAAGCATATATTCATATAAGTATTAAATCACAAACGGACATTATTGTTACTGAGTATAAAATATCTAACTAGCTATATAAAATCAGTAGGTAAGAATATTTTTAAATCAGTAGCCAACGATACATTTATATTCATATTTAATATAATCATATAAATATATTTATTCAGATAAGTACCAAATCACATTACTATATACTAACATTATTGTTACTGTCTTACTGAGTATAAAATAGCTAATATCACATATGACGTAGAAGATAACATAGAAGATATAATTAATATAGTGTTGCTAACACTAGACAGTAGAACATATGTATATAACATACTTGAATCAATAAACATATTGATAACATTACATAAGTCAGTAAGAAGAAACAAGATGTTCTATAAAAGCACGTGTACATCATAACAAACGACAAAAAGTAAGGTTTTGGGCCTAACTTAAGCCGTCCCAACAAAAAGTGGCCGCTCAAACAAAGCGTACGACTCAATAAATAGATGATACATTATACAGATGATGCAAAGGATGAATTTCCGTCCTTGCTGGATACAATGGATCGATGAATGCATGTGTTCGGCCTCATTCCAGGTGTTGATCAATTCGCTCAATACCCACCTAAGGTACATTTTCATCGGCCAGGGTCTTGTGACGCTTAAGCAGACGCCTAGCACGATTTTTGAAAACATTGATGTGCATGATACCATTATAATTTTATAAACCCAAACCATTGGTCATCTTAACATCATGTAAACAGCCTTAAAAAATGAGCTCATTTGGACACCAATCAGATCATGCACCGGTTAGACAATAAATTTAGTTTAAAATATTAAAATATCAAACGGTATTTATTTAAAAGAAGGAAGAAAAGGACAAACTATGAAGCAGGCCAACATCAGTCAGTCAGGCTACAAGTTTCTTTCTTCTTTTTGCCAATGATTGGGTTATTTGCCAATTGGCACTAAGATCCAGCTCAAATCATGTCTCAAGTGTTGATGGCGGAATACGCACAAGTCATGTTCAGGGATTCAAAGCATGTGAGGTGTGTCTGTGTGGAGAGAGAGGGATGGAGAGTCATGCTGAGGTACACCCGAGTGTAATGCCGACACCGTACAACCAACTCAATTTACATCATATAAGCAGCCTAAAAATTAAGCTCATTGGCATTTGTGAAATTAATATGTACTTTTGTGTCCCTGAATGAGCGACTTACAAGCATCCAAATGAGCTCAAATTTCGTATGTATGCTATTGATGTCCAAGTGAGTTTTATGTTGTTATCTATAAACATGCTTCAGTGAGAGCATGAAAGTCATTTGAATAACTACAAATTTAGAATTTGGTACAAATATCAAACCATACGGAATGAAACAACATTGACTCATTCACCTTCATAGAAAGAAAAAAATCACTATAGTAGGACATTTTTACTTGTCCATGTATATGATATACAGTTGTCAATAAAACCTCTTCCTGCCGATCATACGGAATGAAACAACATTGACTCATTCACCTTCATAGAAAGAAAAAAATCACTATAGTAGGACATTTTTACTTGTCCATGTATATGATATACAGTTGTCAATAAAACCTCTTCCTGCCGATCATACGGAATGAAACAACATTGACTCATTCACCTTCATAGAAAGAAAAAAATCACTATAGTAGGACATTTTTACTTGTCCATGTATATGATATACAGTTGTCAATAAAACCTCTTCCTGCCGATCATTACGCAAATATTCATAAAAAATTACAGTTGTCAATTAAACGGTAAATATATAAACTTGACCAGGATAATGTGAGAAACAATGTGTAAATAGTAGCGTATAAGAGAGGTATCTGTCAGTGAATTCACCAGGAAAACTCAGCTAGCAAAAGCTCCACGGGCGATGTCAGTCCATTCAGACAAAGAAATTGCAAGAAGTAACAACACAACAGCTTCCCCACCCTCCACCCACCCCACACAAGAAATTGAAACTAAACCGTTACAGAATTCAGTCAAATTCAAGTCAATTGCGGTAAGGATCGCCAGGAAAAATGGCCACAACCGAGAAAAACCCAGCAGGTTTCAAGACAAGAGACAAAGGCAAACAACAGCAGATTTGTTGTACGTACCTCCTGCCACCCCATCTCGAGCTTCCTGACATAATCCTCGGCTGCTAGCGACGCTGCCGTGGCTGCCTTCTGCAGGGCAGCGCGCTTGTTGGACGCGGACGACGTTCCAAGCCCTAGCTCATCCCCATCCTCTTCCCCGAAGACGATTCCACCGCCACCACTGGGGCCAGCCGCGATTACTCCCGCGGCTGCCGCGGCCATCACCGGCGGCGGCGGGGCGACCTCGACCTTGGGCACAAGCACACGAACGCATCCTCCTTCCCCGGGCTTGACGGACCACGGATCCCGCAAGAACTCCTGAACCCTAGCGGCGGCCTCCTCGAACGCCCTCTTCCCCTCGTCGGTCCTCAGCCCCCGGCGGAACCCCGCGTCACAGAAGCAGATCCTCTCGCTGTAGCGGCAGCAGTCCCACGCCAAGGCAACACAAACAAAACAAAACAAAAGCGCGCGGCGGCGCGGGTTAGTGAGAGAAAGAGGGGCGAAACCGTGAGAGAGATAGGGGGTGCAGATAGTAGTAGTAGTAGTAGTAGTGCGAGATACAAAAGGAGCAAAAGAGAAGGGGTAGAGGGAGAGTTTGCGAAAGAAGGGTTGCCGACCAAGTGATTGGGCAAGCGACATGGAACGCCATCATAAGAGGGGGCTGGCTGGCTGGCTGGGCGGGCGGGCGGGGTTTGGGAGGGAGGATCGGTGGCTTGCTTCCCAACCCCCCCCGCTGGTGATTCAGATTTGAAAAAAAATAAAAATAAAAATCACTCCAACAACAACAAAAACAAAATAGGCGTGGGAGTTGTGTGAGGACGGGAGCGGGTGGGAAATAGGGATTTAGGAGATGGATTGTGCGATGTTTTTGGTGATGAAGGGGGGATTCGAGGAGGGGTAGTAGTAGTATGTGTGTGAATAAAACACAGACGAGTCGAACGGGAGGTTATGTTTATGTACGCCTTTGCCGGTGTACGAGTATGATGGCGTTGACGGAAAAGGGTTTATGTTTGGCACATACGTTGTACAAGTACACTCGCGTTGGGATCTGTTCAAATGGTGTGTGTGTGTCCATCTACGACTTCATACCCACAATGTTCACGTACATTCAAGTTTAACATACAGTTACTCACACCTCCATTTTATAGTGTCATAATGTTTTGTTTATGGCTTAATCATTTTACTAATGAGTTTTAAAATAGAAAGCATGCACGCCTCCATTTTATAGTGCCATAATGTTTTGTTTATGGCTTAATCATTTTACTAATGAGTTTTAAAATAGAAAGCATGCACACCTCCATTTTATAGTGCCATAATGTTTTGTTTATGGCTTAATCATTTTACTAATGAGTTTTAAAATAGAAAGCATGCACACCTAATACTTTTTTGGTCAATTCTACACCCAACATAATATGCATCGTTATAGGCTATAGATTCAAAATCCTTATCTAATGGTTAGTCACTTGTTTCATTTAGTCATCTTAGAACTCTTTTAACTACATAAAGATCTTAGAGTTCTTTTTCTGGATAATCTCGAAACCTAACACAAAGTGAAAACATTGTTGATAAAACCAATTTTAGTCACTCATACCTTGTCATGGGAGCTTATTTTAGGCCACATAAATATTTATTGACTTTATAAACACAATCATCACATTTTACATCTTCAAAACCAAATGGTTGTGCAACATAAACTCCTTGTACACTTATTATATTCAAAAATGTGCTCCTAAAATTCATTTAATAATTCTTTATCATGAGGTGGCTAGAGGGTGCCAAAAACATAAGTATAAATTCGATCCTAGCTACATGTGTGTAAGTTTAATCAAAATCATCTCCATCTTCTTGATTATAGCCTTGGGCCATGAGAAAAACTTTATTTTGAACTATATTTCTAGCTTCATCTTGCTGGTTAACCCATTTAATTTTGATGATAGTTTTGTTGGGTATTCGAGGAACTAGATCACAAACTCCATTTTAAAAATTTTATAAAGATCTTCTTGCACAATTTTGATCCAAGAGAATCATACTAGGTCTTCCGCTCTAGTTTGGATACAGATGTTATGTTGGCTTGTTATCTAAAGGATGACCTAGTCTTAATTGTGTCTCTAGGATCTATTATGACCAAACTAGTAGGATGATCTTCAACGAGCCCAAAAGTGGATTAAAAAACATATTCATTTGTATTATCTTCTCAATTTACTACATCATGTGCATTTAGTTTGATTGTAAGATCCTCAAATTGAGGGATCAATTATTCAGTATTAACTTTTGGCAAATTTTCAAAAAACTTCATATGAATCGATTATTCAACCTTTATAGAAAGTAAATTAAGAAATCATACATATTTTACTTGTTGGAAAATATCATGGAAGAATGAAGTATAGGATTTGGCATTAGAAGATAAATGGAAGATTTATCAGCAAATGTTGGTATATGCATGAAATAGAAAACTAGGAACCACAAAATAGTTGTGGAAATATTTACACTAAAAGGCTTCCATCAAATTGTGATAGAAGAAAATCATCAAAAGGGATGTCAAGTGTATTATTTGCAAGATTATATACAAGTGTAAATAATCCAATCCAAATCTTACCATACAATGTAATTCACAACAAAGATTAGCATGCAATTTATTATGAAAAAACTAGAACAATATAAGAAACATGTTCATGGCATCACTATCGCAAACTAATGGGCATCACCACCCAACATAAATCAAGGAGTCATCACCACCTCAAACAATGGGCATCACCATCTGATAATAAGTAAAGGGCATCACCACCTAGTTCCCACAATAATATTACATGCATCACCGCCCACATATAGGAATGAACATCGCCACTAATTACAAAACACACTATGGGAATCAACACGTCGAGTGCAACAGTTGATTAGATTATGCTAGTAATCATAAATGCATGGTTACAAAATAGAAAAGTTGTAACACCCTCCCTAAGTACACACATGTAGCGTAAGGAACATCGAATTATCCATAACTTGTGTACTCAAGGGGGCATTACATAAAACTGGCATTCATAACAACAATATAATCGATCACAGAAACTGAGGTATTAAAAATTCTCATGATTGTTCTTACAAAAGTGACATAAATGTTATTACATGAGAAAAACTCAATTATTTTCTTGAGCCTCTACTCTAAAGTTCTAAATATTTAAAACGTATAACTAAGTCTTTAAACATGGGGATCATCATATAGTTGGCACCCCACCAGATTGAGTCATGTTATATCCTTCTGCTTTATTCTCTGGAATCTACTCTTTTACTGCTCCCACCTGCGAACATCCGTCCCTAGCCATACATAGGAAAAACTGTTGTTAGTGTAAGTGGCATGAGTATTCTAACATATACATTACTTGATGAAATAAGATATTGCAAAATATTCTTAAACATTATATAATGAGAAAATATTAAAAACTTTACAAAATCTAAAAATATATATTTCTTCTTACTTAGTTCTTATATTTTTACTTATATTTCTCTAGAGACATGTACTCTGGTACATGGGTCTCATGACCTGCACTAAGGTGCCTGGGTCACATAACCTGCACTATGGTCCTGGGTTATGTCTGTGAATTGGCCTACACTCTAGTGCCTGGGCCACATGACTTGCACAAAGGGTCTGAGTCATGTCTCTCTTATCTTAATCTCTTTCATTATACTTAAAAATGAGATTATGTGCATTCTCTGAACTAGGACATCTTTTATTTATGACTTCTATCTTATTGTGGCCATCATTATACAATAAGTCCTCCTTTGTTGACACTGAAGTGTCCTCTATGGTGCAACGCACCATGTGTTGGCACAATGTGCCCTCTGTTGACACCGAAGTGTCCTCTATGGTGCAACACATCCTCTACTTGTGAGAACTCATTACAATAAACAATATTACTCAAACTATAAAGCACAATCAATCATCAATTAACCACATACCCAAAAATATGGGTAAACTAAAACTGATTTCAACTTCAGCACCTGCTCAGAAACATTTGCATAAGAGCCCAACATCTTTGTTTTATCCATACTATGACAAGAATTTGATATGAATTGTTCTATCACCTTAGCCACAACATATATACACAGGATAACAATATTTGTATATGCCACACAAACAAGCATTAACATGCTAACAAAATTCTGATTCGTTTGAAACACCATATACAAACTTTTCCTACCCAGACCTGAGAGTACAGGGACGACCACTACTACAGAAATAGCATTCAATGTCACTTTTCTGGGCGTCGGTTATTAAGGAAAACCGACGCCTTATATGTTAGGCATCGGTTGTTTAAGCAAACCGACGTCTATATTCAAAGACCAGCCAGACACGGGTACCGCTTTGTATTCAGCGTCGGTTGTTTATAACAAACTGACGCTGAAAGTCGGCCGCGAAATCCAAATTTTGATCAAAAAAAAATAGTGTCATTTTCAGCGTCGGTCATGTAGGTATAAACCGACGCCTATGTGCGATGAAAATTTGCGCAAAAAGTGTCACTTGCAGCGTCGGTTATCCTTTGATAACCGACGCTGAAGGTGGTTCCCGCCAAACAATTTCATGAAAATATCGTCCAATTGGATGTCGGTTGTTGCAAACAACCGACGCTAAAGATTTTAGGCGTCGGTTGTTAAAACAACCGACGCTATTTGGGAACTTATACTCCGCGATCGCCCGACTCTTCCCCTTTCTTCTGTTTCATTGCGAGCAATTACCCTATTTCTCTGCTGCCGGCGATTTCTCTCCGGCGATTTCTTCTCCAGTGCCATTTCTCCGGCTATTTCTTCTCCGGCGCCCCCTTCTCCGGCGCCCCCTTCTCCACCACCACTCCTCCTTCTCCGCGCCCCCTTCTCCGCCGCCCCTACTGCCCGCCCCTGCTGCCTGCCCCTGCTGCTCCAAGCGCCTGAGGCCGCCGCCACGCCTGACTCTTCGGCGCCGCCTGGTGCTTTTCCACCGTCGTCGCGCCGCCGCAACCACCGCCAGAGCCACCGGAGCTGCTAGCTGCTCCTCCACCGCCGTCGCTGCTAGCTACTTCTCCAGCCAGAGCCACCGGAGCCTCTGCCTTCTTCCCTCTGACAAGGTTGGTCTTCCCGCTGCTAGCTGCTCTGCTTTTTTATGCATCGATCAAATTGTTGTGATAAAAATGCATGTAATGTATTTGATTAGAGTTAATCTAATCTGGATGTTCATAATAATGGTATGTTAAATATGATGATTAGGGATAAATATAATGTCTAGTACACAAATATTAGATGATATTCAAGAAAACCCTAGTTTGATGAGCATGTTGTTAATCATGTTAATTATGATTCTTCTATATATTCTGATGTCATTATATAATAGGGTTATTAAACCAATGGTTATAACATAGTATGATCTTAATCTGATCTGGATGTTCATAATAATGTAGTATGTTAAATATGATGATTAGGGATACATATAATGTCTAGTAAAGATTCCTAGACCTTTTGTTTGAAACTATTGATTTCTTGATTTATTATTTAATAATGCTCTATTGATTAGGATTAACCATGTTGCCTGTACTTTATAGACATTTATTATATATAAGAATGACAACACATGTATTTGTTGGCCTAGAAACCCGTCCAAGATTGGCTCATTAGGAGTAAATCTTGGATAGTCCCCGGTTTGGGACTGTTCTTGAACACCTAATCTCACTTAGGATGTAAGTGTATAATGTGTATTGGGTTTTCGAGAAAATTTCGGTAGCATTTCCCCGTTTGTTCTCTAAGTACATATGTACTTAGAGAACAACGGGGAAATGCTGCCGAAATTTTCTTGAAAACCCAATACACATTATACACTTACTAGTGAGATTAGGTGTTCAAGGATGGGATAGGTGGTACACATTTATTATATATAAGAATGACATCAAATGTGTTTGTTGGCCTAGAAACCCGTCCAAGATTTACTCATTAGGAGTAAATCTTAGATAGTCCCCGGTTTGGGACTGTTCTTGAACACCTAATCTCACTTAGGATGTAAGTGTATAATGTGTATTGGGTTTTCGAGAAAATTTCGGCAGCATTTCCCCATTTGTTCTCTAAGTACATATGTACTTAGAGAACAACGGGGAAATGCTGCCGAAATTTTCTTGAAAACCCAATACACATTATACACTTACTAGTGAGATTAGGTGTTCAAGGATGGGATAGGTGGTACACATTTATTATATATAAGAATGACATCAAATGTGTTTGTTGGCCTAGAAACCCGTCCAAGATTTACTCATTAGGAGTAAATCTTAGATAGTCCCCGGTTTGGGATTGTTCTTGAACACCTAATCTCACTTAGGATGTAAGTGTATAATGTGTATTGGGTTTTCGAGAAAATTTCGGCAGCATTTCCCCGTTTGTTCTCTAAGTACATATGTACTTAGAGAACAGCGGGGAAATGCTGCCGAAATTTTCTTGAAAACCCAATACACATTATACACTTACTAGTGAGATTAGGTGTTCAAGGATGGGATAGGTGGTACACATTTATTATATATAAGAATGACATCACATGTGTTTGTTGGCCTAGAATGTGAACAATCATTGTTTTTTATATTACTTGTACATTGAAGGATTGCTAATTGATAAAAGATCACAATTTTAGAGACATGTATGTTTATACAAATGCTAAATGTTTTCCTTATTCTAGTTGATACAAATGCTAAATGTTTTCCTTTTTAATGAAATTTTCAGATGGCTCACCATGATGAGAATGATGTCCATGATGAGCATGAAGTCCATGATGAGCATGATGTCCATGACGAGCATGACGAGGATACCAACGTAAGTTCTAAAAACATATCCCGTATTTCTATAAAATTCATTATCTTCTAGTTATGTCATATATCCTGTATTTCTATATTGGCTTAATTCGGTGTGTTTATTTTTGTCAAATTTTAGGTTGATGATGCACAGCTACCCACTGAAGCAATTGAGCAACTTGATGCGCAGCAACAAAAACTTAACAAGAAAAGGGGTATCACTCTATTGAAAAAGTTACTTGCGCTGAGTGGCAGTGGATCCAAATTGGTTGTGGAGTTTGATAATGGAGGGAATGCAATTGGAGTGAACCGCAATAATTTTATAAACTATCTTGGGGTTGTCACTCGAAGCCATTGTGGTGTTAAATATGATAATTGGCATAAAGTTCCTCAGGCAAAGAAAGACTTGATATGGAAAGATTTATGCGTGAGTTATTATTATTTGCAATTCTATTTTGTAGATTACAAATTCTATTATTTGCAATTATATTTTTGGTACTAGTTAATAACATTTCTATTTTACAGAATCTGTTTGCATTGGATGAGATGTTGCATCGTAAAAGTGTGATGCAACGCGCTGGAAAGATGCTTAGGAATTACAGGACAAATCTGAACAGAGAATACATAAGACAGGGTGATAAGAAGAAGAAGTCAGCCCTTGAACAATGGAACTTCTTGGACAAAGAAGATTGGGACAATTTTGTTGCTTCAAGAAAATCTGAAGAATTCAAGGTATTAGGCGTCACTCCCATTTTAATTAATATACATTGTATTCACCTATTCAAGATTAACATTTAGTGCTACTAACCTAATTATAAATGTGCATACTAACTAGGCCCTCAGTGACGCACAAAAAGCAAGGCGTGCACTGAATGTACATGACCATACTATGGGTCCAAAAGGCTATGCAAGCGTTCGCCAAAGACTACAGGCGGAGTCTGCGGCTACTCAGGAGTCTGCGACTACTCAGGAGTCTGCGGCCACACCCTTCCCTCGCCATGATATCTGGATAGCTGGCAGGAAAAACCAGAAGGGTGAAATAAAGAAGCCCGAAACTGCTGAGGCGGCTGCAAAAATGGTAAAATACAACTCTTAGAGCAATCATTTGAATATTGATTATTTGTGGTGTTAACTTACCAATTTTTGTTTATGGTGATTAGCGGGAGCTGCACGAGCAGAGAAAACAAGGCACGTTCATCCCTCAGGGCACAAGGGATGAATTGACAGTTGCTCTGGGTAACCCAGAGCATCCTGGACGTGTTAGAGGTGCCGGCGCTGGTGTGGGCATCAAAGCATTCTTTGGGCCATCCCAGCGCAAACCCAGAGCGGGACTTTCTCAAGAAGAGGTAACATATATATTCTATTTTTATAATGTTACTGCAAAAGGAAATTCATTAATAAAAAGCTAATATTTGTTTTATCCATGTATAGGAGAATAAGAGAGTCGAGGATATAGTTGCTAAGAAGTTCAACGATGTGGTTGCTGAGAAGGTCAAGGAAGAATTGCTGCGGTGGCAGACATCTCAGGCTTCCAATCAGCCTATGCCGACCCACTCTTCTCCTGGTGCACAGACTGCAAGTAATCCTGGAGACCCATCGCCTAACACGTCTGCTGTAAGTATTGTTTATGACATTGTAGCTAGTCTTTTCAAGATGATATGTTTTCAAGATGATATGTATATATGTATAACATTCTTTACGTAAATTTGTAGGCATTGAAGCCATGCCGCTTAAGAATGGAAAACTATGTTGTTGCAGAGGCGCAAGCTTACCAGTCCCTTCCTGGGGCAATGTTTCATGGGACTCCAATGCCGCAGGGCTACATTCGTGTGAGCCCGATACATGTATTACCCGATTGGAGGGAAGTTGCGTTGCCATATGCCCACCCAGATATTGATACACTTGGTGAGGCAGAAAGCGGGGTCATATTGTGGCCCAAAGCAGATGTCCTCTACACGACTGAAATTGTAAGATAAATTTACATTGATTTAGACTGTTAATGTGTATATATGATGTCAACTGATCTGAAATTATATATACATGTTAAAAAGAAGACACCAGGAGCACCTAGGCCTCCACCTCCAATTCCCGCATTACCAACTTGGGTTCCAGCTGACCTACAATACCCGTTAGGTCCTGCTTGTAGGGGAATGGCATGTTGGCTACGGGCACATAATATACTTTGCCCTATAATTGTTTCTTTAGATGCAGATTATGCAGGTCAATCATACGACAGCTCTTTATTTATACAAGATATTATTGAGCTGTTTATGTATGATTGGTTGAATACATCAATGATAGAGACATGGATAAGGTGAGATCTTGTTTATACATCCATATACCTTGTGTAAGATCCGGTGATCTAGTTTCTTATATATTAATGCATACGTCTATATGTTTTGCAGCTACTTAATCGAAGATCATTGCAAACAATTTGCATATGATCATGTGGGATTTTTGATTCCATCATTGATTAGTATGGTAGCTAAAGACCCTGATAGTGTTCAACAATACTGTATAGATGCTTTTACAATTTTTGGTCATCAAATGAAGACGATAATAATAGCTCCATTCAATGTCAAGTAAGTTTGCTTTATTTATAATTTGGACTTAAGAAAATTCCATTATTATTTTGCATTTTGAGTTATTAATTGTTAACTTTTTACCTCTAGTGGTAGACATTGGGAGTTACTAGTTATTGTCCCCGGGACGTTCACTGTTTATTATCTAGATCCCGCAGGAAGTACATTAAACACTAAAATTGGACACGTAACCAGAATGGCATTATTCTGGTGAGAAATATTTCATTTTTTATATCAGTTAACATCTTTTATTACATTACTATTTACTTATGCAACTTAGTGTGTTATATTAACATGTAGGGGTTTAGATGCATTCAAAAATGCTGGAGGAAAGGTCCCAAGGAAAAAGAACCAGCCATTGTCTTGGGAGAACGTAAAAGTAAGTTCCTGACTCCCTGACTCCAATGTATATATTATTGATGTGAATTGTGCTTAGTTGTATTAATTTGTATGTTTCAATTTATAGTGCGCTACACAAGACAATGGCTGGGCATGCGCATACTATGTGATGCGATTTATGCAGATGATTATCAAACATGCCGCATTGGACATCGATACCATACATGAGGTATTATATATAGTCTCATTAGTTAGTATGAAATATATCAATCTTATTTTTATATTATTACTTATATATATACATCATTCTCTTTGCAGGTGTTTAAAACTGACCACACTATAGGCAAACGCTTAAAAAATGTACATGCTCCATATACGAGGGAATCATTAAATGAAGTAAGAGAAGAATGGGCAATAGCTGTACAAACAGTGGCAACTGTAAGATATAATTGGGATGTTGATAGTGATGATGAATGATACTTTGTAAATGAATGTTTCTGAATGTTAAAACATGTATTTGAATGATTCTATATGTGTGAACGTGACAATTGAATTGATGTCTGAATGTATCTACTTGTGTGAATCTTTTTATGTTAATTTTGCAGGTTTGTGGCCTGTTTGTAGGCTGATATCAATGGATGTCGTAAACCTGCAGTTCAGAAAACTGAACTGCAGGTTCTCATCCTGGTGACCAGCCACAGCAGGCCTGCAAACAGATTTATAAAAAAAAAAATAGAAATAGGCGTCGGTTATTTACCGATAACCGTCAGCACAGACTTACAGCGTCGGTTTTTTGTTGAGCACCGACGCCAAAAGTGTTCGCGCTACAGGAAATGGGAGTCATCTAGGACACTTTTTTACGTCGGTGTTTTAGTATATAACCGACGCAAAAAGCGTCCTAGATGACGCCGTTTTCTGTGGCGCGAACCCTTTTGGCGTCGGTGTTTTATAATCAACCGACGCCTTTATGTTAAATAGGCGTCGGTTTTTTAACCGACGCTGAAGTGTCCAACCTTTTAGCGGCACCCACATAGGCGTCGTTCAGAAACCGACGCCAAAGGGGGTTAAACAACCGACACTAAAAGGCACTTCTGTAGTAGTGGACTCTAGGACACACTAGACATCTAATCAACTTTCTCAAAGATTCATTACTATAGCTCCTCTTTGTTGCCACATATTTGTTTTTGTCACTTCTGATTACCTAAAAAATGTGGCGAACCATAAGGGTGAGACCCATGTCACAGCAAGAGATATAACCTCCAACAACACTTATTAATTACAATATTTTAAATAGTAGATAACTAAGCAGTTGGAGTATTTAATAATCAATTGAACAGATTGAACAATTCAAGTATGCTAAACAGATTAAGCAATTAATCTTAGAAACAAGTATGATCATCAATGTATATATAGATAACAAATAAATCCATTTATCTGGATAGATATCTACTCAAATATCATCAAATTGCATCTAATAACAATCATTATCATTAATATGACTATCATCATATTTGTAAGGACCCTGACCTACGTTTAGGGCTTACCCTGTTTGTTTTGCTTAACCTTGATGGTTTGAGGCTTGCTAATCACCTTTGAGTGGTGATTAGGGTTTGGTTGTGCTTTGTTGAGGGTTGAGGGTGCTACTTGCAATTAACCCAAGTCTAGGGTTTTGGGAGCAAGTTTGTCACCTTGAGAGGTGTTCTTCTCTCTCTTTGCTTCCTCTAGGGTTGAGAGGAAGGCTTGGGCTTGTTGCTTGAGTTCTTTGGGCCTTTGTTGAGCTTGTTTGGGCTTTGAGGTACCTTGTTTGGGCTTGCTTGGGCCTTGTGTCGGCCAAGTAGAGCTTGTGTCGACCTAGAGTGGAACTTGTGTCGCCCATGGTGCTTGGTCCAACCTTGGTCATGTTTTGAGAACACATGGTGCACATCTTGGACAAGTGTCTTATGGCTTGCAAGAGTGGTGGCTTGAGTTGGTGGACAAGTGTCCTTTGGGTGGCCGACACATAGCAAGTGTTTACCTTGGTTTCTCCTCCTTTCTCATCTATATAGGTGGTCCCTTCCTTAGCTTGAAGTCCCTTTAGTTCCTCTCCCCCTTGTGTACGACACACTCTTCCTTTCCTTTGCTTGGTGGCCGACACACCCTTGTGTGAGCAGCTTGGAGGCCGACACACCCTTGGAGTTGAAGGAGTGGAGGTCGACACACCCCTCTTGGAGGAGCTTTGGTGGTCGAAAACCCTTGGAGCTCAAGTGCGTCTTCTTCCTTGGAGCTTAAGGCGGGTTGCATGACTCTAAACCCTAAATACTCTCCTCTCTTTGCATATATGTTTGCTTTAATCTTGCCCTTGCACGTTTGGAGTTGTTCTTTAGCTATCTTGCATGTTGGCCGATCCTTGTGTTCTAGGGTTTAGGAGAGCAACACTCCTTTCTCCCCTTGGTCTAGATGAGTGAGCTTGAGCTCTAATGCCATGAGCAACACCCCTCTTTCCTACCCGATTGAGGTGAGCACATGACTTAGTGACTTGAGCAAGACTCTCCTCTCACCTTGGGCAAGATGTTGAGCTCGTTTAGATGGCTTGAACCTTAGTTGAGATGTGTGGGGAGGTGATGCCCGATAGCCCTTGCCCTAGTTCTCTCTTGTACGGTTTGAGTGAGTCAAGTTTTCCTTCTGCTCGCCCGGAGGGCTGCTCGCCCAGTGAAGCTCAGTGCTCACTCGCCCGACATACTCTGTTTTGCTCGCTCAGTAACCCTGCTCGCCCTGCTTTTATCCTGCACACCCCTGTGTCGCCCGACAACTTTGGCTCGTTTGATAGTCTTGCTCGCCCGACACTAGCTGTGTCGCCCAGTACTAGCTGTGTCGCCCAGTGTTGTTGCTCGCTCGGACTCGCCCTGCTCGCTTATGTCTTGGCTCGCCCGACACGCGTGTCGCTCAATACCTAGCTCTGCTCGCTCGGCCCCAACTGTGTCGCCCGAGACTACCTTGCTCACCCGGTTCTAGTTGGCTCGCCCGATACTAGTGCACGCCCGACATCCTCTGCGCGTGTCGCCCGACAGGGCTGCTCGCCTTTGCTTTACCCTGCTCGCTCGCTTGCCTTGCACGGTTCAGTACCCGGCTCATTGCTTTGCTCGTTTGCTAACCTGCCCGCTCAGTGTGTCTGCTCGCCCGACACATGAGCTGCTCGCCCGCTAGGGATTAGATAGGAATGGGTCTACCCGGGGTGACTTCTAGTGAGCGTTGTTGACATCTTTGGTGAGGGCATGACCTGTTATGATGCTCTTATGACAATTCATTGCTTAATAACGAGAATTATGTTCTTGTGGCTAAAGTACATGTGTATTAATGTCACTACTTTATCTCTTTAATGACAATGTGATCTTGAGCATGCATTAGGGTTACTTGATAGTGTGCTTACACGTGTGACCTTGAGATGAGGCATGAATATGATTATTGTTGTCATGATGAGCTGACAATGCACTTAACCCTAATTGTCACCCTATGGTAGTAATTGTAGTCTCTTGATTATTCACCTGGTTATTGAATTATGCTAACCATGCAGGTAATGCTTAGCCCAATGAAAGGCTATGAGAATTGGGTAAATGAACACTGTGATGACATGTGTATGATGTTCCATGATGATGATGAAAGCCTTGAGAGGCTAAGGTACTATGTGATGAGGGATTGAGATCCCATGGTTGTGTGATGATCCTTGAGATGGATCTGGATGGTTGGCAAGAGGCCAAGTGATAACATGTGATGTGAGATCCTTGTGATGGATCAGTGTGATGTAAATTGTAGAAAATGCATAATGTTGAGTTATGTTGTTTACCTTTCTATTATATCTTGCATGTTATACAACTTGGTTGAATCTTGCAATCCATCTAAAAGATACTAAGTAATCACAATGTAATTTATAATGTAGCTTGCCCTGGCCATAGATTCATCACCAGTCAGGATAGGGTGATGATGAAATGGGTTCTCCTGCGGGTTAACCCGGAGCGCATATTTTTGAATATGCGAGGTTTCTCCTAGCCTAAAATAGAGAGGTGAAACGAGTGCAGCTGCGGTTGCAGACTCGGATGTGTGACGAGCATGGTGAACATGGCCCATGGCTCCAGATATGTGATATGTTGAGCATGAATGTGTTCATGGCTCCGAGCACGGTGTTTAGACACGTGGCTCAGTTTCTAGTGTCGTGACCTGTACCGAGGCAGACTAGGCAGAGGGTAGCCTATGGAGCTGACCATGTGGCTTATGACCACTTCAAGCACGAGACTGCAGTCCTGCTTTGTGTTCTCATGTACTGACCATGAGGCGGAGAAGGTCTTGGATTCCGACTCTTCCATTGACCTTGTATGGCACCGGCTATGGGCTTCGCAGCCGAAGGTTGGATTTGAACGGTACGGTTCATTTCCTCAGGGCATAATAAAACATAATACAGCCGTTTAGTATGTCACTACTACAGAAATAGCATTCAGTGTCGCTTTTCTGGGCGTCGGTTATTAAGGAACACGGACGCCTTATATTAAAGGCGTCGGTTATTTAGAAGAACTGACGTCTATATTCAAAGACCAGCCAAACACGGGTACCGCTTTGTATACAGCGTCGGTTGTTTATAAAAAACCGACGCATAATGGCATCCAATTTTCGAGCGAAAAAAATAATGTCACTTTCGGCGTCGAGTCTGTAGTTAAAACACCGACGCTTATGTGCGATGGAAATTTGCGCGAAAAGTGTCCTTTTCCGCGTCGGTCGTCCTTTAATCACCGACGCTGAAGGTGGTTCCCGCCAAACATTTTCACGAAAATATCGTCCAAATGGACGTCGGATGTTGCGAACGACCGACGGTAAATATGTTTAGGCGTCGGTTTTTGTAAACAACCGACGCTATTTGGGAACTTCATAACCTTCGATCGCCCGACTCTTCCCCTTTCTTATGTTTCATTGCTACCCTATTTTCCTATTGCGGCGATTTCTCCGGTGATTTCTCTGCTGCTGGTACTAGTTTTTCTCCGGTGCTTCTCTCCGGCGCTTCTCTCCGGTGCCCCATCTCTGGCGTCCCCTCTCCGGCGCCCCTCTCCGACGCGTTTCTTCTCTGGCACCCCTGCTGCCCGCCCTGCTGCTCCAACCGCCTGCACCGCCGCCACGCCTGACAACCGGCGCCGCCGCAACGCCAGGTGCCCACCTGCCTGCCACGCCTGAGAACCGGCGCCGCCGTACCCCCTTCTCCTTCTCCTCCGCCTGGCCGCTGCCTGCCTGCCGCCGCCTGGCCGCCTGCCTGCCTGCTGCGGCTGACGCTCCTGCTCGTCGGAGTCACTGCCGCTGGTTCTGGAGCTCGTCGGCCGCCACCCACGTACTCAACCAGCTCGACCTCACCCTACTCTTCTTGCCCAGGTACCTGCAGACCTACCCAGGCGCGAAATTGGTTCTTTATGTGCTGACCTAATCTGCTTGCCTAATCTGCTTGCACGAAATTGGCTCCCTACTCTGCTTGCTTAATGTGCCTAATCTGCTTTAAGTGGTCCTAATATCATAACATGATAGTTTTATTATATGATTTGTGGCACTTTAGGGTGTATATACATGCAAATTATATAAGTGATAGATGTTGGATGTTTGTCAAGGTTTCTTGAAGATTGAATAAGTGATAGATGCTGGATGTTTATTTATTTCATCTATCCACGTTGCCTATAGTTTATAACATTGCATTGTGAATTATTGCATGTTTGAAACTATGAAATTCTTGATTTATTAGATGATATTCAAGAAAACCCTAGTTTGATGAGCATGTTGTTAATCATGTTAATTATGATTCTTCTATATATTCTGATGTCATTATATAATTATGTGATCCCAACATATTAAATTGAATTAGAATGATTTCATGAATTATAGGGTTTATATAAGAATGACAACACATGTATTTGTTGGCCTAGAAACCCATCCAAGATTTACTCAGTAGGAGTAAATCTTGGATAGTCCCCAGTTTGGGACTGTTCTTGAACACCTAATCTCACTTAGGATGTAAGTGTATAATGTGTATTGGGTTTTCGAGAAAATTTCGGTAGCATTTCCCCGTTTGTTCTCTAAGTACATATGTACTTAGAGAACAACGAGGAAATGCTGCCGAAATTTTCTTGAAAACCAAATACACATTATACACTTACATCCTAAGTGAGATTAGGTGTTCAAGGATGGGATAGGTGGTACACATTTATTATATATAAGATTGACATCAAATGTGTTTGTTGGCCTAGAAACCCGTCCAAGATTGACTAATATATACTTGTTTCCTAATATATACTTGTTTAAAAGGTTAACTGATGTTATACAACTTTTTCTGAAAATATACAACATCGTTATATGTACTTACACTTTGTTAATACTAATATTGTGCAGTCTCTGTCTTCCCATAACAATGACTATGAATTGGGCCTCTATGTCAATGTTAACGTTCCCTATTGAAGAACAATTGGACATCATCCTAGATGATCGTTCCTTAAACCAATTGGTCATACCCAAACATTGGCGTTTTCTAAAAGGAAGACACTACATGCCTGGTAAAGTGACCCTAACTTTTGGAAATTATTCACATGTAATCGAGGTTGAGTATGATTTGGCGGGAAATCTTGTATCAAAATCCGGTTGGCGTGATTGGATTGGAGAGCTGTATCTGGTCCGTTGGAATAGGCTTTTTCTCTGTCCAGTTGGCGATAATTCCATCAAAGTTTGGATAACCAACAACAACTGTGAGACCCCCGATCATCTTCTGCGGTATGAGCGCACGGCGTCGGATATCATCTATGAGGAATCTGAATCTGAATCTGAGGCGTGATTGGATTGGAGAGCTTCGTGACACAGCTTCATCATCAAAAAGAAGTTATTGATGCATGCGGGACCATGTTGGTGTAGTATTTAGTTGTCTATCTATCTAGACTTGTCTGTATGAATAGTTTTTTTAATTATGCGCATGTTTAGGGGTACACCAACCCCTTTGTTTAGTTATTGTTATAACTAAAGTGTGTGTTCCCATGAATGGAACTGTAAGTTGCTACATGAATGCTTATAACTGAAGTGTGTGTTCCCATGAATGTTCCCATTTACATGATTACACTACTATTTTCTCATGTTGTCTTGCCTCAAAAAAAAATTCTTTTATTGTTTAGTCTATTTTAATACGACATACTTGCTTATATCTTTCTTAATGATGAACTGTAATACGACATACTTGCTTATATACTTGTTTCCTAATATATACTTGCTTTCCTAATATATACTTGCTTTCTCTGATCATAGAATGGATAGATCATGGATGTCCATTCGTAATCGTTGCACCCCAGAGTTTATATATGGTCTTGATCAGTTTATTAGATTTGCCGAGGAACATAGAAAAAAACCTACAGATAGGTTCTACTGTCCATGTAGGCATTGCGGCAACAACTTGAAAGTCAACACTTGTTACACCCCAATCTCACAATCTCCTCAAATCATGAGATTAGGGCGTAAGATAGGATTTATAATTAACATAAAGAACACCATTAACTTTTTCTTTCCTTAAGAACTCCTATTTCTTCACATTGAACCACATAAAACATCTTAACAAGGGAATCCAAATATTTCTTTTACTAATCAGACTTTAACAGAAAAGATACATATATAAACATTCATGATGTCTTTCACAACTTGTGCACATAAACCTTGTTAATTAGCATACATATCGAAGAGGAACAATATTACACATCGTAATTACAACTCTCTCTCTCTAAACTCTTACTGAGGACCTAGAGTGACAAGGACCGACTGACTCAACAAATCTCATACTTGACTCCTGTGGCAGATCTACTCTGACGCTCTGATAATCTTCAAGTCCACACGGTTAACCCTAAAATGTTTGAGTAGAGGGGTGAGCCTACTCGCTCAGTGAATGAATACTTCATGGAAACAGACTAATGCACTAATGTGATCAAAGATATAATTTGATTAAACGATATGAAATTTAACAACAATAATTACTACACTGAGCAGTTCTAAAGCAATATAATTGAAATAGCAAAGAATATAAATATTGCATCCAAAGAATAACTACTAGAAAACTATGCTCTAGTCATTCTTAACTCTTTCATTTATAAGTAACTCTGTGAACCTATATGATCATATTTTAGATTATGCCCTAAATATATGCAGTGTACTCTGCATATAAAGGTCCGCAACAAGTTCATGCTACGGCCCCACCGTACAAGACTTAGCGACACACCCGGGAATGCTAAGTCTGACGCCAGCCCTGTTCTGCCCCAGGACCACAGGCTCTCCGGCCTACAGGCTCTCCGGCCTCAATGCACTACTCCGAGTGCTCTCTCGACTCCTCCTACTAACCTGAGCACACAGGCGGAGGGTCACAGGGTTACCTTCGCGACTCCGCACGAATGGTGTTAGATAACCGTGTTTTCTGGTGAAACCGCAGTGCCATTGTGACACAAGCACAATTGTTGTTAGACACTGCCCTTTTTCTCTTTCCTCGTTTGTCCGCGACACACGCACGGATGATGTTGCAACACGAGTTTCACCCCAAAGCGGCAGATACCACTTAGGGGTTCTACGGTGTTAGGGCACTTAGGTCTATACTTGATTAACAATAAACAATTTAACAGAAATATAAGAAGTCCTGCAGTATGTAGATATCATTTCAGAGAGAACAAGCATATAAAGTTAAATGCACTAGAAACATACAATTCAACAGTTAAGCATCACCACATCTCATATCGAGACCTTTCATATTACCATAGCATGATTCATTGAACACCCTATCCTTAGGGTTTCATTTACCATATTCATTCATCACATGGCAACACCCTACTCTTAGGGCTGCATTTGCCTCATTCACCTTTTCATTTACCTCATTCACTTGTCACATGGCTCTCATAATGATTTCATAAGATATAAGCATTCACTAAATAAAGATTGTATTCAACAAATCGTATGCAATCAAATTAGACATGAAACCATGGAAATTTAACTAAATTTAGGTTTCCCATATCATCACTGCGATATCATGTATCCAGAATAAGATTCAATTAATATAACCCACGAGGTACATCCTAACCACATATAGGATTTCTAGTCTTTTTCAAACAGGTTGAAACCCTAGCGATATCCCAATTAGGTCAAACCCTAATTACATCATTTGATATGAATCTAAAAGCATACTCAATAGGAAGTGTTGCATATGAATCTGATATGAATCTACCATTTAGGAGTCATTCAAACAGAGAAGGAATCCATATCATATCAATTTACAATAACTTAAATCAAATAGACATTTCAGGATTTAGAAATCGCATGCTAAACATTTAGGGGTTTGGTTGTTATAATCAAATTCGTCCATTAGAATGTTTGAAGGAAGAACCCACTCACCCTAAGGTGTGAAAACACCTTAAACCTGCAGCTCCACTCAGGGAAATCTCGAATTCCCATCAAAACCCTAGCAAATCTCCCAATTCCTCTTTCATTCAACTCGGAAACCTTGAAAAAGAGGGATTATGAAGAAAGGGTGAGAAAAGAGGGGATTTCGACATTATTTTGGATCAAATCAGAGCAAGGACGGAATCTTGACATAAGAGAGAAGATTCACCATAAAAGTCTATGCAAGGAATCCGAACTTACTTGATTTCACCCTTCCTGGAATCGCAAAACCCTAATTCAGCAATTCCCCCACTTTCTTCACTCAAGCCCTAATTCTCCCTCTCTCTCTAGGAGCTCGTTTCTCTGGAATGGATGACGAGAAATGAGAGCTGCTTGAGTGTGTGGTCGACCTTATAAGCCAATTTGAGCTGCTTGGGTCAATTGCAAATTGACCCAACACTCAACTTTAATTATATTAGCTGAATATTCAACTATACAAAAGTTACTGTAATTCGTTTATTTCAGAGATCAAACCTTCTCCAACAATTATGAGAATTTAGCACGTTGTTTAGAATTGATCTATAGATCTTATGTAAAAATTTGGGATCATTTGGAGTTACCAATAATTAATTAAAAATCGAACAGTGTACTGCTATATTGCAGTCTGCAGAATATATTCGGCCGAGTTTGTCCTGCACAAACTCGACCGACACCCTTACTGTAGGGATTCAAAAGTCATCCAAAAATTATTCCAATTTAACAGAGTGTCTAAAATTGTATTTATCAAATACTGTTAAAATTTGAGATCAATTGGATATACCAATAAAAAGATAAAATTCAATTACCACACTGCTGTAAAATTCTGAAATTGTGATCGGTCGAGTTTGAAACTCGGCCGACAAACAGGTCAGGGCATTTTTCAAAAATTCTGATATTTTCCAATATTGTTCACATTTTATATATCTAAATCATATCCAAATTTGAAGCAAATCAGAGTTACACATAAAATACTAAAAATCATTTAGTGAGACATTCTACTTATCAAATTCTGTATTCATGCATTATCAAAACCCTAATTGGGCCGATTAGGGTTTATGCTTCTCAAACCCTAATTCTCAAGACAAAAGAACATTTAGACTTCTTATCATAGTTAAAACATCCTAATTGTGTTATCGTCATTAACTAGATTTTGAGAATGATTATTCTAATTAATCTTTGCAATTGTCTAGGTAAACCCTAGTTTACCAATTAAGCTCAGATGGGGTCGTAACAACTCTCCCCCCCTTAGAATGTTTCGTCCTCGAAACATAAACCTACAAGAAAGATACATTCAAGGTTATTCTAAGCTTCTAAAGCCTTCCATGTCATTATACTCTTGTATTTCATACCTGAATGTAGTTTTCAACATTAGATCTTTTAATTCTTTACTAAATCACAACATATTTCAAATAATTCTCAATGATATCAAGCAAATTCTTTACGCCACAGTCAAACATAGAATGCAAAGATAAACCACCATGCTTTCGCTGCGCAACTCTGATACTCTGATACAACTATCTCAACTTATGCTGCTCAGAAAGTTCTATTATTCTGTATCACCTTTAAGTGTCAAAAGCAAGTTCACCATACTGTTTTAAACTTTAATCAAGTGCTATTCAAATAGCAAAACAGTCTTGAATTAAAAGACTAGATTCAACAATCATTTGCACAATACTACTCTTGGCGTCCCCCTTGGGTCATGGATGCATGAGGTGAAGCATTACAACCTCATTCCATACTATCCCGTTTCGGTCCTGGGATCTGTGGGTTATGGGCCCACACACAATTCAAAGTGTAACCATCGTATAATATCATTTTACGGTTTCAACCACAGTAATAAAGTAATCCACAATTGTATCAGTTATTCAAGCATTAATCATACTCAATTACCATCACTCAGTTATATTAGAGCTAGGTATAACAAGCTACACCTCATTAGGGTTACTTGTCCAGACAATCTAATTATCATCCCTTTCTATTAATATGAGTGAATAGGTATAACTACCTTATTCAGGATACCCCTCCATGTGTTCTGACATCATCCAAATCGTATCACCATGTCACAAATACACAATAGTAAGATGCATATCATGTATGAATTACTACAACTATCATACGCCTTTAATTTAACATATAGCTTACACACATACACTGAAATCATATATAGAACCAGCTTTCATACCTTAATATGCCTTCAACAAATCATACATGTAAAAACAAATTCACATATTACACAAAGCTAGTGCTTCCCATATCTTTCTGCTCATTCATTACTTCTTTACTTTTGCTACCTATCCTTTCATATGATTATATACAATAAACATCATTAACATTGAAGCATTTAAGATAGGAATAGATTATTCATCATTCTTTCTATCACGCAAGAACTTATTTCTCATCACACTTCATCATATTGTATGTCACTATTACATTCACTAGATGACCCTACCAAGGTAGTTATGCACCATATATGATTCATTTTCTTATCATTTCATTCCCACCTTGCTCTCATTAAGGAATATATGAAAGAGAAGATGATTTTAAGACTTGGAATACTTGTATTCAAGCATTCCCTTAATACATTCTCATATGTAGATTTACTTAGTTATCAATAGAGATATTTGATTAATTAGCACTTGCTTGAATCTCACAACCTCTTTATTTTATAATTTCTCCATCATATTTCAAACCCTTTCTTACGTTTCATAGTCCTCTTACCATATACTACTTTTTAACCCGTCATCTTTAATTCTAAATTTTTTTTTCTCTTATGACCATGTTGTTTATTCATATGTATGGTCATGTATACCATGTTGCACATATTTCCTCCTTTATCTTTATACTATTGTGAAGTTAACATTCTAAATTAATAGTCCTTCTATTTGTTTTTCCTCATGTTGAATACATTACATATTCTTCATTTTTACATCAAGTGGATCATGCATGGGTCAAACATAGTTTCTCTTTCAATCGAGTTTTTTTTTTTTTTTTTTTTTTTTCTGAAAACAGTCTACCTTTGTATGACTTATTCATTTGTTAAACTACACCTATGTTCTTTGCTTAGAAACTAGTTTGTTGTTCTAGTCTTATGAATTACATATTCATACGATTCTCTTTACCTTTACTCCTTTAAAGACTCTTTACTTCTATGGACCTATTGAATGCTCAACCCTATTCTTCTACTTAGCCTTTGCTTTAGGGTTCATAAAAGCATTATACTCTATTCTATGATTCATTCTTCATGATTGATTCTTGTTATCTTGAACCATACATACATACATTTCACATATCTCTTCTATATTTCACATGTATAGTTCATGTAATATTAATCAATAAATTGATTATGAACTTCTTATCATGTTCTATTATTCCCAATTATGGGTTTCACATATGAGACCCCAAAATTGAACCTCAGATATCAGTTTCAACCAATTCTTAGTTATTCTGATCTTACCCATATGTTTCAACGTCTTGCTGTATGTACATTCTTACTCTGATGTGGGTCTAATTATTCCAATTCTATTCTTATTATGCTATTGATAGGATTCATTAGATCCTAATAACGCATCCTGCCAACCGGACCAGGCCAAACCTGAAGTCCTGAAGCCAAGAACTACAAGAATTACATTCTTCCTGAACTGCCACTCACAGCTCAGAAACTCGGCCGATCACTCTGGAACTCGGCCGATCGCCTTCCAGATTCTGAAACTCAGCCGACCAACTTCGGCCGATCAGCAGGAAACTCGGCCGATCCTCTGGGGAACTCGGCCGATCGAAACACTACTTGTTTACCTACAAAGAAACTCGGCCGATTCAAGACCAAACTCGGCCGACCAAAACGCTGTTTGAAATCCTAAACAAGGAACTCGGCCGACCAAAACACGAACTCGGCCGAACCGCATACAGACTGAAAACCTAAACAGACCTGCTGATATCAATTTCACTCGAATCAGCGGGCAAAACCATAGAAACAAAAGCTCATTTCAAGATGATTTCTAATCTACATGTTACAAAGAATGAAATCAATAAATGCAACAACTGCATAGTATACAACAGATATTAAAGACCCATATTTCAAGGTATTGAATATTTCAATTTCAACATATAAGAGCATTTCTGTACTTTTCCAACAGAAACAACATTATGAAATGTAAGTTCTATCTCCTTTTACATTTATGCTCTTAATTCTTGTTTCTTTTCTTGTTTTCTAACCCTAACATTTCTAGGGTTCCTCTCTAGTCCATTCTTCCACTGTATACCTGGCCAGGGTATACGTGAGAGAATAGACAGAGTAGCTTGTACTGGTTGATCCAAGTACTCAGATATCGGGCCAGGATATCCAAATACTCAAATCCCCAAAGCTAACATCAAACACCTCCTATCTGCCACACATAGAACTCTAACTTACTAACTTAATGGTCCTTGACAACTCACCCTAAGCTCTGATACCAAGTTGTTACACCCCGATCTCACAATCTCCTCAAATCATGAGATTAGGGCGTAAGATAGGATTTATAATTAACATAAAGAACACCATTAACTTTTTCTTTCCTTAAGAACTCCTGTTTCTTCACATTGAACCACATAAAACATCTTAACAAGGGAATCCGAATATTTCTTTTACTAATCAGACTTTAACAGAAAAGATACATATATAAACATTCATGATGTCTTTCACAACTTGTGCACATAAACCTTGTTAATTAGCATACATATCGAAGAGGAACAATATTACACATCGTAATTACAACTCTCTCTCTCTAAACTCTTACTGAGGACCTAGAGTGACAAGGACCGACTGACTCAACAAATCTCATACTTGACTCCTGTGGCAGATCTACTCTGACGCTCTGATAATCTTCAAGTCCACGCGGTTAACCCTAAAATGTTTGAGTAGAGGGGTGAGCCTACTCGCTCAGTGAATGAATACTTCATGGAAACAGACTAATGCACTAATGTGATCAAAGATATAATTTGATTAAACGATATGAAATTTAACAACAATAATTACTACACTGAGCAGTTCTAAAGCAATATAATTGAAATAGCAAAGAATATAAATATTGCATCCAAAGAATAACTACTAGAAAACTATGCTCTAGTCATTCTTAACTCTTTCATTTATAAGTAACTCTGTGAACCTATATGATCATATTTTAGATTATGCCCTAAATATATGCAGTGTACTCTGCATATAAAGGTCCGCAACAAGTTCATGCTACGGCCCCACCGTACAAGACTTAGCGACACACCCGGGAATGCTAAGTCTGACGCCAGCCCTGTTCTGCCCCAGGACCACAGGCTCTCCGGCCTACAGGCTCTCCGGCCTCAATGCACTACTCCGAGTGCTCTCTCGACTCCTCCTACTAACCTGAGCACACAGGCGGAGGGTCACAGGGTTACCTTCGCGACTCCGCACGAATGGTGTTAGATAACCGTGTTTTCTGGTGAAACCGCAGTGCCATTGTGACACAAGCACAATTGTTGTTAGACACTGCCCTTTTTCTCTTTCCTCGTTTGTCCGCGACACACGCACGGATGATGTTGCAACACGAGTTTCACCCCAAAGCTGCAGATACCACTTAGGGGTTCTACGGTGTTAGGGCACTTAGGTCTATACTTGATTAACAATAAACAATTTAACAGAAATATAAGAAGTCCTGCAGTATGTAGATATCATTTCAGAGAGAACAAGCATATAAAGTTAAATGCACTAGAAACATACAATTCAACAGTTAAGCATCACCACATCTCATATCGAGACCTTTCATATTACCATAGCATGATTCATTGAACACCCTATCCTTAGGGTTTCATTTACCATATTCATTCATCACATGGCAACACCCTACTCTTAGGGCTGCATTTGCCTCATTCACCTTTTCATTTACCTCATTCACTTGTCACATGGCTCTCATAATGATTTCATAAGATATAAGCATTCACTAAATAAAGATTGTATTCAACAAATCGTATGCAATCAAATTAGACATGAAACCATGGAAATTTAACTAAATTTAGGTTTCCCATATCATCACTGCGATATCATGTATCCAGAATAAGATTCAATTAATATAACCCACGAGGTACATCCTAACCACATATAGGATTTCTAGTCTTTTTCAAACAGGTTGAAACCCTAGCGATATCCCAATTAGGTCAAACCCTAATTACATCATTTGATATGAATCTAAAAGCATACTCAATAGGAAGTGTTGCATATGAATCTGATATGAATCTACCATTTAGGAGTCATTCAAACAGAGAAGGAATCCATATCATATCAATTTACAATAACTTAAATCAAATAGACATTTCAGGATTTAGAAATCGCATGCTAAACATTTAGGGGTTTGGTTGTTATAATCAAATTCGTCCATTAGAATGTTTGAAGGAAGAACCCACTCACCCTAAGGTGTGAAAACACCTTAAACCTGCAGCTCCACTCAGGGAAATCTCGAATTCCCATCAAAACCCTAGCAAATCTCCCAATTCCTCTTTCATTCAACTCGGAAACCTTGAAAAAGAGGGATTATGAAGAAAGGGTGAGAAAAGAGGGGATTTCGACATTATTTTGGATCAAATCAGAGAAAGGACGGAATCTTGACATAAGAGAGAAGATTCACCATAAAAGTCTATGCAAGGAATCCGAACTTACTTGATTTCACCCTTCCTGGAATCGCAAAACCCTAATTCAGCAATTCCCCCACTTTCTTCACTCAAGCCCTAATTCTCCCTCTCTCTCTAGGAGCTCATTTCTCTGGAATGGATGACGAGAAATGAGAGCTGCTTGAGTGTGTGGTCGACCTTATAAGCCAATTTGAGCTGCTTGGGTCAATTGCAAATTGACCCAACACTCAACTTTAATTATATTAGCTGAATATTCAACTATACAAAAGTTACTGTAATTCGTTTATTTCAGAGATCAAACCTTCTCCAACAATTATGAGAATTTAGCACGTTGTTTAGAATTGATCTATAGATCTTATGTAAAACTTTGGGATCATTTGGAGTTACCAATAATTAATTAAAAATCGAACAGTGTACTGCTATATTGCAGTCTGCAGAATATATTCGGCCGAGTTTGTCCTGCACAAACTCGACCGACACCCTTACTGTAGGGATTCAAAAGTCATCCAAAAATTATTCCAATTTAACAGAGTGTCTAAAATTGTATTTATCAAATACTTTTAAAATTTGAGATCAATTGGATATACCAATAAAAAGATAAAATTCAATTACCACACTGCTGTAAAATTCTGAAATTGTGATCGGTCGAGTTTGAAACTCGGCCGACAAACAGGTCAGGGCATTTTTCAAAAATTCTGATATTTTCCAATATTGTTCACATTTTATATATCTAAATCATATCCAAATTTGAAGCAAATCAGAGTTACACATAAAATACTAAAAATCATTTAGTGAGACATTCTACTTATCAAATTCTGTATTCATGCATTATCAAAACCCTAATTGGGCCGATTAGGGTTTATGCTTCTCAAACCCTAATTCTCAAGACAAAAGAACATTTAGACTTCTTATCATAGTTAAAACATCCTAATTGTGTTATCGTCATTAACTAGATTTCGAGAATGATTATTCTAATTAATCTTTGCAATTGTCTAGGTAAACCCTAGTTTACCAATTAAGCTCAGATGGGGTCGTAACAACACTGGTGAGGAAATCAAAAGTCATGTCATGTGCAACGGGATTGTACAAGGCTATACAGAATGGCACTAGCATGGAGAGATTTCAAAATCGAATCCAGTAAATGTCAATAGCAGTGCTTGGGTGGAAGAAGAAATTGCCTCCGATGACGTAAATGTGAACGAACCAGTTCCAGCAGACATTGTTGATGCGATGCTGGATAGTTGTAGGGTAGAGCACACCGATCCACTGAAGATAAAGTCTTACATCAACTATCTCAAACACCAAATGATATTACAGAAACTATCAAATGTCTCGCCTTTAAACCAAAACCGAATGTTATGTCTTATGAAGGGTTTGACATTAATGGATTCACATATTACACAAAGCGCCAAGATGATAAGAGTGTCGTCCAAAATAGTGGGGTCACTCTTCAAGCGTCAACTATGTACTTTGCAAGTGCAAAGGATAAGAGTCCACGTGAAGCTAAAATGTCATATTACGGTGTCATTGAAGACATTTGGGAGTTTGACTACATAGAATTCAATATTCCGCTCTTTAAATGTAATTGGGTTGATAACACCAAAGGAGTTATAGTGGATGAATTGGGTTTCACTTTGGTGAACTTTGAAATGATTGGCGAGAAGGCTGAACCATTCATATTGGCATCACAGGCAAAACAAATATTCTATATCGATGATCCTGCAAATGATAAATGGTCGGTTGTTCTTCATGGTAAAAGATAGTTCATTGAAGATCCTATAGATGAAGAAGAGTACTATGATAAGTATGATGACTCCAGTCCATTCTCAGTTGGGTTGCCAACTCCACAAAATATTGAAGCTAATGATGACTTATATGTGCGCGGAGATCACAATGAAGGATTGTTAATTGATAAAAGATCACAATTTTAGAGACATGTATGTTTATACAAATGGTAAATGTTTTCCTTTTTCTAATTTATACAAATGCTAAATGTTTTCCTTTTTCTAGTTGATACAAATGCTAAATGTTTGCCTTTTTAATGACATTTTCAGATGGCTGACCATGATGAGAATGATGTTCATGATGAGCATGAAGTCCATGATGAGCATGTTGTCCATGACGAGCATGGCGAGGATACCAATGTAAGTTCTAAAAACATATCCTGTATTTCTATAAAATTCATTATCTTCTAGTTATGTCATATATCCTATATTTCTATATTGGCCTAATTCAGTGTGTTTATTTTTGTCAAATTTTAGGTTGATGATGCACATGTACCCACTGAAGCACTGGAGCAACTTGATGCGTGGAGAGGACATTCCAACTCGAGATATCGTCTACCGTTTCCTCCTCCTCCGCAGTAATATCCTCATCTCTAAACGTTTCTCGTAGGATTCTGAACCCCTCCCTTCCCTCTACTACATCGAAGCCATGCCGCAGTTGAACCCTTTCGCCGAGCCCTACCCGGCCAAGCAGGCGTCGCCTGAAGCACCACCGTCGTCGTCGTCTCCACCTCCATCGCAACTTGTTGTGCTAGTCCTGACAGTTTATCACCCCACATGCCTTCCTCCTCAGTTCCTGCCGCTAGACGACCACACAATGGATCCAAGAGGATTGCAGGCGTTCGCCAAAGACTATAGGCTGAGTTAACTCAATAGTTAACTCAGCCTATAGTCTTTGGCAAACGCCTGCATATCCTCTTGGATCCATTGTGTGGTTGTCTAGCGGCAGGAACTGGGGAGGAAGGCATGTGGGGTCATAAACTGTAAGATATAATTGGGATGTTGATAGTGATGATGAATGATACTTTGTAAATGAATGTTTCTGAATGTTAAAACATGTATTTGAATGATTCTATATGTGTGAACGTGACAATTGAATTGATGTCTGAATGTATCTACTTGTGTGAATCTTTTTATGTTAATTTTGCAGGTTTGTGGCCTGTTTGTAGGCTGATATCAATGGATGTCGTAAACCTACAGTTCAGAAAACTGAACTGCAGGTTCTCATCCTGCTGACCAGCCACAGCAGGCCTGCAAACAGATTTATAAAAAAAAAATAGATATAGGCGTCAGTTATTTACCGATAACCGTCAGCACAGACTTACAGCGTCGGTTTTTTGTTGAACACCGACGCCAAAAGTGTTCGCGCTACAGGAAATGGGAGTCATCTAGGACACTTTTCTGCGTCGGTTTTTTAGTATATAACTGACGCAGAAAGCGTCCTAGATGACGCCGTTTTCTGTGGCGCGAACCCTTTTGGCGTCGGTGTTTTATAATAAACCGACGCCTTGATGTTAAATAGGTGTCGGTTTTTTAACCGACGCTGAAGTGTCCAACCTTTTAGCGGCGCCCACATAGGCGTCGTTCAGAAACCGACGCCAAAGGGGGTTAAACAACCGACACTAAAAGGCACTTCTGTAGTAGTGTGTATTGATAAGACAAATACGAAACATTGGCTGAGGCCTTGTTTGTGTAGTTAACTTTAATTATATTGTAGTTGTTTATTACTCTTTTGTGGTGAGTCTCATATAATCTATCTTGTCAATCATGTTCCATTGGGAAATATAGTGGTTATATGCCCTTTTGATACAGCTGGTAAGTCTGAGGATGGCTTGTTACTTATAACTGTTCTTCTTATATTCTTTATCAATAATCTGCTGAGATAAGCTTTATCTTATCTGAGGTTTTGTAGTTTTGGCGCGGAGTTATGCCTCCCGCTGGGACAATGTTCAAATTGTCTCACTCCGCTAGTTTTCACCCTTTTTAGGTGGTCGAGCTTGTCGTGGTGGTGGTCGCGGAGTTGCGACCGAGCAGCGAGAAGATCTGTAGAAGGCAAGCTTTAGAGATGTTGCTGTTTTGATGTTTTGGTGTAGAGTCTAGAGTCATCCCTATACTCTCAGGTCCTTGGCGGTGTTTTGACATTGTTTTACAATACACGACCGATGTCGTTTGTATATCCTGCTGTTGACCAGATATGGGCCTTTATATGTATGAACAGGTGGTGAACTCATGGTTATGACAGGACAGCTGTTGCTCTAAGCTGTGGACATGTATCCAGGCTTGTATGGATATATATGTAACATGTTTTCTTGCAGGATATGGACTGGAATGTAAAATGTTTCTCAGTTTATCAGTTTTCCGCAATCGGTTTTAATTAACCCGTGTTTTTTATTAACTGTGGTTATGGTGATTTCCACACGTTTTCACGTAACACCTCGTTATATGTGTGATAATGGGATGTGTTGCCACAATATTCCTTGCTAATAGTACAAGCAATCTAGTAGCATAAGCATCCCTGACATCGTGAATATGTCTAGTAACATAACATGGTTATCAATATTGGAATCTCAAATAAAGGGAATAGATTTATATTATAAGTAGAACTTACATCATAACACAATGAACTACATAGGCATGATTAGCAGTTTAAGCATTTCTAATTACATAGCATGGCTAGCAATATTAAACATAGCTAGCAGCAACATCTTAACCATCAATGTCAGTATATTTGACAACATAAGCATGTTTACAACATGAGCATAACTATAACATAAGCATATCAATTATCTCTTATTGTACTACACATGATCTCAGTGAAAAGAAAGAAAACAAGGGTTATCATCCAATATGAAGCGTTGTGTATAACCCTAAATACATATGCTACACACATGTCTTACATCTTTTATTATGCCCTGGGGAATTTGAATCGTACCATCCAAAGTCCAACTAACCCCTATGAAGGGCTATTCAGTTCCGTACAAGATCTAGGACTGTCAATATCCTAAGATATCTTCCCCTTGATCAATATGAGTAAAAAGGTAGTGACATATCAGTCAAAGCTTCCACCACAGTGACATATAGTCAAGCTGCTAACCACTAGTCTGCCCTTGGTACAAGTCACGACACTAGAAACCAGGGTATACAAAACCTATAATCTGAGGTACAACTGTAGTTGTCCTCAATCACATTAGATGTATGAGGCATGACCATAGCCATCCTCCACAATCCGCATTATGGATGATAAGGATATATCCTCAATTTTCCACCCCACATACTTAACAATTATCGCTCTGAGTTTCCCTTAGGGATACTCATTTCACCATCTAGCAAGTTCTGACACTGAAGATGGCTCTACGGTATAGGGCACTACATGATTAGAGTTGCACTTGATTTAGTTAAGCAATTGGGTACATTAAGGCTGCATCAAACAAGTGGGAATACAAACCCTAGTTCACTTCTAGCAAGCATATAAATATCACAACTTTAAAAGATATAAAATGTGTGGAACATAATTTCTCATCTCATCATCACATGGTACTATTCACTTGCCATTCATGAGACCACACTAGTCATCATACTATCACAAGATATAAATCCTTTTCACAATATCACAGGGTATCAACCCTTATCATCATAAGAGGATTACACCTCATTCAAGGCTCAACCATGCCCAAAGGTTATTAAGACCATCATACTATCACATGATATAAATCCTTTTCACAATATCACAGGGCATCAACCCTTATCAACACAAGAGGATTACACCTCATTCAGGGCTCAACCATGCCCAAAGGTCATTAAGACCATCATATTATTCCCTGCAAGATCATCATTATCTTTCCATGCCTTATAACAAGGCTCAACAACATCACTTACATATAATACACCAGATCAGCACAATATTGCATTAATGAGCTAGGATATATTCATAAACAATCATAGCAGGGTTATATTAACATTAAGAACATTCCTTTATTACATCAACATGCAAGGAATCTAGATATGATTAACCCTCATTATATTCATAATACACATGTTTATCATAAGAAAGTATCAACCATGTGGCTATCACAACCATCAATTAACACATTAAGGTTATGATCATATTAAGGAGGTTATTCCACCATCATTCTATCATATAAGAATGTTAAACATGAATACTCAAAAAAATTTCTATTTGCATTAGAGTTAGGTTCAACATGATAAATTATATCAATGTTACTAATCAACACTTATACCCAAACCCTAACTCACGACATCCCCATTGGATCATGGATGCATAAGGTGAAGCACCACCATCACATTCCATACTATTCTCAAGTATGAACCCACACATAAATCAAGGTGTAACCATCGAGTTATAGCATAATAGGGTTTCAACAACAATAATAGAGTACTCCATGATTGTATTAGTCATTCAAGGACTATTCATACCCAATTACCACCATTTAGTTATATTAAAGCTAGGTATAACAAGCTATACCTCATTAGGGTTACATATCAACACATTATGATTATCATCCCTTCTATTCATATGAGTGAACATGTAAGACTACCTTATTAAGGGTAACCCTCCATTTGGTCCATCATCATTCAACCCATATCACCCTACCACAATGTCACCTAGAACCATTGGATGTTTAAAAGGTAAGACCATTGGTTGTTTACATAAGTAAACACCTTAGATAAACCATCTATGAAGTCCTTGATTTGTTCTCTAGAAAGAGTCAAAATTTAACCCTAGACATCCCTTGATTAACAACACAAAAAGTTCCATTGAGAGTAGGGTAAAACCCACAATTGACTTTTCATTTAAAACAAGTCATCCATTGTCGACAAGTAAGCTCCTTAAGTTGACCATATAAAGGAAACCATCTAAATCACATTATTAGGACCAACATATTACATTAGCCACCATTCCACTTTATTGGAGGAATAAACATTAGATCTTGACCATCGGGTCAAGTTCATATGTTAAAATCATCAATTACAATATAGGTCTGACCATTGCATTAAGTGACCCAAGAAACCATTGGTCTAAGGCTTAATTGATGCTACAACTATATGATTAACTCACCATAGGTTTTGGAGACCTGATCCATCATCATTAGTGACCATTAATTCACCATAGGTTGTTAGATCAATACTATATTCATTAATCAACATTAAATATTAAGCTAATGTCATCATTGATTGATAGCATAAATAAGATACTTAATGGTTGATCATTAAACTTCTAATTGATCCAAAACCTGACCTAAGGGGGTGATCATAGGTTGTCACCATTATCTGACACCTTTGATCCTGACCATCAGTTGTCATGAAGACAACACCATAGGGTTTTTGCAATGGTACCATCATCGGGTCATGGGTTTATAGAAAAAACCAGCTTAAAACCCTAAAATTGACCATTGGTTGATAGGTGATTAGCACCATAGGTTGTCAAACCAACCTGATCCAAGTCATATTATACCTTAGGAAGAACTTACACATGAATACAGGTTCATCTATAACTAAAATCAGAACATGGAACATTATTAAAATCAAAATCCAAGTCAAGCATAGCTTTTTAGTGCATGGATCATCATTTTCAAGTAAGAACATGAGCTAGAAAGCTTATGGTAAGCAATAAACGTGGAGAAAGTTATAAAACTTGCCTATAATTAGAAGATAAACTCCCAAACATAAGAAAACACGAGCAGGTAGGGTAGGAAATCCAAGCATAAGTTGTGAACTCGTCCATCTAGCACCTTTCTTCATCAAATGAGCAAACCCTAAGCATAAGGAGCAAGAAAGGTAGGGTTTTAGAGATTTAGAGCAATTTCTACCATGGAACATCAATGTTCCAACATAGAGAAAGGTATGAGGAAGGATAACAAAGAAAAATGGAGGAAATAAGGATATTCTTACTCTTTTAGGTCAAGATCACTAGAAGGAAGCTTTTTAAACCCTAAAAGGAAGTCAATTGCAACCCTAGATTCTTTTTCCAAGAAGATTCCCTCTTTCTTCTTCCTTGGATAGAAAATTTGTAGCAGCACAGAGGGAGAATGAGTTTTGTAGATGGAGGGAAGTGGTGGAGAGCAAATGGCTCATTTGGGTGCTTAGGGATAAGTATATGAAACTTTAATATAAAGAAAAAGAAAAAGTTAAAGTTCTAGTATCTTTCCAAGTGTCCATGACCTTAAACTATTAAGAATATACAAGAACACACACAAGAAGCTCACACACCATACATATAGATCCAATTAGCTTTCCTTTGTCAAATTTCCAAGCCAATCAAATAATTCATTAGTTGATAGCTACTAAAGGTAGCTCATCCATGAAGGGGTAAACCCTAAGATATCCTTGAGGAAAGCACCTTCAAAATAATGTTTAAATAGGCTCCCCATGGCTCAAAAAGATCAAGAATGATGAGAGAATATCCAAGGAACATAATGCAAGTGATAAATTGCAAAGAAAACCTCTCAATTGGGTAAATTGTAGAAAAGTCCAAAATGTGCATAAAATTGCATAATTTGCTAAAACAGTGTCCAAATTGGACCAAATTTGAAACTTAATCTTGTCTTATGATTTCAAAGCATATCACAAGGTTATATTAGGGTTATAAGAATTCAATTATGATAATTAAGTTTATTCAACTCATTAAATAAGTTTAGGGGCCTTACAACTATAAAGTCCTAACAGGGATTTCGCCCCCAAAATCCAAGGTAAATAGAGATGAGTACTTCCTTTGCACCTCATCCTATTGACTTCACATGGTTACTTGCATATAATGGTGATGTCACGTCATTCATACATATCTCATCTTGGGTCAGCACAAAACCCCCCACCTAAGAAGGCATTCTCAATATGGAATGTAGAAACTTGTTGTGTCATATGTACAACTCTAGTAGTAATGTTCAACTTTAAATTCTAGACATCATCCTAAAATTATATCTATTGTATCAACACATTACTCAAAAGTCATACTTGATAGATTTTTACCAATCATGGAATGTACCCATACATTCCTTGAAGCATGAAAAAGGCAATGTATCCATCCTTTTTTTCTAGATACATTGCCACTGGAACACTTGTCAGTTCTTTTTCAGCATCAAAAGAAATGATGATGTTGACACCTGTCATTCCATACAAGGAAACATCATTCCTAGTCAACCTTTTTAGGAGTGAAACAACAACACTATCTTCACCTTACTAGGATTTACACAACCTACTTAGAAGACATATCATGATCCCATAAAGACATTTAATCAACCCCATCTCACTCTTATTCAACTTGTCTTATAGCTATTGCTGCTTCGGCTACCCTAAGGTCTTTGAAGAAATATTGATCATATTTTTAACCATATTTGAAATACTTTGACATGTCATAATTCAAAGCTTGATATAACTTGTAAGACATGATTGGAATACTATGTTCCTCCTATTCATAAATTCTATTTGTACATTGGTTAGTCTAAAGCAATGTTTAGGAAATCGGTCCGTGCGGCCGCATATGCGGCCGCTTAAGCGGTTCAGACAGTGGACCGCACCGCATATGTCAAAGCGGACCAATAATCAGATCATGCCCAATTATGCGGCCGATTACCCGCTTATGCGGCCGCTTAATCACCACGTTTCCGAACACACATACATGGAATTGAAGAAATAAATTTTATATGATATTTCTGTTGTTTCTAATTAAATGTTTATATGATATTGTTGGTCCCTTTCTTCTAATTAATCATTCTATGTTGTCCTTGTATGTAATTGTTTAATGTGATATATAATTCTATATGACTGATATATAAAAATACATAGATACATTAATTTATTAAAAAATCCAAAATCGTATATACTCCCGCATATACTCTATTCAGTGTCCCGTCTGTCCGTACACCGAATAGCACTTTTCTGAACACTGGTCTAAAGGACATAACTCTAAACTCATCATGGTCAAGTGAATTATGTCATCCAATCTAACTCTTATGCATTGATATTTGATCATAGGTTTATCTTAAAGGAACGCGGTATCACATATCTATTAACCAACAAACCATCTATCCTTGATAGTGGTCTTTCCCAACTATCACTGAACCATACCCAACATTATAGAATCACTTTTTTTAAAAAAACATTTAGAGGGTCATCATCAACTCTCTCTCTCTCTCTAAGGGATAGAAACACTTGTAATATTCATTTAATAAACATATCCAACCTTCACATACTCCCCATACTATTGATACATCTTGGATACTAGGATTCATTGCCTTGGTATCCACCTCATGTGCTATAAGGAACTCACATCATTATCTCATCCACTTTTACCAACATAACAAATATCAAGACATATAAGAGGAGTCTTCCTAATCATTGGAAGGCTCAAAAGCAAAATCATCACAAACTTTATGATCTTAGAACCATAGTCCAAACAACCTTATGCTATAATAAGCTATCCACCCTCATGTTTACAACGAATCCACACATACCAACTGGTAATGATCCACTGAAAGTTGTGCCCTGGAAAGGAAAGACACAAAGGGAAACACACTTCCCATACCAGAGTAGTATTTTTCAAGGGTCACTAATAGAAAGGTAACCAATTCTATTTTTCATTATGCAGGTTACAACTTCTTATGTATAATTTTGCAATTTTCGCTCCAGATTTCTTGCCATTAGAATAGGAATCATCATGATTAACATATCTCGTTACTCCTTCATTGATGACTATTTATCACACTTGGGTATGTTCTCTTATTTTATTATGTTTTTCGGCCACTTATCAATAGGTAAATCACCACATTCCACACTTTCTTCATTAAACATGGATCATATACCTTAATTTCTTTCAAATGCCATGCTTATTTTACATTCTCTTACACACATATGTTGGTTTGAGATTAACTCAGGTTCCACCTTATTCCTTTGTCATTGTTCTCATTTATCTTCTCATTTTATACTTATCCTTGGAGTTCACTCCATCTGATGTGGATTTCATACCTTGAATCACTTTATAAGCATAGACTTATATGTCTTTTACTTTATTATCTTCTTGAATCACATCTTCAAGAACTCCTCTTTTTCTTATTTGTATTCAAATTTAGATTTCATGGTGTTGTATCTTTCTCTTATAGTTACCAAACATTCAAGTTTTGATAGATAATGTTGCAATTCTCATCTTCTTTAAGGTAGGATTGAGATATTCACACCATGATTTCTTATTCGTTATGCTCTTTATATTGTCTCAAAATGAATACTTGATCAGAGTAATCAGAAAGATAACAATCTAAAAGTTTCATACTTACCTTTTCTTTAATAACTGAATACTTGGCCAGGGCACCAAAATACTGAGATTAGGCAGTATGCACCATATTTTTATGTCATATCCTTAATTTTGACATCATCCTAGTCCTAAGTCCTAGTGTCCCTATAGACTCAGTGAACCTAAAGCTTTGATACCAACTTGTGAGAACCCGTTACACTAAATGAGATTACTCAAAACATAAAACATAATCAATCACCAATTAACCACATACCCAAAAATATGGGCAAATTAAAACTGATTTCAACATCAGAACCTACTCATAAACATTTGCATAAGAGCCCAACATCTTTATTTTATCCATACTATGACGAGAATTTGATACGAATTGTTCTATCACCTTAGCCAAAACATATATACATAGGATAACAATATTTGTATATGCCACACAAATAAGCATTAACATGCTAACAAAATTCGGATTCGTTTGAAACACCATATACAAACTTATCCTGCCCGGACCTGAGAGTACAAGGATGACTCTAGGACACACTAGACATCTAATCAACTTTCTCAAAGATTCATTACTATAGCTCCGCTTTGCTGCCACATGTTTTTTTTCGTCACTTCCGATTACCTAAAAAAATGTGGCGAACTATAAGGGTGAGACCCATGTCCCAGTAAGAGATATAACCTCCAACAACGCTTATTGATTACAACATTTTAAATAGTAGATAACTAAAAAGTTGGAGTATTTAATAATGAATTGATCAAATTGAACAATTCAAGTATGCTAAACAGATTAAGAAATTAATCTTAGCAACAAGTATGATCATCAATGCATATATAGATAACAAATAAATCCATTTCTCTGGATAGATATCTACTCAAATATCATCAAATTGCATCTAATAACAATCGTTATCATTAATCTAACTATCATCACATTCCTTACTAATAGTATAAGCAATCTAGTAGCATAAGCATCCCTGGCATCATGAATATGTCTAGTAACATAACATGGCTATCAATATTGGCATCTCAAATAAAGGGAACAGATCTATATCATAAGTAGAACTAACATCATAACACAATGAACTACATAGGCATGATTAGTAGTTTAAGCATTTCTAATTACATAGGCATGGTTAGAAATATTAAACATAGATAGCAGCAACATCTTAACCATCAATGTCAGTATATTTGACAACATAAGCATGTTTACAACATGAGCATAACTACAACATAAGCATTATCAATTATCTCTTATTGTACTATACATGATCTCAGTGAAAAGAAAGCAAACAAGGGTTATCATCCAATATGAAGCATTGTGTATAACCCTAAATAGATATGCTACACGACTGTCTTACATTTTTTATTATGCCCTAAGGAATTTAAATCGTACCATCCAAAGTCTAACCAACCCCAGTGAAGGGCTATTCGGTTTCATACAAGATCTAGGAGTGTTGGTATCCTAAGATATCTTCCCCTCGATCTGTATGAGTAAAAAGGTAGTGACATATCAGTCAAAGCTGCCACCACAGTGACATATAGTCAAGCTTCTAACCACTAGTCCGCCCGTAGTACAGGTTACGACACTAGAAACAAGGGTATACAAAACCCTCTAATCCAAGGTACAACCACAATTGTCCTCAATCACATCATATGTATGAGGCATGACCATAGCCATCCTCCACAACCTACATTGTGGATGACAAAGATATATCCTCAACTTTGCATCCCACATACTCAACAGTATGCGCTCTGAGTTTCCCTTAGGAATACTCGTTTCACCATCCAACAAGTTCTGACACTGAAGATGGCTCTATGGCACATGGCACTGCATGATTAGAGTTGCACTTGATTAGTTATGTCAATTGGGTGAATTAAGGCTGCATCAAACAAGTGGGCATACAAACCCTAGTTCACTTCTAGCAAGCATATAAACATCACAACTTTTAAAAGATATAAAATGTGTGGAACATAATTTCTCATCTCATCATCACATGGTACTATTCACTTGCCATTCATGAGACCACACTAGTCATCATATTATCACAAGATATAAATCCTTTTCACAATATCACAGGGTATCAACCATTATCAACACAAGATGATTACACCTCATTCATGGCTCAACCATGCCCAAAGGTCATTAAGACCATTATACTATCACAGGATATAAATCCTTTTATCACAGGGCATCAACCTGTATCAACACAAGAGGATTACACCTCATTCAGGGCTCAACCATGCCCAAAGGTCATTAAGACCATCATATTATTCCCTACAAGATCGTCATTATCTTTCCATGCCTTATAGCAAGGCTCAACAACATCACTTACATATAATACACCAGATCAGCACAATATTGCATTTATGAGCTAGGAGATATTCATAAACAATCATAGCATGGTTATATTAACATTAAGAACATTTCTTTATTACATCAACATGCAAGGAATCTAGATATGATTAACCCTCATCATATTCACAATACACATGTCTATCATAAAAAAGTATCAACCATGTGGCTATGATAACCATCAGTTAACACATTAAGGTTATGATCATATTAAGGATGTTATTCCACCATCACTCCATCATATAAGAATGTTAAACATGAATACTAATATTTATCTATTTATATTAGAGTTAGGTTCAACATGATAAATTGTATAAATGTTACTAATCATCACTTATACCCAAACCCTAACTCACGACATCCCCATTGGATCATGGATCCATAAGGTGAAGCATCACCGTCACATTCCATACTATTCTCAAGTATGAACCCACACATAAATCAAGGTGTAACCATCAGGTTATAACATAATAGGGTTTCAACAATAGTAATAGAGTACTCCATGATTGTATTAGTGTTATGACCACATCTGTGCTTAATTGGTAAACTAGGGTTTACTTGGATGGTTGTATGCTTAACTAAGTTGATCATTTTTAAAGCTTGATTAGTGATGGTTGTTAAGTTTTGATGTTTTAAATATAACAAGAAAATTTAATCATACTTTGATTCACATAATTAGGATTTAAGATTTGGAAACCCTAATCGGCCCAAATTAGGGTTTTGATAACATATGAATACAAAATTTGATAAGTATAATGTATCACTGAATGATTTTTAGTATTTTATTAGTAACTCTGATTGAATTCAAATTTGGATATGATTTGTATATCTCAAATGTGAACACTATTGAAAAATATAAGAATTTTGAAGAATGTTCTGACTTGTTTGTCAGTCGAGTTTCAAACTCGACCGATCATATTTTTAGATTGATATAGCAGTGAACTATTTGATTTTTAATTATTTATTGGTAACACCAAATTATCATAAACAACATGTTAAATATTCATAATTTTTGTATATGTTTAGACCTTACCAGTAGATGAATTACAGTAACATTTCTATGACAGAAAATTCAGCTGAAATAAGAGAAAGTATAGTGAGGGGTCAATGTGCAATTGACCCAAGCAGCTCAATTGCTCTATACGGTCAACCTAACACACAATGAGATCTCATAATTGGTGATTCAATCCAGAGAAATGAAATCCTAGAGAGAGTGGGAGAGTTAGGGTTTGAGATGAGAAAGTGATGGAGATGATGATCTAGGGTTTTGCGGTCTGAGGAATGATGAAATCATGTAAGTTTAGCTTCTTTTCATAGACTTTAATGGTGAATCTTCTATCACATATCAAGATTTCATCCCTCCTCTAATTTGATCCAAAATTGTATCAAAACTTTCCCTTTTCTCACTCTTTCTTCATAATCCCTCATTTTTAGGGTTTCCGAGTTGAAAGGAAGAAGAATCAGGTGAATTGCTAGGGATTTGATATGAGATCGAGATTTTCATATATGGGGTATGTTTGTAAGGTGTTTTCACACCTTAGGGTGAGTGGTAACTTCCTTTAAATAGTATATTGCACGAAAATTGGTTAAATCATCCATAATCTTTAATTGCTTAGTATGTGACTACAAACCCTGAATTGTCTGTTTGATCTAAGTTGTTGCAAAATGATATGATATGGATTATTCCTCTATTTGGATGAATTTTAGATGATAAAATCATATTAGAAATGTATACAATACATCCTAATGAGAATTCCTTAAGTATTCATAGAGGTTATAAGAGTAAACTAAAATATAGGGAGTTTGGCTATGACTGAAATTGTTGTATAATTAAATAGAGAAATTTGTTTATCTGGATCCCCTTGGTTATGAATGATTGTTTATCTAAATTCATAGTACACATATGTCAAATACTATCCTGGATTTCATTTAAGGTGAATAGTGTTTGTTTGATATCTCAGTAAAGAGGGTGAAACCCTAGATGCGAGGAAAGTTGGATATTCACGAATAGATATTGTGAAATTCATTTGAAGGGATTTTCTTAACATGATAGACTTTATTTATTCAATTTTATTCTTGATGCATGATATCTCAGTGAATGGCATGGAAACCTAAATTCAGCTCAGTTCCAAGGTTTCATACATATATTGATTGTATATGATTTAAGCAGTCTTTATTCTGAATATTTTTGTCGTATAAAAACCTTATGAGAGCCATGTGATAAGTGAATGAGGTAAATGAAACCCTAAGAATAGGGTATTCAATGAATCAAGTATTGTAATATCAATGTTCTCAATATGAGATGTGGTGATGCTTAACAGTTCCATTGCATGATTCTAGTGCATAAAGTGCCAAGTTGACATGTATTCTATTTATTTAAGAATTTTAGTCTACCTATATGTATAGTATGATGATTACTCAGAATATTACAGTGTTTTGAATATATTACTCTGCCAAGTTTAGAATGATATACATGTTGTATTATAAACTTCAAATAAATAGACGCGGTACCATAGAGCTACTAGAGTCAAGTATAAGTAAGGAAAAGTTACAATATAGTAAGAGCTTTCCAAGAATAATAAAATAATAGACTTAGGGGCCCTGAACACCGTAGAACCCCTATGAGAGGTATGCGCCTTAGGGGTGAAATGACCTAACCCTGGCAGTGTCCAGTATACGGGGGTTAGAACGTACTAACAGGTGGTACGGGGGATGAAGCCCTAGTGGAAGTCTCCTTAAAATACAGATTGTAGTGTCCAACATCAACCAGAGATCATGGTGGCACTAGAGTATAGAAAAACCAATAGGTGGCTAGCCAATATGTGGCTTGACTCTTTGCCTGTGTGCTCAGGTTAGAGGAGGAGTCCAGTTTTATGACCCACAGGTGTGCCGAGGCCAGAGTGCCATTTTTCCTGTTGCAGACCAGTGACATTGACAGGCTTAGCAATCCTGAGGTGTCAGCCAAGTCTTGTACAGTGAGATCGTAGTTCACTACGAGTCTTCATATGTAGAGTACACTGCATATGATCAGGGCATAAGCTAAAATATGATCATATAGGTTTAAAGAGTTTCTTATAAGTAAAAAGAGTTAAGAAAGATTTGAGTACATTTTCATAGTAGTTGTTCTTTAAATGTAATATTTACATTCCCTATTATTTTAACGGTATTGTTTTAGATCTGCTCAGTGTAGTAATTACTGCATTTTATTCCAGTTTAATAAATTATCTAGAGTATCCTGCCATATTTATGTTTGTCAATGATTAGACTCTTTAAATATTACTATTGTTATAATTGATATCATTTGCTTAAAGGTATATCTATAATTATATCAGTGCTTTAGACTATTTCTTTGAAGTACTCATTCACTGAGCGAGTAGGCTCACCCCTCTACTCAAAATTTTTAGGAAAACCATGTTGACTTGAAGAAGGTCAAAGCATTAGAGTAGATCTACCACATGAGTTAAGTATGAGATTACCACCATGCTCTGAGCCACGGGTTAGTTCACCGTGTCTTATTGAGACATTCTTATGACATTATTGAGTGATGGTCACTTAGGCACCATGCTCCACATATTCAAAAATATGTGTTCTGGGTTATGCCACGGGGAACCCGTTTCACCATTCAACAAATTCTGACACTGATGGATCTATGATTAGGGCAACATTTTATAGTTTCTAGTGGTATATTAAGTGTATTACAACATTCTTTTAGCATCAACTAAGTTAACATTATTATTCACGACAAATGCTATAAAGAATGGTGTAATACATTTTTCACGTACTTTTCAACTCTTTAAGACACATGATACTTGGGATCTCAGTCCCTCATCACATTATTGGGAGTTCTCATCCCTTCACATCATCATTATTATGATTACTGGATCTGGGTGTTCAAACCCTTAGATTATCACACAACATTGTTATCTCTATAACATATAATCATTACCTCTAGGTCCTCATACCAAGGTATTCATTTTATTTGTTGTACAAGTATTCCATATGGCTCACAAGGCCAATACACATCTTGTCACCTCTCACTAGGCAACAAATTATTCATATGGCTCACAAGGCCATTACACATCTTGTCACCTCTTACTAGGCAACAACTTATTCATATGGCTCACAAGGCCATTGCACATCTTGTCACCTCTCACTAGGCAACAACTTATTCATATGGCTCATAAGGCCATTGCACATATTGTCACCTCTCACTAGGCAACAACTTATTCATATGGCTCACAAGACCATTACATATCTTGTCACCTCTCACTAGGCAACAACTTATTCATATGGCTCACAAGGCCATTACATATCTTGTCACCTCTCACTAGGCAACAACTTATTCATATGGCTCACAAGGCCATTACACATCTTGTCACCTATCACTAGGCAACAAATTATTCATATAGCTCACAAGGCCATTACATATCTTGTCACCTCACACTAGGCAACAACTTATTCATATGGCTCACAAGGCCATTAATTATTATACTTGTTATACAAGTATTTAACATGCCTTACAAGGCTTATGCAATAAGAGAAATACAACCTTCCCATCATTAGGATTAGGGTTTCCCTTTATAGACAAATAGGTTTTCATGTTCATATTATTACTCCAAACCCTAATTCATTACTCCACACATCTAGGAGCATACATTGACATCATAAGTATTCAATCATACTTATTTATTCTCATCATTCATCATTAAATGCTTATCAACACAAAGTATGAGTTTCTCTCTCATCCTTTATAGGATATTAATTACATCATACCTTTGGTTCAATCCTCCTCTTTGAGGAATCTTAATTCATCATTAGCAATTCTCATCATCTTTTAATTAACAACCCTTTCAATTTATGTCACTCAATCAATCACATATGATTGAAGTGTCTCTATCATATTGGGTATCAAGATGTGTGCACGTTATCTTGTACTGCTTTAAGATACATTCTTATTTCACATAGTGTATCCATATCAGGCAGGTGGTATAACCACATCACCATATCATGTCTTAGGGTATATCCCCTAATCATCCTATCATGTACCCATAACAAATTGACTATCACTTGGTTCTTATCATATCAAGGCAACTCCATATCGGGTATGAGCTAGGTGCTTGACCCCATATCGGGTATAAGCTTTGTGTATAGTGCCATATCGTGCATAAGATGTGCCCCATATTAGGCATCATATCGGGAATCCATACCGGGTATCCATTTTAGGTAAACCCTGAAGCTCATGTCCCCTTCATTCCTTCAAGTATTACCCTTATCATATACTTACTTGACAAGCTAGTCATTTTATTAAATTCTCATACCATAATTCATTGCACAAAGGGGTAGGGTATGTTGAGTTTCAATACCTCATCTAGGGTTTCCCATCAATTTGGGTAAATCATGCCATATCGTGCATGAATTGTAAATTATTCCTCACATCGTCCACAAGGTAAAAATAAATGCTATTCCTAGCATCCAAGGGATTTCATTCATTCATATCATCCATGTGGTATCACTCACCACTTGTATCGACTTTACCCATCACTTAGGGTTTCCAACTCTATAATACTTAAAGTATTTACTATCTCTGTATCGTGTAAGAAATATAATCTTGAGCTTGTATCGTGCATAAGGGGTAGATGGGTATCTCCCATATCGTGTATGAGCTATCCTTTATCTCCATATCGGGCTAACCCCACCTTGGGTTTCATATTGGGTTGAGGTGTTTTAAGCATGTCGGGCTACACTTTGTCCTTGAATCAATCCTGATATCGTGTCACTAGTACATGAATGGTCTGTAGCGTCAGTTTTTTTAAGCCTGCAATGTCACTTTATAACCGACGCCTAAGTGGCCGTCGCTATAGAATTTTCTCTATAGCGTCGGTTTATTTGACCAAATAAAACCGACCTTACAGAGTAAACACCGACGTAAAAGGTTGTAAAAAATCCGACCCAGTCGAGAAAAAAGGAGCCTGTAAGGTCGGTTATTCCAAAAAATGACCCTGTAAACGATCTCAGTCGAAAAATTTATCGACTGAGATCATTTATAGGGTTGGTTTTTTTTGGAATAACCGACCCTAAAGATTGAATAACCACTTCAGTATAATCCTCGGTCGAGAAAATTTTCGACCGAAAATGTGACGACTCTCTCGCGAAAACAAGATTAACTAATGCGGAAGCGATCATCACCAGCGGATTACTGAAAATCACTAAAAATTTAAAACTTTTTGCAAAGAGATCCTCACATAGGAAATCTTTTCTATCAAGAACCATTGTATAACATATACATTCTGTTTCAAACGTACATATCTTGTACCATCTCTTTCCAGAGACTACATCATCAGCTGCCTTATAAACATATATGCAGGCAGCATACAAATCTTGAGGCATCAAGCCAAAACCTCAGAGTGATATATCAAAAACACAGACTAAAAACTCCGAGGACCTGAGAGTACAAAGACGACACATAGGACTTCTAAACTATATGACTTGACAGACAGTATCTCCACCTGAGATCTCACTGCTGTCCCGGATGTTGCTGATGTTCTTCCTCTGCAAGATGTTCTCACTCTCTTCCGTGCTTGTTCACCTAAAAACATTGGATCCCACGGGGGTGAGACAATTGTAAATTGCCCCAGCGGGAGATATAACTCTCCGCCAAAACATTATTATTGCAATTAATGATATAAAACTAGAAAGATGATAAGCAATTTAAAGCATTCTCTTAATAAGGAATAGGAAGAACATGTATATCATTTATCCTCCATATTATACCATCATATCAAACTTCTCTTGTGACACTCATTATCTTGATATGTCACCCATGAGACATTCTCTTGTGACACTCATTATCTTGATATGTCACCCATGAGACATTCTTGTTTCAACTTATTGGCCTTAGCCAATCTGCTAAACAGATTTTGGTTATAATGGACATGAGAATGTACATCATCATGTCTTATTCAGGCATTGGTCTATACCAATCCTATATAAGTATTCCAGGCATTGGATTACACCAATCCTATGCAACTAGTACAAGCATTAGATTTATATTATTTCTGTATATCCATTCCAGGTATTGATCTATGTCAATCCTGTACAACCATTCCAGGTATCGATCTGTGTCAATCCTGTGCAACTATTCCAGGTATTGATCTATGTCAATCCTGTGCAACTATTCCAGGTATTGATCTATGTCAATCCTGTGCAACTATTCCAGGTATTGATCTATGTCAATCCTGTGCAACTATTCCAGGTATTGATCTATGTCAATCCTGTGACACCTCATCACGCTAAACGAGATTACTCAAAACCCAAAACACGATCAACTACTAATTTATCACATTGTCAAAAATGCAGAATAATTAAAACCAATTCCAAAGGTGTAAACAAACTTTAGAACATTGATAAAATGTCCATCATTCCATTCTCATATATTGTATCAAGCATTTGCATAAGGGTCCAAAGACCTCAGTCACATCCTGCATACAAAAGATATTTCACATGTACATGCCATATATTTACAAACATTGGCATACGACCAAAATCTCATGTCGATACAAGTATATCGTCTAGAAAACACATCCCATACCAGGACATGAGAGTACAGGGACGACACTAGGACTGTACTACTAACATCTATAACTAACATCTACAACTAACCAACCTTCTGAATCTATTGATCACCAGGTTGGTTCTCTTCCACAGCACGACCTCGACCACGTTGCCCACGACCACCTAAAAAAAATGTGGTTACCCACGGGTGAGACCCAGTCCCAGCGAGAGATATAACTCTCTCCAACATATATTGATTATAACTTATTAATTAACAGTAATTACATAGAGCAGTTAGGGTATTGAATAAGCAATATGAACAGATTGAACAATTTAAGCATACTAAGCAGTTAAGCAAATAAGTTGAAGCATCAAGTAGAATTACACGGTTTTCATAAGTCTACATCATGTAAGAAATATGTAGTGTAAAGACAATACAAGGGTTAATCAACCAATGTGATACGTATTTAAACCCTAGCAATTATACTACACGGCTGGTATTATATCTTTTATTATTATGCCCTGGGGAGTTTGAGTCGTACCACTCAAAGTCCAACTGACCACTGCGAAGTGCTATTCAGTTCTGTATAAGATCTAGGAGTGCCGGTATCCTAAGATCTCTTCCCCTCGGTCAGTACGAGTAAACCGCAGTGACATACCAGTCAAACTACCAACAGTGACATATAGTCAACTGATAACAACTAGTTCGTACTTGGTACAAGTTACGACACTAGAACACAGGGTATACAAAACCCTCTAATCCGAGGTACAACCGCAGCTGTCCTCAATCACATCAAATGTCTGAGGCATGACCATAGCCATCCTCCATAACCTGCAATTGTGGATGACAAGAATATATCCTCAACTTGCCACCCCCACATACTCAACAGTATGCGCTCCGAGTTTCCCTTAGGAATACTCGTTTCACCATCCAGTAAATTCTGACACTGAAGATGGCTCTACGGCACAGGGCTCTACATGATTAGGGTTACACTTGATTAATTACTGCCAATTGAATGCGTTAAGGCTTTATCATACAAGTGGACATTCAAACCCTAATTATTTTCTAACAAGAATATATGTATAATGAATTCAAAGGATATAAAACATTTGATGTAAAAATCTTAATCATATTACCACATCCTATCATTCATTGCAAATTAATGGACCACACTTATCATGATACTATTTCCAAGATACCAATATCTTATCACAGTTCCAGGGTTTTAACCCTTATTGGAACATAAAGAGGATTTCACCTCAATCATGGCTTCAAGCTTGCCCAAAGGTCATTAAGACCATCACATTATGTATAGTAAGGTTATCATCATCATTCCATGCCTTAAACAAGGCTCAAAAGATCATTAGCACATATGTATCCATAGATATTAACATGGCAATGCACTATGATATTGAAATAGTACTACAATGTGGTTTCAACATAAGAAGAATGTAATTCATTATCACATTAATTATTCAAGAGGTCGGATTATAACCAATCCACATCAAATAATTACATCAAGGTTAGGTATAACAAGCTAGATCACATGGGAGTTACACATCCACTTATTATAGTGATTTATCAAATCTAACTATACAATGGCAAAGGTAATGCTGCCAATTAATGGTATTGAACCATTAAATTATATTCACTAGGAACCACATATAATAACATGTGATTTATTCAAATCCATTGGATGTTAAAGCATCCAATATTATTCATTGGATCAGGTTCATTGTTCAAGGTTATCAATTGAAGTATAGGTCTAACCATTAGATCAATTGAACCTAGGACCCATTGGTTCAAGGTATAGTCAAATCTACAATTACATTCCTAATTCATCATATATGGTGATGACCTGACCCACCATTAATTGTGATAATTAAGTCACCATTGGTTGTTAGATCAGTAATACATTCAATTAACATCATCAAATAATAGGCCAATATCATCATCGATTGATAACATCATTAAAATACTTAGTGGATGATAATTAAATGTATAATTGAGTCAAAACCTGTCCTAAGGTGGTAACCATAGGTTGTAACTATAAATTTGACACCCTTGATCACGAACCTAAGTTGCTAAGATAGCAACACTATTGGTTATTGAATGGTATAACAATCAATTATGTGATAGGGAAGGAAATAGCTTAAAAACCCTAATTTGCACCCTCATTTGTTTTGTACATAATGCCATAGGTTGTTGCTATCAACCTGTCCCAAATCATGTTACACCTTATAAAGGATTTACACAAGTTTACAGGTTCATATAGAACTGGAATAAAATAGGAATCACCATAAAATTCGTAATTCTAAACAAGCATAATTCCACTATGCTTAGATCATCACATTCAAGCATAATCATGAACTAACAAGCTTCTAATAAGCAATATAAGTGAAGAATGTTATATAACTCGCCTCTATAGAGTAGTTCAGATATCCAACAGCAAAAATCTCGAGCAAATAGGGCAAGGAAACCTTGGATTCAGATCTGAATTTGGCCAACTATGCAATTCTCTCCACAAACAAGCAAAACCCTAGAAAAGAGACAAGAAGGAAGGAGTTTTGAGTTCTAGGGGAACTTTCACCATAGAAAACCATGGTTCCGACCTGGAGAGATGTAGGAGGAAGAGGAAAAAAGAATTGGACGGAGGAAATAAGGAAAAATTTACACTTTTAGGTTAGTATCACTTGGGGGAAGCATCATACACCCAAAAAGAGAATCAATTTCAACCCTAGAATTTGTTTCCAAGAGGATCCCCACCTTCTTCTTCCTTGGGCAGAAAAAATCGCAGCTGAACAGAGGGAGGACGAGGCTGGGAGAAGGAGAGAGAGAATGGAGAGCAAATGGCTCGTTTGTGGGCTTTTGGATAAGTATATAACACTTTAATATTAAGAAAAAGAAAAAAAATTGAAATTCTAATATATATCCAAGTATCCATGGCTTTATATTATTAAAATACATAAGCACACACACACACAGCTCTCCCACCGTCCCTCTAGACCTGCTTGGCTTGCCTTTGACGAAATTCTCAGCCAATCACATAATTCCTTAGTTGATAGCTACTAAAGGTAGCTCATCCATGAAGGGGGAAAACCCTAAAATGCCCTTGATAAAAACACCTTCAAAGCATGACTCAAATAGGGTCCCCATGGCTCAAAAATCTCAAAAATGATAATATAACAACTAAGGAATATAATGTATGTGACAAATTTCAAAGAAAACCCCTCAATTGGGTAAATTGCAGAAAAGTCTGAAATATATGGAAAATTGCATAACTTTCTCAAACAATGTCCAAATTGGACCAAATTTGAAACTTAAGCTTGCGTTATGATTTCAAAAAATATCAAAAGGTTATATTAGAGTTATAAGCATTCAAGTATGGTAATTAAGCTCCTTCAACTCATTAAGAAAGTTTAGGGGCCTTACAACTATAAACCCCTAACAAGGATTTTGCCCCGAAATCCTATGCAAAAAGAGATGGGTATTTTCTACGCATCTCATTCTCTAGTTCCCATGTGGCTTCCTCAATGCCACGGTGATTCCACAAAACTTTCACTAGTATTATATCATTTCTCTTCAGCTTTTTCACCCTTCTATCCAGGATCAACACAGGACCCTCAACATAGGAAATATCCTCATCTAACTCAACCTCTACTGGTTGAATTGTCTGTTCAGTATCTGGATGGCATTTCCTCAACATAGAGATGTGGAAGACATTATGCAATCTATGTAGCTCTGGTGGTAGCTCCAACTTATATGCTACCTTTCCAACACGAGCTAGGATAGGGTATGGTCCCATAAATCTAGGAGCCAACTTACCCTTCTTTCCAAACCTCAACACACCTTTCCAAGGAGAAACCTTAAGATATACTCTATCTCCCACTTGGAACTCAAGTGGTCTGCGTCGATTATCTGCATAAGATTTCTGCCTGTCCTGGGCTGCTTTCAACTGTTGTTGTATCACTTTAACCTTTTCTGTAGTATGTTGTACTAGCTCAGGACCCAAAAGTTGATATTCTCCGGTCTCATACCAACAAAGAGGAGACCGACATCGTCTCCCATACAGAGCCTCATAAGGAGCCATATCTATGCTTCTTTGATAGCTATTGTTGTACGCAAACTCTATCAGAGTTAGATGTACATCCCAACGACCAAGAAATTGTAGCACACATGCCCTTAAGAGATCCTCTAAAGTTTGAATAGTCCTTTCTGACTGGCCATCAGTCTGCGGATGAAAAGCTGTGCTGAATCTCAGTTGTGTTCCCATTGCTGAATGCAGACGCTCCCAAAAATGACTTGTAAATTGTGGACCTCTATCAGAAACTATAGTCACTGGAATGCCATGCAGACGGACTATCTCATCAACATATATTTGTGCCAATTTCTCTGCTGTAAATGTCATCTTAACTGGCAGAAAATGAGCTGACTTAGTCAATCTGTCTACTATCACCCATATGGAATCATGACCCTTGGCTGTCCTAGGAAGACCAACCACAAATTCCATAGTAATATGATCCCATTTCCATTGTGGTATTGGCAAGGATTGCAATGTCCCTGCAGGTTTCTGGTGCTCAGCCTTCACATGCTGACAAACTGGACATTTGGCAATGAACTCTGCCACATCACGCTTTAGACCTGGCCACCAATACATGTCTTTCAAGTTTTAGTACATCTTGGTACTTCCAGGATGCATTGCATACATGGAGGAGTGAGCCTCCTCAAGTACCATCTTCCTCAACCCATCAACATCAGGAATTACTATCCTATTATGGTAACAAACTGTACCATCATCAGCCTCGTGAAAGCCATCATACTTTTCACTACCAATCCTTGATCGGATATTCTGTATCACAGTATCATTTTATTGTACATCATGAATCTGTTGTCTCAAGGTAGGTTTCACTTGTAACTGTGCCAACAATCCTGCCAGCAAGGAAACTTCTAGTTGTACATTCATCTGGCGAAGAGATACTAGCATATCTCTCTTATGGCACATCAAGGAATTTAATTGTGCATTATCTACCCTTAATGATGAAGATGACTTTCTACTCAATGCATCAGCTACCACATTACCTTTCCCTGGATGGTAGTCTATTGTGCAATCATAATCCTTAATCAGCTCCATCCATCTCCTCTGCCTCATATTCAACTCCTGTTTTGAGAAGATATACTGTAGATTCTTGTGGTCAGTGAAGATCTGACACTTTTCACCATAAAGATAGTGTCTCCAGATCTTTAAGGCATGGACCACTGCAGCAAGCTCCAAATCATGTGTTGGGTAATTCTCCTCATGTTTCTTAAGCTGTCGTGAAGCAAAAGAAATCACATTTTTATCCTGCATCAACACGCATCCCAACCCATTCTTTGAAGCGTCACAAAAGACAATATAACCTTTCCCTTGCTCTAGCAGTACTAACACCGGTGCACTAGTCAACTTTTCCTTCAAAATCTGGAAAGAACGTTGACACTTGTCATTCCAAGAAAAAGAAACATCCTTCCTGGTTAACCTAGTTAGGGGTAACGCTATAGAACTGAAGTCTTTGATGAACCTCCTATAGTAACCTGCCAGACCAAGGAAACTACGGATCTCTGTCGGTGTTTTTGGTTGCTCCCATTCTAGTACAGATTCTACTTTCTTAGGATCAACACAAATGCCTTCTGCAGATATAACATGGCCCAGAAAAGACACTTCAACTAACCAGAATTCACACTTGTTGAACTTAGCATAAAGTTGGTGTTGCCTCAACAAAGTCAATGCCCGTCGAAGGTGTTGCTCATGTTGATGACTATCCTTGGAGTATATAAAAATATCATCTATGAACACGACAACACACTGATCAAGATAAGGTCTAAACACCCTATTCATTAGATCCATAAAAGCTGCAGGTGCATTGGTTAGCCCAAACGGCATAACCACAAACTCATAATGACCATACCTAGTCCTAAAGGCTGACTTAGGTATGTCACCAGCCTTAATTCTCAACTGATGGTAACCTGACCTCAGGTCTATCTTTGAAAACACAGTGGCACCTCTCAACTGGTCAAAAAGATCATCAATCCTCGGCAAAGGATACTTATTCTTTATTGTCACCTTGTTCAACTGTCTATAGTCTATACACAACCTCATTGACCCATCCTTCTTTTTAACAAACAACACAGGAGCACCCCAAGGGGAAGTGCTCGGCCTGATAAACCCCTTCTCTAACAGTTCTTGTAACTGTTTCTTTAACTCTTGCATCTCTGCTGGTGCCATTCTGTATGCTGACTGTGCTATGGGTTGTGTTCCAGGAACAAGATTGATCTCAAACTCAATATCTCTAGGAGGGGGAATGCTAGGAAATTCCTCAGGAAAGACATCCTCAAATTCTCGCACTACTGGTAACTCCTGGATACTAGGACCTACCGCCTTGGTATCCACAACATGAGCTAAGAAAGCCTCACATCCTTGTCTCATCAACCGCTCAGCTGTCATGGCTGACATCAAACATGTAGGAAGAATCTTCCTATCACCCTGAAAAATCCATTGTGCATCTCCATCATGGAATGTCGCCACCTTAGTACTACAGTCCAAGACTACCTTGTATTTCTCCAAGGTATCCATTCCTAGGATTACATCAAAACCATGCATGTCAAGTAGCAGAAGATCCACTTGAATGTTATATCCAGAGAAAGAAATAACATAAGAAGAGCACACTTCTAACAACTCGGTAGAATCAACCAAAGGAGTCTCTAGCCGCAGGCTATCAGATCTAAGGCTAACAGGTAGATAACAACTATCTATCACCTCTCTGGTGATAAAAGAGTGTGTCGCACCCGGGTCTACTAACACAGATATGAAACAAGAAGCAGACATATCAGAATGAAATAACTCCATCTGACCTGTCACGACTCGTGGATTGACCACTGCTTCAGGCTGGGTCATGGCATAGAACCTAGCTGTTGCCTACTGCCATCCACGTCCTCTGCTCGCCTGTCCAGAGGATCCTGCATGGGACACCTGACCACGTCCTCTGCCACTACCACTACTAAACTGTCGTTGTTGTGGACCTTGTTGACTTTGCCTTGCCTGCTGAGTCACCTCCTCATCTTTCATAGGGCAATAAGGTCTTGTATGCCCCACTTTCCCACACTTGTAACATGTTCTGGTGTCCTGATATGGCCTAAATGGCCCTGTCACTGAAACTGATGAGGTACTGCGGGCTCCCGTCGGTGGAAAATTGTGACCTCTACCCTGGCTCGGGGTCCACTGTGATGGTGCATGTGATCTTGGTTCAGTGAAGGTTGACCTTGGTTGTGACGATGATGGGAAAAACCTTGGTTTCTTAAAGCCTCCAAATGATTGCCCTTGAAACTGCATAGGTCGCTTCTTAGCATTAGCATCATGCTTCTCTATGGCAGACCTCTCAATCCTCCTGACAGATTCCACAAAGGTGGAAAACCTTTCCCTGTTCTCCAAGGCTGATGCTGTAGTAGTCAACTCTGTACTCAGACCCTTCTCAAATCTCCAGATCCTTTCCTTGTCTGTTGCTGCCATGTGCGGGAAAAACCTCAGAAGTTCCATAAATTTTGATTCATACTCATTGATATTCATATCTCCTTGACGAATCTTCTCGAACTGAGAGATTTTCTCATCTAGGTAGGTCTCTGGAAAATATCGACTAACAAATTCCCTCCGAAACTCCTCCCATCCTATCACAACTCCTGGCCTTTTCTCCTCTTCTATGGCCCACCAGTGGCCAGCACTGCCCTTCAACAAGTATACTGCATGCTTAACTTTGTCTTCTTCAGTGATGTTTAGGATTTTGAAAGCTTTTTCCAGCTCAGTCAACCACATGTCAGCATCTGCTGGATCAGAAGTACCTACATATTCAATTGCCCCAACACGTCTAAGACGTTCAAATGTCTTCCCGATACCTAGGGACTCCACATTAGAGGCGGATGCCCTAGCTGGAGGTGCATGTGCTCTGTCAGCAATATGTGTGATTGTGGCCATCATCTGTCTAAACATATGCTGAAACTCAGGATTGGCAATCATTGTCGGGTCTAGATGAGGCATTGTGGGCTGCTCTGGCCCTGCTTCTGGCACTCTCTCATTGCGTGCATGCCTCCCTGCACCTCCTCCTGGCGCAACATAGCTACTCTCAACATGTTCTTCATGTCCTCCAGACATATCTGCATAAGCATAAACTATGATCAGATATGTTGGATACATAAGAACAGACTCAAACCTACGTCCTATGTCCCTGTAGACTCGATAAACCTAGAGCTCTGATACCAACTTAAATGTGACACCTCATCACGCTAAACGAAATTACTCAAAACCCAAAACACGATCAACTACTAATTTATCACATTGTCAAAAATGCAGAATAATTAAAACCGATTCCAAAGGTGTAAACAAACTTTAGAACATTGATAAAATGTCCATCATTCCATTCTCATATATTGTATCAAGCATTTGCATAAGGGTCCAAAGACCTCAGTCACATCCTGCATACAAAAGATATTTCACATGTACATGCCATATATTTACAAACATTGGCATGCGACCAAAATCTCATGTCGATACAAGTATATCGTCTAGAAAACACATCCCATACCAGGACATGAGAGTACAGGGACGACACTAGGACTGTACTACTAACATCTATAACTAACATCTACAACTAACCAACCTTCTGAATCTATTGATCACCAGGTTGGTTCTCTTCCACAGCACGACCTCGACCACGTTGCCCGCGACCACCTAAAAAAAATGTGGTTACCCACGGGTGAGACCCAGTCCCAGCGAGAGATATAACTCTCTCCAACATATATTGATTATAACTTATTAATTAACAGTAATTACATAGAGCAGTTAGGGTATTGAATAAGCAATATGAACAGATTGAACAATTTAAGCATACTAAGCAGTTAAGCAAATAAGTTGAAGCATCAAGTAGAATTACACGGTTTTCATAAGTCTACATCATGTAAGAAATATGTAGTGTAAAGACAATACAAGGGTTAATCAACCAATGTGATACGTATTTAAACCCTAGCAATTATACTACACGGCTGGTATTATATCTTTTATTATTATGCCCTGGGGAGTTTGAGTCGTACCACTCAAAGTCCAACTGACCACTGCGAAGTGCTATTCAGTTCCGTATAAGATCTAGGAGTGCCGGTATCCTAAGATCTCTTCCCCTCGGTCAGTACGAGTAAACCGCAGTGACATACCAGTCAAACTACCAACAGTGACATATAGTCAACTGATAACAACTAGTTCGTACTTGGTACAAGTTACGACACTAGAACACAGGGTATACAAAACCCTCTAATCCGAGGTACAACCGCAGCTGTCCTCAATCACATCAAATGTCTGAGGCATGACCATAGCCATCCTCCATAACCTGCAATTGTGGATGACAAGAATATATCCTCAACTTGCCACCCCCACATACTCAACAGTATGCGCTCCGAGTTTCCCTTGGGAATACTCGTTTCACCATCCAGTAAATTCTGACACTGAAGATGGCTCTACGGCACAGGGCTCTACATGATTAGGGTTACACTTGATTAATTACTGCCAATTGAATGCGTTAAGGCTTTATCATACAAGTGGACATTCAAACCCTAATTATTTTCTAACAAGAATATATGTATAATGAAATCAAAGGATATAAAACATTTGATGTAAAAATCTTAATCATATTACCACATCCTATCATTCATTGCAAATTAATGGACCACACTTATCATGATACTATTTCCAAGATACCAATATCTTATCACAGTTCCAGGGTTTTAACCCTTATTGGAACATAAAGAGGATTTCACCTCAATCATGGCTTCAAGCTTGCCCAAAGGTCATTAAGACCATCACATTATGTATAGTAAGGTTATCATCATCATTCCATGCCTTAAACAAGGCTCAAAAGATCATTAGCACATATGTATCCATAGATATTAACATGGCAATGCACTATGATATTGAAATAGTACTACAATGTGGTTTCAACACAAGAAGAATGTAATTCATTATCACATTAATTATTCAAGAGGTCGGATTATAACCAATCCACATCAAATAATTACATCAAGGTTAGGTATAACAAGCTAGATCACATGGGAATTACACATCCACTTATTATAGTGATTTATCAAATATAACTATACAATGGCAAAGGTAATGCTGCCAATTAATGGTATTGAACCATTAAATTATATTCACTAGGAACCACATATAATAACATGTGATTTATTCAAATCCATTGGATGTTAAAGCATCCAATATTATTCATTGGATCAGGTTCATTGTTCAAGGTTATCAATTGAAGTATAGGTCTAACCATTAGATCAATTGAACCTAGGACCCATTGGTTCAAGGTATAGTCAAATCTACAATTACATTCCTAATTCATCATATATGGTGATGACCTGACCCACCATTAATTGTGATCATTAAGTCACCATTGGTTGTTAGATCAGTAATACATTCAATTAACATCATCAAATAATAGGCCAATATTATCATCGATTGATAACATCATTAAAATACTTAGTGGATGATAATTAAATGTATAATTGAGTCAAAACCTGTCCTAAGGTGGTAACCATAGGTTGTAACTATAAATTTGACACCCTTGATCACGAACCTAAGTTGCTAAGATAGCAACACTATTGGTTATTGAATGGTATAACAATCAATTATGTGATAGGGAAGGAAATAGCTTAAAAACCCTAATTTGCACCCTCATTTGTTTTGTACATAATGCCATAGGTTGTTGCTATCAACCTGTCCCAAATCATGTTACACCTTATAAAGGATTTACACAAGTTTACAGGTTCATATAGAACTGGAATAAAATAGGAATCACCACAAAATTCGTAATTCTAAACAAGCATAATTCCACTATGCTTAGATCATCACATTCAAGCATAATCATGAACTAACAAGCTTCTAATAAGCAATATAAGTGAAGAATGTTATATAACTCGCCTCTATAGAGTAGTTCAGATATCCAACAGCAAAAATCTCGAGCAAATAGGGCAAGGAAACCTTGGATTCAGATCTGAATTTGGCCAACTATGCAATTCTCTCCACAAACAAGCAAAACCCTAGAAAAGAGACAAGAAGGAAGGAGTTTTGAGTTCTAGGGGAACTTTCACCATGGAAAACCATGGTTCCGACCTGGAGAGATGTAGGAGGAAGAGGAAAAAAGAATTGGACGGAGGAAATAAGGAAAAACTTATACTTTTAGGTTAGTATCACTTGGGGGAAGCATCATACACCCAAAAAGAGAATCAATTTCAACCCTAGAATTTGTTTCCAAGAGGATCCCCACCTTCTTCTTCCTTGGGCAGAAAAAATCACAGCTGAACAGAGGGAGGACGAGGCTGGGAGAAGGAGAGAGAGAATGGAGAGCAAATGGCTCGTTTGTGGGCTTTTGGATAAGTATATAACACTTTAATATTAAGAAAAAGAAAAAAAATTGAAATTCTAATATATATCCAAGTATCCATGGCTTTATATTATTAAAATACATAAGCACACACACACACAGCTCTCCCACCGTCCCTCTAGACCTTCTTGGCTTGCCTTTGAAGAAATTCTCAGCCAATCACATAATTCCTTAGTTGATAGCTACTAAAGGTAGCTCATCCATGAAGGGGGAAAACCCTAAAATGCCCTTGATAAAAACACCTTCAAAGCATGACTCAAATAGGGTCCCCATGGCTCAAAAATCTCAAGAATGATAATATAACAACTAAGGAATATAATGTATGTGACAAATTGCAAAGAAAACCCCTCAATTGGGTAAATTGCAGAAAAGTCTAAAATATATGGAAAATTGCATAACTTTCTCAAACAGTGTCCAAATTGGACCAAATTTGAAACTTAAGCTTGCGTTATGATTTCAAAAAATATCAAAAGGTTATATTAGAGTTATAAGCATTCAAGTATGGTAATTAAGCTCCTTCAACTCATTAAGAAAGTTTAGGGGCCTTACAAATCCTGTGTTATTATTCCAGGTATTGGGAGTTAGCCAATCCTGTGCATTCCAGGTATTGGGAGTTAGCCAATCCTGTGTTATTATTCCAGGTATTGGGAGTTAGCCAATCCTGTGTTATTATTCCAGGTATTGATCTATGTCAATCCTGTGCATTCCAGGTATTGGGAGTTAGCCAATCCTGTGTTATTATTCCAGGTATTGGGAGTTAGCCAATCCTGTGCATTCCAGGTATTGGGACTTAGCCAATCCTGTGTTATTATTCCAGGTATTGGGAGTTAGCCAATCCTGTGCATTCCAGGTATTGGGAGTTAGCCAATCCTGTGTTATTATTCCAGATATTGGGAGTTAGCCAATCCTGTGCATTCTTGGTATTGGGAGTTAGCCAATCCTGTGTTATTATTCCAAGTATTGGGAGTTAGCCAATCCTGTGCATTCCAGGTATTGGGAGTTAGCCAATCCTGTGTTATTATTCCAGGTATTGGGATTTAACCAATCCTGTGCAGATGTTATTCCAGGTATTAGACTATGCTAATCCTGTGCAACTATTCCAGGTATTGAACTATATCAATCCTGTAATGCTAAAAGTGATATTTATCACATATTGATATATCACTTTCCTCATCACTTTCAACTTCCTTAAGTTATCAGCTTATCTTGGATTAAGGTATTTCCCATCTTAATCCTTTAATCCATTAACCTATCACCCTTACCATGAAGTGCATAGGTCACACATAAGAATGGTCCAACTATCTTTAATGATATGGACTCATCTCAAGTTAAAGCATTACTTGCTATAAGGGTATCAACAATTAATCACTTTAGGCATTTCCCCCATTAGTATATTAGTAACCATTCTATTATTAGGATTAGGGTTTCCCATACTATCATACTTCATTAGGGTGAGGATTGCATATAACATCACCCTTCATTAGGCTTTCTCATCATATTGCCTAAAATTAGGGTTTACTATTCATCCCAATCATGGGTTTCTCATGGCATCACCCTCAATTTGGGTTTACATGGAATCAACCTCAATTAGGGTTCACATGATCTCTTTATTAAGGATCATACCCTATTCATCACATGATCAATACTCATGTATGAATTCCTTTCCATCATCCTATCAACTTGATTAGGTTACATCAACCCTTCAATCAAGTATATACAAGTATGGTTAACATAGTGTACTAAGACATTGTTCTTATAAGCAATTAGGGTTCATTCCTTAATTGGCACTAATCACTTAGGTACTATTAGGGTTTCAACCTTTGTAAATTCATTGATTATCATTACTAATCATCATTGGATCAATGGATGATTCATCATCTCTATTCTCAAGAGATTCAATCACATTAGACCTCCATTACATAAGGTATCCAATTGAATTAGGGTTTTCAATGTTGATTCCTTCAATCATTGAATTCATGGAACCAATCATCAATTGGACCTACCCTCATACTTCAATTGAGTTTAATAGGTCAACCTTCAACTGATTTGAATCTCAATTGACCCTCAATTGATCATCAATTAGGGTTTGATTCAATTGAATTATGGTTTGGAATCGATGATTCAACAACACTAATCAATGTAAGACTAGTTGCTTTGAAACCATTGAACCATCATCCAAATTGGGTATGACCTGACCCCAAACGGTCTTGAGGTCGTTTGGATGACCTCCAAACGGTCTTGAGACCGTTTGCCCATCATATCACTCAAATCTAAGCAATCCAATTAGGGTTTGGTTCATTGGATTGATCACCAAATCAGCATTACATTGTTTAACAGCTTGGTACCTTTAGACCTTCAAACACCTAACCATACTCAACCCTAGACCTCCAAACGGTCTTGGGTGACCACCAAACGGTCTTGATACCGTTTGGATGAGCTCCAAACGGTCTTGAGACCGTTTGGCCCATCCAACCTTTGGATTCTAGTGAAAAATCATCATGGATTGGTCTATCGAGTTGATCAACAGATCAGCACTACATTGCAATATGATTAGTACCTTTGGACCTTCAATTGGTCAACTATACTTGACCCCAGACCTCCAAACGGTCTTGGGGTGATCCCCAAACGGTCTTGAGACCGTTTGGGCTAATCAACCCAAAATCTCTAATTAACTCATTGGAATTTCATCACTGATTTCAATTAGGGTTTGCCCAATTGATTAGCCTTCAACTCATGACTCGTTTGGAATTAATCCATAAAATTTGGTGAGTCATTAACCAACATCATTAGGAACATTAATCTCAAACGGTCAATGCTTGGTAAACGCACTCAAACAGTCTTGACACCGTTTGCCCAAAAAGTTCAATTAAATCAGATTGAAGATCAGCACTTAATCCAATTAGGTTTCCCTAATTGATTAGGCTTCAACTCACGATTCCTTTGGAGTTAATCCCTCAAATTTGGAGGGTAATCAACCAACATAATTATTAACAGGAATCCCAAACGGTCAACGCTTGGTCAACCATATCAAACGGTCTTGAGACCGTTTTCCCAAACATGTCAAGTTAATAAGGTTGAAAATCAGCGTTTAATTCAATTCGATTTTCCTAATTGATTGGCCTTCAACTCACGATTCCTTTGGAGTTAACCCCTCAAATTTGGAGGGTCATTAGTATACATAATTAGGAACAAAATTCCCGAACGGTCAACGCTTGGTCAACCATCTCAACCGGTCTTGAAACCGTTTTCTCCCAAACGGTTTCAAACCGTTTTCCCTTAAACGGTTTGCTGAAACCGCATAGCCAATCAAATTAAAACGATTTGGAGTAGCTATCAAAACGTTTTTGCTTGGTAATTTTCTTTGGATAAGCATATAGGATTATGTCATAATCCCCTTCCTTCGAACAACCAAGAACAGCAACCGTTCTTGATGGAAATTGCAGCAAAGAAACAAGAGTGTATCAAATTGAAGAAATCAATCAACAAAGCATAGAGAATTGATGCAATAGCAATGTTTAAGGGTTTGAGTTATAAAACCCGCCTCCAATTGAGCTCCAAAGCTCCAAGATCACGCCATTAATGGTGGATGAAGCTCTAGCTACTCCCCCTAGGCTCGTCCTCAAGCTTTTGATTGCAAAAGTTGGCTAGGGTTGAAGAGGAGATCGAAATAAGAAGGAATCCATAATTTATTTTCGATTTTCACCATGAAATCAAGGAGAACGAAGGTCAAGAGCTTACCCAAAGGTTGGGGTTCGTCCTCCTGGTCCTCCCTAGCTTCCTTGGTTGGTTTCCAAGATAAGAGAAGAAGTGGGGTCGAAATAGCCTTTCATTTGGCTAGGAAAAGGCCTTTTTATAAAAAAATTCAATGAAAGAGAAAATGCATTATTAAAATGCATTTAATTCCAAAATTGGTGCCGCCTCTTCCCCCTCAAATTATCCTCAAAATCCTTAAGGACGAGGCTATCTTCATTGCCTCTTATTCCTCTCCATTATCCATGATTTAAAGAAAATCAAATTAAGCACCTTAATGCTTATTATATTAATATCCATATGTGAGTGGGTTTTCTTTTCCTTATAATAATGGTGAGTGGAATTTCACCTACTTAGGATATTTTCGTTCCTTATCTTGGAAAAGGAACGTCCATACTTATTCAAAATCAACCAAAAATATTTTGGTTAAAATCTCTTCAATTATTTTTATTCATTTTTGCCCTAAATCGAATTAGGGTTTCAATTAGGCATTAATCTTAATTATTTTAATATCAAGATTCTCTCTCCTACAACTTAATTCAAATGAGGAGTCCCTCTCATTTATTTGCTCTACATGATTCCAAGAAACATTAAGGACCATGTTGAAGTGGTAATTTGCATATTGAACCCTAGATTTTGGGTAAATTGCACATTACACCAAAACTAGGTTTTAATGCACAAGGATTGCTTTACAAGCTTAATCTTGGTGTCCAAGCTTGTGGAAACCATACCACTACATCATATTCATTCTTATGATGCCTCAACATCATAGGAACATCTTATCATGCAACATTTGCAATTTAACCCCTCAACTTGGGTAATTTGCACTTTAGTCCAAAATAAACAAACATTGCTTCAACATTGTTCAAACAGGACCAAAATTGAAACATAGGTTCCTTTTGAGCCTTAATTACTTTTCACAAGATGATATTAAGCATATAATCATCTTTCTTAATCAAAACACCTAGGGTTAAAGCATAACCCAGGTCAGGGATGTTACAAATTATAAACCCCTAACAAGGATTTCGTCCCCGAAATCCCAGATAAAGGGAATAGATATTATTCATTCATCATATCATCATGTCTCTTCATAACACCTCATTGTTATGTAGACATCATAGAACTTTGATCAGCACAAAGTTCCTTCACACAATATTCTCATAGAGTCAATTGAGATCTTATCTTAAAGACATATTTAGTTGTTATGTTTATGCAAAGCATAAACCCCTAACATATGATGTTCATATCATTTTACATAATGAGACTGATTTCATAGTTGACCATTTCGGGTAGCCAACCTAAACCATCTGATAATTCTCAGATACCAGAATCTCTTACCTTGGTATCAGTCACATGTGTTGAAAACACATCATTTTCTCATCTTTCTTTTTATCATATTTCCAATTTCATGATACTCATTAGATTGTATCAGAATGATTACTTGATCAGGGCAATCAAAAAGATATCAATCTAAGAGTTTCCATACTCACTTTATCATCAATAGTTGTACACCTGATCAGGGTTTACAAGTACTGAGATCAAGTAGTATGCACTTACATGCTATCATATTCCTTGCTTTTCATATTACCATAACATAAGATTTAACATCCCTGGATTTTATCCAGGCATCTCTTCTATACCTCTTCCTCTTTCATGGAGGTAAGATCAATATAGAGCGTTTAAAAGAATACTGAACATAATTCAAATTCTAGTTCTCATCATTTCTTCCCTATATAGCAACCAATGGGGAAAACAATATCAACAATCCTCCTTTTTATAACAAAAAGGGTTTAGTGTACTCAACATGTACACATTTATAACATACCTTGTACTCATATCATGGTCTTACTAGTCTTATTACTGAAGCAAAAACTAAGCCATAGAATCTTACAGGTGAAAGGTTAAGACCTTTGCACTTACTTAGTGGCTACTGCCCTGGTACACTAGGCATTTATTGCACTATTAGTACCAAAAACTTGGATTTTTAAAACCATTAGGCAAATGTCTCTAGAATTATAGAGACCATTCCCTACTTCTCAGCTTATTGCCCCTTCTTGGGCACTACCATCACAGATTTATTATCTATCTGAACTCATGGCAGAGTCCACTTTCTTGCCATAAATTAATCTTTTCCACATTTTCCCTTGTTCCCACATGACTAATTCATTCAGGAACTCTTTTAAAGCTCAAGCTTTCTGTATTAAGGACTGATAACCTAGGTTATAAGGCTAGAATCCAGTTCACATATATGCATTACTGTTGCCCTAATCTGCCCAATAAGAGCATGATCATAGGATTCTCAATCCTGATCAGGTCTTAATGGGGATTCTCAGGCACTCATTCTATTCTTGCATGATCCCTTGCACCTCTTCTTGGTGCAACAACATTGCCCTTAGCAATGTGTTCTTTGTGCTCTCCAGTCATTTTAAACTTTACCCTTTCTCTGCACAAGCAGAAATCATTATAGGGTATACTGGAGGACACTAACACAGACTCAACAACTTAGTCCTATGTCTCTGTAGACTCAACGAACCTAAAGCTCTGATACCACTAATTGTGACGGCTGTCTCGCGAAAACAAGATTAACTAATGCGGAAGCGATCATCACCAGCGGATTACTGAAAATCACTAAAAATTTAAAACTTTTTGCAAAGAGATCCTCACATAGGAAATCTTTTCTATCAAGAACCATTGTATAACATATACATTCTGTTTCAAACGTACATATCCTGTACCATCTCTTTCCAGAGACTACATCATCAGCTGCCTTATAAACATATATGCAGGCAACATACAAATCTTGAGGCATCAAGCCAAAACCTCAGACTGATATATCAAAAACACAGACTAAAAACTCCGAGGACCTGAGAGTACAGAGACGACACATAGGACTTCTAAACTATATGACTTGACAGACAGTATCTCCACCTGAGATCTCACTGCTGTCCCAGATGTTGCTGATGTTCTTCCTCTGCAAGATGTTCTCACTCTCTTCCGTGCTTGTTCACCTAAAAACATTGGATCCCACGGGGGTGAGACAATTGTAAATTGCCCCAGCGGGAGATATAACTCTCCGCCAAAACATTATTATTGCAATTAATGATATAAAACTAGGCAGATGATAAGCAATTTAAAGCATTCTCTTAATAAGGAATAGGAAGAACATGTATATCATTTATCCTCCATATTATACCATCATATCAAACTTCTCTTGTGACACTCATTATCTTGATATGTCACCCATGAGACATTCTCTTGTGACACTCATTATCTTGATATGTCACCCATGAGACATTCTCTTGTGACACTCATTATCTTGATATGTCACCCATGAGACATTCTTGTTTCAACTTATTGGCCTTAGCCAATCTGCTAAACAGATTTTGGTTATAATGGACATGAGAGTGTACATCATCATGTCTTATTCAGGCATTGGTCTATACCAATCCTATATAAGTATTCCAGGCATTGGATTACACCAATCCTGTGCAACTAGTACAAGCATTAGATTTATATTATTTCTGTGTATCCATTCCAGGTATTGATCTATGTCAATCCTGTACAACCATTCCAGGTATCGATCTGTGTCAATCCTGTGCAACTATTCCAGGTATTGATCTATGTCAATCCTGTGCAACTATTCCAGGTATTGATCTATGTCAATCCTGTGCAACTATTCCAGGTATTGATCTATGTCAATCCTGTGCAACTATTCCAGGTATTGATCTATGTCAATCCTGTGCAACTATTCCAGGTATTGGGAGTTAGCCAATCCTGTGCATTCCAGGTATTGGGAGTTAGCCAATCCTGTGTTATTATTCCAGGTATTGGGAGTTAGCCAATCCTGTGTTATTATTCCAGGTATTGATCTATGTCAATCCTGTGCATTCCAGGTATTGGGAGTTAGCCAATCCTGTGTTATTATTCCAGGTATTGGGAGTTAGCCAATCCTATGCATTCCAGGTATTGGGAGTTAGCCATTCCTGTGTTATTATTCCAGGTATTGATCTATGTCAATCCTGTGCATTCCAGGTATTGGGAGTTAGCCAATCCTGTGTTATTATTCCAGGTATTGGGAGTTAGCCAATCCTGTGCATTCCAGGTATTGGGAGTTAGCCAATCCTGTGTTATTATTCCAGATATTGGGAGTTAGCCAATCCTGTACATTCCAGGTATTGGGAGTTAGCCAATCCTGTGTTATTATTCCAAGTATTGGGAGTTTGCCAATCCTGTGCATTCCAGGTATTGGGAGTTAGCCAATCCTGTGTTATTATTGCAGGTATTGGGATTTAACCAATCCTGTGCAGATGTTATTCCAGGTATTAGACTATGCTAATCCTGTGCAACTATTCTAGGTATTGAACTATATCAATCCTGTAATGCTAAAAGTGATATTTATCACATATTGATATACCACTTTCCTCATCACTTTCAACTTCCTTAAGTTATCAGCTTATCTTGGATTAAGGTATTTCCCATCTTAATCCTTTAATCCATTAACCTATCACCCTTACCATGAAGTGCATAGGTCACACATAAGAATGGTCCAACTATCTTTAATGATATGGACTCATCTCAAGTTAAAGCATTACTTGCTATAAGGGTATCCACAATTAATCACTTTAGGCATTTCCCCCATTAGTATATTAGTAACCATTCCATTATTAGGATTAGGGTTTCCCATACTATCATACTTCATTAGGGTGAGGATTGCATATAACATCACCCTTCATTAGGCTTTATCATCATATTGCCTAAAATTAGGGTTTACTATTCATCCCAATCATGGGTTTCTCATGGCATCACCCTCAATTTGGGTTTACATGGAATCAACCTCAATTAGGGTTCACATGATCTCTTTATTAAGGATCATACCATATTCATCACATGATCAATACTCATGTATGAATTCCTTTCCATCATCCTATCAACTTGATTAGGTTACATCAACCCTTCAATCAAGTATATACAAGTATGGTTAACATAGTGTACTAAGACATTGTTCTTATAAGCAATTAGGGTTCATTCCTTAATTGGCACTAATCACTTAGGTACTATTAGGGTTTCAACCTTTGTAACTTCATTGATTATCATTACTAATCATCATTGGATCAATAGATGATTCATCATCTCTATTCTCAAGAGATTCAATCACATTGGACCTCCATTACATAAGGTATCCAATTGAATTAGGGTTTTCAATGTTGATTCCTTCAATCATTGAATTCATGGAACCAATCATCAATTGGACCTACCCTCATACTTCAATTGAGTTTAATAGGTCAACCTTCAACTGATTTGACTCTCAATTGACCCTCAATTGATCATCAATTAGGGTTTGATTCAATTGAATTAGGGTTTGGAATCGATGATTCAACAACACTAATCAATGTAAGACTAGTTGCTTTGAAACCATTGAACCATCATCCAAATTGGGTATGACCTGACCCCAAACGGTCTTGAGGTCGTTTGGATGACCTCCAAACGGTCTTGAGACCGTTTTCCCATCATATCACTCAAATCTAAGCAATCCAATTAGGGTTTGGTTCATTGGATTGATCACCAAATCAGCATTACATTGTTTAACAGCTTGGTACCTTTAGACCTTCAAACACGTAACCATACTCAACCCTAGACCTCCAAACGGTCTTGGGTGACCACCAAACGGTCTTGAGACCGTTTGGATGAGCTCCAAACGGTCTTGAGACCGTTTGGCCCATCCAACCTTTGGATTCTAGTGAAAAATCATCATGGATTGGTCTATCGAGTTGATCAACAAATCATCACTACATTGCAATATGATTAGTACCTTTGGACCTTCAATTGGTCAACTATACTTGACCCCAGACCTCCAAACGGTCTTGGGGTGATCCCCAAACGGTCTTGAGACCGTTTGAGGGCTAATCAACCCAAAATCTCTAATTAACTCATTGGAATTTCAGCACTGATTTCAATTAGGGTTTGCCCAATTGATTAGCCTTCAACTCATGACTCGTTTGGAATTAATCCATAAAATTTGGTGAGTCATTAACCAACATCATTAGGAACAGTAATATCAAACGGTCAACGCTTGGTCAACGCACTCAAACGGTCTTGAGACCGTTTGCCCAAAAAGTTCAATTAAATCAGATTGAAGATCAGCACTTAATCCAATTAGGTTTCCCTAATTGATTAGGCTTCAACTCACGATTCCTTTGGAGTTAATCCCTAAAATTTGGAGGGTAATCAACCAACATAATTATTAACAGGAATCCCAAACGGTCAACGCTTGGTCAACCATGTCAAACGGTCTTGAGACCGTTTTCCCAAACAGGTCAAGTTAATAAGGTTGAAAATCAGCATTTAATTCAAATCGATTTTCCTTATTGATTGGCCTTCAACTCACGATTCCTTTGGAGTTAACCCCTCAAATTTGGAGGGTCATTAGTATACATAATTAGGAACAAAATTCCTAAACGGTCAACGCTTGGTCAACCATCTCAACCGGTCTTGAAACCGTTTTCTCCCAAACGGTTTCAAACCGTTTGCCCTTAAACGGTTTGCTGAAACCGCATAGCCAATCAAATTAAAACGATTTGGAGTAGCTATCAAAACGTTTTTGCTTGGTAATTTTCTTTGGATAAGCATCTAGGATGATGTCATCATCCCCTTCCTTCGAACAACCAAGAACAGCAACCGTTCTTGATGGAAATTGCAGCAAAGAAACAAGAGTGTATCAAATTGAAGAAATCAATCAACAAAGCATAGAGAATTGATGCAATAGCAATGTTTAAGGGTTTGAGTTATAAAACCCACCTCCAATTGAGCTCCAAAGCTCCAAGCTCACGCCATTAATGGTGGATGAAGCTATAGCAACTCCCCCTAGGCTCGTCCTCAAGCTTTTGATTGCAAAAGTTGACTAGGGTTGAAGAGGAGATCGAAATAAGAAGGAATCCATAATTTATTTTCGATTTCCACCATGAAATCAAGGAGAACGAAGGTCAAGAGCTTACCCACAGGTTGGGGTTCGTCCTCCTGGTCCTCCCTAGCTTCCTTGGTCGGTTTCCAAGCTAAGAGAATAAGTGAGGTCGAAATAGCCTTTCATTTGGCTAGGAAAAGGCCTTTTTATAAAAAAAATCAATGAAAGAGAAAATGCATTATTAAAATGCATTTAATTCCAAAATTGGTGCCGCCTCTTCCCCCTCAAATTATCCTCAAAATCCTTAAGGAAGAGGCTATCTTCATTGCCTCTTATTCCTCTCCATTATCCATGATTTAAAGAAAATCAAATTAAGCACCTTAATGCTTATTATATTAATATCCATATGTGAGTGGGTTTTCTTTTCCTTATAATAATGGTGAGTGGAATTTCACCTACTTAGGATATTTTCGTTCCTTATCTTGGAAAAGGAACGTCCATCTTTATTCAAAATCAACCCAAAACATTTTGGTTAAAAGCCCTTCAATTATTTTTATTCATTTTTGCCCTAAATCGAATTAGGGTTTCAATTAGGCATTAATCTTGATTATTTTAATATCAAGATTCTCTCTCCTACAACTTAATTCAAATGAGGAGTACCTCTCATTTATTTGCTCTACATGATGCCAAGAAACATTAAGGACCATGTTGAAGTGGTAATTTGCATATTGAACCCTAGATTTTGGGTAAATTGCACATTACACCAAAACTAGGTTTTAATGCACAAGGATTGCTTTACAAGCTTAATCTTGGTGTCCAAGCTTGTGGAAACCATACCACTACATCATATTCATTCTTATGATGTCTCAACATCATAGGCACATCTTATCATGCAACATTTGCAATTTAACCCCTCAACTTGGGTAATTTGCACTTTAGTCCAAAATAAACAAACATTGCTTCAACATTGTTCAAACAGGACCAAAATTGAAACATAGGTTCCTTTTGAGCCTTAATTACTTTTCACAAGATGAGATTAAGCATATAATCATCTTTCTTAATCAAAACACCTAGGGTTAAAGCATAACCCAGGTCAGGGATGTTACAGAAAATATTTTCGGTCGACAATTTTCTCGACCGAGGGAGTTTTACAGGGTCGGTTTTTTTGAAATAACCGACCCTAAAGGTTGAATAACCACTTCAGTGTGATCCTCGGTCGAGAAAATTTTCGACCAAGATATTTTCAGTCGACAATTTTCTCGACCGAGAGAGTTTTACAGGGTCAGATTTTTTGAAATCATCGACACTAAAGATTGAATAAGCACTTCAGTGTAATCCTCGGTCGAGAAAATTGTCGACCGAAAATATTTCGGTTGAAAAGTTTCTCGACCAAGGATTACACTGAAGTGGTTATTCAATCTTTAGGGTCGGTTATTTAAAAAATCGACGCTATAATTATGATTTTTTTTAAATTTCTGTAGAAAATGAAATAGAACAGAAGAACAAGAAGATTCATATATTCTGGGAGAGGGGAGCATTGATGCTCAACCATCACCATTCAAAACCACACATTCATGACAAAAATGATTCATAATCACATAAAAATTTACAAAATGATAGATTGCAAGTCTGAGATGATATTAATTAGATACAAAAGTAAATATGAAAGAGTACTCAAACCACATACATAAATGGAGCTGACATATTTAATCCAATGCTATATTGACTTCATTTAGAAAAGAATCTGACCACTCTTCTTGGAATTCATTCAAGTCCACAAGTGTGTAAGGCTGAGTTGTAAAGATCTGTAACAGAAAAGTGCACATGCTAATATTTTATAAAATGACTACAATCACTTGTAAATTTATGATGTTATTCTTTATTACCTGACTTATAGTTTGAATATCATGTGATGCTTGTTTGACAATAGCTTGCATATATTTCATTACATAGTAGCCACAAGCCCAGTCATTATTTTTCATAGGACACTACAAATAACGAATTATACTTAATGTTAGTAAACTACTATAAACAACAGTTGAGATAAGACTATAAGAGTTGACATATTAGAATTGAAAATTAATACATATAAGACTAAGCAGTTGTCAAAGTAGCTACCTTGACATTTTTCAAAGTCAATGTCTTTAATTTTGTGGGTATTTGTCCTCCAGCATTACGAAAAGCCTTTATACCCCTATCAATTAAATAATAGTTGGTAAAATAAAAATTCTAAATAGAAATATCATGTTGAAGCATTGACTAAATTTATACTTACTCCATAGCTGACAATTTCAGTTTGTGACTCCTTGTTGTTTTACCCATTGGGTCAAGATAATAAAGATTCATCAATTTAGGGGCAATCACTACTAATTACCAATGTCTAGCTCTGAGTAAGAATAAAACAAATATTAAAATAAATAATTTTATTCATTATTAAAATTATATTGAATAATAATACTTACTGCATGTTAAAAGGAATTAGGATAATTTCCTTCCCTTCACTAGCAAAATATTTGAATGCAGTAGAGAAATACTCATTCACATCCTCAAAATTTGTCTCCACATGTATAAGTATTTTATTCGATTATTCATATTGTGCACCAAATGTGTGCTTCATGATATCGTGCACAAGTGTATAATTACATTATCATATCGGGCAAAAGCACTTGCTATTCATTACTCATATCGGTTTACCCAAATTAGGGTTCCATATCGGCTTTCAAGTATGTTTTAGACCTTGTATCGTGCATAGAGTCTATACTTGACTCCCTATCGTGCAATGCATATCATGAAAGCATATCATGCATGCGTATTGTGCAAGAATATCATGCAAGTGTGTTGGGCAAGCATATCGGGCAAGAAATGTCTACACATACCCATATCGGGTTAGAGCTACTTGTGTGTATGCTTGAACCCGATATCACTTTATAAAGTGATACCATCTTCTTAAAGCTCTAGACATTCATTCTAACTATTATAGTTCATGGAAACAGGTATAGGAAACTACTATAACTCATTATTTCATCAACTATTTCAGAAAATTTTGGAATTTAAAAGTAGTTCATTAAGTATAACAATTTAGGTGATGAATAATAACATGATAGGGTTCAAATTATATAACCCGCCTTGTGAATAGCTTCAAAACTCCAAGCTCCAAAGCTTCATGTCCTAAGGTTGAAGAAGAACTTTTCTAAGGTCTAGGGCCCGTTCTCCACTCCTCCATAGATAAGAAATCACCATAGTTTAAGTACATGGTGAAGAAGGAAAGAAAAGAATATTCATAACTCGATATCCTACTTCAACCAAGGTTGAAGATGACCAAAGCCTTACCTAAAGCTTGATGCTCGAGCTCTCCTAGCTCCTAGAGCTTATTTTCACGATACCTAAGGGTCTTTGCATGATATCTCCAAGGGGAAGGGTTATGATGATCATAAACTTTCATAAGTTGGTGAATGGTGGAGTATATATATTTGGTTCATGAGATAAAGCATATAAGAGGTGTCTTCACCTCAAGCTACTAGATGACACATGGCCATGCATGGTTGACACATGGCCATGCATGCACACATGTATATCTTGACATACAAGAGTCTTGAGGATAACCTAGAGATAATATCTCAGCCCTTAATTATCTTGTTGGACAAGTTATCTCATCTTTATCTCATTAAATAAATAACCCGATACACTTTTTTGTAAGGAACTTTGAAACCCGTCATGGGCCACCTCCTTGAGGTTCACTAACCGTCATGGCCTTTTCCAAGGTTCAACAAACCAATAGGAGGCTCCTTGGCCGATAGGGCTCCTACTTCAAGTCTACAACCTGATACAACACATATAAGGCTTTTGCCTTCAACTCATTCTTGGTCTTTCATTACCAAGAGTATCATCACTCAATGGTGATTCAAACATAGCGACCCCTTCTTTATCTTTCCTCCCAAAGGTACATAGAGGAAGTAGGGTCACATTCGAGGTGGAAATTTGCATTTTAACCCTATTAATTGGGTAAATGACAAATTGTACCAAAATTGGTGCACACAACACTATCATTGTTCAAATAAGTTATAACTTGGGATTTAGGCTTTCCACAAGCCACCACATAGCATCATTATATTTCTTGTGATACTAAAACACTTGGGACACATTCCACATGTGACATTTTGCAATATAACCCCTCATCTTGGGTAAATTGCACTTTTCACTCAGACTTTCATATATTGCATAAATAGTTTGCAATTTAAGCTCAAACTTGGAAACAAACTTCACAAGAAGCCTTAATTACTTTTCAAGAATTTAGAACCATTTGGTAAGTGTCTTACTTAAGCAAAACTTCTAGGGTTAGGCCATAACCCAGGTCAGGGGTATTACATCTACACCCTCCTTATGAGAACAATCTTTAGGGACAACACTGACAACCACCTGATTGGAGAATGGAGAAGCCGTAGGAGGTTCTCCAAAGAGATGTAGACCCAACTGCTAGTACCTAGGCTGCTTTAACCTTATAGAAAAGGGACTTGGGGGTGAAAGTCCCTAGTAAAAACCCTTTAGGGAGTAGTTCCCTCCTTTGTGGCCATCATGTTACAGTAACCTATAATAGCACATGCCCAAAGTATGGCAGTATCGAAGGGCTTACCACTAGACTTCTCCAAAAATAGGGTAGAGAGAAGAGGGGATGACAACCACCTCCTCTCTGACTAGTTTTGCTAGAGGTTGAATCCTTGAAGCTCTGATACCATGTAAAAACAATGTTATTGGGAGAAGGAGACGACCTAAATGCATGTCTCTCTTATGACTTGTATTTATAGGAAAACATAAACTTGCAAATTTACACGAAGACCCTTACTTATTTACATATTGCAAGAAGGTCATGTGTACACCATATCAATAGGAAGGGGAAATGATGATGAAGCAACATGGATTGTTGGGAGATTGGGGTCTTGTAGGTTTAGTGTTCTGGGAGTTCTTTGTATGTGGCTTTGTAAAAAAAGAGCAAGCAACTTATGATTCAAAAATTATGAAAAATCATGAAAAGTCGCAAAAAATGTCTAAACCACATAAAATCATGAAAAGTAGCTAAATCGTGGTGAACAACATATTAACCATGTTCAATATTAGATAGCTTGTTATCGTGAAAAATTAATGATTTTTTTGTAAAAGTTGGAGACTTTTGTTACGTAGTCCCAGGGTCCAGAACACTGGTTACAATAATCCTCAACAAAATTATTAGTAAAAATTCTTTTTTTAGCCATATTTAAAAAAATCATACTCATTTAGGGTATTGTTGATGAGAAGATAGCTGATCTGACATAGCCTTAGCAATTTGAAGGTGAAGAAGTGATTTTCTTACTTTGGATTCTATGCTATTTACCTTCCAAGTCATAATGTCTGAGTCATCCTTACTCAACAAGTCATGTGCCTACTTGGTTTTCTCATCAATAGTCTCAGCAGGAGTAGCCGATGCAACAATTGTAAGATCAGAGTACCGACTTTGAGCCTTAATGTACAACTCAAAAGATGCAGACCACATATGGTAGTTGGGACCATCCAGTTTGACAGTGGTCACATGTGGTGTCTGGAAGTTCTCGGTAGAGGCCATTATGGAAATAAGTTTTTGCTAAGACCACACAAATCACCAAAAAAAAGTGGTAGAGCAACAACAAATTAGGAAGAAGAGAAGAAGGGTGTGAAGCATCACCCCAAATAGAAGCAGCAAAATAGATAAATCCAAGACATGAGAAGTACTAGAAGCTAGGAAAACCAGTGTCACATCGTCAATAGACAACCATGTGAAGAAGAAGGGAGGGAACAAGTCCCTCCCTAACTGGTAGAAACTAACCATTGTAAAGAGGGATTTTTAGAAAGGGAACAACATGGAACAGATTTGACTCACATGGTGGTGATGTGTGGCAGAGAGAGAAGAGGGTAAGGAGAGATGGTTTTTGGTGGTGATAGGGAATGGGGGTGGGTGGGGACTGTGGAGGCTAGAGGGATGGTAGGTGGTGGTTGTGGGATGGAATAGGGAGGGGAGGGTAGAATGCGGCTGTGGTGGTGGCCTGATGTGGTGGCAGTAAGATGGGAAGGATAACTGACGGTGGATGTTAGTAGGTGGGTAGGGGGCGACAGATCTGGAGGTGGGAAGGGCCTTGGCTGGCAGCGAGTGGGGACTGTAGAGGCTAGAGGGATGGTAGGTGGCAGATGTGGGTTGGAAGAGGAAGTGGAGGGTGGAAGGTAGCTATGGTAGTGACCTGATGTAGTGGCGGAAGGGTGGTAAGGATGGTTGATGGTGACGATTAGTAGGTGGGCTGGGGGCGGCAAATCAGGAGGTAGGAAGGGGCCTTGGCGGGATGGTGGCTGGTGGCGGGCTGGGAGGGGTTTGGGGGTCAGGCATGGAAGTTGGTGGGCTTGGGGCTGTGGGTAAGGGATGGCTGCTGGTTGGGGGGTAGGAGAGTAGGAGATGTACAAGGGGAAGAAAAAGGGAGGATCAACAAGGGGGCGGAAGGTGGTTTGAGCAGTGTGAAGGGGGGAAATGAAGGAAAATGGATGGACAATAAGGGGTGTAGAGAAGAGAGGCAAAAGGGGAGAGGAGAGGTGGCTAGGTGATAGGGGGAAGATGGGGTTTAGAAGGGGGAAGAATTGATGGGGTTTAGAAGGGGGAAGAATTTAGTGTTAGGTAGGAAAGGGCTTATAAAGGATCATGCCACTCTAATACCATGTGAAAACTATATACTAATTAGTATTTGATGAACAAAACAAGCATAAACCCTCTCCTTATATAGGCTAGGGGAGGTCAGTTATTACAGAGCTCACCAATATAGGATAAAAAACAAGTTAACAAAAACACAAAGTATTAACAAATACTTAAAAATATTAACACTTATAAATGTTAAAAATTGTTCTTTGTATTTCTCAACCTAAAGAGCATTAGATTAGTAAACAATAAAGTGATCTTCATCAAATTATCCTACTCTAACTTTTAAATTGAAATAGAAATTGAAGTTCTGATCATTTCATACATTTCAATGATATAAAATATTTATTTCTAGTTCTTATTCTAGAATTTTCAATGTCTTTCAACCACTGGAAATCCATCAAAAAAGATACTGGGCAGATTAATCCAAAGAAAAGGTAATGAAACTGTAAACTAGATAGATAACAAAATAAACTAGACACTAAAACATGTCTCTAAGTGATCCAATACATAGAAACTACAATTTATTTCAAAATACATGAAGATCAAAGGGGTTTTGTGGTGGAGATGATGTTTGTCCTACAAAACTACAACAAAACTAGAATAAACTTGAGAAAGGATAACTTTAGAAGGAGAAATACTAGTGTGTAAGGAGAATTCTAATGTCGAGTGTGACTGATAACTCTAGTTGCGACAGTTAAATGCATCTTCTTCTTCTTCCTTATCTTGCCCTCTTGCCCCTTCTCCTTTCCATTTTCTTCTTAGTCTAGGGGGTGAAAGGTCACCTTCTAGAGCCCAGAAATCATTCAATTGAAAATAGAACAAATGACTAAAGATCTTTCTTTTAGTAGAAATTCTAATGTATATAATGTCATTTAGAAACACCGCGTCCATGTCACTTGTCCGTGACAAGTTCAAAATGAAAGAATATCTACTTCACATAATATGTCTAGAAATTGGCATGATATGTTGCAATTCCTTACTTGTGGTTATGCCTTAGGATACATAATGTTCTTCTGATGACATCACATGTCATTCTACTGTTGCAATTTTTAAGTCTTGACATATGAAACGTCGTTTCGCTTGGGTGACAAGGCGTACCACTTGGCTGACGTGGTGTGTCACATGTTGCATGTTGCCAGAAAAGTTTGTGTAGAAATTTGGATGTTTTGACATGCGACATGTGTCACTTTGTCACATGTCTAGTCACTTCCAATTGACACCTCACATCACCAAACTCACACCATGCATCATTATACATTTTTTTTTGTTGAACTAGTGAAATGTGACATGATGTGTCTCTGCAATGATACATCCTTTCACTGTGAAATTAAACAAATCACTAAATTTTCTTGACTTCAATAAAGCCACCCTACTTGGAAAAACTAAAGAAATTGGAGCGAATATTTTCTTTCCCAAAAGTTATAGATTAGCTATCTTTCCAGTTGGAGAAACACCATAGAGTTTGTTTTTCTTATTAATGTAAGAACCAATTATCAAATTTTTTCTATTTTAGTAAATAGTAATGTATGGGATCCTTTTAGAATTCTTAACTGTAATAGTTTTGATATTTCATATTATTCATGGATGGCTATTCTGGCATGATATTGGTCTATCTAATGAAATCAAGGGAAGAAGTTCTTCAAAACATACACCAAATTTTCACAAGTTAATCGTAGTTCAAGTTCACTATTCCATTGAAATTCTTTATATTGACAATACATTAGAACATGTCCAACATGCCAATTCAAATATTTGCCATCTATTTACATGATCTATCAATGGTCTTGCGCTCATACTCCTCAACAAAACCAAGTATTTGATCATAAAATCTATTAACTTCTTGATATTGCTTGCAAATTACTTGTACACTCACATCCTTCATAACACTAGTGGCCAAAAGCCATTCTCATCCCTTATTTTATGATGAATCAAAATTGTTCCCCAATTTTCTAAGGAGCCACTGACTTTTGCATCCATGTATCCTAAGCATGCTTTTCCTGTTCTATGATGTGTTTTTGGGTGTATTATTTTCGTCCAAAATCTTGACCAGTGAGAAAATAGTTTATTTCATAGATTGCCATCAAATTTATTTTTCTTAGGTACATGTCTACATCTCTGTCGATGTCAGTGACCATGAGTCAATATGTTATTTTATGACATTTAGTTAATCCAATTAGTGTATCTCCCTTTGATTTTTTTCAAAAATGAACTCAACATATGCCACTAAGATCCAATTAAACATACCTTACTCCCATGTTTGACACAACGCATACCACCAACTAGAGTTAATCTAGGATAGTCTCATAAAATCGTCAAGTATTCTTGAAATGTTCTTATTAGGATCTATTGACAATGACTTCACCATTTTCTTGGGAATGAACCTAATTCCTTTTCCTTTCTTAATAGGCGTCCATTTTCCAATTCTTGTTGTCTATCATGCTTTTATTTTACTACTCAAGCATATACTGTGACTTCAGAAAAAAAAGTACATCTTAGAATTTGTTACGAGACACTAAAAGCTCATATATGGACCTTAGGGACAAATGATGAGTTTAATTCTCTTCAAAACAATGATACATGGGACCTTATAGAGCTACCACCTGACATATCATTGGTGGCAAGTGGGATGGCTCCATTTACGTGTGACTCACAAATCAGAGCTAGTTGATCCACCCCAAGACAAGAAAATTATTGGTTGTTTTCGCATCTTCTATATTAGAAACTATTATGATGGGTTTGTTGAGCACATGAAGGCACGTGTAGTCGTCAAAGGATACACTCACACATTTGGTGTTGATTTCTTTGAGACATTCTCACCCATCACTCATATCACCTCTACCTACATTGTGATTTGTCTTATTGTCAACCTGGATTGTCCCTTATATCATCTCGACACAAAGAATGCCTTCCGTCATGGTGACCTCTCAAAAGAAGTGTATCTGCAAGAACATCCATGATTTGTTGTTGCAAAAGAGCGTTTTACCAAAGAGTTTTGCCTTTGTCACCCCCTTTTTAGACTAAAGAAATATCATTTGGTCTTGTTCAACAAACTCATTACATTTCTTAAACAGTAGGGATTAAAGCAATTACCCACGACCATTCTCTTTTTTCCCTTTATTCTATGTGGGGCACATATTTCTTGATGTCTAGATTGATTTTTTTGTGATCACCGGTAATGATATACAGAGCATCTCAATCTAAAAAGGCTCTCCATAATGACTTCTATAATAAAGATTCAAGAATCTTTTGTTCATCCTTGACATTGAAGTATTACGATCCAACCAGACTCAATTTAAAGGTGATATTTCCTAAAATTACTAAAAGAAACAAGGATGACTAATACAAAGCATGCATCCACTCCTATGGTATCACCTGAAGGCTCAAATTTGGGAAAGCTATCCTCCAATCTTGAAAAATATCGGTGGATAGTCGAAAGACTGTCCACTTGACCATAACATGGTCTGACATTTCCTATGAAGATGGGGTTTGTCAATCAACACATAATCTCGCCCCTCTAGTCTCACTAGACTAGTATACAACAATTCTCGAGGTACTTGAAAAGTGCTCTAAGAAGAGCTCTATTTTATGAACAACCTCAGAAAAACATGCTCTTTGTCACTAGATATGTAGATGCAGACTGGGCTAGAGACTCTGAATATAGCAAATCAACATTAGGCTACTAGTTTCTATTGGGGAATCACATGACTGCTTGGAAGAGAAGGAGACGCTTGAGTACGAAGACGAGTATAGAGCCATGACACATGCATGTTGTGACTTGCGGTGGGTTCAATCCATTCCTTTTAAATTCAAAATCATATGCAGTCCACAATCTTACTTTATTGTAACAATCAAGATGCTTTTCATATTTGCAACAAAAGTTTCTTCCACAAGCGCACAAAGCACATTGAGGTTAACTACCACTTGTATGTGATCTTTTAAAAGGTAAGTAAATAGCGACGTCGCATGTGAAGATCAAAGATTAAGTGATGAACATACTTACCAAAACATTCCTCCTTATCCCTTTTAGTATATGAGCAAGAAGTTCAGATTACTCAATGTACGCTCTACAACTTAAGGGAGAGTGATAGCATAAGTGACTTATAAGTTATTTGGCTTGGGTCATTTATGCTTTTACTTATGCTCGTTACTTAAGTGACTAGTTTATCATGTAATATCCATGCAACCATACTTAAAGGAGACCATGTACTTAGATATGAGATAACAAGGATTATTGTAGTCTCTCTCTTCTCTACAAATGAATGCAAAGAATATTCTAAACGATGTATGATATATATCAAGAAGTGAAGTTAATATTTCATGTCATGTCTTTTATTCTTCTACAAAGAAATGACTACCCTAATTGACATAGACACTGCATAGAAACCAAACTAAAGATGGAAATCAAGAAATATCAGGAACAAAATAAAATTGGTTATTGGCACATAATATAGAAAACTATATTTTGAAGATTTCTATAATGGTGTGGAGCATTATAATCCATAGATATGCTCTACGATCCGCAAAGTCAACTCATAGTGGCAATATACGCAAGGCAGAAAGCAAGGCGCACCCTTAACAAGGATTGATGCAATTATGTTGGTTCTTTGGGATTTAAAGAGGATCCTTTGAAACAGTATTTTTTATGCTTGTCATGGGAACTTGAAAGTGTAAGGATTTCTTATTGTCGATTGTGATGTCTCTACTATTAATATGTATGTCAACTGTCCATCACTGGACATTGTGTCTTTTTAGGAGACAATATGGTATCTAGAATACCAAGAAGCAAATAACCAAATCTATTAAAGACTACAGAGTCAAAGTAAAGAGCCATGACTCACACTATTAGTGAATTCTTTGAGTTAAAAATATTTTGGAATAACTAGGATACATGTAGACAAAGGAAATGGATCTGAGATGTGAGTCATATGACGCATAAGTTACAATGCACATTGGCTTAAACCCAATCTTCCATGAAAAGGTAAAACACATTGATGTAGACTATCGGTCTATTACATCTTCCTCAACAACCTTCTACCTGTCAAGTTAGTCCTATCAGTTCTTCTGACAAGCTCACAGATTTCTTCACGACTTTCCTTAATGGCGTAGGATTCAATTTTTATGTAACAAGTTGGGTGCCTATCATGTTTATGTGCCAGCTTGAGTGGGTGTTACAATATGTAATCTATACATAAGTACAACTTTTTGATACATTTAGTTTGCACATACATTGAGTCTCATATCGTGGAAATGGTATAATGGTCACTTCCCATTAAGGATGGCAAAAAAATCCACCTGCCATCGACCAACCCACCCCCAAACTGACCCAATCCTTTGGATTTGATGCACATGGTTGAAAGCTATCAAAGACAAGTATATTGCCGGTGTCAGATGCTATCAGATTTTACCCTACAATATGAAAAGTCTTCTCATGTCCATTAAACACTTGCCTCAAGATTTTGTGTACTTCCAAGAAAAAGAAGCTTACTTTTTATGACATGATATCAATAAGGAAAGAGGAGATTATTGACAAAATGTTGATTAGTTGATCTAAGATTTTGTTCATGTTGTATTGAGATAGTAATACCATAAGTAGATTTTAAGAAAGGAAATTTGTGAACAAAGAAATAAGAGACAACAACAATATCGTATAAAAAATGAAAATAATAAAAAAGGGTGCAATAATATTGTATAAAAAAGAAATATGAGACAGAAGCAATATCATATATATTTTTTGTTCCTATCAGGCCTGGTGTGATTATTGCTCCACTTTGACATATGCGGGGCGGCCCTCTGTCCGAACCATATAAGCGGCCACATAGACTGATTTCCAAAACACTGTATTCCACACATTGCACTTAAGACGATGTGTGGTTTGCAACTAACAATCAAAATCTCAATCTATTAAACAGATGCGAGTATGTTTTTGTGCTGCTGATACACTCGAATAATGCAGTACGATAAAGTCGACGAGCTGCTTAGTACACACAACGTTATATCTTGGTCATTACACCGTTAAAAACTCTATAAGCTGACTTCATCTCTATGATTTGGGAAACCAATAAAGGTTCTAGCTTTATCAGTCTGTTATCATCGACAACGCTACTGTAGTGGTCATTCTGGTTGTCGATCTTGCCCTCCTAAGAGGTGACAGTACTACAGCCGTCGACGGTCATTGTAGATGCATTCCGCGGCAGAAATATATACCTGGCATAGGAAGCCAAAGCCGCCCTCAGTCAAAGCCAAAGTCGCTGCACTGCAACGACGAGTTATCATAGCCAAAGCCGCCATCAGCCGCCGGGGCTCCGACGCCTGCATAATTGAAATTTGCAATTCCACGTAGTGTCTATCTAGGGACTCCAACTTTCCAACAATGGTGGAGGATAGCAGCTCTAGTGTGAGGATAGGAATTGTGGTTGCATTCAAATGCAAGTCAACACCATTCAGCATGAATTCGACGGGGACTGGACATGGCTTCAATTCCTCCAAGAAGAAGTTCAAATCACCTATTTGTCCAGCCGGATGCATTGGCTTGCAGTATCTCTCCGTGCAGAAACAAGAACCTTGATAGGCGGCCAAAGGCATGTTGAAGATAAATGGATCATAGAAGGCATTCATGCCGACATCATCTCCGACTGTATCAGAAGGTTTATGGAATTGACAAGGGATGGAGAGACGAACAAAAAATGATCATTTGTTTGGGTTAGTCTTGTCTTATTTATGATCAAATATTCTGTGGAAGGCTCGTGGCTTTTCTCCCGCTGCATGCATGATTGCACCAGAGCAAATGGTGAACGGATCTCCGCGGGGCCCAGATGTCAAGCATCCATCCACCAGAACCAGGACTGGATCCCCACTTATATATTTAATCTTGGAGTGGGTTGGGTGGCAGTGGATGGACGCTGGTTTTCACTTTTTGCCATCCCTATTTCCCATCTTTAAAAAAAATGTGTGTCTAGTAATTATACAATCAATCAGACTCCTTCCATCTTGCATGTTATGAAACTATTTCCATCATGTCGAGCTTGTTGACTTATTCCTGCTTCTTGCCACTGAGCAGTAAGAAAACCTTGAAAACCAGCCGTAAAGTTTTAAGATGAAGCGACAATTGAAAGATACGCTCCCACTCAAAAGAGAAGCTATTTTTTGTAAGATTAAATCCCATGAGCTTTGCTAATTGATATGTCCTTGCCTGCTAAATGGTTTTGAGGCAGTAGCTTGCTCACTTTTCTTTTATATATTTGATCTTTTCTTATATATTGGAGTTATTCGTCAAATAACTTTTTCAAATTTGTAATTCCATCTGATTGAATGTCTTAATATGCATCTGGATGGATATGCCTAGCTGCCTGAATTTAGATTTTGAAAATAAGTATTCTTTTCTACAGAGCAAAAATGTAGTGATGGGTTTAAAGTATATATGCAGAACTATGACTGACCCTGTTGTCCTATTTGAGATATATAAACAAAACACATGCATTGGACATATGAGTCAATCATAATATTCCTAATTTACCGACATCACTGAAGTGGGAGGCTTAGACCACAAGACACATCAAGTCCTTAGGAGATACCAAACAAACAAGAGAAAATATCTTTGAGAATATTAGTATGCAGCAAATCTGCCTGCATAAATTAGCATCAGACTACAATCAAACGACTATGCTAAAAGAGCTTCTTACAAATCAACTAGGCTTTGTTTTCATTCAAGGCTTGATGCAAGGATTTTCAATTTGATCCATAACATGCAGCAATGCAATGAGCACTATGGTAATCATTATCATCATTGAAGCCAGAACCAAACTGGTTAGGATCAGCTACATGGATCTTTCTTCTTTGAATAGTTGCACTTTAGGTCATATTTTCATTCTTAAATACCGTAACAATGAGTCTCTTTGAAAAATGACGAGTTACCTTTATTCTCTCATCCAAAAATATGTACAAAGAAATGTGAAATATAGGAAAGGAATGTGAATGACTATATTATCATACACACTCCTTTACCTACCCTTAGAAAACCAATATTGTTTTCTACTTCTCTTACATGACTGTGGTGACTACATTGAATTTTAACTCACAGTCTTTCAATTTTTTATCTACTGATTTAGCATAATTTCCTAAAATATTAAATCTCTATATTATTATGTGCAACCTTATTTTAGATGGCATGTGATGTTCACATTGCTTTACATTGTAATTACATAGACAACTTTGTTACAACTAACTAATTCTTTTTTTCAGGGTGGGCTGTTAGTTTGGCTACAGGCGAAGACAGTTCTTATGACTTTTCTTTCTTCAATGTGATTATTGAGCTCACAGATGCTGATCATGGTTAGTTTTTCTAATTTTTTCATTTGATCATTGGGGTTTGTCATACAAGAGGATTCACAAACAGTTTGGGACTCATGCCTCTGCGAAAACATTTTGTAGACAATCATTTGTTTTTTATTTACAAAATTAAATTTTCTGACAAATATTTTTTGAATGTCCCTTTTTGTTATTGTTCACATGCATTCACATTATGTTAATAGTATTATAGACAAGCTTACACCGAAAGAACGATATACACAAAACACAAAAATATCTATAAGCAACAACGTCGACGATGAATGATGCATGCATGCATGCAAGTAAACATATTATTGACTTTGCTATCATTAATAGGGTGGTGTTTGATTTTGTGGTGAAGTGGATGAACTCGTACAAGGTATAGGCTACCAGGAAGAGAGAAGGTTCTTTTGCCTCTTCTCTATTTATTGTGGAGATTTGGGATGGTTGTTATTGGGATACATTTCATGACATCTTCTTCAAAACATGGATGATGAATAGTCATGGTAGGATAAATGACATGCTATATTATAAGTGACAGTTTCAACTTAAGTTGGTTTTATAATCCTTAAAATGCTAGCTATAATTATTCAATCACATAGGAAGAAAATCGTCTATTTGATAAAACATTGTATTTATACAAAGTAGAGAGGTGTATTTATATTGATGCATGATGATATAGTTAGTGTTATTTTAAAATAAAAAATATATGATAGCACAAACATGTGTATATATATACGTGTACACCTTGTTGTATGGATCCTGACTTATTTTGATTGAAAGAGGCTTGGCAAAGAGACATATTGCGTGATCTTGAGTGTTTGGTATAGATATTTTGTTGAGCATTACAACATGACCAAAATGTAAATCCACCTCAATATATTCAATCACGTCATGGAAATTGATATTCAATAAATGGGGGTTTCACCTTTTTAATACATAGGTATAGGAGAATCAATCAGATGCTCAATTAATTGTCACAATAATCTCATCATAACATTCTCTACAACTACCTCTAGGATAAAACATATATGATAAATTTTGTCAATATATGACTAGATCTGAATGATAACAATTCCATACAGATCACAACACAATTTTTATCATTATTTCTAGAGACCCCCATGATATATATAGGTCAACAATGCAAAAGACAACTTAGATTTGTAAGAGAAACTATGAGGAAGAGCCTACTATTGTATTCATTGATTTAAGTAACTTTTATATTTGTATAGTCATGCTTTAACATTTTTCCTCTTATTATAGTCCCATCTTATGTAATTAGGTTTGGCACATTTACCCATATACATATGAGTAGATAACTTTTTATGTAGTATAAAATGAGAGAATAGTATTTGATATCTAAAACAATTACAATGCTCTCTCTTTTATAGGATAAGAGAGTAAAACATGAAGTAGAGATAAGCAATATGGGATAAAAGAGAGAGGCTAATAGACAAGATAAGTATACAGCCCATAACAAAATAAACAAATAAACCCAGTAAAATCTATATGCTAATACTCCCCCTCAAGTTGGAGCATAGATATCAATCATGCCCAGCTTGTCCATCAGAGTAGTGAATCTAGTCTTCAGAAGAGGTTTGGTGAAGATGTCTGCTACTTGATCCAAAGTATGTGTATATGGTTTGATCTGGCCAGATAAGACAAGTTCCCGTGCAAAGTGGCAATCGACTTCAATATGTTTAATGCGTTCATGGAAGGTAGGATTGCTGGCAATGAATATAGCTACTTTGTTATAACAGTGCATGGGAATAGGTCTAAAATCAGAAATACCAAAGTCTTTCAGAAGACCACAGACCTGTAAGAGTTCACACGCAGTATGAGCCATTGCTCAATACTCAACTTCAACACTCGAACGAGCAACTATAGTTTGCTTCTTGTTGCGCCAAGTAACCGGGTTACCACCTACAAAGGTGCAGTACCCAGATGTAGATTTGTGATATATCTTGCATCTTGCATAGTCAGAATCAGAATAGCTAATAAGAGTACGATGCCCATGTTTTTTTGTAAAGCATGCCTTTTCCTGGAGAGCTTTTTAGATACTTCAAAATATGGCATACAACATCCCAACGACATTGTCTGGGTTTATCTAGATGTCTACTGACCAGACCAACAAAAAAAGTGATATCAATCCCAGTAATAGTGAGATATATAAGTTTTCTTACTATTCTACGATACTGATGATTGTCACGGTAAGGAAGCAAACTGTCATCATCCAAGTCAGTATTAGGATCCAATGCGGTAGCAATAGGTTTTTCCCCAAACATTCCTATTTCAGACAGTCGATCCAGAACATATTTTTGTTGTGATAAGCATAGACCAGAAGACGAGCGAGAGACTTCTATGCCCAAAAAGTATCTCAATTTTCCCAAATCTTTGGTAACAAAGTTCTTTTAGAAGTAATCTTTAGTGCCCGGAATTCTTACTTGATCACTGCTAGTTAATATGATATCATCAACGTAGAGAATCAGGATTACAAGATCAGAAGTAGTTTATTGATAAACACAGAACGATTAGACTGAGAATGACAAGAATTGAAATTTTGTAGAATGGAACTCAGTTTGTCAAACCAGGCTTGAGGACTCTGTTTTAGTCCATAAATGGCTTTACAGAGGCGATAGACTTTGGATGACTCCCCCTTAATAACAAATCTGGGAGGCTTCTCTGTGTATACCTCCTCATGTAAATCTCCATACAGAAAGGAATTTATGACATCTAATTTGAATAAAGGGCAGTCAGAATTTACTGCCACAGAAATAAGTACTGGACAAAGTTCAGGCGAAACAGGAAAAAAGGTATCAAGTAATCTATGCCATATGTTTGAGTGTATCCTTTGGCTATGAGACGAGCTTTCAATCGCTCAATAGTTCCATTTGGTTAATATTTGATTGTACAGATCCAATGACAACCAACAGGTGAACAATCAACAGGTGCATCAACCAACTCCCATGTACTTCGATCAGTAAGGACCTACATTTCAAATTCCATGGCTTTATGCCATGTAGGATACTGAAGAGCCTGGGTAGCATTTTTGGGAATAGAAACAACATATAGAGAAGAAGTGAAGTTTGCAAAATTAGTTCCCAAGTTAGCAGTAGAATAGAAATTCCCAATTGGATGCTGAGTGCAAGACCGAGTTCCTTTGCGTAGACTGATATGAATATCCAAGTCAAAAAATAGCTGGGGCGGAGGTGGATCTGTCGATGAGATGGATGACTTCGAGGGACCATATAGGGAGTTGTAGCTTTCAGTCTTCTTTGACATACTTCCAGCGGAGGGGCCGATGCAACAGTTGTATCCGGCAAATCAATATCATCAATCATAGGTAAATGAGTATCCATTAGTAAATCAGATGTCAGAGCGGAGCCAACAAAAGAATAGAACGGCCTATGCTAAAAAAAGATGACATCGGCAATAACCATCTACTTATTTGTAGTAGGATCATAACAAAGCTTCCCTTTTTGTGTCCTTGAGTAGCCTAAGAAAACACACTTGGTTGCACGTAGATCTAGTTTGGTTAGGCCAGGACACAAGTTTTTCACAAAGTAGGTACTTCCAAAATTTTGAGGAGGCACAATAAAGAGAGGTGCATCAGGGTATACAATTTGATTTGACACTTGATTGCTAAGAATAAAAGAAGGCATGCGATTAATAAGGTAACATGCGGTAGAAACTACTTTCGGTCAGAAAATTTTGAGAACATCAACCTCAAGAAGATGACAATTCTTACGTTCGACGACTCCATTCTGTTGAGGTGTGTATGCACAAGAGGTTAGACGAATGGTACCCATTTTTCAATAAAAACGACTGATAGAGGTTTGCATAAATTCAAGGGCATTACGAACACTGAAGATTTTTATAATTTAATCAATCTGGGTATGAATCTCAGCAAAATAAGTTGTGATTATATCAACTATGTGAGATCTGTCCTTTAACAAAAATAACCTGGTAGTTCTAGGGAAATCATCAATAAAACTCATAAAGTACCAAAAACCAGAAACACTAGTAACAGAACAGGGGGTCCAAATGTCAGCATGCACTTATCAAACGGATGTTTTGAGCCAATATAGGTTTTTTGGGGAGAAGTAGATCTAGTCTATTTTCCCAACTGGCATGTTTCACATTGAAAAATGGAATAAGAAATATCAGGCAGTAAATGCTTCAACTTAGAAGGTGAAGGGTGAGGCGTCTAGAAGACAAGAAGGTTCACATGTGTTTTCCAGCAACCAACCATTATGGATATGCAGAGGATTGCTAGTCTTCCTGATGAATCAGAAAAGTTCTGTTCAAGACCGATGAAGGCAGCAGGGCCTGATGGCATTGATGCTGATTTCCTTCAACAGAATTGGGATGTGATTAGAAGATCAGTTTGCATTACTGTGCAAAACACTTGAAACGATATCCCCCTGACGTCTGCATAACTATTATCTCAGGTACTTCATGCAGGCGTATGATCCACTCAACATACAACTGAGCCATATCTGCAACTTTGTAATTAGTTTTGAAAGGCAAGAAATGAGTAGATTTTGTAAGCCGGTCAATAACCACCCAAACAACATCATAAACTTTCTTGGACTTGGGGAAACCAGTAACGAAGTCCATTGTGATTTTCCCCCACTTCCATTCTGGAATTTCAAGAGGGTGAAGAAGACCACCAGGTCGTTGATGTTCGATCTTGACTTGCTGACATGTCAAGCACTTCACGATGAATAGAGCTATATCATTCTTCATGTTCTTCCACCAGAAGCTTCATTGTAAGTCCTTATACATCTTTGTTGTGCCAGGATGAATAGTGTACTTGGACCCATGAGCTTCACTCAGAACCTTCTGTCTCAGATCACCAACATTAGGAATCCACAACCTTTGTTTGAAGCGGACAACACCATCCACTCCGATAGAGAAGTCAGATTACGGTTTCTCAGTTAAAGCTTTCATATCCTCAAGCTCAGAATTCTCCAACTGTGCAGCCACAACTTCTGAGATCCAGGTTGGTGTAATGGTCAAGCTGGCCATATGAACACACAACTTGTCTTCATCCACTAATTCAGGAGGAGATGGGTACTGACTTGTGTTTCAGTACTGCTTACCACCCGCAGACTGATGGTCAATCTGAGAGAATAATTCAGATTCTGGAGGACTTGCTTCATGCTTGTGTGATGGATTGGGGTGGTCCATGGGATCGGTATCTGCCATTAGCTGAGTTTGCTTACAATAATAGCTACTAAGCTAGTATTGGTATGCCACCTTTTAAAGCTCTCTATGGTAGACCATGTCGTTCACCTTTGCATTGGGATGATGTCGGTGAACGTTCTCTAGTGAAGACCGATGGCATGCAAATGATGATAGAAAAGGTGCAGTTGATAAAGAAACACATGAAAGCTACTCAAGACCGAAAGAAGATGTATGCTGACAAGAAGAGGTCTGATGTTAACTTCCTAGTGGGTGACTATGCATTTCTGAAGATCAAACCTATCTGTTCTATTTCTAGATCTAAAGTTAAAGGCAAGTTGAGTCACCGCTATGTTGGACCATTTGAAATCTTAGATAAGGTTGGAGACTGTGCATACCGCTCAGCCTTACCTCCTTCCTATGATAAGATTCATAATGTGTTCCATGTCTCTGTGCTGAAGAAGTATGTGAAGGACTCATCTCATGTGCTTACCGTTGAGCCTTTGGAGATACATGAGAATCTGACCTACGAAGAGCTACCTGTGAAGATTCTTGACCCCCGAGTAAAGCAACTGAAGAACAAAGAGATTGAGCTGGTAAAATTTTTGTGGAAATATCATGGTCTGGAAGAAACCACTTGGGAGTTGAGAGATGAAATGTTACATACTCACCCTTCTCTTTTTGCTTGAGATTTTGAGGACGAAATCCTTTTAAAGGGGTGGAGTGCTGTAACATAATGAATCTTAGATGTAATATCCATGTAAATTTTTTTCCCAATTTTTCGTTTCATTTCTATCCTTTATGTCATTTATGTTTAATTAGTGGAATTTATAGTGGTTTAGTGAACATTTATTCACTAATTGTACCAATATAAGGGTTTATGCACAAATACCTCAGTAAAATCTTAATTACCATAATTAAGTGCTATAAACCTTAATATAACTTTTGATATGATTTGAAAACATAAAATGAGGCTAAGTTTCAAATTTGGTTTGATTTGGATGTTGTTTGGGCAAGTTATGCAATTTTAGGTACATTCTGGACTTTTATGCAATTTACCCAATTGGAAGGTTTCCTTTGCAAATTATCTCCTGAATTTTAATCCTTAGATATTCCCTTACCATTAACTAAATTTCAAACCATTGGAGAACCTAATTTCACCTTGGTTTGATGGTATTTCTTTCCAAGGGCATTATAGGGATTACCCTCTTTATAAAGATGCTTATCCTTAAAAGCTATCAACCAATGAGGTTATTTCTTTCTTAAAAAATGGTGGGGATGGCCTAGAATAATATATGGGCTCTTAGAACCAACTTTTTATATGCATGAAGCCTCTATGAGCTATCCTCTTGCATGGCCATCAATCCCTAGGCTAAAGACACATGGAAAGTCCCTTAAGACTCCTCATGCTTCACCTCTTTCTATATATAGCCATGTATACCCTTCCCAACTCACAATTCAAAAACTCTTTCTCTCCTTTTATTTCCTCTAGCTTAGATAATAGTTCCTTCTATATTTGGCCATGAAGTTTCTGCCCCAAGGTAATAGAGGGAGCCTACCTTGGTGAAGAAGGCTCCTAGGGCTTCCAAATTGCTCTATTAGGGTTTCTAAAGCTCCTCCTTGGTAATTTCGACCAAAACTAGTAAGTTTCCTCCCTTAATTCCCTATTTTCATACTGATAGTCTTCCTTAAACCTTCTTCTAGGTCGGAACCATGACCATACATGGTAAAACTCCACCTAAAACCCTAAAACATGTCATCTCCTTGCTCTTTTGCTAGGGTTTGCACCTCTAAAGTGAAGAAGGTGATCTTTGCTCAAGAAAGGAGATTGGCTTGGAGCAACAAGACCTTCTAATCTCGGAATCCTTTCTGTTTGAACCTTATTACCTTCCTATAGGCAAGTTTGGTTAACACCCTTCTCATATATTGCTTATTACGTGCTTAAAACTCATGCTTTTATGTTGAAAATCGACGATTTCCATCTCTTTTTACCATGCTCTTCTAAGGTTTTGATTTCTTGCTGTTTTACCTTCTCTAGAAGTTCTAGTTTGGTTACCTATGAAGCTTCAAATCTGATCTTGGTCGAATGGTATTTTCTCCCTCTCCCTCTCTCTAATTATCTCGATCGGTTTGATGATGTGGCAATTTCATATTGGTCAGTATTGCAAAATTCATATCTTCTAAACCGGTTATCCAAATTTGACAAATAAATATGTTTTGGAATTGGAAAATTAATCTATATCTAATAAAAATATTTTAAAGGTCTAATTTCATAGTTTTACGAAGGGTGATTTTTGTAAAACGAATTTAATGCATAAAATCCATAAAAATTACATCTTAAACATCATAACTCCAAAATTAACATAAATATATGTTTTCTTGATTAGGAAAACCTAATAAGTTTATTGGTGATGTTTTAAGAGTCTAAATCCGAATTTTGCTAAAAATCTCTAAAAATAGGGTTTCTATATATTAATGTGCACTATGTACTCTAATACATGTTAATACATTGAAAATAGGCAAAGTGGAACTTGGACTCAATTAAAGTGGTGAAAGTTAGTAATTGATATCGGTAAGAGAGGTATGTGCATTACTTACACCCTATGTTGGGATAATTGCAGCCAAACCCTATATTTCCGTAATGAGGCTTAAATGAACCCTAAATATTCTATTCTTGAATCCTAATGTTGTTCATGCCTCAAATTAGATTATAATTTCTTCTTGTTTGGGTCTTATACCCCACTGACATGCTTATTGAATATTATACTACTCTTGCCATGAATACATTTCTAGCATGTGGATTTATGTTCTATTAAATTTAAAGTAGCGGTAGTTATGTACAACCACCCATAGAGGGCATGTAAATAATCACCCTGGGGAATGTCTTATTCTCCCCATAATATTGTAGGTGACTGGGAATGTCTTATTCTCCCCTCACCTAAGGTTAGAGGTCCGGTAGGTGCCTCAACTTTACTTAGTTAGGCAGACATAATTATCTTACATGTAAATCCTTTTTGATATAATTGTTAATGGCAAGTTTTTTTTGAATATAGCTTCATACTCTTGTTATCTTCATCTTATGATGGACCCTAGCTTGTTTTTATTTTCTTTACTTATCTTGATATCCTAGACTAGTTTTGTGACACATACTTTTCTTCCCTTTCCCTTTTTGCTGGGTGCCTTCCCAACCACCCAAGTGCTGGTGCTGAGTAAGGAGAAGGACAAGTTTGAAGGAATTCATCTCTGGAGTAGATCTCAAGCTATCTAAAAGGTAGGTTGATATAGCTAGATCCTTTTCTCTTATCTTTTTCTTTTGAGAACAATCATGTAATGAACAATGAAAGCCATGTAATAGGCTTAGTTCTTTTATTTCTACTGCTATTGACATTTTGTAATGTATCTAGTGCATGCTTATTTACTTGGAATATTATACATGCATCCCTCAATATCTTTTGTCTTTCTAAAAAGATGGATGTTTTGTACTTCCTTTAAATTTTAGTAAGGAGGTGATCTTGCCTCTTTACAGCACACTCCACCCCTTTAAAAGGATTTTGTCTTTGAAATCTCAAGAAAAAAGAGAAGGGTGAGTACGTAACATTTCATCTCTCAACTCCCAAGTGGTTTCTTCCAGACCATGATATTTCCAAAAAACTTTACCATCTCAATCTCTTTATTCTTCAGTTGCTTTACTCGGGAGTCAAGAATCTTCACAATAGCTCTTCGTAGGTCAAATTCTCATGTATCTCCAAAGGCTCAACGGTAAGCACATGAGATGAGTCCTTCACACACTTCTTCAGCATAAACACATGGAACACATTATGAATCTTATCATAGGAAGGAGGTAAGGATAAGCGGTATGCATAATCTCCAACCTTATCTATGATTTCAAATGGTCTAACATAGCGGGGACTCAACTTGCCTTTAACTTTAGATCTAGCAATAGAACATATAGGCTTGATCTTCAGAAATGCATAGTCACCCATTAGGAAGTTAACATCAGACCTCTTCTTGTCAGCATACATCTTCTGTCGGTCTTGAGCAGCTTTCATGCATTTCTTTATCAACTGCACCTTTTCTATCATCATTTTCATGTCATCGGTCTTCACTAGAGAACGTTCACCGACATCATCCCAATGCAAAGGTGAATGACATGGTCTACCATAGAGAGCTTCAAAAGGTGGCATACCAATACTAGCTTGGTAGCTATTATTGTAAGCAAACTCAGCTAATGGCAGATATCGATCCCATGCACCACCCCAATCCATCACACAAGCACGAAGCAAGTCCTTCAAAATCTGAACTGTTCTCTTAGATTGACCATCAGTCTACGGGTGGTAAGCAGTACTGAAACACAAGTCAGTACCCATCTCCTCCTGAATCTGACCCCATAAATGAGAAGTAAACTTTGGGTCACGATCAGAAACTATTACCTCAGGTACTCCTTGCAGGCGTACGATCCACTCAACGTACAACTGAGCCATATCTGCAACTTTGTAATTGGTTTTGAAAGGCAAGAAATGAGCAGATTTTGTAAGCCGATCAATAACCACCCAAACAACATCATAACCTTTCTTGGACTTGGGGAAACCAGTAACGAAGTCCATTGTGATTTTCTCCCACTTCCATTCTGGAATTTCAAGAGGGTGAAGAAGACCACCAGGTCGTTGATGTTCGATCTTGACTTGCTGACATGTCAAGCACTTCGCGACGAATAGAGCTATATCATTCTTCATGTTCTTCCACCAGAAGCTTTGTTGTAAGTCCTTATACATCTTTTTTGTGCCAGGATGAATAATATACTTGGACCCATGAGCTTCACTCAGAACCTTCTCTCTAAGATCACCAACATTAGGAATCCACAACCTTTGTTTGAAGCGGACAACACCATCCACTCCGACAGAGAAGTCAGATTGTGGTTTCTCAGTTAAAGCTTTCATCTCCTCAAGCTCAGAACTCTCCAACTGTGCAGCCACGACTTCTGAGATCTAGGTTGGTGTAATGGTCAAGCTGGCCATATGAACACACAACTTGTCTTCATCCACTGATTCAACAGGCTGAGGTCTCCATCTAGCCACATGTTCAAGGTTTTCCCATACTGAACATCTCAAAGCAGTACAAACAACATCCTTATTACGACTTAAAGCATCATCTATGACATTCGCTTTACCAGGATGATAGGTAATGGTGAAGTCGTAATCTTTAAGATATTCCATCCACCTACGTTTTCGCAAGTTCATATCCTTCTGAGTCAACAAATATCTCAGACTCTTGTGATCAGAAAAGACTTCAAACTTTTCACCATAGAGATAGTGTCGCCAGATCTTCAAATCATGAACTATGGCAGCAAGCTCCAAATCATGTGTAGGCCAATTAGCTTCATTAGGTTTCAACTATCGAGAAGCATAGGCGATCACCTTTCCATCTTGCATCAAAACACACCCTAAGCCTTGTCTGGATGCATCAGTGTAGATGACATAGGGTATGCCCTCAATAGGCAAAGCAAGCATGGGAGTAAAAGTCAGGCTCTTCTTCATCTTCTGAAAACTGTTCTCACATTCTGGTGTCCAAGAGAACTTGACCTCCTTTCGCGTCAGCTTGGTTAAAGGCAAGGACAACTCAGAGAAGTTCTTGATAAACTTTCGATAGTAACCTGCTAAGCCAAGGAAACTATGGATCTCTGAGGGATTTTTTGGAGCTTTCCAATTAGTCATAGCTTCTACCTTTGCAGGATCAACATCTATATGTCCGGTAGAAATCACATGACCTAGAAACATCACTTCCTTTATCCAGAACTCACACTTTGAGAATTTTACATAGAGTTGATTTTCTCATAGTGTGTTGAGTACAATCCGCAGATGCTCGCGATGTTGTTCTAACATCTCAGAATAAACCAAAACGTCATCGATAAACACCACCACAAACTTGTCAAGGTATGGGCAGAACACTCGGTTCATCAAGTCCATGAAGGCAGCAGGGGCATTTGTCAAGTCGAAAGGCATGACCATGAATTCGTAATGCCCATAGCGAGTTCTGAATGCCGTCTTCGGTACATCATTATCCTTCACGCGCATCTGGTAGTAGCCACTTCGTAGATCCATCTTGGAGAACACATTGGCTGACTTTAGCTGGTCAAACAAGTCGTCGATGCGAGGCAAAGGATAATGATTCTTCACCGTCACTTGGTTAAGCATGTGGTAGTCCATACACATCTGCATCGAACCATCCTTCTTCTTTATGAACAGGACAGGGGCTCCCCAGGGTGAAACACTGGGGCGGATGAAGCCCATGTTGAGAAGCTCTTCTAGCTGCTTCTTCAGTTCGGCAAGCTCGCCAGGGGCCAAGAGGTAATGCGGCTTCGATATTGGTGAAGTTCTAGGTACAAGTTCGATGGAGAACTCCACCTCCCGAGTTGGTGGCAAACCAGGTAACTCCTTAGGAAAGACGTCCGAGAAGTCCTTCACCATATATATGTGGTCGAGAGAAGGAGGTGTAGACTCGAGGACTATAGAGGCTAAGAAAGCTCTACACCCTTGTGAGACTAGCTTTTCAGCTTTGATGGTGGAAATAACAAATTACCGATCTTCTCGCTTCCTACCTTTGACACACAATCTTCCCTCAATAGGATGTGACAAACTAACATTTGATTCTTCACAAAACAAAATAACTTTGTACCTCTTCAACCTATCCATTCCCAGGATGACATCAAAGGCGGTAATGTCGAGCAAGATGAAATATGAGGGAAACATTATACCATATATACAGAGGTCCATGGTAGGAGTTTGGAGATATGAAGAGCAGATCTTACCACTAGGGGTTTTTACATCTAATATATGATCCATATACTCAGATTCTATTTCTAACATAGAAGCAAGCTGACATGATATGAAGGTATTGGATGAGCCAGAATCAAATAGTGCCTTTATAGGATGCATATTAAGATGCAAGGTACCTTCAATAACTTCATTATCTTCGCCTTCTTCCTCAGCATTGAGAGAAAACACTCTCCCATTCCTCCTCTCCACTGGCGGTCACCTCGGGTTCTGGTTATTGTTGTTGTTATTATTCCGCAAAGGCAGATTCTGCCTTGGCTGTTGCGGCTGCTGGGCATTATTTTGTCCTTACTGGAAACGGGGGTAGAGTAGTCGGATATGCCCAACTTGGACACACTCATGGCAGGTCAGAGGAGGCTGGTTGTCTCTACGAGCAGGTGCATTGTTGGCAGGACATCTCCCTGGAGGATGGTGACGAGAGCACCTATTACACTGATCACGTCTGCGATTCTCATTCTGGGTAGGGTTCTTCCTCTTGTTGTTGCTATATCCATTACTGTGTTCATAAGATTGGAATCCTGGGTAGGACTCGATGGCCAGGGCCTTATCCACCATCTGTTGGAAGGTGAGTGGAAGTTGTGGAACAAGACTTCGACTCACTTGGTAGTTTAGGCCCTCCAAGAACAATGTTGCCCTTCTCTCGGCTCCAAGGTCGGTGGCATAGCATTACAAAAGTAGAAACCGTTGGATGTAGTCAGCCACACTCATGCTTCCCTGCCTGAAGTTGTAGAACTCGGCTTCCTTCTTCCTCAAGAAGGTAGGATAGATGTACTTCTCCCTGAAGAACTTCAGGAACTGGTCCCACTCCATGGTAGAGGTGTCTCGAGTGCGGGTGACACCATTCCACCAGACACGTGTCGGTCCGTCCAGCACATACGTCGCGAACCGAACTTTCTGGTGAGGAGGGCATGCCATACCCTCGAAGGTCCGATCCAAAGCCAACACCCACTCATCAGCTTTATCCACCATGTTGTGTTCACTTTCACCTTTGAAGTAGGGTGGCTGCATCTTTGTGAAGTCAGTGAGGGTGAACTCCCTCGGCTTGTTGGCATTGGCAGCCACTATGTGGAGTTTCCCCATTAAGGTGGAGAGCACATGGCATAGCATTGCCAGCCCTTGCTCCGGTGTGAAGGAAGGGGTGCCTGGAGTAGCAGGGTTGACCACACTATGGCCGGTAGGAGTCACATGAGTGTTTTACACATTGGATTCATTAGGGTTTGACTCCTTTCCCTTGATCCTACTATCGAACAAGTCACCTATCCTGAAAGGTAGGGTTAATATGTTAAGTTCCCAGGAGTATTTGAATCATAGATGAAAAAGAATAGAAACATAGACGAGAAAATAATATCTAGAATGCTATTGCCTAAAAGCATACTATTTTGGGAAATTTGTATCAGCTTAGGCCAGATCGGTATCATATGGGCACGGGAGTCCTCATAAACCAAGCTAGTGGAGCGGAGGAAAATATTGCCAGCCCCCGAAACCCTGATCCATTCTAGACACCTTTGCTTCAACTTCATGTCATAATAGTTGCCTAAAGGCTCTGATACCATGCTGTAAAGAGGCGAGATCACCTCCTTACTAAAATTTAAAGGAAGTACAAAACATCCATCTTTTTAGAAAGACAAAAGATATTGAGGGATGCATGTATAATATTCCAAGTAAATAAGCATGCACCAGATACATTACAAAATGTCAATAGCAGCGAAAATAAAAGAACTAAGCCTATTACATGGCTTTCATTGTTCATTACATGATTGTTCTCAAAAGAAAAAGATAAGAGAAAAGGATCTAGCTATAGCAACCTAGACATCCTTTTAGATAGCTTGAGATCTACTCCTGAGATGAATTCCTTCAAACTTGTCCTTCTCCTTGCTCAGCACCAGCACCTGGGTGGTTGGGAAGGCACCCAGCAAAAAGGGAAAGGGAAGAAAAGTATATGTCACAAAACTAGTCTAGGATATCAAGATAAGTAAAGCAAACAAAAATAGGCTAGGGTCCATCATAAGATGAAGATAACAAGAGTATGAGGCTATATTCAAAAGAAACTTGCCATTAACAATTATATCAAAAAGGATTTGCATGTAAGATAATTATGTCTACCTAACTAAGTAGGGTTGAGGCACCTACCGGACCTCTAACCTTAGGTGAGGGGAGAATAAGACATTCCCAGTCACCTACAATATTATGGGGAGAATAAGATATTCCCCAGGGTGATTATTTACATGCCCTCTGTGGGTGGTTGTACATAAGTACCGCTACTTTAAATTAAATACAACATAAATCAACATGCTAGAAAAGTAGTCATGGCAAGAGTAGTCATAATATTCAATAAGCATGGCAGTGGGGTATAAGACCCAAACAAGAAGAAATTATAATCTAATTTGAGGCATGAACAACATTAGGATTCAAGAATAGAATATTTAGGGTTCATTTAAGCCTCATTAGGGAAATATAGGGTTTGGCTGCAATTATCCCAACATAGGGTGTAGGGAATGCACATACCTCTCTTACCAATATCAATTACTAACTTTCACCACTTTAATTGAGTCCAAGTTCCACTTTGCCTATTTTCAATGTATTAACATGTATTAGAGTACATAGTGCACATTAATATATAGAAACCCTATTTTTAGAGCTTTTTAGAAAAATTCGGATTTAGACTCTTAAAACATCACCAATAAACTTATTAGGTTTTCCTGATCAAGAAAACATATATTTATATTAATTTTGGAGTTATGATGTTTAAGATGTAATTTTTATGGATTTTATGCATTAAATTCGTTTTACAAAAATCAACCTTCATAAAACCATGAAATCAGACATTGAAAATATTTTATTATATAGAGATTAATTTTCCAATTCTAAAACATATTCATTTGTCAAATTTGGATAACCGGTTTAGAAGATATGAATTTTGCAATACTGACCAATAGGATATTGCCACATCATCAAACCGATCGAGATAATTAAAGAGAGAGGGAGAGGGAGAAAATACCATTCGACCAAGATCAGATTTGAAGTTGCATAGGTAACCAAACTATAACTTCTAGAGAAGGTAAAACAACAAGAAATCAAACCCTTAGAAGAGCATGGTAAAAAGAGATGGAAATCGTCGATTTTCAACATAAAAGCATGAGTTTTAAGCATGTACTAAGCAATATATGAGAAGTGTGTTAACCAAACTTTCCTATAGGAAGGTAATAAAGTTCAAACAGAAAGGATTATGAGATTAGAAAGTATGGTTGCTCCAAGCCAAGCTCCTTTCTTGAGCAAAGATCACCTTCTTCACTTTAGAGGTGCAAACCCTAGCAAAAGAGCAAGGAGATGACATGTTTTAGGGTTTTAGGTGGAGTTTTACCATGTATGGTCATGGTTACGAACTATAATAAGGTTTAAGGAAGACTATCAGTATGAAAATAGGGAATTAAGGGAGGAAAATTACTAGTTTTGGTCGAAATTACCAAGGAGGAGCTTTAGAAACCCTAATAGAGCAATTTGGAAGCCCTAGGAGCCTTCTTCACCAAGGTAGGCTCCCTCTATTACCTTGGGGCAGAAAATTCGTGGCTAAATACAGAAGGAACTATTATTTAAGCTAGAGGAAATAAAAGGAGATCAAGAGTTTTTGAATTGTGAGTTGGGAAGGGGTATACATGGCTATATATAGAAAGAGGTGAAGCATGAGGAGTCTTAAGAGACTTTCCATGTGTCTTTAGCCTAGGGATTGATGGCCATGCAAGAGGATAGCTCATAGAGGATTCATGCATATCAAAAGTCAGTTCTAAGAGCCCATAGATTATTCTAGGCCATCCCCACCATTTTTCAAGAAAGAAATAACCTCATTGGTTGATAGCTTTTAAGGATAAGCATCTTTATAAAGAGGGTAATCCCTATAATGCCCTTGGAAAGAAATACCATCAAACCAAGGTGAAACTAGGTTCTACAATGGTTTCAAATCTTGTTAATGGTAAGGGAATATCTAAGGATTAAAATTCAGGAGATAATTTGCAAAGGAAACCTCCCAATTGGGTAAATTGCATAAAAGTCCAGAATGTACCTAAAATTGCATAACTTGCACAAACAACATCCAAATCAAACCAAATTTGAAACTTAGCCTCATTTTATGTTTTCAAATCATATCAAAAAGTTAGATTAAGGTTTATAGCACTTAATTATGGTAATTAAGATTTTGCTGAGGTATTTGTGTATAAACCCTTATATTGGTACAATTAGTGAACAAATGTTCACTAAACCACTATAAAATCCACTAATTAAACAGAAATGACATAAAGGATAGAAATGAGAGGAAAAATTGGGAAAAGGTTTACATGGATATTACATCTAAGATTCATTATGTTACAAAGGGTTTCCCAAGCGATAGTGCCACTAGAGGTCTGTCACAGAAGTAGTCGGTAGAGCAATAGTCTTTGACGTATCCGGGTAGTATAAGCCGTCTGATCCCTCATGGACCGAACCAATCTTCATCCCCGTGCACAGATCCTGAAATATAACACCATCCCAGTCAAAGTGATGGAGCACCGTAGGGTTTAACAATTCTACTCACAGATAAGAGATTAATCGATGATTTAGGAACATATAGAGCTGAGCGTAATTCTAGAAATAGGTGTTTGAGAACCATCAATGGGAGTAACATGTGGAATAGTTGAAGTTTTATGGAGTTTCAACATAAAGTATGATTGTAAGTAATATGTGAGGTTGTTCCAGAGTCGATCACCCATGTATCTTTACCAGACTATGCAAGGAGAGAAAAACTTCCATCAGTAGAAGCCTTAGCAGAGGAAGCTAGTCAAGCTTGGAGTAGCTTTTCAAACTCAGAGCGGCTCCATTCTACAGAAGGTGGGGCAAACGAAGATGCAATAGTGTCCGGCTGGTCTGACGTGACTTGATTTTCTCATGCAGGTTTGCCATACTTGATCCAACAATGGTATTCAATATGATTTGTACGTTTACAGAAGTTGCAGTAGCGTTATTCGGTAGAGGAAGACTCAGAGCCAGATGAGTTAGATCCAAGGTCGGGTCCAGCAGTAGAGCAACCGCGACCACACCCACGACTGTAGTCATGACCACAGAAAGAATCACCAGAATGAACGATAGGGGCAGCTGCATCAGAGGGATCAGGAGAAACTGGAGAGACAAATGGTAAGCGCTGGATGCATTTCAAAACATCTCCCAAGGTAGGTAGAGGATCACTGGATATGATATGAGAAACAATGCCAGCAAAGGAGTGTAGTAACCCAACAAGGAACTGAACTAGCTGAAGTTTGTTGCACTGACGTCGAATTTCCTTAATATCAGTTGTGGGCGGGTGATAGATCTCGAATTCATCCCAGAGTGTACATCATTGATTGTAGTATTCTTCCACATAATAGTATCAGTGTACTCCTTCTTGGCTAGGTGTTTGAAAATTTGAAACACTTTCTTTGGATTTTGTTGTTGAGAATAAATGTAAGAAAGTTGACTCTACATGTTCTTAGTCGTCCGATGCCGAAAAAGGGATTGGCTGATCTTAGGTTCAAAATTGTTGACCATTCAAGTCATAACACCAGAGTCCTCCTTTGTTAAAAGATCATACACCTGTTTTGTTTTATCATCCACAGTTATAACTGGAACAGCCAGGGCAATAGTAGAAAGATTGGAGTAGTGTCCTTAAGCCTTAACATAAATCTCAAAAGAGGAAGACCAAGTGTGATAGTTGGATCCATCCAACTTAACAGTAGTGACACACAGATTCAGGAGCAAATTGGTGTAGCAGTCAGTAGAAAATAGAAGTAGTAGAAACCCAACACATGGGAAGTAGTAGACTTTAAGGAAGAACTAGTAAAACCCGCATGGGGGTAGAAAGTAGCAGCAGGAGATCTGACACATCAGATATAGAAAAAAATCCCACACAGGGGTAGAACAATAGATAAAGACCTATGCCAATATGGGGAGAAAGTTACTCCACCATGAGGCATAGGCAGTCAATGAGGATGGGGTGGATAGATGAGTGGGAAAGAATTAATGGTGGAGAAGAGGGACAAAGGGAAGGGGTGGAGGGGATGTTGGGGTGGTGGTGGAGAGAAGGTGAGGGTTGTAGCGACAGGTATGTTGCTGCCATGTGCAGCGACAATGACAGGGAGGTTGGGGGACAGGTGTGGCAGCAATGAGGATGGGGGGTGGGGGGACAAGTGGTTGGCAGCGTGTGGGAGAATGGAAAGGAGAGAGCAGTGGGTGAGGAGTGGAAGAGACGACAGGGGGTGGGTGGCATAAAATAGAGGGGGGGGGGCGGAGACCACAACATGGTTGGAGGGGGGAAGGAGATGGGTGTGGCGGAGGCGCTAGGGTTAGATGGGGTGTCTAGGGTGAAGGAGGCATTAGGGTAAGGGTGGAGAGGAGAAAGGATTATGGAGGATCAAACCGCTCTGATACCATATAAAATGAGAGCAGTATTCAATATCTAAAACAATTACAATGCTCTGTCTTGTATAGAATAATAGAGTAAAACATAAAGTAGAGATAAGCAGTATGGAATAAAAGAAAGCAGCTGATAGACAAGACTAGTCTAAAGCCCATAACACAATAAACAAATAAACCTAGTAAAATATATATACTCATATGGAGTACAGACAAACAACATATTATTCCATTCTAGCGAAGTAGAAATCCTACATAGATTAGAAATCCAGTTGACAAGATGACGAAAAGACTCTTTTATTAGCTAAGTTTGAGTTTTGCTCAAAATTAGTTGGCCTTCTTTCTACCTTAGCTTTGACCATGTAAGGCATGAAAAGGAGATGCTATTCTTAATTAGTTTCTAATATTGAATAAGATTGCAAGTGCTTTTCTACATCCATAGTTTTCAAGTTGAAGATAAGGTAGAGTTTGTTGATAGTGTTATAAACTCTCTAGAAAATATTCTTTGATGAGGCAGATGTCTATACCTAGCCTCTGCATCATCAAGATGAGTTATGGGTACGTACATGTGCATTTATAGTCATACATCAGACAGAGATGGTCCACTTGGACTGTATTTGTATTTACGGTCCAACACTAGACCATAATGAATCCAACACTGAAGCATACATTTTGTTAAATTCAAAATATAGTTTGTGTCATGACCTATGAATTTGTCATTGAAAAACAACTGTAATGCTTCTTAAATTTTGGTTATGGGCCCTATTCTAATAAATAGCCCCCCAACTATTCCCAAACATGAAAAGCAATGAAGAGACATTGTTTTTCAAAGACCTAAAGCCATAAACGGACCAATGACTTCATTTAGGGTTTCATGCCTTCTAGAGTTCCTCTCCAAGAAGTTTTCTTCTTCCACAGTTGGCTTTTTGGGTGTAAAAGGGGATTGGGTTCTTGTTCTCTCTTATGTAATTATCATCTCTTAATCTCTCCATCAATAATATGATCTCCACTAGTAGATGTAGCATGTAGGCTCTCACATTGGGAATTTTCTAAATCACTGTAAATGTCGTATGTGGTTGCTTTCTTGCTACACATTTGATCTTTATCGCACGTATTTGGTTTGGATTACTCGGTCTCACGCTTTCACATCTTTGTGACAAGCTCATTGTATGAGACCCCTAACCTTGCTTAAAGTGTTGAACAAGCTTAATTATCATAATTGAATTCTTATAACCCTAATATAACCTTTTGATATGATTGGAAATCATAAGAAAATCTTAAGTTTCAAATTTGGTCCAATTTGGACACTATTTGAGCAAGTTATGCAATTTTATGCACATTTTGGACTTTTCTACAATTTACTCAATTGAGAGGTTTTCTTTGCAATTTATCACTTGCATTATGTTCCTTGGATATTATCTCATCATTATTGAGCTTTTTGATCCATGGGACACCTATTTAAACCTTGGTTTGAAGGTGTTTTCCTCAAGGGTATTTTTGGGTTTACCCTTCATGGATGAGCTACCTTTAGTAGCTATCAACTAATGAATTATTTGTTTTGCTTGGAAATTCCAGAAATGAGGGATAAGCATGCCTATATGGATGGCAGGAGAGCTTCTTGTGTGTGTTCTTATATATTCTTAATAGTTTAAGGCCATGGACACTTGGAAAAATACTAGAACTTCAACTTTTTCTTTATCTTAAAGTTTCATATACTTATCCCTAAGCACCCAAACGAGCCATTTTCTCTCCACCACTTTCCTCCTTCTATGAACCTCGTTCTCCCTATGTGATGTTGTGAATTTTCTATCCAAGGAAGAAGAAAGAGGGGATCTTCTTGGAAAAAGAATCTAGGGTTGCAGTTGACTTCCTTTTTGGGTTTAAAAAGCTTCCTTCTTGTGATCTTGACCTAAAAGAGTAAGAATCCCCTTATTTCCTCCATTTATTTCTTTTTTATCCTTCCTCCTACCTTTATCTAGGTTGGAACCTTGCTGTTCCATGGTAGAAATTGCTCTAAAGATCTAAAACCCTACCTTTCTTGCTCCTTATGCTTAGGGTTTGCTCATTTGATGAAGAAAGGTGCTAGATGGACGAGTTCACAGCTTATGGTTGGATTTCCTACCTTGCCTACTCGTGTTTTCTTCTGCTTGGGAGTTTATCTTATAATTAGAGGCAAGTTTTATAACTTGCTTTACGTTTATTGCTTACCATAAGCTTGTTAGCTCATGTTCTTGCTTGAAAATGATGATCCATGCACTAAAAAGCTACATGCTTGATTTGGATTTCAATTTTTATAATGCTCCCTGTTCGAATTTTAGTACTAGATGAACCTGTGATCATGTTTACATTATTCCTAAGGTATAATATGACTTGGATCATGTTGGTTTGACAACCTATGGTGCTAAGCACCTATCAACCAATGGTCAATTTTAGGGTTTAAAGCTGATTTCTTCTATAAACACATGACCTGATGGTGGTACCATTGCAACAACTGATGGTGGTGAGAAAGGGTGACAACTTATGTTCACCCCTTAGGTCAGGTGTTGGCCCAATTATAAGCCTACTGATTAACAACTAAGTACCCTAATGATGCTATCAATCAATGGTAATATTAGTTTGATATTCGATGGTGATTAATGAATATAGTGCTGATCTAACAACCTATGGTGACTTAATGGTCACTACTGATGGTGGATCAGGTCTCCACAACCTATGTGAGTTACGCATGTAGTTTTAGCATCAATTAAGCCTTAAACTAAGAGTTTCTTGGGTTATTTGATGTAATGGTCGGACCTATACTACAATTGATGGTTTTAATATATGAACTTGACCTAATGGTTAAAATTTAATGTTTCTTCATCCAATAAATTGGAAGGATGCCTAATGTAATATGTTGGTCCTAATAAAGTGATTTAGATGTTTTCCTTTATGAGATCAACTTAAGAAGTTCATTTATTGACGGCTTGTTTTAAATAAACAATCGCTTGTGGTTTTACCCTACTCTCAATGGAAATTCTAATGTTGTTAATCATGGGATGTCTAGGGTTAAATGGCGACTCTTTCTATAGCACAACTCAAGGAATTCATAGGTGGTTTATCCAAGGATTTTATTTATGTAAACAACCAATGGTCTTACCTTTTAAACATCCAATGGTTCTGGTTGACATAGTGGTATGGTGATATGGGTTGAAAGATGATGGAACAAATGGAGGGTTACCCTTGATAAGGTAGTATTACCTATTCACTCATATGAATAGAAGGGATGATAATCATATTGTGTTGATATGTAACCCTAATGACGTATAGCTTGTTATGACTAGTTTTTTTTTAAATTTACGAGAGAACCGCCCCCATAGAAGCGCCACAATCGTAACCCCCCCAGACAGTGTAAACTCTCGGGGCATGAGAGGGTGAGTGGTCCGGTCACCCCCTCCCGTGCCCAATTAGCTCTGTGTTACTTTTCACAGAGCGCCTTCGGTGTGATTCGAACCCGGGTCCTTCATCTGGACTTACCGAGCCGTAACGAGTCGGGCTACTCTGGCCGGACTGTTATACCTAGCTTTAATATAACTAAATGATGGTAATTGGGTATGAATAGTCCTTGAATGACTAATAAAATCATGGAGTACTCTCTTATTGTTGTTGAAACCTTAGTATGCTATAACCTGATGGTTACACCTTGATTTATGTGTGGGTTCATACTTGAGAATAATATGGAATGTGATGGTGATGCTCCACCCTATGCATCCATGATCCAATGGGGATGTTGCGAGTTAGGTTTTTGGTATGAGTGCTGATTAGTAACATTAATATACTTTATCTTGTTGAACCTAACTCTAGTGCAAATAGATAAAGACGAGTATTCATGTTTAACCTTCTTATATGATGGCATGATGGTGAAATAACCTCCTTAATATGATCATAACCTTAATGTGTTAATTAGTGGTTATCATAGCCACATGGTTGATACTTTCTTATACTAAACATGTGCATTATGAATATTATGAGGGTTAATCATATCTAAATTCCTTGCATGTTGATGTGATAAAGGAATGTTCTTAATGTTAACATAACCCTACTATGATTGTTTATGAATATCTCCCATCTTATTAATGTAATATTGTGCTGATACGATCTATTATATGTAAGTGATGTTGTTGAGCCTTGCTATAAGGCATGGAAAGATAATGATGACCTTATAGGGAATAGTATGATGGCCTTAATGAACTTTGGATATGGTTGAGCCCTGAATGAGGTGTAATCCTCTTGTGTTGATAAGGGTTGACACCCTGAGATATTGTGAAAAAGATTTATATCTTGTGATAGTGATGAGTAGTGTAGTCTCATGAATGGCAAGTGAATAGTACCATGTGATGATGAGATGAGAAATTGTGTTTCACATGCTTTATAACTTTTGAAGTTGTGATACTTATATGATTGCTAGATGTGAATTAGGGTTTGTTTGTTTGTTTGTTTGATGCAACTTTAATTCACCCAATTGACATAACTAATCAAGTGAAACTCTAATCATGTAGTGCCTTGTGCCATAGATCCATCCGAGTGTTAGAACTTGCCAGATGGTGAAACGAGTATTCCTAAGGGAAACTCGGAGCGCATATTGATGAGTATGCGGGATGCTTGTCATCCTGAATTCAATTGTTTAGGGAGGATGACTGTGGTCATACCTAGCCCTCAGTTTGAGAACAGTTGTGTTCGTGTCTCAGTAATTATATATGTGATGATATTGGAGGACAACTATGGTTGTACCTCAGATGGTAGGGTATGCATACCCACCTCCTTTCACTATTTTTGTGACCTATACCAAGGACGGACTAGGCTGTTAGCAGCTTGACCTTATGTGTCGCTATGGCAGACCCATACCGACCAGGGGAGAAGAAGATCTTAGGAGTCTTGCTCTTCCTAGATCTTGTATGACACTGATTGCGACCAAGCGATGGTCAGTTGAAACTTGAGTGGTATCCTCAAATTCCTCAGGGTTTAATAAAAGATGTAATACAACCGTGTAGCATATTTGTTTAGGGTTGTACATGATGTTTCACATTGGATGATAACCCTTGTTTGTTATCTTTACATAAAGATGATGCTTAGTGCGATTAAGAGATAATAGATATACTTAGGTTGTGGATATGCTTAAGATTGTATATGTGTACATATAATATCTATACTTATGTTGATAACTATACTGCTACTGATGATTATAATCATGATTCTAGCTATCTCATTATGTTAGTTATGTTTAGCATGCTAGCTATGCCTTTGTAACAAGAGATGCATATACTACTAATCATGCTTATCCAGATAGTTGTGCTTATGTTGTTAGCTCTTCTTATGACGCTGATATGTTCAACCTGTTAAACATGCTGATGTTGTTAGCTATTCTTATGATACTAAGACTTATTCATGATGTTAGAGATGCTCATGCTTATAGACTCCTTATATTGTTAATAGGGATATGAGAATGGTCTGGATAATGAAGATAGTTATTATATGCTCCTTTATGTATTTTGTTAATCATCATTGCTATTGAGCTTATTTGTTATATATGATTAAACTGCTTAAATTGTCTCATTACCTAAAAATGTTGGAATCAATAAATATTGTTGGAGGTTATATCTCTTGCTGGGACATGGATCTCACCCTTGTGGTTCGCCACATCTTTTTAGGTAATCAGAAGTGACGAAAACAAACCTGTGGCAGCAAAGAGGAGATGTAGTAATGAATCTGTGAGAAAGTTGATTAGATGTTTAGTGTGTCTTAGAGTTGTCCCTGTACTCTCAGGTCCGGGCAGTAAAAGTTTGTATATGGTGTTTCAAATGAATCAGACTTTTTGTTATGACCCTATCTGAGCTTAATTGGTAAGTTAGGATTTAAGTGGATGATTACATACTTTACTAGATTGATAATTACTTAAACATGATTAATGATGATATCTCAATCATGATATGTTAAACCTAATGAGAACCCCAAGTATGATATCTCTTTGTATAATTAGGGTTTGAGAAAATATAAACCCTAGTCATATGAAATTAGGGTTTTCACCAAATAAGCTCATGTTGGAAAGGAATGATAGATTTAGGCATAGGAAAATAGAAATGGTAGTTGGAGGCTTGGATATCACGATCGTTGTGGATAGCACGGCCGTGCTAGGTCATTGGTGGCACGTGCATGCTAGGCCACATGACCGTTTTGAAAGAATTGATCTATTAATCAACTTTTGTACTCAAATCTGATGAAACCAATGCACCACGGCCGTGGTAGGTAGCACGACCGTGTTGTGTCCATCTTGGAACGGCCGTGGCACCTTGCATGGCCGTTCTGGGACATTTTTATTTCAACTGACGTTTCTGCAGAGTGCCTTCATTGGATGCCAATAGTTATTTTGTCATATTAATTGATGATACATCTAGAAAGGTGTGGGTCTAGTTTTTGAATACCAAGGATCAAGTGTTTTAGTATTTTAAGAATTTTCATACCATGGTGGAGTGGGAGATAGAGAAAAGGCTAAAATATCTCCACATGAAAAATAGAGGAGAGTACACCTTCAAGGGATTCTAGGACTACTTCGTGTAACATGAGATATGACATGAAAGGGTAGAGCATGAATGTTACCACAACACAATGGTACAGCTGAGAGGATGAACTCTACCATAGTGGAGAAAGTCAAATGCATGTTAAAGACTATATAGTTTCCAAAGGCATTCAGGGCCGAGGCAATGAGTACTCCATGCTATTTGATTAATCAATCTCAATGAATTCCTTTGGTATTTATACAACTGAGAAGGTATGGACAAGAAAGGATGCTTGTTATGTTCATTTGCAAGTATTTAGTTTCAAGGCTTATGCACATGTTCTAAAGTAAAAGAGGAAAATGTTGGATGATAAGGCAGTGCCATGTATATTTCTTGACTATATAGATCGACGTTGGGGGTTTTCAGATGAGGAAATCTAAAGCAAGCAACAAGCATAGGTTCGGACCGCAAAAGCCTGACTTGGCAGGAAAAAACCTTCTTCTCATTAAAAAACTGGCTGCTGGCTGCTGATGCGCCAACACCCCGCTCGTTAACAAGATAAGGCTGCTCTGCCCTCGCCCCGACCATTTCATTCCACTAATTGGAATGGAATGGGGTAAGGGGCTTCAGGCTGCTGCTGCTGCTGCCGAACCTCCCACCTCGTTTATTAAAACAAACAAGGCTAACGAATGGGGTGTTGGTGCATCAGCAGCCAACAACCAGTTTGTTAATGAGAAGAAGGTTTTTGCCTGTCGGTTTGGGCTTTTGCGGTCCAAACCTATGCTTGTTGCTTGCTTTTTCAGCGGACCTTCGGTCAGGTTCAACTGACTGAAGCTCATTTCAAAGTAACCCGATGGTGGACCAAAGATAAACTTTGACCCTCGTTCTGATCATTCTCTAGGGGGAGGTTGGTTAGCATAATGAATGTTCCATTGTTCCTTGTCTGATTTATCGAGTGAATAATGTTTTCATGATATCTCAGTAGAAAGGGTTGAAACCCTAGATGAGTGAAATGTTGGAAACTTGCAAATAGATATTATGAAATCCATTTGAAGTTTTTATCTTGACATCTTAGAATTTATTTATAAAATGTTATTCTTGATGCATGATCTCTCAGTGAATGGCATGGAAACCTAAATTCAGCTCAATTCTAAGGTTCATACAAATATTGATTGTATATGATTTAAGCAGTCTTTATTCAGTAAATGTTTATGTCGTATGAAATCTTTAAGAGAGCCATGTGATAAGTGAATGAGGTAATTGAAACCCTAAGGATAGGGTGTTACCAAGTGATAAGTGAATGAGGTAACTGAAACCCTAAGGATAGGGTGTTACCAAGTGATAAGTGAATGAGGTAACTGAAACCCTAAGGATAGGGTGTTGCCATGTGATAGGTGAATGAGGTAAATGAAACCCTAAGGATAGGGTGTTCAATAAATCAAGTGTTGTGATATCAAAGTCTCAGTATGAGATGTGGTGATGCTTAACAATTCAATTGCATAATTTTAGTGTATAAAGTGCCAAGTTGACATGTATTCTGTTTATTTAAGAATTTTAGTCTGCCTGTATGTATAGTATGATGATTACTCAGAATATTATAGTGTTTTGAATTTACTGCTCTGCCAAGTTTATATGTGTGAAATGTTTGAATGAGAATACTTGTTTAGTAGACATGATATATGTTTGAATACATGAGAAATGCTATATGTACACGAGTAAGGAGAAACCCTAAGAAAAGGGTAAACAATATGTTAAGCCTTCAGTTTAGTATTATCAGTGAATTCAGTTTAGTAGTCTGAGTAGTCAGTAAGATACAGAGTTAAAAGAAATCAGTCTAAGAGAAAGATATAATCAAGTTATAATAGACTCAGGAGCCTTGAACACCGTAGAACCCCTCTGTGAGGTCTGTGCCTTAGGGGTGAAATGACCTAACCCTGATAGTGTCTAGTATATGGGGGTTGGATCATACCAACAGGTGATACGAGGGATGAAGCCCTAGTGGAAGTCTCCTTAAATTACAGAATGTAGTGTCCAACATCAACCAGAGGGCCTGGTGGCACTAGAGTATAGAAAATCCAATAGGTGGCTTGACTCTCCGCCTGTGTGCTCAGGTTAGAGGAGGAGTTCAGAGGCCAGAGTGCCATTACACTATTGCATACCAGAGTAGTCAGACTTAGCTATCCTGAGGTGTCAGCTAAGTCTTATACGGTGTGATCGTAGTGCACTGTGAGTCTCATATGTAGAGTACATTGCATATGATCAGGGCATAAGCTAAAATATGATCATATAGGTTTAAAGAGTTTCTTATAAGTAAAAAGAGTTAAGAAAGATTTGAATACAGTTTCATAGTAGTTGTTCTTTAAATGCAATATTTACATTCTCTGTTATTTTAACTGTATTGTTTTAGATCCGTTCAATGTAGTAATCACTATTGTTATAATTGATATCAGTTGCTCAAAGGTATAATTGAAATTATATTAGTGCTTTGGACTGTTTCTTTGAAGTTCTCATTCACTGAGCGAGTAGGCTCACCCCTCTACTCAAAATTTTTAGGGAAACCACATGGACTTGAAGAGGGTCAAAGCATCATAGTAGATCTACCACATGAGTTAAGTATGAGATTAGTTAAGTTTAGTCGGTCCTTGTCACTATAGGTCCTTGTATAGATGTGAGAGAATTGTAAATTATAACATACTAAAATCCAGGGTCTTTCCTGCAATTTACCCACTTTTGAGCTTTTCTTTGCCTTCTAGTCCATTTGGAAATTTTTCATAAATTTCCCATCCTTTTGAATCATTTTTGGACTCTATGTGCAATTTGAGCATTAATGATGGTGAAATTCCATTTTTCCCCATTTATGATAATGAAGGGGTGTTTGCACAACTACCACAATTAATATGATTAGTAAGGGCAATGATTCTAATGTTCACCAAAAATGAAATAATAGTTGCACAAATAAGAATTGACTAATGGATAATGTTAAAGTACAAGTTTAATGATTAATGGATGAGAAATGAATAATTATGTAAGTGTAGAGTTAATATGGAGAATAATAACCCACCTCCCTCTCTCTCTCATCTTATGGGGTAATAATACTTGATAGGTTAATTATGCAAAACTCCACTAAACTACAAATTAGTTGACTAATGGATAATGTTGGAGATCAAGAATAAATATTAATGGTTAAGAAGTGAATTAATATGCAAGTGTAAATTAAAATGGTGAATAATGACCCACCTTCATACCTCACTCTTAATATGGGATAATTAAACTTGAAAATGCATGTAATAAGTGAGTGGAGGACACTTGGACTCTATATCTCAGATATGGGAACCAAGGGTTGCTTATAAAAGCTATATATAATTATTTGCCCAAAAATCATATTAATACATGCTTTAATAAGCAACATAATTATTGGAGGCCAAAGGTTGGATGAAATGCAAATATAATTATATAACATGAAACTAGACGTCATTAGAAACCTAGGGTTAAAATTTGAAGTCATTTGGAGTTCGTTTGACCTCCCAAATGCATTAATCAATTTCCTAATAAAGTGTGACATTATAACATTAAGATATCAATGTTACATGCACATTTAAACCAAATTCCAACCTTTAATAGATGTCACACATGCCCGGGCCATCATAGATCATGATCCAATGGTCCAGGATGGACGCAGACCTCATCTGAAGGCCGACGCTTTGTCTCCTACCTTTGGTTAACCAAAGCAGGAACTGAGCAGCTGCTGCTCACTTCCTCTCCACCTTTCTTCCTCATCTCTTCGTCGTTTCTAGAAATTTCTTCTCCTACGAATTTGTGGAGACCTCCCGCATCGAACGAGCCAAACCTCATCACCTCCCATACACTGTAGATGAAACACCATACTTGGTCGGCCATGGCTCCTCACCTCCACCTTCGTTTCGACTCCACAGGCATCCCCACCTATAAATAACACCCTCTCGACCTTTGTCGGCCTCCTAGCAATCTTTCTATCCATTCAATTTTGCCCGAGGAACTGCCTGTGGCTGACGGCGAGGAGATTTTTATCTCGAGCTTGTGGAGATTTTTCATGGAGCTAGGAGCGACCATAAGCGAAATTGAACCCGTACGTACGTTCCTCGTTTAATTCCCTACGTTTCGAGTACCTATACACTTAATTTAGTTGAGAATTGTGGATTTGCCCAACTTCACAAGTTGGGACCTCGACGCCATGTCACTGGCCGAATGTAGAAGAAGGCTGAGTGGTTTTTTATGATTTTGCCCCTTCGTGCTCTTCAGTTCGCCCTTTTTTTATTCGCTGCCCTTTTGGTCTTTGGCCCACATGGCAATTATCTAATTTCTGATTGGTTAATCTTGTTTAATTCATAGGAAATCACTCGTTTATCAGAAAAATGCAAATAAATACTTGTTGGAAATTTAATATTATGTAGAATCTGAATTTGTAGTTTTTGAGTCCTATTTTCCATCCAAAATCTGATAATTAATTCAAACCTCAATTTAAATGTATAAAATGTTATAAAATGATAATTAAAGTGTTTTAACTTTATTTTTAGTAAATAAATATGTTTTATCGATTAGAATAATATTAGGAATCACTTGGTCCTATTTTCAAATGCTTTTTGAAGTTTATCTTAACTATCATTTTAATCACCTTAAATGATCTAAAATGTGTAATTAATCTATTTTAACTCCAAATTGGGAAATAAAATATGTTTTCTTAATCAAGAGAATGTGATTAATCGATTAGACTAGGTTTTTGAACCTTAAATTGTGGTTTTGAAAATAAGTTCCAAAATTAGGGTTTTTCCTATGCTTTATGCCTTAATATATACTAATACATGTGTAATGTTTATAACTAGGGAAAAATGGAAGTGAAAACAATATGATTGGTGAAAGTAATGGTAATGAATCAAAATAAGGTATGTGGATCCTATTTTAGTATGTGAATCCTATGTATGTGATTCCTATTATATATGTGGAATGTATGATTGTGAAATCTATGTGCAAACAATCCTAATCCTTCAGTTGGGTCTTGTCCAACCCTACCTTCATTATGTGCTAGCCTTGTTATCCTTCTAAATGCCTTTATTGGCTCTTTACTTATTTAATGCCTCCATTGCCATTGTGGCTCATGTAGTTGAATTATGTGAATCTTGATACCACTTATGTTGGCTCATTTACTTGGAAATATTGTACATTGATGTTGCCTATGTTGGCCCCTTTATTGAATTACTTGAAATGCCAATGTTGGCTTGCTTAATTGGAATGCTTGTTGGAAATTGTTCCCATTTTCTATGATGCAATTTTATTTATATTTCACTCTACTGCCAAGTGACTTATTTATGCATGATGTATTTATTGGCCAAATGACAATGTAGTGTACATGAGTACAAACCACCCATAGGGCACTGGGGTTTTAGTCACCCTACCACTTTATACATGGCACTGGGGTTTTAGTCCTCCTGCCAGGCACTGGGGTTTTAGTCCCCCTGCCATTTTATGTGGTGAGGTCTGGTAGGTGCCTCACCCTACATTGAGATGAGTTTGTGTCATAATATATTCATGCAATGTGGTTATGGTTGATGTGGATCTATGACAGTCTTCAAATTCTTATTTGTTCATTTGCCTCTTACTCTTGAAATCACTTAGTATAATGGATCATTTATTATTCAATGTTTTAGCTTTATAATTGTCCTTTGCCTTTATTGACACATACATTTTTATCTATCTCTTGCTGGGTGATCCCAACCACCCAGATTAGGGTCAGAGTGCGCATGGAAGCTTGGTGAACCTGCCTAAGGCTAAGGAGATCTTGCACTTCTAGATAGCTTGGACTAGTTGCATAAAATTTTGTTATGTTGCTTGTGGAGACAAGTTGTATTAGTTTAAGTCTTCCTCAACCTAGATCCTATACTTGTATAAAGTTGTACTCCCATCTGGGAAATTTTTATAATGCACCCTTTATACATTTTGAATAAAGTCAAGTTTTATTTCTTCCGATGCCACACATTTGATGTATTTGTTTATCATGTTTAATAGTAGAGACTATGTCTGGAATGACCAAGAGGGTCATGCACAGGCAATGGAACGATTTACTTTTCTTGGGCATTATCGTCTTTTCCCCCTTGTTCTTTCTTTCTACTGCAAACAATTGATAGTTGTAAATGACAGGACTGCCCTCGCAGCTTAATTTTTTCGATTTGGCGACCATGGGTATTTTGGTCATTTCCCCTTCTCACTCACTGTTGATCTAGGTCAGCGAGAGTGGACCTGCCGACATGGCCAAATATGATTGGTCAGTGTTAGCGTGGGCCGGGCCTCAGTGGCCCAATCTCGTTCGTCCATTTACTTTGCTGAAATGAATTTTTTTGCATTCTGATTGGTCTGATTTAAATAATTCATAGTAAATCAATCATTGGTCAGAAAAAAGTGAATAAATAGTTTTCGGAAAGGATTTTTTGAGTGGAATCCGAATTTCTAATTTTTGAGTCCTGTTTCTAAATACTTTCTCAAAGTTTATCTTAAATATCATTTTAATCACCTTAAATGATCTAAAATGTATTTAATTCATTTTAACTCCAAATTGGGAAATAAAAGATGTTTTCTTAATCAGGAGAATGTGATTAATTGATTGGACTAGGTTTTGAGCCTAAAATAGTGGTTTTGAAAATAAGTTCCAAAATTAGGGTTTTTCCTATGCTTTATGCCTTAATATATATTAATTCATGTGAAACATTTATACCTAGGGAAAATGGAATTGGATAACTAGCTTTTGGTGAGAAATGATGATTAAGAATATACAATAAGGTATGTGAATCCTATTTATGTATGTGAAGCCTATTTATGTATGTGGCTCCTATGTGTAATGAATGTGGAATGATAAATGTGAAAATATACCTATTCCTTAGTTGGGACTTTATCCAACCCCACATTACTAAATTTCTAGACTTGTAATCCCTCTAATGCCATTTCTTGGTTCTTTCCATTATTTGATTCTTATAATGCCTAAGTTGGCTCCTTTATTGATGTACTTGATCATTACTTGAAATGCCAATGCTGGCTTGCTTAATTGGAATGTTTGTTGGAAATTATTACCATTTGTTGTGATGCAATTTTATTTATATCTCTCAATGCTTCCAAGTGACTTATTTATGCATGATGTATCTATTGGCCAAATGACAATGTAGTGTACATGAGTACAAACCACCCATAGGGCACTGGGGTTTTAGTCCTCCTGTCATAGGCACTGGGGTTTTAGTCCCCCTGCCACTTTATACATGACATTAAGGTTTTAGTCCTCCTGCCAGGCACTGGGGTTTTAGTCCCCCTGCCATTTTAAATATGGTGGGGTCCGGTAGGTGCCTCACCCTACATTGAGATGAGTTTGAGTCATAATATATTCATGCAATGTGATTAGTGTTGATGTTGAACTATGGCAGTCTTCCAATTCTTATTTGTTCATTTGCCTCTTATTCTTGTAATCTCTTAGTTTAGTGGATCATTGATTGTTCAATGCTTTAGCTTTATAATTGTCCTTTTGCCTCTATTGACACATACATTTTTATCTTTCTCTTGCTGGGTGATCCCAACCACCCAGATTAGGATCAGAGTGCTCATGGGAAGCTTGGTGAACCTGCCTAAGGCTAAGGAGATCGTGCACATCTAGTTAGCTTGGACTAGTTGCATATAATTTTTTATGTTGTTTGTGGAGACAAATTGTATTAGTTTGAGTCTTCCTCTACCTAGATCCTTGTTCTTGTGTAAAGATGTACCCCATTTGGGAAAAATTTTGTATAATACTCTGTATACATTTTGAATAAAGTCAAGATTTAATTTTCCACTGCTACACAATTGGTGTTTTTGTTTGCCATGGTTTTTAGTAGAGACTTGGTCTTTGTAAATGATAGGACTGCCCTCACAACTTAATTATTTCGATTTGGCGACCAGGGGTATTTTGGTCATTTCCCCTTCTCACTCGCTGTTGACCTAGGTCAGCGAGAGTGGACCCGCCGACACGGCCAAATATGATTGGTCCGCGTCAGCGTGGGCCCGACCTCAGTGGCCCAATCTCATTCGTCCATTTACTTTGCTGAAATGAATTTTTCTTGCATTCTGATTGGTCTGATTTAAATAATTCATAGTAAATCAATCATTGGTCAGAAAAGTGTGAATAAATAGTTGTTGGAAAGGATTTTTCAAGTGGAATCCAAATTTCTAATTTTTGAGTCCTGTTTCTAAATACTTTCTCAGTGTTTATCTTAACTATCATTTTAATCACCTTAAATGATCTAAAATGTGTATTTAATTCATTTTAACTCCAAATTGGGAAATAAAAGACGTTTTCTTAATCAGGAGAATGTGATTAATCGATTGGACTAGGTTTTGAGCCTAAAATCGTGGTTTTGAAAATAAGTTCCAAAATTAGGATTTTTCTTATGCTTTATGCCTTAATATATATTAATTCATGTGAAACATTTATACCTAGGGAAAATGGAATTGGATAACAAGCTTTTGGTGTGAAATGATGATTAAGAATCTACAATAAGGTATGTGAATCCTATTTATGTATGTGAAGCCTATTTATGTATGTGACTCCTATGTGTGACGAATGTGGAATGATAAATGTGCAAATACACCTATTCCTCAGTTGGGACTTTATCCAACTCCACATTACTAAATTTCTAGACTTGTAATCCCTCTAATGCCATTTCTTGGTTCTTTCCATTATTTGATTCTTATAATGCCTAAGTTGGCTCCTTTATTGTTGTACTTGATCATTACTTGAAATGCCAATGTTGGCTTGCTTAATTGGAATGTTTGTTGGAAATTATTCCCATTTGCTATGATGTAATTTTATTTATATCTCTCAATGCTGCCAAGTGACTTGTTTATGCATGATGTATCTATTAGCTAAATGACAATGTAGTGTACATGAGTACAAACCACCCATAGGGCACTGAGGTTTTAGTCCCCCTGCCGTAGGCACTAGGGTTTTAGTCCCCCTACCACTTTATACAGGGCACTGAGGTTTTAGTCCTCCTGCCAGGCATTGGGGTTTTAGTCCCCCTACCATTTTAAATATGGTGGGGTCCGGTAGGTGCCTCACCCTACATTGAGATGAGTTTGAGTCATAATATATTCATGCAATGTGATTAGTGTTGATGTTGAACTATGGCGGTCTTGCAATTCTTATTTGTTCATTTACCTCTTATTCTTGTAATCTCTTAGTTTAGTGGATCATTGATTGTTCAATGCTTTAGCTTTATAATTGTCCTTTTGCCTCTATTGACACATACATTTTTATCTTTCTCTTGCTGGGTGATCCCAACCATCCAGATTAGGATCAGAGTGCGCATGGGAAGCTTGGTGAACCTACCTAAGGCTAAGGAGATCGTGCACATCTAGTTAGCTTGGACTGGTTGCATATACTTTGTTATGTTGTTTGTGGAGACAAATTGTATTAGTTTGAGTCTTCCTCTACCTAGATCCTTGTTCTTGTGTAAAGATGTACCCTATTTGGGAAAAAATTGTATAGTACTCTTTATACATTTTGAATAAAGTCAAGATTTAATTTTCCGCTGCCACACAATTGGTGTTTTTGTTTGTCATGGTTTTTAGTAGAGACTTGGTCTTTATTATTATAGGCTTAATAACTTATTGGATAAAATTAACTTTTTCTACAAAATAATTTGTGATAATTCTACATGATTGTTTTAAGGGGAAAATGGAAAATGAATTCATGTTATTAAGGTTTTTGACCTAATAGATTAATTAATGTTGAAATGGCTTAATAAACCCTAATTGTGCTTAAAACCTTTGATGAGGGAAATACACATGATATAATGTTGAGATGTAATTGTTTTGAATAAAATGTGGCACAAGTGATGGTATAATAAATATGATGCCTCTTCATGGTGGAGATTATGCTAATAATACAAAAATGTTGATTATGTCGTGTTGGATAAAAGTTTATAGGTTTTGAGGAAACCTTAGTAAGACTTGGCTTATGTGTAGAGCTTTTAATACCCACCTAGTTGTTTAAGGTTGGGATGTTACTCACTCACTCTCTCTTCCCTCTTGTTATGATTTCGGGGATGAAATCCTCTTTAAGGGGCAGAGTGTTGTAACATACTAAAATCCATGGTCTTTCCTACAATTTACCCACTTTTGAGCTTTTCTTTGCCTTCTAGTCCATTTGGACCTTTTTCATAAATTTCCCATCCTTTTGAATCATTTTTGGACTCTATGTGAAATTTGAGCATTAATGATGGTGAAATTCTATTTCCCCCATTTATGATAATGAAGGGGTGTTTGCACAACTACCACAATTAATATGATTAGTAAGGGCAATGATGCTAATGTTCACAAAAAATGAAATAATAGGTGCACAAATAAGAATTGAGTAATGGATAATGTTAAAGTACAAGTTTAATGATTAATGGATGAGAAATGAATAATTATGTAAGTGTAGAGTTAATATGGATAATAATAACCCACATCCCTCTCTCTCTCATCTTATGGGGTAATAATACTTGATAGGGTAATTATGCAAAAATCCACTAAACCATGAATTAGTTGACTAATGGATAATGTTGGAGATCAAGAATAAATATAAATGGTTAAGAAGTGAATTAATATGCAAGTGTAAATTAAAATGGTGAATAATGACCCACCTTCATACCTCACTCTTAATATGGGATAATTAAACTTGAAAATGCATGTAATAAGTGAGATATGGACTCTTGGACTCCATATCTCGGATTTGGGAACCAAGGGTTGCTTATAAAAGCTATATATAGTTATTTGCCCAAAAATCATATTAATATATGCTTTAATAAGCAACATAATTATTAGAGGCCAAAGTTTGGGTGAAATGCAAATATAATTATATAACATGAAACTAGTTGTCATTAGCAACCTAGGGTTAAAATTTGAAATCATTTCGAGTTCGTTTGACCTCCCAAATGCATTAATCAATTTCCTAATAAAGTGTGACATTATAACATTAAGATATAAATGGTACATGCACATTTAAACCAAAGTCCAGCCTTTAATAGATGTCACGCGTGCCCGACCCATCATGGATCATGATCCAATGGTCTAGGATGGACACAAACCTCATCCGATGGCCGACACTTTGTCACCTACCTTCGGTTAACCGAAGCAGGAACCGAGTAGCTACCGCTCGCTTCCTCTCCACCTTTCTTCCTCGTCTCTTCGTCATTTCTAGAAATTTCTTCTCCTACGAGTTCGTGGAGACCTCCCGCATCGAACGAGCCAAACCTCATTACCTCCCGTGCACTATAGATGAAACACCATACTTGGCCGGCCATGTCTCCTCACCTCCACCTTCATTTCGGCTCCACATACATCCCCACCTATAAATAACACCCTCTCCACCTTTGTCGGCCTCCTAGCAATCTTTCTATCCATTCAATTTTGCCCGAGGAACTGCCTGTGGCTGACGACGAGGAGATTTGCATCCCGAGCTTGTGGAGATTTTTCATGGATCTAGGAGCGACCATAAGCAAAATTGAACCCGTATGTACGTTCCTCGTTCAATTCCCTACGTTTTGAGTACCTATACACTTAATTTGGTTGAGAATTGTGGATTTGCCCAACTTCGCAAGTTGGGACCTCGACGCCATGTCGCTGGCCGAAGGTAGAAGAAGGACGAGTGGTTTTTTATGGTTTTGCCCCTCCGTGCTCTTCAGTTCGCCCTTTTTTATTCGCTGCCCTTTTGGTCTTTGGCCCACATGGCAATTATCTAATTTCTGATTGGTTAATCTTGTTTAATTCATAGGAAATCACTCGTTTATCAGAAAAATGCAAATAAATACTCGTTGGAAAGATAATATTATGTAGAATCTGAATTTGTAGTTTTGAGTCATGTTTTCCATCCAAAATCTAATAATTAATTCAAACCTCAATTTAAATGTATAAAATGTTATAAAATGACAATTAAAGTGTTTTAACTCTATTTTTGGTAAATAAATATGTTTTATCGATTAGAATAATATTAGGAATCACTTGGTCCTATTTCCAAATTCTTTTTCGAAGTTTATCTTAACTATCATTTTAATCACCTTAAATGATCTAAAATGTGTAATTAATCTATTTTAACTCCAAATTGGGAAATAAAATATGTTTTCTTAATTAGGAGAAAATGATTAATCGATTAGACTAGGTTTTTGAACCTTAAATCGTGGTTTTGAAAATAAGTTCCAAAATTAGGGTTTTTCCTATGCTTTATGCCTTAATATATACTAATACATGTGTAATGTTTATAACTAGGAAAAAATGGAAGTGAAAATAATATGATTGGTGAAAGTAATGGTAATGAATCAAAATAAGGTATGTGGATCCTATTTTGGTATGTGAATCCTATATGTGATTCCTATTATATATGTGGAATGTATGATTGTGAAATCTATGTGCAAACAATCCTAATCCTTCAGTTGGATCTTGTCCAACCCTACCTTCATTATGTGCTAGCCTTGTTATCCTTCTAAATGCCTTTATTGGCTCTTTACTTATTTAATGCATCCATTTTAATTGTGGCTCATCTAGTTGAATTATGTGAATCTTGCTACCACTTATGTTGGCTCATTTACTTGGAAATATTGTACATTGATGTTGCCTATGTTGGCCACTTTATTGAATTACTTGAAATGCCAATGTTGGCTTGCTTAATTGGAATGCTTGTTGGAAATTGTTCCCATTTTCTATGATGCAATTTTATTTATATTTCACTCTACTTCCAAGTGAATTATTTATGCATGATGTATTTATTGGCCAAATGACAATGTAGTGTACATGAGTACAAAACACCCATAGGGCACTGGGGTTTTAGTCCCCCTATCGTAGGCACTGGGGTTTTAATCCCCCTGCCACTTTATGCAGGGCACTGAGGTTTTAGTCCTCCTACCAGGCACTGGGGTTTTAGTCCTCCTGCCATTTTATGTGGTGAGGTCTGGTAGGTGCCGCACCCTACATTGAGATGAGTTTGTATCATAATATATTCATGCAATGTGATTATGGTTGATGTGGATCTATGGCAGTCTTCAAATTCTTATTTGTTCATTTGCCTCTTACTCTTGGAATCACTTAGTATAGTGAATCATTTATTATTCAATGTTTTAGCTTTATAATTGTCCTTTTCCTTTATTTACACATACATTTTTATCTATGTCTTGCTGGGTGATCCCAACCACCCAAATTAGGGTCAGAGTGCGTATGGAAGCTTGGTGAACCTGCCTAAGGCTAAGGAGATCTTGCACATCTAGATAGCTTGGACTAGTTGCATAAACTTTTGTTATGTTGTTTGTGGAGACAAGTTGTATTAGTTTAAGTCTTCCTCTACCTAGATCCTATGCTTTTATAAAGTTGTACTCCCATCTGGGAAATTTTTATAATGTACTATTTATACATTTTGAATAAAGTCAAGTTTTATTTCTTTCGCTGCCACACATTTGATGTATTTTTTTTACCATGTTTAATAGTAGAGACTATGTCTTTACATAAATTATGTTTTGTATCTTTGTTTCCTTGATAAGCGAGAATGTATCTGATTATCATGACATATGTACATAGAAGTGTGAGAAACAAAATGAATGTATGGATGTGTATCATTAATGTTGAGATCATATTAGAGTAATAAATGTTTAATTCTTTTGTAAAGTTTGTTTATGTGATTGAATGCGAGAAAACAAAGAGTTTGAAATAAAAAGAAAAAGTCAGGAGTGAACTTTGTATAAAGTGTAATCCTCATAGTCATGCCCTAATCTCATGATTAGTGGTAATTGTGGGATCTGGGTGTGACACTTTTGTTGGCATATTAATGCTTGTTTGTGTGGCATATACAAATAGTGTTCTCCTATGCATATAGGTTGTGTCTAAGGCGATAGAACAATTTGTATCAAATTCTTGGCATTGTATGGATAAAAGAAAGATGTTGGACTCTTATGCATATATTTTTGGGCAGGTGCTAATGTTGAAATCAGTTTTAATTTACCCATATTTTTGGGTATGTGATTAATTAGTGATCGATTGGGCTTTATGTTTTGAGTAATAATCTCATTTAGTGTAATGGGTTCTCATACATTGGGCCTTTTTGTTTGGGTCTCCCATCATGATCATATCCCAACAAACACTGTTCGTAGTTGACATGCCTTACAACACCCCACCAACCCACCCACCGCCTCACACCCCAAAGAAAAGGGGGGGGGTCTTCATAGAACAACTTTCTCCAAATCACCATGCATAAAGCCATTTTCAACATCAATATTCACAATGGACCAATATTAGTTAATGTTAGAATATATATAAGTGAATGTGTGTTATTACTTAGTTATTATTCTAAGTATATATGTGACTGGTCCCATATTACGTATTTGTGTTGTTGATTTCCACCTAAGTATATATAAATAGTGATGTTGTGTACATAATACAAAACCCACGTTGTTCTTCCTTTAATATCTCAGTTTTAACATGGTATCAGAGCATAGCAGTCTGTGACCCTAACCCTAACCCTATATAAGAAAGCCTAAATGTACTTTAACAAAATGTTTGGTTTTTCCTCTTCAAATTAACATATAGAGAGAGAGACACAAATCGTGGCATATACATGTAACCTCACATAAGCATGAGACAAATGATTCATCTATGATGAAGGTCACAACACTTACTCATCATACCATACGTTCGATGGAAATTAAAGTTAATAAGAGTAAACTTACCATAAAACTCCTTGCATGTCTACAATGGTTCACCATATCAACAATGTGTGGCTCTATGTGTCCACTCTATGATAAAAAGACTGACATATATCCATTTCCATTGTTTCTTAGTGTTGTCACTAATGTATGATAGTCAAATACTTATACTTTCCTTGACCCTCCACAAAGATTTACTATCTTGATTTACCAACCAAAATATGTCGTTTAGCTCTATATTAGTGGTGAGTTGTATTTAAACATTGACAATTGATTATTTTGCTATAACTACAGAGAATGATTTTGTGCATTCTCTATGATGTTACCCAAATACATAATGTAGATAATGGTATTTGATATTCCATGGATGTAGATAGAGGTCAAATCGACTACATTGGCAGTGTACATATGATTATGCTAACAGTAATAAGGAGCGCCATAAGCTTCCTTGATCAAGGAACTATTGCCACCAAACATTTTATTTATGTTGTTAACCCATTGGATGCACCAAAAATAGATGGTTGCTTTATAGTTCCAATAATGATCAAAATATGAGTTCTAACTTATAAGGTATTGGTTCTCATCTAGTTAATGTTTAGGTTTGGATACTCATTATATGCTACAAGTACTTGTTTCAGTTATTTATCATTTTCCTAAGAAAGTGACAAGGTGATGTCAGAATGCTTTCTTTCCTCCCTCTCTTTGTCACTGTATTGTATAGTAGATTATTTGTACTTGCCTTGGCCAACTGCCTCAATGCAACTTTGAGTAGGAAGGGGCCCAATTTCTTGGTTTTAAAATCACTAAAAACCCTCAAACAAGCCCAAATAATTATAATGCAACTTACAAGGCTCATAGTAAGAAAAACAAAACCTGCTTAGCCTTTAGAGCTATTCAATGCAACTTATAAAATTCAAGGGAGGCCTTTGATGATAAAAGTATAATATATTGCACACTTCCAAACAAGGAAGATCTTATTAAATACTCTAATATCTTCTAGATGATGATTAGGGGCATATCTAGGTGCTACAATCACTTTTATATTTGGGCTTATACACATCTCTTACATTTTCTTTTATGACTATAATATATTAAACTTATATACATTACATATCCTATGATAAGCCCTAGCTCTAATATAGAATGCATACTTTGTATGCAAGTCGGGATGATAGGGTACTGCTGTAAATTGTAATTCATACAAGTAAATTATATGTAACTATTATCTAATTTTAGAATGCATACTTTAATTAAATATACTACTGTAATGTATGATAAATTGATGATATGCACATATAACAATAAGTTAGTAAGGTATCCAATAATTAGTCTATTGTTTACTGCTTAGATGTGTAAACATGTGATGCAAATTTTTTTTCTATATCATGTATGTAGGGTGTTTTATCCATGTCAAGTCTATTGTTTAGTATATTATGGCTATAATTATTGTCTTATAGCTATCTTATAAACTATTTGGGTGTTTTGTATTATTGGGTAGAGTGTTTAGAATCATTATATATTTATGAAAAGTTCAAAAGAGTATAGTATATATATATAAATATATGTGTAGTTTTGTATAAAAATATATACGAAACTAAAATCCAAATTTTCAAAAATCATCCGCTTAATCGCTCCCTTACCACTTAACCAATTAAAAGGTGTTGTCTGTATGCTTACCACTTAACATTTTCTAAAACACTGGGCGACACTTTCATAAAGGTAGAAAATATTGAGCAAGTTGAAGATGTTGGCATGGTTTTTAAGTTTTATAAAATGAGTTCTGAGTGGATGATGCATCTTGAAGTGTTCATAGAGACTTTTGAAATAAGCATAGTGATTTTCAATATTGGTTCTAGGAGAAAACATAATGGTTAGGTTCTTGTATGGTTAATATGCCTTCTTATTCTAATTAAGAGAAAATATCTGTGCAATTGATGAATAAGAGAATATTAATATAGGTTCCATACTTTTAATTATGCAATTGATGGCCACCGTGTCAGTCTTGACACAAGGTGAATATTTGATCTCATCTTTGCATCAACAATAATAGTAGGCATATTAGGAACTCTATCAGGGAAATGTGTAGCCTTCTCTTGATAAGTGACACAAATATCCATTAATCTATTCCATAAGAGATAATTTTACTATCCAGATGCATGGTAACTTGGATATGGAGACGTAGAAATGTGGAAGTCATTTTTCAGAAGAATGTGGTGGTAACAAAAAAATGAAAACCACAACTTTTCATAAGTGAATCAACAAGTAGGATGGATAAAGACTTATGCATTACTATTAGAGAAACCTAAGAAGGGTGTAGAGGATTCAGTAGAGAGGGGAAACACCATAATATGCCATACATAGGCAAGGTGGTGCACTAACAAGGAACATGAGGTCCCCTAAATGTTTGGGAACTTGTTCCTCCTTTGACATGATGTAGATATGAGACAGAACCTCTAAGACCCACCTAGATAGGAAGATCTACACATATTAGGAGAGAATCCAAAAAGATGAAATACAAGATCATTAAGCGTGGCAAAGATCAACCAAATATTCTTGATCTTATTGTTTGTCGATACTATTTTTTTGAAGAGGGGTTTTACTACACTATTCTAGGATGAATAGTTGATGATAGAAGGGAGTTCCATCTCTTTACCTCACTAATGTTGAGAATGGGCTTGAACAGAGCCTCCTAGGCTTGAGTGACCCAAATGGCCCCAACAGTTAAGAGTGTTTGCCAACCTATAGCCACTTAAGGGCACAAGAAGGCGTGCAGGAGAAAAACCATGAAGGATGTAGAAAAAAAAAGGACTCCCTAAGTTCAACAGAGGGTAGGGAGAGGCTGCAGTGGTGTTCCTCCAAGGCCTAGAGAGGAGAGTGCCTAGGAGCCAACTAGGCTGATGCCCAGGGGCAGGTGCCCCTACCATGGGTAAAAAATGCACTAATAATAAACAAGGAGAGGGATAATTGAAGGTAAGAGGTGTATCTCTTTCTCAGATACTAGGTCAAGAAGAAAATGTTTAGTACATGATAATCAAACTTGCTTACACTATACATGAATATGTAGGAGTCTAGAAAAGTTGCACCATACTTTGACTTAACAATATGGGACGAAAACAATGTTGCCTAAATTTTCCTATGTTCTATAGCTCGAGTGACATATAATTATTTAAATTGTGAGAAACTAATTTAACATAGTATTAACCATGGTGCATGACTTCAAATACATGTCGCCTTTAGCAGGTGTCGAAGTGGAAGTTTGTGGAAAATTTAAGGAAGCTTAGACGCAAACTTCGATAAACTTTGATTCCGATTTTGAAGAAAATGATATGAATTTGAAGGAAACTTTGATTGAAAACTTCTAATCATGTTATACCTCTATCTTATATATGTTAATTTAACATAAAAACACAATTACGACTCTCTAGCCCTTGGTAGGTTGATAATACAATGTGTTTCTTGCAAGGGTCAAATGTAGAATACACATACAAATACAGTTCAACATATGTATTATATACATTATACAACCAAATGGCAGTTACAACACCCTCTCTAGGAAAGAGTGGCAACAACAGACATGAGAATTGATATTAGAAATTTTGAAGAGGGTTGGAGGCAACAGTTATGCCTTATATGACCATTAGGGCACTAGTTAGGACTAATGATCTGGACCGTCTGAACTTCACCCAACTTTGCTAACTTTGGGGAAACCTCGACAACTTTAGAGAAGTTGGGACCAAAATACACACAAAAAGTCAACTTCATCAACAATAGTGAAATTCCTCCCTGAAGTTTGGACAAGGCCAAAGTATTGGGGATTCAACATCATCCATGGTCGAAGTTCAAAGTTTCGGCACTTCGCCCAACTTTGCCGAAGTTTAGTTCCATGATTATTACACATATATATTGGATACCTCTTAATCTTGATTAATGTTTGTAAATCAATTATAAATCTCAGTTGATATCATAATTATCCCTTAAGCTTCCTTAATGTATCATCAAACTTGGTTACAATCATGATGAATCATCAAGGAAAGATGTATACCAATCACCAGTCCTAGAAAATTAAGTCAAAAATAGGTTACTACATTGGGACAAAGTTGGTTGAATGTTTGGGTGACTAGATCCAATGGAGATGCTACAATCTGGCCTTTTCACCGACATTGACATGTGTTATAACAAATGAGTTGTGATATTTATCAACCGTCCCCACCTTGCACACACATAGATATTGTTCAAAGGATATTTACTGGAAATTATGTTGTATGAGTGAAAACGACATCATAAAGTGAAGGCATATGATTTTGTTGATAGGCAAAAGTAATTAAAATGAAACAAGCTTACTCATTGTACATGATACATTAATTTAGATAAATAAAAGACAAGACAAAATGTTGAAACTGAAACAATTACTGCAATCAAATTTCTTTGTGTAGAAATATTTCTTGAAATTAAATTTCATGCTGAAAATATTTATCTCAAATCATCCAGTATAATAGGTTTGGAAATTTTTTTCTTTAATAATTTCCATTTGAGCACCTATAACCTCAGTTGGATTTATCGTTTCAGTATGCAACATTCCTTTTTTTTCAAAATTTTTATATCTGCAAGTGGTCTTTGTTTTGAGTTCCCATGTTATATATATTGGAGAGTCTATTTATTTATATTATTAAGTGTTTTGTAATATGGACCCAAGTATGTCTTGGCTCATTAGGGTTAGATTGTGTCTGTATGCTTCCCTGTTCTCCTATTTATAGGAGCGGGGTTTCTTCCATTCAAAACAACAAGTAGCCGTCTTTTATTATTCCAAAGTGTAAACTTGTGATTATATTTTTCCAAGCTTCTTGTTATTATGTGTGAGATGACACATATTTATAGCTTCTTCATGTCAAAGTTTCTTTTTTTAAATGACGAGTGACTAACCATTGGTTTACCTTATATTCATATTTTTCACACTTATATGTCAGTAGTATAACTTGAGAGACTAAATATGTGTAATATGCTTGTACCACCATATTTGATTTTGCTATTTTATTGATATGAAGCTTGTCGCTATTTGTGAGATAAAACTTCATTACCAAGACAAGATTCCTCTAATAAGCTATGTTTCTTGTATTTCACCGATCATGCAGGTAATTTTTACATTTATTCTGGATGCATAAGTTGTGATGTTTAGTTAAGGCTGGTAAAATATTGCTCTTATTAACTCTATTTTGTGTTTTTTCTTCTCTCTACCTCAAATGAAATTTGCAAGAGATTACTCACTAAAAAAATTTGTTGAATGTTTCTCAACATGATTGATTTCACATGCTTAAACCTATCCTACATGTAACTTATACTGCATCAATATGCCTTGGTCCTCAAGTAGTTGATATTAGAAACACGGCCCCCATTTCCTATATGTTGAGATAATTTTTCTGGACCAAAAATGAATTTGAGGTATGTTGTTTGATAATGTTGAAAAATCAAAGTAAGTTTACCACATGTTGTAGAGAGAATAGATGATGCCCTAGAAATCTATTTGCAATTCTATGTGATGATTATAGCATTTATCATAGTATGCACAAACATACAACATTTTTGTAGGAAACTTGGTCCGAGAAGAGTCTATGAGGATGGGTGTCTTTACACAATAGTATGATATCAATCTAAAGAAAGATACTAATACAGCAACATCAATAAAGTGTTGTGAATGAATCTGTGTTTGTTTTTATAAACATGATATTTCTTATAACTTGAATATTAGTAGAATGTCAAGTTGATACTGCATTAAGTTAATGTTTCTTGATATATTCCATAGAAGATACTTTTTAGATGTTGATATCCTCACTTATGCATATATGTTTATCACTAAATATTATAAATTTGTATGCTAATGGGGTGGCATTTTTTAATACTAAAAATGTCCAGCTAGGGAGTATTTGCTTGGCGAGGAATAGTGTTAATAGAAAATTAAGAATACAGTCGAAAGCGAAGTCTATGAGTGTTTAACTTATTTTGTGTATGAGCCCAAGTCTATTTGTCCTATTCTTTTTTGAAATCTTAGTCAATTAGTGTTGTCTAGTGTCTCATACTTATGTCTTCTCTATATATAGGAAAGGGGTTTGCCCATCTAATAACAACAATATAAGAAAATTTTCCATGATCTTGTTTTCAAACATGTTATTAGAGTGGTGACCCAACCCTATTTGTGTGTGAGAGAGAGAAAGAGGACTGCTCCCCACCCTTTGGGTGGCCACTGCCCCCTTGGAGGTGCTTGGCTGCATGTGGGGATGCCCAACCCCTATTTTAGAAGCATATCCATGTAGTTCTCTCCATCCCAAAATCAAAGTTATTTATGATGCCTTTGGTTGTTGTACCCCCCATCTATATTGCTGTAACCAATAATATTAGCTTCCTTCGCTATCTATGTTGCTGCTTCCGCCATGTTCGTTGCTGACACTATTAACACATAATGGTATCCTCACCCTTTTATGTTGTTTTGGCTTCTTTTCTCTTGGCTAAATCATGGCAAGATATATGTCTATAGCTATTGGGGATATCAATCCTTACCTTACCTTCAATGAGATTTGTAAGGGATTTTCCACTATCTTGTTGCCTTTATGGGATTCTCTGCTCTTGCTGAGCTACGTTGCATAGCATGTCATTATTTGACACAGTGTATGCACAGTGATTTGTGCATTTACTACTTGTGTCGTGCCTCTACTGTTTAACATGTTGTGTCAACCTCGTCATATGGATTGTTGACTCAAGTCACACATTGTGTCACCTGCTTTGCCTCAATTATTGCCCTTTGACCGACATTCACTTCATCTACACATGTCCTCATATTCATCAATTTTTCCCTAACACAACGTCACTTCTTCAACAAAATGTATCACCCGCTGTCTTCACATACTGATGCATCACATGGTGGGTGACTTCATCAACACACCATGTCAACTTCTGTTGCCACATTATTTCATCTAGCCACATAGTATGCAACTTCTTCTACCTCTATTCATATAAAGGAAGGTTTGAATACATGGTGTGCTCATGTGATCTTCCTTTTTCAGCAAGCTATTATCTTTTATTTGTTGTTCTTTTGGCTTTCTTTCAACCCTTATAACATAGTTTTCCCTTTGCAATCCTATTAATACCCCACCTATAATACATGCCAAATAATAATTGAATTTTTATTTGAATTTGGTTGTTTTAAAAAAAAGATAATCAAGAATCCCTTGTGTAGTTGTTTTATTTGGATGGGAAAATCCTTCTACTATATGTATGGCAAAGTGAATACAAGACAATAGATAAACATCATGATGAAGAAGATAAATGACAATTATCAAAATTCAATTCATATTCAACTGCCTAGACAAAGGCCTTAAGGCTGGCTTTTATAACACTATGTTGCTTGACCCACAAGTAATGAAAATAAACTCCTAATAAAAAAAATTCGTAATTAGATAAAGCCTAAAATAAAGAAACACAAAAGAATTACGACTAAGTATATTAACTAGATTATTTTCACTTAGTTCCCTAAATATAAAAGTAAAGAAAAAATAAGTTGAATAAAGCCTAATACGTCATACATCACTAAGGAGTCCAAACACTAATGGCAAATCAAATTGGGTCCATATACAAAATAAATTAAAAGCTCATATACTAATGCAATGGATCCTATCCTTTTCTGTAGAAAAGTATTTCTTTCTTTCAAATGAAGTTATATAGATTTCCCATTTCTGAGTATATGAAATATGTAATATTTTGAAATACATGTCTGGATAGTAAAACCTAAAAAAATATGAGAACTTTTTGGGAAATTATAGGAAATAAGTATATTCCAATAGGCAAAAATTGCTCAAATATATTTTTGTGTGAATGTGAGTGTAAGAGTGGGGATGATACAATTTAGGAATCAAAAGCAAAATCCTAATAAGTTTCAACTCCATAATAATACAACGTACAATGATTAATTTGAAACTATGAAGGTATTGGACCAAAGTGATGCCTTACTATAATAATTAGAAACTATGAAGGTATTGGGCTAAAACGATGCCCTACTGTAACATGATAGCCTTTATTATATAGGAAGAGAACATTTACATAATATACCCAATAAAGAAAGAAAATAAGAAAAGACTACATGAATAGATTTTATTCTCTACCACTCCCCCTCATGATGGAACCTACACATTGTGCATGCCCTGCTTGGAACTCATATGGCTAAAAGCTGAAGGTATAATAGGATTGGTGTAGATTTCTACAACTTGTTGTCCTATGCGAACATGAGAAGTCTGAATCTTCTTGGGGAGCACTAGATCACGAACAAAGTGACAGTCCACCTTGATATGCTTGGTCCTTTCATAGAACATGAGATTTCTAGCATTGTGAATGAGAGAGATTGGAGTTTTCAACAAACACTCCCATTTCAAACAATATGGATATAGACCACTGTAGTTCACAACAAGCGTGTGCCATTACTCGATATTCAGACTCAGTGTTGGACCGAGCTACCGCATTTTTGTTTCTCGCTCCATGTCACTAAATGTGACCCAAGAAACACACAATATCATGAGGTAGATCATCTAATATCCATCATAATCTACCTAGTCAACATCAGTATATCAAGTAAGATTCAAGGAAGTGGAGGAGGAATCCTTGTGAAATAAGTGAGACCTTTCCCTAGTGACCCATTCATTAACATAGGATCTGGGTGACCGCCATCCAGTGCGACATCTTGGGTGCACTCATGAACTTGCTAACAACTCCTACTGCATAGGATATATCAGGACGAGTAACCGTCAAATAGATCATCTTACCCACAATTAGTCTATACTTTGCTGGATCTAAAAACTACTGTCATAAAAATAACTACCTTAGTATGATAATCCATAGGCGTAGAGACTGGTTTGCAATGTGTCATGTCTATCTCTACAAGAAGGTGAACATCTTTTTGCTGAGAAATATTTGTGCCTTTCTTGGGGCGTGGAACCTCTATACCAAGAAAATATCAAGAATTGCCCAAATCTATCGTCTGAAATTGCATTTGTAGCCACTCCTTGAGCTGTGAAATGCTAGTAAGATCATCATGTGATGACAATATTGTGAACATATACAACCAGAATAATATTGTCACGAGAGGATTTGCACAAATAAAGAGTGATCAATAGAAGAATGACTGAACCCAAACTATATAAGTGTAACACTAAACTTATCAAACCATGCACATGGTTATTGCTTCAAACCATACAAGGATATCTTCAATTTGCATACTTTCTGACACTCCTCCCTGAGAAACATACAAATGAGTCCTATGGGAGCACAAATCACACAAAGGTCATACTTCTCTCAAACCTAAGGTCAAGACATTTGAGGATCCTCGTCCAACCATCCAACATAAATCTATTAGGTGATCACGTCAAGAATATGTGGTTTCCATTCCGAGGGTCTAACCCATGGATCAGGTGATCACATCACCATAAGTTATAACAAACAAGACAACTAGATAAAAAGATCATAATCTAAATTAGGTGATTGCATCAAAAAGATTATGCGTTCATTCTTGTTGAGACCTGAGATCTCACGTCCCCACAACCATATAATCTTTTTAACTAGAAAATAAGTATGGATCAGAAAGATAGAAGATAATAGAAATGCGTAAAAAAATTATGCATTCATTTTTGTTAGGATCTGAGATCTCAGTCCCCCCACAAGAATATATCTATATCCTTTGATTGAAGCAGAAACAATTTGGGAAACATCCTTTCATTTAGATAATGGAGTTAGTACAACTGATGTAGAGAACGGGCTATGGGGCTACTCCCCATGTCCCAAAAGAGAACTACTCAAACATAATGTAAATGAACAAGATTACAATAGAAATCCCAGAAGAAGAGATAGAAAAGTGATGCCCTTTTCTTTGGAGTCCCCCTCCTTTTTTAGGGAGAAAGGAGGGCTAAAATACCCTAGAAATGAGGCTTTGTGGTGGCGGCTACTGGATCTACTTTGATCAAAGTTTGATTGCAATAATGGCCTTCAAAATTCAAATTTTGACCAGATCTTGGCGCGAGTGGGTCGACTCGTGATCGGAGTCGGGTGACTCGTGAGGCTGGGGATTAGAATTTGACTCTCGACCTTTGTGGCGGCGGCGACTGCTTGCCCCAAATAAAGAGATTTGTTGATTTGCCTTTTTTGACCATTTAACTACTTTAATGGTGCGAGTCCATCAACTTGAGATCTAAGTGAGTCGATTGGCTTTGTCACCGTTGGTTCGCTAGGCTATTGGCGATGGGGATTTGGTTGAGTCTGAGTCAGGTGACTCGTGATCTTAGTAGGGCGACTCATAATCTGAGCCGAATGACTTGTGAGACTGGGCTTTGGATTTTGGTTGTTTTTCAGAAAAAGTCATCCTAAAACTACTAAAAACTCCATATAAAAGGGGAAAAGCTAAACTAGACAAATTAACATTAAAACTAAACAATAACAGTGAAATGCTCTTAAAAAGTGATCTAAAATATTTAATTGTGATGGATAAATATGCACTTATCAAGATACCCCTAATTTAAAATTTACTCATCCTCAAGCAACATTGAATTTTAAACACTACCACATAATTCTTTCAACCCATCATCCTCACTCACATAACACCACTTAAGTCCTTCCACCTTATATGGCCAAGCAACCTTGACTTCCAAGATTCACATATTACAATTTTCATATTCCCCACTTCAATATTATTTTAGAACTTGGTTCCATTTCAAGACCTATCATAAAACAAGTTTCATATTCCCTTTTGTATTTAGCACTCCTGCACATTCTTACAAGTCATTTCACAAGAAAATGGTTATTTTGATAGGTTGGGATTTATGCATTTTACCCATAGGTATAAAAAGAGTGAAGGGAGGCATGGAACAAGAATGATCTCTCCTCTATCCAATTTTAGATCTTTTTATTTATGTACTGCAATTATATTAGCTGCATTTTTTCTTTTTATGCTCATTGACATCTTTTTGATGATACGCCCCAAATAATTGCAAGGGGTATGGAAGAAGTGAAAGAGGGGAAAGGGTGTCGCTCCAAACTTAGGGTTTTGACACTTTGGCTTTTTATTTCTTTGTTTTGTGGATGGAGAGACAAGAAGGTGATGGAAGTGTTGAGAGTGCGTCTTAAACTATCTAGAAAAGCTTCCTTGATGAATGGGGCATCTACACCAAGCCTCAGCATCTTCGAGATGCTTTTTGGGCACCTACATGTGTATTTACGCTCATTACTTCAGACCATATATGGTCTGCCTGGACTGTATTTGCTTTTACGGTCCATCCAGACTATATAAAGTCCAGTGTCGGACTATAATTGTTTCTGATTTGGAAATACAATCTGTGTTACGGACCGTATACAGTCCCTGTCGGACCATAAACGCGGTCGAAAAACAACCTAGTGACTTCGGGACTTTGGATATGGGTTCTATTTTTATAAATAGACTTCCCCAACTCATCCCAACCATGAAGAGCAACGAAGAGACATAAAGAGATGTCCTTTTATGAAGACCTAAATCCTTGGATGGACCTAGGGCTTTCCTTAGGGTTTCACGTCTCTAAGAGATCCTCTCCAAGCAACTGTCTTCTTCCACGGTTGACTTTCAGGTGTAAAAGGGGATTGGATATTTCTTATCTCTTCTGTAATCATCATCTTTGTAATCTCTCTATCAATAATACCATCTCTGCCGGTGGATGTAGGCTCCCACATTGGGAATTTTCCGAACCACTATAAATCTTGTCTTTGTGGTTGCTTGCTTGTTCATTGTTGATCTTCTTCATACATATTCGGTTTGGATTGCTCGATCTCACGCTTCTGCATCTCCACAACAAGCTCATTGGGCCTTGATGTTTGGGCCTCTCATCACCACCATATCCCAACAAGTGGTATTAGAGCAAGTTCTACCTCTAGATCTCTACCATGACGTCGAAGTACAATACCGAGAAGTTTGATCGCTTGAAGAGCTTCTTTCTTTGGCAAGTCAAGTGTGAATCTTACCTCACGCAAGGAGTCCACAAAGCTCTTCTCCAAAAGGAGAAGAAACCAAAATCCATGACTATAACGATCACCACCAAACCGACAACCAAATCGTTACTAATTATGCAGAATAATCATAAGCAGCGGATTAACAAAAATCACTAAAATTTAAACCATTTTGCAAAGAGATCCATTTCCAGGAAAAATCTTTAAGGAGGAACCAAAACTTGATATTCATCATTTATCATAATGTACATACACTATACCATCTCTTCTCGAGGATAGCTTATAATAGTTGCTTTCTCAAAACATATACTTAAAGCAACATCAAACCTCGAGGCATACAAGCTAAAATCTCAAATTGTTCATAAAGCCAACACATACTAAATCCAAAGACCTGGGAGTATAAAGATGACACATAGGACTTCTATCTACAAGACATGACAGACAGTACACTCAACCTGAGCTGTCACTACTATCCCTGCTACTGGTGTTTTCCCTTTACAGTACGGTCTCAACCCCCCTCGTGCACGTCCACCTAAAAAAATGTGGATCCCACAAGGTGAGACAATTGTCCCAGTGAGATATATCTCTCTGCCAAAAATATTATTATCACAGTTAAATAGTATTAAATTGAGTAGAGGATAAGCACTTTAGAACATTCTCATCTTTTAAACCATTGCAACTATCTATGATAGAGCGGTAAATCATCTATTCACATTATAAGGAATATGAAGAACATGTATATCATTTACCCATCATACTATATCAACATCTCAATCTTATCATGTGATACTCATTATCATGGTATGTCATCCATAAATCATTCTCATTTCTATCTATTGGCCTTAGCCTATCTGCTAGCCAGATATTGAATTGCACCAGTCATGTGAGTATACATCATCATATTCTGTCTAGGTATTGGCTTTGCCAATCCTGTGAGGTTATTCCATGTATTGGACTATGCCAATCCTGTGCAACTATTCCAGGTATTGGACTATGCCAATCCTGTGCAACTATTCCAGGTATTGAACTATGCCAATCCTGTGCAATTATTCCAAGCATTGGGTTATTACCAATCTCGTGACATTATTCAAGGTATTGGATTATGCCGATCATGTGAGTGTTGCATCCAGGCATCCAGTTATCCCAATCCTATAGTTTTATTCTAGGTATTGGACTATGCCAATCCTGTGAGTGTTGCATCCAGGCATCAAGTTATCCCAGTCTTGTAGTTTTATTCTAGGTATTGGATTATGTCAATCCTATGAGTGTTGCATCCAGGCATCAGGTTATCCCAATCCTGTAGTTTTATTCTAGGTATTGGATTATGTAAATCCTGTGAGTGTTGCATCCAGGCATCGTGTTATCCCAATCCGGTAGTTTTATTCTAGGTATTGTATTATGCCAATCATGTGAGTGTTGCATCCATGCATCGGGTTATCCCAATCCTGTAGTTTTATTCTAAGTATTGGATTATGCCAATCCTGTGATAACAACCAGGTGTTGGGTTATTACCAACCCTGTGAAACTATTCTAGGTATTGGACTATGCCAATCCTGTGCATCTATTTCAAGCATTGGACTATGCCAATCCTGTGATAACAGCCAGGTGTTGGGTTATTACCAACCCTGTGAAACTATTCCAGGTATTGGACTATGCCAATCCTGTACATCTCATCACTGAATACCACATCACCTTTACTAGGCATTATACCTTGACCAAGCCATCATACTTGTTCACATCCTTTATATAATACAAGTATTCCTCTTATCTCCTTTAAGCATATTCAAAACACTATGGCCCTTATTTGGCTATAAGCACAAAGCATGTATGATCAAGATTTCATTATTATTAGTGCATCCATTTATTATTATTATTATGTTACTGAGTTTCTATTTCCTAGTTTATTTGTAACATTATCATTTCTTACATGAGAATTTTATAAACATCTTGTTACCTCTCACTAGACAACAACTATTCTCATGGCTCACAAGGCCATCAAACATCTTGTCACCTCTCACTAGGCAACAACTAATCACATGGCTCACAAGGCCCATTAAACATCTTGTCACCTCTCACTAGGCAAAACCTAACCACATGGCTCACAAGGCCCATTAAACATCTTGTTACCTCTCACTAGGAAACAACTAAACACATGGATTACAAGGCCCATTAATTGGTATTATATGAAACATCATAGCTTATACTTAGCTGTGCTCATTATTTCATGCTATCAACATGGTTTCATTATGGTTAAGGATTCCCCTTTATTAACCAATTGTAGTTCAAATAACATCATTACCCTTCATTAGGGTTAAGGTTTCCCTCTTTACTATAACTAGGGTTTTCAAGTACATTCATCAAGAATCAAACCCTAATTCAGATTCCACACATATTAGGAGTATCAATGTATGCTCATTTCATGATTATCACATAAGTATGGGTTTATCTCTCATCCTCACTAGGATGTTGGTTACTTCATACTTTATTAAGTTGGCTCAACCTTTCCTTCAAGGTAAATTAGCCTACATAATCAATATTCATTAAACTCCATTCCTCTTAATGTATGACTTGGTATAAGACACTTCATGTGTTACTCCATCAAGTACATTGCATCTAAGGTGCTTTCCTTCATATGGGTTTTGAGGTGCTTCCACCATATCGGGTATGAGGTGTGTGCTTGCTACCCATATCACTTTAGAGGTGTATGTGTTATTACCATATCACCCTTGAGGTGTATGTGTGCTTACCATCTTGGGTTTGAGGTGTATTCTTGCTTCCATATCACTTTAGAGGTGTATGTGTGCTTACCAGATCACCTTAGAGGTGTATGTGTGCTTCACACCATATCGGGCAAAGAGGTGTGTGTGTGCTTCACACCATATTGGGAAAAGAGGTGTGTGTGTGTGCTTCACACCATATCAGGCAAATAGGTATGTGTATGCTTCACACCATATCATGCAAAGAGGTGTGTGTGATTCACACCATATCAGGAAAAGAGGTGTGTGTGTGCTTCACACCATATCAGGCAAAGAGGTGTGTGTGTGTGCTTCACACCATATCAGGCAAAGAGGTGTGTGTATGCTTTACACCATATCGGGAAAATAGGTGTGTGTATGCTTCACACTATATCAGGCAAAGAGGTGTGTGTGTGCTTCACACCATATTAGGTAAAGAGGTGTGTGTATGCTTCACACCATATCAGGCAAAGAGGTGTGTGCTTATGTTCTTGAACCCGATATCACTTTATAAGGTGATACCATCATTTTCAAGCTCTAGAACTTCGTAATACTTGTTATAGTTCATGGAAAATAGTCCTAAGTTACAACTAGAGCTCATGGATTCATCAATTATGCAAGAAATTTTGAATTAAAAGTAAACCATTTAACTAAGGCAAGATTGATGATAAATAATAACATAATTGTGTTCAAGTTATATAACCCGCCTCAAGAGCAACTTCAAAGCTCCAAAGCTTCATGCTCCCAAGGTTGAAGATGAGCTTATCAAAGGTTCAAGACTTGAGCTACTTAGCCTCATGCACAATACCTCATCACTTGTGGCCAATATGGCTGATATCCCTCACTTGGTTGATATCACTTTGAAATGGGTGATACACTTGCTATGGCCGATACCAAGGCCCTATGCACGATAATCCTTCACCCTTGCACGATACCAATAGTCTATGCATGATATCTAAGAGTAAGGGGGTGATATATTTCGAAAAATTTCACTTATGGGTGAAAGGAAGGGTATATATACTTGAGGTTCATGAAAAAATGCGTATATGAGGTGTCACCATTTTAAGCTACTAGGTGCCACATATCCATGCATGGTTGACACCTATCCTTGAATGCACTCATATTTATCTTGAAATGAAAAACACTTGAGGATAACCTAGAGATAATATTCCGGCCATTAGTTATCTTATTTGATAAGATATCTCATCGTTATCTCATAAATTATGCAACCCGATACTACTTTTTGCAAGGAGCTTCTAATTCGACATGGATCACCTCCTTGAGGTGCTTTGCCCATAATGGACAAGGAAAAGAGTCCAAAAAATCTATATGGGATCCCCTCTATGGTTCCTTGGCTGATAGACACTCCCATATGGACTCAATAACCCGATACAAGCTCAATTAGGGTTTCACATTCAACACTTGGTCTTTTCATCACCAAGAGTATCAAATTTAAATATGATTCAAACATGGTGCCGCCTTCTTTATCTATCCTATAAATGATACATAGAGGAAGTAGGAAAACTCTAGAGGTGGTAATTTGCATATCAACACTACATTTTGGGTAATTTACAACTTGCACCAAAATTGGTACACAAGTCATCAACATTATTCAAACAAGTTTAAACTTGGAGTTTAGGCTTTCCAAAAGCCACAAAATTGCATCATTCTCTCTCTTATGATTATAAAACACTTAGGAAATATTCAAAATGTGACAAATTGCAATATATCCCCTCATCTTGGGTAAATTACATTTTGGTCCAAAACATGAGAACATTGCTCAAACATTATTCAAACAGGGCTAAATTTGAAACATAAGTTTGTTACCTGATAGCAAAACACTTTAGAGGATTATATTCAAGTTCTAAGCAACTTACTTAGCCAAAAAATAGGGTTAACTCATAGCCCAGGTCAGGGTTATTACAATGACAGATGACCGGTAGGAGGAGATTGATTAGAAGGCGCGTACATGCATCTTTCTCTGTTTGGAGGATGAAGTCCTCCGTGAGGCTGTTAATATGAAGACCGCCAAAGATGTTTGGGATGAACTTGAAGCACTCTACATGAAGAAGTCCATCACCAATGAGCTTGCACTAAAGAAGCGCCTTTTCATGCTTCGCATGGAAGAAGGTGGTTCCTTGACGACTCTTCTCGATGAGTTCAATGAAATCATCTATGACCTCGGGCATATCGATGTGAAGATAGAGGAAAAGGATAAAGAAATTTTGTTTCTATGTACCCTTCCACCATCCTACAAGAATCTCTATGATATGATGATATTCTGTGAGTCATAGACTATCTCACTCCATGGAGTCAAAATGGCCTTGACGTCTCAAGAGAAATTAGAGAAGGATCTTACTTCATCAAAAATAACGGGTGAAGCTTTGGCTGCTATAGGAAGGGAGCATCCATGTGACAAAGACCTGAAAGTTCAAAGCAAAAGAAGAACAAGTCAAAGTCACGTCAATCAAAGAGGTGCAACTTTTGCAAGAAGATAGGTCATACCCGAGATGAATGCTACAAGTTGCAAAACCAGCAAATGCATGAGAAATCAAATGATGTTGCAGCTCGTGCAAAGGTGGCTCATGGAGGTTCTAAATACGAATCATCGTCCTATGACTACAAGAAGGAATGGGTTCTTGATTCAGCATGCACATACCACATGACCAAGCGTAAGGATTATTTCCATACCTCTGAGTCACATCAAGGTGGAGATATCCTTATGGGTGACGATTGTCCTTGCAAGATGATTGGTGTTGGCACGGTAAAATCAAGATGTTTGATGGTGAAGTCAGAACATTAACGGATGTCCAACATGTTGTTGGGTTGAAGAAGAATATCATCTCATTGGGCACACTTGAAGACAAGGGTTGCAAGTTCTCTAGTGAAAATAGAGTTCTTGATGTTCTTAAAGCTGAACGGGTGCTCATGAAGGCAGTGAGAAATGCACACAAACTATACATATTGCAAGGTTCCACTATCTCAAGCTCCACAATGGTTACAACTTCATCTAAAGACACCACAAGGCTCTGACATATGTGTTTGGGACACATGTCTGAGAAAGGGATGATGCTTCTCAGCAAGAGAGGGTTGTTGTGTGGCAAAAGCACTGGAAAGTTAGATTTCTACAAGCATTGTGTTATGGGGAAGGACAAACGCAATAGCTTGGACACATCAATTCATTCTTCCAAGGATGCTCTAGAATATGTTCACTCTGATCTATGGGGCCCTTCTCGTGTTCCTTCTAAAGGTGGTGCTAAATATATGATGAACTTCATTGATGATTGCACAAGGAAGGTTTGGGTTTGTTTTCTCAAGAGCAAGGATGAGGCATTCTCGAATTTTAAGCAATGAAAGGCTCTTGTTGAGAATCAAACTGATAAGAGCATAATGACTTTCAGTCTGATAATGACTTAGAGTTCTATTCTAAGGAGTTCAATAATTTCTTCAGTGATTATGGGATCAAAATACATCGTACAGTGTGTCACACTCCCCAACAGAACGGTGTAGTAAAAAGAATGTGCAAAAAGTTATTGGAAAAGGCCTGATGCATGCTTCTCAATGCAGGTTTGGATAGATATTTCTGGGCTGAAGCTATATCAACCTCTTGCTATTTGGTGAACCATTCTCCATCATTTCTATTAATTTCAAGACTCCTGAAGAAACTTGGTCTGGTAAAACTGTTGATTATTCAAATATGTGAATATTCGGTTGCCCTGGTTATGCACATTCTGATATTGGCAAATTAGAACCTAGATCTATCAAATTCATATTCCTTGGTTATGCTTCTGGGGTGAAAGGATACCGCCTTTGGTGCAAGGATCCTTCTTCACTACATTTTTTGGTAGATAACAACACTACTTTTAACGAATCTGCCATGGTGTCTACCACCACCACCACCACCACCACCACCACCACCACCACCACCACCACCACCACCACCACCACCACCACCACCACCACCACCATCATCATCATCATCATCATCATCATCATCATCATCATCATCATCATCATCATCATCATCATCATCATCATCATCATCATCATCATCATCATCATCATCATCATCATCATCATCATCATCATCATCATCATCATCATCATCATCATCATCATCATCATCATCATCATCATCATCATCATCATCATCATCATCATCATCATCATCATCATCATCATCATCATCATCATCATCATCATCATCATCATCATCATCATCATCATCATCATCATCATCATCATCATCATCATCATCATCATCATCATCATCATCATCATCATCATCATCATCATCATCATCATCATCATCATCATCATCATCATCATCATCATCATCATCATCATCATCATCATCATCATCATCATCATCATCATCATCATCATCATCATCATCATCATCATCATCATCATCATCATCATCATCATCATCATCATCATCATCATCATCATCATCATCATCATCATCGTCGTCGTCGTCGTCGTCATCATCATCATCCTCATCATCATCGTCATCATCCCTCATCATCCTCGTCATCATCATCCCTCATCATCCTCGTCATCATCATCCCTCATCATCATCATCATCATCATCATCATCATCATCATCATCAACTAAGCCTCAATCCCAACTATGTTGGGGTCAGCTACATGGATCCTTCTTTTCCATTCAACTCTATCATGGGTCATATTCTTGTTGAGATGTAGAGATTTAAAATCTCTTTTTATAAGCTCTTCCCATGTTGATTTAGGCCTTCCTCTTCTTCTATTTATTATGCTTGCCTCAAGAGTTTCACTTTGTATAGGCACATTAGTCAGTTTGCATTGCACATGTCCATACAAATTTGAGTCGGTCCTCCCACAACTTGTCCTCAATGCTCGTCACCCCCACTTTATTCTTGATATAGTCATTTCTCAAGCGATCTTTTCTTGTCTTCAAACACATCCATTTCAACATACACATTTCATCCACGTTCATCTTGGTGTCTACTATGCAAGACACAAATAGCTCTTCTACATGTTATGTACATGGCATATCACAACAGGTGGAGACCAAAGAAGATTTCAGCTCACAGGTTGATGAATAAGATCCCTCTTCTATGCCAGATGATTCACTACCTATTGAAGATAAAGAGGAGATTCCAGAGAGTTGTTAGAGTGTAGCCAAAAGTAAAGGCAAATAGAATGTCAAACTACTTCAACGCTATGGAATTGGTGACTCCATGGTAGACTATGCCCTTTCCAATTCCTTTGATGTGGATATTGGTGATGAGCCCACCAATTTCTGTGATGCAGTCGTAGGTCATGATGCTTTGCAGTGGATTGCTACAATGAGGGAAGAGATGGAACCTATCCACAATAATCAAACTTGGGAGTTGGTGGTACCTCCTAAAGGCAAGAAAGTAGTGGGCTTCAAGTGGGTCTATAAGAAGAAAGGTGATAGATACAAGGCATGCCTTGTTGCAAAAGGCTACAGTCAGATTGAAGGCACTGATTATAATGAAGTCTTCTCACCTATCACCAAGCATAGTTCCATACGGGTGCTTCTTTCTTTGGTAGCCATTGAAGACCTAGAGTTGCAACAGCTAGATGTAAAGACAACTTTTTTGCATGGTGAACTAGAAGAAAAGATTTACATGCAACAACCAAAGGGTTTTGAAGACCAAGAGAACCATGTGTGCTTGCTCAAGAGGTCACTCTATGGGCTGAAGCAATCTCCTAGACAATGATATAGGAGATTTGACTCTTTCATGACGCACAATGGATTTTCTAGGAGTATCTATGACACTTGTGTCTACAACAGAGGGTTGGATGACAATTCATTTGTTTACCTACTGCTATATGTTGATAACATGTTGATCGCTTCTAGATACGCATCTGAGATTGCCAAGGTGAAATCTCTTCTAGGTGGAGAATTTGATATGAAAGACCTAGGTGAAGCTAAGAAGATTCTTGGCATGGACATTCAAAGGAATTGTAAATATCGAAGGTTTATCCTGACACACGAGAGGTACATCAAGAGGGTTCTTTACAAGTTCCACATGTTAGACGTGAAGCCTATTTCAACTCCATTGGCCGCTTACTTCAAGTTATCTGCTTTGCAGTCTCCATAGTATGATGAAGAAGAGAAAGAGATGGTGCTTGTACCTTACTCCAGTGCCATTGGTAGCATCGTGTATGCTATGGTTTGCACTAGAACATACATCGCTTATGCACTCAGTGTGGTTAGTCATTACATGGCTCATCCTAGCAAGGCACATTGGCAAGCAGTTAAGTGGATTCTGAGGTATTTGTTTAGTTTTTGATGGAGCTCAATTCATCACGATAGGGTGTGGAATCAGATTATGCAAGTGACCTAGATAAGAGGAGATCTCTCACAGGTTACATGTTCATAGTGGGATCTACAACTGTTAGTTGGAAAGCCACTCTACAAATTACCATTGCTTTATCTACAGAGTAGCCTCCCCTTACGGGCGGCCGCCGCCAGGCATGGCTAGGCAGCCCGCAGGGATCATCCTATCCCTGCCTCTTATTGGAGCCATCTCCATCTTCATCATCAATAACAACAATCATCCTATGAAGTTATTTGATCCCAATCTAAAACGGCCGCCATGCCTCCGTCGACCTTGCTTGCTAATGAAACTGCCACTATCCTATTCACCATCATCCATGTTGTCGCTGCCTTCCATGCTGCCTCCATGTATGCTGCCACCGCTCATCCATGCATCCGCCCATGCTTGATCTAATCCTAAATCAAGGAAAAGATCTCCTTGTTTCCACTAATATTGAGGATCCATCATCCTCTACTGCTTTGGTGGTGATTCAGAAGGATTCCCCCCACTTTTGTTGCTCTTTCAGGGCCTTTTTCTGCTGTTGTTTGCCACCGACATGACGTGTCACTTCTAGACACAACGTGCATTTGGTGTTCTGCTTCTTCGTGACTGCGTTCTCTGATTTTAGACACGATGTGTCATTTTCAGACACGACATATCATCTTTTTGACACAGTGTGTCACCTGCTTCTGCCCCGAGCTTCTGTCAACTGACACAGTGTGTCTTTCAAAGACACAACATGTCGCCGACTTCTGTTGGCACTGACTGATGCTCTTGTCTACCAGACACGGCGTGTCTCTTCACCGACATGGCGTGTCTCCTGCTATAGCTGCTTCCTGTGTCAACTAACATGGCGTGTCGCTCACGACACATCATGTCTGCTGCTACTAGTTGCTACATCTTGGCATGCTACAATGATTTTATTATATGGCAGAGGTATCTATACATGGCGTGTTCCTTCTTTCTCTTACCAACAACAATTATCTTCCCATTTTCAGCATTTTTATAATTTTTTTTACACCCCCGATCTTCCAACCCTACATAACCTTATGCCTACCTCCTCAATACTTGTTCCATCCCCTTTTTGTACCTATTCATCCTACCGAGTAACATTCCGGTAGTGTATCTTCTCCTTCTACCAAAGTTTACATTCTGATAATCTTTCTTTTGTTCTTCTTGAGCAAATCAGATCCATTTTGTGCTACATATTGGTTTAATCAGATCCAATTTTTAGCCTTATCGGATTTTTGCGGGGCTCTGCCCCCGCACCCCCAAATTTGTTGCCCTACAGACTAAACAAATCCCTTTTCAGGCTGAAGAAAGATCCATTTATTTTCCTATCCGGATCTACCTAATAGGGTCATTTTGCACCATTACTCACATTATCTACTACCTCCACATATTTTTCCCTACACCAAACCTTACCTCTACCATTATTTTTTGACTCTCCATGCCAACCACTCTGACTCCTTTGTTCTTGGAATGAGGGGGAGAATAGAGGATGAAGTGTAGAGGGAAGAGATGAGATGGAGGAGAGATGAAGCAAAAAAAGAAGAATTGTATTCTACTGCTTCATGCCACATTTAATGCTGATATATGGATTCTTCTGCTACTATGTGATGCTTTTTGCTGATATTATTGCTTATTCGTCATCTACCTCGATTGTTGTTATGAAGTTACATATTGGGACATCATTCTTTCTACTTGTACTATGATTAGCCCATTTTCTTGCTGATATGTGCTTTTGCACTTTCTGGTGTCCGTGCTTTATTTGCACATTGACTTTCTTCTGTGGACCAGCACTCTCTAGACTCTATGGACCAACACTCTCTGGACTTTGATGTCTGTTGCTACTATTCTATAAAGATGGAAGATGATGAAGACTTTTGTTGCTGACTTTACATAGATCTTAGTCTACTGGGGTTATTTATTGCTTGCTACTCTGCGTACTGGTCTTCTATTTGCCTACACCATCGAATTTTGTTGCTGTGCACCAACACTCTCTGGCATGTCCATGTTTTGACACGTGGACTCTCTACTTGATTGTGCCTTGTTTGCATGTCGACTTTCTACTTCTGTGTTGCCAACACTCTCTGGCTCGTCCGTTCTCTGTTTGTACATTGACCTCTACTATTGTGATCCAACACTTTTTGGACTCTACTGCGATGTTAGCTACTGAGATGAAGACCATGACACTCTACTACTACTTTTGCTCTAGATGATCGAGAAGCTTCTGTGACCTGCTTGCTTGGAGTATCTACATGAGGGAGAGTTTTTGAGTGTTTGAGTGCTTTAATGTAATAGAACATTCTTTTCTTGGGAGTAATGCTTCTTTACTGCATCCCATATGTCTTTGGCAGTAGTATAGAGCATGAACCTAGCAGAAATACCAGGTTCTATGCCCTGCCATAGCCATGTCTTCACCAGACTATTATGACACTTTCATTTAGCATAGCTTTTGTCAGTAGAAGCAGGAGGATCAGAGTCAACATGCCTTGCCTTATCTTAGGATTCTAACACTGTATGGACAACACTCATCCACAAGAGATAATTCTTCCCTTTCAGCTTGATGGAGGGGAGGTGACATCTCATTGTAGATGGTAGATAACTTGGTGTCCTCCATGATTCAACAGAGAAATAGGGTGACAGAGAGATACACATCACAGAAAGGGTTGAGGGTGACAGAGATATACATATCACCGGAAGGATTGAGTGACGGGGAGATACACGTCACGTCAAAAGATTAGATGCGTGTCTGACACATCCACAACCTCCAAATGAAAATTCCCTAATCACACATGGAGGAGATGTTATTAGGAATTTCCTACGTACATATGTACCCTCCGGTATGAGCTTTAATACGCCACTGCCTTCGAAATCGACCAGAGGAAGTGACCGGAGGAAGGAGCTACTGGCGGCAGTGCGCCTACCCTAGGTCGGCGGCGGCACCCGCCCTTGGCCGGCGGCTGCTGCTGCCGCTCCTAGCCGGAGGCGGTGGCTACTTGCTGCCCGAGAGGGTGACGGTGCCGGCCTGCTGGCCTAGGTGGTCGGCGGAGGTATGGAGGAGGAGAAGAGAGGAGAGAGGAGGGGGGAGACAGCTGAACCCTAGGAGTAGCCTTGCTCTAATATTATGTAGAAGTGGATTCCACAAAGCAACGTGCAATGCGGCTTGCATGATGGTTCATGACCCCTCACCATTTTATTAATAGAAACATGGAGAAATTACATAGAGGTCTAGAAATATATAGAAATTACAAATAATAGAATATAAAGAGATATATTAACACTCACCTCTTCATCTTTTCCTCTCTTTGATTTCTCCCCCTCACACCAACCACGGAGAAGATAAGAGTTGGGGTGGACAAACACAATTTCCATTGGATTTAGGTAATAAAAAAAAGGTGCAAGCGGTGTAAAAACTTCACACATAACAGCAATAGCACTAGAGCAGTAGCAAAGACATAAAATAAATGGCACCAGTAGCAGAAGCAAAAAAGAAAATCACAACAATGCAATTGCAACAACACTAGGGGACTTAAATGCCAAAGTATATCAAACCAGTAGCACAAAAGGAGAGCACCTCAATAAGGAAATGTCAGGAAAAAAATATTGTGCAACAATCACGTTGCCTACAATACCAACAACAACATAGAGGTTAGAAAATGAAACTCTAGCTCATTTCACAAACATATGATGGTTTGGGAGTAAGGGTAGGAGATGCACAACACATAGATGACCCAAATGAAGCAGGTCCTAAGGAGAGACGACATCTTGGTAGGTTGTAATGGAGCCAGAGATCAAGAGCAGGGACATGCCTATATAGACAGCCAAAGAAGATGCAATGACTCCTTCTGCAAGGCATGCAGAAGACTCTCTCCCTCTCCTAGAAGTTGCTAAGGGGTCGAGGAAGAGAAGGGGGCCACTGGAGGCAGGTAGAAACCATGAAGGAGAGGGTTGGAAGATCCTAAAATCCCGTCATGCTACAGTAGCAATACGTCAAAATTGAAGGAATAGGAAAGCATGCACAACAATAAATGAAAGGGAGCATCAACAATATAAAAAAGGATAGGAAGGAGCAAATCAAGTCATGGAATGAAAGAGTGGACGAGGCCTACTGGGCGGCCAAGAAAGAAGAAGGGGTGGCCGCCCCCCGACTGTGGGTTTCTCTTTTATCCCTTTTACTTGATTGTTAGGGTTTTGGATCTCTGTTCTGATACCTTATCAGAAATTCAAGAAAAGGCTAATCGATATTGATTAGAAGCAACCCTGCTCCTATATATGAAAATAGAGAAGTGTACAGACTCAAACCAATCCCTAATGGGCCAAGGCGTGCTTGGAACCATAACACAAAGAGACTAAATAACATAAATAAACAAACTCTCTAAGAGTTTTTGTATCCTTAACTCATTCTCATCCACTCTTCTCATCTCCTTTATATCTTCCCCTACATCCTTTAATAGAGTGGTTTGGTGAAAGGGAAAATTAACGATATAGGTGGATTAAAAACACTGATAGAAAACAACGTTTAGAACATTGTAAAAGAATAATTAGCATCAAAGTCAACGTGGATGGATATTCCTATTAGAGAAAAATTAAAAGTGAGGGCATCATTTTTATTTTAAAGAAGTATTGTGTAAAAAAGTGCAACATAAAGTAAATTTGCAAAGAGTGTCTTGTTGTTTAAACAATAAGATGGGCGAAACTATAGTTGGTTTGCATGAAAAAAGAAAAATAAAGGACACAAGAAATAGTAGTGTAGTGGAAAGGGTAAATAATGACATAGAGGGTAATAGAAATATCCAACAATTGGAGGAGCAGGAGAGGGTAAACACAAGGAGGAGAGAGTAGGAAGGAAGGGTAGTCTAGGAGGCACCCATGGGTGGAGAAGATGGGGAAAATGACTAAATTTTGGCTGGCCCAAACTAAGGGGCAAAGATCCCCTAGTGGGGTTTGTGGGCCTGCGGCTATAGTCACATAATGTATCCCCTACCAAACAAGCATTAGATGAGAAAACAATGGTGGGAAAAAGTGATTAGAGAAAAAAGGAAAATGATGATCAATGCTCAGATATCATGTGATAAGGGAAGAAGAAATATTCTTTTATATTTTAGGTGATTAGTGATATAAACATTACTCATGTTCTTTCGGTAGAGGAATACAATATAACATATTCATGGTGCACTAAGAAAAACAAAATCTTAGCACTTTTCAATGAAGAACATATATCCTTTACCATTTTCCCTACTTCAAATTGAACTTTACAAATGAGTACTTTCTTCAAAGATTCTATTTGAGCAACGGTTTCTGATTCATTATAACAAGAAATGTGTTGCGTACTGTACATAAATTTGGTGTTCGGTATGATAAGAGTTTAAATAATTGAGCCAATCACCATTTCTTGAACGTTTCATCTATATCCGCCTGAAGATTGGATACTTACATCTTTGCCTATTAATTTCCTTCCTCAATCCATCCAAGATGTATTGGATGAGCTTAATCCTAGAAATGTGAGGTAAAATCACCACTGATGAATTTGTCTACTGAATATCTTAACTATTTTTATTTTAGGTTATTAGTACATGCCTCAAAGGAGAACATATATCTTATTGGTTACATGCATTTGTGTTTACTTATCTATGTTTATCCCGGTAATTAGTTATATTAGTGTTGGGATTCCTACTCACGTTTGTGGAATGTTTATTTAGCTATTGTAGTAGTGCTCTTTCTATGACTAAAATAAAAGCAATATCCATGTGGTCATTGATAGCCTTTTGTCATGTTATGTTTAAGTACATATCAAAATTGTAAATGCTTCATAATATTCTTGGCGATGTCAACTCTTTAGTTAATTGTTAATGTTTTTTAGGTCTTGATATATTATTTGCATGCTATTGACTAATTTCATTGCTGACCATGTACCTATACACAAACTCCCTAAATTAGAATAGAGCACTTTTGACTTTTTATTCACAGGGGCCCATTTCTCAATTTATAATATACAATATGTATGATGTTAGAAAAGATTAGAAAATGGAAGGGTAATTTTTACAAATATTGCATACTTCTAAATCGTCTCTGTACATTAAGAGAATTGATGGACTAATAAAAGGGATGTCTCCTCATCCTCATGTGTTAGATTAGTCATATGCTTTATGTGACTTTGTTATTTAGTAATGTTGTCAATTTTAGATATTGTTTATTGGCATATTTTGTTGATAAGGAGGGCATATTTTTGACATCTTAACAGTCATAACTAAAGTCGATATGCATGTATTCCTACATGTATGGATTTTAAATATACATGCATTCTTGAACACAAAACTCTATTTTTCTAAGAAAATCAAGAAGGAAGTCACTTAATGTTATGATCGACTTATAGATTGTGAGTAACCATGGAGACACCTAATGTAGATTTCTATATATATGGGTGTTAAAATTGGAGGAAACAATTTCATTTGTATGAGATCGAGGAAGTCATATTAGTTATAAAAATGATAATCAAGAGATTATTACACATGTTTGTTTTGCAGGGAGGTAAAGGGATCAGATGAATGAATGAATTGATTAGATGTTAAATAGTTTTGGGTTAGATACTAATTCTCATCCCCAATATATCCAAGGAAATATCTTTACTGGTATAGATGGGGGTTCGAATCCCATTATAGAAAAGAATCAATCAGGGAAAATGTCCTTAGAGTGACAAGCCTAGTGCTTTGTGAGGCTGGTGTAAAGTTAGCCAACGGGAGTATAGGAGTTACACTTGGAGGAAGGACATGTTTTAGCAGGCGAAGATGATCATCCATGTTATTCACTTACTTTAAATTAGGGGAAATTAGTCCAAACCCATCGTCATCTAACTACACTCATACAAGTATATAACAAGGTGAGCCGTTGTACCTTGTCGATGGCGATCGATTAAGAGAAGAAAAAATTGTTGTTGGCCACGGTGTTGTCAAATACATTGCGATTGTCCTTGAGCTTCATGGGAGTGTAATCGAGGGGTCATGTGGTATATGGAGTCTAGGCATATGGTGATGGGATTTCGTTGATGGCGTGACAAAGTCATATACAACCATACTAGCTCATCGTGCAAATCCCAGTAGTTCCTTATGGTTTTAAGAAGAGAAAATCACGTGACAGAATAAGAGTATAATTATGGAGCTTATAGGGTCACACACATAGGATGCATTGGAATAAGAGTATAAGTGTGCACATTATCAGAAATGTTCCATGTCAAATTGGTTACTAAGTTTAGGTAAACAACTAGAACAATATTGGGTTGAAGACAGTTGGCTAAAAGGTCTAAGCCATTTGGTTGGCTTTAAAATTATCAACTCATATAATAAGTCGACCAGCTAACCCAAGCGATCAGTTCCATTTGCTAGTCGAGTGATTGAAAATTAGTTAATCAATTAATGTGATCAATCAATCAATTAATAAATGGCATAATTCCAAGGTGTTCTAACTTAGCCAAGTGACTGATTGACTGTCCGCGAGCGGGCCACTTTAAAGGCAGCTGCTGCCTTTTTGTTTCCTAGGGTTTTAGAAATCTTGCTTCCTTGCCTCTCCTATTTAAAGGGGCATTATGGATAATTCAAAGAAACACACATTGTTGTACATGAGAACCCTAATCATCATTACCAAAAGGGAGAGAGAAGCAAGGAGAGCGCAATGCTAGCACATTGCTAATAGAGAGGTTGTTTCTTCCCACCGACTCAAGAAACACGACGAGAAGTTCTTATCCATCGTGTAGACTATGTAGAGATGCAAGTGCTACATGACTGTGTTAGGAGGATGTCTTTGAGGACCGTCTGTTCGCTACCATGAGAAACACATACCACCACACGAGGATGTCACTAGATTTGCTCCACGACAAGGAATACCTCACACACCTTTCTTTTGGATACATTGTTATTGATGAGATCTTTTCGAAGAAATAGTGGAGATATTTTTTTTGCTTATGCTGCGTTTGTTGCCTCCACAATTCCTAACAATCTTCTCATTTATCATTAACAATACATACATGGAATTTCCCTGTACCATGTTTTCTGACATTATGTAATGTCCTACCAATCATCAGTAGTGACAACCGTATCATATACATTGACAATGACCATATATATCTAGAGGGTCCATGTTGGTTTAAGAATGAGTAATGAAGACTAGATTGTCAAAGGGAATAATCCTAGAAAGATTGTATGAATTTCACAAACCAAGATTGGAGATTAAAATAAATCATAAAGAAATATATGGAGGCATAAACCAAGTGAGCACCTTCCAAACTGCAAACTTAGGAGGTTTCTCCATATATATCTATTGGGGCATTTCATCATGAAGAATGACATTCTTTATGTCCAACTGATATAGGGGTCAACAAAAGTTAGTAGCTATGGAGATGCACATCCAGACTAATGTCATATTGGCAACCAGGGAGAATATAGTCCTCGTTGTAGACATGCTTTCTCTCTTGGCAACAAGGTGAGCTTTTAGTGGATCCCTTGACCCATCGGGACCAACCTTCATGGGGAGGACCTATAGGCAACTGACAGCCTACAACAATCATGATAGGAGTATAGAAAAGTTATAAGTTTTTTGCAAGAACTTCAATATCATCCTCCTTACCTTGTCGCCAACCTAATTGGCTTAGTGCATCGTACCTTGTATTTATATAGAGGATAAGGAAGAACAAAGGAAACATATGAAGGAGATAAAAAATATTAAGAGATATAGTTAGAAATAGGATGTTTCTTTTTATGAAGAGAAATAGGTAAATTATCTTGATAATGGATCTTTCTGAATTTCCAAAATATGCAATGATTGAGGAAGGATTGGGACTTTTTGTGTCATATGTGTACACAATCTCAGGTCTATTCTTCTGGTGATTGTAGACATGAGTGATAGCTTGACAAATAATAGGTGACACATTCTCATAGGACATTAATACGTGGATAACAAATTGGTGAAAAATATTGAGACAATATGAATCATCACAGGAAAAGAGAGACTTTGATCTAATATAAATCTTGAGTTACATTTTGATAGTTCCTAAAATAAGTTGCCTTCAAAAGAGGTAACATCAACTAAAAGGAAGAAATGATGTTCATTCGATTTATAACATGGATATTCTTTCTCAGTTTTAAATACCTTAAAAACACACATTTTGTAGCACATGCAATGGGCTTGTCGTGGCAAATTCCAAACTCATGGATAAAGCTAACACACCCCGCAACTATGTATGGAAATTGTTTTGGGTACAAAATAAAATAGTAAATCCAATTATTCAAGGGGGACTATGGCATAGAATTAATGAGATATGTATCAATGAGAACGTCAATCCCCCTCAAGATTCATAAGGGACATGCAGATGATGAAAAAGGGTCATAGAAGTTTCAATAATGTGTTAGATTATGCACTCAATTACACCATTTTGTTGAGGCATGTGAGGACAAGAGGGTTTATTAATGATTTTTTTAGTAGATAAAAACTTGGCTAGAGCACAACTGATGTATTTGTTACCCCTTATCAATTTGAAAAATGTGTATCTTCTGTAAAAATCAAGTTGTAATTTTGGTACACAAATTCTTAAAGGTAGAGAGAAAAATAAAATGATGCTTCATTAAATACAACCTAGTAGTTCTGAAAAAATTGTCAATGAAAGAGAAAAAGTTGCACTATGGAAGGATTCAACTGCGACCCTAAACATTAGAATCAACACAATATGAAAGACAAATGTTGCACATATATGATCCCTTAATGAAAAGGTGGATGTATGGTACTTACCTACTTGACAATCCTAACAATTAATTCCTGACAGACTTTATAACCTTTTATCTAACATGAGAATCTTCTTCAAAGACATGACCCAAATGAATATGGATATATAGAAGTGACACTGCCAAGCATACCTTCCAAGAATTCCCTAAGGTACAAAAGCTTGTTTATAGTTCATACCTGCTTCCAATCACTACCTTCCTATGAAAATTTTGTATAAAACAACAATCTGGGTTGAAGGGTTTACATGGTTTACATGAGCAAGTTCATTTACTGATGAAAATTAAACTAAATTGGAACATTGAAATGAACAAGGTTGAGGGTGGTGTGATCTTTGGAAGAGGTTTGATGGTTCCTGTGCCTTGAATGGAGATTACAGTACCATTACCTAGGGTAATTTAGAATACAATTACTTTGAGTGGAAAAATCGTATATGAGGTCAGGCATACATGTAATGTGAATTGTTACACTAGACTCAAGAACCTGAGAGGGACCTATATAGGGAGATGGTGAGATGCAAGCTATGAACCTACTCTAGGTTGCCTGATATCTATAAATAAGCTGACTTGTAGGGATGCCTACAATTGAACAAAGCAAATTGCATTGTTCATCACTCATTTTGATATGATAAGGGGACTCTTCATGCTGTTCTTCTAAGCAAAACAACATTTATAATAGTTATAGGAGGAAAGCCATATAGTTCATGGCATGTATCCTTGTAGTGAACTTTCTTGCCACAATAAGTGCATTCCAGGTGACCCCGACCTCTAATGAAATGTCCTCCTCTTCCACCATAGCCATGACCTTGTGTGTAAGAGGGGTTAGTGTTACATTGGCTAACAAGAGAAAAACTTTTAGTAGAGGGTGAAGTGGAAAGAATGTTTGAGAAAAGCATGAGACATGCATTGATATGCCTCTACAAGAGTAGGGAGTTTGTTTATAATAAGATGTGGCTTCTAACTCCTTCACATTTTGATAGAGTCCAACTAGAAACTTAATGAATGCCATATGATCCATTTGTTTTGGAGCTTCAGAGGATTAGTGGATTGAGGGAACAAGTATTCAAACTATTTCTTAAAATAAAAGGCCATGCATCATGTCTGGACTTTCTAGAATACTGACCGGCAGATAAGAGAAAATATCATGAACTTGGTGTAGAATTTGAACAATAAACAATGTGGTGTGTGTCAAATCAACAAAGGAGTGTTGAGGACTTTCTTGAGATGTTGATCAAAGGAACAACACGACATTGTTGAGCTGAGATGATATGTGGAAGTAGACATCATGGAGTTGACATTACATGCAGAAATATATCAAGAAGGTTCTTCATAGGTTCCACATGTTAGATGTGAAGTCTGTTTCAACTCCATTGGCCTCTCACTTTAGGTTATCGACTTTGATGAGAAAGATATGGTGCATGTACTTTACTCCGTGCCATTGGTAACATCATATTTGCTTTGGTTTGCACTAGACAACATAGTATCGTTATTCATCACATGGCTCATCCTAGCAAGACACATTAGAAATCATTAAATGGATTATGAGGTATTTGAAGGGCACTTCAAATACTTGTTTAGTTTTTTGTAGAGTTCAAGTCATCACAATAGGGTACATGGACTAAGATAATGCAGATGAGCTCAGCAAGAGATCTCTCGTAAGTTACATGTTCAAAGTGGGATCAACTATTGTTATTTGGAAATCCACTATAAAAATTAAAATGACTCTATTCACTACTGAGTTGGAGTACATGGCGGGAGTCGAAGCTTTGAAGGAGGCTTTACTATTCAAGGGTTTGATGAACTAATTGAGCATGGATCAACTAGTCATCTTTCTTTGTGATAGTCAAAGTGTCATACATATTAGCAAAGATCAAAAGTTCAATCAATGAATGAACCATATTGATGGCAAGTACCACTTCATCAGAGAAGTCACATCTAAAAGAAAAATTCAAATAAAGGAGATTGGTACAATTGAGAATCTAGTCGACATGATGATGAAGACTTTGTTGTTAGATAAGTTTAAGCTTTGCTTAGAATTAGCTAGTCTTCATTCTACCTAAGCTTTGCCCATGTAGGGCATGTAGAGGAGATGGTATTATTCCATTTTTGATATTGAAGAAAATTAGAATTGTTTTTGTATTTCCATCGAGTTTGAGTTGAAGACAATGTGGAGTTTGTTGAGAGTGTCTTAAACTCTTGAAAAAATCTTCATTGATGAACCGTAAGTATACACCGAGCTTTGCCATCTTCCAGATGCATTTTGGGCATCTATAGGTGTATTTACCGTTAGCCAACTAACCATATAATGGGTCACTTTTAGGTAAGAGTAGTAGGATCAACCTTTACGGTCCATGTCAAACTTTATACAGTTCAAGTGGACCATAATTTGGCATGCACGCCTATTTAAAGCTATCTAGTGACTGGATACAATGCAACTGTACTGTGATTGCGACTTGGAAGGATCTGACTAACTTTGGGAACTTGGTTATGGGTCCTATTCCTATAAATTGAAACTCAATCTAAAATCAAACATCAAGAGACATCAAATTTTGAAGACCTAAAGCCAAGGATGAACCTATATTTCCTCCTAGGATTTCAAGCATCCAAGACACCCTCTATAAGATCTACTCTATGAGAAAATGTCTTCTTCTACATTTGTGTTTCAGGTGTAAAGGGCAATGTTCAAAATTTCAACGAGATGGTCAAAATTTTGCCAATTTTTTCCATACTAATGGCAGACGGACATCAAAATGCATAGTCGAAACACACTGACCATAGACCTGTCAAACGGGTGGGTGGGTTGGGTTTGGGTTGGGTCATTACGGGTGTAGGTCTGGAGGGTGTGGATCAAAAAGATACACTTCTAAATGGGTGGAAGAAAAGGACGCCCAAACCCGACCCAACGGGTTGTCTGCGGGTGCCATATAAAATGTTTCCAATCAACAATAAGTTGCTAGTTACTTTCCTTAATACTAAACATAACATTTAAAATAGGTTGTAACTATTATTTTTATGTGAAATATAGTGTAAAGGAACCAACCAACTACTATGTTCAACGTCAAACTATTTGATTAGTTGTCGATATCTGTTTGTACAAACTTAAATAGAAATAATAGCTAGGCATTGTATGTTGATGTAAAATAGGAAAATTGATGTATGCGTATATTATATATATAAATATATATGCTCCCATTAACTGGGTCACCTGTGGGTGCCCACGGGTCACTCGTGAAACCCGCTAAATAAACGGGTGGGTATGGGTTTGGGTGATTTTCAGTGGGTGGCAAATTTTATTACCCAAACCCAACTTAAACGGGTTGACCCGTGGGTGCTCGCGGATTTTGACCCAGTTTGACAGGTCTAACTGACCATCATATTTTTTTACACACTTTTATATGTATTGTGTACTACCTCAAACATATTTTTTTATACAATTTTGTCTTTAAGTCTATATATTGTGCTTGCAAGTTATAATGACTTGACTCGTTGATTTCATTGTTGAAAATTGATATCAAAATTTCCAATCAAAATTCCCGTCGAAACAGTTTAGGGTCCTTCACTAAAAATTGAGGAGACCTCACCCCCCAAAGATCCAGTATGAAATATTATTGCATATTTTAGTATATCCGCACTAGTACATGATTTTGGTAAAATTCAATAAATAAATTTATCATTTGGTCGTCGAAACGCCATGAATGCATTTGTCAAAATTTGTTGAACTTTTTGTTTCTATGTCCTCCTAAATGACATCAAAATTAGAAATTTTCTTCCTTGGTAAAGGGATCAGGTTCTTCTTCTCGTATCGATAATCATCTTGTCTGTAATGATCTCCATCAATAATATCATCTCTGTCGTTGAATGTGGGCTCCCTCATTGGGAATTTATTGGCACACTATGAATCTTGTTTTGTGGTTGCTTGCTTGTTGTTCCTTGTTTGTACTTCTCATGGTTCACATGTTCAATATCACAGTTCTACATCTCCATAACAAGCTTAGTGAGCCTTGTTGAGTTTTTCATCATCACTATATTCCCAGCAATAACAATTAATAAGCAGAGATGAAATCAGTCTAAATCATTCTCCTAGGCTCAAGGTTTCATATATAGCACACCATACCATATAGATCATGTTAGATTGTTTAGCATGTTACATTATGTAGGGATGCTAAATTTATCCTATCCCCCTTTTGGTGGTAGATGAAAATACATGTAATTTCAATTCAAACACTACCATGAGGAAATAAATTACAAAGATAAGCATTTAAATATAGAGCATTACATAGTTAATACAGCCAACTAAGCTACACAAATCAAGATGGATTCTCATTACATTAAAACAACATGTCATGTCTAGATCCACAATCATCATGCAAATTAATTTGAGGCAATTCCTTCTTTCTACACGGTCAATAGGTCGCATGGCATGCATCTAGAACCACACATTTTATCTCTTAGTAATCAAGGTTTATTGTTGGCATAAGCACTTTGTGTGTGGTTTATCACATACCATATGTCCTAAATGTCGTAGTTTACTACCAATAAAAGCACATTATGTGTCAATCCTTCAAACAACATGTCTCTAGGTCACACTGTGTGTCTTTGATTTCCATAACAGTTTCGCCAGGCTTTGAAAAGACACGTAGAAATGCTACAAATTGTATAAAGACCTGATTGAATAAAAAATCATCTATGAGTTGATCAGAGCTTTTAAAATATCAATTCCATGACCTAGGACTTTGCCAACGGGTATGTCAAATTAGTTGTATGTGCATGAGAAACACATAAATGGGTAACTCACAGATATAACATTACAGTTTTGGAAAAATTGAGGAGTAAAGAAGAAGATTATGGAGAATAAGCACATGGATTGAGAAATTAATATTGATATGAAATACATCTATTAAATCTCTAGAAGCTTGACAATTGCTTGTGGAAAGAAACGAAGAGACAAATCAAATGATAAAATCTACACATGTATAATTGCTCATAATGATATGTGAAACCTAGCGAGCCAGAAATCCATCTTATCATTGTTTCACATGAATCTCTACTTGTTTTAGTTGGTTGTCCCTAACTAAAAGTTTCAACAAATATCCTTGACCTATTATGCATATAAATATCAATTGGGAACAATGTTGATCTAATGTTCCACTAAGAGTGAGTAGATAGTTGGCTCATTAGACTTGTCTTTGTTTTAGGGTGCTATGTGGTACATTAGTTGTCTTTGGCTGTATATGCTCAACACACATTTTATAATTCTGGGAATCCATAATCTTTCCCATGATAATCCCATTATTATTCATGTTCTTCATTAATACCTCAAGTTCTAATCTAAAATGATTCCCTTGTATGAATCTTAAGAATTGAAACATACGAAAAACATAGGTTGGTGCTAATGGGCTTGAGAGTAACAACTTTGAAAACCAAATTTAGTGTCAATAGAGGTTCCATTTTCACTAAAGTAACATTGTACTTGATAAATCCACGTAGCAAAAGTTCATTACATGATTTGAAGAAGTTAAGGGAAACCACATGTAGTACATGTAAGCATTGTTCGCAAATTTGTTGTATGTCATGATTTCGGCACACCTTTGTACTTGTGACCATCAAATATTAAAATGTAATGTCCAATGAAATTTTTGGTGTTACTCCTTAATGTTTTGTCTACCTAGATCATAGTTTCTTTGCGTAGTTTTGTGTCTTAAATCAATCTAATGTGCTTGCAAACTGTTGTGACCTAATTGAAATTAACATCAATACCCCATTGAAACATTTCAATTTACGTCACTCGTAAGAGACCCTCCCCCACACATATCCAATAGGACATATTATTGCATAAACAAGTGTATTACACTATTGGATCAATCTAGTAAAATTTCATGAATTAATTAATTCATTGTGGCATTGAGATGCCAGGAACAAATATGTTGAAATTTCTAGTTAAATATTCATAATTTTTTATGTGTCCAACATAACAACATCAAAATTGGACATTTTCTTCCATGCAATCTAGGTTACTTAATTTTTGCAATAGCTTTATTGTATTGTAATATAGCTTTACTAAAGCAACAATGTTGGGAATGACTCCTAGTTTTTTGATGAAATTCTTGATCCATATAGCTTCCTTTGTCAAACCTGATCTAGCAATGTACTAGAAATTTTTGTAGAATCGACCGCTATCTCTTGCTTAGAAATTTTCCTACTTATTTCACTTCCAGGGAAGAAAACACAAAACCATATTGTGATTGCTAATCACCCTTATTAGTTTTGAAGGTAGCATTGGTGTAACTATTTACAATAATTTCTTACATACGTCAAGGTATCAAAAATTAATTATTTATCCTTTTCATGTACTTAAGGATATTTTTTTATCACAATCCATTGATATTCACCTAGATCTAATTGACATGTATGCATCATACTCAAAGCCAATGAGACATATAAATAAGTACTTAATATTGTATACATGATAGATCCAATTTTGAAGGCATGTAGTATCATATTCATGTGGTCCCTTTCTTCCTAATAATTGGGACAATTATTTGTAGAAATACTTATCCCATGTGATATGGGTAAGCTCCTTTTCTTGTTGTTGCATGCTAAACTGTTTCATCACCATGTCAATGTATGATCTGATTTCATCCAAAAAGCTTTCTAGATATTTTTCTATACATCTTTCTATGTAAGATATAGATGGCTTCACCCAAGGACTTCACTAGATAGGGCATAATCCTCAAGAAATTTTGCAATGGAAAAACCAATCAAGTAAGGTCAAAATTATAAAAAAATTTGATTAAACTAAAGATATATATAATCACGAGTCCTTGTTTTAAATACCCTAATCTGCCTCCCATGCGACAATTTTGTCCCACACATTAGCTTCTAGATATGAGTCTAAGATTTGAATTAGAGAAGAAAATCACTTTCACCAGTATCATTATAATGTGCCATGGCAATGTTTCTTTTGAGCATTGTTTATTTGGGGCATATCGCATGTTTGAGAGGTCCTACAGTTGTGTCCTCCATTATATTCATGGTGGTTTTCAAATACATTAGTTACCCTTCTATAGTTGGTTTCATTGATGTATATTCCCTTGTTAGGATGCTTGTGTATGAGAAGCCTTCATGCTTGATGTTTTTGTTTAATGGTTTTTGCTTCTTATAATTTTAATGTTGTAGAAATATTGATTGTGTGTTGATAATGTGATAATGTATTATAAATGTGATAGATACCAACAAGACCCCTCTCCTTTATATAGGAAGGGTGGACATGACTATAGATATTTCCAAACCTGACTAGACTCTATATGGGCCAACAGACTCTGGGTCATATATGATATGACTATTATTCCAACACTCCTCCTCAACTTGGAGCACGGAAGAATCACATGTCCATCTTGGATGACACACAAAAACAAGACAAACAACAAATAATAATGACTAAAACATGATATCCCTTGACTTAGTATGACATGTGTCCTCCCTCAGATTTTGGCATCTTTAACTTTGAAGCTTCCTCTGAATTGATAAACACTAGATCTTTGAGAGAAATTGATAAACACTGAATCTTTGAGACATCTGGAGCTTTCATTAGGTTGGATCATGTATCTTAGAGTATTTCTTTAGGAAAGATCATCCGAATCTACCAACTCTGTTGCTAGTGTCGTTAAAATAGTATCCAGGATATGTGCCACATGAAGACTAAGCTACAATAGACGGTCAACGTGCTTGACGGGTGATGTGTTTGATAAGGCATTGGCGAACATCAACGTGCTTGACAGGGCACATATGAACATAATTGTGCTTGACAAGGCATAAGAGAATAAGGAGGAAACATTATTGACGTACCTGACTGAATGATCTTCTACAAATGACAAGTGTTTTGGGCAGGCACAACCAAATATGGAAATAATCTAAGATGCTCCAATACTAGAAGACTGAAGCACTTTTAGAGTAGAATGACCAGACATGTCGATGAAGAAGCACATCCACCTAGTGTATAGCACTGATGACGTCAAATTGATCTGAGGAATCATATTCTTCAGCTGACGATGATGTGAGACGATGAATTCTGAATAACAAATCAATGCTTGGCAAACTCGGAATCTGAATGGTGAGTATGGTCATTGGCCTTGAACTGGATAGTGAGATCTAGACAAAATGCTAAATATACAATACTCCATATATAGACAACACACTTTTTCCTCTTTCCTCTTCTGAGCTTTAACTTTGCACCTCATCTTTTCTCCTCATCCTCCTCTCTTAGCTCCTCTATTCTCCTCCACACACCATATTAGAGAGTCTAGTTAATTAAATTATTTTCTGTTGAATTGTATATGGGCCGAAGTGTGTCTTGGCCCATTAGGGTTTAGTCTAAAGTCTGTAGGCTTCCCCTTCTCCTATATAAAGGAGGAGGGTTCCTCTTATCAATATATCGAATAGCCTTCTTTTAGTATCTGACACACCAACTATGAAGAGACTCTAGAAGTCAGCAATGAGATTGCTTATTATTGGATGATTAAAAAGAATACATTGGGCTCTCTTTTATAAGACAAGAGTGTGTACAGGATTTAGAGATAACCAATATGGGATAAAGAGTAAAAGAGAAAAGATGATAAGCAAAATACACTAAGTAAAGAAAAGTAGTAAAGTGTATATACTAATACTCCCCCTCAAGCTAGAGTGTAGATGTCAATCATGCCCAACTTGGATGTCATAGTAGCAAATCTCATCTTTGGAAGAATCTTTGTGAAGGTGTCAACCACTTGATTAGAATTAGGGATGTAGGGAGTGGATATCTGGCCAGATAAGACAGCTTCACGAACAAAATGGCAATCCACCTCAATGTGTTTAGTTCGCTCATGAAAAGTGGGATTACTGGCAATAAATGTAGCAGCTTTGTTATCATAATACATCAAAATAGGAGAGGAGTCAGAAACACCAAAATCCTTCAGCAGGCTCTGAATCCACAATAGCTCACAAGTAGTATGCGCCATGTCACGATATTCAGCTTCAGCACTTGAGCGAGCAACCACAACCTGTTTCTTGCTTCGCCAAGTAACAAGGTTTCCTCCCACAAATGTACAGTAGCCAGAAGTGGAGCGTCAGTCAAGCTTGCTCCCAGCATAGTCAGAATCAGAATAACCAAGGAGTTTACAGTGACCATGTTTCTTATATAGCAGGCCTTTCCCAGGAGAGCTCTTCAAATATTTAAGAATGTGGCAAATAGCTTCCCAGTGACATTGTCATGGTTTATCCAGATATCTACTAACAAGCCCGATAGTAGAAGTAATATCAGCTCAGATAAATAAGCTTACCAACCATGCGTCGATACTGATGATGGTCAGGATAGGCAGGAGAGTTCTCATCATCGCAGTCAGTATTTGGATCTAGAGGTGTGCTAGCAGGCTTAGCACCTAGAAGTCCAATTTCAGAAAGAAGATCCAGAACATATTTGCATTGAGACAGACAAATACTAGAAGAGGACTGAGAAACTTCAATGCCAGGGTTTCTAGGCTTAGAATTTATAGTTTTATATGATCTGAGGTAACAAAATTTTAGTTTATATGTGCATATGGTCCTATGTGTACCATGCATCATCATTCATCTCTAGAATCTTGAATTGGTTCTTCATCTTCATATTGTCTCTCTTTTCATTCATACCAATAGATAGGCCATAAGAAGCAAATACAAGATTAGGTGGATGTCTCTAGGGGCCTTGGTATCAGTTCAACATCATCAACATGCATTCAAAATATAATACAACTCTTATAGAATTTGTTGATGCATATGATCTAATTGTAACATCCCCATTAAAGTGGCTACAATGATTGCATTAAAATCTAATTAGAGAGGATAGGAAAAGAGAAAAGGTTCATAATCGATCTAGAGCATGAAAAGATGAATCAAACCATATAGGTCACATTGGACAAACAAGGGTGAAAAGCATCACATACTTCATTATATAAAACATAGAGTGAACTTAAACATTATGGTCACTAGTAATCCTCTTGTTGTTGATTTAAATTAGAGAAAAGTGTTTGATGTACTAAAGTGGTCAGTTCATCATTTTGGAAACAAGCATAATCAAGTATAAACATATATGGGTCACATACATGCATTAAATGTCATTAAAAAAGACAAAATAGATTTAGGGACTGATACAACTATTTAATAGAGATACATTTTCATGATTTCAAGGTTAAGAGGGTAGACATGCATCATGTTCCAATATATAGCATAGTCAAGCATTTATCATAGTCAACCAAGGTAAAAATTCGAATTTATCATGGTCAACCAACCTCAGCGCAGTGGCGACACCTCTCCTTCTCCTTCTCCTCAGCGTTGTGGCGGCACCTCTCCTTCTCCTTCTCCCCAACGTGACGGCGTTAGCGTCTCCTTCTCTTTCTCCTCAGCACGGCAGCAGCAGCGTCTCCTACTCCTCAGCTCCAGTGGCAGTGACTCCTTCTCCTCACCAAGGTGGCGGTGGCTCCTTCTCCTCAGCAAGGTGGTTACGGCGCGACGTTGGGGCCGAAAATCGCTACCAGCGGCAATGCCTCTCCAACGGTTTCACAGAATGGGGGAGACGGGCCAGGGTTTTGTGGATATCACTTAAGTTAACCTGGTCGTCGGTTATTCAGAAAAACTGACACCGCAGACCATGTCCTGTGTCGGTTACATATGCTAGGAACTGACGACCAATGTATAAACGAGTTACGTCGGTTCTCAATATTAAAACCGACACTACAGACATGCAATTTTTTGAGCGGGGGCATGGCGTGAATGCTTGTTGTGTCAGTTATAAAACCATAACCGATGACAACTTTAATAATAGGATTTTGTCAGATCTACTTTAAGTAACTGACACTAAAGATGTCTAGGGTACATGCAATTTTTGGCACAGGGCATGGCGCGAGCAGTTGTTGTATCAGTTTTACATATAACTGATAGAATACTCGGCAACCTTTTGGTGGGAAATTTTGGCACCAAAATTTTTGTATTTTGCGGGCCACATTGTTCGTCGGTTCCACCATGAAAACTAACATTGTATATAAAAGTGGTACCCATGTTTTTTTTATATGGGTAGGTATTTGCTCATATGTGTTGGTTTTCTTATGTAACTGACGTTGCTATTTGTTTGTGTCAGTTTTGCAACAGATGTTATAGATCATATATGTACTAGTATTGTTCATTCATGCGGTGTGATATTGTTGGATGAAGTGTTGGATTAATTTTCATACATGATACCTTATGTTGAGAATCACGCTAGTAACCCCTTTTTGACCCAACTCTTCACTCACCATCTTCTTTCCCCTCTGCCTCATGAAAGGATGACAAAGTGCACATATCAATCATAGCCACCTCCAAAAGCTTGGGGTGGCCAATCTACATCTCACTGCTTCACTCTCATCACCATGTGCCCTATCTACTCCAAGGGCAAAGAAAAAAAATGCAAAAACAAAATAAAAGATGCTCATGTTTAAGAGCATCTAAATAAATAAAAAAGATGAGTGCTCTATCTAATAGCACTCCAAAATTTTACCGCGATCCTTTCTTCCATTTTCATACCCATTGAGTCAGGAAACATCAAACATGGCTCATTTTTCCCTTTCCGCAACCATGTGGGTCATATGGTGTGATTTGAAACATACGGTTGAATGCATGAATGTAAAACAACACTCCTGGTCATCCTTGATTAACGCCATCATGAAACGCTCTACCCAGAACTACATGAAAGAAATATGGATAGCTTGTGTGTTTTATGCACTATATTTAAAGTTCATATGCTTTGTGCTCTTTTCATGATTGGTTTGTGAAAGCAGGAGAGGAGAGAGGTGGAATGCATGTACTTAGTCATTTTTTATCCCATTAAACAATAATCATCCTTTGTATTGCATTTGTCATTTCTTGATTGTGGAAAAATTGCAGAGAGATTGAGTTGGAGCATACTCGAGAAAAAGTATATTTCAAGTTTGGGGTGGTGATTCATCCCTATTTTAGGACTTCATCTTGTGTTATTTTGCATTTCAACCACATCTATACTTGTTGGATTACATGTTATTTCCCTCAATATGCATTGTGTAAAATTCCCTTATGGACATTATTTGCATATTTTTAGGTACTTAAACCACACTTGGATGGACGAGAGAGATGGAGGGGCCCAAAGAAGGCTCCAAAGCTCCCCCAAGGTACCCCTAGTGGCCAAGAGTCAATCTTAAGCAAAGAAGTCCATGGATAATGAAATTTGAAGCTCAAGTGCAAACAAGCCCCCAACATGGCTGTGATAACACAGAACAGTCATGCTGCAAATGAAGAAATCACTGGAAAAAACTCAGTTTTAAAGTAGTTGCAAAACATACCCAACACAGCTGTATCACGTAGCACGGCCATGCTACGACCCTCCAACATATTCGTTCCAATCAGCACGGTCGTTCTACCATTAACCCAACATAGTCATGCCATGTAGCACAGCTGTACCACATATAACCCAACACGGCCATGCTACTCAGAACGGTCATGCTACCAGCTCCAAACATAGTCGTGCTACCCAACATGACCGTGCTACCATCCAGCTACTCCCCCAAATCAACCTACCATTTTTCACCATGTTTCACCTTGACTGTTCCCATCCACCACGGTCATTCCACTCACACCCCACCACGGTCATGTTACCTAGCACGGCCGTACTACTCACAAAAACCTAGCTACTTTTCTACTACATTTCCCACTTTACCCCTACTTGACCTATTGCTTCCTCCCCACATATATATATGTGGGTGGTAGCTGGAGGCTGAGGTTGGACACCCTTAGCTACCTCCTACCACCTCTTAGCTCCCCATTTTCACTCCTTAGCCATTACACTCCATTTCCACCTCCATTTCACTCTATTTCATCATTTCCACCATCAAAACCCTAGTTTCCTTCCATTTCCACCCATTTCCACCATCATTCCATGCCCCTACACCTTAGAGGAGAGAGAAAGATGCCCTGCAACAGATGAAGTGGAGGATTTCTTCATCTACACCGAGATCTATGGCTTCTTCTATCTCCTTCTCTTCTCTTTTTGTACTTTGCATTGTTATGAGTAGCTAGGCCCCTTAGGTGGGCTGTTTGGGGTGTAAAATGCTACTTTGATACCATGTTGGGGAAAATGATATGTAAACTTTATAATTCCATTTGCTAATGATTATGCTCTATTTCTATCTTATTCTCCATAAATTTTTTGTTGGTTTGTGCTTGAAATCAACTGTGAATTAGAGAAATTACGTATATGGGTGGATTTTGGGATTTTCTCCTAGGTCCAATTCTTGGATCCCTAGCTAGCTACCCATCTTCCTACATCATAATCAATTCTCCTAACCATAGTTGAGAGATCGAAGCAGCTAGTTTAGATAAAATGGGTGTATTTAGCATGCGGTTTCTCAAGGTTAGAATGTGGGTGGTGGGAGGCCTAAAACCTCACCTCCACCCCTTTACTAATCTCAGCCCCTAATCATCCTAATATCATCTAACCTAGAAACCTAGGCTTGTTTAGATTCTAATTGCATTGAACCTAATCCCTAACCCAATTGAGCCTCACAAGGGTTGTAGGGGGTGTTAGGGACTAATTCCCCTATATAAAACCTTGCATATCCATGGCCAGTTAGTAGCTTAGGTTAATTCATTAGACTCTAACTTGTTGTTTGGTTTGGATAATCTAAATGGAATCTAATGTTCATATGTCACCCCAACTTAATTGATAAGTTCATCCCCTAATCAACATCTCCCTTAATTTCTTTTAAAACCCTAGTTTCCATCTTGCTTAGTTAGTGTTAGCTTAACTAGCTCTTTTCCTTGCTTAGTTAGCTTCTTTCCTTGTTCTTACTTTGTTCTTGCTAGCTTATATCTTCAAGTTCTCTTTTGCTCTTCTCTTGCTTATCTTATTGTAATTTGCCTTTTCATACCTAGTTTGGTCTTTTCCTGCTTAATTAGCTTTAATCTAGTCTAGGGTTAACTTAGATTTCATTATTGCCTTTAATTGCTTTCTTGTTCACCTTAGTTAACAATCAAAACAACCTTCAAACCATTAACCCTAGTCTCCGTAGTAGAACCCAACCAAACTAACCTAGCTCCAGTTCCCCCTTTTCTCCTTGTGGATCGACCCTATACTTTTTGCCCTCCTATACTATGACACGACCCCGTGCACTTGCGGTATAGTGTTTTAGAAGACGTAGGTGTGTTGGTCTTGGTTTATAAATTTTTAAAGTAAATCCACCATGTTTTGATCTCATGGAGCACATCTAGTCAAATCTAATCGGTTAGTGTGCGCACCTCTGGCGGGCACACCACCTACCGTTGCGCCTATTCTTGTTGATACAGTCTGTTCATTGCGTCTGTTGTATCTTACGTATCTCATGCTGATCTGAGTGTCCATACTCATATGGCTAGCTTCCAATCATTTTAATGTTAGTTTGTGAGACATTGTGTGAATGGTTGATGCTTGGAGGGAGAACGGAAAACAAAGGAACATTGGCTTGTCAAATTGTCATTACGTGTATGAAAGATCATTTTGCAATGATGCACTTGCAAGACATCTTTGAAAATTGGATGTGTGGATTTAAAAATATAGATTTATTTAACTCAACAGTCACAATTGGAAATTATTTTATTTTGCCTCTTAGAAAATACAATTAGCCTCTTTTGACATAGTATGATTTCTATATGTATATTACAAAGCACGCACCATCTTTGCAGTTCATTTTTATATAATACAATCTATCCAAACATAATACAATTTCTTCATAAATAATAGAAACTTCATAAACTTGTTAGTTTATTCAATCAAAATTGTTTACGATGGATATATGTATATGAATGTTAGTCATTTTTCATTCTCTGTAATAGGTTTAAGAAGTATTAAGAGGCCATCATACATATTAAATGTACCAATTTAATTAATATATCAGTACAATTGGGGTCATTTGATTTTCTTTCTTAGCATGTATAATCAGCTTCTTCTCAGATAGTATGATATCTATACATATATTATAAAGTTTCTGCTATCTTTACAATTTGTTCTTGCACATTACAATATATCTAGATCACATTACAATTTATTCTTATATAATACAAATGTGCTAACCCACTCTTTTCAATCCAAATGTTTGTGATGGGTATATGATATATGAATGTTAGTCATTGTCCATTCTATATAATAAGTGTAATAAGGACGGGGAGTGTAAGGAGTGGGATCCCATAGGGGAACCACTCCCTACTAAAATAAAAAGACAACATCCTAAATCAAACACAAACATAAAAAATTTCCCAAAAGGGATGATAACCAATTTATTCAATATGAATGTATCATAACACCAAAATAGCAGCGAAATTTAAAAATGTATCTAACCATTACAAATATTCTTATAATTACTAGATTTTCACCACGCAGGGTGATATAAAGGAAAAACTAACTATATATAAGATTAGATGAAGAACACCTAACAACTTCAAGCAAGTCTCCCATGAGGTTTTAACTACACTTGTTGTGGTCCAGGTCCACCTTGATTGCCTTCTCCTAGTCCAACACCTGGGGTTGGAAGTGTACCGTATAAAAAGAAAAGGAAAGATAACATCGGCAAAAGTTGGTATGGGCATACTAAAATAGGGTTGAGAAATTATGGGATAAAAGGACATCAAAATAAAGGCTTTCCATGAAAGAGAAAAGTACTACCCAATCGTGCATAAAAGAACTTGATTTGCAAACAAGAGATAATAAAAGAATTACTCGCCATAAAAACAATAATAAAAGTGGTGCCCTAAAAGCAAACACCACCTTTTTGGCACATAACCCATCATTATAATAACGACCTGCATGTATGTGAGATAAACATAGAACTAGAATAATATAAATAACAAAGGTGACCAAGCCTCATAAACTTGGAACCTGATAGAGAATGGCACATAACCAAACTCCCCAATATGACTTGTGGGCCAAGCCTCATAAACTTGAAACCCGGGTATGGGGCACATAACCTCCATCTCAAAAGTATAATACAGACACATAACCCAAAATAAAATACAATTACACTACTCTAGGGCTACTGAGTCACATAACAAGCTTAATGTAGAGGCAAGTATAAAGTATAATCAGAATAAACAAGGTTTGTCACCACATAAATGACAATATAAGCAACCGCCACAAAAGTGGGCAAAAAGAGCATGTATTACCAAGTGAAGTTCCACCATAAAACTTCAAGCAAGTATCCCATGAGGTTTTAACTACACTTGTTGTGGTCCAGGTCCACCTTGATTGCCTTCTCCTAGTCCAACACCTGGGGTTGGAAGTGTACCGTACAAAAGGAAAAGGAAAGATAACATCAACAAAAGTTGGTATGTGCATACTAAAATAGGGTTGAGAAATTATGGGATAAAAGGACATCAAAATAAATGCTTTCCATGAAAGAGAAAAGTACTACCCAATCGTGCATAAAAGAACTTCATTTGCAAACAAGAGATAATAAAAGAATTACTCACCATAAAAACAATAATAAAAGTGGTGCCCTAAAAGCAAACACCACCTCTTTGGCACATAACCCATCACTATAATAACGACCTGCATGAATGTGAGATAAACATAGAACTAGAATAATATAAATAACAAAGGAGACCAAGCCTCATAAACTTGGAACCTGATAGAGAATGGTACATAACTAAACTCCCCAATATAACTTGTGGGCCAAGCCTCATAAACTTGAAACCTAGGTATGGGGCACATAAACTCCATCTCAAAAATATAATACGGGCACATAACCCAAAATACAATACAATTACACTACTCTAGGGCTACTGAGTCACATAACAAGCTTAATGTAGAGGCAAGTATAAAATATAATTAGAATAAACAAGGTTTGTCACCACATAAATGACAATATAAGAAACCACCACAAAAGTGGGCAAAAAGAGCATGTAATACCAAGTAAAGTTCCACAATAAAACAATATATAAGATAGAGTCCAAAAGAATGTCCATCACAATAAATTGATCACAAGATTAGAAACAAATAAGGTATTCACAAGAAATATGTTCTCAAAAGAGAAATGATTATTGTGTAGGTTGATTGTCCATAGGACCAAGAGAAAGATGAAAATAGGTAAATTGCTCAAAAGGAATAATAGGGAATGCAAACATACCTTACTCAAGGATTTAAATAGTCTAAAATCAGTCCTAGATCCAAGCCTAGGTCTCCAAAGTATCTATTATGCATATATGTAGAATTAGGATTAGATTTTCATTAATTATTCAAAACCCTAAAAAATGCCTTTTTAATATTAGTGAATTATATTATAAAAATCATGCCATATTTTAGATTATCTTTTTTTGAGTTTAAAACATATTTTATTATATTTTTCTGACTTTTAAATATTTTGTTATGAATTTTACAAGTTATTATCTACTTAGATTAATCTATTGAAAACATCCTTCATAAAACATTGAATTAAGGTGATAAAACCAGTACCATTAGATATATCTTATTTTTTAAATTTATTGACTATTTATTTGTATTTTTCTGATTAGTAAATATTTAGTTATGAATTTTATAAAATACATTCAATCAAGAAATTCCATGTTAGTAAAAGCGTTGGGAGAGGAAAAGGGAGAGGGAGTGGGCTACGCGGCCCATGTTGGCCCAATCATGGCTAGCAGACTTGGCTGCCACTCAAACACATCAGCAACCGCAAAAGAAACAAAACCATGGTGAAAAGTCCAAAATACCCTTCTTTGAAAATAAGAACAAGAAGGGAAAATAGCAGGGCAGACATGGGAAAAGACATAAGCAATTCTTCTCCTTGAAACAACCCTCGTGCCATGGATGTTGATTAGCATCAGGTGAAGGAACAATGGTGTTCAAGTCTGCAAAACAACCAGGAAATGACCCCAACGTCTTTGACAAAGCACCACAAAGGCAACGAGCCCACGAACAAACAACTGCCATGACCAGAGCTCCAAATTAAAGCTAACCCCCGCCATGACTAGGTCTGAAATTCTGACCAATTGCCCCCCAAAAATGATCACCCAACAATCAAAGGCTGCTAAAACAAACACTAGGACTCAACGAAGATAACTACTCAGTTCTGGTGATCGTAGGGTCACTAAGTAGCCAAAACACAGACCGTCGATGAGAACTTAACTACAGTTACAGGATACATCGAGCCCAGGCAAACCAAGGCAAAATGAGATAAGGAAAATGGTGATGAAGGTCCCAAGAAACTTACCGCGGTGCTAATTTCATAGGAGATGGCAGAAAAGGATAGAACAACACCAAGGTCGCCAGAAAAGAAAATCAACTAGGTCCATGGTTTTTGGGGAAGTAACACTCCAATTGTGGATGGAGGAGAGTTACAAGGTGACCGGGGATGGTTTCTGTGCTCTTACGTGAGAATGGGTTGTGATGCTTGCTTGTCTGTAGAAGTCGATGGAGAAAGCTAATTTGGGTGTTCCTATTTATAGAGTTTTAGGGCATGAGGAAAGGATCACTATGTGCGGAATTGGATAAGGAATCCAACAGAGAAAATATCTCAAAGAACCGTCGAGTGAGGTGGGAGAAATCCCAAAAAAAATCATATTGTTTTCAAAACAATAATGGGGTAGAGGACAACCCCTAGATCGTTAGGTCCACGATCGAATGTCTGAGGGTAAATCTCATGAAAAAAAAGAAAGAAGGTGTGACAAATATAAGGATTTTAATTCTGATTTGAATAAAGTGTATTCACATTAATTTTCCATTTTCTCTCTCTTCCAAAAAGGGTGCAAACAAACTCCAAATTAAATGAAAACTGACACCTAGCCAAATTTTGATGTGAGGAACTCAAATATCAATTAGATTTCTCTTTTGGAGACTTTTGATTAATTAAATTAATAAATCTTATTTTCTCTTTCCTCATGTATTAATGACTTTAATATTCTCCAAATTTTATGAAACTTCACCACTAGTTAAATTAAGTATGTTGGATATGAATTTACTATTTATTTCACATTTTGAAGTTGGTTTTACATTATTTAATGTTTTTGAAGGTTCTACACACTTTCTCTCTCCTAGTTTCATCTTTAATCAAATATTCTACAAATTGAATGAAAATTCACCCAAAGACATATTTTAATCTATAGATTATGAATCTAATATTATTTTCCTCTTTTAGAGTCTTTGAGTATTTTATTTTAGATTTTGAAAGAAAAACACCTTTTCTTTTATAAACAAATTAAGATGTGTTTATTATTATCCTGATTTGTAAAACTTATCATTCAAGTAAACTTGAACTCAAGGAAAACAAATATGAATTTATTCTTATCCAATTACTTCCTTTTTTTATCAAGTTTAGCCCATTATCCATTATTTCCCATATTTCTCATGTTAAATTAATCAATACATCATTAACATGTTTAAAGCATTATTATTCATCCCTTTTCTCTTCCTTGCTCCAAAAAGGCTAAGGAAAGGATCTAGAACGAATCTACTTTATCATTACCTCACATAGGTTTGCTTATTTTATATTTGGTTGAACATGTATCATTTTGCACATTATTACCTCATGTGACATATCCTATGTTCCCTTCATTGATCATATGATTAATTTGAAGGTATTATGTAATATTTATTTATATGTCTACATGTTAGGGTGATTTATATATGAATTAAAATATTTAGGGTTTCAATTAAGCTAATAATGAGCATATCTTTATCCTTGTTTGGCTAAGCCCAAAGACTAAGATCTCTAACCTCTTAACCTTAGAATAGGATTAGGTTCTAGGTTTCGATATGTTACAAGGAGGCCATCAAATGCATAAATGTATCAATTTATTTAATTCAACAATAATTGTGGTCGTTTTATTTTCCTTCTTAACAAGTGCATTCAATCTCTTCTTGCATATTATGAAATCTATATGTATATTACAAAGTGGCTATTGTCTTTACAATTTGTTCCTGCATTTTACAATATATCCAAAGTTTATTAATGTATAACACAAACATCATAAACCAACTACTATTTTCATTCCAAATTATTTGTGTTGGGTATATGATATATGAATGTTAGTCATTATTCGTTCTCTTTAATAGGTGTAATAAGGGCGAAGAGGCCAACACATACATAATGCACTAATTTATTTAATTCAACATTACAATTGGTGTCATTTTTTTCCTTCTTAGCAAGTGTAATCAGCCTCTTACTACATATTATGATTTCTACATGTATATTACAAAGTGTTTGCCATTTTTATAATTTGCTCATGGATATTACAATGTATCCAATCATATTATTGTTTGTTCATGTATAACACAAACATCATAAATCTATCAATATTTTCAATGTACATAAAGAAATTATAACATGCACGAATAGACTGTAAGGTGGGTAGATATTTTGTGATATCATAGAGAAAATGAATATCTAAGAAAAATTGTAATGTGGGTGGATATTTTACAATGTACATAAAAATTGTAATATGTCAAAATAAACCACAAGTTGGGTAGACATTTTACAATATATATAGAAAAGTTGTAACATAAGGAGCAGTCTGTAATTTGGGTGGACATTTGTAATGTACCAAGAGACACTATAGCTTATAATTTGGATGGACATTTTGTAACGTACATAGAGACACTATAACATGTATGGACAAACTGTAAGTTGGGTGGATATTTTGTAATTTACATTAAAAAGTTGTAATATGTATCAACAAACTATAAAGTGACTTGATATCTTGTATGTACATAGAGAAATTTTCCATTTAAGAACAAACTGTAAGATGCATGAACATTTTGTAATGTATACAGAGAAATTGTAACATGCATGAATAGATTGTAAAATGGGCAAAAAAATTTTATTGTACACACATAAACTGCAATTTCTATGAAGAGATTGTATTATGGGTAGATTTACATAGTGGAATGCATCTCGATAGCACTTTGTTAACAATAAAAATTCATAGCAAAGAACGTACTTGGACATCACATAGACATTTTATTATTTTAACAAACATGACAGGCTCGCATAAATAAAGTGAGGATAAGCATGTGGATGATTGAGGCCTTTATACAACGAGAAGGTCCAAGACAAAAGAAAAAATTACTAATGGTTCGCCCATCTTATTCAAGCATGCTCATGGACTACAAGCTAACTGAATGATTTACAAAAATGGGTGGTTAGAGACATTATCATCCTCGACAGATGTAAGGAACCACCTTCATGTTGGAGAGGAAGTAACCAGCCCGAGGGGAGCATAGCGACATGCAATAGCTGATAACTTGGTACCCAATCGACAACTGCTATAACTTTTTATTCTAAACCATATCCGATGCAGATATCCTCTGGTATTGGGAAAACATCGGTGGGTCTTTAAAAAAAAACTATGTTTGTCTACCGATAATCAGATCTAGCCTGCAGTTGTTGATCAACAATGCTGCTTTTTGTCTCCCCTTTGTGTACATGTTAATTAATCAGATTAATTTGTACAGTTTTCTCGATGTGAGGACCTCATCCGGGCAAATCTCCACTGTGGACTTCAAGATCCTTTCCGGGGGGTAAAATAATTCAACCCTGTAGAAGAGACACTTGTCCTTAGTGAGAGCCGACGTAGTGGTGGCCGCTACCTATATTTTGTTACTTGCAACACCCCAAATCTTGCCATTGGCATTGCAGACGTTGAGAAAGTTTTCAATTTTACTGACGTTCCCATGTCACTCTTCGACACATATTCCAATGTTGTCGGAGCATGCCGACTTCCGAGCAATTTAGTATCATGAAGAACTGAATGAATTTGAGCGGATGGAAAAGTAGGAAGTGCTCGTTCTCAGAGGGGGCATAGGTGCTTGAGGATTTACAGTGGGGAAAAATCTGCCGCTATGTGTGTCACGAATTGAGGGACGCTGAACATTGTAGCTAGCGTGATTGGGGATGGCGAGGACAAAGTTGGAACAGCAGGGATTAACAGTCATGTGTAATTAAGAAATCTACCCACACGGGTAGTAAATAAATGCCCCCCCCACACATATATATAATCAGGCTAGAATACACTCGAGTGTATATCAAGACTATTTTCTTGCAAAATATAAACCATTGATCTTCATTGCAAAATATAGCTAGACTACATACACATTTTGAGCCAATTTGGATGAGTGTAAGTCACTCATCCGAGGGCAACAAAATCGACGTGCGAAACTAATTTGAAATGCATAATTTTTGTAGTCTTTATAACATGACATATAAATGTCCAAATGTGATCAAATTTTGATATGAGCTATTCACAAGATGTTTAAGAAGATCAATGGATTAGATTTGAGAAAAATACTTCATCATAAAAAATTACTTGAGTCTATTCTGCTCCGAATACACTCGAGTGTATTCTAGCCTCTCTCTCTCTCTCTCTATATATATATATATATATATGTGTGTGTGTGTGTGTGTGTGTGTAAATATCTGTGCGAGTGTGTGTAGATGTTTGTGTGAGTGCGTGTACGTGTGTGGTGATAAACAGTCCAAAAATTGAATAACACCTTGGTTGGTCTATCCATATGCATATATGTATGTATATTTGCATATCCATGTGTGTATATATTTGCATATCTGTATATATATCTATATATATCTACTAACCTATAAATAAATGAAACTAACATGCTTTCAACCTACTAGGTAGGTTGCTTTAGTTTATTTTTATATTTTTTATTTAAAATATTATCTTTTATTTTAATTTTAAACTCCTCGCGTTCATGTTTATAGTGTATTGTCTTTTACAAGACCATTTTGATAATTCGACATGTAGGGTGGTAGGTGTTAGTTGACAATTGATCAAGTTGTGTGCAAATCATTGTACATAATAAGTATCTATTAGCCGTCAATAGGCATATGCCGGATAAGGGAGCATAAATAATTTCAATAATATCACAATATATATATTGAAGGAAGTTTATTGGCATTAATCAAGTTTTTCTATTTCAACAATTGTATGTAAATTATTATGACTAACTGTACAATTTATGGAGTGGAGGTAATTTTAGTAGTGATAAATACATATTGGAAGGAGCCGATAGGTTGCTCACGGAGTCATTTTCTTTTCTCAGTTTACATATTGGAAGGAGTTTGTGGGTTGTTAATCAAGTTATTCTCTTTTTGTAGTCTTCATGTAAATTATTGATTGTATAGACTATTGTGAGTGCTAATTATATATTAGTTATCAGCAAGTACATGCCTAGGAAGGAGGATACAATGGAGGGGTCAATCGATATTCAATTGAGTTGTTCTCTTTAGCAGGTTGTATGTAGATTTTTGAGCATGCTAATCAAATGTTATAGTTGGAGGGGAGATAATTTTGTATGTTAGAGGGAGTCATTCATCGATCAATTAATTGAGTTATTCTCTTTTAGTAGGTTATATATTAATTATTGTGTGTACTAATTTGATATTAACTGCCAACATGTGTATGTCTAAGAAAGATATGTGGATACGTTTAATGATTTCACACTACATATTGAAGAAAGTAAGTTGCAACCAGTGTATTTAAAATCGAACTGGACCAGTCGGACCGACCATTAAACTGGTGGCAGACCGGTCCGAAAGTCTAGAAAATCGGTTATATTTTTTCCGACCCAACCGGTCCGACCAGTTGATTGGACCGAACCAGTAGATATGTATCTTTGTATATACATATATACATATATGTGTATATAGATAAGGTAGAATATGTATCTTTGTGTGTGTGTGTATATATATATATATATATATATATATATATATATATATATATGTATATACATATACATAGATACATATATACATACATGTATATATATGTATATACATATATATGTTTATACACACACACACACACACACACACACACACACACACACACACACACACACACACACACACACACACACACATATATATATATATATATATATATATATATATATATATATATATATATATATATTTGTTTGACAAGGAGCGGCTCAAGTGGTCAAACATGGTGTCCCCTAACAAAGGGACCTGGGTTCGAATCCCAAGTGTCACCTTGATTTATCACCCTCCCTTATATATTTATATATAAATAGATATATACATATATATATATATGCTTGTATGTATATGTATATATATGTTTGTATGTATACATACATATTTGTTTATATATGTGTGTGTATGTATGAATATACACACGTCTATATGTATATATAATGTGCCCGGTTTAACTAGTTTGACCGGCCCAACAACTAATTATCTTATACTATGGTGACCGGTTCGATTTTTTCAGTTCAAAATTTTTATGTCGTGCTGACGTCATTTCTGGTTGAAACCCACTCAATCTGGTCTGAGTCAATACTGTTTCGACCACTGGTATGATTATGAAAATATTAGTTGTAACTAATCGAGTTATTCTCTTTTAACATGTAATATATAAATTAGTGGGTACAAATTATATAATTTTATATAGCATAGGTAATTTTGGTAATCACATGTACAAATTTGAGAGAGTCAGTCAGTAGTTGGCAGTTAATCAAATTATTTATCTTTTAGTGGGTTGTATATAGAATATTGTTAGTAGGTTGATGTAATTATTCAATTGTTGTAGAGTATATTTTTGTGGTGTCTATCCGTTTATCTCAATTTTCAAATTGTTTACCAATTAAGTGTGAAATTAACATATACATTGATGTAGTATTAATTATGAACCTGACTAATTTTCTGTATTTAGTACTCACTTATTATATTAGTCTAATTAATTATAGTTGTACGATTATTTTCTTATTGTTTTTAGAACATATATGTAAATAATTGTCAGTCAAACTATATATTGATTGTCATGTCAAGAAGGGGAGCACAATCTAGTTGCTCTTTAAAGAAGTACATGGACTGTTCTTCCCATGATGATGCTTTTGCAGGTGACTTTGAGGATGAGGACTTTGAATTCTATTTTGACCACTTCGGGGCTAAGAAGAGAGGATGTCGGAACACATGAGATGATGTGGATGTACTTATATGCTGTGAAATGTGTTGAGTAATGGGGAGGGTTTGTTATGTGGATGTTCTTTATGAGATGTCTTGGGGGAATGATGATGGTCTGATGTAATGTTATTATGATTCTTTTCTTTGTCCTGCACGAGGGTCATGCTGAATAACATGGACCTCATTAAAAAAAAAATGAAGTAATTTCAATACTACGAGTTATAGTTTGGAGAAAATCCATTGTCATTTAACTGAATATGTAAGGACCTTGACATGAGTTTTGGATTAACCTTGTTTTCTTTGTCTTAATAATGTGCTTAGAACTTTTCTCTAATCTTTTGATATGTAATTAGGGCTTGCGGTGTGCTTAAGGCTCAAGTTTGAGCTTGTTTGGATGATGTTTGTGCTTTCTGTGCTAGTTTTGGTGCAAATTGCAATTTACCCAATATAGGGGGTTGATGTGAAATTTGCAACATCTAGAGTGTTCCTTCTCCCTCCTGCCTTACCTAGATAGAGTGTGGTGGTTTGGGGATCTTTGTTTGACCCTTGGTTCAACGGTGTCACCCTTAGTGGTGATTAGGGTTTCCTAGGGTTGGTGTGCTTTGACCTTGTGACCTTTGGTGGTTTGTCTCAACCTAGGTAGTGACCTAGGGCTTGTTGAGGGGGTGTCACGGCCAGGACACTTCCCCTTGGTATGGTGGTCATGACCAAGGTTGTCTTGGGTCGATATAAATGCTTGGGGTGGTGTATTTTGACCTAGGCTACTTGTGGAGGTCTTGGTGTCGCGACCTAGTGGTGTTGTTAGGGTGTGTCACGACCATGGAGCCCCTTGGTGTGTTGCGGTTGCAACATAGAGTGTGGAGTTTTTTGGGTGGTCGAGACACTACCTAGAGTGTATCACCATGTCTTGCATGTCATGCTTAAGTGGTTGCATGTGGTTGCATGTTGGTCCTTTTAGTGGAGAAGTGTCTCTTTGGAGCCCTATCTTGCTGACACCTCATCCTTTGTCTTACCTCCTTCCTCATTTATTATATAAACCCTATTCTCTCCATGCACGTGGTTCTTTTTAGTCATCTTCTTCCTCCCTTCTCTTGTTCTCGTCCTTGGAGCTTGGTGGAGCAAGAAGGAGTGTTCTTGGTGCCTTGGAGGTGGTTCATCCCTTGCATGTGGTGCTTGTGGTGATCCTTGGTCATCTCCAATCTTGGTGAATTTTATCTTCTTTCTTTGATGTTTTCTCCAGATCTTCTACCCCATCTTTTTTTTCTCAGCCTTAGACTATGTTTTGACATGGTGACCATTCTTGAGAGTAAGCTCCCCATCACAAGGGTAATAGATTATGTTTTGACAAGGCGACACCCAAGTGAGAGGGAGTTTCTTCTGTCTTTTTCCTCTTCTTTCTTTTGTTTTAATTTTTAGGTTTTGCTCTCTTTCTTGATCTACCCTTTGGACCTTGGTGACTTCTTGTTCTTGAGGTGCTCTTTTGACCGAGTGTGGAGCTTTTGGTGAAGCTTCTTCAACCCTTGGATCTTGTGCTTGAAGCTTTGGTGGTGATCTTCTGAATGCGGGTTATATAACACTAAACCTACTCTATTATTGCACTTCTTTATAAAAAAATTAATGCATTCTTCCTCTAAGTTGCCTTATTACCATGTTTGTGCTTAGTAGTAATATCTAGAGTTTGTTTGGTGGTGATCCCTTGCTTGGTTTGAGAGCAACCTGAAACCCTCACCTTTTGTACTTGTTTTGGTAGATGATGTGTTGTGAAGGTTTTTCTCCATGTGTTGCTCTTCACCTTGCTATCATGCATGGTGTTTGTACACCTAGATGTTGGAGGGATGTTAGGTTCCATTTTGGTTATCTTGAGTTTGCTTTTCTCTTCCTTGGCTAAGGTTATTCCTTTGTAGTTTCTTGACCCGTGACTTAGGGTTTTGGCGACCAGTTGAATGTGACCTTTCTTCATAGTAACCATGGTTTCACCTTTGGTTTTTGTTCTATTTGGCGACCTAGGTGGTGCATCTTGGGAGGTTGCAACACTCCCCTCATGATAGTTGCGACCTTGATAGCTCTTGGGTCGAGATGCTCCTTTGAGGTTGAGTTATACCTAGTGATGTTAGGTTGAGACCCTTGGTGGGGGGTGACCTAGTTACCCTTGGTGTTGGACTTGTCTTGCTTGAGCTTAAGACTCACCCAAGTGAGTGGGGTGGTGACCATGATGGTATTGGGTTGCAACATGAGTGAAGGTTGCTCGTCTCTTGGGTCGCAACATAGGTTGTGGTTGCGACATGGGTTGAGGTCGAGATATCTTCTGGTTGAGGTGCTTTAGGTGAAACCCTAACCCTAGGTGTTGTGGGCACGACATGGTCTAGATGTTAAAGGTCACGGCATGTAATGGATGGTTGAGGCACCTGAGGGTCACGGTCGTGACATGGACCATGGTAGGCAATCGCGACCTATGTGTTTATGTGGTCAACATAGGGTGATGGTAGGTGGATGAGAAACACATGTAAATACTTAATGATAACCATATATGTATGATACTTAAGCCATATACAATATTGTTTAGAATGTTAGCTAATCAACTCTAATGATGCTCCCTAATCCTTATACACTCTAAGATGATGGAGAGTGATGGTTCTAGCATTGATGGTTGAGCCTAGTCTTGTAAACCCTTACCCTAATGGTGAATAATGAGCTTGCTTGTTTCACTATCATGAAAGGATTATAATGTTATGTGGTTGTTCTTCTCTCTTGCTTATCAACTTCTAACCATGCATGTATTATGAGATTGGTAATCAGATCTACTGCATGTTATGGTGAGTATGATATGATACAGGTTAAATGAGCCTTGAGAGGCATGTTGAGGCACTTGTGATATCAGAATGATGTTGTGAATGGTCCTATGACCTGGCAGTGACTTGTGTCCTAATATGAGATGAGTCGAGGGATTGATATCCCATGGAATGTGCCTTTGTTTATGATGTTGTGAATGGAAATACTATAGACATCATGTGGTGATAGTGTGACAAGTTCACACCCTATATGTTTATATCTACTGGAAGAATATTATGCCCTTATCTTTGTAGAATTTGTTATGATTTTATACGCTGTAGCTTGATTGATGCTAAAAGACACTTAAATGACTTAAGTAATCAAGTGGAACTTAATGATGTAGCTTTCCTCTGTGCCATAGATCCATTCAATGTCAGCACTTACTGAATGGTGAAACAAGTTTAACTTGGAGCGCATATTTTTGAATATGTGGGGGTGAGGACGAATGTCCCCTTACATCCAGGATATATGAGACAATCATGCATGAGTTGGTCTCTTAGTGATTTGTGATATAGGATTGGATGCCGGTCATACCCTGATAGGAATGTGGTTGTGGGCTATAACTCAATTCCTCTAGCATCGTGACCTATATCAAGGTGGGCTAGACTTGTACAGATGGACTATATGTTGTTGGTAGCAGTTTGACTGGTGATGTCACTGCAGGTTCACTCGTACTGACCAAGGGGGTGAGGTCATGGATCCTAGCTCTTCCATAGACCTTGTATGGCACTGAGTTTGACTTAGTAGTGGTCAGTTGGATTTGGGTGGTATGACTCAAATCCTCGAGGTATAAAAATAAAACACATAATTCAACCGTGTAGCATACTTGCATAGAATCAAATATGGAAATATTAGATGAGGCCTTGCTTGCTTTTATATAGTATGGATGGTAGTGAATATACATATTCCTCATATTCCTTTTATGATGATAAGGTGTTTCATAACCTAATTTTAATTGCTTACTCTGTTAGTAATGATTATCTACTCATCACAGTTGTAGTCTTACTGATGTTCTTTAATCATCTTATCTATGTTGATAATAGTGTTGGTGGAGAGTTATATCTCCCGATGAGATTTAGAATCTCACCCCATGGATTTCCCACATCTTGTTAGGTGGACGTACATGAGGAGGTAGAAATTGTGCAACAGAGGTTGAGCTGCAGCAAGAAGGACAGTAGCTGACAAGGTTGGAAGTGTTGTTGGTGGTCCTTTTGTTTTTAGCATCCTAGAGTCATCAATGTACACTCGGGTCTTTGGGATGGTTTTTGAATGTGTTTTGTATGCGTACTTTTGATACATGGTTTGGCTTGTGTGTTCTTTTCATGAATAGCTACAGTGTATATTTAATACGTTTGGGACAGGTTTCCTCGTAACAGGATGATGACATACATGGTAAGTACCTTGTGACAAGAAAGGACTCATATGTAAAGGCTTTTTCTATTTTGGAGCTTAATGAAAGTGGTTTTAATTTCCAGTGTTTTCCAATAATGGGTTTGTTAAGTTTTATTTCTGCGGTTAGCTTTGAGTTATCTTGTGGTTTTTGGCATGGGGCGTCAAAGAATCATTTCTTTTAGAGAATGTGTAAACATTTTTATGAGTGTTAATTATAAATTAGCGTCAACATCCATGTGTGAAAGTAGGAAATACAAAATTTTTACTAATTACATGTTATAGGTTGTAGGAAGTCAACTGATAATTATTTGAGTCGTTCTCTTTTAGGGAGTCATATGCAAATTATTGTGATTATAAATTTCATATTAATCATTTGCACGAGTAGACATGCATACACACACACATACATACATACATACATACATATTTTTTGGGACCTGGGTGCGAATCCCAGTTGTCGTCTTGATTTACCACCCTCCCGGACATTTGGTCACCGCCATAGGCATGGGAGAGGGAGAGAGAAATCTTTCTCTCTAAATCCCATACATATTTTTTAGAACATATTTAGTAATCATAATAGTATATTAATTCAATGGTATACATGTGCTTAGCATGTGTTTTCTGCTGGAATACACACACATATATATACATATATATTATATATATATGTATATATTATTTATATACGTGTGTGTGTGTGTGTTTGTACATATGTAAAATTGATATGCATGTATACATATGGAAACATATATATATATATATATATATATATATATATATATATATGTGTGTGTGTGTGTGTGTGTGTGTGTGTGTGTGTGTGCATATTTGTGTGTTCATGTATGTGTAAGGATTGGGACCCGAAAGGGGATCTACTCCCTGCTAAAATCAAATAAGAGTCATCATCCAAAATAAACATACATAAATTTTTCATAGTCGACGGATAACTTTTATTTGATCTTTCATAAACGATTATCACATAGACCAAACTAAAGTTGTGGAAATCAATGTGATGACTATAGTCACTTTTACAAAATTACATAATATTATCTAATTATGAGGCTTACATGAAGGTAAAAACTTCAAGATCTAAGTAGAGGAATTCCAAACTATCTCAAGTGTATCTCCCAAGATTCTATTTCACCAAGCCAGGTACATGTCATCATGTCATGTCCACTATATATTTTACCTAAGAGGTTGGAAGCATACCCTATCAGAAAAGACTAGTGAAAGTTGTCGCCATAAAAATGGCGATATGGGCATATTGATAGGGATTGAGAAACATTAGGAAAAAGGACCTAAAAAATAACATATCTTCCCATCCAAGTGGATATCAAAAGAATATAAATTTTAATAAGATGATAAATAACAGTTACACTTGCCATTAATAAAAAATAAGTTGTTCCACCAAAGCACACATAAAGAATTTTGGACACATAACCTATCAACAACATTAGTCAACCTGCATGTAAGTGAGATAAACATAGCACTAGTGAAATATAAATAAACACTGGTGGGTAGTGCATATAACCCATAACCTGGTAGAGTAAGGAACATAATAAAATTCCTCAATTTATAAGGTGGGTATAAAATCCGGGTATGGGACACATAACCTCCAACCCAAAATATAAAGGGTGTATAATCCCATTAAACAAAAATACTCATACAACTCTAGGACTACTGAATAAAAAATCATGCAATAAATCTAGAGGCAAGTGAAAATTTGGTCATATAAATAGAATTAGTAAGCTTTCCATCACAGACATGGATTATATTAAAAAAATCCACCACAAAAGTGGGAATAATTAAGGTTCCATCTCACAATAAGGAAAAACTTGGTTTCAAATCAGTGATTAGGATTTCATCATGAAGGAATGTATAATTTTAGAGTCTAACATGCATATCTACAATTAAGAAGATCAAAGTTCAATGTCATCATGTAACTTCTCTCATGAATTATTTTATCTAAAGAGAGAAAAGATACATTATGAAGTATGTCTCAAAGAATAAAGAGGGAGAAAATATAGGTATTTTCCCAATATAACTCATAGGGATGCAACATACCTCAACGATGTGTGTCAACTATCAAGCTCCAAACCCTAGATCCAATCAGGGCACTTCTCACTTATTATTATGTTCAAATGTCAATATTATTAGTTAATATGTGTAAATTTCAAACCATGGATATATTATCTCTTATTATTGTTTCTGATTCCAATGAGTATTTATATGGAATTTTCTTATATCAGAGAGTAAGTTGTGAATTATCCTAGATTATTTCTAATTACTGAAATACTAAAAAAAACATAAATCAAAAGACGAGACACCCTCTTATCACGCATCATAATATTGATGTGTGATAGAGAACCAAGGGTCATTTACCCATTACCAAAACAACATGTCATCAAGGATTAAATGAAAGTGGAAACAACATAAAAGTCCATCTAAGTGTCACATGAATTAAATTGGTATGAGGGAAAAGAAGATAATGAAATGAGTAACCATCTTCTTTGTTCATTCTTGCGAGAAGTAGAACATTTTGGAGATCCATGGACGAATCAAAAATTGATCTTTGATGGTTGAAACATGCTAGAAGTTGTAGCATCGTGTTCTCGGGAGACTCAGAGACCTCAAGAAGTAGTAATTTAGGTTAATAGCCCTCCATCCATGTCATCCTTCAGGGTTGGCAGGAGAAATAATGAAGAGAACCCAAAAAAGGAGAGACCAGGGCACAATAGATATCAGAAACAAAATGTCAAACCAAAATAAAGACACTAGTTGGTAGAAAAGTCAAGGCAGAAATCAGAAATGCGAGAAATGCAACCCCAATTGCAGACCTGCGATGATGAAGGGCAAAAGAGGGAAAAACTAGTTACACCTTGGTTGTAGAAATAAAGCCATGTGAAGCTTTTTCGAGAGCTCTAGAACATATCTGCACTTCCATGACAAGGGTTCACCTCTCAAACAATGTATCTAACCTCTAAGGTCAAGCACATGTCCTCAGAATTAGAGAACTATACTCGCGATGGGCTTTAGAGTGAGTAGAAAATTTCTAAGACCTTGTGAGGGTTCTGTGATGGCTTGGAGGATGTCTTATATTGATCTGAAGATATGGAATGATTGGGAATCCAAAAAACAAAACTTAAATAGAGAAAAAGAGAACCCCCTCTGTTAATTGGGGTGTAGAGACATCTGATCCTAGATAAAATTGGGATCTACATATTTGTCTTACCATGAGAAAAGTGAATGAAAGGAGACTCAGGTATGAGGAGGAGAGAAGAGAGGACTTAGGCAATGAAAGCCCTGATGAAAACTGTGTTTCTGTGAAACAATCTTCTACTCAAGGTAGGAGATAGTGATCTGGCCGTTGGATGGAGATGATAGAAGCGTGGAAATAACCAATGTTTTCATACTGAACCGATGGTTGGACTGGTGTTGATTCAAACTGGATTGAGTCAAGTTCAAATGGAGTGGTTGAACCGGTTGGACCGGAAATGACGTCAACATGAAATAAAAAAAAATTGAACCAGAAAACCTGAACCGGTTACCACAATATAAGGCAAATAGCAGACAAACGGATCGAGCCGGTTAAACTGGGCACACTATATATACATATATATGTGTATATTCATACATGCATATATGTATATATACACACATATATATATATCAGTATATATATATATATACATATGTATGATATATATATATAAGTATACATATACATATATGTATATGTATGTGTATATACGTATATACATATATGTATCTATGTATATATATGTGTATATATGTTATCGATATGTATATATACATATATGTATATGTGTATATATATACATATATGTATATATCTATATATATATATATATATATATATATATATATATATATATATATATATATATATATATATATATATATATATATATATATATGGGTGAGCATCGGTCCAGAATCAGACCAGACCAAGGACTGACTTAGTAAGGATTTATGGACCATAGACCAGACTATTTTGAGGTAGGACCAGACCATTTTGAGGTAGGACATGACCGGACCGTTTGGACCGTAATCAGCCTTTTTACTTTTTTCACAACTTATTTAATTGTAAAAAGTAGATAATATTAGTTACTTCTAACAATTATATAACATTAATAGAAAATATTGACATTACTAATACTTATATGTGTACTTTATTTGTACTTGTTACATGATATACTGACAAATATATATGTATTTTACATAAAAGTTGGTCTATGGTCCGGTCCGGTCCACAGTATGACCGTTTTTGGACCGGACCGGACCGAAGACCGAATTCACCAAAATTGCAGACCGCGGAACATACTGAACTCATTATGGACCATACTGGTTATGCGGTCTAGACCATTATTTTCTCACCCTGATATATATATATATATATATTAAGAGAGAAAGATTTCTCCCCCCCTCTCCCATGCCCGTGGCGGAGGCCGAATGCCCGGGAGGGTGGTAAATCAAGACGACAATTGGGATTCGAACCCAAGTCCCTTCATGAGGAGACACCGTGCTTGACCACTTGAGCTACTCCTTGTCGGTACATGTAACTTATGCGTACCTACCATTAAAATGGAACTTGTGGAGTATGCTCACAAAGTCCAATCATATGGATTGCTTCAACACTATATAGATTAGATGTGTTTAAAAAATTATCACCATATCTCATATGGGTCATGAGATATAGAAATATATCATCCAACGGTTTCTGTAGTTTCTTCAACTTACCGTCGATTACTAAATGCACATATTATTTCATAGGATGATGTATGGATGTCGGATTGTGGTGATTTTTTATACATATCTTATCTAAGGGGTATAAATCACATTTATAATGTTAGATTCTTGAATATAATTTCACAATTATCATAGATGAAGATGGATACATGTAAGCTATATGTACTGAGGTATATGATTCTTTTAGCCATATATATATATATATTCTACCTTCTATGTATATACACACATATACATATATGCATACACACACATATATATATATATATATATATATATATATATATTTATATATATATATATATTTATTACCTTTAATTTTTTATCTTCTATTTGAACCACCTGTTTGATTTGGTTTGATCCAATCAACTGGTTGGATCAGTTGGAGCATGTTTCTAATCAGTTGCACCAAAAAAAAAATACATAATTAGTTTTTTAGAATTTCGAACCGGTCTACCACCAGTTTACCGATCTGACCGGTCAAACCGGTCAGTTTGGTTCGGTTTAAAAAACACTAGAAATAACCACAACCAATCGATCATAGGAAAATAAAAAGGAAAGGGGAGAAGGTGTGTATGAAAAAATTCAAGTAGAATTTTATGGAAATCTAGGACGACCAAGAAATCTAGAAATTATAGTAATAATTTCACATTAATTAAATTACAAACCAAAAACTATATCAATTCTTTCTTAACTTATTGAGGGCTCAATATTGTTCGAATAATACCAAATTTAGTACCTTGACTAACTAACTAAGACATGTAGATTTCAATTTTGCAATTAGTTTCTACTTTTGAAGACATGAAATATTTTATTTAATATTTTTACTTCATATCTTATATTTTTTTTCCTTAATAAATTTAAGGCATCTTGGATTGTTCAATTAATGTGAAACTTGGCACCCTATCTAATTGGGACCAGGGAACATACTTTTGACATTAGATTTGGGTTTTGACATTTCCTTTTATGAGTTCTAATACAATTATGGTTTAGGCTTATCGTCAAAAAGGGTATTGGGGTTCTTGATTATTCAAGATCCAATTAAATTTCATTTAACGGTCATTCAAATTTCATATATTCTTCTATTCTCCAAGAGAATCACGATTTATTGTCAAAGAGATGAAGAAACTGATTATAATTCCCTTACAATAGTATGATTGAGAGAGAGAGAGAACATTAATGTCTCATTTTGGTATTTCAATTCAAATATCCATAAATGGTATTTTATGTAGAAAAAAGATGGCATCTGCTTCCACTTCCTCTGGCAATAAAGTGGTTGACACCAGCGAGCCACCTACTGGATCTACTGCAAGGAGAATCACCAGGGGCATTCCAATCGTTATACTCAGGTGACCCTAAGCTCCTTTTAGACAACAAAGATGGAGAGAGGGTGCATCCCAGTTGCATCAAAAGAAAAAACATTAAGGAATCTATTCGTTCAGAAGGTCACTAATGAAACAATACTCCAAGGATGCAACCTGGAAGTGGTGGATGGAGCTATCAAGTACTCTAGATCCATTGCAAAAAGGAATGTATCTGGTGGGCTAGTACAATTGCAAGATATGTAGTTATATTAAAACCACATTGGCCTACTCTTCATAAGCATTTATCACTGATCTAGACGTCTAAAGGAAAGTTTGAGATACTCACTTGGGGGAATGATTTCTTTGTCAGTAGATTTACAGATCCAAAAGACATGAGAGTTTCTCTTGAGGAGGGACCCTGGTTCATTCCAGGGAATCCTATGATTCTGAAGAAGTGGACAAGAGGAGAGTCACTCAAAAAACTAAAGCTCTCTGAGGTTCCTATGTGGATTGGGGTTTACGATCTACCATTGGAGTTATGGGATCAGGAAGTTTTCTATATGAATGGGAGCTATTTAGGTACTCTATTGAGGTCGGATCTGTTGACTCCTAAATACAAACATCTTGATTTTGTTAGGATTCAAGTGATGATGCATTCTTCATCGACATGTCCAAGTGAAATGACTCTTGTCAGTGATGATGGAATCAAAGATATTGTCAAGCTTGATTACTCATGGATTCTTGTTCTATGCAAATAATGTGGAACTTTTGGGCATGGTCAAGGTGATTGTTTGATGGTGGAAGGTATTAAAAAAGTGAAGACTAAATAGATATGGGTTGACAAAGTTCATGTGGATGTGGAAGCTACAAATGATACATTTTATGACTGTCATCCGAATGAGAATGTGGGTCAGATTGTTGAAAATCCTATTATCGATCAAGTGCCAGCTAGTTCAGGTGACTCAGTGATGGTTGTCTCTGGTGATGTATTTGATAAGGCTACTAGCCCTAAATCACCTCTTTTTTATGGAGTTTATAAAAATGTGGTGAGCCCTCAAACTCCTTTAATCCTGAACAAGGAAGTATCCCTAGACACCATAAAGGACGATGGATGGAGTGAGAAAAGGAGGAAACATAACCCCCCCCTCAAAATATTTCTAAAGTGCCTCAACAACTAACAGTTGGTATTCTAGTGTCTCCTAATAGTTTTTGAACTCTTGAGTTCGTGGATGTCAATGAAAGGTTGATTGATCCTAGTTCTACGAACGATGGTTCATTTGAAGTTCTTATTCTAATCAATGCTTCCAACGGTTAACACAAATATTATGTCTTGGAATGTAAGGGGGATGAACAAATAGGGTAGGCAAAATGTTATCCGTGAGATGATTAGGTAGAATGATGCTTATATTGTTTGCATTCTTGAGTTGAAGAATAGAATGAGAAAGACTAACAAAGCCATCAATAATGTCTAGCCTGGAGCTTCTTGTATTTCAGATCACCTCACTCATCCTCTAGGAAGGGTGATTATCATCTAGGGCCCTGGTATAGTAACCATTAATAAACTCTCTGAAAGTGACCATTTTATCATGTGTCAACTCTTATGTGAAGGTGAATCTTTTCTTTTTGTTGTTGTGTATGGCACAATCCTGAACATAAATGGACAACTTTGTGGAAGGATCTATCTCATCTTAATATTAATCACCCTTGGATTCTCATTGGTGATTTTAATTCTATTAGACTTTCCTCTGAGAAGTTTGGTGAGATTGAACCCTCTTCTTATATCATGAATCAGTTTAATGACTTCAATAACAGTAATTGTTGATTGACCTTGATCTTCTTGGTGCTTGTTTTACATGGGATAACAAGCAGCATAAATCTTCTTATGTCAAGAATTGATAGAATTCTTTACAAAAAAGTGTTCCTTGATCTTTTTCCAAAAATCTAGGGGAATACCACTCCATCTATCCATAGTGATCATAAATGTCTCTTCACATTCCTTGATGCATCCAGTTATAAGAAGAGAAATCCTTTTTGATTCATTAATGTCTGGGTTGATATGCCTGGTTTTTATGAAACTATTGAGAAAGCATGGGGAGAAGAAACTATTGGTAATCCTATGTTTTGTTTATGTGAAAAAATGAGAAAGACCAAAAATGATTTATGCATTTGGAACAAGGATAAAGTAGGTAACATTTATGAGAAATGAAGAATTCTAGAAGTTGAGGCTAATATGGCTCAGGAGGAGATGGAGTTAAATCCTACTGATGATCTTCTTTCTAGAGGTCTTCTACAGAGGAAGGAGGCTATAGTTGCATATGAGGCTTTAGAATATCTTATTTGTCAAAAGTATAGAGTTTAGTGGTTCAAGGATAAAAATATGAAGTTCTTTTACCCATCTCTCCAGACACAAAGAATTAGGAATACCATCAATAGTTTGAAAATTGATGGAGGTATTTGTACTGATGAAAAAGTTATTAAGGAGCATGTTATTGAATTCTATTCTAAATTTTTAAAAAATGATGACAATGTTAATGGTGGTTGGAATGAGATCTAGAAGCTGTCTAAGTTCAATGAAGACAATTTCAATATGTTGTGTAGGAAATTCATAGATAAGGATATTGATGATATCATTTTCAATTTAAATGGAGACAAAGATCCAGGGCAAGATGGTTTCAACTATTTTTTCTTAATGAGGTGTTGGGACATTGTGGGTAATGATGTGAAGAGAGTAGTACAAAATTTCTTTGATATTGGTTGTCTTCTTCATGAGGTCAATCAAACCTATATTACTCTCATTCCTAAAGTGAGAAACGCATATGATATTAAAGATTGGAGACCCATTGCTCTATGCAATGTGGTCTACAAAATCATTTCTAAGATAATTGCCAATAGACTGCAATCTATTCTTCTTGAGGTTATTTGTTCGATGCAATGTGCATTTCTAAAAGGTAGATCCATTGTTGATTCTACTTTTCTTGTTAATGAGATTATTAATGATATGATGAGGAGATAGAAGCCAAAGTTGTGTGCTAAAGTTAATTTGATGAAGGCTTACAATTCTGTTGATTGGAAATATGTAAATTTGGTTATGCATCATATGAGTTTCCCCTTCTGTTTCATTCATTGGATCAACATTTTTTAATACAGTTAGATTTCAATTTCTCATTAACAGGAGCCTTTTGTTCCTTTTTTTTTTCCTGAAAGCGGCATTAGTCAAGGAGACCCTATTGCACCGTACTTATTTGTAATAGCGATGGAGGTTTTTAAAACAATAATGAATTATGCTACTACTACTGGAAGTATCACTCCTATTAAGGCTTGACATTGTTTCCCTATGTCCCACATTATATTTGTCAACGATGTGGGCTTCTTAGAAGCTAATGAGAATTCTATGAAAGGCTTTAATGATGTTCTTAAAAGTTTTTGTGCAATCTTTGGTATGAAGGTGAGCTACTCTAAAAGCCACATTTTCTATAATAATGCATTGGACAAGGTGGGAGTAGCGAAGAATTTAAATATTTAAGTTGGATCTTTTCCTATGAAATACTTGGGCTTACCTATGTTTAAAGGAAGACTGACGAAAAGCTTATGAACTCCTATTGTTGACAAGGTTAAGTCAAGGCTGGAAGGTTGGAAATCACATCGATTGTCGTTGGAAGTAAGGTGTTAGCTTATTAAATCTACTTTGACTTCTTTTCATTTGTATTGGGTAGCTTCTTTCCCTATTATCTATAGTGTCATTGAATAGAATGACCAATTGTGACATAATTTTATTTGGAGTGGCGTTGATCTTAAAAAAACTATTCACACTATTAGTTAGGATCATGTTTGTTCTCTAAAGAAGGAAGGTTGTCTGGGTCTGCGAAGAACCAAGGATGTCGTTAAAGCTTGTCTTATGAAGAATGTGTTTGTAAGGTATGCCCAGAGATCCAATCATCTGATGATTGACATGGTATATCCCATAAAGGATATGGTCAATACTCATAAAGGCAAGCTTTCAATTCATCCTGTTACACCTAGTTATGAGATAATGAGGAAATATTATGAATGTCCAAAGAATGACGATACTCAATGACGTATGTCTTCAAGTATGTGACTTGGAAGGATGAGATATTATGAATGTTAAGAGTATGTACATTATTATTATGTCCCTAGTCAGTTGTTACTGTGGAAGGTAGATAGACACCAGTAGTACGTAAGACTAGAGTGTGCGTTGGTTGCTGACAAAATCTCATTAGTCATGATATGGAAATATCAAACCAAGCACATATGTACATGTTAGGGAAAGTGTATTGGGCAGACACACCTTGAGAAGTGACACCTAGAAACCATAATTGGTGGTCATAGTCATCTCTCATAGTGAAGGTGGTGATTGTGATTCTTAGACCTGAAATTACTACACTCATCATATGTCGTTGGGTACCCGTTGACATCATCAAATGCAGTCTTGAAGAATGGGTTGTTATAAAGGTGATGATTGGGTGACTTTGACACATGGGGATAGACTGTGATTGATAGATGTGGGATATACCCCTCCTACTGAGTATGATATCTTAGCCACTTGATAAGTGAGACTGAGAAACGGATGTGCATGCAGATGTGAATTAATATATGATATTGAGCTCACATTATCTCAGACAATCTGCTCTTAGTTCAAGGAACACATATTAAACATTGACATGATGGCCATCCATGCCTCAAGTTCATCCTGGATATCAAAGACAAAGGAATTATACAATCACTACAACACCTTACACATATTGTAGGTTGAAGTTGTTCTCCAACTTTCTATTCACTTGGGTAGCATTGATGTGCGACTAGGCACCACTCCTTGCTTGATGTCATAAGCTAGTTATGGACACTAACTACCGATGTGATATGGGACCTATAGGGTCACACACATGAACTCATCTAGAAGAGGAGTTTACCTTGAATGATGATTGGATTGATTACTAAAGTGTTTAGGTACTCAATTCATGCAACAAATCGGATGAATGTGATGTATGTACTTCCAGACGACTGTCTCATAGAGTGAGACGGTCGTTTGGAGTACCAGATGGCCGTCTGAGTCATTAGGTTGATTGGAAACCAAATTGGCTAAGTTCTACTCTATGAACCAACTGATTGAACCAATCAGTTAAGCTCGACTCACCAGACGGGTGTCTGGATGAGTGAGATGGGCGTCACACTTGGGTGAGACCGCTTGGTTGGACCAAACAAAGGTTCTGGATGTTTCTTGAACTTGTTTCGATTGCACGTTACTTGGGGTGTAAGTAATTAATATGTTATATTAATTGAAAATAAAAATTATCAAATTTGTGTGTGACTAGGAAACTACCAGATAGCCATCTGGTAGTACGAGACGATTGTCTCATGTGACCAGATGACCGTATGGGTCACCAGACAACCGTTTCTACTGTTGTAGGTTGTGAAAATTCAAGATCTTTTGGTCCCTTCCACTCCCACACAATCTCATGCATACTAGGAACCCTAACCCAAACCCTGTCTATAAATAGAGGGTTACGAGGGGCTTTCCAAAACACAAAACAAATAATTAAGAATCAGTTGTACTGACAATTATTGTCATATGTGGTTGTAGTAATCGAGAGAGCCTAGGCAAGTCCTACCTGGAAAGGGATGAATAGCTACGGGAGAGAATAACTAAGGATCGTTATTGTGGGAGAGAAAGTTAGTGACTAGTACACCAACGGAAGGGACAACTCCTTCCTATCTATTTTTCTTGAATGACAAGAGTTCTAGTTGGTCTGTGTGGACTACTCTAGAGGAAGGAGTCCTTTGCCTGCTTCTAGGAGAGAAAAGTCAGCCTACGGTCTATGGTGAGATCACAAGAGGTGTTACAGAAGCTATCTTGTTTGTTATTTGTGGTGAAGACTAGGAGCTGCACAATCATCGTCCAGAGGCAACTAGTTGATATTTGTATTGAAGTGAGTTGTTGTTGACATAATTTCTCCAGGACTAGGTATAACTCGTTAAATTATCCTTCCTATTTCATAGTAGTTGATGTGATCTTACTATTACGGGAATACACTAGATACAATTTTTATTTCTGTTGCTACACTGGGTGCCCCTATTTTCCAATAGTGGTATCAAAGCCATGCCAAATTATTATGATTTAGGATAATCTGTATGATCAAAATTGGTTTAATCATTTATTTTTTGCATACGATGCAAATATTTAAACTGTCTCATATGTGTATTCGATTAAAGACCCCATGATTCCAAACTAAATTATATATATATATATATATGTAATTTACATGTGTAGCCCTAAAAGCAATTTTTGATGGTGGATACGTAGCGTGGTTATGGTCAATGCCATATATCTGTGTGTGGTTGGATGGTTTAGTTTTATTACTATTTATCTTGATATATGTACCGAGCCTCTACCTCCCTCTTCCCAATGCAAAGTTAATTCTTTCCTACCTTTTCTCCCCTCAAATGTAACTCGAAGTTTCTCTTTTCAATGTAATAATGTAGCAATAGTATAGTTTTCTTTATTGCAAAGACGAGGAAGACAATCATTGCCAGATGAAGATGACCACTTCCTAACATGAGTCGGCCGTATGGAGGACCATGGAGGATAGAATGAAGGAGCCAGACGACCGCCTGGTGGGCCCAACTGAATGTTTAGGATGATTACAAAAATTGGTTGGACTAGAGGCCAGACAACCGTCCGTGATGACCAACCAACCGGCCAAGAGGCGAGATGACCAATTCAAGGGTTGAATCGGTCTTACCCAGATTGGCAAGCACAGATCTACACCAACAATAGGTTCATACATGTGATGTAGTGATTGACCAAGGTGGTAGTAATTCCTTGTGGCTCCAAATAATTACAAGTAGACATGTCCATAACCATCGCCTTTTGTTTTATATTGCATGTTAACATTGTGGGATATAACATGTATATGATACACACTATATATGTGGTGATTAGATAATGTATATGTATATATATGATATATATATAAAATCCCTCAATCAAACATATTAAGTATAAGATGCTTTCCAATTGCAATACACATGAAAAGCTTGTTCGACCAAGTGCGGATAATGCCAAAGTGTGATGCGTGTCTACCTCATGGAAGTTTGATGATAGTAATGTAGGTTCTGTTAAAGCGGGGTGCATTATTATCATATTGTCTATTAGGTCAGGCTTAACTGGTGGTTCTCATAGCATCTGGGCCCAAAAGCATACATATGATTATGGCAAGGAGTTGTGCATATCATCTATCCAAGAATTGCATATGATGCAGATGGAAAGCACTGCCTACCTTAATGGTTGATTATGGATGTTGGTGTAGGCCGGGTAATAATGGAATCATTTTGGATCTTGGCTCATTACAAAATTGTTCACTGCAATTTTTTGAATTGATACTTGAGGTTTATAAATTTGAGTAAAATAATGAGAATGATAATGAATTAAAGACCTAATTATTATCGCCCAAATTCTAATTTAATCAAATCAAAAATGAGATTTTGAAAAAATTGTAAATTCTTTTGTAGAATCAAATGGCAACAAACAAAAATCACTTTTCTCTATGATCGGTCCTTGAGAAGGACAAACTAACTAGGAACAACTTGCATGACTGATTCAAGATGTTGAGAATGATTCCCACATAGGAATGCAAGCTCTATGTCCTGGAAATGCCAGAACTAGAGGAACCACCTCAAAATGCACCAAGGACTGACATGGATGCTTACAAGAAGCACACTGAAGATGTCGTGCATGTCAAGTATCTGATACTATGCTCCATGAACTAAGAGTTGCAGAGGCAACATGAGAACATGGATGTGATTGAGATGGTCACACATCTCAAGAACATGTTCTAAGATTAGGCAATATAAGAGAGATACGATGTCTCCAAGGCGTTGTTCAAATGTAACATGGCATAAGGTGACCTAGTAGGTCTTCATGTGCTCAAGCTGATTGGGTATGTGGAGTACCCAGCTAGACTGGGATTCCCTTTGGGTCAAGAGTTGGCCACTGACATGATTCTACAGTCTCTACCAAAGTCATATAGTCATTTTGTCATAAAATACAAGATGAACAACTTTGACAAGCCATTGTTAGAGTTGTTGGGAATGTTGAGAACAGATGAGACACAAATGAAGAAACACAAGCCCGAGTTTGTGATGATGATAAGCAAGACAAAGGGGAAGTATAAAGGGAAAGGCAAAGCTAAGAAGGGTTCAAAAGCTTGTGTTATGATTCAAAAGCATATCACAAGGTTATATTATGGTTATAATCATTCAATTATAGTAATTAAGCATGTTTAACCATTTAATCAAGGTTAGGGGTCTCACAACCATAAACCCGTAATAGGTATTTTACCCCTAAAATCCAAGGTACACATAGATGGATACTTTTCATGAATGTCATCCTCAATCTTCCACATGGTTACTTTCAATGCATGGTGATGTCACATCATTCTCATAGAAGACATATTCTTTTCCCTCAACTCTTTCACGTGTCACCTTGGTGAAACATAAGAACTGTTGTGCTACATGTATAGGTCTGGTAATACCTTTCAACTTGGGACTCTAACTATCAGCCTGGACTATACTATTTATTGTACCACACATCAGAGTCCATACTTTTTGTCTCTTACCAAACATAGAACATCATGTATCTCTTATCATATGTAACTTGACAAGGTTTCATCTATATGCTCCTTCAATGATTGTTGTAATTAGCAACTTAATCAATCAAGTGGGCATCCCTTAATAGTCAAGAAATATAAGGTATATGTTCTTAGAATATTCTTCAATCATCTCAATGATGGATGACCTTCTATCTAGTTGAAGAATTATACACTTGTCTGCAATCCTTAACAAATATAACTTCCTGGTTGACCTTGTTAGGGGTAGGGAAATGAAACTATCTTCATCTTACTAGGATTCACACAACACAGAGGATGTATCATAACTCCAAGAGGATACTCTAGTTAACCCCCAACTCACTCTTAATGAACTTTTCACACATAAGTATAGTTGCTTCAACATTCTCAAGGTTTAGCAAAGATGTTAACCATGCTACTGACCACCTCTGAAATACTTTGTGATGTCATCATTCAAAGCTTGTCACAACTTATGAGACATGATTTGAGCGCTTTGTTCCTCCTTTTATGAATGATGCTAATACATTGGTTAATCTTAATCACATAACCCTAAACTCATCATGGTCATATAACTTATTTCATCCACTCTAATTCTTATTCCTTGACATTCTGACCCTAGGTTTATCTTAAAGGAACATGGTAGCACATGTCTACTGGTTAACAAACCATCTATCCTTAATAATGGTCCTACCCAACCATCAACAGACCATACCCAACATCCAAGAATCACTCTTATTTTCCCAAACAACACTTGGAGGATCAATATCAACTCTCTCTCTCTCTAATGGAGAGAAACATTGGACAACTTATCTAATAGATATTTTAACTAATATATAACTGATACACTATGTATCCTAGGATTCATTACCTTGGTATCCAACACATGTGTTATGAAGAACTCATACCTTGGTTTCATCTACTTCATAAACATCATAACTGGATAAGAAAATACAGGAAAAATTCCCCTAACTCTTGGAAGGATAAAAAACATGCTCATAACTAAACATAAAGATTTTGGAACTATAGTCCAAGGCAACAACACATCATATCAAGATATCATCCCTAGGATTTCAAAAAATCCACACATACCAAGTGACATAATATCCACTTAAAGAATATTCTTCATAAAGAAGAAACACAAAAGGAACCACACTTCCCACATCACTGCAACATTGTCCCATGAAGGTTGCACTTTCTACGTATCATCTTACCTCTTACAACTTGGGTTCCTTGCCATTAGCATAGGAATTATTAAGATTATCACATCTCATTGCTCTTTTCTCATTAACTATTCATCATTCTTGCATATGTCCTCTCATCTTACCATGTTTTTCAACCACTGATCAAGGAATAGGTCATCATATTCCATATTTTCTTCATTAAACAAGGAGCTTCTCCCTAGATTTCTTTCACATACCATGCATGTTTTACATTAACACTTTCTTACACACGTAGGTTGGTCTAAGATTAACTCAGGTTCCACTTTATTCATCTACCATTGTTCTCATTCATCTTCTCATATTATACTTATAACATGAGATCTCTCCATCTTATGTGGACTTCATACCTTGAATCACTTTCTTAGCACAGACTTATCTATCTTTTACTTTATTATCTTCTTGAATTACATCTTCAAGAACTCATCTTTTTCTTATTTGTATTCATATTTAGGTTTCATGGTGTTGTATCTTTCTCTTATAGTTACCAAATATTCAAGTTTAGATAGGTTATGATGTAATTCTCATCTTCTTTAGGGTAAGATTGAGATATCTACACTATAATTTTCTATTTTTTATGCTCTTTAGATTGTTTCAAAATGACCACTTGATCAGAGTAATTGGAAAGAGAACAATCTAAGAGTTCCATACTTACCTTTTCTTCAATAATTGAAAACTTGTCCAAGGCACCCAAATACTGAGATTAGGCAGTATGCACCATATTTTTATGTCATATCCTAACTTAGACATCATTCTAGTCCTATGTCGTAGTGTCCATGTAGACTCCGTGAACCTAAATCTCTGATACCAACTTGTTAGAACCTGTTACACAAAAATGAGATTACTCAAAACACAAAACTTGATTACTTATTAATTAAACACAAACCTAGAAAATAGGGTAAATTAAAACCTTTTTCATCATTCCCAAATGCTCAGAAACATTTACATAAGATCCCAACAACTTATTTTATATAATGCTCAATATCCTCTGCAACTGCTCTATAGCCTCAGCTACAACATAAACTTTACAAAGGAACACTATTCACATATTCTATATATACAAGCATCAACATGCTATCAAAAGCTCGATTCAATCAAAATATCGTATACCACTTTTCACCCAGATATGAGAGTACAAGGATGACTCTAGGACATACTAGACAACTAATAACTATATCTAGGGTTCATCACATCAGTTTCTCCTTGTTGTCACCGTTCTGCTGCCGCTACTATCGATCACCTAAAAAGATGTTGTGACCCACGAAGTGAGACCCAGTCCCAGTGAGAGATATAACTCGCTCCAACAGATATTGATTACAATATATTATATGATATAAACTGAGAAGTTGGAGCATTTAATAAAGAATTGAGCATATTGAATAGTTGAAGCATGATCAACAGGTTAAGAAAATAATCTTAGCAACAAGTATAATTATCAGAGTGTATGCATACTATCATCTTGGATTTTATAAGAATGCATCTTATAACAAAGGTTATCACTATCCTGACTATTGTCTTATGCCTTGCTAACAATATAAGAAATATAGTAGCATAAGTATAACTACCATCATGAATATGTTTAGCAACATAAGTATAGATAACATTATTGGCATGTATTCAAGTTGAACAGGTCTACTTCATGAGCCGAACTAATATCAAAGCACAATTATTTGCATAAGCATGATTAGCAGTTAAGCATTGCTTATAGTAGAGGCATAGCTAACAACATGTGATAACTATCATCATTAACATAATTAACAATAGTTGTATATCTATCAACATAGCATGACTACTGTATGTACACAACTACTTCATGAGTATTTATACAATATAAGCATATCTACTCTCTCTTAATTGCACTAATCATCAACTTTATTTAAAGAGAACAAACATGGGTTACCATTCAATGTGAAGCGTCGTGTATAAACCTAAACAAATATGCTAAATGACTGTATTACATCTTTTATTACACCCTAGGGAGTTTGAATCATACCACTCAAAGTCCAACTGACCACTACTTGGTTGCATCAGTTCCATATAAGATCTAAGAACGAGAGGATTACTTGGTCATGATAGAAGTAATGAAAACAACAATAAAAGAGAGGAATATGAGTGTCATCATAGTAGAAGATAAAGGCAGAGTAGTGGTGTGCAAAATATTGTCTTTTGGAGACCACTGATGGACACTGGAGTAGAAAATCTACCCCTGGACACTCATCAAAGGCAGAATTAGAGTGTCAATCTTTCATCTTCAAGATTCTAGTCTCTCAACACAAAATAAGAGCAAGTGGGTCGACAATGAAGATAATAATCATAAATGGATAGAATGAAGACTTCACTAGTAGATCCTCTTTTGAGTTCAGAACCTTCAAGCCCCCATGGAGGGGGAAGCTTAGTCAGTTGATAGGTTGTCAACCAAAGGAAACAATCAAAGGAAATAGAAGATGAGCATGGATTGCAGTATCTTGGTAACATCATTGGAGGGTCCCTTTCCTAGAGATGGTGGCCTTGTATTTATAGGTGGAAGATAGGGTTTGGAACCCTCCCAGACACCTTGTAGTTGAACCTTTGGCCCCCATGGAGGTGAAGGGACATTGGTGAGAGGTAGAAAAGGGTTTTGTGGCCCACAAAAACTTTTGTTGTTAGGTGAAGAGACAGGAGGATTATTGGTATGCAAAAGGTCAAGACAACCATCAGTAGGAAAAAGGTCAAGATAGCCATCAGAAGATGAAGTCAAGAGTTCTTTTAGTTTGTTGAATGTAGGTCATCCATTTGTTTTTTAGTTTAGAACTTCCATCATAAGTCATGTGTAGAAGAACCATAGGTAGGGTAGACATACAACAACCCATTGAAAAGTAGACGCTTCACGGCCATTGGTTGTTGTCCATAGATAGTAAAGTGCATTGGACTTCCATTAGAAGATATTATAACATTCCCACAAAAAGGCGAGTGACAGTCTTCCATCGGTTATCAACCGATGGAAGGGTAGAGTGAACAAACCAATGGTTTGATAGAGTTATGAAAATTGATGTTTTGGCATAATTATGAAAACTAATGGTTTGGCAGAAAGATGTAAATGTTGACTCAAGGTCAATTAGGTCAATGTTGACTCACGTCTAAATTGACTAAACCCATGTTTTGATGATGACTAACCATTCCACATATTGGTGTCTAATGTCTCTACTTGAGTTATTTCAGATTTGGTATAGACACACTCCAAATGCCCTAACTTGCGCATCTCAAATTGGAGAAAAGACAAGTCAAAAGTCATACAAGTGCATGTTTTTGTAATATGATGTATATCCATTAGAATCATGTTGTAAATCACTTGTAATGATTGTATGACTTGTAATTAAGCTTAGAAAAATATCAGGAGCACTTGGATCGAAAATTAGAGCACTTTAGATGCAACTCTGAAAATTGATTACATGCACTTTCTCGGTCGAGTTTCCCAGCCTGAAAACTCGATCGATCATCCTTGATCAATTTTCTAGAGATTGCATCGGTCGAGTTGTGTTTACACAGAACTCGACCGATAGAGTAACTGACCAAATCGATTTTCATTGGTCGGTCGAGTTTCCTCAGGACAAACTCGACCGATGGTCTGAATATCGGCTTTGTCTTTTACTCTATCGATCAAGTTACCCTTATAGAAACTCGACCGATTGCACTATACGGAAAAGTGCAAAAAAGTGTTTCTAGCGATTGTGGAGTTGCAACAAGTGAAAATAGATCTGTTGCAAGCCACAAAACGGCTAGTTTTCGTTCACAAGTGTTTCCAAAGGCTAAGAGGCATCCCCAACTATAAATAGGACCCCTTGGGCTTCATTCCAAGGTTGAGCATTCATTGCAAACTCTTTGTGAGGTTCCTATTCTATAGTTGAGTACTTCCTACAACCTTCTCTCTCTCTAAGCTTAATCACTTGCTACATCCACTAGAGTGAGTAGGAAATATGTAAGAGAGCTAGTCCTACATGTATATCTTGTGAGGCTCTCACTTCCACCACCTCCCCATCTCTCATTTGCAATCATGAAGATGAAGGTTCTCTCTCTTGTCCAAGAGAGGTGAAGAAGAATAAGGGAAGGCGTCCCTTGGTGAAGATCAAGGCTAAAGACTTGGAGCTAGAGTGGGTAAGCCCTTGGAGAAGGCAGAAGACTCAAGCTCAAGTGGGTAAGACCTTGGTGGAAGATTCTCCGAGTGAAGGTGAATTCAAAGGTGGAAGATCCAAGAAGAGTGGGTAATTCCTGCAAGGCCGAAGACTTGTGCAAGAGTGGGTAAGTCCTTGGAGAAGGCCGAAGACTCCTGCAAAGTGGGTAAGTCCTTGGAAAGGTTGAAGACTCTTTGTATTGGGTAGGTAAGTCCTTTTTTGGTCATGTATTGTAAGTCTTATAAGTGAATATAAGAGTGCAATTGTTGGAAGTCCTAGAGGTTGACCTCTCTAGGCAAGTGGAATGACACACTTCTAGTTTGAAGTGTGGAACCACTCTAAATAGCTTGTCTAATTGGTGCATGTTCAATCTCTCTTATCCTTGCTATGCATGATTTAGTTGCACTCAAATTGCCTATTTAGCAACCTTATCTTGTCATATATTTTGAAGGTTTAATGAGTTTTGTTTAAGTGCTTTCAGCTCTATTCACCCCCCCTCTAGAGCATCTAATCACCCATCTAGGATCCAACAAGTGGTATCAGAGCGGGTCTTCTCCTAGCATACTTCAACAAGTAGGAGAAGATGGGTGACTACCTAGGAGGGAGACTCTCGACCAGCCTTCCAATCTTTGATGGGAGCAACTTCCTCTATTGGAGAAGAAGACTTCAATTCTACATCCAAAGATCAAGTCTTGAGATGTGGCAAATGGTGAACAACCCATACATTCTACCAAAGACAAATATTGAAGAAGGGGATGAAGCCACCTTGATGAAAGCAACCTTGAATGCTAGAGCCATGCACATTTTATATGCCTCCATGACCCCCACCGAGTTCAACCAAATTTCTTCTTGTGAGACAGCCTATGAGGTATGGAGAAAGCTTTGCATCACTTATGAAGGGACAGATCAAGTGAAGGAAAGCAAAGTCTACATGTTCAAAGGGTTGCTTGAGAACTTCAAGATGGGAAAGGAGGAGAGCATAGCCAACATGTACTCAAGGCTCAACACCATCTTGAATGGTCTTGCTATTCTAGGACATCCTATGTCTAGTGGAGAGATCAACTCAAAGATCCTTAGAACTCTCCCCAAGAGGTGGGAATCCAAGGTGACTTCTATTGAAGAAGCAAGGTCTCTTAGGGATATTCCTATTGAAGAGCTCATTGGAAATCTACAAGCACATGAAGACACACTTGATAAGAGGGAGGAAGTAGAAAGACAAGAGGAGAAAGAACTCAAGAGAATGAAGAAGGCTGAAATCAAAGTTCAAATAAAGGCTATTGTTGGTTAAGCTTATCCATCCTCTCAAGTTGAAGAAGATGCCATGTACTCCAAGGGTAGACTCTACAAAGGCAAGTCCTCCTCCATCCGGTGCTTCACATGTGGAAAGAAGGGTCACTACATAGAAGATTGCCCACAAGGCAAAAAGACCCATCTTCACAAGAAGGAGAAATGGCACTCAAGCTCAAGTGGCTCCTCCAACTCAAGCTCAAGTGAAGATTCATGTGAAGGATCAAGCTCAAGCTCCAGTGATGAAGGAGAATGCCATTTTGCCCTTATAGCATCAACAAGTGAAGACTCAAGTGAGGTAAATCTAGACTCTTTAGATAAAGAATCTTTAATTGCTATTATTCATGATATTTGTGCCTCTTATAAGTCTTCTAAAAAGAAAAAGAAAAAGCTTGCTAAAATTGTTGATAATTTGCATATAGAACTAGATGATCTTGAATATGCTAATTCTTGCTTGCTTAATGATAAAAATGATTGTCTTATCCAAGTAGACTCTCTTAAACTTGAAAAATGCTAGTTTGCTTGATAAGATAAAATTTCTAGAAGCTCAACCTCTCATGACTAGTTCTAATGAAGAGCATACTTTAATTGTTGATTCTCTCATGCATGACATTGATGTTTTTAAATCTGAAAACAAGGACAAAGATTTTGTTTTGCATGAATTAGAAATAGAAAATGCCTGCTTGCTTGCTAAAATCAATGGGCATGAATCTTGTTCTAGTTCTACAAATAGAGAGAATGATGTTGCTGCTCTTCATATTGATAGAGATTCTCTTTCAACTAAATCTCTTTGCTTAGAAAATGATCTTTTACATGCTAGAGATAATATTAATCAATTGTCTTCTACTATTGCTTCTCTTAAGCATGATAATGACAGTTTGAGATCTTCTTTGCAAAGATTATTAGTGGGTAAAAAGAATCTTAATGATATCCTACACTATACTACTAAACAAATTGGTAGACATGGTTTAGGATATGATAGTAGTCAACGGAACAACAAAGATAAAGGACCTCCAATATTCCATGGAGAATCCTCTAGTTCCAAGACTATGGGCACATGCAACTATTGCAATGAAATTGGTCATTATTATATTTGTTGTCCTTTTAGGAAAGCACCCAAAAGCAATCGGATTTGGGTTGCTAAACTAATCCCTCCGGACCCAAAAACATGATTGGGGACCATTTCATCTTTCTTCTTGTAGGTACTTGCAAATGGATTGACTTGAGCCACTAATTTGCAAATTGACTTCTCAATCCACATGAAAGAAGAAAGTTGAGATGTGTAGAGGGTGACAACAAGTGGAAAAGGAAATGGTAAGCACAAAGGTAAATGTTTTATTGCTTATAACCTATCCTAACTTGTTTTTGTCAAGTTAGTGTGCACTATACATATGGTTTTTGAGTCAAAAGTGGTATTTTGTGTTTCCCTTCACACTCTTGCTCAAAAACTATTTCTAATGCTTCTATAGTGCATTACTAACTTGCTTAGACATGTTTGGATATGGTTTGTATTTTTAGCATGCCTTTAAATATGTTTTTATGAAATATATGTGCTTTTTGAAAGCTGCTCTATCGGTCGAGTTTTCCCTAGTGAAACTCGACCGATGGGCACCAATAGGTGTTGCCAACAGCTGTCATCGGTCGAGTTGTCCATGCACAGAACTCGACCGATAACACTGTGCACAGAATACACAGTTGGCTTATTGAATGAGAATTTCCCTCTCAACTAGATTTTCTCAACCAATAGCCTTATTCTTTGGCACTCTCTTTTGGTATCTTTATATATGCATATTGCCTTGTTCTAAATTGCCTATCTTGCTTACAACTCTATCTCTCTAATTGCTCTAAAATGGGTACATCTATATGTTGCAATTACTTATTTTGAGTTGTTTTGCAGGTTTTGATGATGATCTCTTTGGATCTCTTGGTTGTGTCTTAAATTGCTTTCGTTGTTCTCTAACTTGATACATATATCTAGGTGTATATCTTGTGTTCATACAACCTTGAGGTTCATAGGGGTAATCATCTTATGGTAAGGATGCATATCTAGTGAGTTATATCCTTTCATGCGTCTAAAATTGCATATCTCTTTGTTTGGATATATCTCTTCATCTAATCATAGCTTGCTTTATGTTGTGTACCTTTTGGTATCTCTTGCTATGATCTAGATCCTACTAGTAGTCCTAACTTGTGATAACATCTACTAGTAGTTCATATACATGTAGTTCTAGCCTTGTTTAAAATTGGCATCTCTGCTCATCTATATGCTATGCTTGTATCTTATCTCATACATGCTCAAGTTTGTTCCTTGAATTGCATATCTACTATCTTGAGTTGCTTGCATAACATTGTGATGAAGGGTACATAGATCTACATTATATGTAGAAATTGGAGTATCTTTGGATTTTATGCAGATTTTGCTCCAGTTTCAGTTTTTGGTGCAAGGCTAGTGTTTTTCATGCAGAAACAACCTTATGAGAAAGACTCATTGTTATGCAATGAGCTCTGATGGTTTTTGGTCAAATTCCATCATCTTGAGGGTCAACATTGTGATTTATTGTTTTTCTATAGCACTTCATCTTGCATCTTGGGTTGTTCAAGTATATGATTTAACTTGCTTTTCTTTCTATGCTTGGACAAGCCCCTGTCTGTGCTCTTCTACTCTCCTTATATAACTTTGTGTTATCTCCTTTCTCTTTAACAAGTGATGTTTCTTGTTTCTTCATAACCCCACTTTTTGAAATGACAAAGGGGGAGAAAGGTATGTCTTCTTCTAAAAAGAGGAAGAAGGCATGTATTACATGAAGAGGAGAAGCATGCTCATGTAAAGAGAGTAGGTAAAAGGGGAGAGGGCATATATGTGTAGAACATATATGAGTAGAAGACATAGTATTCTATAAATGTTATGAAAGCTAACCATGCAGGAGAAATAACATCAATTGAGGGGGAGTATGAGAACTCCATGCACATCAATTGAGGGGGAGCATATGAGCTCAGTACTATTGAAACCCCTAGGTTTCTCTAAAGGTATGATTTTACTTTAAAGCTTTCAATACATTTATGGAATGGTTTGTCATCTTCAAAAAGGGGGAGATTGTTGACTCAAGGTCAATTAGGTCAATGTTGACTCACGTCTAAATTGACTAAACCCATGTTTTGATGATGACTAACCATTCCACATATTAGTGTTTAATGTCTCTACTTGAGTTATTTCAGATTAGGTATAGACACACTCCAAATGCCCTAACTTGCGCATCTCAAATTGGAGAAAAGACAAGTCAAAAGTCATACAAGTGCATGTTTTTGTAATATGATGTATATCCATTAGAATAATGTTGTAAATCACTTGTAATGATTGTATGACTTGTAATTAAGCTTAGAAAAATATCAGGAGCACTTAGATAGAAAATCAGAGCACTTTAGATGCAACTTAAAAAATTGATTACAGGCACTTTGTCGGTCGAGTTTCCCAGCCTGAAAACTCGACCGATCATCCTTGATCAATTTTCTGGAGATTGCATCGATCGAGTTGTGTTTACACAGAACTCGACCGATGGAGTAACTGACCAAATCGATTTTCATTGGTCGGTCGAGTTTCCTCAAGACAAACTCGACCGATGGTCTGAATATCGGCTTTGTCGTTTACTCTATCAGTCGAGTTACCCTTATAGAAACTCGACCGATTGCACTGTACGGAAAAGTGCATAAAAGTGTTTCTATCCGTTGTGGAGTTGCAACAAGTGAAAATAGATCCGTTGTAAGCCACAAAATGGCTAGTTTTCGTTCACAAGTGTTCCCAAAGGCTAAGAGGCATCCCCAGCTATAAATAGGACCCCTTGGGCTTCATTCCAAGGTTGAGCATTCATTGCAAACTCTTTGTGAGGTTCCTATTCTATAGTTGAATGCTTCCTACAACCTCCTCTCTCTCTAAGATTAATCACTTGCTACATCCATTAGAGTGAGTAGGAAATTTGTAAGAGAGCTAGTCCTACATGTATATCTTGTGAGGCTCTCACTTCCACCACCTCCCCATCTCTCATTTGCAATCATGAAGATGAAGGTTCTCTCTCTTGTCCAAGAGAGGTGAAGAAGAACAAGGAAAGGCGTCCCTTGGTGAAGATCAAGGCTAAAGACTTGGAGCTAGAGTGGGTAAGCCCTCGGAGAAGGCAGAAGACTCAAGCTCAAGTGGGTAAGACCTTGGTGGAAGCTTCTCCGAGTGAAGGTGAAGTCAAAGGCGGAAGATCCAAGAAGAGTGGGTAATTCCTGCAAGGCTGAAGACTTGTGCAAGAGTGGGTAAGTCTTTGGAGAAGGCCGAAGACTCTTGCAAATTGGGTAAGTCCTTGGTAAGGTTGAAGACTCTTTGTATTGGATAGGTAAGTCCTTTGTTGGTCATGTATTGTAAGTCTTATAAGTGAATATAAGAGTGCAATTGTTGGAAGTCCTAGAGGTTGACCTCTCTAGGCAAGTGGACCGACACACTTCTAGTTTGAAGTGTGGAACTACTCTAAATAGCTTGTCTAATTGGTGCATGTTCAATCTCTCTTATCCTTGCTATGCATGATTTAGTTGCACTCAAATTGCCTTTTTAGCAACCTTATCTTGTCATATATTTTGAAGGTTTAATGAGTTTTGTTTAAGTGCTTTCAGCTCTATTCACCCCCCCTCTAGAGCATCTAATCACCCATCTAGGATCCAACAGTAAACTGAAGAAATGGATTCCATCAATTGTAAATGGATGGAATGGATGAGTGATGCAAATCCACATGGGGGTACTATTTTTGTGCGTGGTTGGGTTTTTGCCTATGAAACATCAATTGCTAGAATCATCAACGATGAGGGGATAAATTCACATAAATATGTTCCAATTACCAAAAATTTCTTGTGTGCACTAGTCTCTTAGTGGGACCACCGCCTACTATGCTGGATCTTGATATATGGAGTTCAAACCTACCATGAAAACTAGGGATTTAGATTAAAATCAAACAAATTAACATAAAACTAAGAAAACATAAATATAAGCTAGTTCTAAAGTAAAACAATGGAAATGAATACAAAAAATATGAAGATACAACTAAAACTAGGATGAATATGCATTCATCAAGTAACCCTGAAATTAAATGTTTCTTGTCCTCGAGTAACACAAAACCTGACACATTTGAAAAATGAATACATTCAACCCATGTGATTTCCTGACCTTCACATAATACTCATTTCCCTACCCCATGATATGTCCAAGCTTCCCAACATATAGAGATCATAGAACACGTCTATCCATGTTTCATTTCCAATTTTTCTTCCCAAAACCACTTCCTCGCCACTATCCCGAATACTAGGCATGTCTAAGAGTTTTCATGAAAGTTAGGAGTCCCATAGTAAAACAACTATGCATATGATTTAACACTAGGGTGAGTGAAGAAGATATAAAAAAGAGACACTCATGGTTTCCCTAGATATAAAATGGGGAGAAGGGGGTTGTTGAAGTAATATGTGCATCTCTTCTCTATTTGAATTGGGATTGTGTTTATTTGCACAAATACATATATAGCAACACATGTTTTCTATGCACACATCTTTAGTTTTTTATGGTACACCTTTATTTCCTAGAGAGAGTATGTAAGAAGTCAATTGAGTTGAGAGGGGGTGTTCCACCCCAAAACTAGAGTTTGGCTCTTTTTATGCCTTTTTTTATGGATGGAAGATAAGAATGATGGAAGAAGTGTAGAAGAGGGGTCAGATCAACATGCAACCTTATTTATAGTTTAGTGCATTGGTTTGTTCCCCTAGTTCCACTATGCTCAAATTAGTGACATGATAAGTGGAAAATTGATGAATTAATGAATTTATTCCACTCATTACTTGAAAGGATGACATGTTTGATCTGTCTCAATTCCTCAGATACTTTCCATGTTATTTAGAGATCTATGATGTTTGGGTTTGTAGGCTACATCGGGTGATTTGTAGCCATTGGTTTGTTTTAGAAATTGGTCATCATGAAGTCGTACTTTGAGTAAGAGGAGTTAAACGATTAAGATTTCATGTATGCAAACAACATTTAGAATCTAGTCAGCTAGATAATGGATTTAATTACTCTAAAGAACAAAAATTTTGAGAAATTTTAAGCTCAATGTAATGTAGAAATGTAACGATGAGTGACGAGATCATAAGTTACAAACATATAGGTGTGGGTAGAGAGTAGAATATGTATCACCCACCCTTCACCAGGAACATAGATATAATTGTCCTTGGGTAAACACAAAATTTGAGATGGAGGGGAAATACTTTATTGGTTGGACCACAAGTCACATTTGGTCTCCATTTAGCAACAATCATTCACCTATATTCAAAATGGTTAGAACATATGATCTTGTTATAAGATCACTAACAAACTATATATAGTATTTAGTAAGATGCAAAAACAACTAGAAATGAAAATAACACTCGGGTTACCTCCTTAAAAGCACCTTTGTTTAATGTCAACAACTCGATGTAAGAAGATCAATCATGATATGTTGGAGAAGGAGCAAGAGGTGTTGGTTGGCCTGCATATCCTCCATTGTGTAGTAGCATTAGAGACTCTGGCCATTCACTTTGAATTCACTAGTCTTCTCGTTCCAAATTGTAAAAGCTCCATGAGGAAAGACGTGCTTATATGATGAATGAACCTGAACATCGAGTCTTGATCTTTCCTAGAAAAAGGTGGAGACAAGAGTTGTGTAGTTATACTTGATCCCCAATGAGGTGTTTCTACCTAGGGTCACACACAAATCAATCGAGTTGTGCCTAGATGAAACCCCAAAGGAACTTGAAACACACTTGGGATCTTTTAAATTCATAATGGGCCCTATACTAACACGTCCACATAGAGTAGAATATATCACATGAAAGCACATGGGATCATATTGTAGTATAGGTGAGTGGCATGTGAGGGGTTGATCCATAGGGAGAGAGGGGACACTAGAGATGAGTTAGATTAAGCTATGTTCCTAAAGTGGAGATTAGGGTTTTTAAGGTTTGAAGTTGGTTTTGATTTTGATTACACTAAGGTTTTGTGCAAGAAGGCAAGAAAGGAAACAAAATAAGCAAGACCCTATTTTAACCCTAAATAAGTTAATTTTAGTTAACAAAGAGAGAGAACTAAGTAGGTAAGAGAAAGAGAGTGAGGCTAAGTTACACTAGCTAAGCAAGTTAGACATTAAAGCAGTTAATGCACTAAGTTAACACTAACTTGAAAGATTGACACTAATAAGCTAAAAAGAGCACTAACTACTCTAGCAAGACCTAACTATCCAAAAGGAAATTAACTAATAAAGCAATTTAAGCAATCAAATAAATTATCATGAACTAGCAATTGAGTTTGTTAGCAAGTTATTTAGAGGTGGCCCATTTGGGTATGTTCATAGGGTTCCAGTTGGAAGAGGATATAGCATGCAAACCTAATCATTCATTCTAGATTGCCAAACCAAACAAATAGCCAAATGTAATGGAATTTCCCTAAACTATTAGTCGGCCATGGATAGAATAGGATGTGTGAAGGGGAACTACACCCTTGCACACCCTATCTAGCCTTGCATGGATCAATTTAACTAAGGTTTAAATGAGATTTCAATAGGATTTTACTAACCTAAGTTTCTAGGGTGAGAATACTTAGTATAATTGGGAGCCAAAGTTAGGAATGGGGAGTAGAGGTGAAGGTATTTCACCTCACATTACTCACCATCTTGCTTTTAGTAAACTCCTAGGCAATTACACTAAACACTCGTACACTAGCTACTTAGATCTCACACATAGGAGTAAGAGAAGGAATACATATATGTAGGAATATGGGGTTCTAGCTAGGGATCCACTAGCTGGACCTAGGAGCAAATCCCAAAATAGCCTCACATATACCCTCTTCTCCTGGACCTAGGCAGTTTCAAGCATAAAAGAATAAGCAATTCATGTTTTCAAGCACAAACCATAAGAAGAGTCATGGGAAATAAGATAGAGGCAGAAAGCAATCATCATAGAATGAAAATATAGATTTACAAGTTATATTTCCCCAACATTGTATCAAAGTAACATTTTAACCCCAAACAACCCACCACAAAGGTCTTAGCTACTCATAGTGTAAAAAGAACAAAATAAGAGGTAGAATAAGAAGGAAAAGACATGGATCTCATGGAAGATCTTCTTCTCCTTCACTTCCAACAGTAAGAGCAGCACCTTCTCCCTCCTTGGTGGCAATATGGCATGGAATGGGTGGTGGAAATAGCCAAAACCCTAGAAGACTAGGGTTTTGAGGTTGACAAAGGTGGAAATGGAGTGGAAGTAGGTTGGAGATCTTGAATGCACTAAGGAACGTAAAGATGAATTCTATGGGGTGTAGCCACATGCTACATTTGTCACCTAGGTATATATAGGTGGTAGGGAAGCACTAGGTTAAGTGGGGACAAAATGGGTAGAGCAATGAAAAAACTATACTAGGGTTTCTGGCCACCATGACCGTGGTGGATGAGGTAAACATAGCCATGGTGGATGGGAACGAGAGTGGTGGAAATGTTTGAAATTTTAGGTTTGAGGGCGGTTTGTGGAAGGCCAATAGCACAGTCATAGAGGGTGAAGGATGGAATGAGTGTGTTGTCTGGAGGTGGCACGACCATTATATTTATGGTGGTCATTGTGGACGCTCCTCACCACGGGAGTGGTGGCAGCCACAAGTGTGGTCGAGATGATGTGCCACAACCATTTTGCTAGATACAGTCGTGGTAGGTGAGTTTATGTAGCATCTTGAACTAGGATTTTTACTGTGATGAGGGGCACTTTGTACACGACTGTGGTGAAGTACCACAACCTATTTTAAGGGCCCAACTGACCTCTTTTGCTCTGAAGTCCTTCAATCAACTGATCTTTTCCTTGAATATATTTTTTCCCATCTATGGAAGATTGGGAGATGGTCCAGGACTCATCTGTGGGTGTAGAAACCCAAGGATCCTCCCTTCTTTCTCATCTTCATACAATAATACATGGTTCAAAAACCTAATAAACATACAAAGAGAAGCCATAAGAAAATTTGACATGAAACCATTTATTAGTGGAATTAACTTGCATTCTAACATGTCTAGATGTGATTAAGATACAAAAAGACACAAGATGAAGCCCCAGAATAGGGTTGCATCACCAACCAAAACTTAAATCATACTTGTCCTCAAGTATGCTCCAAATTAATCTCTCTACAGTTTTTTCAAGAAACAAAAAATGATCAATGCATTGCAACTGATGATTATTGACTAAATGGGCTTAATGGTGACTAAGTACATGTATCCCACCTCTATCCTATCCACTTTAAAAAACAATCATGATTAAAGCATTGAGAATACAAACTTCACCTATAGGGCATATAATACATAATCAATACATATGACTTTCATGTAGCTCTGGTTAAACCGTTTCATGGTGGTGATAATCAAAGATAACTAGGAATGTTATTTTACTCTCATGCATTCATGTTCATAATTCAAACCACACTATGTGACCCACATGGCTGCGAGAAAGGGCAAAATGAGCTAGGTTTAATGTTCCTAGATCAATGGGCATGGAAATGGAAGAAAGGGTTGCGGTAAGAGATTGGAGTGTTATTATATAGAAGCTATTATCTCTTATTTATTTAAATGCCATTACATTTTAGCATATTTATTTTCTTTTTGCATTTTATTTTTCTTGCCCTTGGTGTAGGTAGACCACATGGTTGAATGAGTGAAGCAAAGGGATATAGATACGACCGCTCCAAACTTTTTGGAGGGTGGTCAAGGCTGATATGTGCACTATTGGCATCCGTTCATGAGGCTGAGAGGTAAGAAGATGATAGAAGAAATGTTGTGTCAAAGAGGGGTCACTAGTGTGGGTTTCAACATAAGATATCCTGCATGAAAATTACTTCTAAACTTCCTCAAATAATATCACACCACATGAGCGACCAATATGAAAATCACACTTCTATCATGAGATTCCACAAACCCTAAGTGTTCATAGCTTTCTAAAACCACAATTCAACTGAATTTCACAAGCATGAGAGAAGTGATTCACATGTATAAACAACAATTAGGACCATTTAGAAAAAGAACATAAGAAGCATGCATTTGTCTGTGTCAAGATTTTTAGTTCAATAAGTAGAGCTTAGGTCAAAACATGCACTTGGGCAAGACATTCTAAATTTGAGAAAACTTGACCAAAAAGGTGCCAACTTGCATTCAATCACATCTAAACCTACATTTAGAAATAAAAGGCATAAAAATAAGAAAATCATAGCTAAAATACACAAATATTACCAAAAGTTTACATGAGATGCAGTGCATGGTATGAAAAACAAAATTATTTGAAAAATTATTCAAAAATGCATGAAATTAAACTACATGGTATGCATGAATGCAAGCACAAAAAAATCTACGCTAGATAGGGTGATGTCAAAATCATCCAATCAAAATAAGAAAATAAGGTGAAATAGATGTAATCAGAATGAGATAAGAGAAAAGGGCATACCACCCTACCACCCCAAACTTTTGAATCATGTTGACCTTTGCATGAAACTTAAGATTAGGAATGATAAGGTAGATATCACTACTACTATAGTGGTGGATCTTGAGGAGGGTGTTGGTAATAATTACCCCAATAGTTTGCTTGTAGGGGGTATGTCTAAATATCTCAAAAGGGCTCTCTAGTAGTCTTCCCCCATTTGGGGGTTTATCTGCACATGTACATGTTGGTACTGATACGTGTGGTTGATTTGGTAAATCATTCGTTGTTGATCCTACCACGTGTAATGTTGTATCTGTTGCATGCTCCTATGCATATGTTGTATTCCCTCTAGTTGTGCCTATATTGTGGACATGTCATAGGCATTTGATGTAGGTTGGTGCTACAAATATACTTCTATAGGGAAATCAAGCACATACATAGGCAGTGGAAAAAAATGCCCATTTCCCAAAACAACAAGATTGCATCAACAACAATATATCCAGGAAGGAAGGTTTGCAAGGTTACACCTGGTCCTGGAGCAAGTCCAACAAAATTACCCTTGCAGTAGCATTGTGCTTCTTCTTCTTCTTCAAGAAGAAACACACTCCTTCAGCAGCAGTAACACTCGAATAGTCGTCTCCATCGGCCTCCCGATGCAGCACCATAGACAACAGTTGATGATATTCTACAAGTGACAGACAATGGCCTCCCACCTCTAGAGTAGTCCACATGGACATCGGGAACTCTATGTTGTTCTACCAGAGCCAACAGGAAGGACTTGTCCCCTTCTGTTGGTGTACTAGTCACTGACATGCACTCCCACAAATGATCTTAGTTGTTCTCTCCCTCACTATCCCTCCCTTTATCAGGTAGGACTTGCTCAGGATCTCTATTGGTTACCACAACTAGAGAGAAAAACAATTGTCAGAGCAACTTCTTCTTAATTGTGTGTGTTGGGAAGCCCCCAGTACCCCTCTATTTATGGTAGAGGCCAGGGTCAGGGTTCCCTATCTATGTGGTAGTAGAAGGGTATGTCCATGGTCTTCAATGTATCACTCTCATGTTGGGTATGTTTGATACACTATTCTCTATCATGTGCGTGTGTCCTTGACTTGATACCACATATCATGACTAATGAGACTCTGTCATCAGTCAACACACACTCTAGTCTTATGTATTATTGTTTTCTATTTTGCTTCCATAATAATAAATGACTAGGGACATAACAAGAATGTATTTATTCTTATCATATGTATGATCTCATTTCTCAAGTCACATACTTGAAGACATATGTCATAGAGTAACATCATTATTTTGACATCTACTATGTATGTGTCGTCATCTCATGACTGAGACAAACATAATATATGGAATTACCTTTAATATTATCAAATCAGGTATCTAATGTTGCATCCAAATCATCATATGATTGTCTCTCTGGGCATACATACCAACATACTCCCACTTTCACTTAGAGCCAATCACCCATGATTCTTATTCCAAGTTATCTTAACATGTCCATCATGTTTCTACTGCTCAAGTGCTTTTATAGCAGATTTAGTAATGTTTGCTTCAAGTCAGTATTTTGCAATTTTCACATCTCTTTGTTGTACGACATCTCGTATGAGATGGAAGTGTCATAGTATGCTATCTGAGATTCCATACCTACCCAATAGCTCCATTAATGTTAAGGGTATTTCTATTGTGTCATTAATGGTTGGAACCTCACACAAGTTCACCCATATGAACTTCTTGATCCATACAATATCCTTTGTTGTTCTCATAACATAGAGATACTTGGGTTCTATTGTAGATTTAAACAACTTTCATTATCTCAGAACCCTTTCCAGCTTACAGTTCTAGTTTAAGGTCAAACACAAACTTAGATTGCGATCATTTATTTTAATTGTCATTTCAGAAGCTTGCATCAGTGTGACCCTTTACACCCAACTCTTCCTTATTATCATAACCAAGGAACTGATCCTTTTCATGCTTCACAAGTACCCAAGGATGTTCTTTATGATAGTATAGTGACTCTCACTGGTACCTGACATATGCCCTCTCATCATGTCCAATACATATGATATTTCTAGGTAGGTATATATATGTCCTCTCATTGTGCCCAATACACATGAGATGACTGAATATCCTCTTGTCATGTCCAATACATATGAGATAACTAGATATCCTCTAATCATGTCTAATACATACGAGATAAAGGGATAAGTACATAACATTACATTCAAGATAGATCCAATTGTGAGTGCATGTGGCATCTATTCATGTGTTCACATTCTTCACAAGAACTGGAACACTGGGCTCCAAGAGACTAACTCCATAGAACATGGATACATTTTCTCTCATTGAGTCATACATGTTGAACATTTCAGAATCTTACTAATGTATGTGCTCTTTCTGAGGTCAAGAAGCTTTCCATATCTATTTTTATAGATCTCAATTCCTAACAAATAGGATTCTTTGCCTAAACCCTTCATAGAGAAGGTACTTTCCTTGATAGGTTTTAATATATACATGATAAGGACGTTATTCCCCATAAATATGTGGAATATAAATATGCTCCCACTAAATCTTTTGTAATCGCAGATTTCATCTTCATGTTGACTCAAGTCAAACTCTTTGACTGTCTTGTCAAATTAAAGATTCTATCTCTGACATGCTTGCTTCAATCCACATATTGACCTTTGTAGCTTATAGAATTTATTTGCAATATTGGATTTATAAAACCTTTAGGCTGTATCACATGCACATCCTCATAATTTCTCCGATTAAGGAATGTGGTTTTAACATCCATATGCCAAATCTCATAGTCATACTAAGCTACAACAGCAAGCATGATCCAAATGGATGTAACCATGGTAACTGGTGAAAGACTTCATCATGTTCAACACCTTGAATCGGTTTATAACTACTTGCAACCAACTCTACCCTTTGATATTGGTCTTCTTACAAAGACCCAAATGCACCCTATGGGTTTTACCCCTTCAAGTGGATCCACCAAGGTCATACCTTGGTGGTGTACATGGAGTCCATATTTGATCGCAGGGCCTCAAGCCATTTCACAGACTCTGGTCCCTCAACATATTCTAGGTAGGTTGTTGACTCATCATCTATGATCAACTCACCACCTTTTAAGCCATAATATGTCATAATATTTCAAGCTTATGACGTGCTCTACTAGATTTATGAGGTTTTGTGTTACTTAAGGAACTTGAGATTCCACAACAGCTTGTGAGTCTCCTTGTTCCTACTGTACCTCTTTCGGTTCAATGTTTTCTTATTTGTCTTAAACATTTTGAGTTCTACTTTTACTCCCACTGATCCCTTTAGAACTAAGTTCCCTTTCATGAATACAACCATCCTGATCAACAAACATTTTGTTGTCAGATTGGGATAAGAGTATTCAACAAAATAACATTTATGTGATTTATGGACGAAAAAGATTTTAAGAAATTATTTCTTATATAAGCATTCATGCTAATCACTATAAAAGACATATCGGGACAATTCCCATGTTGTATCTCATATGGTGTCTTTATGAACCATTTTAGATAGTAAATTGCTTAGTGTTAAGCATGTGCCTAAAAGAGATTGGAAGATGAGCTAGATTTTATTGATAATCTCACCATGGCTAGTAAGGTGTGATTCCTTCTTACAAATACACTCTCATGATACACTATCATTGTGTTTCAGGTGGATTTCATCATGATACATTATCATGATCTCCCCAAAAGGTCCTCAAACTCTTGGTAAAAAATATTTCAACATTGATCATATCAATGTATCTTCATACTTTTACCAAGTTAGTTGCGTACTTCATCTATGACCTCCTTTAACACTTCAAGAGATTCACTATTGTATTCATTAATTACAAATTTACATATCTATTGATAGCATCAGTAAATATAATGAGGTATTGATAACTACCTTTAGCATTTATTCTAAAAGCTCTATATATATCAGTATGTATGAGTGCTAATAGAATAGTCTCTCCCACTACATCTAGTGAAGATGCTTTTTTCATATTGCACAACAATTAAGACATGGATGTCTCCATTGGTTCAATAACCAAAAGAGTCTAGATAACCATCATATGGATTCTAGTTCATTTCTCATCTATGCGCTCTAGATTATAATGCTATAGGTATTCAATTGTTTGAGTCATCAAGTCATTTAGTATATGTGTCATACATATTTGTCTTTACAACTATCAAGTATAGTTTGTGAGACATAGGGCATTGCCATAAAAGATCATATCTTTTAAAATGAAACATAATGTGCTTGTCACACAAGACATAAAATGTTGTCATCAATGGAAGGTACATAATAGCAATTCACTAATTCTATTATGTGCCCATTAATGACAACTTTCAACTATAGAGGCAAAAACCCTTGCTCCATATAGTTCTAGCTTACTTGTTCTTAGGTCTTGAAGTATATATCTCTATCTCCATCTTCTTCTTGAGGCCCTCTACAAAGAGGATAGTTCCTTTCCAATGTCCAGACATGTGACAATGGTGGAACTTTCTTTCCTTAATTCATTAAGTGAAAAGGACAGATTCCTTTTACACTTACCCTTCTCCATATATTGAGTGTAGAAGACTTGGACTTTAGCTTAGCCTCAAAACTCTTCTTCCTTTGCCATAGGACTCACTTATGTTGATCACCATCACAGATTTGTCCTTCTTCTTACTTGCTTCGGCATCAACATGCCAAGCATTTGATAAACTGACTATATGATTCATGCAACAATTTGTAGAATCATATCCATGGTCAACTCTTGACATAAGAGAAATCCCAATCACTCCACATGCCCAATCATATTGAGCACATGGGGCTCTACTAGACCTCCCTTTTTCATTTTGCACTCAGATAGCACTTTGGAAACATTATACCTTGTTTGGTTTACATGATTCTTAAGATGTGTTACCATCTCAAGAATGTCCATGTTATCATGTTGTTCATGCAACTCATAGTTCATAAAGCATAACATAAGGCGTTTAATGTCTATGACATTATTGGCATGCTTCAAGTAAGCATCCAATTTAATCTTAAGTGCATTTGGAGCGGGTTCCTCTATCTCTGGTCTTTCAAGGATATAGAGCTTTCTCTCATGTTTGAGAACACTTCTCAAAATCCTTAAGTAGACATGAAAGTCAATCCCATTTAGATTTGTCCTTCTTAAGGACTGATCACAAAAGAATGTGTTTGTGTTTGATATTTTTTTCTAAAAAGAAATATTGCAACTTTGATTTGTTTGATTTGATAACTTAAGGATATTAATTAGGTCGTTAAGTAATTATTGCTCTCACTATTTTCTTCAAAGTGATAATCCTCATGTACAATTCAGAATATTGCAGCGTACAACCTTCTAGTGAGCCAAGATCCAGAATAATTCAACTATCACCTGGCTAATATGCCAGCTTCCATAGTCAATTATTAAAGTAGGCAACTCTTGCCAATTGTATCATATGCAATTCTTGGATAGATGATATGTGCAACTCCTTGCCATAATCATTTGTATGCATCTGGTGTTTAATCTCATTAAAACCACATAGTTAAGCCTGACCCAAAAGCCAATACAATAATAATGCACCCCGCTTGGAAGGACCACATTATTACCATCACACTTCTATGAAATAGACGACACACCACCCTTGGGATGCCCACGCCTAGCCAATCAAGCTTTTCATGTGTGCTGCTTATGGAAAGCATCTAAGACTTAATATTGTATTTAGGGCTTTTATATATAAATACATATACACATCCAATTATCGCATACTTATAGTACATATCATATACATGCTATAACTACAAACGAGAACATGTAATTGTTAAAACACACTAGTGATGGTTATGGCCATACTAATGTAATTCCTTGGAGCCACAAGGAATTACTACCACCTAAGGTCCACATCATGTGAAACCTGTTGTTAGTGAAGATCTGTGATCAAACCAATCTGGGTTGATCGATGCAACTCTTGAATCGGTCGGCTTGCCTCCTGGTCGCTTGGTTGGGCTCTTGAAATGGTTGTCTAGTTCCTAGGTCCAAGCGGCATATGGACTCCTTCAGCTGTTTGGTTGGGGCACCAGTTGATCGGTTTTTCCTCCTGTCATCTGGCCTCCTAGGTCCTCCAGTAAATTGAGTCATCTCACGATTCGTCCGATTACTCTGGTGCAAAATGTCTTCTGATGACGATGCTTAAATTAAAACTATCCTATTGCTTATTACATTATAAAAGGAAAACTTGAGTTACATTTGAGGGGAAATAGGAAGAAGAGAATTAATTTGCATTTGGAAGGGAGGGAGAGGCTCAGTACGCAGACCAAGTAATAATAGAAATAAACAGCCACAACCATGTACACACAGGTCTGGGGGTTATTGGCCATATCCATGCTTCACATCCACTATCAAAACTGATTTTAGGGTGTCGTGTGTATGTATATATATAATATTTTTTTTATTTATATATTTATTTATTTTATAGAGTCATATGTGGAATTTAATCGAATATACACATTAATCATTTTAATATTCACATCATATGCAATAAAATAATGAAAACTAAATCAATAATATTGATTTAAAATCGAGATACACTATAAATTGACATGGCTCTGATACTACTGTAGGGAAATCAGGCGCAGATATAGGCAGCAGAAATAAAAAAAATAAATATTTGTTTCCCAAAATAGTAAGATCGTGTCAACAACAATGTATCTAGGAATGAGGGTTTGTAAGGTTATACCTGGTCCTGGAGCAAGTCCAAGGACATTAACCTTGTAATAATAGCATGCTTCTTCTTCAGGCAACAACACGCTCGTTCAACAATAGTAACAGTCGAACAATTGTCTCCATTGGTCTCCTGGAGTAGCACCACAGACAGCGGTTGATGATGTCCTCCAGGAGGCAGACAATGGCCTCCTGCCTCTAGAGTAGTCCACATGGACCATCGGAAACTCTATGTTGTGCTATGAGAGCCAACAAGAAGGAGTTGTCCCCTTCTGTCGATGTACTAGTCACTGATATGTTATCCCACAACTGATCTCATTTGTTCTCTCTCTGTGGCTATCCCTCCCTTTATCTGGTAGGACTTGCTTGGGCTCTCTATTGGTTACCACAATCAGAGAGCACAACAATTGTTAGAGTAACTTATTCTCAATTGTATGTGTTGGGAAGCCCCTAATACCCCTCTATTTATATTATAGGCTAGGGTCAGGGTTCCCAGACTCTATGGGAGTAGGAAGGGTCTGGATTCATGAATCTTCTAAAACCTGCAAATGGAGAATCGATAGTTTCACATAGAGAATCAGTCATTTTGTGTAGTTTCCTATTCTGAATTATATTGGTATTCAATGATTGATTAATGTTAAACATGACATCAACATAAATCCTAATTCCAATCAAATTGGCAACTAAATTGGGCGACCCAAAGGGTGATCCGATCATCTCATATAGTGAAACAGTCATCTCACACAGTGAAACAGTCGCCTCACATAGTGAAACGGTCGTGTCATATTGTGAGATGGTCATTTCACTTGTCCAGTTCAAGAATAGTTCAACCAATATTGATTCCAATTGACCAAACACTCCAACTGGTCAGTTCAACACTTGAACTAGTCAGTTCAGAGTCCAGTCAATCCATTTTGAACCTCAGTTGTTTAACTAAATACCTAAACACCTTTAGTATTCAATCTAAACATCATTGATGAATATACTCCTTTAATCCAAGTGTGTTCTATGTGTGTGACCCTATATGTGATATGTCGTTCGAACAAATCGTCATTAACTAAGCGGAAGCGATCATTAACAATGGATTACTAAAAATCACTCAAAATTAAAACCTTTTGCAAAGAGATCCAATTCCAGGAAACTCTTAATAACAAGAACCAAAGTATTACATGTACAATCTGGTCCACAAGTACATACCATGTATCATCTCTTCTCGAGAATTACATACATCAATTGCTTTGTTAGGTCTACACATGAGCAACACAAAACCTCAAGGCATTCAAGCCAAGATCTCAGATGAGATTATAAAAACACTAAATACTGACTCCTAGGACCTGAGAGTACATAGACGACACATAGGACTCATATCTACAAGACATGACAGTCAGTATCTCCACCTGAGATGTTACTGTTGTCCCTGATGCTACTGTCCTTTTTCCTACTGTATGATTTCTACCTCTTCGTCCGCGTCCACCTAAAAATGTTGGATCCCACGGGGGTGAGATAATTGAAATTGTCCCAGTGAGAGATATAACTTTCCGCCAAAAACATTATTATTGCAGTTTAATAGAATAAAACTGAGCAGAGGATAAGAAGTTTAGAATATTTTCATCTTTTAAAGCATTGCAACTATCTATGATAGAGTAGTAACTCATCTATTCACTTTATAAGGAATATCAAGAACATGTATATCATTTATCCATCTTACTATATCAACATCTCAAGCTTATCTGGAATTACTCAATATCATCGTATGTCATCCATGAATCATTCTCATTTCTATATGTTGGCCTCAGCCAATCTGCTAACCAGATATTGAATTGTATCAGTCATGTGAGTATACATCATCATATTCTGTTCAGGCATTGGACTATGCCAATCCTATGCAAACATTCCAGGCATTGGACTATGCCAATCCTGTGCAACCATTCTAGGCATTGGACTATACCTATCCTGTGCAAACATTCCAGGCATTGGACTATGCCAATCCTGTGCAACCATTCCAGGCATTGGACTATACCAATCATGTGCAATTATTCCAGGTATTGGGTTATGACCAATCCTGTGCAACCATTCCAGGCATTGGACTATACCAATCATGTACAATTATTCCAGGTATTGGGTTATGACCAATCCTGTGCAATTATTCTAGGTATTGGGTTATTATCAATCCTATGCAATCATTCCAGGTATTGGGTTATGACCAATCCTGTGCAATTATTCCAGGTATTTGGTTATTACCAATCTTGTGCAATTATTCTAGGTATTGGGTTACGACCAATCCTGTGACATTATTCCATGTATTGGGTTATTACCAATCTTGTGCAATTATTCCAGGTATTGGGTTATGACCAATCTTGTGCAATTATTCCAGGTATTGGGTTATTACCAATCCTGTGCAATTATTCCAGTTATTGGGTTATGACCAATCCTGTGACATTATTCCAGGTATTGAGTTATTACCAATCTTGTGCAATTATTCCAGGTATTGGGTTATTACCAATCCTGTGCAATTATTCCAGGTATTGGGTTATTACCAATCCTGTGCAATTATTCCAGGTATTGGGTTATGACCAATCCTATGACATTATTCCAGGTATTGGGTTATTACCAATCCTGTGTAATTATTCCAGGTATTGGGTTATGACCAATCATGTGCAATTATTCCAGGAATTGGGTTATGACCAATCCTATGCAATTATTCCAGGTATTGGACTATGCCAATCCTGTGCAAACATCACTGCATACCACATCACCTTTACTAGGCATTAAACCTTGGCCAAGCCATCATACTTATTCACATCCTTTATGTAATTCAATTATTCCTCATATCTCCCTTAAGCTTATTCAAAACACTATAGCCCTTATTTGGCTATAAACATGAAGCATGTATGACCAAGATTTCATTATTATTATTGTATCCATTAGTTATTATTATTATGTTACTAAGTTTCCATTGTTTATTATCATTTCTTTCATGAGACTTTATAAAATCTTGTTACCTTTCACTAGGCAACAACTACTCTCATGGCTCATAAGGCCCATTACACATCTTGTCACCTCTCACTAGGCAACAACTACTCTCATAGCTCACAAGACCATTAAATATCTTGTCACCTCTCACTAGGCAACAACTATTCTCATGGCTCACAAGGCCATTAAACATCTTGTCACCTCTCACTAGGCAACAACTATTCTCATCATTTATCATTAAATGATTATCAACACAAGGTATGAGTTTCTCTCTCATCCTTACCAGAGTATAAATACATCATACTTTATTAACTTGGCTTAACCCTTTCTTAAGGTATGTTAGCCTACACTTATTAAAGTGCATTAGGCTCATTACATCTCAATGTAACAGTTGACAAGGCACATTTCATGTGTTATTCATCCAAGTATACTAGATTTAGGGTACATCAAGGTGTATCAACTTTGAGGTACTGGATGTGATATCTATCATGTCTTGATGTATCACTTCCCTCATCACTTTTTACTTACTTAATTTCATCAGCTTATCTAGTATTATTATATTTCCCATCCTAATACTTTATGCACATGTTCATCACATTATCATGTAATTTATTGGTCATAAGTCAATCATTTGAATTATTCAACCATTAACAATAATATGGACTCATCGTGAGTTAAAGCATGATTGATATAAGATTATCCATTATCAACCACTTTAGGTATTTCACCTACCAATATATTATTCACTACTCCATTATTAGGAATAGGGTTCCCCTCTTATCAAGTAGGGTTTTACATAACATCACCCTATATTATGGTTTCACATAAAATCACCCTATATTAGGGTTTCACATGATATCACCCTATATTGGGGTTTCACATAACCTCATTATCTTGAATTAAGGTTCCTTATAACTTTTCCCCAATTTAGGGTTTCATGTAACCTTACCCGAAATTAGGGTTTCATGAAGCATCCTCTTAAATTAGGGTTTCTCATTATATTACCCTGAATTGGGATTTCTTATATCATCACCCCAGATTAGGGTTACACCATTACCCTAGATTAGGGTTTCATCTAGCATTGCCCTAAGTTAGGGTTAGGGCTCATCAACCTTTTCAATTACGGTTTCATGATCTCTTTATCAAGGATCATACCCTAATTACATATTTTATTCATGTTGAAAGTGTTGAGGCTTAACCACTACATGATTATTATACATGTATGAATTCCTCTCTCTCATCCTCTCTAGGATGTTAATTACTTCAAACTTGATTAGATTAGGTTAACCCTTCATTCAAGTGCATACATTTAGGGTTATCATAGTGTATTGAGATATTGCTTTCATAAGCATCAATGGTTAACCACTCAACAAGTACTAATCACTTAAGTACCTTAAAGGTACAACCATTGTAATTATCTTTTATAAACATCATCAACAATCATGGGGTTTAATAGTACTTACATGGTTTGAGTCAATTAGACCTTCAAACGGTCTTGACGTTTTAGACCCTCAAACAGTCTTGATTCAATTGCACTTCCAAATGGTCTGAAGACCGTTAGACCTTAAACGGTCTTGGTCCCAAAACCTTCAATCAGTCTTAAGACCGTTAGACCATAAAACGGTCTTGATCTCAAAGTCCCTAAATGGTTTGAGACCATTTGAAGTAAATATAAATAACCCCAAACGGTTTGAAACTATTTAGACCTCCAAATGGTCAACTCCTTCAAACGGTCAAAGTACCCAAATGGTTTTGAAGTTCAATTTACCCATTCGATCTTGAGATCCATTACCCATTCGGTTTTGAACTCAATTACCCATTCGATCTCGAAGTCAATTACCCATTCGGTCTTGAACTCAATTACCCATTCGGTTTTGAAGTAAATTACCCATTCGGTCTTGGGTTCAATTACCCATTCGGTCTTGAAACCGAATCAACTCAATCGGTTTTGAAACCGAATCAACTCAATCGGTTTTGAAACCAAATCAACTCAATCGGTTTTGAAACCGAATTAGCTCAATCGGTTTTGAAAACCGTTTGCCCATTCCTTTGTTGAGGTGTGTGCTTAAGATGACATCATCATATTCAAGCTTCAAACCTTCGAAAACAATTGTGATTCTTATGGTGATTTCAACAACTAACCAAAAAGAAATCGAGAAAGAAGAAAGATTCAACACATGATGAATAAATTGCAAGCAATAATGACATTTAAGGGTTCAAGTTATATAACCCGCCTTCAAAATTGAATCCAAGCTTCAAGCTTCATGTCCTCAATGGTGAATGAATCTTTTTCAACTGTCCAAGGTCCTTCTCAAGTCTTTGAGTGAAATGAATGGCTAAGGTTGAAGATTGAATGAAGAAAAGAAGAAATTAAGCATTGAATTTCGATTTCCACCATGAAATCAAGGTTGAAGATGACTATGGAGCTTACCTACAGGTTGGGGCACGTCCTCCTATTATTCCTAAGCTCCTTTGTGCACGACCAAAGCAAGGAAAGAAAAAGGGATCAAAAAAGCCTTTTTTTTGGATAAGGTAAAATATTACTGTGTCAAAAAATAGTATAGGTAAGCCTATATTGTACATCTGGAGTGACTAACTACAAAAGCCCCACTGCTCTCTGGTAACCTGGTCCAAACCTTTATAAAGGGTAGGTTTGGCCCTACAAACAAGCCCCAATCTCTCAGACATGCGGTCAAAAAACATAAATTTGTCTGTCTCCGCACCACCATGGAGCCTGGTATTTCTCTCGTGCCAAATGCCAAACACAACGACAGCAAAACCCAGAGCTCCAAATGCCTGCATGTTCTTGTTTCCTTCTGTCTTCTGCTTTACCCATTCCAGTCCACTCCAAATTGTCAGCGGCGGGAGCCCACCCCAGCCACATTTAAGCGACCATTTACACCAGACAAACCGGGCAAACGGGTAGCTGAAGAATAGGTGGTCGTGCGTCTCATCAACCTCCATGCAGAGACGGAAATGTAGGTTAATGTTTATCCCCCAAGCGCCCAACCTGTCTGCCATAGGAAGCCGCTGCAACAAAGCTCTATACAAGCAGCAACCCCATTTGGGCGTTTGCTGTTTGTTCCACACCACATCCGCCCAAGGAACAGGGGGCCAAGCGCCTTCATCACCCAAGGTTTGGGAACATTGCACAACCACGTACCATCCGGGAAGCTCTGGTAAACATGACCAACAACGCTCCACTCTCTCGTCATCATCCTCCACACTGTCGACCCTTCATCGCCACGAATAGTCTCCAACGTATTACTGTACCTGCTCCTCATCCACCTGGCCCAAACCGACTCCGGGTTCATCTTGAACCTGTGTATATGCTGGATGGTAGCATCCCTCACCATGCTGCAAGGATCCACCACCCCCATCCCCCCTTAGAGGCGATCTCTAGTAATGGTTTCCCATCGAAAAAGCCTTTCATGTGGGTTGAAAATGGGATGTATATAAGGGAATTTCAATGAGAGAGAAAGTGATAAATAATTCCTTCAACTCCCAAAATTGGTGCCACATACTCCCCTCAATCCCTTGCATACGAATCCATATATTCCACCTTGTAATTCCTATTCATTATCCATGAATTAAAAGAAAACAATTTCAGCACCTTAATCAATATAATAATAATATCCAAAATTGAGTGGATATTACTTTTTCTTTAACTAATGTGAGTGGGCTCTCCACTCATTTTAGATATTTCGTGGCCTTTGAAATGAAAAAGTACGTCCATACTTATACAAATCCAACCATCTCATTTTTGGTTGAAGGGCACTTCCATTAATATATTTATTTTTGCATTAATTTGAATTAGGGTTTCAATTATGCTTAAATCTTGATTATTTTAATATTAAGATTCTCTTTCCTCCCAAGAGATTCAAATGAGACGCCCCTCTGATTTTCTTGTCTCTAATTGATACCAAGAAACATTAGGGACTCTCTAGAAGTGGTATTTTGCATATTGAACCCTAGATTTTGGGTAATTTGCACATTACAACAAAACTAGGTTTTAATGTACAAACATTGCTCAGCAAGCTCTTTCTTGGTGCTCAGGCTGCCACAAGCCATACCTCTGCATCATTTTCATTCTTATGATTCTTCAGCACTTGAGGAACATTTTACCATCTAACATTTGCAAGTTAACCCCTCAACTTGGGTAATTTGCACTTTAGTCCAAAACAGGCAAAACATTGTTTTCAACATTATTCAAAAAGGACTAAAATTGAAACATAAGTTCCTATTGGGCCTTAATTACTTTTCAAAAGATAAGAGCAGGCATATAATTAACTTTATTAAGCAAAACATCTAGGGTTAAAGCATAACCCAAGTCAGGGATGTTACAAGTTATAAACCCCTACCAAGGATTTCGTCCCCGAAATCCCAGGTAAAGGAAGACATATATTTTTCATTCATCATATCATCAAGTCTCCACATAACATCTTAATGTCATGGAGATGCCATAGAACTTTGATCAACACAAAGTCCTTCCATATAGGGTTATCATAGAACTTGTCACACAGGACACATACTCTATTGTTTCTTTTCATTATTGACTGTATGAGTCAACTTAGTGTCAGGTAACACTTTTCCTAATTAGAGATACATTATACATACCTCATTTAATTTAGCATTTCACTTTCAAGATAAGTCCAGTGTTACATTTTGTCACCCACTTGTGACTACAAGTCTCTTCGTACATCTGGTGTGTCATCCAAACTATTGATACAACACTAAATTTTCTTACTGCTTGTACCAACTATCTTATTAGTTGTACATATTCTTTTCATAAGGAAAGGTTACCTATCAATTAAGAACTTATCTTAAACATATCTTAAAGAAAAAAAATTAGCTTGATAAGCTTTTCCCATAATGATTTTATAATTGTTCCTTTGACTCATACATCTTTTTTGATGTCATGTTTATGCGGGGCATAAACCCCTAACATATGGTATTCATACTACAATATGTAACCGGAGAAATTTCAAAGTTGGCCCTTCTAGGTAACCAAACATTACTTCTTATGAGGAGTCATGTTCCCATTTTCTCATATCATTGAAATTTCTTGGATACTAGGATTCTTTACCTTGGTATCCATTATATGTGCCAAAAACACATCACATCATCGTCATGATTACTAAATTTGGGTATTAAAACCCTCAATCCATCATTGAACATTGTTACCTCTCATCAGGTAACTGTTACCTCTAGGTCCTCAGACCAAGGTATACATTATACTATACATCTTTTGTTTATAAATTGATTTATGATTAACTCATATCCCTTTGTGTATCAATTAGGATGTGGTAGAAATATCCATGCCACATCTTCCACCTCATTATGCTCTTTAGATTGTCTCAAAATGACTACTTGATCAGAGTAATAAAAAAGATAGCAATCTAGGAGTGGCATACTTACCTTATCTTCAACAAATGAATACATGGCCAGGGTATTCAAGAATTGAAATTAGGTAGTATGTATTGGTTTTTATATTATGTTTCATCTCTTTAAGTTTTACTATTTATTATCTTAAATTTTCTATGGGTGTTTCTATTACATCTCTTCCTTTCATCTTGAAGAGAGAAATTTCAAAACATATAAGAGAATATTGGACTGAATATAAGTTCTCATCCTTCTTATCTCTTCCTCATGTCCTCATAAGATTAATTGAAGGAAGCTCAACAACAACTACCTTTCTTATAATTAGTAGGCAGAGAGTAGAAAAAGAAAGATGATTCAAAATGAAAAGTTTTATCTTGACATATTACCTCTTATGAGTTATCTAGTATCTTATCTGACTCAATACATGGAGTCAGTTGTCATCTGCTATTGCCTTTGTCCTCTACTACTAGAGGTAGATGGACCAAATTGTGACACTTGTCTTCGTCCTCGGCCTTCTGCTTCACTAACCTGGGGTCCTTGTGGATTTTGCAGATTATGCCTTGACTGTTGGGTCATCACATTATTTCTTCTTGGACACTACTACCTAAAATGTCCTATCTGTCCACATTTATGGCAAGTTCGGCCCTCACTTGATGACCACTGCATTGGTGTACTATATTATGGTTGAACTTGTGTTACTGAAAACTTTGGTTGTTTAGTACCACTAATCCACTGTTCTTGTGACCATGTAGACCTCCTTTTGAGGTTTGCCTCATGTTTCTTTGTCACAGAACTTTCTATCCTCCGAATAGACTCCACAAATGTGGAAAATTTCTCTCTACTTTCTAATGGAGCTGCCGAGATAGACACCTCATCATTCAGTCCTTTCTCAAACTGTTGAATCTTCTCCTGCTCAGTAGCAGCCATTTGAGGAAAAAACCGTAAAAGTTTCATAAACCTAGCCTCATATTCATTTATTGACATGGTTCCCTGCCGAACCTTCTCAAACTATGAGATCATTTCATCTAAATATGTTCTTGGAAAATACTTATTGATGAATTCTTGACAAAATTCCTCCCAACCAACCTCTTCATCATTCCTTTTTACTTCTTCTATGGCCCACCAATGGCCATCACTACCCTTCAAAAGATATACAACATGTTTGACTTTGTCAACATCTGGAATACTAAGGATCTTAAAAGCCTTTTCTAACTCAGTGAGCCATAGATTAGCATCTGTTGGGTCATTTGTCTCAGCATATTCTATAGCTCCTACACGACGTAGTCATTCAAAAGTCTTACCAGACCCATGTCCCTCATTGGGAGTTGGTGTCGTAGGTGCTGGTGCAGACATCCGGTCTTCCATATACCTCATTGTGGTCATGAATTCCCTAAATAGAGCATGAATATTTGGGTTTTCTATGATTACTTCATCAACATGGGGATTCTCAGGTACTGATTCCTCTCTTGCCTGATCCCTTGCACCTCTTACTGGTGCAGCAACATTGCTTTCAGCATGTGATCCTCATGTTCTCCAGACATCTTTAAGCTATCTCCCTTCTTCTGCATAGGCAGAAGTCACTATAAGATATACTGGAGGATACTAGAACAGACTCAACACCTTAGTCTTATGTCTCTGTAGACTCCGCGAACCTAGAGCTCTGATACCACTAATTGTGATACGTCGTTCGAACAAATTGTCATTAACTAAGCGGAAGCAATCATTAACAGTAGATTAATGAAAATCACTAAAAATTAAAACCTTTTGCAAAGAGATCAAATTCCAGTAAAATCTTAATAACAAGTACCAAAGTATTACATGTACAATCTAGTCCACAAGTACATACCATGTATCATCTCTTCTTGAAAATTACATACATCAATTGCTCTGTTAGGTGTACACATGAGCAACACAAAACCTTGATGCATTCAAGCCAAGATCTCAGATGAGATTATAAAAACACTAAGTACTGACTCCTAGGACCTGAGAGTACAGAGATGACACATAGGACTCATATCTACAAGACATGACAGTCAGTATCTCCACCTGAGATGTTACTACTATCCCTGATGTTGCTGTCCTTTTTCCTACTGTATGATTTCTACCTCTTTGTCTGCATCCACCTACAAATGTTGGATCCCACGGGGGTGAGACAATTGAAATTGTCTCAGCGAGAGATATAACTCTCCGCCAGAAACATTATTATTGCAGTTTAATAGAATAAAACTGAGTAGAGGATAAGCAGTTTAGAATATTTTCATCTTTTAAAGCATTGCAACTATCTATGATAGAGCAATAACTCATCTATTCACTTTATAAGGAATATCAAGAACATGTATATCATTTATCCATCTTACTATATCAACATCTTAATCTTATCTTGAATTATTCAATATCATGGTATGTCATCAATGAATCATTCTCATTTCTATCTGTTGGCCTCAACCAATCTGCTAACCAGATATTGAATTGTATCAGTCATGTGAGTATACATCATCATATTCTGTTCAGGCATTGGACTATGCCAATCCTATGCAAACATTCCAGGCATTGGACTATGCCAATCATGTGCAACCATTCTAGGCATTGGACTATACCAATCCTGTGCAAACATTCCAAGCATTGGACTATGCCAATCCTGTACAACCATTCCAGGAATTGGACTATACCAATCATGCGCAATTATTCCAGGTATTGGGTTATGATCAATCTTATGAAACCATTCCAGGCATTGGACTATACCAATCATGTGTAATAATTATTCCAGGTATTGGGTTATGACCAATCATGTGCAATTATTCTAGGTATTGGGTTATTACCAATCCTGTGCAATTATTCTAGGTATTGGGTTATGACCAATCCTGTGCATTTATTCCAGGTATTGGGTTATTACCAATCCTTTGCAATTATTCTAGGTATTGGGTTACGACCAATCCTGTGACATTATTCCAGGTATTGGGTTATTACTAATCCTGTGCAATTATTCTAGGTATTGGGTTATGACCAATCCTATGCAATTATTCTAGGTATTGGGTTATTACCAATCATGTGCAATTATTCCAGGTATTGGGTTATGACCAATCCTATGACATTATTCCAGGTATTGGGTTATTACCAATCCTGTGCAATGATTCCAGGTATTGGGTTATGACCAATCATGTGCAATTATTCCAGGTATTGGGTTATTACCAATCTTGTGCAATTATTCCATTGGGTTATGACCAATCCTGTAAAATTATTCCAGGTATTGGGTTATTACCAATCTTGTGTAATTATTCCAGGTATTGGGTTATGACCAATCATGTGCAATTATTCCAGGTATTGGGTTATGACCAATCATGTACAATTATTCCAGGTATTGGACTATGCCAATCCTGTGCAAACATCATTGCATACCACATCACCTTTACTAGGTATTAAACCTTGGCCAAGCCATCATACTTATTCACATCTTTTATGTAATTCAATTATTCCTCATATCTCCCTTAATCTTATTCAAAACACTATAGCCCTTATTTGGCTATAAACATGAAGCATGTATGACCAAGATTTCATTATTATTATTGTATCCATTAGTTATTATTATTATGTTACTAAGTTTCCATTGTTTATTATCATTTCTTTCATGAGACTTTATAAAATCTTGTTACCTTTCACTAGGAAACAACTACTCTCATGGCTCACAAGGCCCATTACACATCTTGTCACCTCTCACTAGGCAACAACTACTCTCATTGCTCACAAGGCCATTAAACATCTTGTCACCTCTCACTAGGCAACAACTATTCTCATGGCTCACAAGGCCATTAAACATCTTGTCACCTCTCACTAGGCAACAACTATTCTCATCATTTATCATTAAATGATTATCAACAACTTGGGAAATTTGCACTTTAGTCCAAAACGGACAAAACATTGTTTTCAACATTATTCAAAAAGGACTAAAATTGAAACATAAGTTCCTCTTGGGCCTTAATTACTTTTCAAAAGATAAGAGCAAGCATATAATTAACTTTATTAAGAAAAACATCTAGGGTTAAAGCATAACCCAAGTCAGGGATGTTACACTATAGGTCCATAATGGCATTGGTTGTGAATGTACATAACTAATTATGACATCACAAGCAAAGAGTAGTCCCTAGTCACATATCATTTCTACCAAAGTAATTGAGAAAGTTTGAGAACAACTTCAACCTACAATCCATATTCTGTTCAGGTATTGGACTATGCCAATCCTATGCAAACATTCCAGGCATTGGACTATGCCAATCATGTGCAACCATTCTAGGCATTGGACTATACCAATCCTGTGCAAACATTCCAAGCATTGGACTATGCCAATCCTGTGCAACCATTCCAGGCTATTGGACTATACCAATCATGTGCAATTATTCCAGGTATTGGGTTATGACCAATCTTGTGAAACCATTCCAGGCATTGGACTATACCAATCATGTGTAATTATTCCAGGTATTGGGTTATGACCAATCCTGTGCAATTATTCCAGGTATTGGGTTATTACCAATCCTGTGCAATTATTCTAGGTATTGGGTTATGACCAATCTTGTGCATTTATTCCAGGTATTGGGTTATTACCAATCCTTTGCAATTATTCTAGGTATTGGGTTACGACCAATCTTGTGACATTATTCCAGGTATTGGGTTATTACCAATCCTGTGCAATTATTCTAGGTATTGGGTTATGCCCAATCCTATGCAATTATTCCAGGTATTGGGTTATTATCAATCATGTGCAATTATTCCAGGTATTGGGTTATGACCAATCCTATGACATTATTCCAAGTATTGGTTTATTACCAATCATGTGCAATGATTCCAGGTATTGGGTTATGACCAATCCTGTGCAATTATTTCAGGTATTGGGTTATTACCAATCTTGTGCAATTATTCCAGGTATTGGGTTATGACCAATCCTGTGACATTATTCCAGGTATTGGGTTATTACCAATCATGTGTAATTATTCCAGGTATTGGGTTATGACCAATCATGTGCAATTATTCTAGGTATTGGGTTATGACCAATCCTGTACAATTATTCCAGGTATTGGACTATGCCAATCTTGTGCAAACATCATTGCATACCACATCACCTTTACTAGGTATTAAACCTTGGCCAAGCCATCATACTTATTCACATCCTTTATGTAATTCAATTATTCCTCATATCTCCCTTAAGCTTATTCAAAACACTATAGCCCTTATTTGGCTATAAACATGAAGCATGTATGACCAAGATTTCATTATTATTATTGTATCCATTAGTTATTATTATTATGTTACTAAGTTTCCATTGTTTATTATCATTTCTTTCATGAGACTTTATAAAATATTGTTACCTTTCACTAGGCAACAACTACTCTCATGGCTCACAAGGCCCATTACACATCTTGTCACCTCTCACTAGGCAACAACTACTCTCATTGCTCACAAGGCCATTAAACATCTTGTCACCTCTCACTAGGCAACAACTATTCTCATGGCTCATAAGGCCATTAAACATCTTGTCACCTCTCACTAGGCAACAACTATTCTCATCATTTATTATTAAATGATTATCAACAACTTGGGTAATTTGCACTTTAGTCCAAAACAGACAAAACATTGTTTTCAACATTATTCAAAAAGGACTAAAATTGAAACATAAGTTCCTCTTGGGCCTTAATTACTTTTCAAAAGATAAGAGCAAGCATATAATTAACTTTATTAAGAAAAACATCTAGGGTTAAAGAATAACCCAAGTCAGGGATGTTACACTATAGGTCCATAATTGCATTGGTTGTGAATGTACATAACTAATTATGACATCACAAGCAAAGAGTAGTCCCTAGTCACATATCATTTCTACCAAAGTAATTGAGAAAGTTTGAGAACAACTTCAACCTACAATCCATGAATACTGTTACCGTGACCGTATAGTTACTTTGTCTCTAATGTCTAGATTGAACTTGAGGAATGGAATTATCAACCTCTCAACGTTCAATCCATGTTCCTTGAACTAGAGCAGACTATATGAGATGCATGTGAGTTCACATATCACATATTGAATCAGATGAGTACGGTTGTACATTTCTCAATCTCACTTATCAAGAGCCCTTTGATATCAATCTCTTGTAGGAGGGACAAATCCCATCTACATCACTCACACTTAGTCCCCATGTGTCACAGCTACCCAATCATCACCATTATGTCAATCCTTATTCAGGGTTACATTGGATGATGTCAAAGTATATCGAATGACATGTGATGAATGTAGTGACTTCAAGTCTAAGAACCACAATCGCCACCATCACTATGAGAGTTGATTCTGAATACCATTCCATGATCTCCATGTATCACTCTCATGGTGGGTATGTCTAATACACTATTCTCTAACATGTACCTATGTGCTCATTACTACATTTTTGGCCAATAATGTTGTTGCCGACAGTGTTACTTTTACTAACAAAACTGACCTAATAAGCTATTGCATCATTTCTTTTAAAAAATCGAAGCAATAAGTCATTAAAAAAAAAATCCAGGTATCGGTGAGGTACAAGGTCAGTTATACTAAAGCTAATCGACTCTACAAAAGACCTGCGAAATCAAAATTTTGCTCATACACATAAACATAGCATCAGTTTTATCAGAAAACCGACCCAACATGTTTCCTATGGTGAAAATTGACTCCATTTTACCTTCGTGCATCCATAAGTGTCGAGCTATAGGGTCAGTTTTTGCCAAATAACCGACCTAGTAGTGTACAAAAAAATTAGGTATTGCTTACCTTTGTTGGGTCATTTTTTCCACTCAACTGACCTAGTAGGTTAAATTTCACGAGACCTCTTGGGTCAGTTTTACCCAGATACTCGACCTTACAGGTGGTTCAGAAACTACTGACTGTAGGGTTGGTTTTTATCTCAACAACTGACCTTGTAGTTGGTTTGTTCAGGCTCCAATTTCTCTGTTGGGTCGGTTTTGACCAAAGAACTGACCATATAGGTCGGGCTCTGGTTAAAGATCTCACAGGTTTCTTCTCTCACTTTCCAGGGTTTATGTTTTGGGTTTCCTCTCTCCTTTCTTCCTTCAATGATGATGACGGGCCATCCACCACCAACCAATGTGCCTCCATCTGCCACCGACAACCGTGCCACCATCCACCACTGATGTTACGACCCCATCTGAGCTTAATTGGTAAACTAGGGTTTACCTAGACAATTGCAAAGATTAATTGGAATAATCATTCTTGAAATCTAATTAATGACGATAACACAATTAGGATGTTTTAACTATGATGAGAAGTCTAAATATTCTTTTGTCTTGAGAATTAGGGTTTGAGAAGCATAGACCCTAATCGGCCCAAAATAGGGTTTTAATGATACATGAATACAAAATTTGATAAGTATAGTGTTTCAGTAAATGATTTTTAGTATTTTATGTGTAACTCTGATTTACTTAAAATTTGGATATGATTTGTATATATACAATGTTAACAACATTGGTAAATATAAGAATTTTTGAAGAATGTTCTAACCTGTTTATCGGTCGAGTTTCAAACTCAACCGATCATATTTCCAGATTTATATAGTAGTGTGGTAATTGAATTTTATCATTTTATTGGTATATCAAATTGATCTCAAATTTTAACTGTGCTTGAAAAACACAATTTTAGACACTCTGTTAAATTGGCGTAATTTTTGGATGACTTTTGATCTCTACAGTGAGGGTGTCGGTCGAGTTCTGTGCAGGACAAACTCGACCGAATATGCTGCAGACTGCAATATAGCAGTGAACTGTTCGATTTTTAATTATTTATTGATAAATAGAAATGATCTAAAATTTTTACTGGAGGTCTGAAACTTCATTAGGTATAACATATAAAATTTCCATAATTTTTGGAACTTCTGTTAGCTATTCAGTAGGCGAATTACAGAAACTATTGTGAAACTGAATATTCAGCCAATATAATTAAAGTTGAGTGTTGGGTCAATATGCAATTGACCCAAGCAGCTCAAATTGACTTATATGATCGACCACACACACACACAGCTCTCATTCTTCATCATCCATCCTAGAGAAATGAAAATCTAGAGAGAGAGGGAGAGTTAGGGCTTGAGTGGAGAAAGAGGAGGAATTGCTGACCTAGGGTTTTGCGGTCCGAGGAATGGTGAAATCAAGTAAGTTTGGATTCTTTGCATAGACTTTTATGGTGAATCTTCTCTCTCATGTCAAGATTCTGTCCATGCTCTGATTTGATCCAAGATGATGTCGAAATTCCCTCTTTTCTCACCCTTTCTTCATAATCCCTCATTTTCAAGGTTTCCTAGTTGAATGGAAGAAGAATTGGGAGATTTGCTAGGGATTTGATATGAGTTCGAGATCCCCTGAGTTGAGCTGCAGTTTTGAGGTGTTTTCACACCTTAGGGTGAGTGGGTACTTCCTTTAAACAGTATAATGCACGAAATTTGATTATAGCATCCAAATCCCTAATTGCTTGGTATGTGATTCTAAACCCTGAAATGTCCGTTTAATTTAAGTTGTTGCAAATTGATATGATATGGATTCCTTCTCTGTTTGAATGACTCTTTGATGGTAGATTCACATGAGAAGCGTATACAACACATCCTAGTAATAATTCTTTTCAGATTTATACCATATGATGTAATTAGGGTTTAACCTAATTGAGATATCACTAGAGTTTCAACCTTATTGAAGAGGACTAGTAATATTATAAGTGGTTAGGATGTACCTCATGGGTTACCTTATTTGAATTTTATTCTTGGTGCATGATATCTCAGTGAATAGCATGGAAACCTAAATTTAGTTCAATTTCCATGGTTTCATACATATATTGACTGTATATAATTGTTGAAAGCAGTCTTTAATTTGTGAATGTTTATATCGTGTGAAATCCTTATGAGAGCCATGTGATAAGTGAATGAGGCAAATGAAACCCTAAGAGCAGGGTGTTGCTATGTGATAAGAGAATAAGGAAAGGAAACCCTAAGGACAGGGTGTTCTATGAATTAAGTTATGGTGATATGAAAGGTTTCCATATGAGATGTGGTGATGCTTAACTGTTGAATTGTATGTTGTTTGTGCATTTAACTTTACATGCTTGTTCTCTTTGAGTTGGTATATATATACTACAGGGTTTCTTATTTTCACAATACATATCTCGTGAATTGCAGGTGATGAGATATGACATGCCCTAGAAAGGGATGTTACAGAAATCATGCAGATATGTATGAAATGTTAGAATGAGAATACTTGTTGGGCAGACATGATATATGTTTGAATACATGAGCTATGTTGTTTTATATGATATGATATGGCAGGTCGTGTGAGCCTTGTGAGAAATGTAAAATGAGTTATGATTTCTGTTTAAAATGTATCTATAATGTTAATGTTAGACTTAGGTGCCCTGAACACCGTAGAACCCCTTTGAGAGGTATGTACCTTAGGGGTGAAACTCGTGTCCAACATCAACTGGTTGAGTAATTCTGGTGGCACGAGGACAGAAGGGTTATCCAACACCAACCGGTTGAGTAATTCTGGTGGTAACCCGGTGTTGACTCCCTGCGCCTGTGTACTCAGGTTAGAGGAGGAGTCCAGAGCACTCAGGATGAGTGCAGAGAAGGCCGGAGAGCCTATGAGTCAGGCCGGAGAGCCTGTGGGTCCTGTAGCAGACCAGGACTGGCAGTCAGACTTAGCATTTCCCGGGTGTGTCGCTAAGTCTTGTACGGTGTGGCCGTAGTGCACTGCGAGTCTCTATGCAGAGTACACTGCATAGATCAGGGCATAAGTTAAAATATGATCATATAGGTTCACAGAGTTCCTTATAAATGAAAGAGTTAAGGAAGACTAGAGCATAGTCTTCTAGTAGTTATTCTTTGGATGAAATATTCACATTCTTTGTTATTTCAATTATATTGTTTTAGAACTGCTCAGTGTAGTATTTATTGTTGTTAAATTTCATATCGTTTACTCAAAGTTATATCTGTAATCACATTAGTGCCTTAGACTGTTTCTTTGAAGTACTCATTCACTGAGCGAGTAGGCTCACCCCTCTACTCAAACATTTTAGGGTTAACCGCGTGGACTTGAAGATGGTCAGAGCATCAGTGTAGATATTCCACAAGAGTTAGGTACAAGATTAGTTGAGTCAGTCGGTCCTTGTCACTCTAGGTCCTCAGTAAGAGATAAGAGAGTGAGTTGTAATTACGATGTGTAATATTATTCCTCTTTTGAAATTGTATGCTAATTAGTAGGTCTTATGTGCATAAGGTGTGAGAGACATCATGAATGTTTATACATGTATCTTTACTATTAAAGTCTGTTTAGTAAAAGAAATGTTCAGATTCCCTTGTTAAAATTATTTATGTGGTTCAATGCGAAGAAACAAGAGTTTTAAAAAAAAGTTAAGGGTGTTTTTTTGTATTACATATAATTCCTATCTTATGCCCTAATCTCATGATTTGAGGAAATTGTGAGATCGGGGTGTAATAGCTTGGTATCAGAGCTTAGGGTGAGTTGTCAAGGACCATTAAGTTAGTAAGTTAGCATCATAAGTGTGGCAGATAGGAGATGTTTTGATGTTAGCTTTGGGGATTTGAGTATTTGGATATCCTGGCCCGATATCTGAGTACTTGGATCAACCAGTACAAGCTACTCTGTCTATTCTCTCACGTATACCCTGGCCAGGTATACAGTGGAAGAATGGGCTAGAGAGGAACCCTAGAAATGTTAGGGTTAGATAACGAGAAAAGAAACAAGAATTAAGAGCATAAATGTAAAAGGAGATAGAACTTACATTTCATAATGTTGTTTTTGTTGGAAATGTATAGAAATGCTCTTATATGTTTGAATTGAAATATTCAATACTTTGAAATATGGGTCTTTAATATCTGTTGTACACTATGCAGTTGTAGAATTTATTGATTTCATTCTTTGTAACAAGTAGACTAGAATTGACCTTTGAATGAGCTTTTGTTAGTGGATAAGTTTTCTTCCACCCTTCTGAGATGAATAGGAGTTGAGTAATCCTTTGTAGTTCTTGGCTTCAGGACTTCAGGTTTGGCCTGGTCTGGCTGGCAGGATGCGTTACTGGGATCTAATGACTCCTATTAATAGTATAATAAGAATAGACTCTGGATAATTAGACCCACATCAGAGTAAGAATGTACATACAGTAAGATGTTGAAACATATGGGCAAGATCAGAACAAATAAGAATCAGTTGAAACTGGTATCTGAGGTTCAATTTTGGGGCCTCATATGAGAAACCCTTAATTGGGAATAATAGAACATGATATGAAGTTCATAATCAGTTTATTGATTAATATTATATGAGCTATACATATGAAATATTGAAAGGATATGTGAAATGTATGTATGGTTCTAGATTACAAGAATCGATCATGAATAATGGATCATATAATTGAGTATAATGCTTTTATGAACTCTAAAGCAAAGGCTGAGTAGAAGAATAGAGTTGAGCATTCAATAGGTCCATAAAAGTGAAGAGTCTTCAAAAGAGTAAAAGTGAAGAGAATCATATGATCATATAATTCATAAGACTAGAACAACAAACTAGTTCCTAAGTGAAGAACATAGGTGTAGTTTAACGAATGAATAAGTCATACAAGGGTAGACTATATTCAGGAGGGAAAACTTGATTGAAAGAGAAACTGTGTTTGACCCATGCATGATCACCTTGATTTAAAAATGAAGAGTATGTAATGTATTCAACATGAGGAAAAACTAATAGAAGGACTATTAATTTAGAATTAAAGATGACGGGTTAAAGAGTAGTATATGGTAAGAGGACTATGAAACGTAAGAAAGGGTTTGAAATATGATGGAGAAGTTATAAAATAAAGAGGTTGTGAGATTCAAGCAAGTGCTAATTAATCAAATATCTCTGTTGATAACTAAGTAAATCTACATACGAGAATGTATTAAGGGAATGTTTGAATACAAGTATTTCAAGTCTTAAAATCATCTTCTCTTTCATATATTCCTTAATGAGAGTAAGGTGGGAATGAAATGATAAGAGAAAATGAATCATATATGGTGCATAACTACCTTGGTGGAGTCATCTAGTGAATGTAATAGTGACATACAATATGATGAAGTGTGATAAGAAATAAATTCTTGTGTGATAGCAAGAATGATGAATAATCTATTCTTACCTTGAATGTTTTAATGTTAGGGATGTTTATTGTATATAATCATATGAAAAGGATAGGTAGCAAAAAGTAAAGAAGTAATGAATGAGGAGAGAGATAAAGGAAAACACTAGCTTTGTGTAATATGTGAACTCGTTTTTAGAAGTATGCTTTGTTGAAGGCATACTAAGGTATGTAAGTTGGTTCTATATATGATTTCAGTGTATTTGTGCAAGCTATATGTCAAATTAAAGGCGTATGATAGTTGTAGTAATTCATACCTGATATGCATCTTACTATTGTGTATTTGTGATATGGTGATACGGTTTGGATGATGTCAGAACACATGGAGAGATACCCTGAACAAGGTAGTCATACTTATTCACTCATATTAATAGAAAGGGATGATAATCAGATTGTCTGGACAAGTAACCCTAATGAGGTGTAGCTTGTTATACCTAGCTCTAATATAACTGAGTGATGGTAATTGAGTATGATTAATGCTTGAATGACTGATACAATTGTGGATTACTTTATTACTGTGGTTGAAACCCTAAAATGATATAATACGATGGTTACACTTTGAATTGTGTGTGGGCCCGTAACCCACAGGTCCCAGGATCGAAACATGATAGTATGGAATGAGGTGGTAATGCTTCACCTCATGCATCCATGACCCAATGGGGATGCCAAGAGTAGTATTGTGCAATTGATTGTTGAATCTAGTCTTTTAATTCAAGACTGTTTTGCTATCTGAGTAGCACGTTATTAAAGTTTAAAACAGCATGGTGAACTCGCTTTTGTCACTTAAAGGTGATACAGAACAATAGAATTTTATGAGCCGCATAAGTTGAGATAGTTGTATCAGAGTATCAGAGTTGCGCAGCGAAAGCGTGGTGGTTTATCTTTGCATTCTATGTTTGACTGTGGCATAAAGAATTTGTTTGATATCATTGAGAACTATTTGAAATATGTTGTGATTTAGTAAAGAATTAAAAAGATCTAATGTTGAAAACTACATTCAAGTATGAAATACAAGAATATAATGACATGGAAGGCTTTAGAAGCTTAGAATAACCTTGAATGTATCTTTCTTGTAGGTTTATGTTTCGAGGACGAAACATTCTAGGGGGGGAGAGTTGTTACGACCCCATCTGAGCTTAATTGGTAAACTAGGGTTTACCTAGACAATTGCAAAGATTAATTGGAATAATCATTCTTGAAATCTAATTAATGACGATAACACAATTAGGATGTTTTAACTATGATGAGAAGTCTAAATATTCTTTTGTCTTGAGAATTAGGGTTTGAGAAGCATAGACCCTAATCGGCCCAAAATAGGGTTTTAATGATACATGAATACAAAATTTGATAAGTATAGTGTTTCAGTAAATGATTTTTAGTATTTTATGTGTAACTCTTATTTACTTCAAATTTGGATATAACTTGGATATATAAAATTTGAACAACATTGGTAAATATCAGAATTTTTGAAGAATGTTCTGACCTGTTTATCGGTTGAGTTTCAAACTCGACCGATCATATTTCCATATTTATATAGCAGTGTGGTAATTGAATTTTATCATTTTATTGGTATATCAAATTGATCTCAAATTTTACTGTTCTTGAAAAACACAATTTTAGACACTCTGTTAAATTGGCGTAATTTTTGGATGACTTTTGATCTCTACAGTGAGGGTGTCGGTCGAGTTCTGTGCAGGACAAACTCGACCGAATATGCTGCAGACTGCAATATAGTAGTGAACTGTTCGATTTTTAATTATTTATTGGTAACTAGAAATGATCTCAAATTTTTACTGGAGGTCTGAAACTTCATTAGGTATAACATATAAAATTTCCAGAATTTTTGGAGCTTATGTTAGCTATTCAGTAGGCGAATTACAGAAACTATTGTGAAACTGAATATTCAGCCAATATAATTAAAGTTGAGTGTTGGGTCAATATGCAATTGACCCAAGCAGCTCAAATTGACTTATATGATCGACCACACACACACACAGCTCTCATTCTTCGTCATCCATCCCAGAGAAACGAAAATCTAGAGAGAGAGGGAGAGTTAGGGCTTGAGTGGAGAAAGAGGAGGAATTGCTGACCTAGGGTTTTGCGGTCTGAGGAATGGTGAAATCAAGTAAGTTTGGATTCTTTGCATAGACTTTTATGGTGAATCTTCTCTCTCATGTCAAGATTCCGTCCATGCTCTGATTTGATCCAAGATGATGTCGAAATTCCCTCTTTTCTCACCCTTTCTTCATAATCCCTCATTTTCAAGGTTTCCTAGTTGAATGGAAGAAGAATTGGGAGATTTGCTAGGGATTTGATATGAGTTCGAGATCCCCTGAGTTGAGCTGCAGTTTTGAGGTGTTTTCACACCTTAGGGTGAGTGGGTACTTCCTTTAAACAGTATAATGCACGAAATTTGATTATAGCATCCAAATCCCTAATTGCTTGGTATGTGATTCTAAACCTTGAAATGTCCGTTTAATTTAAGTTGTTGCAAATTGATATGATATGGATTCCTTCTCTGTTTGAATGACTCTTTGATGGTAGATTCACATGAGAAACGTATACAACACATCCTAGTAAGAATGCTTTTCAGATTTATACCATATGATGTAATTAGGGTTTAACCTAATTGAGATATCACTAGAGTTTCAACCTTATTGAAGAGGACTAGTAATCTTATAAGTGGTTAGGATGTACCTCATGGGTTACCTTATTTGAATTTTATTCTTGGTGCATGATATCTCAGTGAATAGCATGGAAACCTAAATTTAGTTCAATTTCCATGGTTTCATACATATATTGACTGTATATAATTGTTGAAAGCAGTCTTTAATTTGTGAATGTTTATATCGTGTGAAATCCTTATGAGAGCCATGTGATAAGTGAATGAGGCAAATGAAACCCTAAGAGCAGGGTGTTGCTATGTGATAAGAGAATAAGGAAAGGAAACCCTAAGGACAGGGTGTTCTATGAATTAAGTTATGGTGATATGAAAGGTTTCCATATGAGATGTGGTGATGCTTAACTGTTGAATTGTATGTTGTTTGTGCATTTAACTTTACATGCTTGTTCTCTTTGAGTTGGTATATATATACTACAGGGTTTCTTATTTTCACAATACATATCTCGTGAATTGCAGGTGATGAGATATGACATGCCCTAGAAAGGGATGTTACTGAAATCATGCAGATATGTATGAAATGTTAGAATGAGAATACTTGTTGGGCAGACATGATATATGTTTGAATACATGAGCTATGATGTTTTATATGATATGATATGGCAGGTCGTGTGAGCCTTGTGAGAAATGTAAAATGAGTTATGATTTCTGTTTAAAATGTATCTATAATGTTAATGTTAGACTTAGGTTCCCTGAACACCGTAGAACCCCTTTGAGAGATCTGTACCTTAGGGGTGAAACTCGTGTCCAACATCAACCGGTTGAGTAATTCTGGTGGCACGAGGACAGAAGGGTTATCCAACACCAACCGGTTGAGTAATTCTGGTGGTAACCCGGTGTTGACTCCCTGCGCCTGTGTGCTCAGGTTAGAGGAGTCCAGAGTACTCAGGATGAGTGCAGAGAAGGCCGGAGAGCCTATGAGTCAGGCCGGAGAGCCTGTGGGTCCTGTAGCAGACCAGGACTGGCAGTCAGACTTAGCATTTCTCGTGTGTGTCGCTAAGTCTTGTACGGTGTGGCCGTAGTGCACTGCGAGTCTCTATGCAGAGTACACTGCATAGATCAGGGCATAAGTTAAAATATGATCATATAGGTTCACAGAGTTCCTTATAAATGAAAGAGTTAAGGAAGACTAGAGCATAGTCTTCTAGTAGTTATTCTTTGGATGCAATATTCACATTCTTTGTTATTTCAATTATATTGTTTTAGAACTGCTCAGTGTAGTATTTATTGTTGTTAAATTTCATATCGTTTACTCAAAGTTATATCTGTAATCACATTAGTGCCTTAGACTGTTTCTTTGAAGTAGTCATTCACTGAGTGAGTAGGCTCACCCCTCTACTCAAACATTTTAGGGTTAACCGCGTGGACTTGAAGATGGTCAGAGCATCAGTGTAGATCTTCCACAAGAGTTAGGTACAAGATTAGTTGAGTCAGTCGGTCCTTGTCACTCTAGGTCCTCAGTAAGAGATAAGAGAGTGAGTTGTAATTACGATGTGTAATGTTATTCCTCTTTTGAAATTGTATGCTAATTAGTAGGTCTTATGTGCATAAGGTGTGAGAGACATCATGAATGTTTATACATGTATCTTTACTATTAAAGTCTGTTTAGTAAAAGAAATGTTCAGATTCCCTTGTTAAAATGATTTATGTGGTTCAATGCGAAGAAACAAGAGTTTTAAAAAAAAAGTTAAGGGTGTTTTTTTGTATTACATATAATTCCTATCTTATGCCCTAATCTCATGATTTGAGGAAATTGTGAGATCGGGGTGTAATAGCTTGGTATCAGAGCTTAGGGTGAGTTGTCAAGGACCATTAAGTTAGTAAGTTAGCCTCATAAGTGTGGCAGATAGGAGATGTTTTGATGTTAGCTTTGGGGATTTGAGTATTTGGATATCCTGGCCCGATATCGGATTACTTGGATCAACCAGTACAAGCTACTCTGTCTATTCTCTCACGTATACCCTGGCCAGGTATACAGTGGAAGAATGGGCTAGAGAGGAACCCTAGAAGTGTTAGGGTTAGATAACGAGAAAAGAAACAAGAATTAAGAGCATAAATGTAAAAGGAGATAGAACTTACATTTCATAATGTTGTTTTTGTTGGAAATGTATAGAAATGCTCTTATATGTTTGAATTGAAATATTCAATACTTTGAAATATGGGTCTTTAATATCTGTTGTACACTATGCAGTTGTAGCATTTATTGATTTCATTCTTTGTAACAAGTAGACTAGAATTGACCTTTGAATGAGCTTTTGTTAGTGGATAAGTTTTCTTCCACACTTCTGAGATGAATAGGAGTTGAGTAATCCTTTGTAGTTCTTGGCTTCAGGACTTCAGGTTTGGCCTGGTCTGGCTGGCAGGATGCGTTACTGGGATCTAATGACTCCTATTAATAGTATAATAAGAATAGACTCTGGATAATTAGACCCACATCAGAGTAAGAATGTACATACAGTAAGATGTTGAAACATATGGGCAAGATCAGAACAAATAAGAATCAGTTGAAACTGGTATCTGAGGTTCAATTTTGGGGCCTCATATGAGAAACCCTTAATTGGGAATAATAGAACATGATATGAAGTTCATAATCAGTTTATTGATTAATATTATATGAGCTTTACATATGAAATATTGAAAGGATATGTGAAATGTATGTATGGTTCTAGATTACAAGAATCGATCATGAAGAATGGATCATATAATTGAGTATAATGCTTTTATGAACTCTAAAGCAAAGGCTGAGTAGAAGAATAGAGTTGAGCATTCAATAGGTCCATAGAAGTGAAGAGTCTTCAAAAGAGTAAAAGTGAAGAGAATCATATGATCATATAATTCATAAGACTAGAACAACAAACTAGTTCCTAAGTGAAGAACATAGGTGTAGTTTAACAAATGAATAAGTCATACAAGGGTAGACTATATTCAGGAGGGAAAACTTGATTGAAAGAGAAACTGTGTTTGACCCATGCATGATCACCTTGATTTAAAAATGAAGAGTATGTAATGTATTCAACATGAGGAAAAACTAATAGAAGGACTATTAATTTAGAATTAAAGATGACGGGTTAAAGAGTAGTATATGGTAAGAGGACTATGAAACGTAAGAAAGGGTTTGAAATATGATGGAGAAGTTATAAAATAAAGAGGTTGTGAGATTCAAGCAAGTGCTAATTAATCAAATATCTCTGTTGATAACTAAGTAAATCTACATACGAGAATGTATTAAGGGAATGTTTGAATACAAGTATTTCAAGTCTTAAAATCATCTTCTCTTTCATATATTCCTTAATGAGAGTAAGGTGGGAATGAAATGATAAGAGAAAATGAATCATATATGGTGCATAACTACCTTGGTGGAGTCATCTAGTGAATGTAATAGTGACATACAATATGATGAAGTGTGATAAGAAATAAATTCTTGTGTGATAGCAAGAATGATGAATAATCTATTCTTACCTTGAATGTTTTAATGTTAGGGATGTTTATTGTATATAATCATATGAAAAGGATAGGTAGCAAAAAGTAAAGAAGTAATGAATGAGGAGAGAGATAAAGGAAAACACTAGCTTTGTGTAATATGTGAACTCGTTTTTAGAAGTATGCTTTGTTGAAGGCATACTAAGGTATGTAAGTTGGTTCTATATATGATTTCAGTGTATTTGTGCAAGCTATATGTCAAATTAAAGGCGTATGATAGTTGTAGTAATTCATACCTGATATGCATCTTACTATTGTGTATTTGTGATATGGTGATACGGTTTGGATGATGTCAGAACACATGGAGAGATACCCTGAACAAGGTAGTCATACTTATTCACTCATATTAATAGAAAGGGATGATAATCAGATTGTCTGGACAAGTAACCCTAATGAGGTGTAGCTTGTTATACCTAGCTCTAATATAACTGAGTGATGGTAATTGAGTATGATTAATGCTTGAATGACTGATACAAATGTGGATTACTTTATTACTGTGGTTGAAACCCTAAAATGATATAATACGATGGTTACACTTTGAATTGTGTGTGGGCCCGTAACCCACAGGTCCCAGGATCGAAACAGGATAGTATGGAATGAGGTGGTAATGCTTCACCTCATGCATCCATGACCCAATGGGGATGCCAAGAGTAGTATTGTGCAATTGATTGTTGAATCTAGTCTTTTAATTCAAGACTGTTTTGCTATCTGAGTAGCACGTTATTAAAGTTTAAAACAGCATGGTGAACTCGCTTTTGTCACTTCAAGGTGATACAGAACAATACAACTTTATGAGCCGCATAAGTTGAGATAGTTGTATCAGAGTATTAGAGTTGCGCAGCGAAAGCGTGGTGGTTTATCTTTGCATTCTATGTTTGACTGTGGCATAAAGAATTTGTTTGATATCATTGAGAACTATTTGAAATATGTTGTGATTTAGTAAAGAATTAAAAAGATCTAATGTTGAAAACTACATTCAAGTATGAAATACAAGAATATAATGACATGGAAGGCTTTAGAAGCTTAGAATAACCTTGAATGTATCTTTCTTGTAGGTTTATGTTTCGAGGACGAAACATTCTAGGGGGGGAGAGTTGTTACGACCCCATCTGAGCTTAATTGGTAAACTAGGGTTTACCTAGACAATTGCAAAGATTAATTGGAATAATCATTCTTGAAATCTAATTAATGACGATAACACAATTAGGATGTTTTAACTATGATGAGAAGTATAAATATTCTTTTGTCTTGAGAATTAGGGTTTGAGAAGCATAGACCCTAATCGGCCCAAAATAGGGTTTTAATGATACATGAATACAAAATTTGATAAGTATAGTGTTTCAGTAAATGATTTTTATTATTTTATGTGTAACTCTGATTTACTTCAAATTTTAATATAATTTGGATATATAAAATGTGAACAACATTAATAAATATCAGAATTTTTGAAGAATGTTCTGACCTGTTTATCGGTCGAGTTTCAAACTCAACCGATCATATTTCCATATTTATATAGCAGTGTGGTAATTGAATTTTATCATTTTATTGGTATATCCAATTGATCTCAAATTTTACAGTGCTTGAAAAACACAATTTTAGACACTCTGTTAAATTGGCGTAATTTTTGGATGACTTTTGATCTCTACAGTGAGGGTGTCGGTCGAGTTCTGTGCAGGACAAACTCGACCGAATATGCTGCAGACTGCAATATAGTAGTGAACTGTTCGATTTTTAATTATTTATTGGTAACAAGAAATGATCTCAAATTTTTACTGGAGGTCTGCAACTTCATTAGGTATAACATATAAAATTTCCATAATTTTTGGAGCTTCTGTTAGCTATTCAGTAGGTGAATTACAGAAACTATTGTGAAACTGAATATTCAGCCAATATAATTAAAGTTGAGTGTTGGGTCAATATGCAATTGACCCAAGCAGCTCAAATTGACTTATATGATCGACCACACACACACATCTCTCATTCTTCGTCATCCATCCCAGAGAAATGAAAATCTAGAGAGAGAGGGAGAGTTAGGGCTTGAGTGGAGAAAGAGGAGGAATTGCTGACCTAGGGTTTTGCGGTCCGAGGAATGGTGAAATCAAGTAAGTTTGGATTCTTTGCATAGACTTTTATGGTGAATCTTCTCTCTCATGTCAAGATTCCGTCCATGCTCTGATTTGATCCAAGATGATGTCGAAATTCCCTCTTTTCTCACCCTTTCTTTGTAATCCCTCATTTTCAAGGTTTCCTAGTTGAATGGAAGAAGAATTGGGAGATTTGCTAGGGATTTGATATGATTTCAAGATCCCCTGAGTTGAGCTGCAGTTTTGAGGTGTTTTCACACCTTAGGGTGAGTGGGTACTTTCTTTAAATAGTATAATGCACGAAATTTGATTATAGCATCCAAATCCCTAATTGCTTGGTATGTGATTCTAAACCCTGAAATGTCCGTTTAATTTAAGTTGTTGCAAATTGATATGATATGGATTCCTTCTCTGTTTGAATGACTCTTTGATGGTAGATTCACATGAGAAACATATACAACACATCCTAGTAAGAATGCTTTTCAGATTTATACCATATGATGTAATTAGGGTTTAACCTAATTGAGATATCACTAGAGTTTCAACCTTATTGAAGAGGACTAGTAATCTTATAAGTGGTTAGGATGTACCTCATGGGTTACCTTATTTGAATTTTATTCTTGGTGCATGATATCTCAGTGAATAGCATGCAAACCTAAATTTAGTTCAATTTCCATGGTTTCATACATATATTGACTGTATATAATTGTTGAAAGCAGTCTTTAATTTGTGAATGTTTATATCGTGTGAAATCCTTATGAGAGCCATGTGATAAGTGAATGAGGCAAATGAAACCCTAAGAGCAGGGTGTTGCTATGTGATAAGAGAATAAGGAAAGGAAACCCTAAGGATAGGGTGTTCTATGAATTAAGTTATGGTGATATGAAAGGTTTCCATATGAGATGTGGTGATGCTTAACTGTTGAATTGTATGTTGTTTGTGCATTTAACTTTACATGCTTGTTCTCTTTGAGTTGGTATATATATACTAAAGGGTTTCTTATTTTCACAATACATATCTCGTGAATTGCAGGTGATGAGATATGACATGCCCTAGAAAGGGATGTTACTGAAATCATGCAGATATGTATGAAATGTTAGAATGAGAATACTTGTTGGGCAGACATGATATATGTTTGAATACATGAGCTATGATGTTTTATATGATATGATATGGCAGGTCGTGTGAGCCTTGTGAGAAATGTAAAATGAGTTATGATTTCTGTTTAAAATGTATCTATAATGTTAATGTTAGACTTAGGTGCCCTGAACACCGTAGAACTCCTTTGAGAGGTCTGTACCTTAGGGGTGAAACTCGTGTCCAACATCAATCGGTTGAGTAATTCTGGTGGCACGAGGACAGAAGGGTTATCCAACACCAACTGGTTGAGTAATTCTGGTGGTAACCCAGTGTTGACTCCCTGCGCCTGTGTGCTCAGGTTAGAGGAGGAGTCCAGAGCACTCAGGATGAGTGCAGAGAAGGCCGAAGAGCCTATGAGTCAGGCCGGAGAGCCTGTGGGTCCTGTAGCAGACCAGGACTGACAGTCAGACTTAGCATTTCCCGGGTGTGTCGCTAAGTCTTGTACGGTGTGGCCGTAGTGCACTGCGAGTCTCTATGCAGAGTACACTGCATAGATCAGGGCATAAGTTAAAATATGATCATATAGGTTCACAGAGTTCCTTATAAATGAAAGAGTTAAGGAAGACTAGAGCATAGTCTTCTAGTAGTTATTCTTTGGATGCAATATTCACATTCTTTGTTATTTCAATTATATTGTTTTAGAACTGCTCAGTGTAGTATTTATTGTTGTTAAATTTCATATCGTTTACTCAAAGTTATATCTGTAATCACATTAGTGCCTTAGACTGTTTCTTTGAAGTACTCATTTACTGAGCGAGTAGGCTCACCCCTCTACTCAAACATTTTAGGGTTAACCGCGTGGACTTGAAGATGGTCAGAGCATCAATGTAGATCTTCCACAAGAGTTAAGTACAAGGTTAGTTGAGTCAGTCGGTCCTTGTCACTCTAGGTCCTCAGTAAGAGATAAGAGAGTGAGTTATAATTACGATGTGTAATATTATTCCTCTTTTGAAATTGTATGCTAATTAGTAGGTCTTATGTGCATAAGGTGTGAGAGACATCATGAATGTTTATACATGTATCTTTACTATTAAAGTCTGTTTAGTAAAAGAAATGTTCAGATTCCCTTGTTAAAATGATTTATGTGGTTCAATGCGAAGAAACAAGAGTTTTTTAAAAAAAAGTTAAGGGTGTTTTTTTGTATTACATATAATTCCTATCTTATGCCCTAATCTCATGATTTGAGGAAATTGTGAGATCGGGGTGTAATAGCTTGGTATCAGAGCTTAGGGTGAGTTGTCAAGGACCATTAAGTTAGTAAGTTAGCGTCATAAGTGTGGCAGATAGGAGATGTTTTGATGTTAGCTTTGGGGATTTTAGTATTTGGATATCCTGGCCCGATATCTGAGTACTTGGATCAACCAGTACAAGCTACTCTGTCTATTCTCTCACGTATACCCTGGCCAGGTATACAGCGGAAGAATGGGCTAGAGAGGAACCCTAGAAATGTTAGGGTTAGATAACGAGAAAAAGAAACAAGAATTAAAAGCATAAATGTAAAAGGAGATAGAACTTACATTTCATAATGTTGTTTTTGTTGGAAATGTATAGAAATGCTCTTATATGTTTGAATTGAAATATTCAATACTTTGAAATATGGGTCTTTAATATCTGTTGTACACTATGCAGTTGTAGCATTTATTGATTTCATTCTTTGTAACAAGTAGACTAGAATTGACCTTTGAATGAGCTTTTGTTAGTGGATAAGTTTTCTTCCACACTTCTGAGATGAATAGGAGTTGAGTAATCCTTTGTAGTTCTTGGCTTCAGGACTTCAGGTTTGGCCTGGTCCAGCTGGCAGGATACGTTACTGGGATCTAATGACTCCTATTAATAGTATAATAAGAATAGACTCTGGATAATTAGACCCACATCAGAGTAAGAATGTACATACAGTAAGATGTTGAAACATATGGGCAAGATCAGAACAAATAAGAATCAGTTGAAACTGGTATCTGAGGTTCAATTTTGGGGCCTCATATGAGAAACCCTTAATTGGGAATAATAGAACATGATATGAAGTTCATAATCAGTTTATTGATTAATATTATATGAGCTATACATATGAAATATGGAAAGGATATGTGAAATGTATGTATGGTTCTAGATTACAAGAATCGATCATGAAGAATGGATCATATAATTGAGTATAATGCTTTCATGAACTCTAAAGCAAAGGCTGAGTAGAAGAATAGAGTTGAGCATTCAATAGGTCCATAGAAGTGAAGAGTCTTCAAAAGAGTAAAAGTGAAGAGAATCATATGATCATATAATTCATAAGACTAGAACAACAAACTAGTTCCTAAGTGAAGAACATAGGTGTAGTTTAACGAATGAATAAGTCATACAAGGGTAGACTATATTCAGGAGGGAAAACTTGATTGAAAGAGAAACTGTGTTTGACCCATGCATGATCACCTTGATTTAAAAATGAAGAGTATGTAATGTATTCAACATGAGGAAAAACTAATAGAAGGACTATTAATTTAGAATTAAAGATGACGGGTTAAAGAGTAGTATATGGTAAGAGGACTATGAAACGTAAGAAAGGGTTTGAAATATGATGGAGAAGTTATAAAATAAAGAGGTTGTGAGATTCAAGCAAGTGATAATTAATCAAATATCTCTGTTGATAACTAAGTAAATCTACATACGAGAATGTATTAAGGGAATGTTTGAATACAAGTATTCCAAGTCTTAAAATCATCTTCTCTTTCATATATTCCTTAATGAGAGTAAGGTGGGAATGAAATGATAAGAGAAAATGAATCATATACGGTGCATAACTACCTTGGTGGGGTCATCTAGTGAATGTAATAGTGACATACAATATGATGAAGTGTGATAAGAAATAAATTCTTGTGTGATAGCAAGAATGATGAATAATCTATTCTTACCTTGAATGTTTTAATGTTAGGGATGTTTATTGTATATAATCATATGAAAAGGATAGGTAGCAAAAAGTAAAGAAGTAATGAATGAGGAGAGAGATAAAGGAAAACACTAGCTTTGTGTAATATGTGAACTCGTTTTTAGAAGTATTCTTTGTTGAAGGCATACTAAGGTATGTAAGTTGGTTCTATATATGATTTCAGTGTATTTGTGCAAGCTATATGTCAAATTAAAGGCGTATGATAGTTGTAGTAATTCATACCTGATATGCATCTTACTATTGTGTATTTGTGATATGGTGATACGGTTTGGATGATGTCAGAACACATGGAGAGATACCCTGAACAAGGTAGTCATACTTATTCACTCATATTAATAGAAAGGGATGATAATCAGATTGTCTGGACAAGTAACCCTAATGAGGTGTAGCTTGTTATACCTAGCTCTAATATAACTGAGTGATGGTAATTGAGTATGATTAATGCTTGAATGACTGATACAATTGTGGATTACTTTATTACTGTGGTTGAAACCCTAAAATGATATAATATGATGGTTACACTTTGAATTGTGTGTGGGCCCATAACCCACAGGTCCCAGGATCGAAACAGGATAGTATGGAATGAGGTGGTAATGCTTCACCTCATGCATCCATGACCCAATGGGGATGCCAAGAGTAGTATTGTGCAATTGATTGTTGAATCTAGTCTTTTAATTCAAGACTGTTTTGCTATCTGAGTAGCATGTTATTAAAGTTTAAAACAACATGGTGAACTCGCTTTTGTCACTTAAAGGTGATACAGAACAATAGAACTTTATGAGCTGCATAAGTTGAGATAGTTGTATCAGAGTATCAGAGTTGCGCAGCGAAAGCGTGGTGGTTTATCTTTGCATTCTATGTTTGACTGTGGCATAAAGAATTTGTTTGATATCATTGAGAACTATTTGAAATATGTTGTGATTTAGTAAAGAATTAAAAAGATCTAATGTTGAAAACTACATTCAGGTATGAAATACAAGAATATAATGACATGGAAGGCTTTAGAAGCTTAGAATAACCTTGAATGTATCTTTCTTGTAGGTTTATGTTTCGAGGACGAAACATTCTAGGGGGGAGAGTTGTTACGACCCCATCTGAGCTTAATTGGTAAACTAGGGTTTACCTAGACAATTGCAAAGATTAATTGGAATAATCATTCTTGAAATCTAATTAATGACGATAACACAATTAGGATGTTTTAACTATGATGAGAAGTTTAAATATTCTTTTGTCTTGAGAATTAGGGTTTGAGAAGCATAGACCCTAATCGGCCCAAAATAGGGTTTTAATGATACATGAATACAAAATTTGATAAGTATAGTGTTTTAGTAAATGATTTTTAGTATTTTATGTGTAACTCTGATTTACTTCAAATTTGGATATAATTTGGATATATAAAATGTGAACAACATTGGTAAATATCAGAATTTTTGAAGAATGTTCTGACCTGTTTATCGGTTGAGTTTCAAACTCGACCGATCATATTTCCATATTTATATAGCAGTGTGGTAATTGAATTTTATCATTTTATTGGTATATCCAATTGATCTCAAATTTTACTGTTCTTGAAAAACACAATTTTAGACACTCTGTTAAATTGGCGTAGTTTTTGGATGACTTTTGATCTCTACAGTGAGGGTGTCGGTCGAGTTCTGTGCAGGACAAACTCGACCGAATATGCTGCAGACTGCAATATAGCAGTGAACTGTTCGATTTTTAGTTATTTATTGGTAACTAGAAATGATCTCAAATTTTTACTGGAGGTCTGAAACTTCATTAGGTATAACATATAAAATTTCCAGAGTTTTTTGAGCTTATGTTAGCTATTCAGTAGGCGAATTACAGAAACTATTGTGAAACTGAATATTCAGCCAATATAATTAAAGTTGAGTGTTGGGTCAATATGCAATTGACCCAAGCAGCTCAAATTGACTTATATGATCAACCACACACACACACAGCTCTCATTCTTCGTCATCCATCCCAGAGAAACGAAAATCTAGAGAGAGAGGGAGAGTTAGGGCTTGAGTGGAGAAAGAGGAGGAATTGCTGACCTAGGGTTTTGCGGTCCGAGGAATGGTGAAATCAAGTAAGTTTGGATTCTTTGCATAGACTTTTATGGTGAATCTTCTCTCTCATGTCAAGATTCCATCCATGCTCTGATTTGATCCAAGATGATGTCGAAATTCCCTCTTTTCTCACCCTTTCTTCATAATCCCTCATTTTCAAGGTTTCCTAGTTGAATGGAAGAAGAATTGGGAGATTTGCTAGGGATTTGATATGAGTTCGAGATCCCCTGAGTTGAGCTGCAGTTTTGAGGTGTTTTCACACCTTAGGGTGAGTGGGTACTTCCTTTAAACAGTATAATGCACGAAATTTGATTATAGCATCCAAATCCCTAATTGCTTGGTATGTGATTCTAAACCTTGAAATGTCCGTTTAATTTAAGTTGTTGCAAATTGATATGATATGGATTCCTTCTCTGTTTGAATGACTCTTTGATGGTAGATTCACATGAGAAACGTATACAACACATCCTAGTAAGAATGCTTTTCAGATTTATACCATATGATGTAATTAGGGTTTAACCTAATTGAGATATCACTAGAGTTTCAACCTTATTGAAGAGGACTAGTAATCTTATAAGTGGTTAGGATGTACCTCATGGGTTACCTTATTTGAATTTTATTCTTGGTGCATGATATCTCAGTGAATAGCATGGAAACCTAAATTTAGTTCAATTTCCATGGTTTCATACATATATTGACTGTATATAATTGTTGAAAGCAGTCTTTAATTTGTGAATGTTTATATCGTGTGAAATCCTTATGAGAGCCATGTGATAAGTGAATGAGGCAAATGAAACCCTAAGAGCAGGGTGTTGCTATGTGATAAGAGAATAAGGAAAGGAAACCCTAAGGACAGGGTGTTCTATGAATTAAGTTATGGTGATATGAAAGGTTTCCATATGAGATGTGGTGATGCTTAACTGTTGAATTGTATGTTGTTTGTGCATTTAACTTTACATGCTTGTTCTCTTTGAGTTGGTATATATATACTATAGGGTTTCTTATTTTCACAATACATATCTCGTGAATTGAAGGTGATGAGATATGACATGCCCTAGAAAGGGATGTTACTGAAATCATGCAGATATGTATGAAATGTTAGAATGAGAATACTTGTTGGGCAGACATGATATATGTTTGAATACATGAGCTATGATGTTTTATATGATATGATATGGAAGGTCGTGTGAGCCTTGTGAGAAATGTAAAATGAGTTATGATTTCTGTTTAAAATGTATCTATAATGTTAATGTTAGACTTAGGTTCCCTGAACACCGTAGAACCCCTTTGAGAGGTCTGTACCTTAGGGGTGAAACTCGTATCCAACATCAACCGGTTGAGTAATTCTTGTGGCACGAGGACAGAAGGGTTATCCAACACCAACCAGTTGAGTAATTCTGGTGGTAACCCGGTGTTGACTCCCTGCGCCTGTGTGCTCAGGTTAGAGGAGGAGTCCAGAGCACTCAGGATGAGTGCAGAGAAGGCCGGAGAGCCTATGAGTCAGGCCGGAGAGCCTGTGGGTCCTGTAGCAGACCAGGACTGACAGTCAGACTTAGCATTTCCCGGGTGTGTCGCTAAGTCTTATACGGTGTGGCCGTAGTGCACTGCGAGTCTCTATGCAGAGTACACTGCATAGATCAGGGCATAAGTTAAAATATGATCATATAGGTTCACAGAGTTCCTTATAAATGAAAGAGTTAAGGAAGACTAGAGCATAGTCTTCTAGTAGTTATTCTTTGGATGCAATATTCACATTCTTTGTTATTTCAATTATATTGTTTTAGAGCTGCTCGGTGTAGTATTTATTGTTGTTAAATTTCATATCGTTTACTCAAAGTTATATCTGTAATCACATTAGTGCCTTAGACTGTTTCTTTGAAGTACTCATTCACTGAGCGAGTAGGCTCACCCCTCTACTCAAACATTTTAGGGTTAACCGCGTGGACTTGAAGATGGTCAGAGCATCAGTGTAGATCTTCCACAAGAGTTAAGTACAAGATTAGTTGAGTCAGTCGGTCCTTTTCACTCTAGGTCCTCAGTAAGAGATAAGAGAGTGAGTTGTAATTACGATGTGTAATATTATTCCTCTTTTGAAATTGTATGCTAATTAGTAGGTCTTATGTGCATAAGGTGTGAGAGACATCATGAATGTTTATACATGTATCTTTACTATTAAAGTTTGTTTAGTAAAAGAAATGTTCAGATTCCCTTGTTAAAATGATTTATGTGGTTCAATGCGAAGAAACAAGAGTTTTAAAAAAAAAATTAAGGGTGTTCTTTGTATTACATATAATTCCTATCTTATGCCCTAATCTCATGATTTGAGGAAATTGTGAGATCGGGGTGTAATAATTGACACCGCCATCCTTGCTGACATCGACCGCGTGATGAGCTCCACCTTCACACCAGTATGATGATCTACTACTTCCTTGGTCGCCGCTCTCACATCTCCAGTTCCCAACACTCATAGACCCAACTGCCACTGCAAGGGTCTCCTCCCCACATCAATTCTTCTCCCGTGTAAGATCTCCCACCGCCTCTGACCTCCGTCATCGACCTCTACCACTGCGAGCTCTCACACCACCGTCGACCTCTACCACTGTACCTCCGTTGACCTCTCCCGCGCATACCCCTTACTCTGGCATCGTCGACAGAGTGGTTCCTCTCTACCCCATTCTGCATCAACGACACCGACACTGAGATTGACACTGACACCGAGACCCAGTCCCAATGGTCGAGTGGTACTGGTGCACGAGCAAGATATAGGTCTGGTTTGTGACAGTCATCCTCTTGCTCACAGAAGTTGACACTCTGGTGCTCAGCGGTCATCTCGTATAAGTTGATACTCCAATGCTCGACGATCATCCTCTTGCTCTTTGCCACATGTGCGCCTTCCACTGCCCACGGTCTTCTCTCATTTTCATCTCGATGGCTCAGGTCAGTTACAGTGTTTTTCCATTTTATTTGACTAGTAACCCAACCAATAATAAAAACATGTATTCTTTCATATCTACATTTTTATTACCAGTCACATATGTAATCATTATATACATTCTAGAAATATGAAGGTAGACATTGTGTAGTCCCAGATTGACACTATCATCAATGCATGATGTTTAATTTGATATATAAATATGACAATAATACATTTATATATTAACTTAGAAACACGTTCAAAATTTACTCAGTCCCCGATCTGGGACTATTTTGGATATTTAATCTCACTTAGGATGTAAGTGTATTTGTATATTTAGTTTTGAAGAAAATTTTAGTAGTATTTCCTCATTTGTTCTTTGGGTACATATGTGGGTGGTTATTTTCCATTTACATCGATGTACTTGGAGAACTTAGGGGAAATGCTACTGAAATTTTCTTGAAAACTAAACATACATTATACAGTTACTAGTGAGATCAAATATTCAAAAATGGGATAGGCAGTACACTTTAGTATAAAATTAGTTAACTTCCTATAAAAAAAAACTTACAACTTATAGTATCAATATTAAATGCTTAATTTTATAATTAATTTTAATGTGATATAGAAAAATGGATCGAAGTTTGATGTCTATCAAGAACCATTACAGTCCAGAGTTTACCAAAGGTCTTGATGAATTTATCTGATTTGCTGAGGAACATAGGAAACTACCTACAGATAGGTTCTATTGTCCATGTAGAAATTGTGGTAACAATTTGAAAGTTGATACTATTGAAGAAATTAAGAATCATGTCATATGCAATGGCATCATACAAGGTTATAATGAATGGTATTGGAATGGAGAGAAAATTAATTATGGATTAGAAAATGTTGATACTAATAGTTGTGGCATAGAAGATATAGATAATGATGATAATGTTAATGATGAACCGATTTAGGATGAACCGATTCAGGATGATATGGTTGATGAGATACTACGTAGTTGTCAGGACAATGTCATTGATCCACCTTCTTTATTTTCAAACATTGTCCATGATGCTGAAAGACTGTTATATAAGGGTTGTACTAAGTTCATGGGGTTGAGTTTTGTAATATGATTATATACTCTTTAAGCTCAAAATTGGTGGAGCGATAAGAATTTCACTTCACTATTATCTTTGTTAAAGGAAATTCTTCCTAAAGGCAACGAGCTTCCAATTTCAACATATCAAGTAAAGAAAATAATGTGCCCAATGGGAATGGAGGCTAAGAAGATTCGTGCATGTCCAAATGATTGTGTGTTATTTCAGAAGGACTATAGTAATTTGATAAATTGTCCAAAATGTGGTGTGTTAAGGTACAAGACCACAAATTTAGGTAAGGCTAAAAATGGCTCTCTTGCCAAGATGATGTGGTATCTACCAATAATACCATGATTTCAACGCTTATTTGCTAATAATAAAGATGTGCAAAATTTGTCTTGGTATGGGGAGATAAAGAGAAACGATGATGGTGTCCTTTGACATGCATCTGATTCACCACAATAGAAGAAAATTGGTTTATTATACCCTCAATTTGTTAAAGAAACAAGGAACTTAAGTCTTGGACTCTGTACAGATGGAATGAATCCTTATGGTACATTAAGTAGCCAACATAGCACTTGGCATGTTATGATTGTTATATACAATCTTCCTCCTTGGTTGTGTATGAAAAATAAGTATGTCATGTTGTAAATATCGATATTAGGGCCCAAGCAACCTAGAAATGACATTGATGTTTACCTCAACCTCTAATTGATGACCTAATGAAACTATGGGAAGAACGTGTTATGACATATGATGCTTCACATGAAGAGATCTTTAGTTTGCGTGCTATGTTGTTTTGCACGATTAATGACTTTCCAATTTATGGAAATTTTTCTAGATATAGCATAAAAGGATACAAAGCATGTCCTATTTGTGAGGAAAATACTGATTCAATCCGACTAAAACATGGCAGTAAAATCGTATATCTTGGTCATCAGAGATTTCTCCCACAAGTGCATCATTATCGAAGGCAACACAAAACCTTTAATGGATCAACTGAGGAATGAAGTGCGCCTAAACCTATACCAGGAAATGTTGTATATGACAGAGTGAAAGATATTGTCAATGAATTTGGAAAGAGATCAAGTAGTCGTACTCTCACATGTGACAAATCTTTATACAAGAAGAGGTCAATATTTTGGGATCTTCCTTATTGGAGATTCTTTTCAATTAGACATTGCATTGATTTCATGCATGTTGAAAAAAATGCTTGTGATAGCAGCATTGGTACGCTATTGAATATACCAAGAAAGACAAAAGACAACATAAAATCTAGAAAAGATTTAGAATTAATGGGTATAAGAAAAGAATATTCAGCGGAGATCGGGATTCGCCGCACATATTTACCACCAGCTTATTACACTTTGTCAAAGTAGGAGAAAAAGACTTTCTATGAGTGCTTGTATAATATTAAGGTTCCACAAAGATACTCTTCTAATATTCGTAGATTGGTATCAAAGAAGAATCTGAAGTTGATAGGACTCAAATCTCATGATTGTCACACCTTAATGCAACAAATTTTACCTGTAGCTGTTCAATCTATATTTCCGAAGCATGTAAGGTTTGCAATCACAAGACTTTGCTTCTTCTTCAATGAAATATGCAACAAAGTGATACATCTTGATACTCTCGATAAATTACAAAAAGATGTAATTGTTACCATGTGTCATCTTGAAATGTACTTTCCTCCTTCATTTTTTTATATCATGGTTCATCTTGTAGTACATATAACAAGGGAGGTGAAGATGTTGGGTCCAGTTTTCTTGCACTAGATGTATCCATTTGAACACTACATGAGTGTTTTTAAAGGTGATATTTGGAATCATTATCATCCTGAAGGGAGTATTATTGAGGGTTATGTGGCTAGGGAGGTGATGGACTTTTGCAATGATTTTTTGAATTGCAATGGAACTTCTAGAAATCTAAAAAATTCCCAACACACTGAATCTTATTATGGCAAAGGAACTTTGGGAGCATGAGTAAAAGGAATTAGTAATGAGTTGTGGGAACAAGCACATTTGTATATTTTACACAACATTGATGAAGTTGGTAGCTACATCACAGAACACAATGATCTTATCAAGAGAAATCATCCTCAGTCCAGTTCAATGTGGCTTGCAAGAGAGCATAATCAAACATTTATTTTGAAGAGAAAGTCTTTAGTCAACTATCTGAATCATCAAATAATGTTGTTGAGAACATAAAATGTCTCGCCTTTAAGCCAAAAATGGATGTCATGTCATATGAAGGATATGACATAAATGGATTTTCATACTACACAAAGTGTCAAGATGAAAGTAGTGTAGTCCAAAATAGTGGGGTCACTATTCAATCTTGTTCGTTGTATTTTTCTAGTGCCAAAGATAAAAGACTACACCAAGCTGAGATGTCGTATTACGACATCATTGAGGACATATGGGAATTGGACTATACAAATTTTAGAGTTCCTATCTTTAGATGTAATTGGGTTGATAACAACAAAGGAGTTTTAGTGGATGAGTTGGGTTTCACATTGGTGAATTTTGAAAAGATTGGTGAGAAATATGAGCCATTCATCATGGAAGACCAAGCAAAACAAGTATTCTATATTGATGACCTGGCAAATAAAAATTGGTCTATCATTCTTCATGGAAAAGGACAGTTTATTGTAGATCCTATAAATGAAGAAGAATACTACAAAAAGTATGATGATTCCAGACCATTCTCAGTTAATTTTCTAAGTGTAAATGTTGAATTAAACACCGATGAATACTATAAACATCAAGACCGTGCTGAAGGAATTTTATTTGACTAGCAACTCAACCAATACTAGAGGCATGTATTCTTTGAAATATACATTTTGTTATCATTCAAGCATGTAATCTTTTAAATATACATCATATTACCACTTGTGCTTTTATTATCACTTATGTTTTTTTATCATGTATACTTGTAGGTTGTTCTAAAATGGCAAGTGAAGATGAACATTATGAGCATGAGCTCCATGAGGATGGTAGTGTTTATGCTTCTGGTAGTGGTGATGCTTCTGGTACTGGTCATGCTAAGAAATGTAGAGATCCCACACTAATGCATAAGTTGTAGGAGCTCAGGGCCAAAAGGGGGAAAGCCAATACAATTTGATGCCACAAGAGCACCTATTGGGGAACATGCTAGTGCTTTCAAGCATTACGTAGGGGTGAATGCACATAGTAAGGTGGCAATAGATATAGAAAATTGGCATGATATTTATATTGCCTTAAAAGACCTCCTATGGAGAGATATATCTGTGAGTTGAAGTGATATTATTTTACTAAGTTTTTATTTTTTTATTCTAATTTAGTTTTCTTGGAAAGACATATCCTTGTTGAAATAACATTATTGCTTTTATATGTATAGGGTGTTTTTATCTAAATGAAAAAGATCACAAGAAAAAAGTGCTACAAAGTTGTGGTGTACGATGGAGGGATTTTAAGGCCTATCTCAAAAGGAATCATATAGATAATCCAAATCAAAAGAAGAAAGCAACCGATCAATATATTTTTATAGATAATGTGGTGTGGGAAAGATTTGTTGCATCTAGGAATTCAGATGAGTTTCAGGTAATAAAGATTGTGATGTATTGTATGAATCTTTTTATACAATTAATATATATATATATATGTTTGATCTAAATTGCAATACCTCATTTTAAATGATCAAGCTATTCACGAGGCCCAAAAGGAAAGGTGGGCCAAAAATGTGCAGGACCATCACTTGGGGCCCGGTGGTTATGCCTTTCTTCGCCAACTACAAGAGAATCAACTCTCTTCTGGAGAAGAGTCTAGTACAACTCAAGTTGAGCGTCCACCCCGACACTTGTTGTAGATTGATGCTAGAAAAAATCAAGCAGTTGAAATTCCCAACCCTGCAACTAAGGAGGTGGCACAAAAGATGGTAAGTAAAGACTAACTCCCACAAACTTTGATTTATTTATATCTAATTGATTGTGATTTAATATATTTATTAACTATGAATAAATTGATCTCCATGAGCAAAGGAAGGAAGGAAAGTTCATCCCAACTGGTCGCATGGATGAACTATTAGTTGCTCCTGGTACGAAAGAGCATTCTGTCCGTGTTAGGGCATTAGGAGCGGGTGTAGGATTCAAGTCTTATTTTGGCCCTTCACAAAAGCAATCTAGAAGAGGTCGTATAGGAGGTCTTACACAAGAGGAAGTTGAAACCTTAGAAGTACAGAAAGTAAAGAAATAATGTCTTCATTTCAGCCCAGTCAACCTTCTCAACCTATTCAAACTGTGTGTCTCTCAGATGATGAGGTACAATCCCATGCTCCAGTTGTAGAAGGTAGTGGGATCACTCCCAATGACCTGCCACAAAAATTTATAGTAAGTTTGTTTTATATATTGTGTTATTAGTATGATATATATAGTTGTAGTATATATCTGGTTTACCTCTTCGTATATAACATATATTATTTCAATTCTAGGTTGGTATGAACTGTAACTTTGTAGTGAAGGTTCTAGAATATAATGTTGTGGAAGCGGGCAAGGTATACAACCTCGGTGGTACATTGCATTGCCAACCAATTATTGATGACATTTGTCATGTGTCCATCCATCTTGTATATGATGGAATGGGGGATAAACCATTGTCCATACATAATCCTAAATATAGTACAGTTGAAGAAGTAGAGGGTGCTATGGTGGGTGGCCTAGACACTTGGTTCTCAATGACAAGGTATACTTGAATTCTACCATGTTTTTCATATTTGACTACATATATGAACTGGTGTAATATAAATATGTAATTTAATTAACAGGTTTGTAAACCAAAAAGTTAGAATCCTACTAGTCATCCTCCTATGCCCAAGCCATCTTTCATTCCAGAATCCACATTCGATGAGTTGGGAAGTAAATGTAAATGTTTGTGTCGATACTTAGCCAACCAAAGCTCGGGATCACATATGTTGGTCAATTTAACAGAAGATGCATCTGGGAGGGACTATGAGAATTTTATTTTTCTTGATGATATTATACAGTTGTTCCGGTATGATTAGATAAATACTTCGATATAAGAAGTATGGATAAGGTGAGTATATATCAAATTCCAATACACATTTTTAACTGATTTCTATATATGAAATGATTATAAATGTTTTACAGCCACTTATATACCGAGGCCATAAACTTTGAAATAAATAATGTTGGATTCTTAGTTCCTTCAGTCACTAGTCAGGTGGAAACATATATTGAGGATGTAAATGAGTACTTCTCTACTACATTCAAATATTTTGCTAGTGTGGAAAAGAAAATTATTCTAATTCCTTTAAATGTCCAATAAGTTTTATTATTCAATATAATTTTAATAATGACTAAATTTCTTTATTTTAATGTTTGTTTTATTCTTACTCAGATCTAGACATTGGGAATTAGTGGTGTTCGTCCCAAAATTGATGACTCTTTATTATCTTGACCCAATGAGAAAAATAGCAAGGGACCACAAACTGAAATTGCCAACTAAGGAGTAAACATAAATTTAGTCTCTACCACATCATAACCAAGTCTGACATGATATTAAAATTCATGTCAGATACAAAATTCATCATATCATTTTGTGAATGTTATGATGTGATATGCATATGAATATGTCTCAACTGAATATGTTGAATTATTTTTGTTATGAATGTGTGTGGTTTGGAAATTGATAATCAATTCAAATAGGATTGAACATAAAAGCCAGCAAATGGCTTTGGAATGAATTTCTGGCTTGCATCTTTGCATTTTCAAGTCTACTTTCTATTACATGTTTTGATCTTTGTAAAGTAGATTTCTTATTCTGTAGGTTCTTGTTCTGAAGATTTCTATTCTGCAGATTTTTTCTATAAAAAAATTGTAACCTACAGGGTCGGTTTTTTAGTATAACCGACCTTATTGACCTTCAGGGTCATTTTTTAGTATAACCGACCTTACAGACTTCAGGGCCAGTTTCTTCAAGTTTTTGTACCTCTATTGGATTGGTTTCTTACATATAACCGACCTTATAGACCTCTAGGGTCAGGTTTTTTAAATATAACTGACCTTGCAGCCTCAGGTGTCAGTTGTACCTCTCTTGGGTCGTTTTTTACATATAACTGCCATTATAGACCTCAAGGGTCGATTTTTTTAAATATAACTGACCTTGCAGCCTCAGGGGTCAGTTGTACCTCTCTTGGGTAGGTTTTTTACATATAACTGACCTTATAGACCTATAGGGTCGGCTATCTTCTTTGCATTCAAAATGATCAATTTTGGCTATAGAGTCGGTTTTGTTTGATATAAGTGATGCAGCAGTGTAATTATTGCCTTAGGTTTTTGTTTGTGCCAACCCGATGCTATTATCTACGGTCAGTTTTCTTTGGTTCAAAAAACTGACCCTATAGTGCAATATCTATAGCGACGGTCAGTTAAGCGTTGGTTAAAAAGTGACTCTATAGGCTTTAAAAAATGAAATTTTAGACCATTACTGTACTAGTGGCTTGACTTGATGTAACATATCATGACTATTGAGACTCTGTCATCAGTCAGAACACACTCTAGTCTTATGTGTTACTATTGTCTATTTTTTCTTCCACAATAATAACCAACTAGGGACATAATAAGAATTAATGTACTCTTATCATGCGTATGATCTCATTGTTCAAGTAATGCACTTGAAGAAATATGTCATCAAGTAACATCATTCTTTAGACATCTACTATGTATGTGTCATCAGCTCATGACTAAGAGAAACATAATACACAAAATTGCCTTTATTATTATCAAACTAGGTATCTAATGCCACATCCCAATCATCATATGATTGTCTCTCTGGGCATACATACCAACAACTTCCTCTTCTCTTCTTTTTACTTCGTATAGCTCTTTCTGTTGTTGCTACTCTATATTTGTTTCTCCTGCCTCTTTGAGTCTATTGATTGTGGGCTCTCTAAAGTTCTCTATTGAGTGATGTTGTTCCCAATATATTTTTCATTCTAGTGCCACATTCGAGGGGCCCAAATCATTAATGAGTGGAGTGGTGGGATAGGGGATCTCAAGGGTGACTCCCATGTATGGCAGGTTGTCATTATGACACATCGTCCTATCAACCATGGTGATCATTTGGGAGCAGACCAGATATTTCAAATCAACAAATTTTGCTCCCTCCGCCTTAGTGAGCCCTATCAAGTCATGTCATAGGGCTAGGGAGACTGGCGTCACAATCCCTCCCATGACACATGCATTTTTACTCTTGGAAAAGATTGACCTCATGTGATCTATCAAAAGTATCCCTAGGTTTATATGCATCTTCTTACTCATGCAATTAAGTACAAAGAGATTTTTTTGTGAGCAGATCCCTTGATTGTCATACCGGGAAACAATGGTATTTTCTATCACCTTTTGTGCATACCTCAAACACAAGTTGTAGAGTCCACTAGTCTTCAACACTTTCCACATTTACACATAGTCTATGTCTACCTCTCTTTCAATGTGGTTATTTTCTAAGTTCTTAGCTTCCTCAAGGCTAGTGGGGAAAATGTTGTTCAATTGTGAGGCGGTGAGCACATGCATTTCATTGGATAGGCCACATATAATTGCATCTTCACATCTAAATTATATCTTTTTGAAAGTGGCAAAGAATTGTCACATTATTTCAACATAGGTATCTTGCACACTTGAGAGGATCTTGAACATTCCACTACCATCTACTTGCACCTGAAACTGGTAGTTGATTCCCATTTTGTCATTGTATTTTAGTAGGCATATCTTGTAGAAACCACCCTCCTAGTCATGCATTCCAGGTAAAGGGGATTCAATGTGATCTTTCTTTTGTTTTCTCTCCTATAGGAAACACCCTCAGGAGCCTTATCAATCCCCTTCATCTTGTCTTCCTCAAGTGTCACCATAATGTCAAGTGGCTCAGGCCACAACTCTTCTTCCTTAGAGTTTTCCTCATACTCTTCTACCTCATAAGTTGGGATCCTGAACTGGTATCTAGGCTCAACGTTACCCTCTCCTCTGACTGCCCCTCTTGAGAATCTTCCTCATCATCAATCAAAAGTAGCCATCTGAGTGGTGATTGTTGTTGTGGTTTGTCCATGATTGTAGAGGTACAGTGACGTGTCAGTGTAGGTTGTGGTGGAGTACGTGAAGAAGATGGGGCAATTACCCCCTTTCCTTGTTGTAGATGGGTGGTGACATTTATCTCTAAGAAATCCATCATTTCATTGGCATTCACATCGAACTCCTCTTCTTCTTCAATGTATGTCACATCTGAGGTGTGATAGGTGTCTGATGGACAGAGGAGAGAACCATTCATGGATGTTGAATGCCAAAGAGAACTAGATATGGAGTCGGAGGGAGATGGAGTAGGGTTGTGAGATGGGATAGGGATTCAATGGATGCTCATTTGGTTCACACCCTACTCCTGGTAAGTGCTTGGAGGCTGCTTTGAGACCTTTTCTTGATAGCCTTCCGAACCTTCTTCATCGTATGGTGGAAAAATGAAGGAGGGACTTAGGGTTTTTAGATCTCTTCTATAGGAGGGGAATGGAGATTTTAGTGGTGGTTTGGAGGTGGAGAAGGTGGATGGAGGTGCGGTGGAGGTAGAGAAATGGTTTGTGATGATGATTGGAGGTGAAATTAGGTTGGAGGAGGTGGAGGTGAGGCTTGAGTTGGGGAGTCATTGGTGTGTTCCACAGGCAAGGGGAGCTTGCACAAATGATGAGGATTCATAGTGGTTTTGAAATTAAATGCCACTTAAGTGGTGGGGTTGGCCCGAGCCATGACCTTGGTGGGTGACCATGCCCATGGTGACTGGTTAGCTTGACGGTCATGGAGGGGAACACATCCATGCTTTAGTAGGGTTGTTTGGTTCAGTTGGTGCCATGTCATGGTGGCTTCCACGTCCGTGGTCATTGTCGGGTGACGTATCTATGGTGACTATCAAGCACCACACCCATGGTGGTTGCCACAGTCATGATGTCTCTCTTTCCTTTCTTCTTAAAATCCTTGATCAATTTGGTCATTTCTGCCATGAACATTTTGCAGTACCACGCTCATGGTGGTTGTTTGGAAGCATGCATGTCGTGGTCGCCACATCCATTGTGTCTATGCTTCCTTTCTTCACAAAAACTTTGATCATTTGGCACATTCTGCCACAATCATTCTATTGTGCCACAGCTGTGTTGGTTGTTGTATCAACACATTTTCATATCAAACTTCAAAAAAAATCACATCTATCAATTTAGTTGATGTGCCATCATTTTTCTCCCACTTTTCAGTATTTTAACCTCATTCCCTCACTCTCTATAACATGTTGCCCAGTCACATTTCAAAAAATAAACCAAAAAATTATTAAGCACAAGTGTGTGTGTCTTTCTTAGAATATGTAAAAATAAAATACAATAAGACAAAAATGGGTTTTGAGAAAAAGAGTCTCAAACCTACACGGGTTTCCCACTAGAGCTAAGTTTAGAGCCTTCAAACAGGCTTGTTATGCTTTCTACCATCATGTGTCTACACCCTAGGTGTCTTCCTTGTCATCCAAAGTGACCCTTCCAAAGCCTTTATGATAATCCCTAAATCACGCGTCCGAAAAGGAGGCAGATTCAGAAGGAATCAAACCTTTAAATTAATAACCTGAAACCTTCAAAGACCCCCACAACTTTATTACGGGGTCGAAGTAGATGTACGGGGTCAAACACAAGGACGTGGTGACGTTTAGGATGCTTGAGATTTTATTCCTAAGTCATATAATCCAAGATGGTAGTTTGAGGAAAGTTTGGGCTAGAACTAGTCTAGCGGGTTGTCACAAATTAAAGCAAAACAAGAAAAGAAAAGAAAATAGAGTCTGTAATATTCTACTAATTAGAGAGAAGGAGTTCTCAGCAATGTGACCACAAGTTGGGAAGTCTATGCACCCGTTCTCGGGCATAGAAAACCCTCGAACACCCCAGCAAGCAATCTACATCCAAACCTGGTACGCACTGTGGTATCTGTTCCTGTGGGGTCATCCCACTCTCTCTCGTGTAGCGTGACTAAAACCCATCAATGGTATGAAACCTCTCTCGAGAATAACCACCCAACAGACTAGAATATTCTAGATACCTCTCAGGTCTAGAATATTCTGGGATGTTAGGAACAAACGACCTCAAACCGTCCTCCTTTCAGATTCCGATCCAAACTATCTTCTCTTGCCTATTTCTATAATGAATCTCTCGATATGGGTAGAAATAGAAGTTCAAGCAAGAGAGAGATCAACCAAACTAGCAATCATAACCAGAAAGAGGAGATAGAACATAAAATGTACTGGATCTAAATTAAACTACTTGCTTAAGGTAAAAGTACATAAATATGCCCAAAACGGGCTACATAGCCAAGAAAGAGCTCAACTAGCCATGGACAAGCATAGTTGGCACTAAACAAAGATGAAAGAACATCATTTGTACAAAAACTGAGGAGAATAATAGAAGAAAAGAGAAGAAGAAGAGATTTAGCCCATGGAGGAGAGGTGGCTCTCACTCCCTAGCCTCCATATAGGCCGGATCTCATCTTTTGGATTGTCCTCCTTGATCTTCTAGACTCCTTGGCCTCCTCTCTCGCTAGATTTGCCCCAAACAGTAGCTCGGTGGATGTGTGGAGGTGGAAGATGGCTGGAAATAGTGGGAAATGAGTGAACAGAGGTGAAAGTGATGATGGATGGAAGATAACTGAAGATACGGGTGTAGGATGAGTTTGTCAGCCTTCTCAGACCTCCAGACTCTCCCATGGGGCTCTGGGAACCTCACCAGGTCGGAACCACAAGGTGGAAAAACTCTCCAGATCTGAACCCTTCTTCAGGTGGAGAGGGATGGGTATTTATAGGTGGGGTCGCCACAGTTCTGATCCAGGTCGTGGTCATAATCTCCACGGCTGTGGTGATGACCGCGGGTTGCGGTCCTTACAAGATCACAGTCTGTGGTTAAGGTACCTTCTGCGATCATGGTCTGAGGTCATGGATTCACCATGGTCTAGGCTCGATCTGTGGTTGAGGTGTATGCCTCGGTTGCGGTTAGCTCAGAAATTGTGGTAGTGGCTTGGATCGTGGTCGAGGTGGCTTCCTAGACTGTGGTCTTGGTGGAGGTAGATAATTTGGTCATGGTCGAGGCAAGTGTGGATACCGCGATCGCGGTCGATGCAAGTGTGGATACCGTGATTGCGGTCGTGGTGTATCTCGTGGTCGCGATTGCGGTGAAGGCTTAGTTGCTGCAAAAACCTATTGTTGGGGAGAATTCATTGGAGAATAGATGTCTTTTCCGGTTCGGTGCCTGCAAGTCCCAAAATTGGCTAGTTCGAGAAAATTTATCAATGAAAAGATATAAATTACTAAAGATAAGGAACATGGGATATTTTGGGCATATTAAGGATATAGTGACACAAAACCATAGATAAATGCTTAGCATAAATGCATAAATTTGGGTGTTATCAACTATCCCAAGCTTAAACCTTTGTTTGTCCTCAAGCAAGATTGTGCTCAAAGAACAAAAAGATAACATCCAAATTAAGCTTGACGGAAAATGCTAAGGTTAAGAAAAATAGTTAAAACATCAATTCTCTTGATCCACGTTGTTATAGAACAAACCCCCACCAATCGAGCACAACCCTGCCAAAGTAAGATCAAAGAGCAACCAGGAAAGATTAAGCTAGTCCACTGTAACCTTTCAATACTCATGAGGGTTTGAATCATAATTATACAACATAAAATCATTGTCACATAGATGATCACACGGGTGATGAGCAATGAGCAATCATCATGTATCCATGTAAACCAATCAGGGACAACACGCCTCTCACTTATTCTGATCCTAAGAAGCAAAGTGAAAAGACTCTAATGACTTCTGAGGATCCTGATCAGCGTCAGGTTGGTCCATGTAATGAGAAACAGTCCTTGTAATCTGAGCTAGTTGGCCCAGAGCAGTGAGACAAACTCCTCGAACTGCTCTTGAACCAACCCTGCTACTGGAATGATCTCATAGGTCTCCTATGGGTTCCTAGTGACTCCCTAATGAGCTTTCAGGGTGGCACTACCAGGCATGACATATCCGTGTTCATGAGCACAGTTATACACCGGTTGGGCACCATCCTCAACTCTCCTAAAAGAGAAAACAAGCGCTCATTTATTCACACTCAGGATTTTATTCTCTACATTCTAATTTTTAGGCCTGGGTGAGAACTCTTTTGATGTTTTTGGGATTTTTTTGGGTGGCCAAGCCTCTTTTGTAAATTTTTAATTTTTCATATTTTTGACTCAATCAAAGGTGAGAGGGTGTGCAATCCATCGAGCAAAGAACTTCAACCTGACTATAGCTCAAAACTCATCATTATCTGCTTGATGCCTGAGTGAAAGTAATAATTATGATTCAAGGATCCTAAGAGTAGAGGCAAGCTTGTGAAACCACATATAGGAGTCTTTGATCATGCTTTTGCTCTTTCCGACGATCATATACCTTGGATTTGTCATTCACAACATAAATCAAGGGAATAAAGCTTTAAGCTATGAAAAGGGCACATAACCTTAGATTCATTACCAAACTTAAGGAAAGAGTCAATGAGCAAGTCAAGCAGAAGATCAAGTAGTTTAAGATGAAAAATTTTAGGCATAAGGATAAGAATTTATCTATAAGATTTGCAAAGCAAAAATTTTGAAAAATTTATGCTAAATGCAAGGGAAAGGAAATAGAGGAATAATGCATGCATGCTATGAAAGAAATAAAAGTGAAAGGAAGAAGATAAGTGAAAGGAAGAAGATACACCCTGACTACCACCCCAAGCTTAAAAAATTGTGCTCATCCTCGAGCAAATTTCAAGCCTTGGATGGTAAGAAAAGCAGTTGCTATTGGTAGTCATTGTTTAAATATTGATCCAGATTGCCTAAATCGCTTGATGTGCTCTCATAGTTTTGGTTTAGATCCTGCTGAAAATGAAATGACTGGTTGAAGTCTTGGGTCAGCTGATAGTAGGGCCCGAGGGGTTACTGGAATGGTTGTTGATTATTTGGTTGAGGAGGTGGAGGAAAGGCTATGTCGAACCTCTGTCTGAGGTACTGCACATCCTGCTCCAACATATCAAATCGTGTTCTTGAGTCATCTCTGAAGTCCGTCATGAACTCATAGAAGCTCCCTACGTTAGGATTTTGCACGAATTCCCCTTGTTGAGGGGGTTGAGGGTAATCTACAATAGGCATCTCTGTGTAGGGTCCTCCCTGATACAGTATGTCGTGGAAGGTTGCCCATGTCTCTTGTCCATCCTCCTAAGCTTTTGGCACTGGTGGTGGTGAAGTAGAAGCTCTTGTAGCTCTGCCTATATGGTGAACATTACCATGGGCGTCCAATTGAGAGACATCCATGAATGTCGTCCGACATGCGAACTCTGTATTAGCAGGCAGTAGTATTCTGTGCTTGTAGGGGCTGAAGATATATAGATAGCCTGTGTTGCACTATTTGACCACTCTTGAGCAGATCAAGCGGTCTAAGTCTAACTTGGACCACTCAGTTGTTTCTTGCATAAGTGCCAACTGTTCATCTCCAATTCTGAGATGGCATGCCATAAGAGTGACAATTCCTTCCATTGGCATGAATTGGACTTGCTTCTTGAAAGAGTTGTGGATGTGGTGGATAATGAAGTTCCCCACATTAGCTTTCTTTCCTACTACCACACACCACAAGATGTAGAGATCAGTTGCACTGAGCACTCCTTGACTATCTTACTTTTCCAAGACACAGTTTGCAATCACCTGGTGTAGATAATGAATTCTCAGGTTGTGGATGTGTGAAGCCTTTGCACCCTTAGTCACGTATTTGTCTTCCCATGTAAGCATTTTCCATGCTTGGATAGCATTAAAATCATGGTCCCATTCCAGTCGGCCTCTAGACATCTCAGCACAGTCTTCAGCAGAGTGTGATAGCCAGCTATTGAGTTGGTCCATAGTAACCTCGCGGGGTTGGTTAAGGAGGTGAAAATGCAAGGCGGTGTGTTGGTGATCCTTAGATGTCTCTAGCATAGCCTAAAACTCACAAGTGAGTCTATGTTAGGCTTTGTATTGTGCATACATGAGGAGATCTAGGCCAACGAGTGCAAGATATCTATCGACCTACTCTCAGATCCCGAGTCTAAGGAGTGTTACAAGATCGGCATATCTCAGGCCCACTAGTCTGCGCTTGTCTCTTATTATAGTATCAAAGTGTTGGTTTTCCTTCATACTCTTGAATAAAGGAGAGGGGAGTGAGCTTTGGTTGACACTGCCATAAGTGATGTGGCGTATTTTCCCCTAAATAGAATCACGTGAGGAAGTCGACCGTCACAAGGATGTAAACCATTTTGCTGACCTTCGACGCTGGTCTCCTGTGGATGAAGCTCTATGAAAAACTGATGGGCTCTCTTGATGGCTTGTCAAAGTCTGGAGCTCAGCGTTGTGGCGTCCTATCCACGTTCTCTCACTGGAGGCTTCCTGGATTGACTCACCACTATAAGTATCCATAGGAGTGTCAGGTAAGTAGTTGTAGTCTGAACCGGTCTCTTACGACCTGAACCCTGGAGTATAAAGCATAAGTTCATCTTCATATATCGGGTTCGTGGTTTGAGTGGCGTGGTGTGGGTATGGGCTCACATATTCTGATGGTGATGTGGAGCTTCCTTCCCCTTTCTTTCACATTATAGACTTTTTAAGATTTTTAGAGCTATTTTTCATTGCGTCCATGGTGTCGCTTCTTCTGATGCAGATCCGACCGACTTGACTATGGTGATGGTTGTTGCTACTACCTCAAGATACTCCAAGCTCTCCCACGGTCTGGACCGCGACCTCAGTGAATATTGCAATCGCAGTAGCAAAGATCGTGACCTGCATGACTGGTCTTGGCACTGTGACCTATGCAACCGCGATCAAGGAGACTGTGACCGTGAAACAAACCTTAATACTGTGACCTGTGTGACTTGGTCACCGTGACCGCAGTGCATAAGGTGACCGCAATCTAAGTGACCGCCACCGTGAAGACTGTGATTGTGTCCTGACCGTGACCTAGGTCACAGGTCTTGGTGTGACCTAGAGTAGGCGGTTGGTAGAGTCGTCGTTCCACTACTAAAGGACCGCGATCACGGTCTAGCTATGGTTGTTGCCACTGGTGTCGATGCACCCGCTCCTTCCCTGTTGGCCAGTGACAGGAACAAGGGAAAGAGGAAAAAATAGGTGGGGAGCAGTGTGGAGGTGGAGGAAACTCGATGGTTAGGTGAGGAGATGATACTTCAGCCTGGGGGTATTTATAGGCCTGGCGTGGTCACCCCAAATTGCATGAGCTCGCAGACAGAGTGGAGGCAAAATCGGAAAAAGGCATTGGAGACCTGGTCAAAAGGGATGAAAAACTCGGTCAAAAAGGTGGAGACAACCCGACATGATGGTCAGTCAGGCTGAAAAAGCACACCCGGGTCTTGCGTAACCGCAGTCGCGGTCTCACTGTCCAGCGGTCACAGTCTAACTCGTGCATGACCGCGATCGTGGTTTTGGCTTTCAGATCGCAGTCGCGGTCTAGCTAGCAGGCCGTGATCACAGTCCTTGCCTTTAGACTGTGGTCACAGTCCCAGCTCTACCACACGAGGAAGGATGAAGGTGGGAAGCCTTTAGAGTATAAAATCCAAATAGAACACCATGGAAGAGCAACAAAGAATGATGATTAACCTCTTACAAGATATGGACCAAAGACCGCTGCTGGGGTGCAGAGATGGAAGGGCATGAAAATTTAAAAGAAAACTAGATGATGCAAAATAAACTAAATTTCTAACAGTTAGGGGAAAGATAAAAATTTAGATTGACTTTATTTTGCAAAATATATGAAAAATAAAGATCAAAGAAAAATTGTGTAGGCAGTATGGGGTGGCTTCCCTATGAGTCTTATACTTGGATCCCAAATCTATAGTTTTGGGGTCTGAGTTACATGTATCTCGCTGCTCAGGCTCACCATGTAGTGGCAGAGTATGCAGAGAGGTGAACCCTTCTAATTCTATAAGAGAGGGATAAAATCTGATGACACAGTGAAATCATCCCTGTGTCGTGATTCACTTGAACTGCACTGGGATGAATTCCTCGGCAACTCATCTTCAAGGTAGCTTCCAAAATATGAATCTGTACAGGAAGTTCCTAGGATGTTGTCATAGGATGAAACAGATGGGGGGTTGGGTGACTTCTGGAGGACTCATCTCTTCTCTCTCCATCTCTAAACTTAAGGTTGGATACTCGGATAAAGTTTTATTTACACTCTGGGTCATCCAATCATCTTCTGAATAAGAAGTACCCCCAGAAGAGTTTGTTTGTCACTCTTCTACCTAAAGCTTATCGCCTTCTTTGGGATCCAAGGTGTCTTCATGCTCAGCAGCCATGTTGTCGTGGATTGTCCATCCTACTCCGTCGATGTCCACCAAGCCTTTCATGGGGATGGTGGTAAATGTCATCTCATGTTGTTCCAACTCGTCATCCTCAGCATATTCATTACATTGAGAGGAATGGTCTTCATCATCTTCATTGAAAAAATTGTTCCAAACCATGTTTGGCGTACTTCTCAAGGCTAAGTGACAAGTCTCAATATGAGAGATATCACTTTGGTCTGGATCAATGTTTGAATCTAGTTCCTCAAACCAACCTTTTAGCTACGAGGCTATTTGTCTACTATAGTGAGGATAAGAGTCTTCACCGTCATCATCATAAAGCCATTCATGTGTGTGGTTTGTATTTTCCATTGGTTGATCTGCTGAGTCATTTGGATACACTGAAGGGCTTTCCCAGATGGGTTGGTCTTCACAAAAAAATCCTGATGAATCCAGTTGATGGTCTGAATTGGATGGTGAGGCATATTCTACTTCAGACCCAATGGAATGGTCTTGATGACTAAAGTCTTCATTATAAGGCAGTGGCACTTGTAACTGCGTGGTAACCAAATTGATGAGCTCTTGAAGCTTCTTGCCTTGTTCAACATCTTTATCATGAAGTTGTTGGACTTGGGCGTCCAAGCTTCCGGGACTTGTCAACTCCATATTGCGCTCTTATTGTAGACTCGCTGTATCAAACTAGTATGCTTGGATGAATCCCTGCTCAGCAGTTTGAAGTAGACTTCTCTTATGGTCTACAATCTCTGTGGCTACTTGGAGTTGATGATTCTACCTTTCTAGTAGTTGTTGAAGTGGATCGATATCTCCTTGGAGATGAGGAGCTAAGGAGGTTGTTGGCTAAATTGGACATTATTATAATCTCTTTGTTTTAATGATGACAAACATTTCATTCTTGTCATTTTAAAGTGCTATTTGAGTATTTTAGGAACAAGCATATAAGGTGGTGGATAACAAAGACTTGGAAGAACAATTTGATAAAATCGCTTTATTTTCATGATTGTAATCAAATGTAAATGCTTGTACAAGTATATAATGTACAAGTAATTAGATATCATGTAAATCAAGCGTTTAGATCTTCCCTATCCACTCACAACACTTAGATAGGTCATTCCCCAAGATAGTATCACAATTTCACATTGATACACACACTTAGTAAATGAATACATTGAGTCAGTAATATTCTCGGTCGACAAATCATCGATCGAGAAAATATCGGTCGACAAAAAAACTTCGCCCGAGAATCTCTCGGTCGACAAAATCTTCGATCGAGAATAGACCCTACTAGCCGTTAGACCCAGCAGACAAGGTGGTTGGGAGTTGGAAATGAACGTTGTAAACGCTTGCTCCAGGAAGTCCCTCGGTCGACAAATCTTCGACCGAGAAGGACTCTCGGTCGACAAATCTTCGACCGAGAAGAGTTCTGTCTGCACTTTTCAGGGTCAATTAACTAGCCGTTGCAAATACAATTAGTGGACACATAACAGCTAGTTGAGCACTAAGAACCCCCTAGAAAGTGTCTAGAATGTCCTTAAGCACTTGTCGGTCATTCCTATAAATAGGACATGCCTTAGGACACCTAAACTCACTAATCTACACTTGTGATACACTTGAGCTTACACTTGCAATTGTCAATCTGTTTTGAGAAATTGAGCAACACTTGCATTGGCTATTTTTCTCCTTGCTCCAATTTCGTGTCCTATAGGCTAGCATCTCCTATCCACATCACTTACACTTATATATACATTGGTTAGGAGATCAAAACGCTTGATATAGGAAATCAAGCCTTGAGCTGCAAAGTGGTATTGTAATTTCTATTTTTCCTTCTTGTTCCTTTTATCCTTTGTATTCTCCTTGCTACTCCTAGGGTTGGAGGCTGCGGTTTGGAGAAGGTTCTTCTCGGTGGAGAAGGTGGACTTTGGACTACTTCAAGAAGGCTATTGCAATGGGAAGCTACTTCAAGAGGAAGGCTACTTCAAGGGGGATCTTGAAGTTACTTCAAGAAGGCTGCTTCACGGTTGGTGCAATTACTTCTAGGTGAAGGCTGTTCGAAGGGTTTGGTGAAAGAATTGTAATTTTATGTAAAGTCCTTGCGAGGTAATAAAATTTAATTCTTTCAAAATCCCGGTTGGGTAAGCAACCGGGTAGTGGAATGACTTCCTTAGTAGTTGCTAAGGTTGGAACCACTCTAAATCCTTATTCCCTTGTCCAATATGTTTTTTGTTGATTGTTTGAGTTAAATAATTGTTAAAATAATTTAAAACCCCTATTCACCCCCCCTCTAGTGGTTTTTCAATTGGTATCAGAGCAGGCTTCAAGGAGCTCTAATCGAGTCTTGAAGTATGAAGGGTGGTGGTGTCTACAACCGCAAACAAAGGAAAAGTATGGAGCAATCTTCAACAAGTTGCAGTTGGTGCTTAGGAACAAGCCACACAACACTTGGTTGCCCGTGGAGGTCAAAGAAGGAAGATACGCATAAAGAATGTCTTATTGCTACAATAAGTGAAGAAGAAGAAGAAGAATAAGAGGTAAGCCTTTTTTATTTATCTAAAGAAGAGCTAGTTGCTAGTCTTGAAGAGACACACAATAAATATATTGAGTGCAAGAAGAAATTAAAGAAATCTAATAAAGCAAATGATGAGTTACATGCTAAGCTTCTTGCTCTTACATCTGAAAATGAAGATCTCAAAAAGGTTATTGAAGGTCATGATATTAAGCTAAAATCTATAGAAGCAAATTGTAATCTTCTTTCTCTAGAAAAGTTAAATTTGCAAACTCAAGTAAATGATATTCAAAAACAACCTGTTCTATGTACACATCTAGATTATGATACTATTGTGAAAGAAAGAGATTCCTTGTTATCTAATCTAGATCAAGCAAAGTTAGACATAAATAAAAGAATGGATGAGATTGTTAAGTTGCAACAAAAAGTTAGTAGGTTGAATAACAATGATACGCTTGATAACAATGATACGCTTGATAAAATTTTAAATATATCTTACCATCAAATTGGAAGGAGAGGACTAGGTTACAAGCCTAAAGGAAAATCTTATCAAAAACCTAGTTGGGGAAGAACACAAGTGCCAAAGTGTCAATCTATGTATGTACCTAAAGGCACAAATACATATGTACCCAAGAACAACCTAGAACAAAATCATAGAAAGAGATATGAGATTGATTCTATATGTTGTCATTACTGTTTGCGCCTTGGACACTATTCTTTTTCATGTCCTTACAAGAAAAAGGATGTCGAGTTAGTATGGGTTCCAAAACCCCCAAACTAAATGAACAAAATTAAGTTGAGATATGACCAAGGCCTCTAGTTGCATATTTCTATGTCTATCTCAACTTAACATAATGAGATAACAAATTAATTCAAGTATCTAAAACTTCTAACTTGAAAATATACAATTCTTTTAAATCTGCAAAGACAAAATTTTGCCTTAATTAAAGTTCTCAAAGCATAAAGACTTAAAATATAATTAGTTGAGATTTGATCTAAATATTACTTTGATATTCATATGCTCTATCTCAACCAAGCTAAATTTTCAAATTGCATGATTGAATTAAAAATGAACTTTGTTTTTACTTGGAAACAATTACTGAAAACAGTTCTGAAACAGTACATAACTTTTCTCGGTCGAGACACTGTCGACCGAGAAGAACTGTCGGTCGAGAAATGGTCGACCGAGCAGGTTTCTGTTGTCAAGTCTGAAATAAATCTGCTGAACTTGTTTTCAATTAACCTAGCTTGCTATTAATTTGTTATTAATGACTGATTTTATATGCAAAACAAGAATAAATTTTGAAGACCATCTTTGAAAACTTATAAACCTAAATGAGATTATTTTGGTTTATCCTTTAAATGGTTTAAAACTGAAAATCATGATTAGTTTAATCAAAAGAAATTACTGTTTTATCATTGTTCACATGGTCTTTCCTAAAGTATTTCCTGGTGTATCTATATAGGAACCATGTGTATTGATAATTAGTCTAAATAATCATAATCATTGTATTTCATGAAATTATCATTATAATGAATGCTTCTATTATTCTATCAAAATCATTGTGCCATACTCATTATGTTTCATTGGCTTGTTTAAAATAATCTTTAATCCCTATATACAAACCATGGATGGATAATATTCTTGATCATCGTCATTTAGCTTATATGAAGATTCTATTTTGCATAAATAGTAAAATTTCATGGCAAAAATGCATCTTGACATAATAGATAATGATTGTTGTGTGAATGGCTTGAAATAAATGAATAATGATGCTATGACAAGCCAAACAGTGTCTCTTAGAACAAAAATATTAATGTTTTATCTATTTGTTTGTTCTAAGAAATCACAAGCAAAATCTTGACTTTAAGATATTAATCTTGCTTCCAAGGATATATGTTTCTAAAGAATCCTATGATTCATCTAAAAATGAGGGTACAAGAAGAAATGGAATTAATATATATGTACCTATAGCAAAGCTTAGGAGACATCATTCAAAATGAATACAGTCTAGGAAAATCAAGGATAAAGACTTCATTGAGATGTCTATATTCAATTTTTAATTGATAAAACTTCTTCATAATAGGTATAACTCAAAGTGCTTCAAATTGATTTAATAAAGTTACCTGCAGATATTATACTTCACATATGAGTGTTCAAATTGGAAATCTGCAGAAATTGCCTCTTGGTTGAAATCAAGTTTGACCAAGGGGCGCTATGGTCGTAGTCAAGGTCGACCTAAAATAAGCTTGACAAAATGCTTATTTTGTACATCCTTTTACTGCACTCAACCTTAGTATCTTGATTCAAAAAATGTGTTCTAATAAAAGGACAAAATCAAATCTTACAATCCTTAGAATCCTTAAATTGTCTTAATTATAAGATTAAGGGGAGCTCACAAAAACAAATTTGATTATAAGATTAAGAAGCTTACAAAACTTTGAAGCTTGTTATGACCTTAGTATTCTTAAAAGTAATTTTTATGAAAACAAAGAAATCTACAAAAATTCATGAATATGACATATATATTGTTCTTAATGGAATTCTCTAAACAAATTAGGGCTTAACATCCCATGCATTTGATTAGAGGTACTTTCTACTATAAGCTTAAAAGAATCTCACATCATTTCAGGGCTTAACATTCCTTGTAAAATGGGTGAGAAATCAATACACACATGCCATGAACTTAAAAGGAACTCATATCATTTCAAGGCTTAACATCCTTTGCAAATGATTGAGAAATAAATTGTGGCTAAATTTAACATTAATTGGATTGCATTAATCCCTTGATTTTTAATTAAATATCTCTTTAAGGGGGAGCATAGAATAAAATTAAGGGGGAGAAATAAAAAGTCATACTAAATGATTATCTTGGATATCTTTTTGAAATGACAAAGGGAGAGAAATAATATAAAATCAAAAACATAAAATAAAATGAGTTTCATAATATCTCAGCCAGCACCCACTTGCAAAAACAAGAATGGCTATAAAAGGTAAACTTCAGGTATGAAACTCATATGATTTATATTTCCTTATTTTATATTTAGGAAATGTTTTTCATCTTCAAAAAGGGGGAGAATGTTGGCTAAATTGGACATTATTATAATCTCTTTGTTTTAATGATGACAAACATTTCATTCTTGTGGTTTTAAAGTGCTATTTGAGTATTTCAAGAACAAGCATATAAGGTGGTGGATAACAAAGACTTGGAAGAACAATTTGATAAAATCGCTTTATTTTCATGATAGTAATCAAATGTAAATGCTTGTACAAGTATATAATGTACAAGTAATTAGATATCATGTAAATCAAGCGTTTAGATCTTCCATATCCACTCACAACACTTAGATAGGTCATTCCCCAAGATAGTATCACAATTTCACATTGATACACACACTTAGTAAATGAATACATTGAGTCAGTAATATTCTCGGTCGACAAATCATCGATCGAGAAAATATCGGTCGACAAAAAAACTTCACCCGAGAATCTCTCGGTCGACAAAATCTTCGATCGAGAATAGACCCTACTAGCCGTTAGACCCAGCAGACAAGGTGGTTGGGAGTTGGAAATGAACGTTGTAAACACTTGCTCCAGGAAGTCCCTCGGTCGACAAATCTTCGACCGAGAAGGACTCTCGGTCAACAAATCTTCGACCGAGAAGATCTCTGTCTGCACTTTTCAGGGTCAATTAACTAGCCGTTGTAAATACAATTAGTGGACACATAACGGCTAGTTGAGCACTAAGAACCCCCTAGAAAGTGTCTAGAACGTCCTTAAGCACTTGTCGGTCATTCCTATAAATAGGACATGCCTTAGGACACCTAAACTCACTAATCTACACTTGTGATACACTTGAGCTTACACTTGCAATTGTCAATCTATTTTGAGAAATTGAGCAACACTTGCATTGGCTATTTTTCTCCTTGCTCCAATTTCGTGTCCTATAGGCTAGCAGCTCCTATCCACAGCACTTACACTTATATATACATTGGTTAGGAGATCAAAACGCTTGATATAGGAAATCAAGCCTTGAGCTGCAAAGTGGTATTGTAATTTCTATTTTTCCTTCTTATTCCTTTTATCCTTTGTATTCTCCTTGCTACTCCTAGGGTTGGAGGCTGCGGTTTGGAGAAGGTTCTTCTCGGTGGATAAGGTGGACTTTGGACTACTTCAAGAAGGCTATTGCAATGGGAAGCTACTTCAAGAGGAAGGCTACTTCAAGGGGGATCTTGAAGTTACTTCAAAAAGGCTGCTTCACGGTTGGTGCAATTACTTCTAGGTGAAGGCTGTTCGAAGGGTTTGGTGAAAGAATTGTAATTTTATGTAAATTCCTTGCGAGGTAATAAAATTTAATTCTTTCAAAATCCCGGTTGGGTACGGGTAGTGGAATGACTTCCTTAGTATTTGCTAAGGTTGGAACCACTCTAAATCCTTGTTCCCTTGTCCAATATTTTTGTGGTTGGTTGTTTGAGTTAAATAATTGTTAAAATAATTTAAAAACCCTATTCACCCCCCCCCCTCTAGTGGTTTTTCAGAGGTGAGTATGTTGACACTTTCTCCAGCTAACTCTACTGCCTTAACCAATTATTGATCCCATGATAGCATAGAAGTCGAGGGCTGACTGACAGTCTCCGTTGTTGGAGCATCTACATACGACGACAGTGGAGGCAAATATAGCTCAACGAGTTGTAAGGCACGGCTTTCAATTATTTGCCAATAGTCAGGACTATGGGAAAAATTAGGGGGGAAGGTGGATAAGATGACTTGTCTTGCAGAAGCAAGATCTATGGCTGAAAAAGTATATGAAAAAGGAGAGCTATTCAGTATATATGGACAAGTATGTCTAAAACAAAAGAAAAACCATGCACATATATACGGGCTTAAAAGAGATAGAAAAAAATCTTTTAGGTGTGTAAACATGGAAAACCACATCTCTGGCAACAATGCCAAAAAGTTGATAATCCCTAAATCACGCGTCCAGAAAGGAGGTGGATTCAGAAGGAATTGAACCTTTAAATTTATACCCTGAAACCTTCAAAGACCCCCGCAACTTTATTATGGGTTCGAAGTAGATGTACGGTATCGAACACAGGGACGTGGTGATGTTTAGGATGCTTAATATTTTGTTCCTAAGTCAGATAAGCCAAGACGGTAGTTTGAGGAAAGTTTGGTCTAGAACTAGTCTAGTGGGTTGTCACAAATTAAAGCAAAACAAGAAAAGAAAAGAAAACAGAGTCTGTGAGATTCTACTAATTAGAGAGAAGGAGTTCTCGGCTATGTGACCACAAGTTGGGCAGTCTATGCACCCATTCTCAGGCATAGACAACCCTCAAACACCCCAGCAAGCAATCTACATCCAAACCTGGTACCCACTGTGGTATATGTTCCTGTGGGGTCATCCCACTCGCTCTCGCATAGTGTGACTAAAACCCATCAATGGTATTAAACCTCTCTTGAGAATAACCACCCAACATCCTAGAATATTCTAGATACCTCTCAAGTCTAGAATATTCTAGGATGTTAGGAACAGACGACCTTAAATCGTCCTCCTTTTAGATTCCATTCCAAACTATCTTCTCTTGCCTATTTCTACAATGAATCTCTCGATATAGGTAGAAATAGAAGTTCAAGCAAGAGAGAGATCAACCAAACTAGCAATCATAACCAGAAAGAGGAGATAGAACATAAAACGTACTGAATCTGAATTAAACTACTTGCTTAAGGTAAAAGTACATAAACATGCCCAAAATGGGCTACATAGACAAGAAGGAGCTCAACTAGCCATGTACAAGCATAGTTGGCATCGAACAAAGATGAAATAACATCATTTGTATAAAAACTGAGGAGAACAGTAGAAGAAAAGAGAAGAAGAAGAGATTTAGCCCGTGGAGGAGAGGTGGCTCTCACTCCCTAGTCTCTATATAGGTCGGATCTCATCTTTTAGATCGTCCTCCTTGATCTTCTGGACTCCTTGGCCTCCTCTCTCTCTCTCTAGATCTACCCCAAATAGCATCTCGGTGGATGTGTGGAGGTGGAAGATGGCTGGAAATGGTGGGAAATGGGTGAACGGAGGTGAAAGTGATGATGGATGGAAGCTAACTAAAGAGACAGGCGTAGGACGAGTTCGTTGGCCTTATCAGACCTCCAGACTCTCCTGTGGGGCTCTGGGAACCTCACCAGGTCAGAACCACAAGGTGGAAAAACTCCCCAGATCCGAACCCTTCTTCAGGTGGAGAGGGGTAGGTAATTATAGGCGGGGACATTGCAGTTCTGATCCAGGCCATGGCCTTAATCTCCACAACCGTGATGATGACCGCGGGTTGCGGTACTCACAAGATGATGGTCTGTGGTCAAGGTACCTTCCACGGTCACAGTTTGAGGTCGTGGATTCATGGTCTAGGCTCGATCCGTGGTCGAGGTGTAGGCCTCGATCGCGGTTAGCTCAGAAATTACGGTAGTGGATTCGATCACGGTCGAGGTGGTTTCCTAGACCACGGTCTTAGCGGAGGCAGATATCACGGTCGCGGTCGAGGTGAGTGTAGATACTGTGATCACGGTCAAGGTGTATCTCACGGTCATGGTCGCAGTGAAGGCTTAGCTGCTACAAAACCCATGCGTTGAGGAGAATTCTTTGGAGAATAGATGTCTTTTCCGTTTCGGTGCCTGCAAGTCCCAAAATTGGCTAGTTCGAGCAACTTTATCTATGAAAAGATATAAATTACTAAAAGATAAGGAACATGGGTGTAACGACCCCGCCTCCCGGTAACCCCCAATTAAGGGAGACCGAAAGGTCGGTTCCGTTATCCAGTTAACATGATCAAAGGTTCGACAAATAATCAATAACAATTATGAAATTCTACTAACTAACTGGAATTTGGTATAAAATTAAAACTTTGCTTACCTTTGAAAACTTGGAAATCTATCTATCCAGAGCTTGAATTATTCTATCTAATCCTCCTTGCACTTTATTTCTCATATCCACAATGTGTCATTTTACTGTTTGTTCTTTCAATTGTTGTTCCTAAAACGCCGATAAACAAAACGTCGGTCAGTATATCGAAATATACTGGTATGTGGGAACAACCAAAATCTTGCAAATATAGCTAACAATTTAATAATCACAATCAAATTAATTAACAAGCCAATTTACACTTTTCAGTATGTCATTCTCCACCGCTTTTGCCCTAACCCTGGCATACCCACCTTAGGGTGCCCTTTGCCAATGACTTATGGCCACCTTCTCAATCCTGAGCTTGGTGCCTGGGGGTCACCACTCATGGTGCCCACTAGTCATGCAATATCATAGGCCACCTTCTCATTCCCGAGCTTGGTGCCTGGGGGTCACCACTCATGGTGTCCATTGGTCTACCCATCTGGGCCTGACCTTTGGCATCATCCATCAGGGTGGCATGTAGGTGCGAGAATACATACTCTTATTTTTTAATGTGATAATCATAGTGACTTTATGATTTGCAAGTATGAACATCCAACATGTAATTTGCATTCAATGCGATTAACCATCTGGAAAATCTGTGGGAAACTAAGGCGGTTGTTCATAATTAACCACATACCTGATCCAGAGCAACTTGATTGTCCAAGCAATAAGGATAAAGAATAAATCAACAAGCAATCAACAATATCCTGAAATTAATGCATGCGATCCAAGTGTTATAGTTTATCCAAAACATTCTGAAGCTAGACTTAGATTCCACCTTAGGCTTTCTAGACCACATTAGGGTTTTATTATGGTTTTTGCCTCCATTATGCTTTTATCATATTAAATGCCCTCTTAGTTCATAAACCCTAATTTCAACATCATAAGCCCAATTAAAGACGATTATTTCTCTTTTATACTAAAACTACCTTCTTTATCCTTTTAAGTTATTTCAAGGTCATTAGACTCAATTATCACCTTTAGTTTCTTTCAGATTAACAACTCAAAATTCATGATGGTCTAATTCCCATATGAACTCTATTTATTATTAATTCTACCTTGATTCAATCGAAAACCCTAATTTCTATATTAAGGTTATTTATCCACAAATTAGGGACTTCAATGCTCGAAATAGCATATTATTACTTTAATCATGAAATTAATCAATTAAATCCATTAATAGTCGAATTAATCAACATTAGGGTTTCAAGGCCCATTAAAGTATATTCATGCATATGAAACTCTAAATTAACTAATTATATGCAAAGTTCATCCTTTTTCTTCCTAATATTCCATTTTATCATTAACAGGCTAATATCAAAATTAATCATCTATTAAACCCTACTAATCACTTTAATCATATCAAAATAGGGTTTCTTAATCATCATTACATTAAAGTTGATATCTTTCATTATTTTTCGAATTGCATAAGGAATCAGGCTTCAATTATATTTTATTTAGATTCCTCTCAATTTTCTGAGCAAGTTTCATATTTTATGCATACTCATCCGAGCTACCATTAGAGAGATATGAATTTTGTAAAATTACCTTCTTTGGGCCAATCACAGAGCGCCACGTCACCCATTGCATGCAATGTTGTCCGGCTCTTTGGAAAACATGACGAATTGTCTATTTTACCCCCGGTAATTTGGTTGGGTCTTAAGCCCACGGAGGGGCAAACCCGTCCAATGGGTCTTAGCTGTCTTCCTCCTCGCGCCAGCGGCTGGCTGCCGCCCTAGCGGCCGAGGGAGCGGCTCTCCCCCCTCCTTCCTGGCCTCTTCGACCACCAGGGTGGCCTCCTTAGCCTCTGGCGTCCTCCCCCGCGCCTACCCATGCCTTGGTCGGCGGCCTGGACGGCCGGGTGTAGGAGAACTAGGCCTGCGATCCGTGGCCATGCTACAGGTCCTCTGCAGACACCACGAGAGAGTCGTGAGCTCGAAGGTGACGGTTCAACATTCAGAGTAGCCGTGAAGTTTCCTTCTTCCACTCATGATGACTCCACAGCCCTTTGTTCGCTCCAGGGAAAGCACCAACCAATGTTAGGGTTTCACGTGTGAGAAACAAGAAGAAGGTGAGGAAGAGAGTGGGAGATGTGGAATCTCTCTGGAACTCGTCCCAAAGGGTCTACCCCTTTTATAGGGGAGTATCCAAGCCTTAGATTGCTTGCCCACAAAGAAAACAAGGTTTCTCCTTATAGGAAAGGGAGTTTCCTTACTTTTGAAGTATCTTTCTCTCTCTTCATGTATATATATCCATTAGGTATTAGAAATTCGAAATTCCTCTCACCTACTCTCTTTATTGCTTGACTTTTAACCCTTAGGCACGAAATTAAGTTTTCCTTTAATAGCAATTTCTTTCTTTTTAGCAATACCATGTAATATATTAATGGTATACTCACATTATCTTCTTATTTTCTATTTTTGATATTTTCTCTTTCCTCTTTCTTCATTGGGACTCCTTGGATCCCAAGAAACTCTATTATTTTGAAATCCTTTTTATTGGATACTCTTTATCCTTCTAGATGCATCTAAATGCATTATTCTTCATTATTTTTCATTATCTTGTTTATTTCTTATTAAAATAGTTCTTTTTGAGGATTTCTCTTTATTTCCCTTTTATTTTCCTCATTGTTATTCCTTTTATCATAAGCAATCCTTGGGATACGAAATTCCACGAAGGATCACTTAATTATACCTCTTTTTACTTATTTTCCACATTTCATCAATATTTTCAATTTCTTTCTTAATAAAGAAATACTTAATTGATCTTTTCTTTTCTTATTACTTTCGTTATGCAACTTTGGAATCCTTGGTACCCAAGGAACCCAAGAGGCACGAAATCCCTCCTTGTATTTGCCTTCTAGAGGTTTCTACCTCTTTCTTTTCTCAAATATTTAATTATTCATTAATTAAATTGAATTTCCTTGTTATTGGGCCTAATAGCCAATAAAGCCCACATATCAAACAAAAAGGCTATTTGAAACGAAATCCATTTATTCACAACAAATTATATCATTATTTGTCCAAATATCTTTAATATGAGAAATTACATTTCTCACCAAAGGAACCCAAAATTTGGGGTTGTAACATCCTTCCCCTCTTATGACAATTTTGCCCTCAAAATTCCATCAAGCAAGCAAACAAACAGGATAAGTCTTCTTATGTCCATCAGGGCTCCCATGTGGCTTCACCCATTCCATGGTGTTTCCCAAGAACCTTCATTATCTCATTTTCTTCCATCTGAGTTCTTTCTTACCTTGGTATATCGTACCCTCATAGGTGACTCAGGAGATTTCAACCTCTCAAAAGCTGAATAGGTTCAGGGCTCAACACATGGCTTGGATACCTCACATAGTGCTCTAGATCAGACTCATGTAATACATTACACATCATGTTATCCTGAGGGGCAAGGCTAAACACAACCATCTCCACCAATCCATCTCATATTGGACCCATATATCGGGGACTCAACTTCCTCAGTTGTAGCCTAGAGGGGTCAAATTTTCACATTTCCTACAGTGAACGGCATGTCAGTCTGCTTTGCATTATCTCACGACTCATGTCGTCTCTGGGCTCTCTCTCTCTCTCTCTCATCCATTGCATGATCAAAGCGACTTCATCTGCACACACTGTGGTTCTTTTCTGACCTTTGTGAGGCCTCCTTCACCAACATCATCTTAATGAAGTTGTGACCGACACAACCTCTCTATAAGACTTCTTTCATCCCGATAAAGGTTATGGTGGTTAACATCACATCTTAAGAATTGTCTCTATGTATCACCCTAAATGAGCACACATGCTCTCATCAGACCCTCTAGTCCGGATCATACTGTCCATTAGTATGGGGTGATAAACTGTACAACCACTGAGCTCTTCATGTATCTACTTCCACCTCATGGAAGTGAACCTTTAGGTCACATCAAGAACCTTTGAATTCGCATCATGGTGTAGTTGAACCATCTCTTTTCATATGTAGTTCAACCAGATCTGTCCCTTGACAGAACTCTTCCTTTCTCATGTCATCTAGGTAAGGCGATCTACCATAACCCATATTGTATCTTGACCTTCTTGGTCTAGGATAAACTCACAACATCCACAATGAAGAACTCCCATCCTCTCTCGGGAACTCTTTATACTTTATATCCATGTACTGGGTTACCGGTGTTCGTCCTTTGCCTCCTAGCTTGCATGGCCACATGCTACATGCAACTTTGTTTTAAGCATTCAGAATGCTACCATCACTTACTATCTTTGTAGTACCAAGGTATATCATGTCCTCCTATATCGTTATGATTCCTCAAGCTTGATACCTCGGAAACCCTAAACCACTCTCAAAAGGGTTTTATTACCTTCATGTCCAAAGAAGTGTATCTGAGGTTCTATCACCATCCTTTCACTACATCAAGGACTAAACTGGCTAACCAAACAACCATTAACTCGTTCAACATATCTTATTACATTCGAGTGTTAGCCAAAACACATCTTCTTTCCAAACATAGGGTTATTCGAACAACCTCAACTTCTTCTAGCTTCCATCTAAACTAGGTAGCTATATCTCAACCAGAGCATTCATTACCACTCCTTATCCTTAGGTGTTAGTTAATGTCTAAGACATACTCCTCCATGCATTATACTTATCATCTCATCTCAAACTCTAAGGTTGTCTTCATCAAGGAACTCTGAGCTCATCCTCATGGTGATCAAACTCAACCTTGTGATTCCTTGTAACACTTGCAAAAAATCCACTTAGTTCAAGATAAAACATCCGCACAAGATGATCTCCTTAATACTCTTAGTGTTTGTAAACCATCCATGTATTATTCTCTCCACAAAGGTATGTTATCATCTCTATCCTCATACCTTATAGCAACGTTCCAACTTACATCATCTTTATCCTTGGTGTAAGGCATGTGTACTGTCCTATCTCTCACTCCCATAACAAGAAGAAATAAGCATTTGGCTGCAGTCCAAATATAGAGTTCTTCCTGTTCCAAGAGTAGAGATGGTACATCCCACCTTGCCCGTACACTTTCAAATCCAAGTTGAAGCGTGCATCTTATGTCTCTATATCACAACCATCATGATATCCACACTACTTCCAGGGAAAACTGGTCTCGGACTTACTTGGTCCAAGCATAATCCTAGGTCATCTCCTCTAGGTCTATAGGGTGCCGGCACTTTTGGGGTCATCCCTCTTCCCTTATGCATCCATAGAGTGCCCTACTCATCTGCCCTTTGGGTCATGAGTTCATGAAGGTGATCAATCTCCTAACCCATGGCCCTCAGACAATGATAGCCGTTACCTCCCGACCCTATGGTCATGTGCAACTAGGGAATTAGGCAACTCCTTCTTCCATCGGTCTTATCCCTACCTAACCCTTGGATAGACTTAGGATTCTAACATAGTACATGTTCAACTTAGAACCTTACCCAATCCTTCATCATCTCTCTCTGCATTCATGACCGACTTTCATCCTTTCTTAGGGATCATGGCGACCTGCCTACCTTGGTCAGGCCCCATATCGGTTACCTTCATGGTAACAAATCCATATGCACTTAGAGATGGTTAACTATGGGTCTATAGGTTCAATCTCATGCCATGTACTTTTCACTTAGCTTTCTCAGGATCCTATAAAACCTCTTTAGGTTATCTTAACTCCAACAAAACTGGTATGCACCTAACTAAAGGGTCCCTCTCCCAGGATGGGAGGAAACTACAACTCTTGACAACAAGGTCACAAGCATCCTTAGGGTTTACATCCATATGAGCATGCCTAACCTAGCAGCTACTAGGGCACAAGTAGACCACATATTAAACCATGCTAGGTCATACTTGTTCTCCTTCCTCAACTTAGTCGGGAAGGGTTCATCAAACATACCCTTAACTTAAGGGGTTTCTTTTACCTCTACACATGAGGGGTACCATGCTCGAAACTATAGAGACTCAAATCTCATCATGAGCATCAGATACACTGCTTCCCCTCTTAGGCCTAGGAACCCTAGGTTCACTTTTGGTTATCCAACTACATGCTCAACCTCTTAACCTCAAATCAAGCATGTCCAAGGTATGTTATGTACTTCCATGATCTTTTCTACTCAAGCAACGCTTCGGAGTTGAGTCCCCTTCCAGGGAAACCAACTAGGTATAAAGCCTCACAACTAGTTACTTAAACCTCCTCAGGGTCTAAAGCACTCTTTATCTCATCCAGCAGGTAACCACTTATACCATGGGTACTAGAAGCATCGTCCTCTTTCTAGGGTTTGGTTCCTCTAAAGGCAACCAAGATATCATCAGCCTCCAAGAATCAAGCATAAGGCAACCACTATCATCCACGTAGGTCACATCATCCTTAAATCCCCCACTATTCCTCAAGTTTTGGGGTTTTAGACTTCCAACCTCCTTGCTGGGGTCCTTGCTTTCTCTCTCTAGAGCTAACTCCACATCCAGCCCTACTACTAGAGGTCCCCTCTCCATGAAGGCTCATGCTCACAATCATACCCCTATGTGGGTGAAGCCTATGCTCAACTCATGTTTGGCTCAAGATTATCCATATGCTTATCTCATAAGCCATCCATCATATCCTTATAGCCTTAGTTTTAACCTACTGTTCACATTATTGATGTACTCAGGGTGCAAGCTATATCCTACTTGCAACAGCCGATAAGGTTTATATAGGTTCATCTCTAACCTTATCCAGGAAGGAGCTATCCTTTGCTCAAACATGCACGATCCTTCTCAGGGTTGGGGTGCCAAAGGTGCTAGGCCATCTAACCTCTCATGGCTCATATGACAAACCATAGGCATGTCCATCCAACCACCCTGTCTACCATGACATCTAATCTCATCATGTCTCTCTATCTAACCTTCTCTTAGGGTTAGGGTTATCATCATCCTCAAAGGATGTGCGAGGTCTCTACCTTCAATGGAGGTCTCTACCTGCAATGGAGGTCTCTACCTCCAAGACTAACTCTCTTTACTCATCCTCCAGACAAGGAGGTCTATCCTCAGGTCTCTCCTGAGGGCAAAGACAACTCGTGTCATACGACCTAAGCATGTATCTATTCTTTAGTTTGCACTTAATCTATTAAGCTTATGTCCATGACATCTTATTTACATGCTTTTCATTTATTTGGTGGAGGATTCCTTAGACCTTATTAACTTTTCCCATACCTCAAGAGGGTGAGGAGAAGAGAGAAAACCCTAATCCTTAAGGTCCTTAATAGAATTTGAGTTGAGAAGGGATGAACAAGATAAGAGAGTCCTAAAGGTATCTTATTTCGAGTCATATCCTAAGACATCGGCCAAGCAGTCACACAATCTGGGAGTCCTCGTATTCCGACTAGCGGTGTGGAGGAAAATATTGCCAGCCCCCGGACGTGATCCTTTTCTAGACACCTCAGTCTTTCGGACAATCCTCTAATAACTCCCTTGGTTTCTACAGAATTTGTAAAATTTACTAATTATTAAAGATTACTTGAGGAACCTATGCTCTGATACCAATTGTAACGACCCCACCTCCCGGTAACCCCCAATTAAGGGAGACCGAAAGGTCGGTGCCGTTATCCAATTAATAGGATCAAAGGTTCGACAAATAATCAATAACAATTATGAAATTCTACTAACTAACTGGAATTTGGTATAAAATTAAAACTCTGCTTACCTTTGAAAACTTGGAAATCTATCTATCCACAGCTTGAATTATTCTATCTAATCCTCCTTGCACTTTATTTCTCATTTCCACAATGTATCATTTTACTGTTTGTTCTTTCAATTGTTGTTCCTAAAACGCCGATAAACAAAACGTCGATCAGTATATCGAAATATACTGGTATGTGGGAACAACCAAAATCTTGCAAATATGGCTAACAATTTAATAATCACAATCAAATTAATTAACAAGCCAATTTACAATTTTCAGTATGTCATTCTCCACTGCTTTTGCCCTAACCCTGGCATACCCACCTTAGGGTGCCCTTTGCCAATGACTTATGGCCACCTTCTCAATCCTGAGCTTGGTGCCTGGGGTCACCACTCATGGTGCCCACTAGTCATGCAATATCATAGGCCACCTTCTCATTCCCGAGCTTGGTGTCTAGGGGTCACCACTCATGGTGTCCATTGGTCTACCCATCTGGGCCTGACCTTTGGCATCATCCATCAGGGTGGCATGTAGGTGCGAGAATACATACTCTTATTTTTTAATGTGATAATCATAGTGACTTTATGATTTGTAAGTATGAACATCCAACAGGTAATTTGCATTCAATGTGATTAACCATCCGGAAAATCTACGGGAAACTAAGGCGGTTATTCATAATTAACCACATACCTGATCCAGAGCAACTTGATTGTCCAAGCAATAAGGATAAAGAATAAATCAACAAGCAATCAACAATATCCTGAAATTAATGCATGCGATCCAAGTGTTATAGTTTATCCAAAACATTCTAAAGCTAGACTTGGATTTCACCTTAGGCTTTCTAGACCACATTAGGGTTTTATTATGGTTTTTTCCTCCATTATGCTTTTATCATATTAAATGCCCTCTTAGTTCATAAACCCTAATTTCAACATCATAAGCCCAATTAAAGATGATTATTTCTCTTTTATACTAAAACTACCTTCTTTATCCTTTTAAGTTATTTCAAGGTCATTAGACTCAATTATCACCTTTAGTTTCTTTCAGATTAACAACTCATAATTCATGATGGTCTAATTCCCATATGAACTCTATTTATTATTAATTCTACCTTGATTCAATCGAAAACCCTAATTTCTATATTAAGGTTATTTATCCACAAATTAGGGACTTTAATGCTCGAAATAGCATATTCTTACTTTAATCATGAAATTAATCAATTAAAGCCATTAATAGTCGAATTAATCAACATTAAGGTTTCAAGGCCCATTAAAGTATATTCATGCATATGAAACTCTAAATTAACTAATTATATGCAAAGTTCGTCCTTTTTCTTCCTAATATTCCATTTTATCATTAACAGGCTAATATCAAAATTAATCATCTATTAAACCCTATTAATCACTTTAATCATATCAAAATAGGGTTTCTTAATCATCATTACATTAAAGTTGATATCTTTCATTATTTTTCTAATTGCATAAGGAATCAGGCTTCAATTATATTTTATTTAGATTCCTCTCAATTTTCTGAGCAAGTTTCATATTTTATGCATACTCATCCGAGCTACCATTAGAGAGATATGAATTTTGTAAAATTACCTTCTTTGGGCCAATCATAGAGCGCCACGTCGCCCATTGCATGCAATGTTGTCCGGCTCTTTGGAAAAAATGACAAATTGTCTATTTTACCCCCGGTAAGTTGGTTGGGTCTTAAGCCCGCGGAGGGGCAAACCCGTCCAATGGGTCTTAGTCGTCTTCCTCCTCGCGCCAACGGCTGGCTGCCACCCTAGTGGCCGAGGGAGCGGCTCTCCCCCTCCTTCCTGGCCTCTTCGACCACCAGGGTGGCCTCCCTAGCCTCCAGCGTCCTCCCGCGTGCCTGCCCATGCCTTGGTCGGTGGCCTAGACGGCCGGGTGTAGGAGAACTGGGCCTGCGATCCGCGTCCATGCTACAGGTCCTCTGCAGACACCACGAGAGAGTCGTGAGCTCGGAGGCGACGGTTCAACGTTCAGGGTAGTCGTGAAGTTTCCTTCTTTCACTCATGATGACTCCACATCCCTTTGTTCGCTCCAGGGAAAGCACCAACCAATGTTAGGGTTTCACGTGTGAGAAACAAGAAGAAGGTGAGGAAGAGAGTGGGAGATGCGGAATCTCTCTGGAACTCGTCCTAAAGGGTCTACCCCTTTTATAGGGGAGTATCCAAGCCTTAGATTGCTTGCCCACAAAGCAAACAAGGTTTCTCCTTATAGGAAAGGGAGTTTCCTTACTTTTGAAGTATCTTTCTCTCTCTTCATGTATATATATCCATTAGGTATTAGGAATTCGAAATTCCTCTCACCTACTCTCTTTATTGCTTGACTTTTAACCCTTAGGCACGAAATTAAGTTTTCCTTTAATAGCAATTTCTTTCTTTTTAGCAATACCATGTAACATATTAATGGTATACTCACATTATCTTCTTATTTTCTATTTTTGATATTTTCTCTTTCCTCTTTCTTCATTGGGACTCCTTGGATCCCAAGAAACTCTATTATTTCGAAATCCTTTTTATTGGATACTCTTTATCCTTCTAGATGCATCTAAATGCATTATTTCTCATTATCTTGTTTATTTCTTATTAAAATAGTTCTTTTAGAGGATTTCCCTTTATTTCCCTTTTATTTTCCTCATTGGTATTCCTTTTATCATAAGCAATCCTTGGGATACGAAATTCCATGAAGGATCACTTAATTATACCTCTTTTTACTTATTTTCCACATTTCATCAATATTTTCAATTTCTTTCTTAATAAAGAAATACTTAATTGATCTTTTCTTTTCTTATTGCTTTCTTTATGCAACTTTGGACTCCTTGGTACCCAAGGAACCCAAGAGGCACGAAATCCCTCCTTGGATTTGCCTTCTAGAGGTTTCTACCTCTTTCTTTTCTCAAATATTCAATTATTCATTAATTAAATTGAATTTCCTTGTTATTGGGCCTAATAGCCAATAAAGCCCACATATCAAACAACAAGGCTATTTGAAACGAAATCCATTTATTCACAACAAATTATATCATTATTAGTCCAAATATCTTTAATATGAGAAATTACATTTCTCACCAAAGGAACCCAAAATTTGGGGTTGTAACAATGGGATATTTTGGGCATATTAAGGCTATAGTGACACAAAACCATAGATAAATGCTTAGCATAAATGCGTAAATTTGGGTGTTATCACTTTACCATATGATCTTCATCCCAGGGGACACACAAGGTTCTGTAGTTATTACTTGCCATCCAACTCTCATGAAAGTCAGTATAGTCCAAGTTTTCACAAAGGTACTCATCAACTATGTTCTTCCTTTCCTCAGTAGTGAACATGAATATATCTAGATTTTTCTTCATATAATATATTGTCATGACAACTCATACTTTGATCTCTGCAGTCAATGTACATAAGAAGGGCCTCCCTAGGATGATGTAGTTCTTCCCATCCTTTGTCTTTATGTCCATTACAACAAAATATGTTGGATAACTAGCACTCCATTTCTTATCTGCATCCACCCTTAGGTTTTCTATTATACCCATAGGTGTCTTGTTGGATCCACGGGCTAGTAGTAGAATACAATCTGCATGTTTCATTCCTTCTAGGTGAATCTTAACAAACAAGCTATACGGAGTGATGCTCACACTAGAACCCAAACCAAGCAGTGTGTGCTTCACAAATTGATAGTTGATGTAACAAAGAATGATAGGGACACTAGGATTTTTACTCTATCTGAGGAAGGGTAGTCCAGAATGAATTTGAATTGCTTTGTTGCTACAATGCTTTTGGGTGGCATCATCATCATTTTTGCCTTCCCTGTGCAAGAAGCTTTAAATAAAGACATAAGGGTTATGACACTTTAAGGCATTCAGAAACCACATGATATGACCATGTTACTCTTGGGGGGAAAGGATCATCTAAAACATCATATAAACATTGACCACTTGCATCAGCGTCTTCTATAGAAAGTTGTGTACCTTGGGGCAACATGGGAGTATTATCGTACTCATAGGGTGGATCTTGTGTTGTTGCCAACTTCAAGAGGGGTGAGATAACATGTGTTATCTCCTTCAACAAAGGTGGGACAAAAAATTTCTTGGTGGCCTTGGCACCTCCACAGAAAGATGGGACAACATATGCTTCCTTTTCAAACTAAGATGAAATGCATGGGGATATGTCCCCAAGCAAAGGTGGGATAGTAGAAGTCATCCTATCAACAGAAAGCGGGACACCTAGTATCATCTTATCAAATAATGGTGGGGGACTTGGTGACATTTTCTTATAGGAATATGGTGTAGCAAGAACCTTGACACGTTTGGCACTCTCAAGAAAAAATGGAACAGTAGAACTTTTTATGCTCTTAGCATCTCCACAAGAGTTTTTTGGCAACTTCTTTCCATCTTCCTCCTTGGTCACTTTCTCCTCCCTCTACATGAATCCCTCAACAACCTTATTCCCCCATATGATGGATACCATGCTTACTTGTTTGTGGGGAGGAGGGGGAGCTTGTAAAGATGACAGTGGTGGTGGTGGTCATTGGTGAGGTGGATTAGGATTTTGGAGGATGTAAGTTGGTTGTTGTGGATGTTATGGAGGGCATTGATATTGTGGAGGGGGTTGTTGGTAGGAATGTGGTGGAGGTGGAGGATATTGTAGTTGTTGTTAGGTTGTGGGGGTGGGGAGCATATGGATGAGGAGCTCCTTCATATTGTTTCAAGGTTGTGACTTGCCCTTATGGTGGAACATAGGCACCTTGATGAGTGCTCATACAACCACTATCACTATTTTGGTTGGCCATGGTTTGGGAAGGAAGTCTTCCCTCCTCACAGTGGGCAAGTGGCATGGAAATATGTTCAAGCCTTTGCTCAAGACAATTATTTGTTTGCCTGTGGTAAGACACATCTCTCTTTACTTCATCTAGATACTGAGTCTCCCAAGGACTTCTTTGTTGGTATGTATGCCAAACAAACAATCATACAATGATTGGAAAGTGGCACTAGATACCTGATTTGATAATAATAAAGGTAATTCTGACTATTATATTTGTATCAATCATGATATGATGACACATACATAGTATATGTATAAAGAATGATGTTATTCAATGAAATATGTCTTCAAGTTGATGACATGAACAATGAGATCATATGTATGACAAGAGTACATACATTCTTGTTATGTCCCTAGACGGATATTACTGTGGAAGCAAAATAGATGACAATAATACATAAGACTAGAGTGTGTGTGGATTGATGATAGAGTCTCATTAGTCATGATATGTGATATCAAGTCAAGCACATAGGTGCATGTTAGAGAGAAATGTGTCGAACAGACTCACCATGAGAGTGATACATGGATATCATGGAAGGGTAGTCAGAATTGAATCTCATAGTGATAGTGTGATTGTGGATCTTAGACATGAGGTCACTACACTCATCACATGCCATTCGATGTATTTAGATAGAATCCAACATGACCTCGAATAAGGGTTTCCATAAATGTGATGCTCAGATGCATTGTGACACATGGAGATTGAGTGTGAGTGATGTAGATGGTATTTGTCCCTCATACGGGAGATTGATATCCATGCCTCTTGATAAGAGAGACTAAGAAATGTATGGCCATACTCATGTGACTCAATATATGATATGTGAGTTCACGTGCATCTCAGACAGTCTGCTCTAGTTCAAGGAACATGGATTGAACATTGAAGAGGATGACAATTCCATGCCTTGAGTTCAATCCGGATATGAGAGATAAAGGAAGTATATGATCACAGTGATGTTGATCATAGATTGTAGGTTGAAGTTGTTCTCCAACTTTTCAAAATACTTGGATAGCAATGATGTGTTTCTAGATACCTTTCACTACTTGTGATGTCATAATTTGGTTATAGACATTCACTGCCAATGAAATTTGGGACCTACAGGGTCACACACATGGGGTACACTTAGAATAGGATTTATTCATGAATGATGTTTAACTTGATTACTAAAAGTGTTCAGGTATTCAATTAAACAATTGAGGTTCAAAATTGATTGATTGGACTCTGAACTGATCGGTTCGATTATTGAACTGATCAGTTAGAGTGTCAGGTCAACTGGAAACACAATTGGCTGCATATTTTCCTTACATGGACATGTAAAACAACCATTTCACATATGAAATGACTATTTCATGGTGTGAAAAGACTGTTTCACGATGTGAACCAACTGGTTCATCATCTGGGTTGTCTGATTTAATGATCAATTCAATTGGATCAAGGATTTGATGTTAACATCATGTTTTACATTAATTGAATATTGAATGCCAATTTGATTCTAAATAGGAAACTAGTGAACCGACCGGTCAAATGGATGAGTCGACCGGTTCACCATGTCAGATAGTGAACTGATCGATTCACCATTCAAAGTTTCTAGAGAATTCATGAACTCCATCTCTTCAACTCCCATATCGATTGGAAACCATGACCCTAGCCTCTCCTATAAATAGAGGGGTACTGGGGGCTTCCCATACACAACAATAAGCTTTGACAATTGTTGTCCTCTCTAGTTGTGGTAACTAATAGAGAACCTGAGAAAGTCCTACCTAATAAAGGGAGGGATAGTAAGGGAGAGACAATTGTGGGAGAGTGACTCGGTGCTAGTACTCCGACGTTCAAAGGAACAACTCCTTCTTGTTGTCTCTAGTACCCACAATGTGGAGTTCCTAGTAGTCCATGTGGACTACTCCAGAGGTGAGGAGTTTTTCCCGTTAGGAGGACAATGTCAACCTATGTCCATTGTGTTACACTAGGAGGATGTTGTTGATGATTGTTTGAGTGTTGTTGCTTGGAGAAGAAGCACAATACTACATCAAGAGTTGTTGTTGGACTTACTTTAGGACCAAGTATAACTCTTGTTACCTTCCTTCCTAGATATATTATTGTTGACGTGATCTTCTAGCTAGGGAATCAAGCTTTAAATTTTTATTTCCACTACATTATCTCTTGTCCAGATTTCCCAAGAGTGGTATCAGTACTACCACATCAATTTATGGTGTATCTAGATTTAAATCGATTTGATCAGATTTATTTTATTTCATACAATGTGAATATTAAAATGGTTAATGTGCATATCTGATTAAATACCACATATGATCCCCAATATAAATATGATATGATATATATGCAATCCATACGCATTGCACTAAAAGTGTTTTGATGGTGGATGTTAGCATGGTTATGGCCAGTAACCCTAGATCTGTGTGTATGGTTGTGGTTGTTTATACCTATTTATATCTCAATTTGCATAATGAGTCTCTCTCTTCCCTTCCAAATATAAATTAATACTCTTCTTCCTATTTCCCCTTGAATGTAACTTGAGGTTTTTCCTTTTACAATATAATATGAAAGAGGATATTTCTCATTTGTGTTTTATCATGAGAAGATGTTTTGCACCAGATGAACTGACCGGCTCAGGAGTTGGACCGATCGAATGAAGGATGGAGGAGGCAATATGATAGGATGAACCAATAGACTGGTGGCCCAACCGATCGACTGGAGGAGTCCAGTCATTGCTTGAAACTAAGACCAGACGACCTTTTTAAGAGTCCAACCGAGAAGACAGGAGGTGAGCCAGTCAGTTCAAGAGTTGATATGATCAACCCGGATTGGTTCGGGCATAGATCTTCACCAACAACCTGTTGTACATATGATATGTACCTTAGGTGGTAACAATTCCTTATGATTCCAAGGAATTGCATTAGACTGTCCAACCATCACTCTTATATTTGTATTTGCATGTTTTCGTTATGGTTATAGCAAGTATATGATACATACTATAAGTATGTGGTGATTGGATATGTATATGTACTTGCATATAAAATCCTTCAATTATGCATATTAAGTCGTAGATGCTTTCCATAAGCAACACACATGAAAAGTTTGACTGTCTATGTGAGGGCACACCAAGCACGGTGTACTGTCTATCTTGTAGAAGTATGATAGTAGTTATGTGGGCCTGCCAAGCAGGGTGCATTTCTATTGTGTTGGCTTTTGGGTCAGGCTTAACTAGGTGATCTAGATGAGATTAAACACCTTGAATCATGCATATTACTATGGCAACGAGTTGCACAAAAATTGCATAAGATGCAATTGTGCAAGTACTGCCTACCTTAATGAATGGTTATGGACGTTGGCGTTGGTCGAGTAATAATTCAATTGTTTTGGGTCTTAGATCACTATAAGATTGTACGTTGCACTCTTCCACATTGATACATGATGGTTATCAACTTGAACAAAATAGTGGGAGCAATAATTAATTAAATGCCTAATGAATATTGTCAAACTTATCAAATCAAAAAATGAAAAATGTTTTGAAAATGTTGCAATATTTCTTTTGTAGAATATAATGCCAAACACAAACATGTTATCATTGTGATAAGTCTTTGAGAAGGAAAAAATAAATGAGATTTATTTCTGCATCTGGTTTAGGACTTTGAGAAACGTTCTCAATCATGAGTGAAAGCTCTATGTACTTGAAAGACCAGAGCCAGAGGAACCTGCCCCAAATGTGCCTAAGACTGAAATGGATGGTTACTTAAAGCATGTCAATGCTGTCGCAGACATAAATGACCTTATTCTATGATGTATGAATTATGAGTTGCATGAACAACATGAAAACATGACATTCTTGAGATTGTAACACATCTTAAGAATCATGTAAAGCAAGCAAGATATAATGTCTCAAAAGTGTTGTTTGAGTGAAAACTGACAGAGGAAGATATAGTAGAGCCCCATGTGCTCAATATGATTGGGCATGTGGAGAGACTAGGATTTATTTTAGGTCAAGAGTTGGCCACAAATATGATTCTACAATTGTTGATTGAATCATATAGCTAGTTGATTGGGTGTTATCACTTGAGTAACTTGGTCAAAGCAGTGTGTGAATTTCTTGGCATGTTGATTAATGTCGAAGCACAAATGAAGATGGAAAACCCATGATGATGATTAGCTAAACAGAGTCCAAGGACAAAGGCAAGGCCAAAAAGAGTTTTGAGGCTAAGTTGAAGTCCAAGTCTTCTACACTCAAGATATGGAGAAGGGTAAGTTCAAAAGGAATACATCCTTTTCACTTAAACGATTAAGGAAAGGAAGTGCCACCACTGTCACCAGCCTGGACATTGGAAAGGAATTGTCCTCTTTATTGAGGATCTCAGGAAAAAGAAAGAGATAGATATCTCCACTTTAGGACCTGAAGAGAATTAAGATAGAAACTATGTGGAGTAAGAGTTGTTGCCACTACAGTTGAAATTTGTCATTCATGGGCATGTAATAGAATCTGTGAATTGCTATTATATAGTTGTCATTAATGAAAACATCATGTATCTTGGATGGACAAGATTATTATGAATAAATTGATGTTTCATTGTAATAGATAAGATCTTGTATGGAAATGTCCTACGTCTTATAGTCTATACTTGATAGTTCTATAGACAAATATAATGAATGACTTAATGACTCAAACAATGAATATTTATAGCATTCTCATCTATGGCACACAAATGAGAAACACATTTCTAGAAACCATAATAATGGTTATCTAGACTCTTTTGGTTATTGAACCAATAGATACATGTGAGTCTTGTTTATTGCCCAATATGACAATAGCATCTTCACTAGATGTAGTGGGAGATGACTATTCTATTAGGGATCATACATATTAATGTATATAGACCTTTTAAAATAAATTTTGAAGGTAGTTACCAATACCCCATTATGTTTATTGATGCTATTAGTAGATATGGAAAATTGTATTTAATGAAATACAAGTATGAATCTCGTATAGTTGTTCAAGGAGACCATGAACGAAGTATGAAACTAACTTGGTAAAAGTATTAAGATACCTCGATACAATCGATGTTGAAATATTTTAAAACAAAAGTTTGAGGACCTTCTAGGAGACTGTGATAGTGGGTCACAATGAAATCCACCAAAAACATAATAATGTATCAAAAAAAGGTATCACACCCTGATTAGTCGTGGTGTGATTATCAATAAAACTAGTTGATCTTCCAATTTCCTTTTTGGCACATGCTTTAACTAAAACAAATGTACCATCTAAATTTGGTTTAAAAGACACCATAAAGATATGGCATTGTAAGTGTTATGATATGTCTTTTATAAATATTAGGATTTAAAGCTTATATAAGAAAATAATTTCTTGAAAGGCTTTATCCACAAATCACATAATGCTATTTTGTTGAATACTACTTTTATATTCCAAGTCGACAACAAAATTGTTTGTTGCCAAGATAGTTGAATTCCTAAAGGGAATTTTCATTCCAAATGAATCAATGGGAGAAAAGTAGAACTCAAAATGTTTGAGACAAATAAGAAAACATTGAACCTAAAGGGGTATAGTGGGAACAATGAGATGTGGAATCTCAAGTTCCTTATGTAACACAAAACCTCATAGATATAGTAGAATGTGCCTTATATTTGAAATATTATGATATCTTATAACTTAGAAATGTGGCGAGTTGATCATTGATGTCGAGTCAACAACCGACCTAAAATCTATTGAGGGGCCAGAATATGAGAAATGGCTTGAGGGCAGGAGATCCAAGATGGAGTCCATGTAAATGAACAAGGTATGACCTTGGTGGATCCACCTCAAAGAGTAAGACCCATAGGGTGTATTTGGGTATTTGTGAAAAGACTGACATGGATGGTAATGTACAAACCTATAAGAGTAAATCGGTTGCAAAGATTTCAAACAAGTTCAAGATGTTGAACATAATGAAATCTTCAGCAGATGCCATGGTTGAATCCATAGGATAACGCTTGCTATTGTAGCTTAATTTGACTACAAGATTTGGCAAATTGGATGTTAAAACTGCATCCTTAACAAGGATAATCGAGAGGATGTGTACATGACACAACCTGAAGGTTTTATAAATCCAACATTGCAAATAAAGTACTTAAGCTATAAAGGTCAATTTGTAGATTGAAGCAAGCATTTCAGAATTGGAATCTTCAATTTGACAAGATAGTCAAAGATTTTGACTTGAGTCAGAATGAAGAAGAAATATGTGATTACAAAATAGTTAGTGGGAGCATATTTATATTCCACATAATGATGGGGAATAACATCCTTATACTACATATATTAAACCTGGCAAAGAAAGTGCCTTCTCTATGAAGGGTTGAGGTGAAGCATCCTATGTGATAGGAATTAATATCCATAGAGATAGATCTAGAAGCTTCTTGACCTAAGAAAAGTACATACATTGGCAAGATGTTGAAGGGGTTCAACATGTAAGACTCAAAGAGAGAAAATGTGTCCATGTCCCATGGATTTAATCTCTCATGAGCCTAGTGTCCCAGTTCCTATGAGAATAGGAACATATGGATAGATGTTATATGCATTCGCAATTGGATCTATCGTGTATGTAATGTAATGTACTCATCTCATGTCTCTTATGTATTGGACATGATGAGAGGATATCTTTTGAATCCTCAGTGAAAAGTCACTAGACTACCATAAAGAACATCCTTAAGTACTTTAGAATCACTAAAAGGATTGGTTTCTTGGTAATGGTAATGAGGAAGAGTTGGGTGTAAGGGGTTATACCGATGCAAGCTTTGAAATGACAAATAATATTAATGATCACAATTTAAATTTATCTTTGACCTTAAACAAAAATTGGAAAAGTTCCAAGATAGAGGCAGTTGTTTAATTCTACAATAATGGTCGAGTATCTTGGTATTATGAATACAACAGAGGATATTGTATGGATCTAGAAGTTTATATAGATGAACTGGTGAGAGGTTCCAACCGTTATTGACACCAATAGAAATACTATGACAACAATGGATCTACTGGATAGGTAAGGAATCTCAGATATCATACTATATCACTTCCATCTCATATGAGATGGAAGTATAGCGAGGAGATGTGAAACTTGCAAAATATCGACTAGAAGAAAATGTTGCTAACCCTCTATTAAAGCACTAGCGCAGTATAAACATGATGCACATGTTAAGATCACTTGGAATAACATTTGTGGGTGATTGACTCTAAGTGCAAGTGGGAGTCTATTGGTATGTATGCCCAGAGAGACAATCATGTGATGATTGGAATGTGGCATTAGATACTTGATTTGATAATAATAAAGGCAATTCAATCTATTATTTTTGTCTCAATCATTATATGATGACACATAAATATTAGATGTCTAAATAAGGATGTTACTTAATGACATATGTCTTCAGGTTGATGACCTGAATAATGAGATCATATGTATGACAAGAGTACATGCATTCTTGTTATGTCCCTAGTTGGATATTGTTGTGGAAGTAAAATAGATGACAATAATACATAAGACTAGAGTGTTTGTTGATTGATGACAGAGTCTCATTGGTTATGATATGTGATATCATGTCAAACACAGATGTACATGTTAGATAAAAGTGTATCAAATAGACCCACCATGAGAGTGATACATGGATACCATGGAATGGCAGTCAGAATCAGATCCCATAGTGATAGTGGTGATTGTGGTTCTTAGACCTAAAGTCACTACTCTCATCACATGTCATTCGATGTATCTAGACATCATCCAACTTGACCTTGAATAAGGGTTACCATAAAGGTGATGCTCAAATGCATTATGACACATGGAGATTGAGTGTGAGTGATATAGATGGGATTTGTCCCTCCTACAAGAGATTGATATCTAGGCCTCTTGATAAGAGAGACTAAGAAATGTATGGCCATACTCATGTGAATCAATATATGATATGTGAGTTCACATGCATGTCAGACAGTCTGCTCTAGTTTAAGGAACATGATTGAATGCTGAAGAGGATGAGGATTCCATGCCTTGAGTTAAATCTAGATATAAAGGCAAAGGAACTATACAATCATGGTAATATCGATTGTAGATTATAGGTTGAAGTTGTTATCCAACTTTCCAAATTACTTGGTTAGAGTGATGTGTTTCTAAATACCTCTCATTGTTTGTGATGTCATAAATTGGTTATGGACATTCACTATTGATGTAATTTGGGACCTATAGGGTCACACACATAGGATACACTTGGAATAGGAGTGTATTCATGAATGATGTTTAACTTGGTTACTAAAAGCATTTTGGTATTCAATTAAACAACTGAGGTTCGAAATTGATTGATTGGATTCTAAATCGATCGGTTCAAGTGTTGAGCCAATCTGTTGGAGTAACATGTCAATTGGAAACAAAATTGGCTAAATATTTGCTTGACATGGACATGTGAAACGACCATTTCACATATGAAAGGTTTGTTTCATGATGTGAAATTACTATTTCATGATGTGAACTAACCAGTTCATTATCTGGGTTTTCCAGTTCAATGATCAATTTGATTGGATTAAGGATTTGATGTTGACATCATGTTTTGCATTAATTGAATATTGAATGCCAATTTGATTCTAAATAAGAAACTACTAAACCAGTTGGCTCAATGGATGAGCCGATCGATTCACCATGTCAATCGACTAGTTGGACAGTGAATCAACCAATTAACCATTTGAAGTTTCTAGAAAATTCATAAACTTCATCTCTTCAACTCCCAGACCGACTGGAAACATTGACGCTAGCCCCTCCTATAAATAGAGAAGTATTGGGGCTTCCCATACCTGACAATAAGCTCTGAAAATTGTTTTCCTCTCTGGTTGTGATAGCCAATAGAGAGTATGAGCAAGTCCTATTTGATAAATGGAGGGATAGAAAGGTAGAGACCATTGTGGGAGAGTAAATTGGTGCTAGTACACCAAAATTCAAAGGGACAACTCCTTCCCATTAGCTCTAGTAGCACAAAGTGGAGTTCTTGGTGGTCCGCGTGGGCTACTATAGAGGCAAGGAGTCTTTCCCATTAGGAAAACAACATCAGTCGTCGTTCATTACCTCATGATGTTGCACTAGGAGAACATTGATGATGACAGTTTGAGTGTTTCTTCTTGGAGAAGAATCATGATACTGCATCAAGAGTTGTCGCTGGATTTGCTACAGGACCAGATATAACACTTGTTACCTTCCTTCCTAGATACATTGTTGTTGATGCAGTCTGCTATTTAGGGAATTTAGATTTTTTTTTCTACCTTATCTCTTGCCTAGATTTCCCAACATTCTTCTCTGAACCTCGAACTATTTCTTGGTCTTTGATGTTGCCTTGATTTTCCATGTCCTTCTTCCCCTTACTTCTAAGAGAAGTTTGGGTGGTTCCTCCACTCTAGAGTGTAGGCATTGGACATGGGCCCTTAGTTATTTTGGTTGCTAAAAGAATGTAAAGATTTGGCATATTCATCAATAGAATCTATGCCATGAACTGATTGGCTAGATGATCACCCAACTTGATTCTTCATCAAATTCATCATATCAGCAAGAATTTTTATCATTTGAGAATTATATCATCTCTAGCTAGAGTGGGAGGAGGAGGGGTCCACTTCCTCTCACAGTGCACACCATGCTAGAATCTCAATGACATGAATTTTCAGCTAGATGCTCAAAGAGAGACCATGACTATTCTGGGGGCTTAGCCATGAAGGTTCCACCACAAAAGGAGTAAACAACCTTCATGGTGAGGGAAGCCTCTAAGCAGCTTTTGGAACCTCTCCCAAGTCTCACAGTATGGCTCATTCTCTTTATGGCTAAAATAAGTGATGTACCTCCTAATTTGTGTCAACTTAGCAATAGTATAGAATTTCTTCAGAATCTCATTGTTGACATCCACCCAAGTAACCAATTCTGGCTTTGACGTGTACTAATTTTTAGCCTTTTCCTTGAGTGAGAAGGGGAACATGGTCCTCCTGATTGAGTCATCAGTCACAGTGGGGTGTGAAAGGTGGAGCATGTCTCCAAGAAGGCGTCGACATGGTGATAGGGGTTCTCATTATCCAACCCATAATAGGTAGGTAAGAGTCTAAGGAGGGCAAGTATAATGGATAATTGTTGACTTGCATTTGGTCAACAATGGTAGAAATGGGGGATGTGTAGAAGGGTAACATGGTCCTCCTGATCAAATCATCAGTCGTAGTGGGGGTGTGAAAAGTGGAGCATGTCTTCAAGAAGGTGTTGACATGGATATAGGGGTTCATTTTCTCCAACCCATAAGAGGTAGGTAAGAGTCCAAGGAGGGATAGTGTAATGGAGAATTGTTGACCAAGCATTTGGTCGACAAGGGTAGAAATGGGGGATGTGTGGTTCCTTGGGGTGAAGTACTCATGGAGAGGGGGTTGGTTGGTGGTAAAGGATCGACTCCCCCTCCGTTACGGTGATGATCATCTTTGTGATGTTTGCGTCAGTGTTGATGTCTCCTTATACAAAATCTCGAGATCAACTAGAACCAAGTCAATAGAGATCGAGTGACACCCAAGCATGAATATTTGTCACTTGCACAAGGAATAAACAAGCAACAAAAGCTAAGTGAGAAGAAAAGCATGCAAAAGTAAACAAAGAATAAAGAATAGCAATGGTGAGGGAAGTAGGAAGAGTAAATCTACACTAACTAGTTGGGTCAAGCACCTCTTTCCCCAGCAATGGTGCAAGAGATCTTGATGTGTTTCTACCTAGGGTCACACACTAACCAATTGAGTTGTGAATATATGTAACCCAAAGGCATTTGAAACACACTTGGGATCATTTGAATTTATAATGGACCCTATACTAGCACATCCACATAGACTAGAATACATCACTTGCAAGTGCATAGAATCATATCATAGTATAGGTGAGTGGCAAGTGAGGAGTCAATCCATAGGGAGAGGGGGGCACTAGAGCTAAGTTAGATTAATCTATGTTCCCAAAAAGGAGGGGTTTTTAGGGTTTGAAGTTGGTTTTGAGTTTGATTACACTAAGGTTTCATGCAAGAAAGGAAACAAAACAAGCGAAACCCAATTTCAACCCTAAACAAGTTAAATTCTAGTTAACAAAGAGAGACAACTAAGTAAGCAAGAGTAGGAGATTAATTCTAAGTTACACTAGCTAAGAAAGTTAACACTAAAGCAATCAAGGCACTAAGTTAGCACTAACTAGAAAGATTAACACTAACAATCTAAAAAGAGCACAGTCAATCTCCCCCCCCTCTACTAGAACAAATTTGCACTTTCTTTTAAGAAAGTCTCTAGTTCCACTTTTCTTTCTTCCATTAGGGGAGACTATGTGCCCCAACAAGAAACATATAAAAGCATTGTTGTATACCCTGACCCTAGTACTAACTACTCTATCAAGACCTAACTATAAAATAAGGCAATTAACTAACAAGGCAATTGAAGCAATTGACTAAATTAGCATGAACTAGTTAAGAGAGAAATTGGGGTTTTTAGCAAGTTATGGAGAGGTGGGTCATTTGGGTATGTTACTAGGGTTCCAGTTGGGGGAGGATATAACATGCTAACCTAACGATTCATTCTAGATTTCTAAACCAAGCGAATAGACAAATGTGATGGAATCACACTAAGCCATTAATCAGTCATGGATAGAATAGGTTGTTTGAAGGGGAACTACACCCTTGAACACCCTATCTAGCCTTACGAGGCTCAATTGAACTATTCTGGGTGATATTCCAATAGGATTTGACAAAACTAGTTTTCTAGGTTGGGAATCATTAGTATAATTGGGAGACAAAGGTAGGAATGTGGAGTAGTGGTTGTGTATTTCACCTTACATTACTCACCATCTAGCTTTTAGAAAACTCTTAGGCAATTACACTAAACACTCCTACACCAGCTACTTAGATTTCACACCTAGGAGTAAGAGAAGGAATATATGTGTGGGAATATGGGGTTCTAGCTAGGGATCCACTAGTTGGACCTAGGAGCAAATCCCAAAATAGCCTCACATATACCCTCTTCTCCTAGACTTAGGTAGTTTCCAGCATAAAACAACAAGCAATTCATGTTTTCAAGCACAAACCACAAGAAGAATCATGGAAATAAGATAGAGGTAGAAAGCAATCATCATGGAATGAAATATAGAGTTTACAAGTTATATTCCCCAACATGGTATCAAAGTAACATTTTAACCCCAAACATCCCATCACAAAGGGCTTAGTTACTCAATGCAAAAAAAAAAGTGGTAGAAGATGAAGGAAAAACCATGGATCTCATCAAAGATCTTCTTCTCCTTCACCTCCAGTATCAAGAGTAGCACCTTCTCCCTCCTTGGTGGCAAGATGCCATGGAATGGGTGGTGCAAGTAGCCAAAACCCTAGAAAATTAGGGTTTTGAGGTTGAGGAAGGTGGAAATAGAGTGGAAGTAGGTGGGATCTCTTAAATGCACTAAGGAAGGTAGAAAATAATGTTATGGGGGTATAACCTTGTGCTACAACTGCCACCTAGGTATATATAGGTGTTAGGGAATCACTATGTTAAATGGGGGGGAAATGGGTAGAGTAATGCAAAAACTATACTAGGGTTGCTAGCCCACCACAACTATTTTGGTCACCGCAGTCGTGGTGGATGAGGTAAACATGGTCGTGGTGGATGTGCATGGGTGTGGTGGAAATTTATGAAATGTTAGGTTTGAGGGTGGTTTTTAGAAGGCCAGTAGCATGGTCGTGGTGGGTGAATGGTGGAACAAGCATGGTGGCTGACACGAGTGTGTTGGATGGAGGTGGCACGACTGTTCTACTAATGGTTTTTGTTGTGGTTTCTCGTCACCACGGGCGTGGTGGCTGCCATGGGCATGGTGGAGATCATGTGCCATGGCTGTTTTGTTAGCCACGGTTGTGTTATGTGAGTTGTTCTAGCATCTTAAACTTGGATTTTTACTATGATGTGGGGCACTTTGGTCACAGTGTGGAAAAGTACCACAACCTGTTTTGAGGACCCAATTGTCCTCTTTGGCTCTAAAGTCCTTCAATCAGCTTCTCTTTTCCTTGAATGTATTTTTTACCACTATGGAAGGTTGGGAGATGGTATAGGACTCATCCCCGGGTGTAGAAACCCAAGGATCCTCCCTTCTTCCTCTTCTTCATCCAAGACGTGGTTCAAAAACTAGAATAACACACAAAGATGCAAACCCCAAGGAACCACAAAGAAGAACATGCACAAGATCTAGGGGTATTTTACCCACACAAATACTACTATGTATGCTCAAACTATACCCAAAGGATCATCTTTCTATATATTACCATGTTTTAGGGAAAGATCTACATATAGCAAGTTAAAGGTAAGCAAGAAATGGTATGAAAGTTATATTACTTGCCTCAAGGAGGATGATGGACGTCCAAACAACAAGGTAGCTTGAAAGAGAGAAGAGTTCCCCTAGTTTTAGCACTTAAAACTTTCCAAGATAGCTCCTTTCTTCAAGAACAAGGAAGATCTAGAGCAAAGAGAAGAGATAAGAGGTTCTTTACAAGGAAGATCTAGATCTAGAGTAAAGTTGGAGCCATCCAACTTTACAGTTGTGACTATTCTGGGGGCTTAGCCATGAAGGTTCCACCACAAGAGGAGTCAACAACCTTCATGGTGAGGGAAGCCTCTAAGCAGATCTTGGAACCTCTCCCAAGTCTCACAGTATGGCTCATTCTCTTTATGGCTAAAATAAGTGATGTACCTCCTAATTTGTGTCAACTTAGCAATAGTATAGAATTTCTTCAGAATCTCATTGTTGACAGCCACCCAAGTAACCAATTCTGGCTTTGACGTGTACTAATTTTTAGCCTTTTCCTTGAGTGAGAAGGGGAACATGGTCCTCCTGATTGAGTCATCAGTCACAGTGGGGTGTGAAAGGTGGAGCATGTCTCCAAGAAGGCGTCGACATGGTGATAGGAGTCATAAAAAATGGCATTAAACTATTCATAAGGGGGATTAAGTTTCATTCTAACATGTCTAGATGTGATTAAGATGCAAAAAGACACCATATGAAGCCCCAAAATAGGGTTGCATCACCCAACCTGAAAATCTTTCCTCTTCAAGTGTCCATCATGAGACATCTTTATGCACTCCTTCTAAATACATGCATTTTCATAGGATGTCAGTCGTAACATTTGTAGATCTTGTAGTTGAAGTAGACAATTTCCCTTTGTTGAATGGAGGTTAAAGTTGAGATTTTTAACAAACATCAATCGATATAAAGCACCATTGGTAAGTGACATGACTTCCCATAGATGAGATAAAAATGTGTAGTTCCTAGGGAAATCTTGTAAGTAGTCTGATAAGACTAGAGTGCATCATTTAGTTTGTAAGCCCAATCTTGCCAAGTCCTGCCAACTTGCTTCCTAAGAATGAACTTTATTTTTTTATTGGAATCCTCCACTTGGACACTCATTTGAGGATTATATGTGGTACCCACATAGTGAGATACACCATACTTGTTGTAAGACCATTGACCTGGCTTTATGGTTAAACATGTTTGTTTAATCTAATTGGGTGTTTAATTCCTTAATTAAACCATAACTTATGATTTGATATCATGCAGTAAAGCTAAGTTTAAATTTTGGTTTAGTTTGAACATTGTTTGATTTAATTTTGCAATTTATGTTCTTATATAGAACTTTATGCAATTTTTCCCATATCTAGGGTTTTATCTATAATTTTGACATGAATGTTGTGCTACACAAATGTTCTTAACATATTTGATATAGTTGAACCTTTGAACACCTAGAGGCACCATTGTATGTGTGATTTTTTCTATTTAGGGTTGGGGACCTAGGATTTCTCACCTAAGTACCCAAATTGATGGTTATCCTAACTAAGTTAGGGATCCAATGGTTTCACTATAGGAGTAAAGGATCTGATGATTTTCCCTTGTAGCATGGGATCCTATGGTTTTCTCTAGAGGCACAAGAAATGAAGTTTTTCCATGTAGTATGCACTAACTAATGGTGGACCAGGGTTTGCATATGTGGCTAAGTATGGGCATGATCCGAAGGCTTTTCTGATGATACAACTCAATGGTTTCCTCTAAGTATGCCAATCATTAGTTATCCTAGGTTGACAATCGATGGTAGATCTGCTTTTGCATGGATGGGAGTTTTTGGCCTTTTGACATATGGCAAACATGCTTTCGACCCTCAACCACCTTTCTCTCACATCCTAGATTTATATACTACTCTCCTCTCTCCCAAATGAAATTTTTGTACTCCTTCATCTTCTTCTTCTTGCTTAAGAGGTCTGACCCTCTTTCTTGGTGGAAAATGAGGAGGAATATTGGTCAAGCTTAGTTGCATGTTTCTCTAGGGTTTGGATCTACCTTCTCTAGTGTCATTTGGAGCTTCCTAACCTAGCTTTTTGTCCTAAACAAGTAAGATCATCTTCCTTATCTTCATTTTTCTTGCTGAACCCCTTCTTCTCTCTTATTCTTTGGGTGAATCCATGGTGTTCCTGGTAGAACTCGAGCACGTGGTTGAAGAACCTCTTATCTCTTCTTTTTTCTTTAGATCTTCCTTGTTCTTGAAGAAAGGAGCTATCTTGGAAAGTTTTCAGTGCTAAAACTAGGGGAAATCTTCTCTCTTTCAAGCTATCTTATTGTTTGGACGTCCATCATCCTCCTTGAGGCAAGTTATATAACTTTCATACCATTTCTTGCTTACCTTTAACCTACTATATGTAGATCTTTCCCTAAAACGTGGTAATATGTAGAAAGATGATCCTTTGGGTATAGTTTGAGCATACATAGTAGTATTTGTGTGGGTAAAATACCCCTAGATCTTGTGCATGTTCTTCTTTTGAAGTAAGCTACCTAAACCTTGCAAGTTTATGAACAGATGATGTCCTTGAGTATAGAATCAATGGCTTCTCCTAAAGTATAATGAACCGATTTCTCACTTAAACTATGAAATGATGGTTTGACTCCTCATGAGAAACATTGGTTTATACTTAGTCTCTGGATTGATAGTTTTACTTGTTCATGGAAATCGATGGTTGAGTGGAACGGTGATTTTACATAGCTTGAGAAATGATGGTTACACTCCATTCATGAACTGATGGTCATATTTGATACCTAAATTGATGTTCTCATCAAGTAAATTAATTTATGGTTTACCTAGGATTTGAAACTATGGTTCATAATTATTGTTTAAGAACTAATTTCACCTAGTTTCGAGAAGCTATGCCTTATTGCTTGCAATTGATGGCTTTACTGCTCTATAAAATGATTAACCAACTAAATGAAGAAATGATGGCTTAACTAGGTACCTTATCCGATGGTTTTATTTAGCACATGAATAGAAGGTTTTTGCTAAGTCCTTGAATCAATCCATAGTTTTCCTAGTGTACCAAAGGAACTGATGGTCTTTCTAGTGACCATGATTCAATGGTTTTGATTTTGTTTAAGTATCCTAATGATCTGATGGTTATGTTTTTTTTGCTAAGTACATCCAAGATTCGATGGGGATGTTTTTGGCCAAGTAAATCCATGATCCGATGGGGATGTTTTTGGCCAAGTACATCCATGATCTGATAGTATTACTATATGTGTTAAATAATCGATGGTTTACCTAGGTGTGCTAATGAAACAATGGCTTGTTTAAATATTTTCCTAAGAGTTATAACGAACTAATGGTCTTGATATAATGGTTAAGTGGTGATGGTTTAATATATCTATCTGCTTCTAAGTGAAATGATATATGGACACAATTCATGTTGCTAATGGCAACCCTACTGTGTTACACTTGATAATTCCATAGTTCTTATGATTTATGAAACCTTATGCTAAATCTATATACAACAAGTGTGTTGATGACTTGTAGAACCCTCTACAAAAGTATTAAAATGTAACTATGTTCTTGCTGGAGGTATTTTGAATGGTCTAAATGGTGTTTAGGCATGACTTGTGCCCTATTGAAGGTGTAATCCTCTTCATCATTTGACAAAGGACCAGTACCATGTGATGTTTTGATAAGGAATATTACATTTCCTATCTTCTGGAGTTGTTACATACTGCTATTTTTGTAGAAACATTTTAGGGATTGTATGTAACTTGATTGATGTAGTCTAAAATCACCCAGTTGGTTTAATTAATCAAGTGAAACCATAATAATGTAGTATCCTATGCCATATAACTATTCCAATTTCAAAATTTGTTGGATAGTAAAATGAGTATTTTAGAAGGGAAATTGGAGTCTATACAATTGATTGTATGCGGGTGCAGGGAGGGTATATCCTTGTCGTCTTGATTCCAAGGTTTTAGATAGTGGTGAAGGACATGTCTATGATGATTATATATGTATATGTCATGTGATTGAGGACAGATATAGTTATACCTCAGATGATAGGGTTGAATACCCTAGTTTCTAGTGTTGTGGCTTGTGTATCAAGGGCGGACTAGGCTGATTGCAGTTTGACTGATATGTGGTTGCAACAAACTCATACTGACAGAGGGGAGGAGATCTTAAGATTCCCACTCTTCGAGATCTTGTACAGAGCTGATTGTGACTTCACAATTGTCAATTGGAAGTTTGAGTGGTATGCCTCAAACTCTCCGGGGCTTAATAAAAATATGTAACTTATCCGTGTAGCATAATTGTTAAGGTTACTTGATGATTCGCATTGGTTGATAACTCTTTCCATGTTTATTGTAATATTTAGATGATGAATAATGTGGTAAGAGAAATCAATTGTACATATAGTGTTAGTACCATCTTTTACTTCAACTATTATGTTTTTATTTACATACTATTTTCTATCAATAAATGTTGTTGAGAGTTATATCTCTTGTTGGGACATGGGTCTCACCTTGTGGGTTACCGGATCTTTTAGGTGATTGTCAGTAGCTTTGTCAAGCCTGTGGCAGCAAGGAGGAGTAGTTGGGAGATTACTAGAGGAAAAAGGTTAGCTAGTTGTCTAGTATGTCCTAGAGTCATCCTTGTACTCTCATGTCTGGGAGGGAAAGTTTTGAAGATGATGTATATAGACTCCATTTTTGGGCAATATGTTGATGTTTGTATATGATGTAAATATATGGACAATGCCTTTTTTATACAGTTTGTGGCTGAGGCCATGGAATAGTTATATATATACATGGTATGGTATTTTCTTTTATACAAGATGTTGGACCTATATGTAAATGTTCTTGGACATGTTTAAAAAGTTTTATTTGGTCTTAACTTTGCATCTTCCTACCAATGTGGTTAATTAGTGATCCATCATATTTTGGCTTTGAGTAATTTCTTTTAGTGTGGCAGGTTGCCACACTTGCGAATGAGCGATTCAAATATGCGCTCAAGGAAGTGTGATCCCCCAACAAAGATGACAATGTGCGAACTCCAAAGCGTGGGAAGATAATGTTTTGAAAAGTGTGATTATTTTCTTGGAGTTGTAAGAAGTTGTGGGGATGGTTTTGACCTATTTTGAGACATAATCAACTACTACAAGAATGCAATAGAATCCATAAGAACAAGGAAATGAACCCATGCAGTCCACATCCCAAATATCAAAGATCTCTACTTCTTTCCAAAGATTGAGGGGATTCTCATTGCTCTTATAAAATTGTCATATATTTGGCACTGATTTCAAGACATGACCAATCTATGGGCATCCTTAAATATAGAGGGCCAAAAGAACCCACATTAGCAGACATTGAATCAGTCTTCTTGAAACCCATGTGGTCCCAAGTTGGACTAGACACTATTCTAGAATAAGAGGCGCTTTGTAAGGACCCTGACCCATGTTTTGGGCTAACCCTATTTGCTTTGATTAAGTAAGGTGTTTATAACCTTAATATAATCCTTCAAGAAGTTTTTATATCATGTGACAAGCTTATGTTTACAGTTTGGTCCCGTTTGGATGATGTTTGAACAATGTTTGCTTGTTTTGGACCAAAGTGCAATTTACCCAAAGTAAGGAGTTATATTGCAATATTTCATATGTAGAGCATACCTTTAGTTTTCTAGCATCATTAGATAGAGAACGATGATGTGGGGCACCTTGTGGAGGGTCTATGTTCCAAGTTTGAGCTTGGTTGGATGATGCTTGTGCTTTATGTGCTAGTTTTGGTGTAAATTGCAAATTACCCAAAGTAGAGGGCCAATATGCAATTTACCAACTCTAGAGTTTTATTTCTTTAGTTTGGCATCACCTAGTACGTGGATGAAGGCTTGGGCACCTTGTTTGGATGATAGTTGAGGAGTGACATCTCTATATGGTTTTTATGCCTTATATGTCACATGTGCTATTTTGTCCTTTAGTGTATCGGGTAGAGCTTGGAGTTTGTATCGATTTAGGGGGTGTGTCGCCCATGGAAGATGACCATCTACATGATACACAACCTAGAGTGTATCACCAGGCCGTTCATGTGGAGTTTGGGTGGCAACAAGTGGCGTTAAGAGCATGAGCAAGTGGCATCTAAGTTTATGTGGTTATGACACCTTTCATTTGCTACCTCTCTCTTCCTTGGTGTATATAACTCCCTTCCTCCTTAAAAAAGTGATCCTTTTCATCCACCTCCTTCCCCTTCCTTTATGGGAAGAGCTTGGGAGCTTTGGGAGCTAAGGAAAACCCCCATGGAGCTTGGGAGGCCGAGCTCCTTGCCCATGGAGATTTCTTGCTCAAGATCCAACCTTAGTGAGTCATGCTTATTTGCTACCTTTCCCTTGTGCTTTCTTCTTCATCTCCTTCCTCCCCTCTTGGACATGGATGGACCCTTGATGAGAGTAGGCAAGGCCGTGGTCCTCTCCCTCTTTACTTCTTCTTGAGCTAAGCATAATAATGGCTTCTTCTTCATCATCATCTTTTGTTTCTTAAGGTGATGATGATGGTGCTGAAGGCATGTTTAGTGCTTTGGATGGATGATCTTCATGGTGAGGAATGTGGGTTTGCTTCTTGGATCAAGAATCTTGATGCCTTTCATTGAGATCCTCTTAATGCGGGTTACATAACTCTTAACCATCTCTATTATTACACTCCTCATATGTACTTAAATTGATTCTTGTCTTTGGATCGATACCTTTTCCTATGATAGTTGTATATGTGGAACTTGAAATCTGATCTAATGGGAATGATACGTTTTATTAATGCCTTTATCTTGTTTGGGATGGTAATAGGTGTCTTTAGGTTGAAGATGACTAACCCGATATACTTTGGTTACCTGATATGGTGTTTTACCCTATATAGAGCTTTGCCCGATATAATACCTTGCCCGATAGGTTATGCTTTGGTTGATGAATTATGAGAAATACCCCTCTCTTGTTTAGTTGAGAGGTGAGCTTAGGATTCCTTGATCCAAAGATGTATGGTGGTGAGTCATTGGGCAAAACCCCTCTCTCACTTAGTTGTTGAGAGGTGAGCCAACTCTCTTGATCTATTAGGGTTTGTGGTGGTCTTGAGGTTGAAGATGACCAGCCCGAGATGTCTTGCTGCCTGATACCATCTTGATGTGAGGTGTATGATATCCCCTTAGTTAGGTCTTGGACGATATGCTAGAAGAGTGTCTATTTGACCCCTTTGATCGATATGAGCCCTTAACCGAGTTGATGTTTGCCCGATATGTTCTCTTGGTTGCCTTGAGCGACATGAGTGGCCATGCCTTATTGGTGAGTCTTGAGCAAAACCCCTCCTTCCTTAGTTGTGAGGTGAGCTCTAGCTCTTGTCCGATATGCTTGAGAATTATGCAATACCCCTCTCTCTTTCTTTAAGTTGAGAGGTGATCCAATGCTCTTGATACCTTGGGTGATATGGTAAGGTTGGTCGTTAGGGTTGTCCAAACCCTAGTCACCTGATATGGTTGGTAGTACCTTTGTGGCTTGTTGCCCTTTATGGTCTCTTGAGTGAGTTTCCTGATATCCCCCTCTTCCTTTAGTTTGGGTTTGGGCGATACAGTAGTATGAGGTTTGGGTGACATAGTAGGTAGATGCCTTGGTGATCCTTCACCCAATATGGTTCTTGGGCGTTATGAGGTTTGCTGCCTAACATGGTCATGTTAGGCTGATCTTTGGTGAGGGCAATACCCTTAAAGGTAGTGCTGCTTGATACCCTATAACCCTTAGGGTGTTTTGGTGTTGTTGTTTTTGTATCCGGATGATATGGCTTGGTATGCTTTGCACGATACCCTTAGATGTGAACCCCTACCCTTGAGTAAGCTCTTGTGCGATACTGAGTATCCCTTTCCCGATACACCTTGGCGAAGGACTTAACCTAATATCTATGCCAACTCGACACACACATTAGAGTCCTTGGTCGATACATCAGTCTTCTATGGTACATGTTGTTGTCTTGCCCGATATCATCAGCCCTATCTCGGTGTAAGCATGATCATGTACATGAGAGCTTGGGTGATACTAGGGTTGAGTGCTTGGCCGATACCCTATATGAAGATTTGATAACTTGACCAATAAATCTTGCCCGATACATGCTTCCTTTTGGTTGGTTACCCAACACATAGAGAGGTTTAGACAAAGCTTGAGCGATATGGTGTTTAGATGATACATGTTGAGAGTTTTGATGGTATGGTATTATATATGAGATCCATATACTCATCCTTATGCAAGTATGCATCCTAGGGTTAGAAGTTTATTGGATTAAATGATATGCATATTAACGATGATCATGATGTTGAGGTATGACGAATAGGTTGTGAGCCTCACTATGATGGTTACCTATGGTTGTTGATGGGTGAACCTTTGATAAAGCTTGATGATAGATCATGGTTGTATGATCCTTAAAGATGAATCCTTAGGGATGGCGTGCATGGTGACATGAGATGTAGGGTATGGTGGGATATCCATGGTATGGTAAAAGTAATGTTTATTGTTTAATATACCATCTAAGACTTTATGATTCATGAGTTCATAATAAAGGATGTTGTTCTAATTCTATAAACCTTAATCTTAATGACGTGTTAATCATGATATGCTCTTTAAAGATTTGTTTTTGGTGATCAAGTTATCTCTTTTGCCATACATCCTAACCATGCAGGTATTATCAATTGAGCTCATAGCTAGGTAAGAGCTATGATGGTTATATGATTATGTGCTTTATGTAGCACTTGGTATATATGTAATATCTGAGTAATGATGATGTGCCTTGTTAATGAGATAACAAGTATCACCATATGATGAGAAAGGTCTAGTGACCTCATAAAGGCTGAAGTGCCTGTTTGAGGTGTTATCCTCTAGTTGTGATATGAGGGATTGCTATCCCATGATGATGTATGATGATGAAGCCTTGAGAGGCAGTAGAATTATGTGATGAACTGAGGGACTGATATCCCATGGCAATATGATGATTGTTGAGGGCATTGAGAATAACGGTAACAGTATGACACAAGATAATAGAATTTAATGTTGTTTATGTTTTATATGGTTGTTTAATACAACTTGGTTGCCCCAACAATCCACTTAAAATGCATTAACTAAATACAGATGAACTTTCATGTAGTTTACCCTGGCCATAGATCCATCATCGTCAGTAGTTGGTGATGGTGAAATGGGTTCTCCTGCGGGTTAACCCGGAGTGCATATTGTTGAATATGTGGGGTTTCTCCTAGCCAAAAATATGATAATTAGAGAGCAACTTTGGTTGTAGACTCAAGATGTGTATAAGAGCATGGTGAACAGGCCCATGGATCAGTTTAATAGAGCATGAATGCGTTCATGGCTCAGGGAGCACGGTGAACTGGCATGTGGCTCAGATATATTAGCGTCGAGACATGTTCCAAGGCGGGCTAGAGAAAGGGTAACCTACGGGAGCTAACCATGTGGCTGAGGCCACTTAAGCAAGATATTGTGGTCCTGCTTTGGATATCATGCACTGACCATGAGGAGGTGAGGTCATGGAGTCTGGCTCTTCCATTGACCTTGTATGGTACTAGCTTTGGGTTTCGCAGCCGAATGTTGGATTTGAGAGGTACAACTCACTTCCTCAGGGCATAATAATTTGTAATCAAGGCATATAGTATCTTTTCTTAGGGCAAATACAAAACATTGGTTGAGGCCTTGGATGATGTAAGCTTTCTCATATGTTCTCTATATACATGTTATTCATATTCCTTCTTGTATAATTGGTTAGTTATTACTTGTTGTTTAAATTGATCTATCTTCTCAGTTATCTATGATAATAATAAAGTTGGTAGAGGGTTATGTTTCTTGTTGGGACTGTGTGTCTCACCCCACTAGTTAATACCCTTTTTAGGTGGACGTGCCTGGTGAGATAAAGATCATGTGGCTGAGATGATATGTAGAGGTATCATACCTAGTGGAATAGATAGTGTCTAGTAGTAGAGTCCTATGTGTCATCCCTATACACTCAGGTCTTCAAGAGAGTTTTCGATGCTTCTCATATGATGATCGATGTATGGTTTTTGGCTTATGTACCTTGATGTAACAAATCAGCATGTGGAACAATTATTTCATGTAATGAGATGATGGGAAATTATGTTGTAGCACCTTGAAAATATGTTATGAAAACAAAGTGTTGGCTTAGATGTAATATGTCTCATCTTATGGTGCTTGTTGTAAATCGGTTTTAATTTCCTGTGGTTTTTTGTAATCCGCCGGTTAGTATGTAATCGTGTTTTGTTTGAGATGGGATGTTTCAAGTGGTTGGTATCATAGCTCTAGGTTCGCCGAGTCTATAGGGATACTAGGACTATGATTAGGATGGTGTCTAAGGTTGGACCGTGACATAAAATATGGTGCATACTACCTAATCTCGGTACTTTATACCCTAGCCAGGTATACAAATATTGAAGATAAAGGTAAGTGTGGAGCCTTAGATTGTTTCTTCTTTGATTACTCTGATCAAGTAGTCATTCTAGAGCAATCTAAAGAGAATAAAAAATTAGGAAATATGACATTAATACCTTCATCATGTTATAAAAGAGGTAAATGAATGCACCATAACCCCTCAATACCTGGATGCTTGGTAATAAAAAGAATAAGTAACAGTTCTACAAAACCTAAATCCATATGAGAATATGATGAGATAAGTTCTTGAAACTGTAATATCAAGAGATATATCTGGAAAAAGATAGAATAACCTATGATAACACGGTAAGTTAAAGCATAAAACTTACACAAGATGAAGAAGATGCCTGAAAACCAAGATAAAGTTAAAAGAAAGAGAAGCACAAGTGATGAGTAAACCAGATGGAACCTGAGATAAACTCAGACCAACCAATGAATGTAAGCAAGAATAAGAAAGTATAAAGTGCAATTCATGATAAGTGAAGGAGAACATGATCCATGTTCAATAAAGAATAAGTGAAGAGTAACGATCTTTTCCACAAAGAGATAACCAAAAATGTGATTTAATCAGAAAAGGATCATGAAAATGATAAAACAACAATAAGGGAAAAAGTGTAATGACATGTAATGGTCTTGATGATTCCTGTGTTGATTGCAAGGAAACCAAGAAGAAACAGGATAAAACCAGATGGAACAAAGTTTAATGATGCATAAACAGTTGAAAAATCATGTAAGGATCAAAGAGAGTGATAATATCCTCCCCTTTGATATGAAATCATAGGTGTTGATGGGGTGATGGGAGGAGTTTGTTCCCTTGTGTTCCTTCCTTTCGAGGAAGTGGCAGTCAAGTGGACCTTGTGTCACTTGATATGTATGCTTTTAGAGCGATCTCTGGTTGGATACTTTGAAAAGTATCAGTTGATCTTGGGCTTTAGTTTCCAAGATGGAGATGCATGTGATAGATGATGATGGTAGGATCCTCCCGACACATTTTGATCTGGTAACGATGGTAGATTATGGATGCTACTCACAAAAACCTTGCTACTTTTCCACTGCATTTCCCACTTTACCCCTACTTGACCTATTACTTCGTCCCCGTCTATATATATGTGAGTGACAGTTGGAGGCCAAGGTTAGCTACTCCTTGTCCACCCCTAGCTCACTCCTAATACTCCATTTTATACCCTATCCATTCCATTCCATTTCACCATTTCCACCACCAAAACCCTAGTTTCCTAGTGTTTTGACCCTATTCCGCCATCATTCCATGCCCTTGCACCTTGGAAGAAGGAGGAGGACGTATTGTAAGAGCTGAAGAGGAGGATTACTCCATCTACACCGAGCTCCATGACTTCTTCCACCTCTTTCTCCTTTCTTTTTCTATTTTGCATTTCCATGAGTAGCTAGGCCCCTTAGGTGGGCTGTCTGGGGCCAAAAATGTTACTTTGATACCATTTTGGGGGGAAATGATATGTAAACATTGCAATTTCTTTTGCTAATGATTGTGTTCTATTTCTGTCTCACTCTTCATGAATTTCTTGTTGGTTTGTGCTTGAAATCACCTAGGAAATTAAAGAAATTACTTATATGTGTGAATTTTTGGATTTTCTCCTAGGTCCAATTCATGGATCCCTAGCTAACCACTCATCTTCCTATGTGTAATCAATTCTCCTAACTCTAGTGGAGAGATCTAAGTATCTACTTTATATGAATTTAGTATGCTTAGCATGGAGCTTTCTTAAGGCTAGAATGTGGGTGATGTGAGGCCTAAAACCTCACTTCCACTCCCATTTCTACCCTTAGCCCCTAATCACCCTAAGATCATCTAACCTAGAAACCTAAGATTGTTTAAACTCTAATTTAATTACACCTAAACCCTAACCCAATTGAGCCAAACAAGGGTAGTAAGGGGTGTTAGGGACTAGTTCCCCTATATACAACCTAGCATATCCATGGCCAGTTAGTAGTTTAGGATAATTCATTATACTCTAGCTTGTTGTTTGGTTTGATAATCTAAATGAAAGCATAATGTTCACATATCACCGCCTAACGCAATTTATAAGTGCATCCCCCAAACAGCCCATACATCCCTATATTGATTTAAAACCCTAATTCTTCTTGCTTAGCTATTGTTAACTTAGTTAGCTCTTTACTTGCTTAGTTATATTCTTGCCTTGTTCTTGCTTTGCTCTTACTAGTTTAGGTCATCAATTTCTCTTTTTCCCTATTTTCTAGCTTAGTGTAGTGTACACATTTTCTTGCCTTCTTTAGTGTAGCTTGCTCATCTTTTTGCTTGCCTTGTCTTTTCTTGCTCAGTAGAATTAACTATCTCGGGTTAACTTAGGTTTTGATCTTATTTTCTTTCCTTTAATTTCTTGCTTGTTCAACCCTTAGTGTAATCAACAATCAACCTTTAAACCCTTCAACCCTAGACTCTGCAATAGGAACCTAGCCTAAGAACTAATCTAGCTCTAGTGCCCCCTTTTATCCATGTGGATCGACCCTATACTTGTCGCTTCCTATACTATGATACGACCCCGTGCGCTTGCGGGTGTAGTGTTTTTAGTAGAAGTTGATGTGCAGGTTTAGGTCCTTATAAATTTTGTAAGTGATCCAACCATGTATCTTAGTCTCATGGGGTACATCTAGTCAAATCATAATTGGTTAGTGTGTGCACCTCTGGAGGGACGCACCATGGATGGGTATCCGGTAGAAGATAGAGTATCCATCTAAGTAACTAGAAAATTCCTAGTGTGCAAGTCTCTCTAGGAATTGACCAAGAAAATGGAGTGGGAAGTGGTCCTATCTGAGTGGCATTGTTGAGCTTATGATATAGTATGCACATGTTCTACCTAGTTATAGTGTAGATGGGGATGAGCTCATTATTCTCATTTGACAAAACACTAGTGCATCCTTTATTTGGTACTACTTGCACTCACTCACAAAGAATCAGAGTTGGGTTAGATGATCCACGTAATCAACAACTTTATGACCTCCTTGCAGACAATCTCCTTCAGAATTGGGTTCATCAGATGTTGAGGCTCGATGGAGGTCTTGTAGTTTTTGACCATATCAATTCAGTGCCTGTATAGGGATTGGCTCACTCCAATCAAAATAGTCATTTTGTAGCCCAATACCTTCTACCTCTTCCTCATTCATGTCAACAACCTATTTTCTTGTTCAACCATGAAATCTGAAATGACAATGAATTGGGTAGAGATTCTTCTCATCTAGGGAGACATATTTTAACCCCTTAGATAGAGATTTTATCTATGTTGCTAAAGTTTCCCTATCTTCTTATTCAATTGTGTAGACCGACATGAGTTTTTTGAATTCATAGGGTCTTCTTCAATGTCATCTATGTGAAAAAGAATCTGCCCCACCTACGCATCATTTGGCTCATGGGTGTTGGGGTCAATGAGTGCTATCTCAAGAGGGTCTTTGAAAGTAGGCTTCACTTGTCACAATTGATCTGTCTTGTTAGTACAGTTGAGGACATTGTTCTTGGAAAGAGGGACCCTTTATACTTCCAAAAACCTTGAAGTTAATTGTGTATGTCTCCTCAAGTCTCAATGTCAAGATTCCTACTTTGACATTGATTAAGGTTGTAGAAGTTGTAAAGAACGGGTGCCCAAATATGAGAGGATATCAAAGATTCTCCTTGATATTCATAATGATGAAAAAACATGAGCAATATGGTTTAGAACCCACTCTCACATGGATGTATCCTATAATTCCTATAGGGGTGGTCATAGAAGAGTCAACAAATCAAATTATGATTATGATGGGAAGGGTCTTGGTGGTGAAGCCCAGTCTTTTGCACAAATTGTAGGACATGCTATAAATGTTTTTCGTGAGATCAGATGGACCCTTTCCCATGTAGAATCCCCAAAAAAGCAAGAGATGTTGAAAGATCCAGGGTCTTTGAGTTTTTTGGGCATCTTGCTTTGGTTGATGTCTGATGTTATCTGTGATAGTTTTATAGTTTCAAATTCCAAAGTTAGGTAATTGTGAGTGAGAAGAGATTTGAAGAATTTGGTCCATGAAGGAATTTCGTCTAGAGAATCAAGGAAGGGGATATCAATGTGTGGCTTCTTTATTTCTTCTGTGGATATCATGAATCTTGACTCAAATGTGTCTAGAATAAATAGCTCTGGTAAGGGACATTTGATTTGTACACAAGAACCACTAGGATGGAATGAGTGGTTGGGGTAGTTCTTAGGTGCCTTCTCAGTATTGGGTATGTTTCTCATCTTTGGAATATATGTATCACTTTTTCTTGGTGTTTCAACCATTAGTTCTATAGGTGCAACCATTAGTTTGGGTTCATCATCATCATCACCATATTCAAGAACCAACATGTTATTGTTGACTAGGGCCGGTGTTTCTAGTAGGGAATAAAACTCAAAATGGGTTGTTACCGCCTTCATTGCTCCTCTTAATGCTTAGGGTTATTTTTGGGCTTACCCACAAATGAACTTTCTAGAGGGTGGATGGCTACAACTATCTGTGCGAGTTAAGTCTCCATGGATTGTCATAGGCATGTTGGCTCACTGGTATCTTTTTAATAGTATCTAACAAACTTTGATCGTTGGAGGTATGTATGCTCTATTGGTTGTCCTGGCCTAGGAAGTTATCCTTATTGATTATAGGGTTTTTATCCTGGATCATAGTGGCTAACTTCGTTGAAGTTTTTGCGGTATTTTCCATGATTGTAGTTATTCTGGTGATAGTTCTAATTTTATCACAAAACCATGAGGACCCCAAACTTTGGTTGGATCCATGCTTGAGATGATTAGCATTTGTTTCTCTATATGGATTCCCATACTAAAATCCAAGATGATTACTGCTTCTATTTGGGTAGTACCAGCGATGTGATGGAATGGAGTTGACAACATTAACTTCTTCAATGATTGGGATGTTGTTGAACTGAGGCTAGTGCACGTTCATTGTGGCTTGATAGAGTTGATTGTACACCAAACTTGTGTGCCCCTCTACACTATAAAATTAGCATACCTCTTGGGATGCCTTTGCTTAGAAGGAAGGTGGGCCTTTTTTTCATATCTTTGGAAAGATGATTTGAGGTTGTCTTATTCAAGGTCAAGTGCTTTAAAGGATTCAACAATTGCCTTTTGATTAGACTTGTCCTCATCCATAGAGAATTTGGGAACTCCCTTCTTGCAAGACAAACCCTAATTGGCATGGTTCTCTACTCCTCTACTAACCACCTTCTATGTGTTGTCAAAACTTTGCCACATGAAGTCTTCAATGGAAGTGGCATCTAGGAACTATCTGATGTCACCATCAACTCCGCTTTATAATTGCTTGATAAGTTGTGAAGGGGGAATGTCATGATGAGAGAATTTTCCTAGTAACTCCTTCAAACATTCCCAGGATTCAACCAAAGACTCAGAAGGTTGTTTCACAAACTGGGTGATTTGCTATCAGAGTTGGTAGGTGAATGAGGGTGAGAAGAACTTCTCCAAGAACTTGTTTTGCAAATCTTCCCAAGTTATGATGTTGCGACCATCTAGGGAATTCTACCACACCATAGATTTGTTGATGAGGATCTAATAGAATAACCTTAGTTTCATTACCTATTTGGACACACTAGATTGCTTGCTCAATCCATAGAGGCCAGTGAACTTCTGCATGCGGTCATGTGCATTCTCACCATCGCATCTTGCAAAACTTTTGTTTTGTATCATCATCACTCATTGGATCTTGATTTCAAGGTTTTGAGCTTTTATGGCTGGTTGGATCATGGGGTTGCAAATATATAAAGCTTTGGTCATAGAGAACTCCCTTAGTTCTCTCTGTCATTTTGCTTCTTGTTGTACCCATACCAAAAATCAAATGGATATTGTGATCATGGAATCAACAAAAAAGCAAGAAAATGATAAATTGATAATGATTGGAGTCTCCATCCGATTTTATACGTAATTCAAGGAAAAACAAACTTGTGATTTCAATCAGCTGGAAAACACATAAAAACCTATTTTTTACTCCTCCCAAGGATAGATAAGAAAGTATGCATAATTTAGAGATCAGATTCAGCGATCATGTTATGAGTGAGGAAGGTGCTAGCACCCTTATCTTTCCCAATAATGGCATTGTAACCTTTTTGTCATTTCGGATAAAAACATCAGTAATGAATGTTATTGTTAAGAAAAATGGTGGAAAATATGATAAAAAGGTGATTTTTTGTGTTTGTGGACCTTTAGGACTAGATACAACTATGGCTTTCCCATAATTTCCATCAAGGTCCTAGTTTTTATGTGAGATATGGTCCCAATTGCCTCTAGACCTCCCACGGTGTAGATCCATCATTGGTGGTTAGGACCGATGCATAGGAAGAGAGAGAGAGGTGAGAGAGATTCAATAGAGAAAGATTAGATCGTTGAGATAGAGTGTGCAAATAGGAACAATTATGAACATATTAGAGTAAGAAATAGTTCTAGATATGGATATAACAAGAAATTAATAGTTATTGTTGTGCAACCTACTGGTGTTAGCAGAATAGTTGGTGTTAAAGGAAGGATCCTCTAATCACTTACAGAAAATAAAAGAGAGAGTAATCATTTTTTTGGCTTCAAGAGAGATGAGAGGGGAAATACATTGGGGTGTGGGTCTATTTATAGGTGGATTTTTGGGTTCAAGGTTTGCAACTAGAAGAAGATTCTATAAGAGGTAGAGGATCGCATTGATGCATCACGATGAGTGGTTCGCAGATCAAGACAATCTGCAATGTGTCACTGGAGGATTTCTCTTATCCGCCCAGTGGTCGGGGATGGATAAAGTTAGTTTTCTAATTTTATGGACATTTTAGGAATGTTCTGGAGAAAATTGTAGAAAAAGGTGAATATCAAATAGAAGTCAAATAAAATAATAAAGGAGAGAGGAAATGTATTATTTAGAATTATCCTTCATTATTATCCAAAAGATATGTATTTTTGTGTGGATAAAGGCAATCAAATTATCTATGGGAAAAAGAGAATATTTAATTCAAGATAACTCAACTTGACAATTTATGAAAACATGCTTGTAAAAGGTGACTATAATGAGCAAATTTCACTCAGGTCCAAATAAAAGATTTTATTTGTATAAACCTTGAAGTGGGTAAAAGTGGGTGAAACGGGTTGGAAAAAATAGCCAAAATGTGAAAAATTTTGGAAAAGGTGGAAAAAGGGTAAAATGTGGAAATTTTGGATGAAATATGTCATTAGCTTGAGAATTAACATTTAAGCATGATTTTTGCAGAGTGACAAAAAATTGGGTGCTAACAGTTTGTAGATCTCAAGGCAAGGTTCAAGATTAGAGCAAGAAATGTAGCTTGAGCCAAGTCTGGCCCCCATTTTTTGTTACAAAAGGCCAAAAAGGTTGGTCATGCCAAAGATGTTCTAACAAACCTTGTAGAAGTTGAAAGGGTAGGTGATGTCTTTTCCTTCTAAGGATGAATTAGTGAGGAAAGTATGGGCATAAATTATTCTTCGAGGACAAGAGCAACCCATCACTTAGGTAGTTTCCTATGTCTGACCAATCATTCATTCATCTGAAGTTTTGATGAGCCTTAATAGATTTATCAGTCATAAAAGTGACTCATGTCATTGCTTTAGTTCTTAAACTAATACATATCTAATTCTTCCACTAACTCACGCCCTAGTGAGAAAAGGTGGATGTTAAAAAGTGGACGTAATTTGTGGTTTATCAGATATATTAAGATCAGGAGTCTGTAATCATTGAGAATCATGGCAAGTGCTCTAATGTAAAAAGATTTTGAAAAGTAGTCTTCTTCTCTCTTCTCTTTCTACACATTTAAGTTTTATTGATTTCCATTTTTTATAAATAGAGGAGTGCACCAAATTAGGGTTAGGACCACAAAACTAAAAAGGTGAAATTGGGTAAGTTTGCCTATGTGAAAATAGGGATTTGATTGCTCGATATTGAGCATTGGGGCATCATACAAATTCCTAAAGAACGTAATCTTTATGGCCAATGATTGTGCTGGTTAATTAGCTACTCCCTAGAGTATGTATGTTCTTTGTAGAATAAAGTACATTGGAAGAGTGTTAAAAGGTTGAAATTGGGCATCATGTGATCCTCCAGTGTTAAGGTAGCCTCTATGATGTGTTCCTCCATTGGTCCATCATCTGTCAATTCAATTTTTGACAAACGATTATCCCTGACTCTCTAGTTATAACAACAATTATCCTTGACTCGCTAGTTCTAACTTGATCTAATCCACCTTATTTTGAACCACTAAGAAAGGATCAATAGATACGACAATGATAGCATATGTGATAATCTACAAGCTCCTACCTGATGTAGGGATAAAAATCTTGATATATGATCAGGGCATGATTGGTGTATTTTGATTCATAATCTTTGATCTTAAAATATTTGGAAATATGTGTGTTGAACTGGTTCACTAGGGCCCAAAAGATTTGGAAATATGAGCATGGTTAAATTTTGGGTCATGATCTGGGACCATAGACTGATTTGGAGATGAGTGCATGGTAAATTTAGTTTTAGGTCATGATCTAGGACCATAGATTGGAGTACAAAACATATATCTAGATTAAAAAAGTGTTCAACATAGATAAGTTTGGGAATAAGAAAAAATTCCAAATTGAAGGTGGCCTTAACTACCAATGATTGTATCACTCAATTATCTAACTTTTAGAGCATCGGCTAGCTATTCGAAGAGTTCTAGGTTGCTTGCTAGGATACCAAAAGCATTGTCTTGGTAGTTTAGTTCTTAGAACATGCTCAAGATGGATAAAATTTAGAACCAAACATATACCATGGGTTAATATGGCCTTCACAACCAATGATTGTAGTTGGTTGGTCATTTGTTCCTCAGAGCATTCACCACTCATGTAGGATAGAGTTCATGGGAAGAGTGCTAAAAAAATAAGAGTGGGCATCAGGTGATGATCCAGCAATAAGGGGGTCTCCAAAACGTGTTCCTCCACTGGTCTATAATATGTACCTAGAGTGTCGACGACGAATTATCCGTGACTCTCCAATTATTACTTTATTTGATCAGACTAGTTGTGATCAACATCCCCGTTAGGAATGCTTCGTTCTTGAAGTGATATTGAGTCATATTATATTTGAATATATAAGGCTCTTGTTGAACTCTTAAAAGAACGATTGATAGATATGGAAATGGAATCATATGATCACTTGGAAGATCCAACCAGATGTAAGAATAAATAGAGTATCAGGATGTCATTCAAAGAGTCCCATGTTTCTTGTTAGGACCTTCAAAAGTATAGTCTTATATGCTCTACAATAGTGCTCAATAGGACCTTCAAAATGTATAGATCAATATTTCTTCCTCAAAGCATTTCCTATTTTCTAAAAGTGATCAAGATAGATAAGGTTGGGCATTAGACAAGTTTTCTACATTCAAGGTGGCCTTTCTGACCAATTATTGTATCAGACAACTACATGTTCCCTATAACATCTCTTGAATATGGGATGGTTCAGTGTGATAAGTGTGAGATTGTCCTACTATACATAGGGTTTGGTCGAGGTGCCTTCTATTGATAGAGATTTTGTAAGGAGTGACCTCTCAAATGCAAGGTTCTATCAGGTGTTGCCTACTTGAATGTAGGGTTTGAGTTCAAGGAGACACCTATTCAGGATAGGGCTTGAATATGGATGCCTATTTAGGATAGGACTTGGTTCATGAAGAATGCCTATATAAGATAGGACACATTAGATTTGTCAAAGTCAGTTGATGTAAGCCTTTTCATAATAGGGTTTTAGCATAGATTTCTATCTGAGCATAGGGCTTTGATATGAATACCTACCTGAACATATGATTCTTTGTCACGAAGTTGGAATCCTAATCCCATTAACCAAATGAATATCAAAGAAAACATGCAAAAGTGTGAAATTCTTAGCATACATGAACATATAACAAGATAAAAGCACCTACATAATGTCAACAATCCACATGTATTATTAAGCAAAATTATTTTGTTACAAGATTTCAATTACAAATTCAAGAGTCAAATTATACAAGTCTGATCATGTACACTAGGGATCTTACAACAAGTACACCTGACATAGCTCACCAAGCCCATCACATCCTATCCATATTTGAACCTATAAAATACATAAAACAAGTGGGTCAACATACGAGGTGTTGAATATAGGGATGAAAGATACATATATATAAGCTTTACATAATTTGAAAAGATTTGCCTGAGTAGAGAATAAGAATAAACAAGTTAAGTATTTAGCCAAAATGAGAGCTTGTATTTTATGTCATTTTACTCCAATTATACCAAAAATATCATATATCATTAAACCTTTGACCAACTTCCCATCAGAAGGGTCTGTAAGGGTGCTCAAGATTAGCTAACCCTTTTATACGAGAGGGACCTCAAGGATATCACCAATAGATAACCCATTTATTGACATGGTCTTTCCTATCTTGACAACTCAAGTAGGACGCCTAGCCTTGTGTCCTTACCCCAAGAATATAGGTAGGTGCACAAGGTTTGTATAATGGAGTTTCTATATTATGTTTCAAGTTATAAAGCAACAATAACGAGACAAACATCAAGCATGATACTAGACTATGACATGGCAATATCTAAGCAAGTAAAAAAGCATACATGTGTCACATTTCAAACAAGAAAGCAATAGTCATATAACTACTAAAGCCCATACCTGATTCAGAGTCTTCATAATTATTATGGACATTCTAGATCACTATCCATCACCTGATTGAAAACAAATTAATCATCATTAATATATTGACCATAATTATTAGTAGTATTTAGGTTTAAATTAGGGTTTTGACCAAACCTAGGTTCAAACTGACATTAAATGTGTGTCCTCTATTTTTTTAGTGATCAAGAGGTCATACTCAGGGACTAGTCCAATTTTTATAGTTTTCTTATGCTTGATCTATTTTCCATTATTAAAATGAGGTCAAAAGAACTTGTTTACATTTTAATGAAAATGAAATAATATTGAGAAACATGCTCATATCAAAGTTCATTCATGGGTCCAACCATTCTTATACTTCTACAATTTACTCAAAATTGATATCAACTGGATACAATTTATTTCAATTAATAAGCCCTAAATAAGATTATTAGCATCTAAATAGAACATAGTCAATCAATGTTCTTCAAAATCATCATATAGGGATTTTCAATGAAGGGGATTTTTTTTTTACTCTGGAGGTATTTTCCATGCATTTTTCTGATGCACAGTTGATTAACTAAGAATTCTATAAGATAATGGGTATTAACATGGCTTTAACTGGAAAATTACCTTTTCAAATATCACGGGCTATTAGACTTGGTTTTTGTGTGGCCCATATTGAAGCAAACTGTAGCTAGAATGCAAACCCAGACTCACCCTAGTTAGGTCATGCTTTAGATCTATGAAGTGAAGGATCCTACGGCCCACTAACTAGCTAGCCACCATACCTCACAGATGCGATCTAGGTTCATCGTATCACCTTTGAATACTAGCCCTCATGATCATCCCCTTATACAAAATAGGGCGTAGTCACAGAAATGATCTCCAGCCAGCATCAACCATGACTCTGGTCATGCTAGCTTGAGTCTCTCTCAAGAATCACCTTTGTGGTTTGGGGTAGGAGAACGACATTAGAATTTCACATTGTGGGGGGCTATGAAGCTTTGATGTCACACCTCCTTCTAGGATTGTGGCAGAGGATAGGCAAGGTAGAAGGGGCTTTTATCCCTGGTACCCTGACTCGACTCTTTCTACTATGAAAATCTATGTGGAGGCTTGAGAATCTAATCGGTGCCCTCCAAATAGAGTGGGAAATGCTAAAAGATTTGGCTCGACCTCACCTCCAAAATTTGCGAGTTTGGGCTCAGACACTAGAAGGACGACCTCCATAAAGCCAGGATGCCCCGTCTCAATCTTTCCCATGTCTGTGCAATTTTCCCCATCCTTTAAAATGTCTCTTGACAACCTCTTCTTCACTCCCCTTTCGCATGTGAGAGATGATAAAGCAAAAGGTGAGGAGAAGGGCTATAGTATCTCACTACAGTGGGTCTCTATAATTGAGTGAGGGGTCAATGGTTTTGGATTGTTTTATAGATCCCTAGTATGTGAGAAAAATATCCAATGATTGCCCCACCTTCATCAAATTGAGACTACAACTCAATCATGTTATGTTCATCCATTTTTGAAAGGTTAGGAATGACCTGATCCCTAGACATTGGGTACCAGAACCCATGAATATAAAGAACTATATAATATTATAGGGGCATCTCAACTTTTCTCTATTACTATTGAAGCCTTACTCATTTGATCAAAATATCTTTTACTTTCACACTTGTACAACTTTGTTTTGGAACCTCATTTATTCATGAAACTCAAGATATATATTCACAATATCCTAAAGTATATTCCTTTTAAAATTGGGGCTCAAAGTATAAAGTTTTTCTAGTTAATTAATTCCTCCAAATAACATCATAGGTAGGGTTAGTACGGTCAAATAAAAATTTCAAATTATCTACATTTGTATCCAAAGAACCTCAATAAATGTGGTATGATCATGATGTATCTTGAAAATCATCTCAAGCCATTCATATTCATCATCAATGAATCTCTAACCATAATACTCAATTCGGTTAGCAAAATTTATTCATCACAACCGGATTCCATTAGGTGTCCTGATTATACTCCACATTTCTAATAACAGTTTTGGGTGAAAAGAGTCCAGATTGAATAATGAATTCCTCAACTTGGGGTCAAGTGTGTATATATCAATTATGATCATAAAATACTATATTGGATCTCTAAACCCTAAAATTGGGGTCATTATATTCACCCCACCTTATATGAAATTTCATTCTCAAAATTCAATTGATGACAAACTCAAGATGAAATGAAAGAGTTCATAGGTGTCAAGACCATTATAGTTATGGATGCATCCTAAGTTGTCATATTAGGGTGCAAATATTCTTGGGTGTACCTACCTATATATAGGACGAAGCATCATTCAATAGTTGATTCACAACATGATGTTTTAGTATTTTAGGATTCACATCCCTCATCACCCTAACAATAAGAGTTTGTTCAACATATGATATTGAGAAGATTATCCTCAAAGTTTCATCTTTCACCCTACTCACCTGTGTAAGGTGATATTGAGTTTTCAAATCATCACTTACTATAATTATCACACTTAAGATCATTAGTGTGGTTTATGATCAAGAACATACTACATTTTCCTCATTAAAAGGAAAATGCCTTCATTTTTGCGTCAAGGTTTCACCCCATTGTGTGAATTATCACCAAGAAGCATAGATTAAGAATGGTTGCAGTAAGCACTTTATCTTTATGATCATTTAATCTATTATCCAAAGATATCTTTACTTCAAGTTCATGACTTTGAACATATAACTTTCATGTATTGCATGTATTCATATTAGGTCAAGCTTGTAAGAGTGACTTGTCCTATATACATATATATTAAATTTTAACTTGAGTGAGGTTATTTCATGTACCAAACATCATCCGAGGAAACACATTATCGTCAACATTGATGTTTCATAATTATCTCACTTGTATCTAGAAAGAGCTCCACGAGCTCAATCCACCCAAATTCAAACCTCTTTATGACCAACGAGACATGCTAACCACAACCATATACCCATAAAAAAATTTCTACCCAACTTCTAAAACAAGGGAAACTGCTAGATTCATCCACATAGAACCACTAAACCAGGTATGAGGCTCTTCATGAAGATTAAAAATCATGTACGTAATCTTAGGGTCTTGGGATATCCCATCACCTGCATAGCAAACACCATATGTTCACTTATCTCTTTCTCTAGGGTTAGATCTTTCCATAGGAAAAATAGGGCTCAACATTTTTAAGGAAACCACACACTAGGCGACTCAACTCATTTACTTAGATGTAGTCTATCTAGGGACACATCATTATGACATTTCATATATTTTGTAGGTTATGTACTCATACCTTCTCCCGTGTCGGGTCGACTCAGATCAAGAGGTCGTCCTTTTTGTATGTCCCATGTTAGAGGCCCTTCTTTGTAAAGAGATTGAGGCATGTGTCGGTCCCAAACCATATATTACTAACCATATCTCGATATGTATAAGACTAAACATAAGCAAGCATGCCAACCCATAAGCTATGTTTAGCACATCAAGCAAGTCATGTGTATCATACATGGTGCTAGGTTTAGATAGGGTTGCATGGTCAAACTCACTCATATCATCAAAGCATACTTGACCCTTCCAAACACAAACTTAGGTCATCATGAAGCAACTTGTATCATCAACATCAGAATCAATGTTGATATAAACATCATTTTCATCATCATCATCATCCACTTAGGTCATCTAGGCTACTTACTAACCTAACCTTTATCATGGCTCTAGACAACTCTAGAGACTACAACTATCATCTATACACCCTCATCTAGACTTGATGTTACATATATTTCTCTTAGGTTACATGGACACTCACTGCCTTTCTATGGGTGGTAACATTTTCATATGTAGACATATACTAATATTTGAAATAGGTTTTCTTCAACATCGAAACTGGCAATGAAAACTATTGTACCGCATTCTAATAAAAAAATGAGTTACCACACTCATAAGGTAGTCTAGTACCTTGACATGCACAAAACTAGAAAGAATGTGGTGCACACCTTTGTAGCTACCCTAAGCACATGTTACATAGATATATCTAGGGTTTACAACCATAAGCTCTCCCTCTTCTCACCCTTTTGAACCTGCATCCCATACTATAAGACTAAAAGATGAAAAAAAAAGGTTTTAGGAATTACACAAGTGTACACTTAGCTCTAGAACATCTAGGTTCTAACCTAGAGGATAAATCATCTTAGTCTGCTAAGGACAACTCATTAAGTTTCTGAATGATATGTAAGGTTCAACTTATATGTGTTTAATGTGAGTAATGTTTTATGTAGTTATTATCCATTCTCTGATACCATCTGTCACGAGGTCGGAATCCCAATCCAATGAACCAAATTAATATCAAATACAACATGCAAAAACATGAAATGATTAGCATACATGAAGATATAACAAGATAAATGCACCGACATAATCCCAATCGTCCACAAGTATTATCAAGCAACATTATTTTATTACAAGATTTCAATTACATATTGAAGAATCAAATTGTACAAGCCAGCTCATGTATACTAGGGATGTTACAACAAGTACACCTAACATAGTTCACCAAGCCCATCAACTCCTAGTCATATATGAATCTATAATATATGTGAAACAAGCGGGTCAACACACAAGGTGTTGAGTACATGGCTAAAAGGTACATATATATAAGTTTTACATAATTTAAAAGGATTTTAGAAGTAAACGAAGAAGAATAAATAAGTGAAGTATTTAGCCAAAATGAGAGCCTACATTTGATGTCATTTTACTCCAATCATACCAACAACATCATATATCATAAGGCCTTTGACCAACTTCCCATCGGAAGGGCATGTAAGGGTGCGCAAGATTAGCCAACCCTTTTATATAAGAGGGACCTCAAGGCTATCGCCAAGAGCTAAACCTTTTATATACATGGTCTGTCCTATCTTGATAGCTCAAGTAGGATGTCCAACCATGTATCCTTACCCCAAGAATACAAATAGGAGCACAAGGTTTGTCTAATGGAGTATTTATATTGTGGTTCAAGTTATAAACAACTATAATGAGAAAAACATCGAGTACAATACTAAAATACTACATTAAATATCTGAGTAATCAAACAATCATAGATATGTATCACATGTCAAACAATAAAGGCATAGTCAAATAACTAGTAAAGCACGTACCTGATTTAGATATTTCATAATATCATGGACAATTTATATCATATCCATCACTTGATTGATAACAAATTAATCATCATTTATATATTGACCATCATTATTAGTCGTACTTAGGTCCAAATTAATGTTTTGACTGAACCTAGATTCAAATTGAGATTACATGTGTTTTGGTATTTTTCTACTGACCAAGAGGCCATACTAAGGGTCTGGTCCAATTTTCATAGTTTTCTTATGCTTGATCTATTTTCCATTATTAAAATGAGGTCAAAAGCACTTGTTTACATTTTAGTGCAAATGAACTAATATTGGGAAACATTGCTCATATCAAAGTTCATTCATGGGTTCCAATCATTCTTATACTTCTACAAGAATTCACTCAAAATTTATATCAACTAGATACAATTTATTTCAATTAATAAACCCTAAATAGGAGTATTAACATATAAATGGAACATAGTTAGTCAATTTTATTTTAAATCCTGATAGAGGGATTTGGTAGTGAAGGGGATATTTTTCTGGGTCTAGGGGTATTTTCCATGCATTTTTCTAGTACAGAGTTGATTTGCTAAGATTTTTGTAAAATAATGGATAATAACATGGTTTTAACTGGAAAATTACCTTTTGGGATATCTTGGACCATCAGATGTGGCTTTTTGTGGCCCAGATTGAAGCAAACCCTAGCTAAAATGCAAACCCATACTCACCTTAGTTGGGTCATGCTCCATATCTGTGAAGTGAAGGATATGTGCAGCCCACTCACCAGCAAGACACAATACCACACACATATGATGAGGGTTCATCAATTCGCCTTTGAATACTTGTCCTCTTAATCATCCCCTTCTACAAAACAAGGCACAATTGTAGAAAGGGTCTCTGCCCAGCTTCAGTTATGACTTTGGTCATGTTGGATTGAGGTTCTCTCAGGATTTGCCTTCATGTTTGTGGTAGGAGCATGATGACATGGTTTCATGGGGTGGGGCTATGAAGCTTGGCCACTGCACCTCCATCTGGAATGGTGGCGGATGACAAGCAAGGTAGAAAGGGCTTTTGTCCCTAGTACCCTGAATCGACTCTTTCTATGACAAAAATCTATGCGAAGGCTCAAGAATCTCACCAAAGCCCTCTAAATAGAGTGGGAAATGCTAAAAGCTTTGGCCCGACCTCACCTCTAAAAGTTGTGAGTTTGGGTTCAGACGCTAGAGGGATGGCCTCCATAGAGCCCAAGAGGCCTTGTCTTAAGCTTTCCCATGTTTGCATGATTCTCCCCATTCCTCTATACTGCATCTTGATGACCTCTTCTTAACTCCCTTTTCACCTATGAGATGCTATGGAGAAACAAGTGAGGAGAAGGGCTACAAACTCTCACTATCGTGGGTCTCCAACATCGAGTGAGGGGTCAATGGGTTCATATGTTTCATAGATCCCTTGTTTCTGAGAAAAATATCCAGTGATTGCCCCACCTTTATCGGATTGAGACTACAACTCAACCTTATTATGTTCCTCCATTTCATAGGATAGGGATGACCTGGTCCCCAAATCAATGGCTTCCATAGCCTATCTATATAAAAGATTGTGTTAGGGGTATCTCAACTTTGCTCTATTATTATTGAAAACTTATTCATATGATGAAAATATCCCATACTTCCACACTAGTGTCAGAACCTCATTCATTCATGAAACTCCAGAAATATATTCACAATATCCTAAAGTATATTCCTTTCAAAATTGGGCCCAAAGAGCAAATTTTTTCTAGTGAATTAATTCCTTCAAATAATGTCGTAGGCAGGGGCAGTCAGGCCAAATAAAATTTTCAAACGATCTGCGATTGTATCAAAACAACCTCAATAAATGTAGTATGATCATGATGTAACCCAAGAATCCTCTCAAGCCATTCATATTCATCATTAATGGATGTCTAACCACATAATACTCAATTTGGTTAGTAAAGTTATTCTACACAATTGGACTCCATTAAGTGTCTTAATTATCAACGGTATTTCTAATAACACTTTTGGGTGAAAAAAGTCCCACAATTGAATAATGAATTCCTCAACTTGGGATCAAGTGCGAATATATCATTTATGATCATCAAATACTATATTGGATATCTAAACCCTAACATCGGGGTCATTACACTTTTGTTCAAGAGGGATTTCAATTCATAATAGTGACTAAAAGCATGGGCCTACTTGAGTGTAGGGCTTAAACTAGAGTGAATGCCTATATGAATAATGCTTAATCAAAGATGCCTACTAGATGTAGGACTTAGACTAAAGGAAATGCCTATTCCAGATATGTCTTGGGACAATTTTCCTACCAAATGTAGGGCTTAGACCAGAGGAAATGCCTATTTGAGATATGTCTTGTGGATATGTCGTCCTGAATGTAGGGATTGAATTGTAGGGAAATGACTATTCCAGATATGGCTTATGGAGATGCCTACCTGAATGTAGGGATTTCAACAATGGTGCCTATCTAAGAGTAGGTATTAGACTATAGAAAAGGCCTATCTAGAATAGGACTTGAGAAGGTGGCTACCTGAATGCAGGGCTTTCAACAAAGGTGTCTATCTGAGAGTAGGGCTTAGGCTAGAGGAAATCCCTATTATGAAAAGGCTTGAGGAGGTGAATACCTAAATGTGGGGCTTGAATTGAATGGTGTGCCTATTTGGGTTAGGGCTTGGGGAGATGTTATATTGAACGTAGGGCTTTTAAATGGATGTCTACCATGTTATAAGACTTTGTTGGGAGTGTGCATATAAGATAGGACTTGAGATGATGCCTACATGAATGTAAGGATTTAACAAAGGGAGTTTCCTACTCATGATAGGGCTTTCAAAAGATGATATTCCTATTCAGGATAGGGCTTAAAAGCATGGATGTATCAGGGTCAATCTAAATAATGAGCTTTTAAATTTGAGTAGTATAGACCACAATCCATGATTCAAGATCTAGATGATAGTTAGGGCTCAGGGGTGACCAAGAGACTAATTTGGGAGTTCCTACATGGTGTAGGGGTAATATTGTGTAGATGCCTACCTGAACATAGGTCTTTGAGAAATGAAATGCCTATTCTAGATAGGGCTTGAGAGCAGGGGTGCCTACTGATAATATGTCTTAAGTATAGGTGTCTGCCTAAGAGTAGAGCTTTTTGGTTAGGAGAAAGGTGTCTATTCATGATAGCTCTTGTGGTATAGTTTAAGGTCTTAGTCCAGGACCCAAAAAGGTTTGGAGATGCAACATGGGTTTGGTTCTATTTTAGGTCATGATTCAAAACCATAAAAGAATTTTGAAATATAAAGCACTTGGTTGGTCCAGTTTTAGGTCATAGCCCATGACCTAGAAAGATCGGAAGATATGTGATTTGTCCAGTCTTTAGTCATGGTACAGGACCTAGAAAGAGTAGAAGATACATGATCGGTCCAGTCTTAGGTCATGGTCCAAGACCTAGAAAGATTGGAAGATATGTGATTGTGTCCTGTTTTAGGTCATAGTCTAAGATTCAATTGAGATTGGAAATTACCATATGCAGAATCGATCATGGTTGAGGATGCCTAGAAGGGTGTAGGACTTTTACATCGAGGAAAAAGCTCAAGTAGGTGTGCTTCCACCCATTACATGGTTGATGACTTTGGGTCATGCTTGATCTGTGAAGTCTGATACATGTTTTATTGACATTTGAATTCCTTAGTTTCAGTTGTTCTTAAGGTAGGAATGTATTTACAAAAGATTTGATGATGTTATAGTATTGAATCAAGTTCCAACACATCATTTAGGTTACTTTAGTGATGTGGCCCTGATGTTGCAATTTTATAGGTTTTTTGGTGGTCTTGTGTAGGCTGATCAGTGCATCTTGATCGAAGGTAGAGTCTTGAAACTGCTTTGCAACTGTCATCGGTAGATGATGTATCATGATTCTTATTCTATGAGAAGAGTGTTATAAGGATACATGAGCTCATTGTAGATGGGTTTCATCTCTATAGAGTTTTTAGACCAAATGTCTATTGCTATATAGTATCTATTGTGTCGAGAGCACGCCATGGGAGGCCATGCTAACCGATAAGAGGTAATCCTCATTCATGGGTTGTTGTTTGTCTTGGAGAGTAGGTAAGATTTTTGTATGTCGGGAGATGATGTAACTTGTAATACCTTTTCTTGAAGACGTATACAAGTGTTTTTGGAGATAGATTTGAGTTAGACTTTGTCTCTATACTGAACATTTCATCTTATCTTTGATGTCTGCAATCTTCTACCTACAGTTCCCTATGAACTCTACTGGTGGAGATATGTCATGATTGTCAAAGGGGACCTTCATGTTGTTGGAGTGATTTGTAATACTAATGCAGAATGGGCCACTATCATTTGAGATTACCCTTCGTCATTAGTCTTTGTCAAGGCAAGGGGTTATCATGATTTGAATTATGGTGGAAGCATTTTGCCCCCATTATTTTGTTTCAATAGCTTTGAATTCTTCCTTTGACATTAATGTGATCATGTTATTCAGTAAGAAGTTGTTTTGAAATTTTTGATTCAATTTTTTATTTAAATATCATGGTTTTTAGAGTATTATGTTGACGTTTACCATGGAAGGTGTTAGGGTTTGAACCTTGGAGGGTTTTTATTGTTTTTTGTCTGTTTCCTTTGGGATTAGGTCATTGGTCAGTATTGATGTATTGTAGATTGAGACCCCTTTGGTGGTTTGGTGGTAACCTGTGTTAGTCAGGAGACCTGTCATGAGATGCAAGGGGTAGATTATGTAAACATTGTATCTTATTTGATGGCCAATGACAACTACCCTTCTCACCCTACTTTCCACTTTTTTGTACTGAAGTTTAAGGTGATTTGAGAATCCAAGCATGTTTAAGATTGCCCAAAGTTTCTATGGATTGGTTGGTTCTTCCCTCGTGATGATCATATCTAGATGTAGCACTGATGTGCATCATTTACGCAACAATTCACTAGGGGTTTACTTCCTAGAGTTTAACCTTCTTAACGGCAAAAAAACCACTTAAATAGTTGGTTAATTTATTAGTATAGAAAGGATTGATTCCATGGAACAACATGTTAGGATTGGATTTTTTAACCAGATTCACTTTGAATGATTTTCGACAAGAATTAAATTCTATTGATTAAGGGTGATTATGCTAGAACAAAATGAAAGGAAATTACACTAACAAGAAAAGTTAGGAATAACACTAAGAATAAGAATAAGAATAAGAATAAGAAATTTGCACTAAGAATGGGAAAAGAACTATGCTAGAAACAACGGAAAGAAAATAATGCTAAGAAAGAGGTAAAGAAGTGCAAGTAGTAAAGGGATTAAAAGTAGAGATAAAGTTGATAATGAGGAATATCATGGTTATGAGTTTCACACCTATATCCTGCATAGAAATTAGATCAATAAATCTCGTGAATACAAAACCAGTTAGATGAGGGTAGGAAAAACATTTCCCAAAATGCATTACAAAAAATAAAGATTCCCACAAACTCATTGATCCCGGTGTTTGTGAATCCTTTCCCAATTATCCCAACAAAGTTCCTTTTGTGATTTTCTTATAGAGATTAATGCCTTTATTGGGTTGTTCTACCTTTGGGTCTGAGATCTCTTCACCCAAAAGTTAATAGACGGCAAGGCGAGAGATCAAATTGTCAAACTGTATGATAAACCCATCAAATTACCATCTAACATGTTATATCACAAAGATAAATCAAATCTAATCATCTATGGGCTATGAGACAACCATGACCCGATATACGGAACTACTCACACATCACAGATAAACATACAAGAGTGAAGGAAGGGAGAAGGGAAGCCGTAGGCTAGTAATAGAAGAAGAATCTAAACATGATTCTGATCTAGCAACAATGAAATGGCAACCTTCTTCAACCCTTGATCAAGTAGCAAAAGAAGAGCAAGAATAATAGACTCAAAACTATAATTTCAATATAAAGATGAGTATAAGTTGCAAGAATTCTGGATACAAAGATGTAAACAAGATCTTATAGATAAAAGATAAGATAAAAAGATGGATCTCTTCTTTGTGGATTCCCCCCTCCTTTTATATGGACAAGGAGGGGTGAAAACCCTAGGGGTCTTGCTTATTGTAGCCAGTGGATGTTGTAAAGACCATATCTTGTGGTCTCCAATCGACCAACTAGAAGTCCTCGTCACTTGATTGGGAGTCACGATCGCTCGACTGGGGCGTGTGGTTGTGTGGACTCGAGGGAAGCAAGTCAAAACCATATGTGGGTTGGCAGCCCGGAGTCCTCTTAAGGTCGACACGGTTTTGAACAAAGCTTGCACTATAAGGGACCTAAGTTGGCCAATTTGAGGCTTGGGTCGCCCAGTTCATATGTTGAGTTGGCCAATTTGTTGGATGGGCGTGCAATTCTTGAATGGAGTGGGTCGATCAATTGGCTAAGTGAGCTAGTCAATTGGCTCATTTGGGATGAGGTAAATCTGATATGCTAGTCAATCAACTGACTAGATGAGTTGACCGATCAGTAGCCTCAGATGTTGATGATGTTCAATTTAAATCCTCCACTCTTCTAATTCTCGGTAGGCTCTTGTATTTTAGGGTTCAATGAACATGATTCCTACAAAATGTGAGCAAAACCTTTAAGAAATCTAGTTAAAGAAATAAAAGTAAATAAAGTGCAATCATTTCTTGAAAATGGGAAAAAGCAAGATAATATCCTAAATAATGACCTAAAAGATGTGATGAGAAGGGGATGAATATACATTCATCAAAATACCCCAGACTTGAATGTTTGATCATCCTCGAGCAACTACAAATCACACATTATTCCAATTTGTACTAATAACATGTATTTCCTCAAAGCATTATTTTGTTCCTAACCTCCTTTCATGGTTGAGCGACCCAACCTCCTGGAATCATGAAACACAAAATACCACATTCTCTACTAAAACGTGTTTCATAGCTTATTTCTATATCAAGATTTTGCAAAGAACGAGGTTTCGTCTCCCTTTTACTTTGACACTTCCACATTTCCTTATAAGTTTTGAATAGGAACATGGGTTTGAGTTGTGTAACATACTTGATCTCGGACCCTACCCTGGAAGTTGACATTTTGGACTTAGCCAAACAAGGTTGAAGGTTAGACCTAAATAGATGTTTAGTATAACCCCAATGAGCTAATGCATGTATAGATCACTTTAATGTAACCTAATGTTCTAACATTATTCTTAGGTTTATAATGGATACATAAAATAAGGCACATAACTGATTTTGGTGGTAATATGAAAATAAGAAACTTAATTGGATGAATAGTTTAGATAATGGGTCGTTAATGGGCCATATGACATATCTCATAAAAAGCAGTCTCAAACGTGGAAGAAAACTTCAAATTTGAAATCTACAAATCAAAATTTGACTACATGTCAAATTTCATCTAATTTGGACAACCTTGAAATATTAGGATAAGTTTAGGAGAGAGAAAATGAGTAAAAGGCATAAGTAATGAATAATGTGATTATATAACTTCAAAATATAGAAATAATAGCAAATTCATATTCAACACATCAAATATAACTTGTGGATGAAATTTGATCCAATTTGGATGTTGTTTGTGCAAGTTATGCAATTTTAGGTACATTCTGAACTTTTCTACAATTTACCCAATTGGGAGGTTTTCTTTGCAAATTGTCACATAAATTATAATACTTATATATTCACTTACCATTTTCGAGTTTTTGAACCATAAGGCACCTAGTGGCACCTTGGTTTGAAGGTGTTTCTCTCCAAGGGCATTTTAGGGATTACTCTCTTTATAAATGAGCTTATCTTTAGAAGCTGTCAACCAATGGGGTTATTTCTTTGATTGGAGTTCGGTTGGGATGGACTATAAGTGTACATAAACTGAAATTTGATATTCAAGAAGCCTCTATGAGCTGTCCTCTTGCATGGCCACGAAATCCCTAAGCTAAGGACACATGGAAAGCTCCATGGACACCTCATGCTTGATTTCTTCCTTATCCATAAAGGTTTGCATGTCCATATGAACCCTTAGCATTGGATACATGGAAAGTAACTTGACACCTCTTGCTTGACTTATTCCTTGTTCATTAAGACTTGCATGTCCATGGACACCCTTATACATGACACATGGAAAGTCTCATAGACACCTCATACTTGACCTCTTTCTTTATATATCCATATCTACCCCTTCCCAACTCCCAATTCAAAAACTCTTGCTCTCCTTTATTTCCTCTAGATTAGATCATCATTACTACTCTATTTTTCCATGAAGGTGTTGTCCCAAGGTAAAAGAAGGTGCCTACCTTGGTGAAGAAGGCTCCTAGGGTTCCAAATTTCTCTATTTAGGATTTCTTAAGCTCCTCCTTGGTGATTTTGACCAAAACTAGTAAGTTTCCTCCTTTACTTCCCTATTTTCTTATTTTTAGTCTTCCTTCCACCTTCTTCCAGGTCATAACCATGACCTTCCATGGTGAAACCCCACCTATAGCCCTTAAACACCCCATCTCCATGTTCTTTTGTTTGGGGTTTTCACCTCTAAAGTGGAGAAGGTGCTTCTTGCTCGAGATAGGAGCTTTTTTGGAGAAACCAGCCTCTCTAAGCTTGGGAACCTTACTTATTGGACATGTCCACCTTCCCTAGAGGTTCTTTGGAGGCCTAGGCTTGGATCTAGGACTGACTTGGACTGTTTAGACTCTGAAGTTGAGGTATGATGTATCCCCTATTCTTCTATGTTGAGCAATTCACCTATGCTTATTCATTCTCTTTGTCCTATGGACATTAGCCTATACACAATGTCTTTTCTTTTGGAAATCATGGTTCATGTGAACTACCTTATTTGATATTGATCATGTGATCATGGATATTCTTTTGAACTCTTATCTTATGCTTTGTTCATGATGGAACTCTAAAAGATGACAAGTGGTGTCTTTTACCCACTTATGAGGTGGATGTATATGTTGGTCACTTATGTGGTGACTGGTTTATATATTCTGACTATACTTTCTACTTGCCTCTACATTTAACGTTCTATGTGATTCAGTAGCACTAGAGTAGTATAATTGCATTGGTTTTTATGACAGATGTGTTATTTCCTACCGAGCAGATGTGATATTTCCTACTCTTTTGGGATGGAAAGGAACCTCATACCCAGACAAGATGTGTGATTCTTGGCCCATGTTTTCTATATTTGGGAGGTTGGCAGTATTCCTTTCTCTATCAGGTTTCAAGATGTATGATTCTTGGCCACCTTTGTCTTTATATTGTTCTAGGGCTATGTTTATCTCACATGCATGCATGTTGATGGTATGGGGTGTGTGCCCTAATTCTTTACATGTGTTGGTGTGGCACAATCTGTATGTTTTATTAATGTCAAGTATTCTTTTGTTATCATATGATTTCAATTCCTTTTATCTTGATACCCATTTGGGTGGTCCTTATCCTTTTTATGGGAAGCCTTTTATATTTGATGTCCTTTATTCCATATATTGTTCAATTTCCTATTTAGTATGCACATACCAGCCTTTGCTGATGTCATCTATTTTCTCTTCTTGTTGGGGTATGCTTCCAACCCTAGGTGAAGGACTTGGATGATAAGGCATGAAGTTTTGGACTAGCTTAAGGAGTTAAAGCTTGGAGACAAAGTTATTATGGTTTAGATTTCCCTCTACTAGATCCTTATGTTGAGTGATACATGTAAACCCTTTGTGGGAGATTATGATGTTCTTTTGTAACCTTGTGATAAATTGAATATAGCCAATATTTTTATTTTGCTATTACACTTTGGTCTTTTGCATATCATTATAATAAATTTGGAAAATTGATACCTATTCCAACATACCTTTGAGTGTGTTTGGAATGGATGTTAATTCTTTAAAAAAAATTAATCCCACTCCTTATAGCATGGTATCAGAGCGCATAGTAGTCGAAATCTAACTATTTCAATTTTGTCTCCCTAGTTAGAATCCTTGCCTTACCTTTAAGTGACATGTTTGTCCTATAGTTGATCAATACATGATGAAGGGTTGATTTAGGATCATATTGTTTCACATTAGAATAATGATGAATAGATCCTTAAAATACTTATAAGTAAAAGATGCATAAGTAAACATAGTAACTTGAGGTTGTTTAGCTTGGCCTTTAGGCAGCTACTAGGACATGAAGTTGAAAGCAAAGGTGTCTAGAAAGGATCAGGGTTCGGGGGCTGGCAAGATTTTCCTCCACACCACTATCTTGGTTTACGAGGACTCCCGAATCCATATGATACCGGACTGGCCTGAGATGATATGAATTGTTCAAAATAGCATTCTTTTAGGCAATAATAGCCTTAGATATCTATAAATTTATCTTTAGGGACCCTAATATATTGAACTAGTCTCCCAGTGTAATGACTTGTTTGAGGATGGATACCCAATATAGTTCCCTTATGATCCATAGAACCACATGTTTGGATAGTTATTTCTAGAAGAGAGAGTAGATCTAGATTAGATGTCTAGAGCCTTATTGGATATGTGATAGTTAGAGTAGATGATTGATTTATATAAGGATGTGTATTCTTATCTAAGTTTGATCTTTGTTGGTATAAGTTTCCTTATAAAGATTTAAGTTGTATATGAGCTAAATCCAATTTTGAAGATTTTGAGCTAAGTCTAGATGATGAAAGTGCATACTCTTTTCTTACTTAAGATGAGCCAAATTAAGATAATGTTGAATATGCATGAGAACCAACCTCTTTTACAAAGGAGGACCTCTAGTGTTAGGATAAGATACGCAATGAACTCCAGAGAGAGTGAGACCCACAAGGAGAGAGTCATAGGACCTACCCTACAATATATGAAAAATATGAGATATATGTGAAATGATTTGTCCTAAGCTGGGTGATTCTTGAGTGGATGAGTTGGGTCCCTTTGCATCATTAAATCCTATAAGTGAGAGTTGGGTAAAAAAATGATGGGTAGGTGACTCATAATGAGAAAGTCAATCTTTTTGATTGAGCTAGGTCCTAGCTTGAGTGACGTATGTTTTGAATCTTATCATTAGCTGCAAAGTGAGGTGATATATGAACTCTGGTTCTGAAAGTAATATGCTTTATGAATAAGATACTCATATATGTTGTTCCTTACACTTCTCTTTCTTAATATATGATACTAGAAACTGCACTTGAGCTATATAGATGATTTATATATGAGGAGTCACTCGTATAAGCTTGACATATTCTATATTCCCTTCCTATATCATACATGTAATATATAAGTTTGAAATCATGATAACCTTAACTTAGTATATTCCCTTTCCCTTCATATCATACATTAAAGATACATATATGATGTTGAAACAAAGATATCTTTGGAACATAGATTAAACGATCACAATATAAAGTTCTTAACCTCAAATCTTATGAATATAAGATTCTAGTTTGACAAGAACTCTTTAAATGGGGTAAACCCTAATGTTCAAGTATGTATAAGAACCCCTTATCTGATGCTAAACTCCTAGTATGATGTTGAACATAAACTACATTGAATATCTTAAGTATGATCATTACAATAAATAATAGCATGAAACCTTGACATCATTGTATGATTAGTAGGGTAAAATACGAAATTGTGAGTGGTACATTATTAACCTCATATGTATGAATAAAACCCTTATCCTTAAGGGACTATGAGGGTGTAAATCCTAAAATATATGAATGTCGTGTACGACTAATACATTGAATGGTGCTTCAACCTTTATAAGGTGGGGTGGGTACACCCTATATGCTTTAGATCCTAAGATGCAAACTTAGCGTAAACTCAAAACCATTAAAGACTTGACACTTAGAAATAGTGGCGGCCTAGAGACATCATGAACCCCTTGATATTACCTTGAGTATAATATTACTTGAATTTTGAGGACGAGATTCCAATAAGGTGGGGTGAATGTGATGACCCGATTTTTAAGGTTTGCCATAACCAATTCAATATTAAGGTCCAAGGATAATCTCGGTTGGTTAAACCCAAGTTAGGGTGACCTTTATTCAACAATGGACTCTTTTGACCCATAAGTATAACTATAATGCTAGTAGAGGTAAATTAAGGAATTGGTTATATAATTATTGACTCTTTCCACTCAAAAAGTGTAACCATATATGCAGTTGATGGTTAGAACATTAATTGAGTTCAAGTATGATGAATAAGTTTAGTTAATTGATTTGTGCTCATATGAGTCCAAGGGACCCATTTAATAGTACCAATGGAGTTAAGTGATATGTTAGTAAACTTTGAGAAATTAGTATTATAACAAGTATTTTTGGACTTGTACCATCAAGACCTTATAATTATTTGGATTGAATTCAAGGTTAATACACCTATTCATGAGGTTGTTTGAAGAATTTATTTGCATGGATAAATAATAGACTTTGAGTCTCAAACTTAGATAGAAGCTAACTTAGGATTTTGTGAGCCTATGTCAAAAATTTCAGAATGTTTGGAGATTTCTACAAAGAGATGCAAGTATTTAAAATTGGGGACATTGATGATACTAATTTGATCGGACTTTGGTCCTTTAGGTATCTAGTACTTAGGTCTGTAACATATTAGTGTCACGCGGCCTTTTACAGCGAGCCACTGATCAAGGGAACCGTCGTCCCTAACCTCCGTAAAGGGAGGAACAGAACATGGGTGAGGCGTCACTAGAACCGATGAAGGTGGAGTAATCAAAGGAAATTCTATATGCAATATCATCATGTGAGCAACAATTTGAACAGATTGACCCCTAATTCGACATTGGAGACCCCTGTCATGTAGCCCACCTCGTCACCCCCTCTTGTAGCTATCCACCCATAGAAACAGGGGGAGCCTAAAACCACAACGTGAAGAGTAGGGAGTTCTAGGGAAAATTGAGAACGAAACCCCAACTCTGATAATCTGTCTGTCGAGAATTTGCAGAGCAGGTGGAGGCAAAGCCATAGATCTCCCAGTGCCTAGAAGACCTTTTCTCTCTTTCCGGTCCATCATAACGCCAACGTCGATAGACCTACAACCATGGAGTCGAGGGGATCCTCAATCTTGATCCAGGAGGCCTCACCTCCTCACCTTTCCTTGCCATAGTCAATCCTTACGGCAGTGCAGATGGCATTGCGGATATGAGTAGGGAGAAGCATTCACCTCTTCTTGTTTCCACGATGGCACTATGCGCTGACTTGCTTGGCTCTTTCGAGCAGTTGGGCCAAGCCAGGACTGCCGGGGAGCATCAGGTGCCCGGAGTTCCACAGAGGAACGACGACAGGCTGGTGAATCCATCAAAAGTTGCAACCAATCTCGACAGCAATCTGGAGAGGGATGGTGCGAGGAAAGGATAAGCCATAATCCTTGTTACCCAACCCCTCTGCCAAGATCATGGCTCATCAGGGAAGAAGCCCTTCTAGCTTTGAACCCTCTTCGACGCTGACGGTTGAGGGACATGATACGGGAGCAGAGGAGAGAATGCTGGAGCGTCTGTACCTCCACTGGCCTCGCCATCACCTGCAAGTAGAAGATTGGAATCTGTGGGACCAAGACGGAGCTCCTTGCACCGACATTGGTGGGCAAAGGCATCTGAGAACCAGAAGCCCCTTTCTCGCCGTCCAACTCATGGAATCGGCTGGAATAGAGGGGGGATGGGAGGTGGATCCTCGTCACACCACCACTCATCGCCGGAGTAGATCTATGTTCTGAGGTGAATCCAGAGAATGCCTCATCTTTAGTAGTGGAAGCCTGTAGGTCGAAGGAGGGCTCGTCAGACCTAGACCTCATGGAGGCGGAAGAAAAGACCTGGTGCTACGAACATGAGGCTTGAGGGCGAGCAGGGCGATCCGTGAAAACAAACCAGTGACAAGTCACTGCTAGCCAAACAGAGGGCCGCACCCCACCTTGTTGAACTGCGTGGATGCTCCAGATCTACTTGGTTTGCAAATCCAACGGTCTTTGTTGATGCAATAAGGTAAATCTTTATCAAAATCCAGGAAATACCCATGTATTGCACTATTCATTAAAAATAGTTCCTTCAGTCAATAATTTCTACAAAAATATCCCCGAACTTAGAAAAATATTCTCTACATTACTGGACCATTAGATCAGTCTTTTGATGAACAAATAATGATGGGTTATAATGTAGATGATTTAGAGTACATTAGTTGAAATAAATAGGCACCATATTATATTAATTTTCCGAAAATTTCATTAGATCCCTAATCATTATTGAAACCCATAATTGAACTCTGAATGGAATAGTACTCACTAATAGTAGGTCTTTTTCTATTAAAGACTAGTTAGATGCCTTTTAACTCATTTTAGAAAATAGACCAATCATCAGGAAAATATGAAATTTGGACTAGACCTCTAAAATGAACTCATGATTAGTAGAAAAATATCATATACCATCTTAAGATCATATGGAACCTAGGTTTGTCTAAACCCTAATTTTGGACCTAAAATACCAGAAATACGATGTATTGTGTTTTAATGATGGTTAATTGCTATTAATCAGGTGATGGCCAAATAGTAGATGGTCAAGGATAAGTTAGAATCTCTAAACTCAGGTACGTGGGTTTTTATTTAAGTAAATAACTATAGTTTTCTTTCTTGCAATCATGATATGTATGATCTCATCTATTTGCAAATATTGGATGTAGTATTGCTATGTAGTAATCGTTGTTTTGTCACTTGAAAACATAAATTATGAGTAGATTGTGTAGTTATTTAAGATGTTCATTATCCCCCTTATGAGGGAATGAATTAATGTTGACTAGTACACCTCCCTAGAGTACACGGTGTATAGGGAGTTTCCCTAGAGTACTCGGTACACGGGGATGGGCTCAATATATATGTTTTAGTACTAGTCCACTTTAGTAATGCAAGTCATCTAGAAAAAGAATAAAATTGGCGTATTTCGATTAATCAAGAAATGTTTTCTATGATTTTCTTCCTTTCATTCTACAAATCTTTTCAAATTATGAAAACCATAAATATATGTATCTTTCTACCCATGTACTCAACACCTTGTGTGTTGATTAGTTGTTTCACATATGTTTTAGGTTCAAAGCTAGTATGGGACAAAAGTACAGGATGTGAGCAAGTTGTACAGGTTGTACCTATTGTGTAGATCTTGATTAGCATACATGCTCATAGACTTGTAAATCTTCTTTCAATATATAATTATAATTCATGTTGTAATAAGTCATCTTGTAATAATTTATATGTTGAATGTTGGGAAATGTTATGGTGTAAGTTATTGTTGTATGTTCATATATGTGTATTATGCTTTTGCATCGCTCTCTCAAACAATTAGCTAACATTTTCATATTTGTCCTCTCGGGCCTTCTAGGTCTCGAGACGGTAGAATCTGGGGACATTACAGTTGCACCATCATCTAAGGTGGGTTATATAACTCTTACCCTACTAATATTGCACTTTAATTCTACATGCAAACTTGTTCCTAAAAATATGATCATATGATGTTGATGATGATATCTTAATGGAGTTTGAATTCCTATAATGATCTTGCATGTAGTTGTTTCTTTATCTAAACCCTAATTCTTATACCCAAAATTTAAGTGATGGAGATATTGATGATCTTACATGCAACTTGACCCTATTTTGTTGTCTTGGTTCTTGGTTCGTTTATCATGCATGAGGTGGAGTTTGGTTCTGTCTACATGTGCTTGAATCTTGGGTTTCTATCTATTATCTCATGGCTTTCATGTTGATCATATGTTATGCTTGATTCTAGGATTTTGGACATGTTTTCCCTTAACAGACTTCTCTTCTATAAGTTTCAATTTTTATGATTACAACCTCCTATTTTCACCATGCCTTGATAGTGGTTTTTCTATTTAATATGTTCTTCATGATGTGTTCCAAGTGGTTGAAGGGTTGGAGGTGAGGTTTGGTCTATGAGATGGTTCTATTTCGCTTTGGTCACTTAGATGCACCTTTTGTCTTCGACCATATTATTTTGATGGTTTCCTTCAGTCACATAGAAGGATGGTCTTTGACCTGATTCCCTTTGACCTAGTGGTCTTCGACCTAGGGTTTTCCCCTTCGACCATTGATGTGTGGTTTCTCTTCAGTTGCATGGATTGGTTCTCTTCAACTGATGATATGTTATGGATAGTCTGAGTCGCTGGTTTTGGTCGCTGACCTTGGTGGTTACCTTCGACCATGTTTGGTGTGTCTTCCTCTTCAGTCGCAAAGCCTTGGAGTTGTCTTCAACCTTGATGGTTTGTGCTTCCTTTGGTCGCACAAGGTGAGTTGCCTTGAGTTCTCTTAGATTGGTGAAGGGTTATGACATGTGTTTTGTTGGAATAACTGACTTGATATTGGTGATGAACTACAACAAAAGATGTTCTAAGACTGTGGAAAGATAATGCGCCTAGAGTTCGATCATATGTTGTAATGTAAATCCTAATAGGCTAGCTTTGTGAAACCCTAACCCTATTTTGAGGGCACAATATACTTGTTGAGCTTGCTTGAATATCTAGCATGTAATGATGTTTCTCTCTTATACTTGCATAATCTTAACCTTACAGGTGCAATGAAAGTCATAGCTATTGAATGTTATGGTGTGTTTGATATTACATAGGATAATGATGTGAGCCTTATGAGGCATGATGAGATAATGATGATGTGTAGCAATTATGTGGTTTGGATCTTATGACCTAGCACAGACTCAATGCCTAATGTGAGGTGATATTCTCTAGTATTGTGATGAGGGATTGAAATCCCCTAGTGATGTGATGATGTTGATGGATTTGTATGGCAGCGATACATGTGATGATGTGACAATTTCTTACTTCAAGACATAGTCAGCAAGGATCATAACAACAATAGTTTAGTAGTGGTGGAAGCGGAGGATGTGGTCAGACGTTGCAAGCCGGTTCATTTGGGCAAGCCAACAGAGGATGGGGGAGACTATAAGCAACAACTCAATTCTATGCTATGAGTCAGATGGAAGGAGTGGTCAACCCATGAGTAGTGACAGATCAGATGGAGTTATTTCATTATGATTTATATTCTTCTTACTTTATATCTATTTTGGTTTAACCGGGTGCGACACACTATTTTGTCACTAGAGAAGTGATAGCTAGTTGTTCTTTACTTGTTAGTCATAGATGTGATAGTCTTCGCTTAGAGATCCCTTTGGTTGGTTCCGCCGAGTTGCGAGAGGTGTGTCCATCCTGCTTTCTTTCTTTCTCAGGATGCAACATTCAAGTGGATCTTATACCATTTCGCATGCATGGATTTATTGTGATCCTTGGAATGGATACTTTGGAGAAGTATAGAGTAGTCTTAGACTGTAATACCAAGGTGGTGACGTTTGTCGACGATGATGTTTCATGGATCTTCCAAGGAGATGGGAAGATTCTCCCAACATGTTTGGTTTTAGCTATGATAGCAGAGAGGCTAATGAGGTAGGGTTATGAAGCATTTTTTGCACTTGTGGTGGATACCAAGGTGAGGATCCCTAGTATTCAGGAGGTTTCAGTTGTCTGTGAGTTTGAAGACATGTATCCTAATGAGTTTCTAGGTGTTCCCCCTCCTAGAGAGATTGATTTTAAGATCAATCTGGTTCCCGGTACACAGCCCATAGCACAGACACCATGCAGGATGGCACCAGCGGAGATGATGAAACAGTTGCAAGAACTACTTGAGAAGGGATTTATCAGACCGAGTATGTCCCATTGGGGTGCTCCAATTTTGTTTGTTAAGAAGAAAGACGGATCCATGAGGTTGTGCATCAACCACCAACAGTTGAACAATGTGACGATCAAGAACAAGTATCCTTTGCCACATATAGATGACATGTTTGATCAGTTGAGGGGTGTTGTAGTCTTTTGGAAGATAGATCTAAGGTCGGGATATCACCAGTTGCAAATCAAGGCAGATGACATACTCAAGTCAGGTTTTAGAACTTGGTATGGTCATTACAAGTTTGTGGTTATACCGTTTGGGATAACCAATGCACCAACAACATTCATGGAATTGATGAATAGGGTGTTCAAGCCTTACCTTGACCAGTTTGTAGTGGTGTTCATAGATGGCATATTGATATACTCTAGAGCTACTCAGTAGTATGACCAACACTTACATCAGGTGTTGACGACCTTGTTGAGACAAATCAACTATACGCTAAGTTCAGTAAGTGTGAGTTTTGGCTGAAGGAGATGTCCTTTCTAGGACACGTGATATATGTAGAAGGTGTGTGTGTGGATTCCAAGAAGGTTCAGTCTATGTTAAAATGGGAGCAACCGAAGATGCCGATAGAGGCTAGTAGTTTGCTTGGTTTGGCAGGTTACTACATAAGGTTTATCAAGAAATTCATCATAGTGGCGCTACCCCTAACAAATTTAATGAGGAAAGATGTTCCTTTTGTCTAGGATGACAAGTGTCAACATTCCTTTCAACTTTTGAATGAGAAGATGACCAGTGTGCCAGTGTTAGTGTTGCTTGAGCAGGCAAAGGTTATATACTCTTTTGTGATGCGTCAAAGAATGGTTTGGGTTGCGTATTGATGTAAGATAAGAATGTGATTTCTTTTACTTAGTAATGGCTCAAGAAACACGAGGAGAGCTACCCAACACATGATCTAGAGCTTGTAGCAGTGGTCCAAGCCTTAAAGATTTGGAGACATTACTTTTACGGTGACAAGTGTTGGATCGATACCAACCACAGGAACCTTAAGTACATTTTTTCGCAGTAGGATTTGAATATGCGACATAGACGCTGGATGGAGTTGATTAAAAACTACGACTGCACTATAGATAACCATCCTGGGAAGGCAAACATAGTGGAAGATTCTTTGAGCAGGTTATCCTCTTTGTCGTCGTTTTGTTGATAAGGCATCTTTATGCTCTTTGGTGTGCCATAAGAGAGACATGTTGGTCTCGTTGTGTCAGATGAATGTGAAGTTGGAGGTGTCCACGTTAGCAAGGTTGCTGGAACAGTTATAGGTGAATCCTACGCTAAGGTAGTAGATTAAAGATGCCCAACATGATGGTATTTTGATACAACATATCCGATCAGAGTTTGGCAGTGAGAGGATGGCCTCCATGAGTATGGCAATGGGACAATATGTTACCACGGTAGAGTAGTGGTACCTGATGTGGATGGTCTAAGGAGGTTGGTACTATAAGAGGCTTACTCTTTGATGTATGATATGCACCCAAGTAGCACCAAGATGTATAAGAACTTGAAGGACATGTATTGTGGCATGGTTTGAAATGAGATGTAGCTAAGATTTTGGCTAAGTGCACAGTGTGTCTGTAGGTTAAGGCAGAAACATGCAGGGACTTTGCAATTGTTGCCTATACCAAAGTGGAAATGGGATCATATCATGATGGACTTTTTTGTTGAACTGTCTAGGATAGCCAAAGGTCATAATTCCATCTGGATGATCATTGACAGTTTGACTAAATTAGCACACTTCCTTCCTATAAAGTCAACATATAACTCTGATAAGTTGGCACAGATCTATGTCGAAAAGATCATTCATTTGCACGACATCCCATCTACCATTATGTCAGATAGAGGTCCTCAATTTACCAGTCGCTTTTGGGAACGTCTGCATACAACCATGGGTACTCAGTTGAAGTTCAGCACAACGTTTCACCCATAGACTGATGGACAGTCTGAGAGGACTATACAAAGTTTGGAAGATTTGTTGAGAGTCTGTGTCTTAAAGTTCTTGGGCACTTGGGATGTACACCTCTGTTTGATAGAATTTGCCTAAAACAACAGTTATCAAAGGAGTATTCACATGGCACCGTACGAGGCTTTATGTGGGAGATGTTGCATATCTCTGTTGTGTTGGTATGAGATTGGAGAATATCAGCTTTTGGGTCTTAAACTTGTGGAACAGACAATAGAGAAGATCAAGATGATTTAGCAATAGTTGGAATCATCCCATGATAGGAAAAAGTCTTATGCTGATAGTCATCATAGGCCTTTAGAGTTCCAAGTGGGAGACATAGTGTACCTCAAGGTCTCTCCTTGAAAAGGTGTGTTGAGGTTTGGGAGGAAGGGTAAGTTGGCTCCCATGTATATGGGACCTTACCCGATGGTGGAACGTGTTGGAAAGGTGGCTTACAAGTTGGAGTTGCCACCACAGTTGCACAAGTTGCATCCAGTGTTCCATGTATCGATGTTGAGGAAGTGTCACCCCGATACTGAGTTAGATTTGTAGCCTGTAGAGGTTGAGCTGGATGAGGACGTGTCATATGTAGAAGGTCCAGTGTTGATCCTTGATAGGAGGATCAAGAAGTTGAATAAGAAGGATATCATTTTGGTTAAGGTTTTGTGGCATCATTGTGTCATAGAGGAAGCCACATGGGAGCTTGAGGAAGAGATGTGTAGGAAGTACACATCTCTTTTTGTGTAGGATTTTAGGGGTGAAATCCTTGTTAGGGGTTTATGGTTGTAAGGCCCCTGACCTAGCTTTGTTCTCGATGGTGCTTGATTTTCTTAATAGGATGCTTAAACCTTAATATAATCATGTGATGAGCTTAAATAACATGTGAGATATTTATGTTTCCAGTTTGGTACAATTTGAATGATGTTTGAGTTAATTGTTATATGTGTGCTTGTTTTGAACCAAGTTGCATTCACCCATATTGAGGGGTTACTTTGCAATTTTTCACATGTTGGATGTGCCTCACATGTTTTAGCATCATGAGAGAGAGAGGATGGTGCTTTGGGGTGCCTTATTGTGCCTTGGTTTGATGAAGAGAGGTGTGTGACTCTTTGGATGTGTTTTTAGGGTTTGCTTTGGTAGTTGATCTTGTTTGAGTGTTGGTCTTTTGTGATGATTTTCAGTGGCTATTGTTATATTTCCTTTGTGTTTCTCTCTGCAGTCGAAGGATTTTGAGTGTGTGCTTGAGTTCTCTACAGTTGAAGAGGCATCGATCTCTTTCTTTTGGTTGCTGATGATCTAGGGTCCCTTGTGGTCGTTGGTTTCTCTTCGACCTAAAGGTGATGTTGATGTCTTTGACTAATATGCTTTTGTTCCCTTGGGTTCTCTTTGAGCGATGCCCTCTAGGACTAAGTGAGGTTATTGGTTTTCCTTGTTTTTCATGACCTTAGTGCTTGCATGGTTTCACATGAGGCACGGGTGATCTTTTGATGGACAAGTGTCATGAGAAACCCTAATACCTTGACACCTATCCCCTTTTCACCTCTCTCCTACCCTTAAGTATATAACCCCTCTCCTTCACATGCAAGTATCTCTTTTATCTCTCCTCCTTCTATCTTCTATCTTGTGTTTAGCTCTTGTGTGCTTGGTGGTGTGGAGGAGCTCATCTTTGTTGCTTGGTGGCCGAAATCCTTTGCATGTGATGATCCAAGTTTAAAGCTACTCTTCCTTGGTGATTTTTAGTGATTCTTTGATCCTTTATAAGTAATCCATCTCATGATTTCATTTTCTTGCAAAACCCTATCTCTCTTTTCTAATGCTTGGTTAAATCCATGGAGCTTCCATCGTATTGCTTGTGCCGAATCCCTAGTTTTCCAAGGTAGTGTTCAAGTTGAGTGGAGGAACTTTTCCCCTTTCTCTCTTTTTGTTCTTTTTGGCCTAGAAGTTTTTTTCTCCTTATTTCCCTTTAAACTAGAGTTTTATTCTCTTTTTGAGGAGGTGACTAGCTTGGTCGTGGAGGAGATCAAAGCTAGGTTTCTCTCTTACTTTTGGAGCTTCTTGCTTGGAGGTTGTTGCACCCTCATCTAAGGCGAGTTATATAACTCTTCACCTACTATTATTGCACTTTAATTCTACATGCAAACTTGTTCCTAAAAACATGATCGTATGTTATTGAAGATGATATCTTATTGAAGTTTGAATTCCTATAATGATCTTGCATGTATTTGTTCCTTTATCTAAACCCTAATTCTTATTCCTAGAATTTAAATAATGGAGATGTTGATGATCTTGCATGACACTTGACCTTATTTTTGTTATCTTAATTCTTAGTTCGGTTATTATACATGAGGTAGAGTTTGGTTCTATTTACATGTGCTTCAATCTTGGGTTTCTATCTACCATCTCATGGTTTTCATGTTGATCATATGTGACACTTGATTCTAGGGTTTTGGACATGTTTTCCCTTAATGGACTTCTCTTCTTGAACTTTTGGTTTTTATTATGATAACCTCTTGTTTTGATCATGCCTTTATAGTGGTCTTTCTATCTAAGATGTTCATTATGATGTGTTCCAAGTGGTTGAAGGCTTGGAGGTGAGGTTTGGTCAATGATATGGTTCTCTTTGGCTTTGGTCGCTTAGATTCACCTTTTGTCTTTGACCATACTATTTTGATGGTTTCCTCCAGTCTCATAGATGGATGGTCTTCAACCTAATTCCCTTTGACCTAGTGGCCTTCTGCCTAGGGTTTTTCCCCTTTGACCATTAATGTGTGGTTTCTCTTTAGTCACATGGATTGGTTCCCTTTGACTGATGATATGTAATGGATAGTCTGAGTCACTGGTTTTGGTCGCTGACTTTGGTGGTTACCTTCGACCATGTTTGGTGTGTCTTCCTCTTCGGTTGCAGAGCCTTTGAGTTGTCTTCAACCTTGATGGTTTGTGCTTCCTTCGGTTGCATAAGGCAGTGGCCTTGAGTTCTCTTCAACCAATGAAAGGTTATGACATGTGTTTGGTTGGAATGAATGACTTGATAGTGGTGATGAATGACAACGAAAGATGTTCCAAGAATGTGGGAAGATAATCCACCTAGAATTCTATGATATGTTGTAACGTAAACCCTAATCGGCCAGCTTTGTGAAACCCTAACCCTAATTTGAGGGCACACGATACTTGTCGAGCTTGCTTGAATATCTAGCATGTAATGATGTTTCTATCTTCTACTTGTGTAATCCTAACCTTACAGATGGAATGAATGTCATAGCTATTGAATGCTATGGTGGGTTTGATATTATACATGAGAATGATGTGAGCCTTATGAGGCATGATGAGATAATGATGATGAACATGAATTATGTGGTTTGGGTCTTATGACCTGGCAAAGGTTGAATGCCTAATGTAAGGTGATATCCTCCAACGTTGTGATGAGGGATTGAAATACCCTAGTGATGTGATGATGTTGATGGCTTTGTATGGCAGTGATATCATGTGATGATGTGACAATTTCTTACTTCATACGTTTTATATCTTCTGGAGTTGTAACATACCCTAATCTTTGTAGAATTTATTTATGGTTTTTGTGTTGTAACTTGATCGATGCTAAAAGATACCCAATTGGCTTAATTAATCAAGTGAAACCCTAATCATGTAGTTGCCATGTGCCATAGATCCATCTACAATGTCAGTACTCGTTAGATGGTGAAATGGGTTCTCGCTTAGTGGAAGCTCATAGTCATATATTATCGAGTATATGCATTTCATAGGGTTGGCTGTGGTCATAGCCTGGAAGGAGAATGGTCGAGTCTGTATCTCAAGTGATGTGATTTAGTATATGTATATGATATGTTTTGAGGATGGTTGCGGTCATACCTCGGCAGGAGTGTGGCTGTGGTCGTAACTCCGTTTTCACCAGTGTTGTGCCTATATACCATGCCATACTAGGTTTTTTTGCGATTGCACTCTATATGTCACTGCGGCGAGCTCAGAATGACCAATGGTGTGGGAGATTATAGTAGTCCAGCTCCTGTTAGATCTTATATGTCACTGATTTCAACTTAAGAGTGGTCAGTTGGAGCATGAGTAGTATACCTCATCTCCTCAGGGCATAATAAAAGATGTAATACAGTCGTGTAGTATATTTTCTTAGGGTTAAATACGACTCACATTGGATGACCCTTTGCCTTGTGTCTTTCACTGATTAGTTGATTTGTAACACGGTAAGAGAAATCAACTATTATACATGTTCTTCATGTTCCTTCTTAAAGTATAATATGTTCTACTACTAAGTAGTTATTTCTTGAACTGCTTAAATAGTATTAAATTATTTACTCATATCATTTAGCTAAATTTGCCCAACCTGATAATAATGTTATTTCCCTGCTTTAACTTATCTCTTATAATAATAGTTGCAACAAAGAATTATATATCTCGCTGGGACGTTGGTCTCACCCCATGGGTTTCCACTTCTTTTAGGTGGTCATGCATAATGAGGTAGAGGCTGTATGGTTGAGGCTGAGCAACAAGAGGAGAAATAGTTGTTAAAGGTTGGATATGCTGCTAGTGTTTTGTAGTAGAGTCTTATGTGCCGTCCCTATACTCTTAGGTCCTTGGGGGTATTTTTTAGACATTGTATACCGACATGAGTTTTAGCAGTAGGTTGTAGTTGTACAAATATTGTTTGTACAAATATATATATAAATTTATAAATAGGTTATCATATGTACAGGCGATGGCAAGTTGGACACATGAATAGTGATATGTACCATCTTGCGGCTTGATATGTAATACAAGTGGCTTCATGTGGACCTAGATGTAATTTGTATCCTCTTTGTGATAATATGGAATTGGTTTTATTTACCCTGTTTTATGATACATCATGGATGTTCAGTATTAGTTCCGCACTTTGTTTTGAGTTATCTCTTTGTGGCACATTCAGGGTGTCATGACATCATTGAAAGGTGGTAGGGGTGTTGCAAAGACTGAAAGACATTCTCTTGAACGTGTAGGTACCGAGAGGACAAATGGAGGTAGTCTTTTCCTGGTCATTAGGATGGATGGGGATTTGATAAAGCATGAACTTCCATCAAGGTAACAAAAATGATCTGGGTGGGTAAGGCATTCTATTATTTGATCAATGAAGGGAAGGGGGAAGTGATATTTCCTAGTGGCCTTATCTAATTTTCCACAATCTATGCACATTCTCCACCCAGTGATGGTGTGTGTAGGGATGAGTTCATTATATGATTTTTCACAATGGCGGCGCCTCCTTCTTTGGGCACGACTTGGACAAGACTAACCCAAGGGGATTTAGAGATTGCGTAAATGATTCCTACAGTCAAAAACTTGATGACATCTTATAAGAAAACCTCTTTGATGTTTAGATTTAATTTGCATTGAAGGTCCCTAGATGGCTTGTATTCTTCTATCATAAGGAATTTATGCATGAAAATGTGTTGCACCCCGATCTCACAATTACCACTAATCATGAGATTAGGGCATAAATTGAGGATTTAACATAATACAAAGATCACCCTTAACTTTTTCTTCTTTTTCAAACTCTTAGTTTTCTCGCATTGAACCACATAAACTAACTTTACAAGGGAATCTAAACATTGATTTCTCTAATCTGATTTCAATAGTAAAAATGCATGTATGAACATTCATTATGTTTCTCATACCTTCAAGCACATAAGACTTGCTGATTCGCATATATTGCTAAAAGAGGAATAATGTTATACATCATCATTTACAACTCTCTCTTATTTCTTTACAAGGCCCTAGAGTGACAAGGACCGACTAAACTTAACTATACTCAGACTTAACTCTTGTGGCAAATCTACTATGATGCAATTATATCTTCAATCCCCACAGTTTCCCTAAAAATTTTGAGTAGAGGGGTGAGCCTACTCACTCAGTGAATGAGTAAAACAATAATGCAATCTAAAGTATTGGATCAGACATTTATCATTCTTAGATAATTGAAATAAAACAAGATAGTAATTTCAAATTAAAATACTAGATATTCAAAAACTTACTAATAACATTGAAGCCTTCATCATTAGAAATAAATAAGTATGGAAATATAATCCTCACTATATTCAATATTTCATTTAAAGAACAACTACTGTGAAACTGTACTCAACTCTTTCTTAACCTTTCTTACTTATAAGAAACTCTTAAAAACTTATATTATAATATTTTAGCTTATGCCCTGATCATATGCAGTGTACTCTACATATGAAGACTCGTAGCAAACTATGATCTCACTGTACAAGACTTAGCTGACACACCCGGGAATGCTAAGCCTGACTACGTCGCTAGTCTGCAACAGGAAAATGGCTCTCTGGCCTTGGCACACCTATTATGTCGTAAAAATTGGACTCCTCCTCTAACCTGAGCACACAGGCAGAGAGTCAAGCCACCTATTGGCTTTTCTGTACTCTAGTGCCACCAGGATCTCTGGTTGATGTTGGACACTACATACTATATTTTTAAGGAGACTTCCACTAGGGCTTCGTCCCCCGTACCACTTGTTAATACGATCCGACCCCCGTATACTGGACACTACCAAGGTTAGGTCATTTCATCCCTACGACGCAGACCTCTCATAGGGAATCTACGGTGTTCAGGGCCTCTCAGTCTATTATTTTATTATTCTTGGAAAGATCTTACTATATGGTATCTTTTCCTTACTTATGCTTGACTATGGTATCTCTATGATACCACGTCTATTTATTTGAAATTTATAATACAAAATGTATATCATTCTAAACTTGGCAGAGCAGTATATTCAAAATATTGTGATATTCAGAGTAATCATCATACTATACATACATGCAGACTAAAATTCTTAAATAAACAGAATACATGTCAACTTGGCACTTTATGCACTAGAATCATGCAATTGAACTTCTTAATACACTGATAATACTGAACTGAATGCTTAACATATTGTGTACCCCTTTTTTAGGGTTTCTCCTTACTCATGCACATATAGCACTTCTCATGTATTCAAACATATATCATGTCTACTAATATAAATATTCTCATTCAACATTTCTCACATTTATGCATGGCATCAATAACATACCTATCTAGGGTATGCCATATCTCCACTTGCAATAGCATAACAACATATGCATTTCATGACAAGTATTTGAGTTAGAAAATCTGAATCTCATAAATAAAGCATATATGCATATAAGATAATATTCAAATAAAATTCCACAATATCAGATGAATCATTTCAATCAGCCATTTACTACTAAATTAGATATGTATACTTGTAAAAGCATACTAGATTCGATTTCCATCCTTGATTACTTTCTATTCACAGGATATGTATTGTGAAAATCAGAAACTCTATTTGTCCATATATCAAATCAAAGAGATCAAACATGTAGAATTATATGCACTAGGAACATAAATAAGATCATATAAACATAAATCCGAATTTCAGCTATAATGTTGTTCAAGCACCCGAATAACTTGAAAATTCAGATCTTCATAAGTTCTCAATAAACTTCTTAATTATATAGTATTCAAGATACATGGATATCTATATCCATGTCATCATATAAATGTTTTCAGATCATAGTTGGAACATGAATTGAAGTATTCTATAAACTGAATTCAAGAACAATTCTTTTCATTTATTGTCATCTAGGGAGAAATCGAAAATATGAATTAAAACCATCTAATTGAGTACAATTGACTAAAATATTCTTTTAACCACTCACCCTAAGCTATAAAATAGCTTAAAAATGCAGTTCATCCCTGAAAATCTCGATCTTATATCAAATCCCTAGCAATTCACCATATTCTTCTTCATTTCAACTCGGAAACCCTAGAAATGACGATTAGGAGAGAAAGAGTGAGAAAAGGAATTGATTTGATATGATTTCAAATACAAACAGGGGAGGGACGGAATCTTGACATCTGAGAGAATATTCACCATGAAACTATATCCAAAGAAGCTAAACTTACATGATTTCATAATTCCTCGAACTGCAAAACCCTAGGTCAGCATCTCCATCACTTTCTTCTCTCAAACCCTAACTCTCCCTCTCTCTCTAGGATTTCATTTCTCTAAATTGAATCACAAATTATGAGAGCTCCTTGTGTATTAGGTTGACCATATAGAGCAATTGAGTTGCTTGGGTCAATTGCACATTGACCCCTCACTATACTTTCTCTTATTTCAGCTGAATTTTTTGTCTTAAAATATTACTATAATTCGTATACTGATAAGGTCTAAACGCATCCAAAAATTATTCTGATTTTATATGTTATTTAAGATTGAGTTTCAGATCTCCAATTAAAATTTTAGATTATTTGGAGTTACCAATAAATAATTAAAAATAAAACACCTCACTAATAAAAACACTCTGTCAGCATTTTTGTCGAAGTATAGTTTGACCGAGAACCACATTCAAAGAACACTCAAATATTCTGAAATTTTTCTCCAATATTAATGATTGAGTTATCCATATCATATCGAAAATTCAATTAAATAATTTTTTTTTAGAAAATATGAAAAATCATTTACCACACTGCTATCCTGATCAAATTCCATATTCATGTACTATCAAAACCCTAATTTTTGCCGATTAGGGTTTACATTTCTCAAACCCTAATTCTTGAAACTAAAATCATAGTTAGAGTTTCTTCTTAGGTTTGAAACATCACAATTGATCTACTATCATTAATCAAGTCTAAACTATGTTCAATCTAATCAAGCATGTAATCATTCAGGTAAACCCCAGTTTACCAATTAAGCACAAATGTGGTCATTACAATTATCCCCCCCTAAAAGGTTTCATCCCCAAAGCATAAATATGCAAGAAAAGTACTTTCAAGGTTTATTTCAAACTTCTAAAATCTTACATGTCATTATTTTCTTGTATTTCGTACTTGAATGCACTTTTCAACATTAAGTCCTTTATTTATTTTCTAATCACAACATGTATAAATCATGAATGTTCAATGATAACAAATGAATTCTCTATGCCACAATCAATTATAGGATAGAGAGAGAAATAACCATTTCAAAATTTTCATACACTTGAGGTGTTTCCTCAACATTGATAATCTGATCCAACTATCTCAATTCATACGGCTCAATATGTACTATTGTTATGTATTACCTCTAAATAAAAAAAGAGAGTTCTCCGTGTTGTTTTGAATTTTTACTATTGGTCTACTCAAATAGCAAAACAACCTTGAGTTGGAAGACTAGATTCAACAAAAATTGTACAATACTACTCACAACATCCCCATTGTATCATGGATGCATAAGGTGAAGCATTACCATCACATTCCATATTATTCTCAAGTATGAACCCACACATAATTCAAGGTGTAACCATTGGGTTATAGCATACTAGGGTTTCAACAACAGTAACAAAGTACTCCATGATTGTATTAGTCATTCAAGGACTATTCATACCCAATTACCATCACTTAGCTATATTAAAGCTAGGTATAATAAGTTATACCTCATTAGGGTTACATATCAATACAATATAGTTATCATCCCTTCTATTCATATGAGTGAATAGGTAAGACTACCTTATTCAGGGTAACCCTTCATTTGTTCCATCATTATTCAACCCATATCACTATACCACAATTGTACAATACCAAGATGGATTATTGGTATGAATGACTACAACTATCAGACACCTTTAATTAACATATTGCTTGCACATGTACACCGAAATCATACGTAGAACCAATTTACATCCCTTAATATACCTTCAACAAATTATACTTCTAAAAACAAATTCACATATCACTAAAAGCCATTGTTTTCTCTTATCTCTCTCCTCATTCACTACTACTTATTTTTTGCTACTTATCCTTCTTACTTTAATCATGTAGATTAAACATTCCTAAAATTGAAACATACAAGGTACAAATAGATTATTCATCATTCTTGCTATCACTGCAAGAATTTATCTCATATCACACTTCACTCATATTGTATTTCTCCTTTTGTTCAAAACACACTTGTTACATTTCAAATGTATATCTTACTCTTTGTTCCAAATCATTTCCATATTGTTTATCTACCTTTTAGATTAGCTACCTTTAAACCCTGGAGTACTATCAGTGCTAGTTTACTTCTCATAGTGAAAATCTTGTAATCTTATTTTATAGAGATGCTAGTATTCAAGGCCAAATCACTAGTGACATCCCTTGAACTACTACAACTCTAAATATTCTAGGGTTTGGTCCTTATCAGTAGCATGACGTTACTGTGATGTGACTTTGCTCCCTTAATTTGAAATTCAAACTTTGGATCTCACAAGTTTTACTAAAGTATTCTTTATCTTATCAATTGAATTTCCTTTCTCTTACTTGTCCATTTAGATAGATTACATTCTCAATTACCCCACTAGAGTTTCATCATCATATTGTGTGTCATTATTACATTCACTAGATGTCTCTACCACGGTGGTTATGCATCATATATGATTCATTTTCTTATCACTTCATTCGCTCATTGCTCTCATTAAGGAAGATATGAAAGAGAAGATGATTTTGAGACTTAGAATTCTTATCTTCAAACATTCATTAATACATTTCTCATATGTAGGTTTAATTAATTATCAACAATAATACTTGACTAATTAGCACTTTCTTGAATCTTGAAACCTCTTTCTTTTATAATATATATTACTCCATTATGTTTCAAACCCTTCCTTACTTTCCATAATCCCCTTACCATATACTACTATTCCACAAGTCATCTTTAACTTCTAGTTTTCTCTTATGATCATGTTGCTTCTTTTATGTGTATGATCATGTAACTAATGTGAAGTTGAAATTCTAAATCAATAATCTCTCTACTAGTTTCACCTCATGTTTAATACATTACATATCCTTGATTTTAAAATCAAACGGCTCATGCGTGGGTGAAACATAGTTTCTCTTTCAATCAAGTTTTTTGTCCTTCCTGGATATAGTCTACCTTTGTATAACTTATTCATTTATTTAGCTACACTTTTGTTCTTATTTTAGAAACTAGTTTGTTGTTCTATAGAGACTTGGAATCCAAAGGTAGTAAGGATGAATGTATACAATAAAGGTATACATTCCATGCTCTCAATTATATCATAACCCTCATTCTTTAATCAAGCTCATCATTTCCAACATTTATCTTTGTTTTAACTTAGTTTCTTATCCTAGTCTTATGATTTACATGTCCATCTAATTCTCTTTACTTTAACTCTTGAAGACTCTTCACTTATATGTACTTTTTGTGCACTTAACTCTTTTCTTCTATTTTCCCTTTGTTTAGGAGTAAACGAATGCATTTTACTGGGTTATACAATCTATTCCTCATAATTGATTCTTACTATCTTACATACTTTTCTCATATCTTTTCCACATTTCATATTTAGAGTTCATATAATACTAATCATTAAACTTAATATGAACCATATGTTGTGTTCCTTTATTCCCAAGTAAAGGTTTTTCATATGAGTCCCCAGAGTTGGATCTCAGATATTAGTTCCAACTGATTCTTAGCTATCCCAGTCTTTCCCTTATACTTCAAAATCTTAGAGTATATACATTCATACTAGAATTTGGATCTAATCTATCCAGAATTTACTCTTTCTATGTTACTAATAGGAGTCATTAGATCCCAGTAATGCATCCTGCCAGCTGAACCAGGCCGAACCTGCAGTCCTGAAGCCAAGAGCTACTAAAGATTAACCAACTCCTATTAATCTCAAACATTTAGAAATAATATCCACTTAGGGCAAACTCATTTAAACATAAATTATGGTCTAAATGATACAAACACTAGTACAAAAATGGTCTATAGCGTCGGTTTTTTTAAACCTATAGCGTCACTTTTCAGCTGAGCCTAAGTGGTCGTCGCTACAGAAATTGCTCTATAGGGTCGATTTTTTTAACCAAAAAAAACTGACATTGTATAGTAAAAACTGACCCTATAGGTTCTCAAACACTAAACCCAAATGAGAAATGAAACTGTACTTGAACCCTATAACGTCGGTTTTTTACTAAATAACCGACTCTAAAGATTCTTTCTAAGGACGGTTATATGAGGAAAACTGACTCAATAGAGTCTTGGAATATGATAGAACAGCCGTGCCGCCTGGCACATCCGTGTTGGTCTATATTAGCACGGTCGTGCTACACGGTACGGCCGTTCTACCATATCTCAACACAGCCATTCTACCTCATCCCAACACGGCCGTTCTATGCAGCACGACCGTTCTACGCGGAATGGCCAAGACACCTATAAGGTCGGTTTTTAAGAAAATCGACGCTATAGGGTCCAATTTTTTTTAAAACTTTCTTCATAAACTGAACAGAACAAGAATAAGATATGGGACAGGGGAGCATTGATGCTCAACCGTCACCATTCCAAACCACACATTCATAAAAAAAATGATTCATATATTGAGTTGAGTAAACATAGTCACATCATAATTATTAAAATGATAGATTGCAAGTCTGAGATGATATTAAATGTCAGATACAAAAGTAAATATTAAAGAGTACTAAAACCACATACATAAATGGAACGTAACTGACATATTTATTCCAATGTTATATTGACTTCATTTAAAAAAGCATCTGACCACTCTTCTCGAAATTCATTTAAGTCCTCACGTGTGTAAGGCTGAGTTGTAAAGATCTGTAATAGAAAATGCACGTGCTAATATTTTATAAAATGACTACAACTCACTTATAAATTTATGATGTTATTCTTTATTACCTGATCTATAGTCTGAATGTCATTTGATGCTTGTTTGATAATAGCTTGCATATATTTCATTACATAGTAGACACAAACCCAGCCATTATTTTGTATAGGACACTACAAATAACGAATTATACTTAATGTTAGTAAACTATTATAAACAGAAGACTATAAGATTTGACATATAAGAGTTGAAAATTAATACATATAAGACTAAGCAGTTGTCAAAGTAGCTACCTTGACATTTTTCAAAGTCAATGTCTTTAATTTTGTGGGTATTTGTCCTCCGCCTTCACGAAAAGCTTTTATACCCCTATCAATTAAATGATAGTTGGTAAAATAGAAATTCGAAATAGAAATATCATGTTGAAGCATTGACTATATTTATGCTTACGCCATAGCTGGCAATTTCAGTTTGTGACCCCTTATTATTTTTTCCATTGGGTCAAGATAATAAAGAGTCATCAATTTTGGGACAATCACCACTAATTCCCAATGTCTAGATCTGAGTAAGAATAAAAAAACATTAAAATAAATACATTTGTTCATTATTAAAATTATATTGAATAATAATACTTACTAGATGTTAAAAAGAATTAGGATAATTTCCTTTCCCACACTAGCAAAATATTTGAATGCATCAGAGAAGTACTCACTCACTTCCTCAATATGTGTCTCCACCAGACTAGTGACCGAAGGAACTAAGAATCCAACATTCTTTATATCAAAGTTTTTGGCCTCGGTATATAAATGGTTGTTAAACATTTGTAATTATTTTCATATGTAGAAATAAGCTAAAAATGTGAATTGGAATTTTCTATATTGATAGATCCTTACCTTATCCATACTTCTAATATCGAAGTATTCAGCCAATCATACTGGAACAACTCTATAATATCATCAAGAAAAATATAATTATCAAAGTCCCTCCCAGTTGCATCTTCTATTAAATTGATCAACATTTGTAGTCCAGAGCTTTGGTTGGCTAAGTATCGACACAAACATTTATATTTACTTCCCAACTCATCGAATGTGCATCTGGAATAATAGATGGCTTGGGCATAGGAGGACGACTAGTAGAATTTTTACTTTTTGGTTTGCAAACCTGTTAATTAAATTACATACTTCTATTACACGAGTTCATATATGCAGTCAAATATGAAAAACATGGTAGAATTCAAGTATACCTTGTCATTGATAACCAAGTGTCTAGGCCAACCCACCATAGCACCCTCTGCTTCTTCAACTGTACTATATTCAGGTATAGGTATGGGTAGTGGTTTGTCCCCCATTCCGTCATACACAAGATGGATGGACACATTGCAAATGTCATCAGTAATTTGTTAGCAATGCAATGTACCACCAATACATACTATCTCCCATACGTAGAGGTCGGCCAGCTCAGAAACTTTCACAGTATTCTTCACAGGGAGAAAATGAGCTGACTTTGTGAAGCGGTCCACTATAACCCATGTCGTGTCATATGGTTGTACACCTTGCCCGCTGCCATAATATTAAATTTTGGAACCTCCACTGCAAGTTTACAGTTCATACCAACCTAGATTAAAATAATATAAGTTATATAAGAAGCAGTAGAACAGATACCTGTTATAACTATATATATTATCATATATATATCATACTAATAACACAACATATAGAATAAAAACTTACTGCAAATTGTTGTGGTGGGTCATTAGGAGTGCTCCCATGACCTTCTACAACTATAGCATGGGCTTGTACCTCATCACTTGAGAGAAGCACAATATGAATAGGTTGATAAGGTTGAGTATGCTGAAATGAAGACATTATTTCTTTTACTTTCTGTGCTACTAATGCTTCAACCTCCTCTTGTGTAAGATCTCCTGCACGACCTCTTTTAGATTGCGAAGGGTCAAAATAAGACTTGAATCCTATGCCAGCTCCTAATCCCCTAACACGGCCAGGATGATCCTTCGTACTAAGAGCAACTGATAGTTCATCCATGTGGCCAGTTGGGATGAACTTTCCTTCCTTCCTTTGCTCTTGGAGATCAATCTATTCATAGTTAATAAAAATATTAAATCACAATATCAATTAGATATAAATAAATCTAAGTTTGTGGGAGTTACTCTTTACTTAGTTGGGATAAACCTACCATCTTTTGTGCCACATCCTTAGTTGCAGGGTTGACAATTTTACCTGCTCGATTCTTTCTAGAATCAATCCATGTCAAGTGTCGAGGTGGACGCTCAACTTGAGTTGTACTAGATTCTTCTCCAGAAGAGGATTGCTTCTCTTATAGTTGGTGGCGGAAGGCATAACCACCGGGCCCCAAGTGATGGTCATGCACATTTTTGGCCCATCTTTCCTTTTGAGCCTGGTGGATAGCCTGATCATTTAAAATGAGGTATTGCAATTTAGACTTGGCAAACATGTATAAAAAGATTCACCTCCTTAATTGTATAAAATTAAAGATTCATACAATACATCACAACCTTTATTACCTGAAACTCTTTCGATCTCCTAGCTGCAACAAATCATTCCCACACCTCAGGATCTATAAAAATATATACATTTGTTGCTTTCTTCTTTTGTTTAGGATTATCTATAAATTCCCTTGCGAGATGTGTCTTAAAACCCCTCCATCGTACACCACAACGTTGTAGCACTCTTTTCTTGTGATCTTTTTCATTTAGATGAAAAACGCCCTATACATACAAAAGAAGCAATTAATAATGTTGTTTTGAAAAGGAATTAATTCCAAGCAAACTAAATTAGAATCAATAGATAAAAAACATATTAAAATAATATCACTTCCACTCACAGATATATCTTTCCATATGAGGTCTTTTTTGGCATTAGGAACATCATGCCAATTTTCTATATCTATTGGCACCTTACTGCGCGCGGTCGCCCCTACGTAATGCTTGAAAGCACTAGCATGTTCCCCAACAGGTGTTCTTGTGATATCAAATTGGACTGGCAATTTGTCCCCTTTAACCCTGAGCTCCTGCAGCCTACGCATTAGTGTGGGACCTCTACTTTTCTTAGCATCACCACTACCATCCTCATGGTGCTCATGCTCATGCTCAGAATGTTCATCTTCACTCACCACATTCAAAGAACAATCAAATATTCTAAAATTTTTCTCCAATATGAATGATTGTGTTATCCATATCATATACAAAATTCAATTAAATACAAAATTTGTAGAAAATATGAAAAACCATTTACCACACTACTATCCTGATCAAATTCCATATTCATGTACTATTAAAACCCTAATTTTTTCCGATTAGGGTTTACATTTCTCAAACCCTAATTCTTGAAACTAAAATCATAGTTAGAGTTTCTTCTTAGGTTTGAAACATCACAATTGATCTACTACCATTAATCAAGTCTAAACGATGTTCAATCTAATCAAGCATGTAATCATTCAGGTAAACCCTAGTTTACCAATTAAGCACAAATGTGTTCATTACAATTCTCCCCCCCCCCTAAAAAGGTTTCATCCCCGAAACATAAATATGCAAGCAAAGTACTTTCAAGGTTTATTTTAAACTTCTAAAATCTTACATGTCATTATATTCTTGTATTTCATACTTGAATGCACTTTTCAAAATTAAGTCATTTATTTCTTTTCTAATCACAACATGTATAAATTGTGATTGTTCAATGATAACAAATGAATTCTCTATGCCACAATCAATCATAGGATAGATAGAGAAATAACCATTTCAAAATTTTCATAGTCTTGAGGTGTTTCCTCAACATTGATAATCTGATCCAACTATCTCAATTCATACGGCTCAATATGTACTATGTATTACCTCTAAATCAAAAAAGAAAGTTCTCCATGTTGTTTTGAATTTTTACTATTGTGCTACTCAAATAGCAAAACAACCTTGAGTTGGAAGACTAGATTCAACAACAATTGTACAATACTACTCACGACATCCCCATTGCATCATGGATGCATAAGGTGAAGCATTACCACCACATTCCATATTATTCTCAAGTATGAACCCACACATAATTCAAGGTGTAACCATTGTGTTATAGCATACTAGGGTTTCAACAATAGTAACAAAGTACTCCATGATTGTATTAGTCATTCAAGGACTATTCATACCCAATTACCATCACTTAGTTATATTAAAGCTAGGTATAACAAGCTATACCTCATTAGGGTTACATATCAATACAATATGGTTATCATCCCTTCTATTCATATGAGTGAATAGGTAAGACTGCCTTATTCAGGGTAACCATTCATTTGTTCCATCATTATTCAACCCATATCACCATACCACAATTGTACAATACTAAGATGGATTACTGGTACAAATGACTACAACTATCAGACACCTTTAATTAACATATTGGTTGCGCATGTACACTGAAATCATACGTAGAACTAATTTACATCCCTTAATATACCTTCAACAAATTATACTTCCTAAAACAAATTCACATATCACTAAAAGCCATTGTTTTCTCTTATCTCTCTCCTCATTCACTACTACTTATTTTTTGCTACTTATCCTTCTCACTTTAATCATGTAGATTAAACATTCCTAAAATTGAAACATACAAGGTACAAATAGATTATTCATCATTCTTGCTATCACTGCAAGAATTTATCTCATATCGCACTTCACTCATATTGTATTTCTCCTTTTGTTCAAAACACACTTGTTACATTTCAAATTTATATCTTACTCTTTTCTCTAAATCATTTCCATATTGTTTATCTACCTTTTAGATTAGCTACCTTTAAACCCTGGATTACTATCAGTGCTAGTTTACCTCTTATAGTGCAAATCTCATAATCTTATTTTATAGAGATGCTAGTATTCAAGGCCAAATCACTAGTGACATCCCATGAACTACTACAACTCTAAATATTCTAGGGTTTGGTCCTTATCAGTAGCATGACGTTACTGTGATGTGACTTTGCTCCCTTAATATGAAATTCAAACCTTGGATGTCACAAGTTTTACTAAAGTCTTCTTTATCTTATCAATTGAATTTCCTTTCTCTTACTTGTCCATTTAGATAGATTACATTCTCAATTACCCCACTAGAGTTTCATCATCATATTGTGTGTCATTATTACATTCACTAGATGTCTCTACCACGGTGGTTATGCATCATATATGATTCATTTTATTATCACTTCATTCGCACATTGCTCTCATTAAGGAAGATATGAAAGAGAATATGATTTTGAGACTTAGAATTCTTATCTTCAAACATTCATTAATACATTTCTCATATGTAGGTTTAATTAATTATCAACAATGATACTTGACTAATTAGCACTTTCTTGAATCTCGCAACCTCTTTCTTTTATAATATATATTACTCCATTATGTTTCAAACCCTTCCTTACTTTCCACAATCCCCTTACCATATACTACTATTCCACATGTCATCTTTAACTTCTAGTTTTCTCTTATGATCATGTTGATTCTTTTATGTGTATGATCATGTATACCATGTTACATATATTTCTTTTTATCCTACTAATGTGAAGTTGAAATTCTAAATCAATAATCTCTCTACTAGTTTCACCTCATGTTTAATATGTTACATATCCTTCATTTTAAATCAAACAACACATGCATGGGTGAAACATAGTTTCTCTTTCTATCAAGTTTTTTTTCCTTCCTGAATATAGTCTACCTTTGTATAACTTATTCATTTATTTAGCTACACTTTTATTTTTCTTTTAGAAACTAGTTTGTTGTTCTATAGAGACTTTGAATCCAAAGGTAGTAAGGATGAATGCATACAATAAAGGTATACATTCCATGCTCTCAATTATATCATAACCCTCATTCTTTAATCAAGCTCATCATTTCCAACATTTATCTTTGTTTTAACTTAGTTTCTTATCCTAGTCTTATGACTTACATGTTCATCTAATTCTCTTTACTTTAAATCTTGAAGACTCTTCACTTATATGTACTTTTTGTGTACTTAACTCTTTTCTTCTATTTTCCCTTTGTTTTGGAGTAAACGAATGCATTTTACTGGATTATACAATCTATTCCTCATAACTGATTCCTACTATCTTGGTCCTTACATACTTTTCTCATATCTTTTCCACATTTCATATTTAGAGTTCATATAATACTAATCATTAAACTTAATACGAACCTTATGTCGTGTTCCTTTATTCCCAATTAACGGTTTTTCATATGAGGCCCCAGAGTTGGATCTCAGATATCAGTTCTAACTGATTCTTAGCTATCCCAATCTTTCCCTTATACTTTAAAATCTTAGAGTATATACATTCATACTAGAATTTGGATCTAATATATCCAGAATTTACTCTTGCTATGTTACTAATAGGAGTCATTAGATCCCAGTAATGCATCCTGCCAGTCGGACCAGGCCGAACCTGCAGTCCTGAAGCCAAGAGCTACTCAAGATTAACCAACTCCTATTAATCTCAAACATTTAGAAATAATATCCACTTAGGGCAAACTCATTTAAACATAACTTATGGTCTACATGAGACAAACACTAGTACAAAAATGGTCTATAGAGTCGTTTTTTTATACCTATAGCATCACTTTTCAGTCGACGCCTAAGTGGCCATCGCTACAGAAATTGCTCTATAGGGTCGGTTTTTTAAACCAAAAATAACCGACCTTGTATAGTAAAAACCGACCCTATAGGTTCTCAAAAACTAAACCCAAATGAGAAATGAAATTGTACCTGAACCCTATAACATCAGTTTTTTACTAAATAACCGATTCTAAAGATTCTTTCTAAGGACGGTTATATGAGGAAAATTGACTCAATAGAGTCTTGGAATATGATAGAATGGACGTGCCGCCTAGCACGGCCGTGTTGGTCTATATTAGCACGGTCGTGCTACACAACACGTCCGTTCTACCATATCTCAACATGGCCATTCTACCTCATCCCAATACGACCGTTCTATGCAGCACGGTCATTCTATGCGAAACGGCCAAGACACCTATAAGGTCGATTTTTAAGAAAACTGACGCTATAGGGTCCAATTTTTTTTTAATTTATGCAGAAACTGAACAAAACAAAATAGAAGAACAAGAATAAGATATGGGAGAGGGGAGCATTGATGCTCAACCTTCACCATTCCAAACCACACATTCATAACAAAAATGATTCATATATTGAGTTGAGTACACATTGTCACGTCATAATTTACAAAATGATAGATTGCAAGTCTGAGATGATATTAAATGTCAAATACAAAAGTAAATATTAAAGAGTACTGAAACCACATACATAAATGGAACGTAACTAACATATTTATTCCAATGCTATATTGACTTCATCTAGAAAAGCATCTGACCACTCTTCTCGGAATTCATTTAAGTCCTCACGTGTGTAAGGCTTAGTTGTAAAGATCTGTAACAGAAAATGCACATGCTAATATTTTATAAAATGACTACAACTCACTTATAAATTTATGATGTTATTCTTTATTACCTAATCTATAGTCTGAATGACATTTGATGCTTGTTTGACAATAGCTTGCATATATTTCATTACATAGTAGCCACAAGCCCAGCCATTATTTTGTATAGGACACTACAAATAACAAATTATACTTAATGTTAGTAAACTACTATAAACAGAAGACTATAAGAGTTGACATATAAGAATTGAAAATTAATACATATAAGACTAAGCAGTTGTCAAAGTAACTACCTTGACATTTTTCAAAGTCCATGTCTTTAATTTTGTGGGTATTTGTCCTCTGCCTTCACGAAAAGCTTTTATACCCCTATCAATTAAATGATAGTTGGTAAAATAGAAATTCTAAACAGAAATATCATGTTGAAGCATTGACTATATTTATGCTTACGCCATAGCTGGAAATTTTAGTTTGTGACCCCTTGTTGTTTTTCCCATTGGGTAAAGATAATAAAGAGTCATCAATTTTGGGACAATCACCACTAATTCCCAATGCCTAGATCTGAGTAAGAATAAAACAAACATTAAAATAAATACATTTGTTCATTATTAAAATTATATAGAATAATAATACTTACTGGACGTTAAAATGAATTAGGATAATTTCATTTCCCACACTAGCAAAATATTTGAATGCATCAGAGAAGTACTCACTCACTTACTCAATATGTGTCTCCACCTGACTAGTGACCGAAGGAACTAAGAATCCAACATTCTTTATATCAAAGTTTGTGGCCTCGGTATATAAATGGTTGTTAAACATGTGTAATTTTTTTCATATGTAGAAATAAGCTAAAAACATGTATTGGAATTTTCTATATTGATAGATCCTTACCTTATCCATACTTCTAATATCGAAGTATTCAGCCAATCATACCGGAACAACTCTATAATATTATCAAGAAAAATATAATTGTCAAAGTCCCTCCCAGTTGCATCTTCTATTAAATTGATCAACATTTGTAGTCTAGAGCTTTGGTTGGCTAAGTATCGACACAAACATTTACATTTACTTCCCAACTCGTCGAATGTGGATTCTGGAATAATAGATGGCTTGGGCATAGGAGGACGACTAGTAGAATTTTACTTTTTGGTTTGCAAATCTGTTAATTAAATTACATACTTCTATTACACTAGTTCATATTGTTGACTCAAGGTCAATTAGGTCAATGTTGACTCACATCTAAATTGACTAAACCCTTGTTTTGATGATGACTAACCATTCCACATATTGGTGTCTAATGCTTCTACTTGAGTGATTTCAGATTAGGTATAGACACACTCCAATTTCCCTAACTTGCGCATCTCAAATTGGAGAAAAGACAAGTCAAAGTCATACAAGTGCACGTTTTTGTAATATGATGTATATCCATTAGAATCATGTTGTAAATCACTTGTAATGATTGTATGACTTGTAATTAAGCTTATAAAAATATCATGAGCACTTAGATCGAATATTAGAGCACTTTAGATGCATCTTTGAAAATCAATTACAGGCACTTGGTCGGTCGAGTTTCCCCAGCCTGAAACTCGACCGATCAACCTTGATCGATTTTTTGAAGATTGCATCGGTCGAGTTGTGCACTCACAGAACTGGACCGATTGGGTAGTAGGCCATTTCCAGTTGAAATGGTCGGTCGAGTTTCCTCAGAACAAACTCGACCGATCATTTGAACATCGGTTTGCCAGCTACTTGATCGGTCGAGTTACACCCATAGAAACTCGACCGATTGCACTGTACGGAAAAGTGCAGAAAAGTGCTACTAGCCGTTGTGGAGTTGCAACAAGTGAGAATAGATCCGTTGCAAGCCACAAAATGGCTAGTTTTCGTTCACAAGTGTTCCCAAAGGTTAAGAGGCATCCCCAGCTATAAATAGGACCCCTTGGGCTTCATTCCAAGGTTGAGCATTCATTGCAAACTCTATGTGAGGTTCCTATTCTATAGTTGAGTGCTTCCTACAGCCTCCTCTCTCTCTCTAAGCTTAATCACTTGCTACATCCATTAGAGTGAGTAGGATATTTGTAAGAGAGCTAGTTTTTATATGTATATCTTGTGAGGCTCTCACTTCCACCACCTCCCCATCTCTCATTTGCAATCATGAAGATGAAGGTTCTCTCTCTTGTCCAAGAGAGGTGAAGAAGAACAAGGGAAGGAGTCCCTTGGTGAAGATCAAGGCTGAAGGCTTGGAGCTAGAGTGGGTAAGCCCTTGGAGAAGGCAGAAGACTCAAGCTCAAGTGGGTAAGACCTTGGTGAAAGCTTCTCCGAGTGAAGGTGAAGTTAAAAGCTGAAGATCCAAGAAGAGTGGGTAATTCCTGCAAGGCTGAAGACTTGTGCTAGAGTGGGTAAGTCCTTGAAGAAGGCCGAAGACTCTTGCAAAGTGGGTAAGTCCTTGGTAAGGTTGAAGACTCTTTGTCTTGGATAGGTAAGTCTTTTGCTTGGTCATGCATTGTATGTCTTATGAATGAATATAAGAGTGCAAGAGTTTGGAAGTCCTAGAGGTTGACCTCTCTAGCCAAGTGGACTGACACACTTCTAGTTTGAAGTGTGGAACCACTCTAAATAGCTTGTCTAATTGGTGCATGTCCAATCTCTCTCTCCCTTGCTATGTATGTTTTAGTTGCACATAAAATTCCTATTTAGCAACCTTATCTTGTGATATATCTTTAAGGTTTAATGAATTTTGTTTTAAGTGATTTCATCTCTATTCACACCCACCCTCTAGAGCATATAATCACCCATCTAGGATCCAACACATATATGTAGTCAAATATGAAAAACATGGTAGAATTCAAGTATACCTTGTCATTGATAACCAAGTGTCTAGGTCAACCCACCATAGCACCCTCTGCTTATTCAACTGTATTATATTCAGGATTAGGTATGGGTAGTGGTTTGTCCCCCATTCCTTCATACACAAGATGGATGGACACACGGAAAATGTCATCAATAATTTGTTGGCAATGCAATGTACCACCAAGGTTGTACACCTTGCCCGCTGCCACAATATTAAATTCTGGCACCTCCACTGTAAGTTTACAGTTCATACCAACCTAGATTGAAATAATATAAGTTATATAAGAATCAGTAGAACATATACCTGTTACAACTATATATATTATCATATATATATCATACTAATAACACAACATATAGAACAAAAACTTACTGAAGATTGTTGTGGTGGGTCATTGGGAGTGCTCCCATGACCTACTACAACTGAAGCATGGGCTTGTACCTCATCACTTGAGAGACACACAGTATGAATAGGTTGATAAGGTTGAGTAGGCTGAAATGAAGACATTATTTCTTTTACTTTCTGCGCTACTAATACTTCAACCTCCTCTTGTGTAATACCTCATGTACGACCTCTTTTAGATTGTGAAGGGCCAAAATAAGACTTGAATCCTATGCCAGCTCCTAATCCCCTAACACGGCCAGGATGCTCCTTCATACCAAGAGCAACTGATAGTTCATCCATGTGGCCAGTTGGGATGAACTTTCCTTCCTTCCTTTGCTTGTGGAGATCAATCTATTTATAGTTAATAAAAAATATTAAATCACAATATCAATTAGATATAAATAAATCTAAGTTTGTGGGAGTTACTCTTTACTTAGTTTGGATAAACCTATCATCTTTTGTGCCACCTCCTTAGTTGCAGGGTTGACAATTTCACCTGCTCGATTCTTTCTAGCATCAATCCATGTCAAGTGTCGGGGTGGACGCTCAACTTGAGTTGTACTAGATTCTTCTCCAAAAGAGGATTGCTTCTCTTGTAGTTGGCGGCAGAAGGCATAACCATCGGGCCCCAACCGATGGTCATGCACATGTTTGTCCTGTCTTTCCTTTTGATCCTGGTGGATAGCCTGATCATTTAAAATGAGGTATTGCAATTTAGACTTGGCAAACATGTATAAAAAGATTCACCTCCTTAATTGTATAAAATTAAAGATTCATACAATACATCACAATCTTTATTTCCTGAAAATCTTCTGATCTCCTAGCTGCAACAAATCTTTCCCACACCTCAGGATCTATAAAAATATATACATCTGTTGCTTTCTTCTTTTGTTTAGGATTATCTATAAATTCCCTTATGAGATATGTCTTAAAACCCCTCCATCGTACACCACAACGATGTAGCACTCTTTTCTTGTGATCTTTTTCATTTACATGAAAAAAAACCTATACATACAAACGAAGCAATTAATAATGTTATTTTGAAAAGGAATTAATTCCAAGCAAACTAAATTAGAATCAATAGATTAAAAACATATTAAAATAATATCACTTCCACTCACAGATATATCTTTCCATATGAGGTCTTTTTTGGCATTAGGAACATCATGCCAATTTTCTATATCTATTGGCACCTTACTGCGCACGGTCGCCCCTACGTAATGCTTGAAAGCACTAGCATGTTCCCCAACATGTGCTCCTGTGATATCAAACTGGACTGGCAATTTGTCCCCTTTAGCCCTGAGCTCCTGCAGCCTACGCATCTGTGTGGGACCTCTACTTTTCTTAGCATCACCACTACCATCCTCATGGTGCTCATGCTCATGCTCAGAATGTTCATCTTCACTCGCCATTTTAGAACCTGCAAGTATACATGATAAAAAAAATAAGTGATAATAAAACCACAAGTGATAAGGTATGTACATGATATATGATGTATATTTAAAAGATTACTTGCTTGAATGATAATAAAATAAATAATTCAAAGAATACATGCCTCTAGTATTGGTTGAGTTGTTAGTCAAGGAAAATTCCTTCAGCATGGTCTAGACATTTATAATATTCATCGGTGTTATCTTCAACATTTACACTTGGCAAACCAACTGAGAATGGACTGGAATCATCATACTTATCATAATATTCTTCTTCATTTATAGGATCTACAGTAAACTGTCTTTTTCCATGAAGAACGACGGACCAATTTTTATTTGCCGAGTCATCAATATAGAATACTTGTTTTGCTTGGTCTGCCATGATGAATGGCTCATCTTTCTCACCAATCTTTTTAAAATTCACCAATTTGAAACCCAACTCATCCACTAAAACTCCTTTGTTGTTGTCAACCCAATTACACCTAAAGATAGGAACTCTAAAATTTGTATAGTCCAATTCCCATATGTCCTCAATGATGCCGTAATATGACATCTCAGCTTTGCGTGGTCTTTTATCTTTGGCACTAGCAAAATATAACGAACAAGCTTGAACAATGACCCCACTATTTTGAACTATACTACTTTCATCGTGACGCTTTGTGTAGTATGAAAATCCGTTTATGTCATAACCTTCATATGACATGATGTCCATTTTTGGCTTAAAGGTGAGCCATTTTATGTTCTCAGCAACATTATTTGATGATTCAGATAGTTGATTAAATACTTTCTCTTCAAACCACCTAATAAATGTTCGATTATGCTCTCTTGCAAGCCACATTGAACTGGATCGCGGATGATTTCTCTTGATAAGATCATTGTGTTCTATGATGTAGCTACTAACTTCATCGATGTTGTGTAAAATATACAAATGCGCTTGTTCCCACAACTCACGACGGATTCCTTTCACTCATCCTCCCAGAGTTCCTTTGCCACAATAAGATTTAGTGTGATGGAAATTTTTTAGATTGCTAGAAGTTTCATTGCAATTCAAAAAATCATTGCAAAAGTCCATCACCTCCCTAGCCACGTAACCCTCAACAATACTCCCTTCAGGACGATAACGATTCCGAACATCACCTTTAAAAACACTCATTAATTCTTTTCTTATACCCATTAATTCTAAATCTTTTCTAGATTTGATGCCATCTTTAGTCTTTTCTAGTATGTTCAATAGCGTACCAATGATGCTATCACAAATATTTTTTTCAACATGCATGATGTCAATGCAGTTTCTAATTGCCAAAGATCTCCAATAAGGAAGATCCCAAAATATTGAACTCTTCTTGTATATATATTTGTCACATGTGAGTGTACGACTACTTGAACTCTTTCCAAATTCATTAACAATATGTTTCACCCTGTCATATACAACATTTCTTGGTATAGGTTTAGGAGCACTTCGTTCCTCAGTTGACCCATTAAAGGTTTTGCGTTGCCTTTGATAAGGATGCACTGGTGGGAGAAATCTCTGATGACCAAGATATACGATTTTACCACCATGTTTCAGTCTGATTGAATCAATATTTTCCTCACAAACATGACATGATTTGTATCCTTTTATGCTATATCCAGACAAATTTCCATAAGTTGGAAAGTCATTAATCGTTTAAAACAACATAGCACGCAAATGGAAGATCTCTTTACGTGAAGCATCATATGTCATAATACCTTCTTCCCATAGTTTCATTAGGTCATCTATTAGAGGTTGAAGGTAAACATCAATATCATTTCCAGGTTGCTTGGGCCCTGATATCAATATTGACAACATGACATACTTATTTTTCATACACAACCAAGGAGGAAGATTGTATATTAAAATCATAACAGACCACGTGCTATGTTGGCTGCTTAATGTACCATAGGGATTCATTCCATCTGTACAGAGTCCAAGTCCTAAGTTTCTTGGTTCTTTACCAAATTGAGGATATAATAAATCAATTTTCTTCCATTGTGGTGAATCAGATGCATGTCGTAGGATGCCATAATCATTGGCCTTTAACTCCCCATGCCAAGACAAATTTTGCGCATCTTCTGTATTAGCAAATAACCGTTGAAATCGTGGTATTATTGGTAGATACCACATCACCTTGACAGGAGAGCCATTTTTAGCCTTAGCTGAATTTGTGGTCTTATACCTTGACACACCACATTTTGGACAATTTATTAAATTACTATAGTCCTTCTGAAATAACACACAATCATTTGGACATGCATGAATCTTCTTAGCCTCCATTCCCATTGGGCACATTATTTTCTTTGCTTGATATGTTAAAATTGGAAGCTCATTGCCTTCAGGAAGAATTTCCTTTAACAAAGACAACAGTGAAGTGAAACTCTTATCGCTCCACCGATTTTGAGCTTTAAGAGTATATAATCGCATCACAACACTCAACCTCGTGAACTTAGTACAACCCTTATATAAAGGTTTTTCAACATCATGGACAATGTTTGCAAATAAAGAAGGTGGATCAATGACATTGTCCCGACAACTACGTAGCATCTCATCAACCATATCATCCTCAATCGGGTCATCCTAAATCGGTTCATCATTGAAATTGTCATCATTATCTATATCTTCTATGCCACAACTATTAGTATCGACATTTTCTGATCCATTATTAATTTTCTCTCCATGCCAATACCATTCATTATAACCTTGTATGATCCCATTGCATATGACATGATCCTTAATTTCCTCAGCAGTATCAACTTTCAAATTGTTACCACAATTTCTGCATGGACAATAGAACCTATTTGTAGGTAGTTTACTATGTTCCACAACAAATCTGATAAATTCATCAAGACCTTAGGCAAACTTTGGACTACAACGGTTCTTAATATACATCCAACTTCGATCCATTTTCTATATCACATTAAAAATTAATTATAAAACTAAGCATTTAATATTGATACTATAAGCTGTAAGTTTTTATTGATAGGAAGTTAATTACTTTTATACTAAAGTGTACCACCTATCCCATTTTTGAATATTTAATCTCACTAGTAACTGTATAATGTATGTTTAGTTTTGAAGAAAATTTCAGCAGCATTTCCCCTAAGTTCTCCAAGTACCCCGATGTAAATGGTAAATAACCACTCACATATAAACCCAGAGAACAAATGAGGAAATACTACTAAAATTTTCTTCAAAACTAAACATACATTATACAGTTACATCCTAAGTGAGATTAAATATCCAAAAATAGTCCTAAACTGAGGACTATCCTATGAGTAAATTTTGAACGGGTTTCTAAGTTGATACATGCATAAATGTATTATTGTCATATTTATATATTAAGTTAAACATCATGCATCGATGATCTCATATATAAACCCTAAAGTGTCAATCTGAGACTACACAATGTCTATCCTCATATTTATGGAATGTCTACCAAGCGCTACCATATGTATTAAATATTTGAATCAAAATGAAGCCTAATGGCACATTGGGAGAGTGAGAATATTATACCTCACTTGAAGGCTGAAGAAGAAATATATGCAAGTCAACAACACCTGCAACAACACAAATGCACGATTCAATTCTCTTATAATGTAAGGCATTAGGGTCAATATACATCAATATTAGAGGAGCAGGAAGATTTTAACAAATGCAGTTCAGCAACTCAGCCACCACAGTCGTGCTACCTAATAAATATATTCACTCAGCCACAGCCACCACGACTGTGCTACCCATCACGGCCATGCTACCTAACAAATATATTCACTCAGCCACAACCACCACGTCTGTGCTACCTAACAAATATATTCACTCCGAACCTCCCCTCAATCGTGGCATGACAATAAGAAGAAAAATGGTCGTGGTTATGGCACGATCGTGCTACTACCACCAGCACCCATCGCTACCCACTGTCGACCCCAGCCCTGACCGCAGCACCCATCACCACCCACCATCGGACCCCAGCCCCGACCACAGCAGCCCATCCACCACATCACCCACCTGCCCCACCTCTCCTTTCCAATCGAGAAGTTCTCTTCAATGGTGGGCAGGGTTTCAGAAGCTTGCGACCGATTTTCGGGTAAATAAAATGTACCTTGTGACCACAACACGGCTCGGTGGCGGCGGCACAACATGGATCAACTCTTTGGATATGGCGGCCACAACACGGCTTGGCTCGTTGGACACGATGGTGGCGTCAGAAGGACACAACAATGGGCTCCTTGGACACAACGACAGAGAAGGAGGGGTCTCTAGTGCTGTGCTTTCGAGCAAAATGAACTAAAACACAAGTCTGGTCCATTGTTTTGGTCTAATATCAGTCCGACCTTTAGGGTCGGTTAACTGACAAAAGTGACGCTACAATTCGGGTCTATAGGGTCGGTTATTTGAGAAAACCGACACTAGAGACTAAGTGGTGCCTGAAATTTTGTAGACCATCTATAAGGTCGGGTATTTGAAAAACTTGACCCTAGAAGTCAGTATCTATAAGGTCGGTTATCCATAAAAACTGACCCTAGAGTTCCAAAGTGGTGTCCGTGTTTTTTTTATCCTATAGCATCGATTATTTGGAAAAACCGACGCTATAGATCGAGGCGCGAAGCCAAAATTGCACAAATTTTTGCCGCGGGAAACCTGTAAGGTCGGTTTTTATGATATAACTGATGCAATAGTCTATTAGGTCAGTTATTCTAATAAAAATGACGATATGGGCGGCGACGTTACTGGCCAAAAATGTAGTAGTGAAAGAATATAAATAATAACTGAATCACTTCATGATACACAACAATATAAAAGAACTATATATATTCTACAAACTAATATTATGAATTCATACATATAAGATAATTTTTATTTATCTACAATCAAAGAAGTAATATAAAGCAAGAGTTGTATCACATTCTATGTTTAATCTCTTACTCCTTCATTACTTTTTGGTCTCCTAACCCTAAGATTTCTAGGGTTTCTCTCTAGCCCATCCTTCCTCTGCATACTTGGCCAGGGCATCCAGAGAAGAATAGACAGAGTAGCTTGATACTGCTCAATATAAGTATTCATATATCGGGCCAGGGTATCCAAACACATAGACTTCCCAGAGCTATAGACACATCACCTCCTATCTACCACACTTATAACTCTAACTTTCTATCCTAATGGTCCCTAACGACTCAGCCTAAGCTCTGATACCAAGTTGTTACACCCCGATCTCACAATTACCACTAATCATGAGATTAGGGCATAAATTGATGATTTAACATAATACAAAGATCACCCTTAACTTTTTCTTCTTTTTCAAACTCTTAGTTTTCTCGCATTGAACCACATAAACTAACTTTACAAGGGAATCTAAACATGGATTTCTCTAATCTGATTTAAACAGTAAAAATGCATGTATGAACATTCATTATGTTTCTCATACCTTTAAGCACATAAGACTTGCTGATTCACATATATTGCTAAAAGAGGAATAATGTTATACATCATCATTTACAACTCTCTCTTATTTCTTTATAAGGACCTAGAGTAACAAGGACCGACTGAACTTAACTATACCCAGACTTAACTCTTGTGGCAGATCTACTCTGATGCAATGATATCTTCAATCCCCACAGTTTCCCTAAAAAATTTGAGTAGAGGGGTGAGCCTACTCGCTCAGTGAATGAGTAAAACAATAATGCAGTCTAAAGTACTGAATCAGACATTTATCATTCTTGGATAATTGAAATAAAACAAGATAGTAATTTCAAATTACAAGACTAGATATTCAAAAATTTACTAATAACATTGAAGATTACATCATTAGAAATAAACAAGTATGGAAATATAATCCTCACTATATTCAATATTTCATTTAAAGAACAACTGCTGTGAAATTGTACTCAAATCTTTCTTAACCTTTCTTACTTATAAGAAACTCTTAAAAACTTATATTATCATATTTTAGCTTATGCCTTGATCATATGCAGTGTACTCTACATATGAAGACTTGTAGTGAACTACGATCTCATTGTACAAGACTTAGCTGACACACCCGGGAATGCTAAGCCTGACTACGTCGTTGGTCTGTAATAGGAAAATGGCTCTCTGGCTTCGGCACACCTATTATGCCGTAAAAACTGGACTCCTCCTCTAACCTAAGCACACAGGTAGAGAGTCAAGCCACCTATTATCTTTTATGTACTCTAGTGCCACCAGGGTCTCTGGTTGATGTTGGACACTACATACGGTATTTTTAAGGAGACTTCCGCTAGGGCTTCATTCCCCATACCACCTGTTAGTACGATCCGACCCCCATATACTAGACATTGTCAGGGTTAGGTCATTTCCCCCTACAACGCAAACCTCTCATAGGGAATCTACGGTGTTCAGGGCCCCTAAGTCTATTATTTTATTATTCTTGGAAAGATCTTACTATATGGTATCTTTTCCTTACTTATACTTGACTCTGGTATCTCTATGGTACCACATCTATTTATTTGAAATATATAATACAACATGTATATCATTCTAAACTTGGCAGAGAAGTATATTCAAAATACTATGATATTTTGAGTAATCATCATACTATACATACAGGCAGACTAAAATTCTTAAATAAATAGAATACATGTCAACTTGGCACTTTATGCACTAGAATCATGCAATTGAACTTCTTAATACACTGATAATACTAAACTGAATGCTTAACATATTGTTTACCCCTTTCTTAGGGTTTCTCCTTACTCATGCACATATAACACTTCTCATGTATTAAAACATATATCATGTCTACTAATATAAATATCCTCATTCAACATTTCTCACATTTATGCATGGCATCGATAACATACCTATCTAGGGTATGTCATATCTCCACTTGCAATAGCATAACAACATATGCATTTCATGACAAGTATTTGAGTTAGAAAATCCGAATCGCATAAACAAATCATATATGCATATAAGATAGTATTCAAATAAAATCCCATAATATCACATGAATCATTTCAATCAGCCATTTACTACTAAATTAGATATGTATACTTGTAAAAGCATACAAGATTGGGTTTCCATCCTTGATTACTTACTATTCATAGATATGTATTGTGAAAATCAGAAACTCTATTTGCCCATTATCAAATATCAAACATGTAGAATTATATGCACTAGGAACATAAATAAGATCATATAAAAATAAAGCTGAATTTCAGCTATAATGTTGTTCAAGCACCCGAATAACTTGAAAATTCAGATCTTCATAAGTTCTCAATAAACTTCTTAATTCTGTAGTATTCAAGATACATGGATATCTATATCCATGTCATCATATAAATGTTTTCATATCATAGTTGGAACATGAATTGAAGTATTCTATAAACTGAATTCAAGAACCGTTCTTTTCATTTATTGTCATCTAGGGAGAAATCGAGAATATGAATTAAAACCATCTAATTGAGTACAATTGACTAAAATATTCTTTTAACCACTCACCCTAAGCTGTAAAACAGCTTAAAAACGCAGTTCATCCCTGAAAATCTCGATCTTATATCAAATCCCTAGCAATTCACCCTATTCTTCTTCATTTCAACTCGGAAACCCTAGAAATGAAGATTAGGAGAGAAAGAGTGAGAAAAGGAATTGATTTGATATGATTTTGAATCCAAACAGAGGACGGACGGAATCTTGACATACGAGAGAAGATTTACCATGAAACTATATCCAAAGAAGCTAAACTTACATGATTTCATCATTCCTCAGACCGCAAAACCCTAGGTCAGCATCTCCATCACTTTCTTCTCTCAAACCCTAACTCTCCCTCTCTCTCTAGGATTTCATTTCTCTGGATTGAATCACAAATTATGAGATCTCCTTGTGTATTAGGTTGACCATATAGAGCAATTGAGCTACTTGGGTCAATTGCACATTGACCCCTCACTATACTTTCTCTTATTTCAGCTGAATTTTCTGTCATAAAAGTATTACTATAATTCGTATACTGATAAGGTCTAAACGCATCCAAAAATGATGAAATTTTTATAAGTTGTTTATGATTGAGTTTCAGATCTTTATTTCAAATTTAAGATTATTTGGAGTAAATAATAAATAATTAAAAATAAAACACCTCACTACTAAAAAGCACTATGTCAGCATTTTAGTCGAAGCATAGTTTGACCGAGAACCACATTCAAAGAACAATCAAATATTCTAAAATTTTTCTCCAATATGAATGATTGAGTTATCCATATCATATCCCAAATTCAATTAAATAAAAAAAAATTAGAAAATATGAATAAATATTTTACCACACTGCAATCCTGATCAAATTCCATATTCATGTACTATCAAAACCCTAATTTTTGCCAATTAGGGTTTACATTTCTCAAACCCTAATTCTTGAAACTAAAATCATAGTTAGAGTTTATTCTTAGGTTTGAAACATCACAATTGATCTACTATCATTAATCAAGTCTAAACGATGTTCAATCTAATCAAGCATGTAATCATTCAGGTAAACCCTAGTTTACCAATTAAGCACAAATGTGGTCATTACAATTCTCCCCCCCCCAAAAAAAAGGTTTCATCCCCGAAACATAAATATGCAAGCAAAGTACTTTCAAGGTTTATTTTAAACTTCTAAAATCTTACATGTCATTATATTCTTGTATTTCGTACTTGAATGCACTTTTCAACATTAAGTCCTTTAATTATTTTCTAATCACAACATGTATAAATTGTGAATGTTCAATGATAACAAATGAATTCTCTATGCCACAATCAATCATAGGATAGAGAGAGAAATAACCATTTCAAAATTTTCATACTCTTGAGGTGTTTCCTCAACATTGATACTCCGATCCAACTATCTCAATTCATACGGATCAATATGTACTATTGGTATGTATTACCTATAAATAAAAAAAGAGAGTTCTCCATGTTGTTTTGAATTTTTACTATTGTGCTACTCAAATAGCAAAACAACCTTGAGTTGGAAGACTAGATTCAACAATAATTGTACAATACTACTCACAACATCCCCATTGCATCATGGATGCATAAGGTGAAGCATTACCATCACATTCCATATTATTCTCAAGTATGAACTCACACATAATTCAAGGTGTAACCATTGGGTTATAGCATACTAGGGTTTTAAAAACAGTAACAAAGTACTCCATGATTGTATTAGTCATTCAAGGACTATTCATACCCAATTATCATCACTTAGTTATATTAAAGCTAGGTATAACAAGCTATACCTCATTAGGGTTACATATCAATACAATATGGTTATCATCCCTTCTATTCATATGAGTGAATAGGTAAGACTACCTTATTCAGGGTAACCCTTCATTTGTTCCATCATTATTCAACCCATATCACCATACCACAATTGTACAATACTAAGATGGATTACTGGTATGAATGACTACAACTATCAGACACCTTTAATTAACATATTGCTTGCACATGTACACCGAAATCATACGTAGAACCAATTTACATCCCTTAATATACCTTCAACAAATTATACTTCTAAAAACAAATTCACATATCACTAAAAGCCATTGTTTTCTCTTATATCTCTCCTCATTCACTACTACTTATTTTTTGCTACTTATCCTTCTTACTTTAATCATGTAGATTAAACATTCCTAAAATTGAAACATACAAGGTACAAATAGATTATTCATCATTCTTGCTATCACTGCAAGAATTTATCTCATATCACACTTCACTCATATTGTATTTCTCCTTTTGTTCAAAACACACTTGTTACATTTCAAATGTATATCTTACTCTTTGTTCCAAATCCTTTCCATATTGTTTATCTACCTTTTAGATTAGCTACCTTTAAACCCTGGATTACTATGAGTGCTAGTTTACTTCTCATAGTGAAAATCTTGTAATCTTATTTTATAGATATGCTAGTATTCAAGGCCAAATCACTAGTGACATCCCTTGAACTACTACAACTCTAAATATTCTAGGGTTTGGTCCTTATCAATAGCATGATGATACTGTGCAGTGACTTTGCTCCCTTAATTTGAAATTCAAACTTTGGATCTCACAAGTTTTACTAAAGTATTCTTTATCTTATCAATTGAATTTCCTTTCTCTTACTTGGCCATTTAGATAGAATACATTCTCAATTACCCCACTAGAGTTTCATCATCATATTGTGTGCCATTATTACATTCACTAGATGTCTCTACCACGATGGTTATGCATCATATATGATTCATTTTCTTATCACTTCATTCGCTCATTGCTCTCATTAAGGAAGATATGAAAGAGAAGATGATTTTGAGACTTAGAATTCTTATCTTCAAACATTCATTAATACATTTCTCATATGTAGGTTTAATTAATTATCAACAATGATACTTGACTAATTAGCACTTTCTTGAATCTCGCAACCTCTTTCTTTTATAATATATATTACTCCATTATGTTTCAAACCCTTCCTTACTTTCCATAATCCCCTTACCATATACTACTATTCCAAAAGTCATCTTTAACTTCTAGTTTTCTCTTATGATCATGTTTCTTCTTTTATGTGTATGATCATGTATACCATGTTACATATATTTCTTTTTATCCTACTAATGTGAAGTTGAAATTCTAAATCAATAATCTCTCTACTAGTTTCACCTCATGTTTAATGCATTACATATCCTTCATTTTAAAATCAAACGGCTCATGCGTGGGTGAAACATAGTTTCTCTTTCAATCAAGTTTTTTGTCCTTCCTGAATATAGTCTACCTTTGTATAACTTATTCATTTATTTAGCTACACTTTTGTTCTTATTTTAGAAACTGGTTTGTTGTTCTATAGAGACTTGGAATCCAAAGGTAGTAAGGATGAATGTATACAATAAAGGTATACATTCCATGCTCTCAATTATATCATAACCCTCATTCTTTAATCAAGCTCATCATTTCCAACATTTATCTTTGTTTTAACTTAGTTTCTTATCCTAGTCTTATGATTTACATGTTCATCTAATTCTCTTTACTTTAACTCTTGAAGACTCTTCTCTTATATGTACTTTTTGTGTACTTAACTCTTTTCTTCTATTTTCCCTTTGTTTAGGAGTAAACAAATGCATTTTACTGGATTATGCAATCTATTCCTCATAACTGATTCTTACTATCTTGGTCCTTACATACTTTTCTCATATCTTTTCCACATTTCATATTTAGAGTTCATATAATACTAATCATTAAACTTAATATGAACCTTATGTCGTGTTCCTTTATTCCCAATTAAGGGTTTTTCATATGAGGCCCCAGAGTTGGATCTCAGATATCAGTTCCAACTGATTCTTAGCTATCCCAGTCTTTCCCTTATACTTCAAAATATTAGAGTATTTACATTCATACTAGAATTTGGATCTAATATATCCAAAATTTCCTCTTGCTATGTTACTAATAGGAGTCATTAGATCCCAGTAATGCATCCTGCCAGCTGAACCAGGTCGAACCTGCAATCCTGAAGCCAAGAGCTACTCAAGATTAACTAACTCCTATTAATCTCAAACATTTAGAAATAATATCCACTTAGGGCAAACTCATTTAAACATAACTTATGGTCTACATGATACAAACACTAGTACAAAAATGGTCTATAGCGTCAGTTTTTTTAAACCTACAACGTCACTTTTTAGCTGATGCCTAAGTGGCTGTCGCTACAGAAATTGCTCTATAGGGTCAGTTTTTTTCACAACAAAAAAACTAACCTTGTATAGTAAAAACCGACCCTATAGGTTCTCAAAAACTAAACCCAAATGAGAAATGAAACTGTACCTGAACCCTATAACGTCATTTTTTTACTATATAACCGACTCTAAAGATTCTTTCTAAGGATGGTTATATGAGGAAAACCGACTCAATAGAGTCTTGGAATATGATAGAAAGGCTGTGCCGCCTAGCATAGCCGTGTTGGTCTATATTAGCACAGTCGTGCTACACGACACGACTGTTCTACCATATCTCAACATGGTCGTTCTACACGGTACGGCCGTTCTACCTCATCCCAACATGGTCATTCTATGCAGCACGACCGTTCTACGTGGAATGACCAAGACACCTATAAGGTCGGTTTTTAAGAAAACCGACGCTATAGGGTCCATTTTTTTTTATTTCTGCAGAAACTGAACTGAACAAAACAAAAGAACAAGAATAAGATATGGGAGAGGGGAGCATTGATGCTCAAATGTCACCATTCCAAACCACACATTCATAACAAAAATGATTCATATATTGAGTTGAGTACACATAGTCACATCATAATTTATAAAATGATAGATTGCAAGTTTGAGATGATATTAAATGTTAGATACAAAAGTAAATATTAAAGAGTACTGAAACCACATACATAAATGGAACGTAACTGACATATTTATTCCAATGTTATATTGACTTCATTTAGAAAAGCATCTGACCACTCTTCTCGAAATTTATTTAAGTCCTCGCGTGTGTAAGGCTGAGTTGTAAAGATCTGTAATAGAAAATGCACATGCTAATATTTTATAAAATGACTACAACTCACATATAAATTTATGATGTTATTCTTTATTACCTGAACTATAGTCTGAATGTCATTTGATGCTTGTTTGATAATAGCTTGCATATATTTCATTACATAGTAGACACAAGCCCAACCATTATTTTGTATAGGACACTACAAATAACGAATTATACTTAATGTTAGTAAACTATTATAAATAGAAGACTATAAGATTTGACATATAAGAGTTGAAAATTAATACATATAAGACTAAGCCGTTGTCAAAGTAGCTACCTTGACATTTTTCAAAGTCAATGTCTTTAATTTTGTGGGTATTTGTCATCCGCCTTCACGAAAAGCTTTTATACCCCTATCAATTAAATGATAGTTGGTAAAATAAAAATTCGAAATAGAAATATCATGTTGAAGCATTGACTATATTTATGCTTACGCCATAGGTGACAATTTCAGTTTGTGACCCCTTGTTGTTTTTCCCATTGGGTCAAGATAATAAAGAGTTATCAATTTTGGGACAATCACTACTAATTCCCAATGTCTAGATCTGAGTAAGAATAAAACAAACATTAAAATAAATACATTTGTTCATTATTAAAATTATATTAAATAATAATACTTACTGGACGTTAAAAGGAATTAGGATAATTTCCTTTCCCACACTAGCAAAATATTTGAATGCATCAGAGAAGTACTCACTCACTTCCTCAATATGTGTCTCCACCAGACTACTGACCGCAGGAACTAAGAATCCAACATTCTTTATATCAAAGTTTTTGGCCTCGGTATATAAATGGTTGTTAAACATTTGTTATTATTTTCATATGTAGAAATAAGCTAAAAATGTGTATTGGAATTTTCTATATTGATAGATCCTTACCTTATCCATACTTATAATATCGAAGTATTCAGCCAATCATACTGGAACAACTCTATAATATCATCAAGAAAAATATAATTGTCAAAGTCCCTCCCAGTTGCATCTTCTATTAAATTGATCAACATTTGTAGTCCATAGCTTTGGTTGGCTAAGTATCGACACAAACATTTACATTTACTTCCCAACTCGTCGAATGTGGATTCTGGAATAATAGATGGCTTGGGCATAGGAGGATGACTAGTAGAATTTTTACTTTTTGGTTTGCAAACCTGTTAATTAAATTACATACTTCTATTACACGAGTTCATATATGCAGTCAAATATGAAAAACATGGTAGAATTCAAGTATACATTGTCCTTGATAACCATGTGTCTAGGCCAACCCACCATAGAACCCTCTGCTTCTTCAACTGTACTATATTCAAGATTAGGTATGGGTAGTGGTTTGTCCCCCATTCTGTCATAAACAAGATGGATGGACACATGACAAATGTCATCAGTAATTTTTTGGCAATGCAATGTACCACCAATACGTACTATCTCCCATACGTAGAGGTCAGCCAGCTCAAAAACTTTCACAGTAGTCTTCACATGGAGAAAATGAGCTGACTTTGTGAAGCGGTCCACTATAACCCATGTCGTGTCATATGGTTGTACACCTTGCCCGCTGCCACAATATTAAATTTTGGAACCTCCACTGCAAGTTTACAGTTCATACCAACCTAGATTAAAATAATATAAGTTATATAAGAAGCAGTAGAACAGATACCTGTTACAACTATATATATTATCATATATATATCATACTAATAACACAACATATAGAATAAAAAATTACTACAAATTGTTGTGGTGGGTCATTGGGAGTGCTCCCATGACCTTCTACAACTGTAGCATGGGCTTGTACCTCATCACTTGAGAGAAGCACAGTATGAATAGGTTGAGAAGGTTGAGTATGCTGAAATGAAGACATTATTTCTTTTACTTTCTGCGCTACTAATGCTTCAACCTCCTCTTGTGTAAGACCTCCTGCATGACCTCTTTTAGATTGCGAAGGGTCAAAATAAGTCTTGAATCCTATGCCAGCTCCTAATCCCCTAACACGTCCAGGATGATCCTTCGTACCAAGAGCAACTGATAGTTCATCCATGTGGCCAGTTGGGATGAACTTTCCTTCCTTCCTTTGCTCGTGGAGATCAATCTATTCATAGTTAATAAAAATATTAAATCACAATATCAATTAGATATAAATAAATATAAGTTTGTGGGAGTTACTCTTTAATTAGTTGGGATAAACCTACCATCTTTTGTGCCACCTCCTTAGTTGCAGGGTTGACAATTTCACCTGCTCGATTCTTTCTAGCATCAATCCATGTCAAGTGTCGGGGTGGACGCTCAACTTGAGTTGTACTAGATTCTTCTCCAGAAGAGGATTGCTTCTCTTATAGTTGGTGGCAGAAGGCATAACCACCGAGCCCCAAGCGATGGTCATGCACATTTTTGGCCCGTCTTTCCTTTTGAGCCCGGTGGATAGCCTGATCATTTAAAATGAGGTATTGCGATTTAGACTTGGCAAACATGTATAAAAAGATTCACCTCCTTAATTGTATAAAATTAAAGATTCAATGACGCCGTAATATGACATCTTAGCTTCGTGTGGTCTTTTATCTTTGGCACTAGCAAAATATAACTACAAGCTTGAATAGTGGCCCCACTATTTTGAACTACACTACTTTCATCTTGGCACTTTTTGTAGTATGAAAATCCGTTTATGTCATAACCTTCATATGACATGACATCCATTTTTGGCTTAAAGGCGAGCCATTTTATGTTCTCAACAACATTATTCAGTGATTCAGATAGTTGATTAAATACTTTCTCTTCAAACCACCTAATAAATGTTCGATTATGCTCTCTTTCAAGCCACATTAAACAGGATCACGGATGATTTCTCTTGATAAGATCATTGTGTTCTATGATGTAGCTACTAACTTCATCGATGTTGTGTAAAATATACAAATGCGCTTGTTCCCACAACTCACGACTGATTCCTTCACTCGTCCTCCCAGAGTTCCTTTTCCACAATAATATTGAGTGTGATGGGAATTTTTTAGATTGCTAGAAGTTTCATTGCAATTCAAAAAATCATTGCAAAAGTCCATCACCTCCCTAGCCACGTAACCCTCAACAATACTCCCTTCAGGACGATAATGATTCTGAACATCACCTTTAAAGACACTCATTAATTTTTTTCTTATACCCATTAATTCTAAATATTTTCTAGATTTGATGCCATCTTTAATCTTTCCTGGTATGTTCAATAGCGTACCAATGATGCTATCACAAATATTTTTTTCAACATGCATGACGTCAATGCAGTGTCTAATTGCCAAAGATCTCCAATAAGGAAGATCCCAGAATATTGAACTCTTCATGTACATAGATTTGTCACATGCGAGTGTACGACTACTTGAACTATTTCCAAATTCATTAATAATATGTTTCACCCTATCATATACAACATTTCCTGGTATAGGTTTAGGAGCACTTTGTTCCTCAGTTGACCCATTAAAGGTTTTGTGTTGCCTTCGATAAGGATGTACTGGTGTGAGAAATCTCCGATGGCCAAGATATACGATTTTACCACCATGTTTCAGTCTGATTGAATCAGTATTTTCCTCACAAACAGGACATGCTTTGTATCCTTTTATGCTATATCCAGACAAATTTTCATAAGCTGGAAAGTCATTAATCGTGCAAAACAACATAACACGCAAACAGAAGATCTCTTTATGTGAAGCATCATATGTCATAATACCTTCTTCCCATAGTTTCATTAGGTCATCTATTAGAGGTTGAAGGTAAACATCAATATTATTTCCAAGTTGCTTGGGCCCTGATATCAATATTGACAACATGACATACTTATTTTTCATACACAACCAAGGAGGAAGATTGTATATAACAATCATAATAGGCCACGCGCTATGTTGGTTGCTTAATGTACCATAGGGATTCATTCCATTTGTACAGAGTCCAGGTCTTAAGTTTCTTGGTTCTTTACCAAATTGAGGGTATAATAAATCAATTTTCTTCTATTGTTGTGAATTAGATGCATGTTGTAGGACGCCATCATCATTGGCCTTTAACTCCCCATGCCAAGACAAATTTTGCACATCTTATGTATTAGCAAATAAGCGTTAAAATCGTGGTATTATTGGTAGATACCACATCACCTTGACAGGAGAGCCATTTTTAGCCTTAGCTGGATTTGTGGTCTTATACCTTGACGCACCACATTTTGGACAATTTATTAAATTACTATAGTCCTTCTGAAATAACACACAATCATTTGAACATGCATGAATCTTCTTAGCCTCCATTCCCATTGGGCACATTATTTTCTTTGCTTGATATGATGAAATTGGAAGCTTAGAATAATTTCCTTTAACAAAGACAACAGTGAAGTGAAACTCTTATCGCTCCACCAGTTTTGAGCTTTAAGAGTATATAATCGCATCACAACACTCAACCTCGTGAACTTAGTACAACCCTTATATAAAGGTTTTTCAGCATCATGGACAATGGTTGCAAATAAAGAAGGTGGATCAATGACATTGTCCCGACAACTATGTAACATCTCATCAACCATATCATCATGAATCGGGTCATCTTGAATCGGTTCATCATTGAAATTATCATCATTATCTATATCTTCTATGCCACAACTATTAGTATCGACATTTTCTGATCCATTATTAATTTTCTCTCCATGCCAATACCATTCATTATAACCTTGTATGATCCAATTGCATATGACATGATCCTTAATTTCCTCAGCAGTATCAACTTTCAAATTGTTACCACAATTTCTACATGGATAATAGAACATATCTGTAGGTAGTTTCCTATGTTCCTCAACAAATCTGATAAATTCATCAAGACCTTTGGTAAACTCTGGACTACAACGGTTCTTAATAGACATCCAACTTCGATCCATTTTCTATATCACATTAAAAATTAATTATAAAACTAAGCATTTAATATAGATACTATAAACTGTAAGTTTTTATTGATAGGAAGTTAATTACTTTTATACTAAAGTGTACCACCTATCCCATTTTTGAATATTTAATCTCACTATTAACTATATAATGTATGTTTAGTTTTGAAGAAAATTTTAGCATCATTTCTCCTAAGTTCTCCAAGTACACCAATGTAAATGGTAAATAACCACTCACATATGTACCCATAGAACAAATGAGGAAATACTATTAAAATTTTCTTCAAAACTAAACATACATTATACAGTTACATCCTAAGTGAGATTAAATATCCAAAAAAGTCCCAAACCAGGGACTATCCAAAAATTACTTCTATGAGTAAATTTTGATCGAGTTTCTAAGTCGATACATGCATAAATGTATTATTGTCATATTTAAATATTAAGTTAAACATCATGCATCGATGATCTCATATATAAACCCTAAAGTGTCAATCTGAGACTACACAATGTCTACCCTCATATTTATGGAATGTCTACCAAGCGCTACCGTATGTATTAAATATTTGAATCAAAATGAAGCCTAATGGCACATTGGGAGAGTGAGAATATTATACCTCACTTGAAGGCTGAATAAGAAATATATGCAAGTCAACAACACTTGCAACAACACAAATGCACGATTCAATTATTCTATAATGTAAGGCATTAGGGTCAATATATATCAATATTAGAGGAGCAGGAAGATTTTAACAAATGCAGTTCAGCAACTCAGCCACCACGACCGTTCTACCTAACAAATATATTCACTCAGGTACAGCCACCATGGCCGTGCTACCTAGTACGGCCGTGCTACCTAACAAATATATTCACTTAGTCACATCCACCACGATCGTACTACCCAGCACGGCTGTGCTACCTAACAAATATATTCACTCCGAACCTCTCCTAAACCGTGACATGACAATAAGAAGAAAAACGGTCGTGGTTATGGCACGATCGTGCTACTACCACCAGCACCCATCGCTACCCACCGTTGACCCCAGCCCCGACCGCAACACCCATCACCACCCACCGTCGGACCCCAGCCCCGGCCACAGTAGCCCGTCCACCACAGCCCCCACCTGCCCCGCCTCTCCTTTCCAACCGAGAAGGTCTCTTCGACGGCGGGTAGGGTTTTAGAAGCTTGCGACCGATTTTTGGGTAAATAAAATGTACCTTGCAACCACAACACGGCTCGGAGGTGGCACAACATGTATAGCTCGGCGACGGCACAACACGACTCGGCTCTTTGGACACGGCGGTCACAACACGGCTTGGCTCATTGGACATGACGGCGGCGTCGGAAGGATACGGCAATGGGCTCCTTGGACACAACGACAGAGAAGGAGGGGTCTCTAGTGTTGTGCTTTCGAGCAAAATGAATTGAAACACAAGTCTGGTCTATCGTTTTGGTCTAATATCAACCCAACCTTTAGGGTCGGTTAACTGACAAAAGTGACGCTACAAGTCAGGTCTATAGGGTCGGTTATTTGAGAAAACCGACGCTAGAGACTAAGTGGTGGCCGAAATTTTGTAGACCATCTATAAGGCTGGGTATTTGGAAAAACCGACCCTAGAGGTCAGTATCTATAAGGTCGGTTATCCATAAAAACCAACCCTAGAGTTCCAAAGCAGTGCCCGCATTTTTTTTGATCCTAAAACATCGGTTATTTGGAAAAATTGACACTATAGATCGGGGCACGAAGCCAAAATCGTGCGAATTTTTACCGCAGGAAACCTGTAAGGTCGGTTTTTATGATAAAACTGATGCAATAGTCTATTAGGTCGGTTATTCTAATAAAAATGACGCTATGGACAGCGACGTTACTGGCCAAAAATGTAGTAGGCAAAGAATATAAATAATAACTGAATCACTTCATGATACACAACAATATAAAAGAACTATATATATTCTACAAACTAATATTATGAATTCATACATATAAGAGCATTTCTATTTATCTACAATCAAAGAAGTAACATAAAGCAAGAGTTGTATCACATTCTATGTTTAATCTCTTACTCCTTCATTACTTTTTGGTCTCCTAACCCTATGATTTCTAGGGTTTCTCTCTAGCCCATCCTTCCTCTGCATACCTGGCCAGAGCATCCAGAGAAGAATAGACAGAGTAGCTTGATACTGGTCAATCTAAGTATTCAGATATCGAGACAGGGTATCCAAACACCTAGACTTCCCAGAGCTATAGACACATCACCTCCTATCTACCACACTTATAACTCTAAATTTCTATCCTAATGGTCCCTAACGACTCAGCCTAAGCTCTGATACCAAGTTGTTACACCCCGATCTAACAATTACCACTAATCATGAGATTAGGGCATAAATTGATGATTTAACATAATACAAAGATCACCCTTAACTTTTTCTTCTTTTTCAAACTCTTAGTTTTCTCATATTGAACCACATAAACTAACTTTATAAGGGAATCTAAACATTGATTTCTCTAATCTGATTTCAACAGTAAAAATGCATGTATGAACATTCATTATGTTTCTCATACCTTTAAGCACGTAAGACTTGTTGATTCGCATATATTGCTAAAAGAGGAATAATGTTATACATCATCATTTACAACTCTCTCTTATTTCTTTACAAGGACCTAGAGTGACAAGGACCGACTGAACTTAACTATACTCAGACTTAACTCTTGTGGCAGATCTACTCTGATGCAATGATATATTCAATCCCCACAATTTTCCTAAAATTTTGAGTAGAGGGGTGAGCCTACTCACTCAGTGAATGAGTAAAACAATAATGCAGTCTAAAGTACTAAATCATATAAACATAAAGCTGAATTTCAGCTATAATGTTGTTCAAGCACCCGAATAACTTGAAAATTCAGATCTTCATAAGTTCTCAATAAACTTCTTAATTCTATAGTATTCAAGATACATGGATATCTATATCCATGTCACCATATAAATGTTTTCAAATCATAGTTGGAACACGAATTGAAGTATTCTATAAATTGAATTCAAGAACAATTCTTTTCATTTATTGTCATCTAGGGAGAAATCGAGAATATGAATTAAAACCATCTAATTGAGTACAATTGACTAAAATATTCTTTTACCCACTCACCCTAAGCTGTAAAATAGATTAAAATGCAGCTCATCCCTGAAAATCTCGACCTTATATCAAATCCCTAGCAATTCACTCGATTCTTCATCCTTTCAACTCGGAAACCCTAGAAATGAAGATTAGGAGAGAAAGAGTGAGAAAAGGACTTGATTTGATATGATTTCGAATCCAAATAGGGGAGGGATGGAATCTTGACATCTGAGAGAAGATTTACCATGAAACTATATCCAAAGAAGCTAAACTTACATGATTTCATCATTCCTCGGACCGCAAAACCCTAGGTCAGCATCTCCATCACTTTCTCCTCTCAAACCCTAACTCTCCCTCTCTCTCTAGGATTTCGTTTCTCTGGATTGAATCATGAATTATGAGAGCTCCTTGTGTGTTAGGTTGACCATATAGAGCAATTGAGCTACTTGGGTCAATTGCACATTGACCCCTCACTATACTTTCTCTTATTTCAGCTGAATTTGCTGTCATAAAAATATTACTGTAATTCATCTACTGATAAGGTCTAAATGCATCAAAAAATTATGAACATTTTACATGTTGTTTATGATTGTGTTTTATATTTTTAGTTAAATTTTAGATTATTTTCAGTTACTAATAAATAACTAAAAATAAAACACTACACTGCTAAAAAGCACTCTGTCAGCATTTTGACCGAAGTATAGTTTGACCAAGAACCACATTCAAAGAACACTCAAATATTCTGAAATTTTTCTACAATATGCATAATTGAGTTATCCATATCATATACAAAATTCAATTAAATACAAAATTTGTATAAAATATAAAAAAGCATTTACCACACTGCTATCCTGATCAAATTCTATATTCATGTACTATCAAAACCCTAATTTTTACAGATTAGGGTTTACATTTCTCAAACCCTAATTCTTCAAAGTAAAATCATAGTTAGAGTTTATTCTTAGGTTTGAAACATCACAATTGACTACCATTAATTAAGTCTAAACAATGTTCAATCTAATCAAGCATGTAACCATTCAGGTAAACCCTAATTTACCAATTAAGCACAAATGTGGTCATTATAAATTGGCTTGACGAACTCTTGTTAGTTCAGTCATTTTGTATCCCAATGTGGCTCTCCTTTTTCTTAATTGGGTCATGAGCTTGTCTTCTTGCTCGAAAGTAAGGTTGGAATTTATTATGAGGGGGACAACTTCTAGCTTCTCAAGAAAGACATATTTGAGTCCTTCCATAAGGGGTATCATTTCTGGGGCTATAGGAGGTTTTGGGTTTTTCATCCAGAGGATAGAACGTTTTATGATCCTCAAATATATCTTGGGTAACTTCCTCAAAATTATCTAGATGAGCCCTATACTAGTTTAATTGCTCATCATCATGATCACACGCAGTCAGTGTTGTGAGGATTGTGTGGATGAGATCCTTAAATAATTCCCACTCTTGTCTCAATAGGGAAAGCTTTTTGACACAATCTACAAGATACACTTCCTCTTGGAAGCTTGGACCCTTCAAACTTTTGAAGACGCAAAATATAGGATTTGCCTACCTAGTCGTAGAAGGATGGTTTCAATCTCAACATCAATCAATGCTATGGCAGTGCCTAGAAAGAGACAACCAAAGATGAGGGGGTAGTGTGGATCCTCTTTGATATACATGATTACAAAGTCACATGAAACGTATGCATCCTTCCCTACCTTTATTGGTATATCTTTTATGATAGCCATGGGCTTCTTCATGTATGAATCTACTAATTGGATAGTCATGGCAGTGGGGAGCACCTCAACAAATCCTAACCTTTTACAAAGACTATAATGCATGATTGAATACATGTGCCTAAGTCTACAAAACCCTTCCTACAAGCATTGTCGCCTAGATAACACCCAATTCCAAAGGAACCAGGGTCTTTATGTTTTTAGGCATCTTGTTAAGAATGATATTAGAGGTGGTCCTAGAATGTTTCACAGTTTCATATTCCTCAGTGGTATACTTACTAGTCAATAGAGTTTTCATGTATTTGGACTGTGCATGCTTGTTAGAAAGAGAATCTAAAAAGGGAACGTACACATGTAATTTCTACATGGCATCTTTGAATTTCATTAACTTGGTGTTTATCCTAGTCTATTTTAGGCAGGCATGATTTGGTTGACGAGGTTTGTAAATAGGGATTTTAGGTTCGTCAACTTCCACTTGTGGGGCTTCATGGATGGGGTTTTATCGGCATTAGAACCGGTGGTGTCTTTGAAGGTTCCTTTTCAATAACAACAATATCATCTCCTCAAAACTTACGAACACAACAGGGGGATTCTCTAGAGGAAGGGGGCATAAAGATTCTTAGAACGCATGAAGATGACCTTAAGTTGTTCAAGATGATTCAGGTTGTTTTTAAGCTGCCCAAAAAAGGAGCCAATAGGAGGTCTTTGGATGGCCAAGAGTTGGGACAACTAAGTAGTGGTTGCCTTCTGTTGAGCTTTCTATGAAAGGATGACCTGCTCTAGAGCATCTATTCTATCATCAGAAGAGGGGATGCATGCCTTTTGTTGCATTTGGGGTGTTTGGTTCAAATTTTGGTACATCCATCCTTGGTAAACACTATGTTTTTGGAAATTACCCCAATAATTCCCATGGTTCCCGGAATTCCTTTAGTTGCTTTTGTATTGGAATCCTGGGGGTGGAAGATTTGAGTTGTTGGCTTGGGGAGGTATTTTTTTGCTAGCATTTTTAGCACCGGCTAGATTTCCATATTGGAACCCAGGATGGTTCCTTGCCTGATTCAGATTGTAGTAGGCTTGATCAAGTATATACTGTGGATGGAGTTGAGGTTCTCCATTTACTTCCCAATCTTAGGTTGCATGGGGGTATTATAGAGGACTTGACATTTTCAGATAGAGTGGTCATACCCTTAGTAGATGACACTGAGAGAGTCACCAAATTTAATTGTTGTGGTTGTCCTCTCCATTAATAGGCATTGAAGGAAGATTCTAGACGATCTTATTTAAGGACAAGAAGCTTAGCAATAACTATTATGCTAGAACTGTCTTCAGATTTGGCTATTTTTAGGGTCCCTCCAGATCCTCAGTGAGCCTGAGTTTCAGAACTTCATTGAAAACCCTCCCATGCACTATCAAAATTTTGAAACATAAATTTTCCTCCAGACGAGGAATTGAGAAAAACTTTGGTGTTATTGTCAACAACCCAATAAAAGGTTTCGACTATTTGAACTTGAGAAATGTAGAGATGTGGATAATGACAGAGAAGGTCCTTGGACCTCTCCCAAGATTTTCCTAAGGTCTCTCCCGGAGCATGGCGAACTGAGTGATCTCTCCCTTAATTTAATAAGTGAGGGATGGGGGTAATATTTCTCTAGGAACTTGAATTGGAGAGCATCCCAAGTAATGATGCAATCTCCCTCCATGGAACTATACCATATACTAGCTTGGTCTGACAGAGAATACTTGAACAATCTCAATTTTATTGCATCTTCGAGATTCCACGGATCTATATTAAGGAGCATAGGTCTAAAAATCGTTGGAGGTGATCCTGACAACTATGACCCTTGATGTCGGTGAAGGTGTTGGCTTGAAGCAATGTGATCCACTGAGTAGGGATCTCAAATTGGGGAATAGAGATATCGTGTGACACAATTGGTGTTGTGCATAGGTAGTCTTGGGGAATGAAAAGCTTTTAGTTTTTTTTGTCCAGCCTTGTGTGGCTTGACCTACTGAGCCTCTTGTTCGACCAATAGTGTGCATGTAACATGGTTTCTTGAGTCGCTCGCTCGACTAACATAGCCTCTCTTTGAGCGGTGAGGGATCACTCAACGATATGGTTCACTTATTGTTCATCCATCATGTATCAATGTGTTTGGTTTAGACAATGGAAAGTCCTATCTATCTCGGGATCAAAAGTGGGCAGTGCAGAATTGTGTGTCATACCATGCTTGGTCCTTAAAAGATTGGAAATAAAATTTGAACAAAAGAAGTTTGATTCAAGAAAATTGAGCATTATTGCACAAAAAACAGTACTACTGTAATGAAACTTGATAGAAGGAGGAGTAGCACTACCATAACAAGACTCAGTAGGAAAAGAGAGAGAAAAAACTTTTGTTTAAAGTAAAATGGGGTTCGGAAAAAAAACAAATCCATTGTAAATGACAATGTGGCCAAATTGATGTGTGCCGTTTACACAACAATTTACTAAGGGGTTCAACAAAACAACCACTTAAATAGTTGATTACTTTATTAGTATAGCAATAGTCGGTCCCATGGAACAATATATTTAAAATTGGATTTTTGAACCAGATTTGCTTTTAATGATTTTGGACAAAAAATAAATTCCTTTGATTGAGGGTGATTATGCTAGAATAGAATGAAATAAAATTACACTAAATGCAAAATTAAAGGATTTACACTAAGAACAAATGAGAAATTTTCACTAAGATCATGAAAAGAATTATGCTAGAAATGAGGTAAAGAAAATTATGCTAAGAAAGAGGTAAATAAATGCAAGTAGTAAAGGAGATTGAAAGTGGAAATCAAACTGAAAATGAGGAACATCGAGGTTATGAATTTCACACCCCATAGCCGCATAGAATTTAGATCAATAAATCTCATGAATACAAAACCGATTAAATGAGGGCACGTGAAACATTTACCAAAATACATCACAATCAAGCTTCCCACAAACCCATTGATCTCAATGTTTGTGGATCATTGCCCAATTATCCCAACAAAGCTCCTTTAGAGATTTCTTCCACAGCTTATTGTGTTTATTGGGTTGTTATACCTTTGGGGTTCTGTATCTCTTCACCCAAAAGTTAACAAGTGGCAAGGTGAGAGATCAAGTCATCAAACCATATGATAAACCCATCAAAACACCATCTAAAAAATTATATCTTATAGATAAATCAAATTTAATCATCTACACTCTATGGGGCTACAATGCCTCGATATATGGAACTACTCACACATCATAGAGAAACATACAAGAGTGAAGGAAGGAAGGAAGAAGGGTTTGTGTGTCAGTAAAAAAACACAAGGGAAGCCATAGGATACTAATAGAAGAAGAATCTGAACATGACTATGATCTTGCAACAATGAAATGGCACCCTTCTTCAACCCTCTCTCAAGTAACAAAATTAGACCAAGAGGAATAGATTTGAAACTATAATTTCAATATAAAATATGAGTACAAGTTGAAAGAATTTCTAAAGCAAAGAAGTAAAAGATATCTTAAAAACAAAATACAAGATAAAAAGATGGATCACTTCTTTGTGGTGTCCCCCCTCCTTATATAGGAAATAGGGGGAAAACCCTAGAGGACTTGCTAATTGTGGCCGAAGGATGTTGTAAAGAGTTTGTCATGCAATCTATAGTCGATCAACTGGAAATCTCAATCGCTCGATTGGCACGCCTGACTATCCAGACACGAGAGAAGTAGGGAAAAACCCTAAGTGGGTTGGCAGTGTGGAGTCATCTTAGGGCTGATGCGGTTTTGAACAAAGCTTGCTGTTACACCCCGATCTCACAATTACCACTAATAATGAGATTAGGGCATAAAATTGAGGATTTATCGTAATAAAAAGATCACCCTTAACTTTTTCTTCTTTTTCAAACTCTTTGTTTTCTCGCATTGAATCACATAAACAAACTTTACAAGAGAATTAAACCTTGATTACTCTAATATAATCTCAACATTAATGATACACATCCATACATTCATTCTATTTCTCACACGTCCATGTACATACAACATGATAATCAAATGCAGTCTCTCTTATTAAGGAAACAAAGATACAAACATCATTCACAACTCTCTCACATCTATACAAGGACCTAGAGTGACAGGGACCGACTGAACTTAACTATACTCAGACTTAACTCTTGTTGTAGATCTACTCTGATGCTTTGACCTTCTTCAAGTCCACGTGATTTCCCTAAAAATTTCGAGTAGAGGGGTGAGACTACTCGCTCAGTGAATGAGTACTTCAAAGAAACAATCTAAAGCACTGATATAATTACAGATATACTTTTGAGCAATTGATATCAATTATAATAGTAGTAAGCTTTAAAGAGTCTAATCATTGACAATCATAAATATGGCATGATACTCTATATATATACAAGAGTAAATCAATATATGAACATGCTTGATTAATTTCAAAGAGAACTAGTAATTCAGAAACATACAAAGAATAATTGATGGGAAACTATACTCGAATCTTTCTTAGCCTTTCTTACTTATAAGAAACTCTTTAAAACTTATATTATCAAATTTTATCTTATGTCATGATCATATGCAATGTACTCTACATATGAAGACTCGTAGCGAACTACGATCTCACCGTATAAGACTTAGCTTAAAACCCAGGAAGCTAAGCCTAGAACTGAATCTGGGTCTGCTTGACTCGAACCGTGACATCTGACTAAGGTGTCTAAATAGTTGGCCTTTAATTGGACCTCTCCTTCTAGGCTGAGTACACAGGTAGAGGGTTTGAGATGCTCTATGGGTACCTCTGGGTTACCACTGGGATCTCCGGTTCATGTTGGGTAACCTATCTTCTCTTAGGAGACTTCCTCAAGGGCTTCATCTCGCTGCACGCTCTATGGGTGCGATTCGATCCCGGTATACTGGTCGCTACCAGGGTAGATCGTTTCCTCCCTACAGTGCAGACATTCGTAGGGAATCTACAATGTTCAGGGCTCTTAAGTCTATTATTTTATTATTCTTAGAAAGCTCTTACTATATTGTATCTTTTCCCTTACTTATACTTGACTCTGGTATCTCTATGGTACCGTGTCTATTTATTTGAAGTTTATAACACAACATGTATATCATTCTAAACTTGGCAGAACAATATACTCAAAACATTGTAATATACTGAGAAATCAACATTTTATACCTATAGGGGCAGACTAAAATTCTTAAATAACAGAATACATGTCCACTTGATACTTTATACACTAGAATCATGCAATTGTACTTATTAATACACTGATAAGAGTTAATTAATTGACATACGAGTAATCGCCATTTGCACCTATAAATTATTTGTACTTTCTTGGAAAATGTGCACCTCAACCCAAATCTTGAGTTGTGCATCACCATATATCATACTGAGAACATTGATATCAAAATACTTGATTCATTAAACACCCTATCCTTAGGGTTTCATTTAACTCATTCACTTATCACATGGCTCTCATAAGGATTTCATGCGACATAAACATTCACTGAATAAAGACTACTATCAACAAATCATATAAAATCAATATATGTATGAAACCTTAGAACTGAGCTGAATTTGGGTTTCCATGCCATTCACTGAGATAACATGCATCAATAATAAAATTGAATAAATAAAGTCTATCATGTCAAGAAAATCCGTTCAAATGGATTTCACGATATCTATTCGCAAATATCCAACTTTCCTCACATCTAGGGTTTCACCCTCTTTACTGAGATACAAACACTATTCACCTTAAATGAAATCCAAGATAGTATCTGACATATATGTACTATGAATTCAGATAAACAATCATTCATAACCAAGGGAATCTAGATAAATAAATTTCTCTATTTAATTATACAGTAATTTCAGTCATAAACAAATTCCCTATATTTCAGTTTACTCTTATAACCTCTATGAATACTTAGGGAATTCTCATTAGGATGTATTGTATACATTTCTAATATGATTTTATGATCTGAAATTCATCCAAACAGAGGAAGAATCTGTTTCATATCATTTTGCAACAACTTAGATCAAACACACAATTCAGGGTTTGTAGTCGTATACTAAGCAATTAATGATTATGGATGATTTAACCAATTTTCGTGCAATATACTATTTAAAGGAAGTTCCCACTCACCCTAAGGTGTGAAAACACCTTAAAAACGCAACTCATCCCTAAAAATCTCGATCTCATATCAAATCCCTAGCAATTCACCTGATTCTTCTTCCTTTCAACTCGAAAACTCTGAAAATGAGGAATTATGAAGAAAGAGTGAGAAAATGGGAAGTTTTGATACCATTTTGGATCAAATCAGAGGAGGGATGGAATCTTGACATGTTAGAGAAGATTCACCATTAAAGTATATGCAAAGAAGCTAAACTCACATGATTTCATCATTCCTTGGACCGCAAAACCCTAGGTCAGCATCTCCATCACTTTCTCCTCTCAAACCCTAACTCTCCCTCTCTCTCTAGGATTTCGTTTCTCTAGATTGAATCATGAATTATGAGATCTCCTTGTGTGTTAGGTTGACCATATAGAGAAATCGAGCTGCTTGGGTCAATTGCACATTGACCCCTCACTATACTTTCTCTTATTTCAGCTGAATTTTCTGTCATAAAAATATTATTGTAATTCATCTACTGATAAGGTCTAACTACATCCAAAAATTATGAAAATGTTATGTTGTTTATTATTTATTTTCAGATCTGCAGTTAAAATTTCATATCATTTGGAGTTACCAATAAATAATTAAAAATAAAACACTACACTATTGAAAAGCACTCTGTCAGCATTTTGGTCGAAGTATAGTTTGACCGAGAACCACATTCAAAGAACACTCAAATATTCTGAAATTTTTCTCCAATATGAATGATTGAGTTATCCATATCATATCCAAAATTAAATTAAATACAAAATTTGTAGAAAATACGAAAAATCATTTACCACACTACTATCCTGATCAAATTCCATATTCATGTACTATCAAACCCCTAATTTTTGCCGATTAGGGTTTACATTTATCAAACCCTAATTCTTCAAACTAAAATCATAGTTAGAGTTTCTTCTTAGGTTTGAAACATCACAATTGATCTACTATCATTAATCAAGTCTAAATGATGTTCAATCTAATCAAGCATGTAATCATTCAGGTAGACCCCTAGTTTACCAATTAAGTACAAATGTGGTCATTACACTTGCGCTCTAAGAGACCTGGGTTGACTGATTGGAGCTTTGGGTCTCCAAGTTTAGATGTTGATTTGCAAGCTTACTGGAGGGGCACACATTTTTGGAATAAGGTGAGTCAATCTACTAGCTAAGTGAGATGGTTGATTGGATCACTTGTGTTGGGGTAAATATGGTATGCGAGTTGATCGACCAGCTAGATGAGTCAATCGATCGATGGCTTGGGAGGTTGATGATGTTAAATTTAAGTCCTCCACTCCTTAAATTCTTTGTAGGCTCTTGTATTTTGGAGTTCCATGAACATGAAAATGTGAGCAAAACTGATAAAAAAAATCTATTTAATGGGACAAAAGTAAGTAAATTGCAATTATTTCCTAAAATTGGGAAAAGCAAGATAATACCCTAAACAATGACCTAAAAGATTCAATGAGAAGGGGATGAATATGCATTCATCAAGCACTAGGGTAAGGTTCATTTTGGGTGGATTGGATGCTCCATTGGTTTTTGATTTCATGCTTGTACAATTCAAGTTGTGCCATGTAGTGAGTATTCAAGCAACAATCCCTAGACAGTTGGGTTAAGGCAACAGGTGTCAAAGACACCCTTGTGTGCTCTATTCTCAGCACTTATCAGTGTATGTAGTGTGTCACCAACTTGTATCCATCTTCTTGGGTGTTCTTTGGACTTAGTAGTTTGCATGTGATCATTTTGTATTTAAGTCCATGGGCATTGATGCTTAGAACCTTAGGATGGGTGTTTTAGACTCCAATGGTCTTGGATGTCCTAGTTAATAAACAATTAGTCGCACGCATATGTCAAAGTTAGAGTGCCCTTTGGACTTCACAATTGATGAATGTTCAGTTAATTCTTTAACAATGTGGACATTGATGCTCAGAGCCTTGGGAAGGGAACTTGAATTGTGGATCAATGGGAGTTCCTATCAAAGGATCCCCATTTGTGGTCCTCGTGCTAGATCACCATGGAAATTGGTGAGACATGGACAATAGAACAAGGGATCCAAGTCTCCTTATCATCTAGTCTACCTATCTTTGTTGGGGCCTATGAGTAGGATTACTATCATATTTAAACATTGAGGTTCATGTAGGGAGTGATCCTTAAATTTGTTTTTTGGAGTTTCTAACTTTGTGTGTCTATTCAGACTCACCTTTGGGGTAATCAACTTAAGAAGACATTGAAGAGGACATTTGTTGATTTTGAAATGTGATGTCAACCTACAAGTATGGATTTAGATGACTTTATTGATTGAGTGGTTTGATGGGTTAGATTAGGCTTGTTAACCATTGTGGCCTTGAGATAGCAACCATGTTCCTTTCCTCCTAGGGCCTATAGTTCTACTTTGACCCTTCTACTTTAGGGTGCACAAGTGGACGCGTCCATGCACTTAAGTAGATTAAGTGGATTTTTGATTGATTTTTGATGTTTTTGTTCACTCTGACTTTATTTGTTTTCATTTTAAAAATTGATTTTTATCATTTCCAAATTTTGATATTTTTCATTTTCAAATTATTCTTTTTTTTCATTTTTGATTATATTTTAAGAAAAAACGATCAGATAGATCCTTCATAATCCCTGGATGCTTTGGGGCTTGTGATAGCAGTGTGTCTTAGTGCTCCTTGGCAAAGCTCTGACTTGAGTGGATGCTCAATCAACTTTGCAACTGCATGGACTGGTGTGTTCATGCTCTTCTCTGACTCAAGTAGGGATTCAATCAATTATGTGGCTACATCTGGCTCTTTAACGATAGGATTTAGAGTGAATTTTGTAATGATGTTCACTTAGACCATACATGCATCAATAAGCTCTTGAGTGCAATGCCTGAGAGCTATACATGTGTATAATTTGTGACCCGATATTCGATGATAGTCACAATAAATGTTGGGATTGTAGCTCTTTGGCAAAGGATTATGAGGCTCCTTTATGGCTGGAAATTTCACAAGATGCTTGACCAATGGGAGAATGCTACTAAGAGAGGCCGCTAAGTGTGTGAACCTCCTCTTTGGTTTCTACATATGGATATCCTATTTGACAATATGGTATTAGTATTCCCTTCTAAAAATGTATCTCCCTTTGTCATGATTTGGCAATCAATCTTTGTGATCTTCTGGTGGTGACCTCTGAAGGTGTCAATTTCTTTTATCTAAACCTCTAGATCTCCCAATTTCTGCATGATTTTTGCCATATTGTGATCAACAACGTGATAGATCTCTGAGCAAACTGCAATTATCAATGATGTGACCAAACTTGGATGAGGTGGGTACCCATGTGGTCCTAGAACTAGAGGATAGTTCTAAGGTGGCGATGGAGGGTACATTGTGTGATTGATTGCATAAGACCTCTCGTCATGTGATGGAATTGTAGTCTTTTGACCTTTTGTAGATTTTGGCCTTCTTCCTTGATAAACAATGAATTGTGATTGTTCCCTATATTCTTCCATCTAGTAATCTTCTTGGTTGTTCTGTGGAGTGACTGTGCACGTCATAGTAGACTCCTTTTTCATATGCTTAGATGTAACATTCTTGTGTTGGTATACCCTTGGTGGGTGTCATCCAGGATGATGTAGTTATTCACCCTACATGTTGTATGGTGATGATGGTTGTGCATGGCCTACGAAGAGGAACACGTGTATATGTGGCTTTGCCTGACCCATGTTAGCTTTGACTGTCTACTTGATGCCGAACTCAAGTGCCTATGTATCTCGTGGTTCATCAACCCATCATGATGGTTAGATGGATATCATGTTGACTCGAGTCTTCAGTTCATCATGAGAGTTTTCAACTAGTGTCTTACTCACCTCATTAGTATTGGGTTGTTCATTGGTGCTTTTCATCTCAAGAAGCTCTTTTTGATATTGTCAATAAGAGTTTACTACATGAGACCTTTGGTGATGTCCTCTTCTATGTTGAAGGTGTAATGATTGGTTGTTAGGCTTGAAAGACCAATATGGAATCTATCCCTTGTGTAGAAAGGAGTTGAAAAGGGAAGAAACATGGTCATAAAAAACTTCCCCTTACGTTAGGCAAGAGGATTCAACATATGGAATTCATGCTTTTTGTATCCCCAACATTCTCATGAGGACTCCAAAAACTTTCCCTTTTGCAAAATAGGGTTTCAAAAATTGTGATAGACAAAGGTAACCTGCCCCTTGCATGGAGAAGGGGGCAAAGATCTTTTCGAAATATGGACGTTCACCCTTTGCATGGAAAGGGATTTTTCATGTATCAATGCAGATTGTTAGATCAAATGGTATGATAGAGGAACGTCCTTAGATTGAGTGATACAAGAAGGATTTCTCCATTCTTGTCATGAGGTATGTCCAGTAGTATCATGATAAAGCATGCAAATTACTATTATAGATTGTAGAGGATAAGTTAGGATGATGTCAAGGGACAAGGTGACCCATTTGAGGCTAGAGGCTATGGCTGAAGATCAATGTGTGAGGTTTCTCTCTCCTTAAGGGAGATTTTATCAGAGAAACTCTCACAAAGAAAAGGGATATTCATGGATTAGGTGACCCTCTTAGGGCCAGAGACTATGGCTAGATATGAGTGTGTGATATTCCTCTCTCATCAGAGATTAGAAATATTCATAGAGAAAAGGATATACACGGATAAGGTGACCCTTTTGGGGCTATAGATTGTGGTTGGATCTGGGTGTGTAGATTCCTCTCTCCTTAGGGGCAATCTTATGAGATAAATACTCACAAGGTAAAAGGGGTACCCAGGGATAAGGTGACCTGCTCATGGCCACAGATTGTGGCGATATATGAAAATGTGAGATTCCTCTCTCCTTAGGGGATATATTATAAGAGAAATACTCATAAAGTAAAAGGGGTATCCAAGGATAAGGTGACCCACTTAAGGCCAGAAATTATGGTCAGATATGAGCGTGTGATATTCCTATTTCCCAAGGGAGATTTTATGAGAGAAACACTCACTTATCCAGTGATAAGGTGACCCTATCAGGGCCTGAGAGTGGACTGGATACTCATGTGATATTCCTCTCTCCCCAGGGAGATCTTATTAGAGAAATTCTCACAAAGAAAAGGGTGTGTTAGTCCAATTTTAGGTCACATTCAAAGACCATAAAAAGATGTGACCGTGAAATCATGGTAATGGCCCAATTTTAGGTTGTAGTGCGGGACCATATAGATGTGAGTGTGAAAGCAGGGTAATGCCCCAATTTTAGGTCATATTCTAGGACCATATGGATATGAATGTGAAAGCTAGGGTCATGACCCATTTTTAGGTCGTGGTCAAGGATTGTTAAAATATGTGAGATTGAAGGTGCATTGATGGCCCAATTTTAGGTAATGGTCCAAGACCGTATAGATATGACAATGAAGGTGTATTGATGGCCCAATTTAAGGTCGTGGTCTGGGACCGTATAGATGTAAAAGTTAAACTATAATTGTAAGGACCCTGACCCAAGTTTCGGGGTGACCTTGTTTGTTTCAGCTTATTCTTGTGCTTAGAACCTTTCTCTAATCTTTTGAGATGTAATTAGGGCCTGTGGAGAGCTTAAGTTTCAAGTTTGAGCTTGTTTGGATGAAGTTTGTTCTTTTTGTGCTAGTTTTTGTGCAAATTGCAATTTACCCAATGTAGGGGGTGATATGTAATTTGCCATATGTCGGATGTTCCCTCTCTTTCTTTACATTATCTAGAGGAAAGATAAAGAGAAGGGCACCTTTTTTGAGCTCTGGTTGAGGAGTCGACACTGTAAGGGCGATTAGGGTTTCCATGCATGTTGAGTGTCTCGATCCATGTATGTTGGATGTGTTGTCTCAACCTTGGGTCACGACCTAGGTTAGTTTTGGAGGATGTCACATTTGAGCGCCTCCCCCAGGTGTTTGGGTCACGACCTAGGAGGTTCAGGGTGGTTTTGGGTAGAGATGGATGACCTAGCAGGTGTTGTCTCGAATTAGGGTTGATGGTGGTACCTTGTTTTGACCTAGATGGTGGAGATACGACCATGGGAGGTGCCCCATGGATGGTCGTGGCTGTGACCATGTGGGTTGACATGGTGGTTGAGACACTACATAGAGTGTATCACCATGTCTTGCATGTCATGTTTAAGTGGTTGCATATGGATGCATGTTGGTCTTTTGCGAGGACAAGTGTCCCTTGGGTCCCTTAGTATGTTGACACCTCACCCTTTGCTCTCTCTCTCATCCTTCATCTATATAACCCCTTAACTTTCCTTGTTTGCAACCCTTTCGGCCATCTACCTTCTTCCTCCTTCTTTGCTTGTTCTTGGTTCTTAGTGAAGCAAGAAGATTCGTCCTTGGATCTTGGAGGATCAATCTCCTCTTACAGATGGTGGTGGTGGTGATCCGAGCTCATCTTCCATCATTGGTAAGTGTTTGTCTTCTAAGTTGATGTTCCTTTTGATCTCCTACCTTCATCTTCCTCTCTCTTCTCGGACCTAGACCATGGTTCTTCCATGGTGGTCGTTTTGGGAGAGAAACTCCTCATCACAAGGGTCATGGACCATGTCTTGACAAGGTAGACCCAAGTGTGAAGAGGATTTCTCCTCTTTTCCCCTTTCTCTTTTGGTTTGGCCAAGAGTTTTTTTTTTCTTCTTTCCTTGGTCTATCTTTGACCTTGGTGCCTTCTCCTTCTTAAGGTGCTCTTGTGGCTGAGTGTGGATCTTTTGCTAAAGCTTCTTCAACCCTTGGATCGTGTTCTTGGAGCTATTGATCTTGGAGTTTGGAGCTCTTGGTGGTGATCATCTTAAGGCGGGCTATATAACACTAAACCTACTCTATTATTGCACTTATTTATGCTTTGTAATACTAACTTATCTCTCTAGATTTCTTCCTCATCATGCTTGTGCTTAATGGTAACTTCTGGAGCTTATTTGGTAGAGTCATCTTGCTTGGTTTGAAAGCAATCTGAAACCCTAATCTTCTAGTACCCGATTTGGTAGGTAATGTATTATGAGGGTTTTTCTCTGTCTTGCTCTTTACCTTGCTCTCATGCATGGTGTTTGTGCACATAGATGTGGGATGTATGTTAGGTTCAATTTTGGTTATCTTGAACATGGTTTTCTCTTCCTTATATAGGGTTCCTCCTTGGTAGTTTCTTGACCCATGACTTAGGGTCTTGGTGACCATTTGTATGTGGCCTTTTCTTCTTGATAACAATAGTCTCACACTTGGTTTCAGTCCTATTTTGGTGACCTAAATGGTGCATCTTGGTGTTGTCACAACACTTTGCTCTTGGTAGTCACGACCTTGATAGCCATTGGTTGAGATACCCCGTTGTGGTTGAGTTTGACCTAGTGATGATAGGTTGAGACATGTAGAATGCAGTGGCTTAGTTACCCTTGGTGTTGGGGCTTTGTTCCTATTTTGCATGTGTTGAGACACCCTCTAGTTTGTTGGGTCACGACCATGAGTCTTAGGTCGTGACATATGTGGGTGGTCGAGAAATTTTGGTCAAGACACCTTTGGTCAAGATGCCTTGTGGAACCCTAACCTTAAGTGTCATGGGCACGACATGACCTAGAAGATGGAGGTCGAGACATGTAGGTGGATGGTCGGGACACATGAATGTTGTGGTTGTGACATGAACCATGATGGGTGATCGCGTCCTATGTGGTTATGTGTGGTCAATATAGGGTGATGGTAGGTGGGTGAGAAGCACTTGTGAATACTTAATGATACTCATATGTGAATGATAGATAAGCCATGTCTAATGTTGTTTAGAATGTCATCTAATCAACTCTAATGATGTTTAACCATCACACCCCCCAAGATGATGGAGTGTGATGGTTCTAGGGTTGACAATTGAACCTAGTCTTGTAAACTCTAATCATTTAAGAGGAAACCCTAACCCTAATAGTCTACAATGAGACTTGCTTATTTCTTTTTCATGGAATGGTTCTAATGTGATGTGATTATCTCTCTTGTTTATGAAATTCTAACCATGCAGATGTTATGAGCTTGATAATCATAGCTAATGTTTTCTATGGTGATTATGATATGACACGGGTTGAATATGCCTTGAGTGGCATGTTGAGGCACTTGTGATACATGAATAATGTGAATGGGTCCTATGATCTGGTAGTGATTTGTTGCATAAAATGAGATGGCTTTTCCCAATGATGAGTTGAGGGCTTGGTATCTCCTGATATGTGGCCTTGTTGATGATGTGGTGAATGACATTAATACATGTATCATGTGATGGTAGTGTGATAAGCTCACACACTATACATTTATATCTTATGGAAGTGTATCATGTCTTTACCTTTGTAGAGTTTGTTATGATTTTATACGTTATAACTTGATTGATGCTAAAAGACACTTAATTGGTTTAACTAATTAAGTGGAACCTGATCATGTAGTTTTGCCCTATGCCATAGATCCATCTTAGTGTCATCACTTGTTGGAACGTGAAACATGCTTTACCCTTAAAGGAAGTCTGGAGTCATATATTGTTGAGTATATGCATTTACAAGATTGGTTGCGAGCCATACCCTGGCAGGAGTGCAGCTGTAGGCCATAGCTCAGTGATATGTTGCTCATATGGTTTCATAGGATTGGTCGTGGGCCATATCATGACAGGAGTGAGAGTGCGGGCCATAGCTCAATTTTACTAGTGTTGTGACCTATACCAAGGTGGGTTAGGACTTTCACTGTTGACTATATGTCACACGTTGTAGTTGACTAGTATGTCTATGTTGTGTACTTGTGTACTGACCATGAGGTTTGGTGAGGTTGTGGATTCAAACTCTTCCATGGACCTTGTATGGCATTGATTTTGACTTAGCAGTGGTTAATTGGGTTTGGGTGGTATGACTCAAATCCTCAAGAATTATCAAATATGTAATCATCTGTCTAGTGTACTTGCTTAGGATCAAATATGAAAATATTAGATGAAGTCTTGCTTGTTTTGTACAATATAGTTGCCAGTGAATATACATGTTCTTCATATTCCTTTTATGATGATAAGATGTTCCACAATCCAATTGCAATTGCTTATGCTGATTAGGAATGATTATCTGTTCATTGTAATTGTAGCTTTACTTTTGTTCTTTATTTACATTATTTGTGCTAATAATAGTGTTGGTGGAGAGTTATATCTCCTACTGAGATTTGGAATCTCACCATATGGGTTTCCCACATCTTTTAGGTGGACGTCAACGAGGAGGTAGAGATTGTGTGGTGGAGGTAGAGTAGCAACAAGAAGGATAGTATTGGGAATGTTGGTTGGGGTCTTTTGTGGTTAGAGTCCTAGAGTCATCCATGTACACTCAAGTTTTGGGGAAGTTATGTATGTTCCTTGATGATGTTATCGATATGAGTTTTTGGTTTATGCACCTTGTTGTATATAGTGGTTGTTGTACATGTTTATGTAAATGAACATATATCACATGTGACAGGTAGTATTTTATGGACATCTTGTAAATAACGATGCTTTATGATATATAATTCAGATGACAGATGGCAAATTTTTGGACTCGGATGTAATAAGTTTCTTGATGTTGTTTATTTTTTTTAATGGGTTTTAATTTTTAATGTTTTTCAGTAATCTGCTATAGAGTTTTGTTTTAATGTCGTGGCATGTCTTTGTGTGGCGTGAGGAGTCACAACAGTGATGATCGAGTTTAAGGTCATGGTTCGGGACCCTGGTATAGGGTAGGAAAAGATGGGCAAACCACATGCTACTAGGTGACATCTCAGTCAAGCTAGAAATCCTTTGGATGAAATAGATACGACATGCGTGGGCATGAGTAAATATTTTTGTTAAAATTTGGAAGTTGCATACAAGATTTGAGGATTGAGTAGCATTTTGATGTAATGTGGAAGCTTTTTATTGAAAGGGACTAGTTGAATAAAGTCCCTTCAGGGAAGTATGTTGTTGAGTAAACATGGGCATGAGTAGCCCAAAGCTAGAGAATATGATGCAAACCTAGATGTTTTGATCGTGAGAGCATATAGCTTTTATGTAAAATCAAGAAGTATTTTGACACAAGGCTGAAGGTATGCAAATTTGATCCTTAGAAGATCATAGTATCCTAGAGAAGCTTACCAAAAAGATGGCTCTTTGGATCATATGTGAACAAATATGAAAATTTAAGAGCATACAAAGCATTTGAATAGCATTTTGGCAACCTTTGGCTGATGTCAAAGGTTTCAGACATGTGTGTTGGCTCATGAGAAAAAGGCCGCAATCGAGCAACCTTTTCGCATGAATCAAATCAGAAGATTTTTGAAAAGGTTCTCCAAGATTGAAAAGACTTTTCCTTTCTTTTGTTTGATTCTTGACAACATTTTCCAACTTTTCTGATATACAGTTCAACTTTGTTGAGTTTTGAAAGATGTTCAACTTTTGTCGATTTTCTTTGAAAAGATTCGAGATTGTTCTTTCTTTTGAAAACATTGTTCTTAAAAAATATATTTCTCTAAAAATATTGTTCTTTTGAATAGCTTTATTCTCTTTTTATGAAAAGATCTTTCTTTTATGTTATGAAAATATCTTTTTTCATTATGAAAAGAATTTTCTTTTAGAAAGAATTTTGTGTTGAAAGAAGATGTTTGTTTTTTTAAAAGTTTTTTTTTCTTTTTTGTGTTTTGAAATGATTTTCCTTTTAAAATTCTTTTTCTTCTGTAAGATATAGTTGATTTTCGAAAAGATATTTATTTACTGAAAAGATTTTTATTTTATTGAAAAGATTCTTCCTTTTTAAAAGAGTTTTCTTTTTTGTTTTGAAAGTACATTTCTTTTGAAAAGAATTTTTTTTTATAATAATTTTCTTTCTCTGTTTGGTTTTAATAACGATTGTGGATTTTGTTTTGTTTTGTAAAGATTGTTATTTTTTTAGAAATGCATTCTTTTCTTTGAAAGGAAAAAAGATTTTTTTTAAGATTGTTTCAATGAAAATTGTTGAATGAGAGAGATCATTTGCAAATATTGGAGATCATGAGAGATCAAAAGATTTTCAAGTTTGAAAAGATCATGGATCATATATTATCGATGATTGAGATTGTTAAAATCATTTTGGGATCCATTGAGATCATTGGAGATTGTTGTTCTGGGTAAGAGTTTTAATTCGAGATAGTTTTATTGATAAGGTTATTGATTTGAGATTGTTGTTTTCATAAGATTGTTTAAATAAGAGGATTTAACAAATGATAAACAATTAGTGCCTGATGATTACAATCTTATAGGATTAATATTTCAACGATCTTCAAATTAGCAAAGCACGCAACAATCTTAAAAGTTGTAAAACAAGTAACCACAAGATGCATTTGTAGAAGATAAAGCGCCTTTTAGCCCATGATTTAGATGTGATATTACATCCTCACTCTATCATGTTCCATATAAGAGGGGATAGTCCTTATTGTCTCTCTGAATGATGGAGCATATCGTAGGGATAACTCGAGTTCAACATATATGTGTATCGCTCCCAATACACCTCATGACTATGACGGTCATAATTCTTCATGAGTTTTAGGAGGGGGTGTCCTCAAGGCCTTTGGATGTCCATCATAGTGCTACTTTGGTATTTATAGTAACACCCCCACGTCACTTTCAGGGATCCAACATGAATGTTGGCACTCGCTCCATGACGTATGGGTTTGTAGGTGTGCATTGTGCAGGTGCAAGACTTTAATATCTTCTAATGCAATCCCATAATAATAAAGCAAGAAAGATAAATTATAGGCACACAATGAAACAATCATGTAATTATTAAGAAAGTGAAGATCTTGCTCATTATGAAGAATTCTCTCATCCTTTTATCTCTTTCCTTTATATTTATGTTATTTTTTAATAAACACAAAAAAGGGAAAAGGAAAAAAAGGAGGGAAGCGAGGTCTAATCCTGAAAGGAAAGAAGAAGCAAACTCTAGAATGGAGGTAGAGGCTAACCCTAAAAATTACGGTTAGTAGGAAAATGTGATAGTTGTCATACTGCCAAAAATCATGGCAAACATGAAAACCAAAACAATTCTTTTTGCTAGCAAAAAGATAATTCCGTTGGTTTCATTAAGATATAGTAAGACAAAAGGTGGTGAGAAAGAAAATAAATTTTTTTGTTGGCAAAACATAATAGAATGTTCTGTCATTTCTTTTGTAGGGTGATTTTTTATATAAAAATATTGGTGAATTGCCCCTATCCGTAGTCAATGATTTTTATATAAAAATATTGGTCTTTTTTTGTGGGAAAACTTTGGATTTAGAGAACAAATAGAATCGATGAAAGAACAACCAAAAAGAAATAGAAACCTTGATCAATTGGTAAAAGATGAGATGAAATGCAACTCAAATCATCTAACTAGTCCCCGACAGAGTTGTCAAACTATTGTACCGGCCTAAGAAATTCAATAGATCATACAATCATGGAAACACTAAAAAAGTAATAAGAAAATGATAAACCAATAAAGCTTGAAGTCACCATTCAATTTTAAACATAAAATAAGGAAATAATGCATTTTGTATTTAAATCAGTGGGAAAACACATAAAAACCTGATTTTGAATCCTCCTCAAGGTGGATAAGAAAGATTTACATAATTCAAATATTAGATCCAATGATCTTGTTATGAGTAGGGAAGGTGTTGGCACCCCCATCTAGCCCGATAATAATATTGTGACATTTTTAGTCATCTTATATAAAAATAATGGTGATCCATGTTATTGTTAAGAAAATGGTGGAAAACACGATAAAAATAATTTTTTATGTTTGTGGACTTTTGGTGTCGTAAATGGCCGTGAGTTTCCCATCATTTCTCTAAAGGTCCTAGTTTTTAGGTGTGTTGTGGTCCCAATTGCCTCAAGACCTCCCATGGAGAAGATCCATCAATTGTGGTTAGGATCGATGCGTATGAAGAGAGAGAAAGAGAGAGAGATAAAAAAAGAGAGATAAATTTAGTAATATAAGATTAGATCTTCGAGAAAGAGCGTGTAGATATGAACTGTTATGAACATATTAAAGTAAGCAACATTTATTGATATGGATATAACAATGAAGCTGCAATTATTGTTGCAAAGCCTACCGACGTTAGCAGAATAGTCGGTGTCTGAGGAAGGATCCTCTGATCACATGCAAAAAATAAAAGAAAGATGTAGTCGTTTCTTTGGTTTCAAGAGAGACAAGAGGGGCTTGGAATACTTTGGGAGTTGGGATCTATTTATAGGTGAATTTTATGGTTCAAGGTTTCCAACTAGAAGTTTCTAGAAGAGGCGACGGATCACATCAGTGCACTGTGATGTGGCCAACAGGTCAAGATAATCTACCACATGTCACCAGTGAATTGCTCTGATCCACATGGTGGCCTGGGCTGGATAAATTTGCTTTCCCAGTTTTATGAATATTTCATGAATGTTCTAGAGTAATTCGTGGAAAAGGTATAATAATGAAGTAGAGAGAAAAGACACTAGTTCATGATTATCCTTTGTTATTATCCAAAATATATGTATTTTTGTGTTGACAAAGGCAATTATATTATCTAGGATTAAATGAAATTCAAGATAATTCAACTGGAAACATGCTTGTAAAAAATAGTTGAGTAAATTTCACTCGAATCTAAGAGATTTTATTTGTATAAAGCCATGAATTGGATAAAATTGGGTTAAAATGGTGGATAAAATAGACAGAAAATGGGAAAATATGGAAAAAGGTGGGAAAGGGTAAAATGCAGACAGTGTGGAAAATGTGGCTGAAATCCCTCATTAGATAGAAAATTAACATTTAAGCATTATTTTTTACTGAGCAAAAATGGGGTGTCAAAACTTATTTTGTTGCTCGTAGCTCCTTTTGCATGACAACTCTACACTTTGCCACAAGTCTATCTCTCTACGCTGCTAGTGCGTCTTTAAATTTAAGATTGATCTCATCTTCAGCCATCTTGCTCGGCATTTACGAAGGAGTTTGTGGTAAGTTCTTTCGATCTAAGGGTCAAAGTCTAGTTGGAGATTGATTCTAGAAGAGCATCACATGCACTATAGATGATTCTTGAGGAAGGAAGACTACTACGATGAAGATACAAATGATGATTTGAATTCAGGAAGATATGTAATATTGTCAATTGTAAAAGAAAAGCCCTAACTAATCAAATTTGGTAAAGTTGTTTAGAAATCTATTTGACCCTATCAACAATGCCAAAATTTGATGTGTGAATTACAAATGAGAAAATTCACTAGGGATAAATCCCTAGATTTTATCTTAACTAAGTGCGTGATAATTCCACCTATAAGCAGACATATTTATCTAAATATATTTTAGGATTGAACCCAAAGGACGACATTTATAAGAATGTTTTGATTAAGGTAACCACACAAGGAATACTATTTAATATACATGTTGGTTTCCCCCCAATAAGATTTAAATAAAAAATAGAGTAAATGTTGACTAAGAAATGTATGAAAACACTAGTGTGGAACGAGTTTCACTATCGCCACCTATCATTCTCTCTCAGCACTTCTTAAATAGCATGAACATATGTATGTTGAGATCAATTAGTCCCTCTTTTGGTGTTAAGATTAAAACTGAACAAATATCACCTAAAGCTTGTTGTGGAATTACCTAGAGATCATACATCTATGACCTTAAAACAACTATTCAAATTTCTCATCAAGGGTTTAATAAGAAGTCAATTGATATCTTAGATTCTAGGGTGAAAATTATATACACCCGAGATCTAATAAACCTGTTGAGCAGACAAGATTACAAGCATAAAACAATTGATTTTAACCATATAATGACTTATACAATAGTAGATACAATAAAGAGAACAAACTGAGGTAGTAGGGTACTCCTGGCAACCTAGAAAAAGGAGTGCTCACTCATGACAGTAGTAACAAAAGCAACATCAAAATAGTGGAAGAAAATCATCATTACAATAGAAGATAAAAGTAGAAACATGGTGTGTGTAAGCCTACCTTTAAAATGGAGATTGATGGTGGACAACACAATACAATATTTACCCTTGGAAACTCATCAGAGATGGACTTGGGTGTCATTCTTCTTTCTTCAATATTTGGGTCTATCACCACAGAATAAGAGCGAGTGGGCCTACGTTGGGAGGAAGATAATCATCAACCGATGGAATGAAGGTGTCATTGGTAGAGCCTTTTTTGAGGTTAGAACCTTTAATCCCTAGTAGAAATAGAAACTTCCATGAGTTGAAAGGTTATCAACTAAAGAAAACAAATTGTGGAAGTAAAAACTTCATAGGTTGATAGGTCATCAACCAAAGAAAACAATCGATTGAAATGGAAGTTGAGTGTGGATTGCGAAAACCTGGTGGCGTCAATGGTAGATCCCCTTTCTAGAGGCAGTGTCCTTATATTTATAAATAGAGGCTAGGGTCTGGACCCTTCCAACCACCTTGCAGTTAGACCTTCATCTGTCATGGAGGCAAAGGAACATCAATAAGTGGTAGATGAAGGGTCTTGTGACCCATATAACTTCCATTAGTAGGTTAAGAGTTAGGAGGATTATTGGTAGGCGAAAGTCCAGGACAATCATAAGAAGGAAAAGTCTACATTTCCATATGTTTCCAAGTGTAGGTCAGGAATTCATTCTCTATAGGCAACGTCCAATAGAAGGCATGTGTAGGAGAACCATCAGAAGGTTGACGTAGAACAACCATCAGAAGGTAGACGCAACACGACCATCAATTGTTGGCCATTATTAGGCAAGTGTGCTGGACTTTCATCCAAAGACAGTGTAAGATATCCATTAGAAGGTGAGTGTCGAGCTTTTTTTAATTGTCAACTAATAGAAGGATAGAGTAAACAAACGGATGGTTAGATAGAGTTATGCTTGGTGGAGTTATGAAAATTGATGGTTTGCTAGAAAGATGCAAAATGATGAATGGGCTTCCATCAGTTCTAAATTGATGGAATGGTTGAGTGATGTAAATCCACGTGGAGGGCATTGTCGTGTGTGGTGGGGTCTACGCCTATGAAGCATCAACAAATGAAGGGATGCATTCATAGAAATTTGGTCTAATTATTGAAAATTTCTTGTGCCCGCTAGTCAGTTAGTAGGATCAGTGTCTCCTGTACTGGTTGATGAGATATGGAGTTCAAACCTACCATGAAAACCAAGCATTTTGATCAAAATCATACAAATTAACATAAAACTAAGAAAACCTAAATATAAGCTAGTTGTAAAGTAAAATGATGGAAATGAATACAAAACTAAATTAAAAGTACAGTGAAAACTAAGATGAATAAACCGTCATGTGTAACAATTGCACACCTAAATAATTTCAAAACATGACACACATTTTTGATGACAAACATGTTTATCGATAAGTGAAAGACCTCTTGATCTCCCTATGATTTTGTACGTGCAAAGCGGCAAAAAAAACAATGGGAAATGTGTTATCTGAATATTTGGTTATTTTATCTTTACATCCTTTAATTTTTAGGCACATGCCATATGGTATCATTGATATTCATGGTGCCGTTGATACTCTTACTGGACCCTTTTTTATGTTGTAGCTTTTTGTATGTCCCCATATTAGTATGCGATTGTATACTGATCTTTATCCATACAATGAATTTTCATCAAAAACAAGTTTCATTTAGAATAATCAAATTCAACAAAAAATCATCCAAATAGACACATCATCTACAATCTTAATGTCCTAGGCCACAACACAACAATTAGACATATCATCACAACACACTTCACAAAATATTTACAAAAACCATTGGATATCAAACACCACATTTCTCCATACCTTTAAATCTGATGGGATATCCTTTGCCCGGTCTGTATTAAGAATCTAGACAATCTCACTGATAAGTTCATGGATATTGAAGTTCAATTTGTTGTTAATCAATTGGTGTAGACAAGTCACCAAGGCTTGGTGGCATTAACACTGAATTCTATCAATACACGTGGGATAATCTCAAACCAGATTTTACCACTCTTTTTAGTAGATACACCTACATGATGGCATCTCACCCCAAATAGTTGTACTCAATCAAATCCACATTGTAAACATTAAAAAAGAAAAACTCTTCAGACGTGGTACATTACTCCATGCCTATTAGCCTCATCAAATCATCATACAAATATATAGCTAAAACATTCACCACTAGTATGAAACACACCTACATGATGTCACCGATCAACAACAATTAGCCTTCGTTAAAAGTAGAAACATCCAAGATGCATACAACCTAGTTAGAGAAAACATCCATTCCTGTCATATTAAGAAAATCCCCCTTCTAGATATCAAACTAGACTTTAAAATAGCTTTCGACAATATAATTTGGGCCTGTATTTACAAATGCATGAAAGGATATAATTATACTAAAAGATGGATTAACTGGCTAAAATCATGTATTAACACCAGCCACTTCTCCATAATCAGCAAGTAAAGATATTCTAATTCTAGAGTTCTAACAGTCTTCATCAAGGAGACCCACTTTCTCCTTATCTTTTCATCATGGTCACATACATCTTAACCATGATGATTGAATTTAGAATTGTCCACAAACTGATCATACCCGTGAATGAATATAAGGACAACATTGTTCAATAAGTTGATTAAACCATCATTTTCATTGACCCATGCAATACCATTCATACTTTTGGGTTATTCTCTTACATCTCAAGGATTAAGATTAACCTCAATAAATCAGCGATTATTGACACTCATCTCACCATTGAGGACATAAATGCTATCAATTCCTCCTCAACTATAAGATTGAACGCTTTCCATTCACCTATCTTGGAGTACTTGTTTCACCTCACCTCTTACCAAAACCACATGGGATCCAATAATCACTAACTCATCAATTGCCTCCTCTTGGAAAACAACTTTTCTCAGACCAATGGTTAGATTCACACTTTAAATAGCTCACTTACATCACTTACCACCTCAGTTGCATCCCGCTTCCGACTCACATTCACGAAACCACTGATCATAGTAGGAGAGACTTCCTATGGAAGAGTACGGGAAACAAAATCAATATGGCCCACTGGGATATTATATGTGCACCAAAACATATAGAGGCTGGGGTATCATTAACATTGAAACACATGTTCTATGTCTGATTCACAAGATCATCACAACACTTTGCTCATTTGAAAAGAGTATTGGGAAAGATCACATCCTTGATTAATACTACCACAATCAAAATCCTCGGTGGAATATAAAACTTCTAAAGTCTTACTACTTTGCAAACATATAAATAACCACATTTACATAATCCAAAATCACATCAATACTCCACCCCAAAGTGTCAACAATATTAAATTTTGGACACAAACCCTTAGTACCATGAGAAACCATTCAACAACGAACCATCCATATATAAATCCCACACTCCATTTCAAATATTACAACCAGTAAAACACTAAATATGTGAGACAAATACCACAAAAAACCTACTTAAGAGAACCATCACAACCCATCTACCACCTGGAACAACATCAACCATTACACGACATCTTGAAACAAATACACACAACAACAACATATGGATATGGGGACCCAGATACCCATCAAGAAACATTTATCTCTTCTACACTTACAGTGGCCACCTATGCCTCACAAATTCATATAGAAAGACACATGTCTTCAAAAAATTATACTATGCAGATCTTTAAGACACCACAAACTAGAGTAAGGTAAATCAGAACTATCTATCTTAATTTGGGTAGAACACAACTCAATAGAGGACATATACTATTGAGGAGATTCTTGCAAATACCAATGGATTATGAATATCCATATTTGTTTCTTTAGAGGTAATCGGGGTGCCTTTTTTTTTTAATATGAACATCTGGCCGTTTTGTCTTTTCCATCCTTTAATTTTCATGCACATGCCACATAGTATCATTGACACTCTTGGTGGCGTTGATGCAATAACCAAACCCTTTTTTATGTACGTAGCTTTTGTATTTCTCGAGTTTAGTATGGAATTGTATGCTAATCTTTATCTATGATATGAATTTTCATAAAAACAAGTTTCATTTAGGCCTCGTTTGGTTGGGCTACAAATAAACCAAACCAGTTCCAACTACACGTGTCTCGAAACTACTTTTGTTTGGTTTTGTTTAGTTGCAAACCACATCTAGAAAACGAACCACACAGTGCAGTTGTTTACGGTAAAAACTGTAGAAAACGAACTGCACACTTTATGGGCGCAGTTCACTTTCCCAACTAGCTGCTCGGACGGAACTTGTCCTCGATGCTTTAAAAAAATGCAGAATTGCTTGTCTAAACATAATTACTTGCTGCAGCTGACGTAATGACGCCAAAGACATCACGATTTGTGCATAAAACTGTGATACCAAATAAAAACAATACAACTGAACTAGTTCCATCTTCGAGCAACCAAACAAAATCAATTTAGTTGCAACTATTTAAGTTTGATTTTCTGTTTTCCAACTATACGTGTGGGTTGGTTTTACATGCAACCAAATTAGCCCTTAGAGTAATCAAATTCAAAGTCTGCTGCCCGGCTGGCACAGAGCGGGGCCACTGCTGCTCCGGGGTGACGCGTTTCCGAATCCAAATAGGAATTTGATCGGAATTGGAGTTCCTGCTTGAGCTTAAAGTCCCATTGTGGCTATATGTTCGGTTCGGAGAGTGTGACGCGATTTCAGACACCGCGTTCGAAGCAGCCTTAAATAGGTCTGGAACCAGACCGGATTGGCGGAAACAGAAATACGCGCTCCCGCTCTTTCCACTCGCTCCAAGAATCAAGATTCAACTCCAAGCTCTCGTGCTCCTCTCTGCGACCTCGAGTCTCTGCTCTCGACTTCGCTACAAGGCTCTCCTGCTCGCGCAACTGCGGTTCTCTGTTCGATTCTACTTCGGCGTCCGTGATGCCTCAGCTTATAGGCCGCAGTGATTATGTACTCTCAATGTCCGAACGATTGTGGATGGGAGGCGACCCTCGCTTTGTCGTCCACTTCCGCCTATACCAGCGGCGCCGCTGCGCCAGAAGGGGGATAAGGATAGTGGGGGAGTACTACTTCCATTTTGAAGGCATGGATATGTTCCTTCTCCCCAGTTGTATCATTTCTGTGATCGATATGCTGAGCGTCTTCGAGTTCCCGGAGATGACGGATCGTTTTGAGTGGGCTCGCGAATTTTGCACTGGTCTGAATGAGTTAGTTTCTTTTGCGCAATCTCGCCCAAACTCGTGGCGCCATTGCTTTACAGCTGACTTTGATATCGAGGTTTTTCCTTCTCCTGAAGAAGCAGCGATGGGTGATGACGAAGGGGTAGATTGGTGGGTGGTGAGCGGATCGTTGCGTGAATTAGGGCTAGGGTCAGAGGTGCAAGAAGAAGAAAATGAATGTGGCTTGGAATTGATAAACGATTTTTACAGTGATGATCTTGGGAGAGATACGGGTGTTACCACATGTGCCATTTGCCTGGAAGATTTCTCTGATAATGACGCTCTCAGCAGACTGAGATGTTCTCATATGTTCCATGCTCGCTGCTTGGCTAGGTGGGTACACCCTACATGTCCTTTGTGCCGTTGCGAATTTGGTATTCCTTAGAATCTGCCTCTCTAATTCAATATCTGCCTTTATTGGTTTTTGCTTTCCTTCATTTGGGTTTTAATTCTCGTCTTATCGCTATAATTTGTTCCTGCTTTTGGTTGAGTTTTTGTTCTCCCAGATACTGTTTACTCTGTTTGACTGTTATCAATTGTTTTGACTGCCAGTTGCATTTCAACCAACAATTTCCTCAGTTTTCAGTGTTTTCCTCGGTAATGAGCATTAAAACTCATTGTTTTTTCTTACACAACATTCCGTTTTGTATTTGTGTTGTGTAAGTTGTCCTCTATGGAATCTCTTATTTGGAGGCTTTTGTTTTGAGTTATGATTTCTGAAGCTGTCTCCCTCCCTTCAAATATATAGTTTCATTGTCATTTGCACCGTTGAGCCTCACTATCTTCTTTGATGTCTGCTCTCCACTTTGCTCCTTGAAGTTGTGGCTCTTGTTAGCTGATCAGATAGTTTATTATATTTTCGTGCCTGTAAAATTAGATTATATTCCTCTCTGGTCTTGTTTATAACTATAGTTTCGGCTACCAGTTTCACTTCAGTGAACTGTCTTCGTCGTTATTTTTTCTATGTTTTTTGAGTATCTACTCACGGTAATTAGTGCTATATTATCATTTGTTTTCTGATACAACCTTCTGTTTTGTACACAAGTTGTCCTCCACGGATTACCAGTAGCCGCTTGACTATTTCTTTGTTATCATTTTATTCTGGAATCTTTCGTTTTGAGTTGTGATTCCAGAAACTGTCCCTCTCCCTTGAAATATCCAGTTGTATTATTGTCTTCACTGTTGAAGCCTCTCTGTGTTGTTTGGTAGACGCTTTTCACTTTGCCCTTGGTTCTTGTTTAATAATCGGGTAGTCAATAATGTTGTCTTGGGATGTATTATTGCATGTAGCTCTAGTTTAACTTTCTCGCTGTTGTTTCAAACTCTGTTCTGCGCCTTATATTGAACGAGTTTCTACTCTGCTTCACATATATCTTAATCATAGTCAGTCTGGTGCACTAGATATGCATCTTATAAATTTCCAAAGCGATTTTTAATGTTGCAATCTCCTGATTTCATGTCCGAACGATTGTGGATGTTGAAATATCCAGTTGTATTATTGTCTTCACTGTTGAAACCTCTCTGTGTTGTTTGGTAGACGCTTTTCACTTTGCCCTTGGTTCTTGTTTAATAATCGGGTAGTCAATAATGTTGTCTTGGGATGTATTATTGCATGTAGCTCTAGTTTAACTTTCTCGCTGTTGTTTCAAACTCTGTTCTGCGCCTTATATTGAACGAGTTTCTACTCTGCTTCACGTATATCTTGATCATAGTCAGTCTGGTGCACTAGATATGCATCTTATAAATTTCCAAAGCGATTTATAATGTTGCATTCTCCTGATTTCATTAGTTTGTTCCAGTTTCTCTTTTTTCAATCATATCGTTAGTTTATTTTGTATATTAAAGTTATCACAATTCAAGTCTTATATATCAGACAGCTTTGTTGCTCATGTTGTTATATGATTTCTCTATTTGATAACTCTGCTGGACTAATATGAATTAGATTCTAATTGCTCTTTGGTTCTAAAGTTAGCACCACTAGGCATGGGGCTAGTCTGCAAGCCCATTCATGGGTGCCTGTCAGTGATTGTGGTTGAGGTGTTGCCTTCAGGTGACACAATATTGTTGTGACTTCGTGTTTGAAATATAGTTCTTAGAGAAACCCAAATGAAGATCAACCCAGTATGGGCATCATATGCTGAAAGCAACACAGGAATTGTAAAAACTTGAACCTGTTCTAACTAGGAAAGCAAGAAAACAAAGCCCTATTCTGAGTCCTGCAATGCATAAAACTAAAGATAAAATATATACTCTCTCTCTCTCAACAACCTGCATGAACGATTTCTTTGCTAATTTTTACCTTTAAATCTGCTTGGTGAGTGTCTCCTTGAAATCCTCTTTATCTAGTTGAGATATTGTGATTGTTCATAGTGAAAATTTTGGGATTGTCCCCTTCTGGTATTGTATGTCACTTCTTTTTTAGTTCATCCTTTGCAAAATTTCTTCTTCAATGTCCATCGATGTCGTCATTCACAAACTGCTACTGTATATGAAGTTTAGTCTTTCCTGCCGCCAAGGACGTCGTCTAGGCAGCCTTGCGTTCAAGGAAGTACATCATTCCGTTTTGTATTGTTGTTGTGTACAAGTTTATTGTGATTGTTCATAGTTCATCCTTAGACTCTCTGCCTCTCTCTAATTTAGTCTCTGCCTTTATTGATTTTTTGCTTTCATTCGTCTTTGGTTTTAATTCTCGTCTTCGCTATAATTTATACCCTGGTTCGAGTTTTCGCTCTCCCTGACAATGTCTACTCAATTTGACTGTTACCAATTATTTTTACTGCCAGTTGCATTGACACCAACACGTTCCTCAGTTTTATTTCAATCTTTTCCTCGGTAATGAGCATTATAACTCATTGTTTTTCTCTTAAACATCATTCCATTTTGAATTGTTGTTGTGTACAAGTCGTCCTCTATGGAATCTCTTATTTAGAGGCTTTTGTTTCGAGTTGTGATTTCAGAAGCTGTCTCCCTCCCTTCAAATATCCAGTTTCATTGTCATTTGCACCGTTGAAGCCTCACTATCTTCTTTGATGTCTACTCTCCACTTTGTCCCTTGCAGTTGTGGCTCTTGTTTAGTGATCACATAGTTGATCATCTTTTTGTGCCTGCAACAGTAGATTATATTACTCTCTGGTCTTGTTTATAACTATAGTTTCGGCTGCCAGCTTGACTTCAGCCAACTATCTTCCTCGTGTTTTTTCAATGTTTTTTGAGTACCTTCTCACGGTAATGAGTATTATTTTGTTTCATTGATTTCTGATACATCATTCTGTTTTGTACACAAGTTGTCCTCCATGGATTACCAGCAGCGGCTTAACTATTTCTCTGTTATCATTGCATTCTGGAATTTTTGGTTTCGAGTTGTGATTCCGGAAACTGTCCCTCTTCCTTGAAATATCCAATTTTATTGTCTTCACCTGTTGAAGCCTCTCTTTCCTGTTTGGTCGATGCTTTCCACTTTGCCGCTGGTTCTTGTTTAATAATCGGATAGTCAATAATGTTGTCTTGGGGTGTAGCATTGCTTGTAGCTCTAGTTTGACTTCTTTACGCTGTTGTTTCAAACTCTGTTCCGCGCCTTATATTGAACGAGTTTCTACTCTGCTTCACATATATCTTGATCATAGTCAATCTGGTGTACTAGAGATATGCATCGTTCTAGATTCCAAAACTATTTTGTTGCAATCCCTTGATTTCATTACTTATTTCCTGTTTCTTTCTTTTCAAACATACAAAGTCAGTTCATTTCGTTGAAATTTCCTATTTTATTAAAGTTATCACAATTCAAATTTTATATATCAGGCAGCTTTATTCTTTATGTTATATGATTTATCTATTTGATGACTCTGCTAGACTAATATGAATTAGATTCTAATTGCTCTTTATCTCTAAAGATAGCACTACTAGGCATGGGGCTAGTTTGCAAGCTCATTCATGGGTGCCTGTCTGCTGTCTGTGATTGTGGTTGAGGCGGTAACTGCCTTTAGGTGACACAATATTGTTGTGATTTCTTGTTTAAATTAATCCCATATGTAAGGACATCATACGTTGAAAGTAACACATGTATGGTAAAAACTTGAACCTGTTATAACCAAGGAATGAAGTTTCGCCGGTACCGGCAGTATTTCGACCGAAATACCGATACCGAAACATGCGTGCGTACCGATAGGATTGCAAATACCGATAATACCGACATGTATACCGCCAATACCGCCATGTTTCGATGATTTCGGTGCAAAATGCACTACTAACTTCACTGTACCGACCGAAACCGGCGGTATACCGATGGGCATGGTAATAAAAAACCCGCCTTGAGGCTCTCGAGGCTTACGCCTCTTGGTGAGGCTATCCCAAATGCGCCTCGAGGCTTACGCCTCGGTGTGCTAGACTGAGGCTTACGCCTCGCATTGTCTGAGGCCCGCCTCAAAGCACTGAGGCTCTGAGGCTTAGTTGAGGCGTACGCCTCAATTCTAGATGATAAAGTTTGATGTTAACCATCAAATTGTGTACTTTTAAGATTATTACAAACACTTTTTTTAAAAAAAAAGATCTTATAGTTAATTGTTATTTCTTATTAATGAACATTTCATCATCAATCTCTAAATTATAGTTTTCAATCTTCTTTGTCAAATTTATCATTGTTTGTTTCCTTCTTATTCAGTATCTTGTTGAATTTCGTATCATTGTTAATTAAATTTGGTTTCTTGTTCCTACTAATTTGAAATTCTATCTCCTTTAGTTTTTCTGCCATTGACATCTTTTATTCTAATAGTATAAAAAAATGATATCTCGTTATTTTTACATATTTATTTTGATATCACTATTAAGTTTCACAATTAATTTCTATTTCATTTGGTTATGTTTGTATATACCTATTTCTGTTATACACATGCATATACATAACACACACACACAAATATATGTAATTACATGCATACATTTATTTTTGTTACCACCTCATACATATTTTGAGGCTTACGCCTCAAACGCCTCGAGGCTTACGCCTCGCCTCACTGAGACAAAAACGCCTCATTACGCCTCACACATTTTTCAACCTTGCCGATGGGTATACCTTTTTTTGCGAGAATGACTGTAGTTACTTATTGGGAGGAGAAAAGAAGGTGCATTTGGATGATTATAGGCGATTGGAGCTAATACCAACCCAAATCAAGGTAATTATAACTAATCTCTTTCATTTCTACCATTAGCAACCTCTCCATCTCTTTTTCCTACTTTTTTCTTCCACTTTCACCTAAAAAAAGTGTTTTTTACCGCCAAAGCCTAGTATTACTCCAATTTTAATATGTTTACGCAAGCTGTACATATATCTATAAGTATATTATATAGATATACAATATTATCACTAGATCTATTAATTACTATTATCATACAATCTATCTAAGCATATTACAATTAGTATTGATATAATTAGTTACTTTTTTATGTTTAGTGGAAGATGTTTTACTAAAGAGTAATGTGAATATAATACAAAGGAGTATTATACACTTATACAGTATCGCACATGCATGAGCAACATGGAACTTCATACAATTTGCCAATAATGATGTGTATGAGGAGCATGTGACTACATACAACCACCTTTATAGGATGTGCATGTCATGGCCGCAATATCTCAGTAATATCAACTCATTACTGTGTGGAGAACCAGCACGCCACTCAACATACAACTGATGTGAGTTGTAAGTAGATATGTTATTCATATGTGTAAATTGTATATTATTGCATAATTGTGTGTATTTAAGTGTGTGGTTTGTGCTAGTAAAATTTCATATCTTAATTCCTACATTGTGTCATCGAAATCCCAACGAAATAGGACATATTCCTTACCTCCCCATGATGGACCCCCCGCCCCCCAACACCCAATATAGAATTTTATTGCATAAAACGATGCATTTAGGTGTAGAGATTACACCTGTAAAATTTCATAAATTAATTCGTTCATTTTGGCGTCGAAGCGGCCAGGATTGCATCTGTCGTTATTTCCGTCGGTATACCGGTAAATACCTATTTCCAAGCTGTCGAAACGGCGTCGGTATCGGTCACCTTGTTCCTTGGTTATAACTAAGAAAGCAAGAATACAAAGCCCTATCCCAAGTCTACCTGCAATGCATAAAACTATAGATAAATAATTACTCTCTCTCTCTCTCTCTCTCAACAGTCTGCATGAAGATATTTCAGCGAATTTTTAGCTTTGAATCTGTTTGGTGAGTGTCTCCTTGAAATCCTCTTTATCTACTTGAGATATTGTGATTGTTCACAGTGAAAATGTTGGGATTCTCCCCTTCCTAGTATGTCTGTCCACTTCTTTTGGGACTGTTCATAGTTATATTCTTCTTATTTGTCCATTGACGCCGTCATTCACTAACTGCTACTATATATGAAGTTTAGTCTTTCCTTAATATTATTATTAGCAATTATTTTGAGAGTCTTGCAACAAGCATTGGCAGCTACATTGCGCTGTTATTTTTATGAAAAGTTCAGCCACACATTTCACTCCTACTGCATTCCAGTTCAACTATTTCTATGAAAGATGGATGTTGTTAATTTCAGAAGAAATTAAAAACAATAATAATGAGAGAAAATAGATTTTTTTAACGTGGTTAGGTAATATCCTGAATAGGGACGCTATGTCCACAAGAGGAGATAATTTTTTAATTCTTGTTATCATTACAGTAAATATAGGCGTGGTGGCTAGGATATTTCCTTCCTCCCTGCATGTATTTGATGAGATATAGATTGTGGTCTTAACCAATCAAAAGATAAAGTCCTAAACTTGTATAGACAACCCAGATCTCCCGCAAGAGAACGGTGTCAAAAGGTAGTTAAGGGTCGAACCCACAGAGAGCAAGGTAATCTAGGCAAATCCTTGTTGAACTAATTAAGCGACGGAAGATCAATTGTTTGGTTTGAAAAGAAAGTAAAAAGAACAATTAATAAAAAATAGGAATGATTTACAACAGTGTGGGTGACTTTTCTTCTGTAGAATCTCACCCAAAATCGTGGTGCTAATGCTTTACAGCTGATTTTGATATCCATGTTTTGCCTTCTTCAAGTGGTAGCAAGGGGTGAGGACGGAGGGTTAGATTGGTGGGTGGTGAGTCTATCTTTGCGTGAATTAGGGTTAGGCTCACAGTTGGAAGAACATGATGGGGAGGAGGACCGTTTTTGCTTGGAAGTAATCAATGATTTCTATAGTGATGACATGGGGAGGAATACATGCATTATCTGTGCCATTCCCTGGAAGATTTCTCTGGTAATGACGCTCACAGTAGACTGAGATGTTCCCATATGTTCCATTCTCGTTGCTTTGCCAAGTGGGCTACATGTCCTCTGTGCCGGTGCAAATTTGGTTTCCTTAGGCTCTAAATCTCTGTCTTCATTGTGACTAGTTCTAACTGGATCAGCTTGTTCGTCTTGTTAGTTTTTGTCATTCTTTTGCTTTTGGTTTTAATAGTATGGCTTCTTAGTGACATTTGTTCTAGTCTTTAATGTTTGATTCTTACCTTTGAATTGCCATAAGTTGTTTTTTTTAGGATCAATCTTTGTCCATTAATCACTAATCTCCCTGACACTACATTTAAATGGTATTAACGATTTTAACTGACAGTTCCATTAAAACCAATTGTTTTCCTCAGTATGTTTTCAATGTTTTTCAAGAATCTTCGCACTGCAATGAATATTATTATTCATTTGTTTTCTAATACATCATTCGGTTATGTAAGTTGTCCTCTACAACGGCTTAATTTTTTCTGTCATCATTGCATTCTGGAAGTTTTTGTCTTCGAGTTATGATTCTGGAAACCATCCTCCTCCCCGTCTAAAATTTCCAGTTTCACTGTCTTAATAGTTGAAGTATTTCTGTCTTATTTGGTGATGCTCTCCACTTTGCCCCTTGAAGCTGTGGCTCTCTTGTTTTATGATCTGATTGTCGATTTCTTTTTTTCCCCTTCTCCATATTATTGCTTGTAGCTTTATCTTCCTCTGTGGTCTTGTTATTAACTCTGTTGCATCATCTGCTCCTTATATTTGATGATCTTCTACTTGTTTCACATATATCTACCATAGTCAGTTGGTTGTACTATTTATGCATCATTCTAGAATTCTAAAGTGATTTATTGGTTGCAATCTCCTGATATTGTTAGTTATTTTTAGTTTCTCTTTTTCTATCATATAATGTTTGTTCATTATGTTGAAATTTCCTTTTTATTTAAAGTTATCAAAATTCTAACTTCTTGATATCAGACAACATTGGTCTTTATCTTGTGTTATATTTTAGTATTCCACCGAACCAATTTGAGTTAGGTTTATGGCTCTTTGGTTCTAACGATAGTACCACAAGGCATGGGTCTATTTTGCAAGGTTATTCATGGGTGGCTTTTGATGATTGTGGTTGAGGCAATAACTGCCTTCAGGTGGCATAATATTGTTGTGACTTTTTATTCAAAATTTAGTTCTTAGAGAAAAACAACTGAAGATCAACCCCATGTGTAAGTAAGGACATCACAAGTTGAAAAGAAATACATGAATAGTAAAAACTTCAACCCGTTGTAAGTAGAAAGCATGAAAGCCAAAGTCCTACTCTAAGTCTACTTGCAATGCATAAAAGTAAAGATAAAGATTGTTTTTTCGTCTCACATTAGATTATATTCCTCTAATATCAGATAGTTGATTATCTTTTCGTGCCTGTAAAATTAGATTATATTCCTCTCTGGTCTTGTTTATAACAATAGTTTTGGCTGCCAGTTTTACTTCAGCCAACTATCTTCCTCATATTTTTTCTATGTTCTTTGAGTACCTTCTCACGGTAATGAGTATTATTTTGTTTCATTGTTTTCTGATACATCATTCTGTTTTGTACACGAGTTGTCCTCCATGGATTACCAGCAGCGGCTTAACTATTTCTCTGTTATCATTGCATTCTGGAATTTTTGGTCTAGAGTTATGATTCCGGAAACTGTCCCTCTTCCTTGAAATATCCAATTTTATCGTCTTCACCTGTTGAAGCCTCTCTTTCTTGTTTGGTCGATGCTTTCCACTTTGCCGCTGGTTCTTGTTTAATAATCGGATAGTCAATAATGTTGTCTTGGGGTGTAACATTGCTTGTAGCTCTAGTTTAACTTCCTCTCGCTGTTGTTTCAAACTCTGTTCTGCGCCTTATATTCAATAAGTATCTACTCTGCTTCACATATATCTTGATCATAGTCAGTCTGGTGCACTAGAGTAATGCATCGTTCTAGATTCCAAAGCGATTTGTTTGCAATCCCCGATTTCATTACTTATTTCCAGTTTCTCTTTTTTCAAACATACAAAGTTCATTTTGTTGAAATTTCCTATTTTAATAAAGTTATCACAATTCAAATTTTATATATCAGGCAGCTTTATTCTTTATGTTATTTGATTTATCTATTTGATGACTCTGCTAGACTAATATGAATTAGATTCTAATTGCTCGTTGTCTCTAAAGATAGCACTACTAGGCATGGGGCTAGTCTGCAACCTCATTCATGGGTGCCTGCCTGCTGTCCGTGATTGTCGTTGAGACTTGAGACGGTAACTGCCTTTAGGTGACACAATATCGTTGTGACTTCTTGCCTTTAGGTGACAATATTGTTGTGACTTCTTGTTTGAAGTTAATCCCATATGTATGTAAGGACATCATACCTTGAAAGTAACACATGTATTGTAAAACTTGAACCTGTTATAACTAAGAAAGCAAGAATACAAAGCCCTATCCCAAGTCTACCTGCGATGCATAAAACTATAGATGAATAATTACTCTCTCTCTCTCTCAACAGTCTGCATGAAGAATATCTCAGCGAATTTTTAGCTTTGAATCTGCTTGGTGAGTGTCTCCTTGAAATCCTCTTTATCTAGAGATATTGTGATTGTTGACAGTGAAAATGTTGGGATCTTCCCTTCCTAGTACTTGTTACTTGTCCACTGATGTCATCATTCACTAAATGCGATTATATATGACGTTTTAGTCTTTCTTTAATATTGTTATTGGCAATTATTTGAGAGTCTTGCAACAAGCATTGCCAGCTACATTGCACTGTTATTTTTGTGAAAAGTTCAGTTACACATTTCACTCCTACTGCATTCCACTTGAATTATTTCTATGAAAGATGGATGTTATTAATTTCAGAAGAAATTAAGAACAATAATAATGAGAGAAAATAGATTTTTTTTAACGTGGTTAGGTAATATCCTGAATCTGGACACTATGTCCACAAGAGAAGAGATCATTGTTTAATTCTTGTTATCCTTAGAGTAAATATAGGTGTGGTGGCTAGGATATTCCCTTGCTCCCTACATATATATATTTGATGAGATTTAGATTGTGGTCTTAACCAATCAAAAGATAAACTCCTAAACTTGTCTACACAACCCAAATCTCCTGCAAGAGAACACTGTCAAAGGGTCGTTAAGGGTCGAACCCACAGAGAGCAAGGTAATCTAAGCAAATCCTTGTTGAACTAATTAAGCGGCAAAATATCGATTGTTTGGTTTGAAAAGAAAGTAAAAAGAACAATTAATCAAAGCATAGCAATGATTTACAACAGTCTGGTCATAATCTCACCCAAATTTGTGGTGCTAATGCTCTACAGCTCATTTTGATATCGATGTTTTGCCTTCTTTAAGTGGTAGCAAGGGGTGAGGACGAAGGGGTAGATTGGTGGGTGGTGAGTCGATCTTTGCGTGAATTAGGGTTAGGTTCACAGTTGGAAGAAGATGATGATGAGAAGACGGTTTTTGCTTGGAAGTAATCAATGATTTCTATAGTGATGACATGGGGAGGGATACATGCGTTATCTGTGCCATTTGGAAGATTTCTCCGGTAATGACGCTCACAGTAGATTGAGATGTTCCCATATGGTAGCAAGGGGTGAGGACGAAGGGGTAGATTGGTGGGTGGTGAGTCGATCTTTGCGTGAATTAGGGTTAGGTTTACAGTTGGAAGAAGGTGATGATGAGGAGACGGTTTTTGCTTGGAAGTAATCGATGATTTCTATAGTGATGATATGGGGAGGGATACATGCGTTATCTGTGCCATTTGGAAGATTTCTCTGGTAATGACGCTCACAGTAGACTGAGATGTTCCCATATGTTCCATTCTCGTTGCTTTGCCAAGTGGCCATGCCCTACATGTCCTCTGTGCCGATGCAAATTTGGTATTCCTTAGGCTCTAAATCTTTGTCTTCATTGTGACTAGTTCTAATTGGATCAGCTTGTATGTTTTGTTAGTTTTTTGTCATTCTGTTGCTTTTGGTTTTAATAGTATGACTTCTCGGTGACATTTGTTCTAGTCTCTAATGTTTGATTGTTACCTTTGGATTTGCCATAAGTTGTTTTTTAGGATCAATCTTTGTTCATTAATCACTGTTCTCCCTGACACTACATTTAAATGATATCAACGATTTTAATTGCCAGTTCCATTAGAACCAATTGTTTTCCTCAACATGTTTTCAATATTTTTCAAGAATCTTCTCACTGCAATGAATATTATTATTCATTGGTTTTCTAATACATCATTCTCTATGAAAGTTGTCCTCTACAGCGGCTTAACTATTTTTCTGTCATCATTGCATTCTGGAAGTTTTTGTCTTCGAATTATGATTCCGGAAACCATCCCTCCGTCTAAAATATCCAGTTTCACTGTCTTAACAGTTGAAATCTTTCTGTCTCGTTTGATGATGCTCACCACTTTGCCCCTTGAAGCTATGGCTCTTGTTTTATGATCTGATTGTCGATTTCTTTTTTTCCCCTCTGTATATTATTGCTTGTAGCTTTATCTTCCTCTGTGGTCTTGTTATTAACTTTGTTGCATCATCTGCGCCTTATATTTGACGATCTTCTACTTGCTTCACATATATCTACCATAGTCAGTTAGTTGTACTATTTATGCATCATTCTAGAATTCTAAAGTGATTTATTGGTTGTATTAGTATATATTTTCCTGGCTTTATTTTTCCTTTATTATTGTGTTATGGGCCTTTGTTTATTATTAGCCCATCAGCCTTTTTCCTTATTCTAGAATATTCTTGTTTCTAGATTATTCTTACTCTCTAATCTCCTATATAAAAGAGTCTCTTGTAATTGTTTTACTCATCTAATACAAAACCATCTATTATTTTAGATGGTATCAGAGCAAGATCCTCCCACCCTAACCCTATCAACGCCTCCTTAAACCCTAAACCATCCGCCACCCTTCCCCTTCCCTTTTTCACCTTGCCGCCACCCACCCTGCTCAGCCCCCCACCCGCCTCCCTGATGCTGCCCCTCCCTGCTGCTCAGCTCACCGGCATTCCCTCTCCTCTCCAACATCAACAACCCCTTCGTCATCCTATACACACGCCGCCACCCACCATCACCTCTTCCATAGCCGCCGCCTGCCAACCCCCCTCTCCGCCTACACGCAACACATTTGCTGCTGTCCCACCTCTCCCACCAGCCCTCCCCCATCTCCTATTCTTCCTTCCTTCACCCACCATATCTCCCTCAGACTAGCCACCACCACCAATCTTTCCCTTTCCCGCCAACCTTCAGAAGTCTCCAATAACTTTCCAGTCATCACACATTGAAGGCGTAATCAGATCTCTCTCCTTTTCTGCCTACGCCTCATAGTGGAGTAAATTTTCCTCGATGTTGGCGTAGGTTTTCTATATCTACTGCTGCCTCGACGTGGATTTTTGGGATCTGATGCGTCAGATCTCCTACTGCTATTTTCTGCCCGTGTACGGGTGTTTTTAGATTTGCCCCTGTGTTGGGTTTCTGCTGCTTTCGTCTGCTGACTGCTTTGTGCCTGCTGCTGCTATGTGCTTGTTGATATGTCTGCTGACTGCGACACGACTCCTGCTCCGGCCTGCCGTTTTTGTCTGCCTTGTCATCCTGCATTCTGTGTATCCCATGGCGTCCTCAGATCCTCTTCGCAACCTCTGTGTGACTACTGCTAATTAGACGGCTCCAACTATCATACCTGGGCAGCCTCCTTTAAACTCTATGTCAAGGCTCAAGGACGCTATACCCATCTGTCTACTAAAGATCTGGATGTTCCAGATGCTACTGTTGATGACAAGACTAAACAGGCGTATGACCAGTGGTCCAGGGAAGATTCTAGGGTTATTACCTGGATGGTCAACAACGCCAAACCCAAAATCAACCAATCTCTTCTCCGACTGCGCACGACTAAAGAAATGTGGGATCAACTATCTCACGTGTATTCTCATCAACAAAATCCAAAGAAGGTGTTTGATATCTTCAAATACTTGGCCAAAAAGAGTATTCTACCACTGATTCTATTGAAGATGATTACAATCAGTGTTGTGCACTCTGGGATGAGTTTGAGGTCTATCATCTGCTATCCTCAGATATTAAGGAAGCCTAACGAAAAAGAAACGAGCTTCAACTTGTTCAACTCCTAGCAGGCTTACCACCCTCCTTTGTGGGTGTTGTTGATCAGATTCTCTCCAGTGATCCTCTACCCACTTTACGCGATGTTCTGAAACGCATACAACGCTTACCCTCTGTCTCTCAAGCGACTCATGATCTTTATGATTGTGCTGCCCTAGTTGTCCGTTCTAGTGATTCTCTCCGTGGACGTGGCCGCGGTCGTGGCCGTGGTCGAGGCCGCTCAACTCCAGGCACTGGTTGTGGTTAATACTCCTCTGGCTTTGACTCCTCTACTGAACCACGTTACTGCAACTTTTGCAAACGCAACAACCATATTGAAGACTGCTGCTGGATCAAGCACGGTAAACCTGCTTGGGTAAATCAGGTCTCTTCAGAGCAACCTGACACCTCTGCTTCCACGTCCGCCCCGCCCTCTGTTGACTGGATTCGATCTGAGGTTGAGAAATTGCTCCAAGCATGCCTGACCTCCTCTGCTGAGACCTCCACTGCTGGCAGTTTTGCTCTTCTGACACAATCTGCTCTCCTGGCACAGTCTGGTAAACATACATGGGTTATTGACTCCGGTGCTACTTCTCATATTACTGGCAATTAGTCCTTATTTTCTACCTTGCATAAAACTGTTGCTATTCTGCCTGTCACATTAGCCGATGGTTCTCACACACCCGTTTCAGGGATATGGAATATCTATACTTCAGACCGTCTTGCTTTAAACTCAACACTTTATGTTCCTAAAGGCCCTATCAACTTGTCATTTGTGAGTAGAATTGTTAAGAGCCTACAATGCTCAATTACATTTGACCCTGATGGTGTTATCTTTCAGGATCTACGCACGAGGATGAAGATTGGTTCGGGCCATGAGGGACCAGACATACTCTACTATTTGGATGCACCAAAGACGAAGGCTTACCTAACTACTTCTGTGGTCGACATTCAGTAGCACAAACGCTTGGGGCACCCTTCGCCAGCAAAATTGAAGCATTTATTACCTGACATTTTGATTCTATTTTCCATTGTGAGACATGCCAGTTAGGGAAACAAACTCGATCTACTTTTACTAAGAAAAAAATGTATTAGCTCAAAACATCCATTTGATATTGTGCATGCTGACATTTGGGGCCCGTGCTCTGTTGCTAGTATTTATGTATTTCGATACTTTATGAGTTTTATTGATGATTTTTCTAGAACCACTTGGTTCTTTTTGTTAAGAGACAAATCTCATATACTTGACACTATTACATCTTTCTTTGTTGAGATACATACCCAGTTTGGTAAACCTATTAACATCTTTTGTACTGATAATGTCCTTGAGTTCATGCAAAAGTTAGTCAATCTGTTTTGTACCAAAATGGGTACTATTCACCAAACCTCATGTGCATATCACCCCAACAGAATGGCATTGCTGAATGCAAGAACCGTCATTTTCTTGAGGTTGCGCGTATTCTTCTCTTTCACTATCATGTTCCCCACTCTTTATGGCCAAAAGCTGTTTGCACTGCGTGTTATGTTACTAACTGCATGCCTTCTTCTGTTCTTGACAATCAAGTGCCTTTTCAGATTCTATACCTCAATGCTCCTTTGTTCACCGTGCCTCGTATTTTTGAGAGTACGTGTTTTGTGAAAAATTTGCGTCATGGCCTTACTAAATTGGATCCTCGTGCTACCAAGTGTATTTTCCTGGGGTACTCTAGGACACAAAAAGGGTATCGCTGCTTTGAACCGCTTACTAAGAAATGGATGGTCTCGGCTTATGTTGTCTTTTTTGAACATATGCCGTTCTATTCTTCTGCTGGATCTGCCTTGACTTCTGACTTATTATCGGAACTCCTTTACCTCTGCCTGTTGATACTACCTCGCCAGATGATACAGTTGCACCTGCTTCTCCATTAAAAGTCTACCAAAGAAGATCAGAAGCACCTAGCCCCTCTATGGCCCAACCAAGTCTTCCATCCTTGTCAGCAGATTAACCAACATCTCATGTATTTTTTGACTTAGACGTTCCTATCAGTTTATGTAAAGGCACTCGGTCTTGCACTAAACATCCTATTGAAAATTTTTGCACTACTGCTAACCTGGGAAATAATTTTGCAAATTTCACTTCTGCCCTATGTGCTGTTACTATTCCTAAGAATGCTACTCAGGCTCTTCAACATCCGGCATGGTGTCAAGCCATGGAAACTGAAATGTAGGCTCTCACTGATAGACATACTTGGAATTTGGTTGATGCACCCCCTAGTTGCTCACCAGTTCGTTGCAGGTGGATTTTCACAATCAAATATCAACCAGATGACACTATTGAGCACTCAAAGCTCGCCTAGTAGCCAAGGGATACACTCAGACATATGGAGTTGATTACTTCGAGACCTTTTCTCCTGTGGCTCGGTTAACTTATGTTCGTATCCTTATTTCTGTGGCCGTAAATTCTGATTGCCCTTTATTTCAACTAGATGTTAAAATGCATTCCTGTATGGTGACCTGCATGAGGAGGTTTACATGGATCAGCCTCCTGGATTTGTGAGTCAGGGGAAGTCTTCAAAAGTCTTTCGCCTTCGTAAAGCAATTTACATCCTTAAGCAAAGTGTTCGAGCCTGGTTTGACAAGCTTAGCTCTATTCTTCAGAAATTTGACTTCTGTTGCTCTCAGTCTGATCACTCAGTGGTCATTCCAAGAAATCATCTTGAAGCTATGAAGGATAATGGTTGGAAGCAGGTGATGCAAATGGAAATATATGCTCTTTTACAAAACAACACCTAGGAACTTATTGACTTACCTACTGATAAAAATATTGTAGGATGCAGATGGGTGTTTACATTAAAACATAATCTAGATGGGTCAGTTGAGAGATTAAAGGCTCGACTGGTAGCAAAAGGCTATACTCAGACATATGGGGTTGATTTCTTTGAGACCTTTTCTCCTGTGGCTCGTCTGAATTCAGTGCGGAACATCATTTCTCTGGCTACTACCTCTGATTGGCCTCTGTTTCAACTCGATGTCAGGAATGCCTTTGTTCATGGTGACCTATAAGAAGAGGTATATATGGAGCAACCTCTTGGTTTTGTTGCTCAGGGGGAGTATCAGAAGGTGTGTAGATTGAAGAAAGCCATCTATGGATTGAAACAATCTCCTAGAGCGTGGTTTGACAAATTCAGTGAGGTTGTATTACAGCTAGGCCTTTCTCGTTCTGTGACTGATCACTCCTTATTCTATTCTAGTTCTTCTGCTGGATCTGTTATTATTGCAGTATATGCTCATGATATAGTTATTACTAGGAGTGATGCTGTAGGCATATCTCATATTTTCTGGGTATTGAAGTGCTTAGATCTCATACGGATACTAATTTATCTTAGAGGAAATATGTGCTGGATTTACTTCATGACACATGTATGAGTGAGTCCAAGCTCATGTTTACTCCTATGGATCATCATGTGAAGGAGATGACTGATGATACTAATTATCCAAATCCATGATACTACAGGAACATTGTTGGTAAACTCGTATATCTAACAGTTACTCGTCCTGACATTTCTTTTGCTGTAGGAGTGGTGAGTCAGCATATGAGCTCACCACGACAGTCACATTGGACATCAGTTTGTCGTATTCTCATATATCTGAAAGGCCACCTGGGAAGGGAATAACCTACTACAGACCTAGGACTCATGTTTCTACTCCGACCCTTACTGGCTATGCATATGCAGATTGGGTTGGTAGTCTGAATGACAGGAGGTCTACTTCTGGATATTGTACTTTTCTAGGAAATCATCTTATTACCTGGAAAAGCAAAAAACAGAATGTTGTGGCAAGATCTAGCACTGAGGCGGAATATAGGGCAATGGCTCATGCTTGTTGTGATTTGCAGTGGGTTCACTCTGTACTTTCTGAATTAAAGATCCTGTGTTGTCTGCCATAGAGCTTAGGTGTGATAATCAAGCTGCGATTTATATTGCCAAGAATCCAGTCTTTCATGAATGCACCAAGCATATAGAAGTTGATTGCCACTTCATCAGAGATTAGATCAAGAATGGGAAGATTATGACTCCTACGTCAAATCTGGAGACCAGCTCGCTGATGTTCTCACCAAGCCATTGCATCCAGCTATCTTCCAAAATTTTTGCAACAAGCTGGGCATACACGATGTGTACGCTCCAGCTTACATATCTCGGTACTATCGACCTGTGTGTCGGTGGTACCGACACATCAAAAATATCAAAGAATGCATATCTCGGTACTACTGACCTGTTTGTTGGTAGTATCGACATGTCGACAGACCGGCGGTTCTGAAGATTCATTTACTCTTGTTTTAATTATTCTACATGTATTTTTTCTTTCTATAAATATATGCTAGGGCACACATTGTACCCTAAGCACTTGTAACACAACTTTTCACAGTGATTCCTCCAAATGCTACTGCCTATTGCTATGCTAATATTAATGACTATTGCTTTGATGTCATGCTAACATCACAGGTTGAATCGGTCCAACCACCGGTTGAACCAATCAACAGAGCATTGGTTATGACAACCTTGATTTATGTTTTTTTGTAAAGATCACATCTTTTCTTTTGATCTTTACCATTATTATCTTCTATCACCATCCTTCCTTTCCTTCACTTTGTGATTTCAACTAACCCCTATTCTCCTACTATGGATCTTTGCTAGGAAGATATTGAGGAATTTAGGGGAGATAACCATGTAGGATCGTGACCGCCTTTAACGGGAAATCCATGGTTGTCCCAAGGCATCATGATCCGCTAGCAAAAGATATTCTATCCAAATATCCACTATGATCAATATCACACTTGTGAACTCAAACAACAATTCCCCAAAATGGGAAAGAATCAAGCAAAAAAGGACGTATTGTCTGCAGACACCCCATTTTGGAACACCTTGGTTGAATAATTTCCCATCGCAAAGCGTGTATTAAATTATTCAAAACCCACAACTAAGTGGCTAAAGAGATTGATCAAGTCTTAATATTAGTATGAAAATCCATTCCACCAATATCCCAAATACTCATCCATTTAGCCAAACAAAGCATCCAAAAATTGTTCGCTAATATGGGTATTCTACAAATGCTACCCATGTTGGGCACGTTTGTTTTAATGGATATAGCTGTATTGAATTGCATTACTTGATCCAGCGGCATAAATTTTATGTTTGTTTTGTTGTAGATGTAAAAAGCAAAAAGTCCTGCATTTCCTTGATGTACAGTGAATGCTGGATGGCCATTTCCATCTCAGATTAGCGGGACGCCGTCATCTAGCTCAAGTTTACCTGCCCGTGACAGGCTGTCCCCATATCGCTCTATTCTTTTCTACTGCAGGGACCACGTGCTGCTTTCTTTTTTTCTAGTCAATTAACCGTCTACAGTTTTGCACGACATGTGCTGCTTTCTATTCTGGTTGATTGTTGTTCGCAGTTGCTCATGATCTATCGTTGCCCATGATCGGCCAATACAGATCACCAAACATAATCTTCAGGTGCTCATAATTTTTGATATCCCGCTACTTTCTTACTACAGGATTAACAGAATGCGGGAATCTTAGGAATCCACATAAATCCAAGAAACCAAACGTGCCCGTTATGTAGACCTAAAATATCTTCAAGAAACCTATCGACTACGGCCTTATCATGAAATCGCAAGAGAACATGCCAACAAGGACGCGATACATATGCACACATGTGTTGGAATGTATGAAACATTATCGCAATAGCTTGTGTTTATCTAAACAATATTGCAAAGTTTGCTTGGGCAACATTTGCATGGGCGCACAGAGGTTGTGCCTGCACAAGCCAACTCCAGTGACTTTAACCTTGACAGAGTCTTCTAAATGACCTTTGGGCCCCGAAGTGCACAAATAGCGTACTTCTATTGCGTGATTGTACATTTTCTGGACATACTTTGAAAATCAGAAGCAAGACATGGTCAAATTCAACCAAACCCTTATCTGCGGACCTAGCTCTATAAATGAGATCCTACATCGTTCATCAACAAGGTTTCGACAATCTTGGACAAACCCCCTCAATTCTAGTATACCCATATTGAAACAAACACTCTTCTTGCCCCTAATGTTAAGGGCATGCAAGAACTCCAAGGTGGTAAATGGTCATTTTCAAGTTTCTCTTCAGTCTTTTCCCCATGAAGATGAAGTGAGACACTCCCCTTTGAGTCCTCAGAGTCCAAGCAAGGCAAGATTCACCTTAAAAATTATAGTACACATATCTTTCTCCTTCTCCCTTACCGAGCTCTTCAATGTCATGATACTGATACTCGAGATCGATGATCATGTTTGTTTAGCATCATCTTTGGTCATATCACATATATCTAACTTTATTGACTGGAATAAGAAAAGGCTTCTTTCACACATGCTTGCTTTAAATTGATTGTTGCTCATTTCATCCCCTGGATAGGTAATACCATCTCTAATGGGCATATGAGGCATGGATATGTTCCTTCTCCCCAATTGTATCATTTCTGTGATCGATATGCTCAGCGTCTTTGAGTTCCCTGAGATGACGGATCGTTTTGAGTGGGCACGCGAATTTTGCACTGGTCTGAGTGAGTTAGTTTCTTTTGCGCAATCTCACCCAAACTCCTGGCGCCATCGCTTTACAGCTGACTTTGATATCGAGGTTTTTCCTTCTCCTGAGGAAGCAACGATGGGTGAGGATGAAGGGGTAGATTGGTGGGTGGTGAGCGCATCCTTGCGTGAATTAGGGCTAGGGTCAGAGGTCCAAGAAGAAGAAAATGAATATGGCTTGGAAGTGATAAACGATTCTTACAGTGATGCTCTGGGGAGAGATACGGGTGTTACCACATGTGCCATTTGCCTGGAAGATTTCTCTGATAATGACACTTGCAGCAGACCGAGATGTTCTCATATGTTCCATGCTCGCTGCTGGGCTAGGTGGGTACACCCTACATGTCCTTTGTACTGTTGCAAATTTGGTATTCTTTAGAATCTGCCTCTCTCTAATTCAATCTCTACCTTTATTGGTTTTGCTTTCCTTCATTTTGGTTTTAATTCTCGTCTTATCGCTATAATTTGTTCCCACTTTTGGTTTGAGTTTTTGTTCTCCCGGATACTGTCTACTAGACTGCCAGTTGCATTTCAACCAACAATTTCCTCAGTTTTATTTCAGTGTTTTCCTCGGTGATGAGCATTATAACTCATTGTTTTTTCTTACACGACATTCCGTTTTGGTCGGTGATGAAGAAAGAAACCATGGTCACAAGGAAGTTGAAGAAAGAAGAAAAACAGACCTAGGCCAAACCAAAGGAGAAAGAAGAAAGACGAGGTCTTCTTCTCACTCGGGTACTCTCATGTCAACACATGATCTAAGATCTTTGTGAAGAAGAGATCTCCCAGAGAAACCACCATGGATGATCCATAGCCTTATGGTCGAGAAGGAGGAAGAAGATGAAGGAGTTTCAGAAAAGGACGTGATCTAAAGAGGAAGATCACCAAGGAAAGATTCGCCAAGAATCACCACCAAAAGTTGGTTCTAGCACAAGAACTTCCCCAAGCAAGGTAGATCGTCCACCAGGGCTTTAAGATCTGACCTCTTCTGCTCCAGAAGCTCCAAAGACGATCTCAAGGTAGAAGAAAGAGTTGTGTGGCCAAAAAGATTACTTGCTTGTGAAGAGGATGGGTTATATACCTAAAGGAGGAGGGAAGTAAAGATCTTTGAGGTGTCAACATATTAGATCACTAAGGGACACATGCCCATAAAAGAGATAACCTTATTTCCACCTGCATGCAAAAATAGAAATGTCTTGTTTATCCAGTCATAGTGTCGCGACCAACTAGGTCAGTTACCCTCATGTCTCGGTCAAGACACTCCATCTATTTGTCTTGGTCGAGACACTTCAAGATCACAACCCTAGGTCACATGTGTACATGGTCGAGACACTAGAAGGCAAGGTGTTTCGACCCACCTCTCACAAGGTTGTCTCGGTCGTTATCATAACATTTAATGCATGAGTCTCGGCCGCGACCCTCACCACAAGTGGTGTAGGGTTGCAACACTCAAACCCTAACTTAATCACTCATCAACTATGCAAACCCTAGAAACCCTAATCTCACATGACGATGTCACACCGTCATCTATGATTCAAACAAGGCACCCCATTGCATCATCTTCTTTCTCATGATGCAAAGGTACAAAGAACTCTCTCTTCATGTGACATTTTTGCAAGATAACCCTCACTTTTGGGTAAATGGCAAATTAATCCAAAACATACACATATGGCAAGATAGCTCAAACATTAGTCAAATTAGACCAAAATGAAAATATAAGTTTGTCACATGATATTAAAACATCTCATTAGATAAAGTAAGCACAATTAAGCATTCAGCTAGGTTAGGAGTCTTACATGATTTGCCCATTTTGGTTTTCCATGCTTCTTCAAAGCATTTGTCTTCATTGTGGTTAGTGGATTTGTAGAAATTGCAGAATTGAGATTGAAGAGGAGAGGATCCTCTCCCGATAGTATTGAATCCTCTGCCTCGACCACAAATTTTTTACCACGTCCTCTTCCATCAACGACGAGAGCATCATGTTCCTCTATAGTAGTAGAAGATACAAAGTGAGACAAGTAGAGGTAGACATCATCTAACATTGGTAGGGGTTCAGATGCCAAAATCTTTTGGTGAACAACTTCATAACTAGTAGACAGAGATGCCATGAACTGACATAGTAGTACTGTCACTGAACCATTCTTACCCCATTCCCAATCCCACTTCCTAGACAGTGGTAAAGGGATTGAAGTGCCCGTCCCTAGGTTGCCCAAAAGGATCTCACACACTGACATATACAATAAGAAATAAAAACTCTAAACAAAAGATATAAACAACTAAGCAACCCGATCTATGGTTCTGTAGAATTGTCCTTGTCATCAGAGTCTGTCAAGTGCAGAAACAAACTTAGTCATCTCTTCATAGTTCATCATGGTTTCCTAATCGGGGAAACTTAAGACACACGGTCAATGCAAACACACAAGTATGTTGTTGGTGAAACAAAACAAGTTCCATAATGAAAGTAGGATCTTTGCATTTATAAAATTAATGTACACATTTTAAATTGAGGAAACACTTTCGAGAAAACATTTTGTGTTTTACAACAATTTTTCCATTATACTACTTATATGGCCATTATTATCAAGTATATAGGTATTAAACCCTGTCAACACTCATAGGTGAGGTTCTGTTTACCTCCACATTAAATCCATTTACTGCATCCTAAGGTGTAGATCTGTTTGTGTTAATGTACATTAGGCCCTATCTACACCCTAAAGTGAGGGCTTGTTTGTACCTATTGCATTCAACCCTAGCTACACATGATGGTGAGGGTCTGTTTGCATATTACGTTCAATATCAGTGTATAATGGATTTGTATTTAATGTACAAGGTTTTTAGAACATACTTATAATGCAAATCAGAACATTGTATCCTAAAAAGGTCACTTAGTTCATCCAAAAACTACTATAAGCTAAGAAAGAGAAAAGTAATCATACTATACAAACAATAATTGCCATACATAGGTCGAGGAGGAATATAAGCGTACCTTTCACCAAAGATATACAGTAATAAGATTCTTGAGAGTCAAAAAGTAAGTCAAGATCAAGCCCCGGCATAGTAGTGGGTATTCATTAGTATTTTAGTCAAAAATATGGAGGGTCACAAGGACCACTTAGGGTTTCTTAAGCCTCATTATTGTTCTTTCTTAAGCCTCATTATTGTTCTTAGGTGTGGTATCACATTATTGACCAAGATTCCAATTTATCAAGTTTTTCAAGTCCAACATCATATTATGACATCATATCATCAATAATAATGGATGGTCCACACCTAATCTGTAATGAGCACTTAATCTCTTGATCATCAACAAAAGTGAGGTTCAAGGGTCAAGATCATGGTTTTCATCAAGGTTAATCATCACGTTAGGGTACATAAATCATATTTCAGAGTGAACAAGTCAACAAAGTTAGATCTAGATCCTTCATAAAGGTATTAGATGTAAAAAGTTTGATATTATGATTTGAGTAATAGATACAAAACTAATTATACAAGATTTCATGATATCTTGTCAAGATTTAGATGAAGTTTCGAAGTTGTTTTGCAAGTCACTGTCAAAGATCATTAGGTAAATATAATTTGAAAAAGTATCCAGAATTAGATGTTGCAAGTAATTTCATTGCGTCCGGATCGTTCTTGCGATCAAAATGGACTATAGGTTCGCCTATTTTTGACATCGGATGAAGGAGAGAGAGTAAGAGAGAGGACACCAACCTAAGGGGAGAGAAGCAGGTCGTGGTACGGTAGCAGTGCACAAACAGCCCAAAAGTGGGGCAAAATCGCATGAGAGAGAGGGCAATAGCGCAATCCAAGTTGATGGTTAGATTCGTGGAAGTGTGGAGTCAAAGGGGGGTTTATATAGGTAGATAAGACCTAGGGTTAGGGTTTTAGCAGCTTAGAACAAGGAGCAAAGCTCCATGGCGGTGCTCAAGTTTCAGAGCTTCAAAACTTCACGAAGAGTCAAGATTAGGTGAGAAATTATACACCAATATGGTGCAGGTTCTCTAGACGAATCTAACACATCCTTAAACATGCGAAACGGAGCTAAAATGGAGGTGATCCGGTTGCGCAAAGGTTTAGAGTTCCCCCTACCGGCGGCTACTGTTGCAGCCGCCCAAGGTAGGGTATGACCCCGACCGGGCTGGCTGGGCGCGGCCCAATAAGCTCAAAACTCGACCCATTTTGCCAAAAAAAGGTGATTTTAAGGTGTATCTTTGGGAATTTGTAGCAGGAGCTAGGAAACTCTGATTGGGATAAAATTTGGACATGATGCTTACAAAATAGTCTAGAATATTCACAAAAATTTTGGGATTCAAAGGATAAAGATAGATACTGGAATGAGATAAAAGATTAGCAAGTCTAAAATGAGTAGAAATCCATGTATTTAATGTATACAATGCTATTAAATTCCTCAATTAAGTTTACCAAAGTCCTCAAATCTCACTTATATCCAAAATTTCTTCCAAATGAGTGTTTGATACCTATTTCATGATAAATTGGGGTTATTGAGTAAAAGAAATATAGAACTAGATTTTGAAGTCAAATGATGAAAAATCCATTTTATCACATCCTTCCCCCCTTAAAGGGAATTTTGTCTCCAAAAATAAAAAATATCCTCAAACACATTGAAATGAATAGTCTCATAATATTAATAACTTGTATTGATCAATTAGAGGTCGAAAGATCATAGTTCACTGTTCGAGTTCACTTTCAAGTCATATCTCCATATTGAGTGATCGGGATCGAGAGTTGAGATTATCCTTCATGGATTAAATCGGATCATGTACTAACAAGATCGTATTCGAGTGTCAAGATTCAAATATCCAAATTTTGGGTTCCAAACATGCAAGTCTAGAGTTTTAATTCCTATCCAGACCATAGGTGTGGTAATTCGTCCATAAATAACAATCTAGCAATATTTTGAGATTTCAACATCAATTTCTCATTGAGTATATTCGAGGTGGATGAATGATCCAAACCTAGGTCATTTTTAGGAAGTTACCCTATGCCATATTAAGCATTAAGATTATCATCATATACTAAACTTTTCAAGTCAAAAGGTCAAGAAATTCGAGTTCGACATAGAGATGATTAAACTGGTCCAACAAGGAATATTAATAATTTTTTTAAACCAATTACATGATAATAGAAGGTAGCAAGTCCGACACAATAGGGCGTCCAATTTCAACTTTTCAAGACATGGTGATTACAAGGTTTGTTGCAAAAAGGTTACAAGAGTTGCATAAATAATTTCTGATTCCCTCCTTGTTTGTTGGCATGCTTGGCATTAACAACCCATGCAAGAGGTGGGTATAGGCATTGATTCTTGAAGTGTCCCTCTTTCTTGCTGTTGAGAGTTATTTAGTTAGTGTTTTATTATTAGTTTGTAATATGGGCCTAAGTGTTTTGGCCCATTAGGGTTGTCTTATGTTCTGTACGCTTCCCTGTTCTCCTATTTATAGGAGTAGGGTTTCTCCTATCTAATACATCGATTGGCCGTCTCTTATTTTCTAAGATGGTATCAGAGCAGTGATCCATAACCTTAAACCTAGAAGACACAAAAATATTTGTCTCCGCCTGCGGGCGACTGCCATCTATTCTGGCTTGGCCGCCCGCCGAGCAATTTTTCTTTGAACCGCTGTTCTCCATATTAGCATGCAATTTCCGACCCTGCCTAAATCTATCGCCATCAAAATCAAATGGCTTTCACCGCCAGGTTCCTCCTCCGCCGGTTTTCGGCGTCTGTCGTGCTGAATCCCTCCAACCCCGACGGCGTCCTGAGCAATCTCCAGAAGACACACGCCGCCCTGATGCTTCTCAAATCCGAGAAGGACCTGAACAAGATCCTCGACATCTGCCGCGCGGCGGCGCTGACCCCGGATCACCACCTGGACCGCCTGGTGCTGTCCGCCGCCGTCTCTAACCTCACCACATCGAGCTCCTCCATTGTGCGGTCTCTCGTCGATGGCCTGTCGACATCAACCTGTACCGATACCACCCAGAAGGAACAACGGCTCAACGCGCGCTCCATCATGTTGTTCGGCCAAGCCGGGCTACTGGACGACTCCACCTGGACGACGCCATCCGCTTCTTCGGCCGTCGCCCGGACGTGGAGACCCTCACGCTCTCCAGGGAATCGACTCATCTTGCTTTTCCAACCATTTTTTTTTACACATCCGATTCCGTTGGCTATTTTCGCGTTCCGCACAGCCATTCTTCCTCAAAGGTGGCCTTCCAGCAGCAGTCCGCCGATCGTACCAACCTTAAAACCCGGTTCTCCAGCAATTGTTATTGCTGCAAGAAGAACTGGACGGGTTCATGGAAAAGCTGCTGTAACAACTTCTAAAGCTGACAAGACCTCATTCATTTTAATAATGCTCGCTGGAGGGGATGCTTTCCTTACTCACCAGTCAATTTATTTCACTTGCTGCTGTTTGTGCATTGTTCTTGAGACGAGGTTCATTCTAGTTCTCACCCATTTACACTAGAGACATGTTATGCTTGGATATTGATTTGAGAATTAAATCTGGTTGCAAAATTCTTGTGACTTACTAGTGCAAATTTATATGGATTTTATCTGTCATGATGTTCATTTCTGTGAAGAATTGTACTCGATTTTCATCTGAAAAATCATTGTGGATCTTTAATTGGGGGGCCACGCCCCCCCAACCCCCCCGGCAGTGCTACGGTATATGTTTCTTTCTAGGTGTTTCTTTATCTTTGTCCACCCCAACCACTCGTGATTCTTCCGTGGTTGGTGTGAGGGGGAGAAATAGAGAAGAGATGGAGAGAAGAAGAATTTTATTCTGCTGATATATGGTTTCTTCTACTGCTGCTACCTGCTATTATTTGTTATTCATCATCTACCTCGACTGCTGCTATGAAGTTGCATATTTGGACGTCGTTCTTGCTACTTGTGCTATGATTAGCACATTCTATTTGCTACTGTGGACTTGGTTTATTTGCACGTTGACTTCCTACTGTGGACCAGCACTCTCTGGACTCTGTGGACAAGCACTATCTAGACTTTGACGTTTGCTACCATGATGGATACTTTATGAAGAGGGAAGATGATGAAGAAATTTGTTGCTGACTTTACATGGAGCTTCGTCTATTGGAGTTATTTATTTGTTTGCTACTCTGCCTACTGGTCTTCTATCTGCCTATGTCGTCGACTTTTGCTGCTGTGCGCCAACACTCTCTGGCATGTTTGTGCCTTAGTTGCACGTCGACTCTCTACTTCTGTCCGCCAGCACTCTCTGGCATGTCTGTGTTTTTGACACGTCGACTCTCTGCTTGTCCGTGCCTTGCTTGCACGTCAACTTTCTGCTACTGTGTGCCAACACTTTCTGGCCCGTCTGTAATTTATTTGTACGTTGACTACTACTGCTACTATGATCCAACACTCTCTGGCTACTACGACTACGACTTTGATGAAGACCTTGGTGCCTATCAGCTATTCCATCTTTTGCTCCAGATGATTGTGATGCTGCTTATTTCTGCTCCAGATGATCGAGAAGCTTCTACGACCTACCTGCTTGCTTGGAGTATCTACTTGAGGGGGAGTTTCTGAGTGTTTGAGTGCTTTAATGTAATATTGAGGGGGAGACAGTTTTTGTATGGGCCTGGTTTATCTTTTTATTCTGTTTCTTTGTTTTCTTAGTCCAACTCTCTGTTTGCAAGCTGATTTGGGATTCTCCCAACTTCAGCTTGAGGGGGAGTGTTGAGAGTTATTTAGTTAGTGTTTTATTATTAGTTTGTAATATGGGCCTAAGTATTTTGGCCCATTAGGGTTGTCTTATGTCCTATGCGCTTCCCTATTCTCCTATTTATAGGAGCTGGGTTTCTCCTATCTAATACATCAATTAGCCGTCTCTTATTTTCTAAGACTTGCAATAAAAGCAGAGTGGCTTTTGATGCCAGCATGGTCCAGGGTGCCTGGCTCCACAATTGAGGCACCTGTCTGGCTTTGGCCCTTTCTTGTTTATCTGATTAGGTCCATTATGACCATTCCAGTCATCTTGAGATTCTTCACTTTGTTTAGGGTTGGCCGTCACAACACTAGTCAACCCCAAGTAGGCCAAAATTTGATTATTTCCCTATACTGTACTCAGTGTTCTTTCCATCTTCAGAGAATGGTCAAATGTATCTTGGAAGTTGGCAGGTCTGGATGAAGCAACCAAAGCTTGTATAGCTACATTAAGTCCCTCAACATAATGGTCCAATCTTTCTTCCAGGGTCAAAATCTTAGCATGACGCTCCAAGAGTCGAAACTGTCGAGTGTATTCAGAGACAGAGGAATCATCTTGAGTCAAGGCCAAAAATTGTTTCTTCTTCTCCTTCAACTCATTACTAGGCATGAATCAAGCTATAAAGATAGGTTTGAAGGCTTCCCAGTTCAAAGGAGTGATTTGTTGGGAGTTGGTGTAATTTTCCCACCATATTTTGGCTGCACCCCTTAATTGATATGTAGCAAAATTGACTTTATTTTCTCAAGGCAGCTTAAGACTTTGAAAGTATTCTCCGTAGAGACTATGCATGCATCAACTTTGTCTAGCACATCCTCCGATTTTCACCATAAAATGATTCTGGGTTCAATTTGAGAAAATCATTTATGGTGACAAGTTTTGGTTCATTATTGCAGATTCCCCCAAAGGACAAGGACATTGTATGTTTTGTCATGTTTATCATGGCATCCATAAGTATTTTGTTTTGTACCTCCCAACAATCATCCTTGGCACTTTTTCTTGGTTCCTCCTCATCATTATCCTCCTCATTGTGCCTGGGTCTTTTTCCGTTGTCCGCTCCTTTTCCTTTGTCTTTTCCCTTTCCTTCTTTTTTTTTCCTTTTCCCTTTCTTTTTTTTCCTTCTCCCCTTCTTTTTCAGTTGCCTTCTTCATTTTAGCTTCCATCTTCTTGTCAGCTTCTCTATTCTTCTCAGCTTCCCTTTTCTTTTTCATCTAACTCCTTGTCATTCTTGGTTCTCGAGGGTCCTGCCCCTTGGTTACGAGTTTATGGGGCCATCTGCAAGATACATCTAGTATGAGTCTTTTTATTGCATAAGACTATATGTTGAGTCAAGAGTATAAGCGATCATAGTGTGATCTAAAGTCATATATATGTATATTTTAATCTCGTATTTTATTTGTTGCCCCATTCTAACCAAAAACAGGGAGAGTACATGTTGAGTCAAGACATCCTATCAAAGACGAGAAGATGAGGAGTCATCCTACAACTTTCTAATAGGTGGCTAGGGGTAGTCCTTAAAAAAAAGATGAGTGAGATGACTCTCTAAGATTCAAGAAAATCCCTTCTGGATCAACTTTGTCCAGGTTGAGCGAGGAACCTCAGCCACCGTTGTAAGACGGATAGGAGGTGATTATTAGCAAGAATCCCGAGCCTAAACACCACAATTCACCATTAAGGATTTTCAAGGTCTCCTAAGCTTATGAGACTTGAGAAATTATTTACTTAATGCATATGAGAGTGTGTTTGCTCTGATACCAACTGCACAGAACCATTCTTATCCCAATCCCACTGCCTAGACAGTGGTAAAGGGATTGAAGCCCCCGTCCATAGGTTTCCCAAAAGAATCTCACACACTGGCATATACAATAAGAAATAATAACTCATAAAACAAAAGATTTAAAGAACTAACCAACCTGATTTATGGTTCTGTAGAATTGTCCTTGTCATCAAAGTCTGTTGAGTATGGAAGCAAACTTGGTCATCTCTTCATAGTTCATCATGGTTTCCTAATTGGGGAAAATCAAGACACGCGGTCAGTGCAAACACACAGGTACACTGTCGGTGAAACAAAACAAGTTCCATAATGAAAGTAGGATCTTTGCATTTATAAAATTAATGAAGTACACATTTCAAACCGAGGAAACATTTTTAAGAAAACATTTTGTGTTTTATAACAATGTTTCCATTATACAACTTATATGGCCATTATTGTCAAGTTTATAGGTATTAAACCCGGTCAACACTCATAGGTGAGGGTCTGTTTACCTCCACATTAAATCCATTTACTGCACCCTAAGGTGTGGATCTATTTGTGTTAATGTACATTAGGCCCTATCTACACCCTAAAGTGAGGGCTTGTTTGTACCTATTGCATTAAACCCTAGCTACACCCGATGGTGAGGGTCTGTTTGCATATTAAGTTCAATATCAATGCATAATGGATTTGTATTTAATGTACAATGTTTTTAGAACATACTTATAATGCAAATCAGAACATTGTATCCTAAAAAGGCCACTTAGTTCATCCAAAAACTACTATAAGCCAAGAAAGAGAAAAGTAATCATACTATACAAACAATCATTACCATACATAGGTCAAGGAGGAATATAAGCATATCTTTCACCAAAGATTAGAGTAATAAGATTCTTGAGAGTCAAAAGTAAGTCAAGATCAAGCCCTGACACAATAATGGGTATTTAATCATTAGTATTTTGCCCACAACGAGGGACGTTCCAATGTTTATACCTTCAAGCACAAGGGCAAACACATACGCTTAGCACCTACTCGATTCATCTCTCCTCCGAAAAAGAATCCCCTACGAGACCCCTAGACCCCCAAATCCCAACACTCTTTACACCTTGTCACCCGAAGAGAGTTGGAAGAAGCCAATCGCGAATCGAGATGCATGTATGTCCTATATATCAAAGAATCCACTCATATCTCTGATGTTCAGCCCCCACCACCAGAACTTGTGTCCCTTCTCAATGAGTTCAAAGACATGACACCCACATACCTTCCTGATGAGCTCCCCCCTTTACGTGATATTCAACATGAGATTGATTTGATTCCATGTCTTCGCTACCTAACCGACCTCATTACCATGTGAACCCGACTGAGCATGCTGAATTTAAACGCCAAGTTGATGCCCTCCTTCTTAAAGGATTCATTCGAGAGAGCAAGTCCTTGTGCGGTTCCTGCTCTCCTTGCCCCCAAGAAGGATGGTAGCTGGAGAATGTGCTTAGATTGTCGACCCATCAATAAGATCACTGTGAAATATCGTTTCCCTATACCACACCTTGACAACTTGCTTGATCTATTGACGGGATCTCGCTATTTCTCCACGATTGATCTCCGTAACAGTTATCACCAGATCCGTGTTAAGGAGTCCCATGAATGGAAAACTGCCTTCAAAACCGCAGACGGATTATATGAGTGGCTAGTCATGCCTTTTGGCCTATCCAACGCACCCAACACCTTCATGCGAGTCATGAACCATGTGTTACAGCCATTCATTCAAAAATTTTAGTGGTATACTTTGATGACATCTGATTTTTAGTAAGATCAAGGATGAACACCTAAATCATCTCCGACTTATATCCGAGACACTTCAAACTGAGAAATTATATGTCAATCCAAATAAGTGCTCGTTCCTTCAAGATAAAGTCCTATTCCTTGGCTACTTTGTATCCACTATCGACATTGAGGCTGAACCGACCAAAGTCAAAGCCATCACTGATTGGCCCCAACCCACTTCGATTTCTGAGCTTCGTAGCTTTCACGGGCTGGCTACTTTTTATCGTCGTTTTGTTCGAGGATTTAGCACCATTATGGCTCCTCTCATTGAGTTAATGAAGTGTGACAAATTTGAGTGGACGCCATCTGCAAGACGTGCTTTTGAGGCTATTAAAAATAGTTGACTGAAGCCCCGGTTCTTCGCCTTCCTGATTTCTCACTTCCGTTTGAAGTATCTTGTGACGCTTCCGGTGTTGGCATTGGAGGCGTTCTTAGTCAATACGGTCACCCTGTTGTCTTTTTCAGTGAGAAACTCAATGACGCAAAGCGTAAATATTCCACTTACAATAAAGAATTCTACGCTGTTGTACAATCCCTGCGTCATTGGATGCACTACCTTCTCCATTAGGAATTCATCCTTTGGTCTGACCATCATGCCCTTTGCTTTCTAAATTCCCAGAAGAATTTAAGTGTGCGTCACGCTAAGTGGTGTGAGTTTCTTCAGGAGTACACTTTTGTTCTCAAACATCGCTTAGGTGTTGAGAACAAGGCCGCAGACGCTCTCAGTCGTTGCTTGACCACCCTACAGTCTATGAGCGTTGAAATCGTGGGCTTCGACCGTATGAAAGAGCAATATTCCACCTGTCCTGACTTCACGAATTCATTCTGACCTTCTGAGTAGTACACCTGGCCATGCTTGTGATTTTAGATTTCTTTTTCACGGCACGCAGTTATGTATCCCTTCTACTTCAGTTCGAGATTTTCTCATTTGGGAATTACATGCTGGTGGCCTCGCTGGCCATTTTGGTAGAGATAAGACCACCGCTCTAGTGACATAGATTTTATTGGCCTTCCTTACGATGTGATGTAGCGCGCATAGTGTCTCACTGTCGTACTTGTCAATTGGCCAAAACCTAAAGACAAAATACGGGTCTGTACGCTCCCCTCCCTATTCCTCATGAGCCTTGGAAGATTCTGAGTATGGATTTTATTTTAGGTCTTCCCCGCACTTCTCGTGGCCATGATTCCGTGTTCGTGGTTGTTGATCGTTTTTTGAAGATGGCCCACTTCATTGCCTGTAGTAAGACTTCTGACGTGTCACATATCGCTCGACTTTTCTTTAATGAGGTAGTCAAGCTACATGGACTCCCCACCACCATAGTCTCTGATCATGATGTTAAGTTTGTTAGCTACCTTTGGAAGACCTTATGGAAAATCTTTGGTACCAACCTCAAATTCTCTTCTACCTTTCACCCTCAAACTGATGGTCAAACTGAGGTGGTCAACAGGAGTTTGGGTAACCTCCTACGATGTCTTGTTGGTGAGCGTTTAGGCAATTGGGATTTATTGCTACCTACTGCTGAATTTGCTTACAACAATTCGGTCAATCGATCCACGGGAAAGAGTCTATTTGAAGTTGTTAATGGATACAAACCTCGCCAACCTATAGATCTTTTACCTGACCACTAATTGACCGTACTTCCCGCATTGCTGAGACCTTTGCCCAACACATTCATGATTTGCATGCCGAGATTTGCCGAAAAATTACGGTCCTATGAAAACTATAAGCTTTCTGCAGATGCACACCACATGTTTCAAGAATTTAATGTGGGAGATTATGTGTTAGTACGTGTGTGCCCTGAACGCTACCCCAAAAATTCCTTCAAGAAGCTTCACGCCAGCGCGTCAGGACCGTTCCAAATACTTAGTCGACAGTGACCCAATGCTTATGTACTGGATTTGCCAGCAGATTGGGGCATTAGTGCAGTATTCAATGTGGAAGATCTTTCTCCTTATCGTGGTACATTCGAGCCCCCTCCACCACCATCAACAACTTCTTCAGATCGTTACTGTGCTCCATCGTCTTCTGCAGCGTTACCACCTTTGCCTCGACTTCCTCAACAACCGCCTGAACGCATTGACACCGTCTTGGATGACCAGACCGTCCTCACCAGCCAGGGCACCATACATCGTTTCTTGGTTCGCTGGAGATGCCGTTCTTCAACGGACGCCACCTGGATCACCGAAGAGGAGTTCCGCCGCATTGATGCAGATCTTCTTGAGCTCTACCTCAATACTGACTCAATGGAGTCGAGTCTTTTGCAGTCGAGGGGAGTTGATGTAGGACAGGCCCCACCTTTACACACTTATGATCGTAGGCGTCACCGTGTTATTAGTTAGGCTTTATTAGCATGCATTATTTTTTATGTCCTTTTTTTCTCTTTTTGGGCTCTTATAAAGTCAAGTGGTTTAGTCCCACATTGGCTATCGCCCGTTTAGTCTTTCTTTTAGAAGCCTATATAAAGGCTCTATCTGCGTCCATGTAGAGACACAGTTGATGAATGAGAATTATCCCCCTTTTAGTCTTTAGTAGTATTTCTTCTTTAATTCCGTAGATAGGCATTAGTATCACTCCCTTGAACACACGATTGATTACAACAGCTTTGATAAGGAGGTATATCAAGGACTATTACCGAATCCTGGTGACTCAGAGGTCTTTGTAGGATGAAGTATAATTGTTTACTTAGAGAAGATAAGGATAACCGTTCTCCTCTATATGTAGGCACCATCACAAAAGTGCTTCTTGAGATATTGGTAAATCATGAGGGATAGATGGGGGCTATTATTATTACGTCACCAATTTCTTTGCATAAAATAATTTCTCTTTATCATGTGCCAATCATACCAATCTCGCTTTGACTTGTCCTCATTTAAAATTTAAATCACGTCAAACTCTGCCCAAATTTTGACCCAATAAAACCATACTAACTCAAAATCGAGATTTTGACCCTACAAAACCATTCTAACTCAAAACCCAGATTTTGGCCCAATAAAGCCATTCTATGATTTTGACCCAATAAAACCATTCTAACTCAAAATCGAAATTATGTAAAAACTTTGTCTATATTTCAACTCGATAAAGCCATTCCAACTCAAACACAAAGTATCTTAACACTATGCCCAAGTTTTAACTCGGCAAAGCCATCCTCATTTAATCCCAAATTATGTTGAAATTTTGCCTGGAATTCAAACCTGGTAAAGCCATTTCAATTCTACCCAGATTATGTGAAAACTATGCGCAAGTTTCAACCTGGCAAAGCCACCCTCATTCAAAACTCAAATAATGTCAAAACTCTACCCAAGTTTGAAACCAGTAAAACCCTTTCATTCAAAATCTAAATCATATCAATATTGTACCCAAGTTTTATCCCGATAAAACCATCCTGGTTTAAGACTTGGATTACGTAAAAGTCCTAAATCGAATTTGCCCCCATCTGCGTGACATAAATGCCACAACGTAATGAGCAGATGGGTCTCTTTACCAGTATTTGAATTGGGATATGTCACTTGCGGACAAATAATTATCCAACTGACATGGTAGTCCCTGATTGGTTAATTTTTGATTAACTTGTAAAATTCTAGAAAATAGACCGTAACTTGGATGATAGTGTGTGTGTATATATATATGAAAATGATTAGAAAAACATGTAGAATCCAATAAAATAAGAATGCTTGATTTTGTCTCAAATTCCGAAAGTATATTGAATTGCATACTTTGATGGTATTTAATGCATATAAACCCTAAATTCATGAAATTGATGATTATATCTTGTTTAGTTAATCTCAATGTATAAAGTCTGATCTAAATTGATAAAAAGGTATAGTCATGAACTAATCTAAGATGTAGGGTTTCCTAACTCATAGAGTCTTAATACGTGACAATTAGGTTCTGGAAAGCCTAACCCTAATTCGACCTAAAATCCTAACTTGGGACCCAAGTCAAACCTAGGTATCATGTTGTGAACATAAAAGTAATACTTGATGTTAAATGCAAACTACATGATGACTGATTTGGTTAGTTGATAAACTGTACTTGTTTGCTTGGAACTAAGTCATCTCTAAAGAACGGTACACGGTTACTTATGAATAACTGCTCTTATCGACTTCCGATGTTTTCCAAAGTTTTACGCTATGTTGCAATTAAACTGATTGGTTATTTGTATGATTCTTGTAAACTGTAAGGCCCTATGTTATCACCCTATATAAGAATAACTTGCGTGGCCCAATTATGCCAGTCCTGAGGGCTAAAAGGAGGTAAAACTCCCAGAAACCTAAGTAAAAATCACTAGGAAGTGGATGATATTATGTAAACAAGCCCATGAAGGAAGGTCACCAAGATGCTAAGCTTAGGAGGGACTGCCATCATGAGACCAAGCCTAGGACGGAAGGTCACCACAAGTCCATTGGTGGATCTAAACCCTAGAAGGGTATACCCACATAGATAGGGCAATTATGGGTTAGGAAGTTAGAAAGAAAATGTAATTTCGATTGTTTAATGATAATTGTTGATATGCTTGTTTATATCGTTACACCTATTTGCACACACTTTGATTGCACCACGTACACAATATAGAAATATACCGATCCACGTTTTGGATTCTCGACGTTTTAAGTTAAACTGCATATTATCTGAAGATATTCGAAAGTTGGCACAAAAAGAACCAATAGTTAAAATTACTGGAGGATTAGATAGATAGTTTTATTTCTTGTTCTGAGCTTAGTTTCCCTCTTGATTATCGATGTAACTCCTTATAGGAGATTTATCTTCATATTGTTATCAAACACTTTCCATTCAATGAAATTTCAAATTATTATTGGTTACTTGCTAAACCTAAATCCTAGAATTATGTTTATGGCCCTTGCCCTCTCGCTCCACCTTAAACAATGATAACGACTGGAAGGGGTTTGGTATTAGAGTCCATGTTTACCATTCAACCTTTTGATAATTAGTAATTTTAAAGGATTCCTTATAGCTGAAGGGAATTATTAGGGCATTATCTGAGGGCAATGTTGTCTAGAAAGGATCACAACTCGAGGGCTGAAAAAACTTTCCTCTGCACCGCTATTTGGGTTACAAGGAATCCTGAGGCTCTGTGAATCCTGCCTAGCCAAAGCTCAAGGTTTTTGCCCAAAATAAGTTACCTATAAGACTTTCTCGTCTCACGTTCGCCCCCTTCTTTACCTCATGCTTCCCCAATGAAACTCTAGTGGCCGAATGGCTATTCCTTCTCTCCCTCTCCTACATTAGGGTTACAATAGTTAGGGATACAATATCTTCTGCCAAATAATAATTGATGCATCCAATCGAGATACCACAAATATAAATTTATGTTGCTTTAATTTGCCTTAGACAAGACTTTAAGTTGAAATATTTATGTGTCGTAGCATGACCTGCTTTAAGACCACTGTGATAGCCGATGATACTCCCAGGGACGATTGGGAAAGGAAGACTCCTGTAGGAAGAAGGTTTTCCCAGAGAAAAGGAGAGCCATGGAGGACGAATCCTCTCAGAACCGGAAGAGACCAATAGAGACCTTCTCCGAGAGAGGTTCCAACTCTGAGGACGTTTCCAACCTCTTTGGAGGCCCAAATACTGAAGATGGTGACCGGTGTCTGAGATAAGACAAAGCGTGACGATGGCCCCAAGTCTACTGATGGCCCTGACCCTGAAGCTGCAGTCAGGCAAGTACTGATCAAGACTCCTGAGATGCTCTGGATGGAGCAGCAGAAGGTGCTGACAGATGCCAACAATGCCCTTAGCCCTTAGAGACATCACCAGAGACGTGATTGTTACGCCTCATCCTATCCTCCCTAGTCTCGGAGCCACCATCTTGGACTTCATCAAGCTGAACATAGAGAAGTTCTGGGGAGAGGACAAGATCGAAGTTGTGGACAAGGCGGATGCTGGCTCCTAGATGTCGAGAATGGCTTCCGCATCTTGGAAGTGCAACCCAACTGGAAAGTCCTTTTCACCGCCTACCTTCTCAAGGGAGCTGTAAAGTTGTGGTGGGAGAATTACCTCGCTAACCGAGACCTGCTCACTGATTCTATGGCCTGGTAGGATTTCAACACCATCTTCACTGCAAGATTCGTTCCCATCTCTGTCTGGAAGGAGAAGGAGAAGCAGTTCATGCTCCTTTACTAGGGCAACGTGTCAGTGGCAGACTACACCTAGAAGTTCAGACTCCTAGAGCGCTTTGCTTACATACTGATCTAGGAATGACAAGTGGAACACTTTGTCGAGCATCTATATTCCCAATTACAACCCCATTTGATGGCAAGCAGACCCCCAAACTTCACTGAGACTCTCAACTTCGCCTTGAAGATGGAGAAGACTGATATGCCCTCCAAGAACCAGCCCATGGGGCATTTAAGGTTCACAAAAGGTGTCCTTGCTCCATGGGAGGACGGGAGGAAGGCCCAAGGCCGCAACCGTGCAAGGGAAGAAATAAGGATGAAGGAAAGACTAGCAATGAAGTTCACAACCATGTTGAACCCCTGAAGTGTCGCAACTGAAGGGAAAAGCACCCTGACAAATGCTACTTTGAGAAGCAGGTGTGTTTTTGCTGCCAACAGGAGGGACACTTCCCGACCAACTGTCCTCTCTTTGCTCCGAGGTATGGCCCGGTGGCGACTCAACTTGTGGCAGCCCCAACACTGGTGATTGTTGGCAGGTCCGAGTGTTCGTTATCGAAAATGAGGAAGCCCAAGCGAATGCAAATTGGATCGTAGCAGGTAACCACCCTTAGATTTTGTTTTACCTATCCTTTACTACAAAAATACATGTTAGATTATGAATACTATGAATAAATACAGGGATGCTTGATACTATGTGCCATTCAATTAAAGCATTATTTGACTGGTTCTACCAATACTTTTATTTCTCAAAATCTCGCAACTATGCTTTGTTTGGATTTCAGGGACTTAGGGTATGTTTTAGAAGTCACCACCCCCAGTGGTTGCATATTCTCATTCCTGTTGAAAACACCGACCATCCCTGTTCTTGAATTATGAACTCCCTAAAGACTTTATGGAATGACAAGTGGAACACTTTGTCGAGCATCTACATTCCCAACCGCAACCCCATGTGATGGCAAGCAAACCCCCAATCTTCAACGAGACTCTCAACTTCACCTTGAAGATGGAGAAGACTGATATGCCCTCCAAGAACTCGCCCATGGGGTATTTAGGGCTCACAAAAGGTGTCCGTGCTCCAAGGAATGACAGGATGAAGGCTCAGGGCCGCAACCGTGCAAGGGAAGAAACAAAGATGAAGGAAAGCCTAGGAATGAAGTTTGCAACCATGGAGAATCCCTGAAGTGCCACAACTGAAGGGAAAAACACCCTAGAAAATGCTACTTCGAGAAGCAGGTGTGTTTTCGCTGCCAACAGGAGGGACACTTCCTGGCAAACTGTCCTCTCCTTGCTTCGAGGTATGGCCCGGTGGTGGCTCAATAGGTGGCAGCTCAACCGATGGTTGCAGCTCAACCTTGTGGCATCCCCAACGTCGGTGATCGTTGGCAGATCCGAGTGTTCACCATCGACAATGAGGAAGCCCAAGCCAATGCAAATCGGCTCGTAGAAGGTAATCACCCTTAGATTTTGTATTTCCTATCCTTTACCACAAAAATACATGTTAGATTCTGAATACAATGAATAAATACAGGGATGCTTGACATTATGTGCCATTCGATTAAAGCATTATTTGACTGGTTCTACCAATACTTTTATTTCTCAAAATCTCGCGACTATGCTTTGTTTGGATTTCAGGGACTTAGGTTATGTTTTAGAAGTCACCACCCCCTGTGGTCGCATATTCTCATCCCTGTTGAAAACACCGGCCATCCCTGTTAAATACCTGATTATGAACTCCCTAAAGACTTTATCCTCCTTGATATGAATGACTTTGATGTCATATAGGAATGGTCTGACTCTATAATTATAATGCAAAAATAGACTGCAAGGAAAAGAAAGTAAGAATAGAAAGACCACGTCAACCACCTTTCACTATCTAAGGTAGGAATGATGCCTCCACCAGTCACTATGTGTCAGCCATGAAGGCAGGATACACGATAGCTAAAGGTTGTCTAGCATTCCTAGCTGTAGTAATTGAGCCAGAACCTAAGGTGCACCCATTAGTGGAAATAGAGGTAGGCAGGGACTATGCTGATGCATTCTAGGATGAATTGCCAGTCATACCTCTGGAAAGAGAAGTTGAATTCTCCATAGAGCTAGCTCCTGGGACAAACCCAATTTCTAGGGCCCCTTACATAATGGCTCCCACTGAGTTGCTTGAGTTGAAGAAGCAACTGCTCGAACTCCTAAAACAAGGGCTTCACCTGACCCAACACATCCCCTTGGGGAGCTCTGATTCTTTTTGTGAAAAAGTATGGGTCGCTCCCCATGTGCACGATTACGGAATGATAAACCAAGCTACAACTAAGAATAAGTACACTCTACCTGGATAGACGACTTATCTGACCAACTTAAAACTGCTAGGGTCTTCTCGAAGATCGATTCACGATATGGGTACCCCCAGTTACGAGTTAGGAAGGATGACATCCCGGAAATTATTTTTCAAACCTGTTATGGCTACTATGAGTTCTTAGTCATGCTTTTTGGATTATCCAATGCCCCAAGTGTGCTATAACCTCATGAATAGTGTGTTCTAGCCCTTCCTCAACACCTTTTTGTCATAGTGTTCATAGATGAGATTGTAGTTTTCTCGGACGACCTAGAACAACACTATGACCACCTAACTAAGGTCCTTGATATCATGCGAGAGCAAAACTTCTAGGAGATATTCTCAAAATGCGAGTCTGGATAGATCGAGTCATGTTCCTAGACATATAATGTATGGAGGAACTATTTCAATGGATCCTGCCAAAGTAGCGACCATTCAAGAGTTGTCAACACTTAAGTCCCCGTCTTAAGTTTGCGATTTCCTTGGACTATCTGAATATTATCGATGGTTCATCAAGGTTTTCTCAAAAACTTCTCTGCCTGTCACCAAGCTCACTTGGAATGACGAGAAGTTCGTATGGTCTGATCTGTAAGCATGATATTAGGAGTTGAAGGAAAAGCTTACCGCAGCCCCCATGTTGACCCTACCCTCGGGCAACAACGGATTCATCATCGTCATCGTCATCGATGCATCAAAGATGTGCTTAGGATGCGTCTTGGAGCAAAATCAGCACATTGTCACCTTTGCCTCTAGACGACTCAAGCCAAACGAGCTAAGCTATCCGACTCACAACTTGGAGCTTGCGACAATCGTCTATGCTTTGAAAATATGGGGACACTATCTGTATGGAGTCAGCTTCGACATCTTCACCGGCTATAAGACCCTGAAGTAACTGTTGACTCATAAGGACCTCAACCTGCAGCAACGCCGTTGGATGGAGTATTTGAAAGATTTCCACTTCACCATAGTCTACCATCCCAGTAAGGCTAATGTGGTGGCAATGCCCTCTGCTGCAAATGACTCACTTGTGCGGCTGGTTTGGCTACCTAGTGGAGGAGAATCGAAGATTTTGCTAGATGGACCCCGCAACCAGATGAACCCCACAACCTTTGGCGGATCATCTCCGTTTGGCCAACATCCAGATCGTCCCAAACCTGTTGACCAAGCTTGTCGCAGCCCAATACCTAGACCAGACCTGAAGAAGATAAAGACCTTCATGGAAGCCTCAAAACCACCTCTCCTTGGGCGTTGGTGGAGGTATTCCGTACAAGCATCATATCTGAGTTCTCGAGGATTCACCACTGAAGGCTCGCGTGCTGTAAGAGGCCCATGGATTGAAGTACACTGTGCATCCCTACACAACAAAAATGTTTAAAGACCTGCTACGGTTTTTCTGGTGGCCAGGGATGAAGTGAGACATTGCCTCATTTGTGGCTAGTTGTCTCATGTGCCAAATAGTGAAGACTGAACACCAACGACCAGATGGATTACTGCAATCCATTGAGATTCCCAAATGGAAGTGGGACCATATCACCATGGATTTTGTAGTGTGTCTCCCTAAGACCAGGAAGGGACACGATGCTATATGGGTCGCATTTGGCCGCCTGACAAAGTCGGCACACTTTCTTGCTTTAAAGATTACTGTTAAAGTTTGAGACTTAGCCAAGTTGTACATTTAAGAGAGAGTTTGTTTGCATGACGTTCCAAGTTCGATCGTCTCCGACTATAACCCTAAGTTCACCTCCAAGTTCTGGAAGCAAGTTCAAGAAGAACTCGATACAAGGTAGAAGTTTAGCACAACCTACCACCCTTAAATTAATGGTCAGTCAAAACGCACGATCCGGACCCTGGAAGATCTGTTGAGGGCATGTGTCCTGGATTGGGGTGGATCGCGGGAGCAACACTTACCCTTAGTAGAGTTTGCCTACAACAATAGTTACCAAGCTAGCATCAGGATGCCTCCGCATGAAGCTCTCCATGGGAGGCCATGTCGATCACCACTTTATTGGGATCATGGTGTAGGACTTCGACTTCGTGTCGAGTTCGCCAGGTGTGGAAGTGGAAGTTTGTGAAAACTTCGAGGAAGTTTAGACGCAAACTTCAACAAACTTCGATGCCGATTTTTGATGAAAATGATGTGAATTTGAAGGAAACTTCGATTGAAAACTTCTAATTATGTTATACCTCTCTTATAATTGCTAATTTAACAAAATTACACGATTCATGAGTCTTTCGCCCTAAGTAGGTTGATAATATGATGTGCGCCTGTAATGGTCAAACATGCAATACACATACTAATACAGTTCAAGTCTTGAACATATGTATTTTATACAAATATACAACCAAATAGTAGTTACAAGACATTCTCTAGGAAAGAGTGGCAACAACAAACATAGGAGTTGATATTAGAAGTTGTGAAGAGGATTGGAGGCAACACTTATGTATTATATGGCCGCTAGTGCACTAGTTAGAATTAATGTTCTGGGTCGTCTCAATTTTGCCCCAACTTCGCCAACTTCGAGGAAATTTGACAACTTCGGAGAAGTTGAGATGAAAATACATACAAAAAAACCAACTTCGACGAAATCAGGGAAACTTCGCCCCGAAGTTTAGACAAAGCCGAAGTATTGAGGATTCGACTTCACCTAGGCTCGAAGTTTGAAGTTTCGGCGAAACTTCGCCCAACTTCGCCGAAGTTTAGTTTCATGATTGGGATAATGTCGCCGAGAGGACCCTGTTTAGGTCTGAGGAGCTATAGTTGTATGCTGATAAAGTCGTTTTGATCAAGCAAAGGCTGAAGAAGGCCCAAGATCTACAAAAGTCTTATGCGGGTGCAAAGCAGACAGATCTGCACTTCACAATAGGAGATCATGTCTTTTTGAAAATTTGACCCCTCTGAGCCATAGCTAAGAACATAGGCAAGTTGAGTCCCCAATATGTGGGTCTGTTCAAGATTTTGGAATAGGTTGCGAGGCCGCTTACCATCTTGCCTTACCATCACTGTATAGCATTATGCATGATGTGTTCCATTTGTCCAACTGAAGCGCTGTGTGAAGGATCTTGCCCACATGTTGAACATTGAACCAATAGAGATCTAAGGAAGGTTGTCCTTCCCTGAGTCACCTATGAGGATCTTAAATTCGTAGGTGAAGAGGCTAAGAAATAAAAGGATTGAGGTGGTTAAAGTTCTTTTGGAAACACCACAATAATGTTCAAGATTTCGTCAAAATTGGTGAAATTTTGCTAATTATTTTGATGCCGCCAACGATCGGACATAGAAATGGCATTACATGTCTATATATAGGGAATTTTGCCAAAAAAATCAAATTCCGACAATTATTTCAAATTTTGACGAAATTTAGGTAAATTTTAATGAAAAAGTCCTTGTCCGCGTTTTGACTAAATTTCGAGAAACACATGTAACATTTGGAAATGGGGTACGATGTCTGCAAATTTTACTATGTGATTCCTTGGGCTTGTTAGGGTCAATATAAGTTATGATTCTTCTCTTCCTAGCCCAATACTACCTCTCTCTCCTATTTCTCTCACTTCTATAAAGATCTACAAAGGAAATTTTTAAAAATGTATGTGGGAGTGATATCTATGGCCATGATGACCCGCTAACTTTCATTTTTGAGGTCACATGATTTATGTTAATAGTGTGCAAAATTATCATGACTATCGATATATTTTGTATGTATGCCATTATCAATCACACCTCTAACTACAGGGTTGCCTCTTATAAGTTCTCGCTACAAAAGCACACGACCAAGAACAAAGCTTGAATTAATCCATTAGTATGCATTTTATCACTTGTAGGCATATAGAGATTAACAATGAGACACATCTATGCTTGTATTAAACAAAATAAACTGGAGCCAATATGTTGATAGGTATAATCAACAAGGAGGATGCCAACCATCATGGTTCAACTAGATGCATAAACCATAGTTGTCTCATGCTTCCTCAATACTCACTCACATACCACTGCAACATTATTGATGTACTACGTCCTATCATCCTACTGAGAGGTCCTACCATCCTAGATCATGCTACTTTTCCATAAATTTGTGTCTTTAAGTCTATATATTGTGCTTGCAAACTATAATGACTTAATACATTCATTTCGCCATTCAATTGACCTCAAAATCTCCATCGAAATCCCCACTAAAATTTTTTAGTTTCCTTCACTCATACATGAGGAGCCCCACCCCCTCACATATCCAATATGAAACATTATTGCATATTTGAGTAGATTTACACTAGTAGATTATTCTGGTCAAATTTTGCTAAATAATTCGATTATTTGGTCATCGAAACACCAGGAATGCTTATGTCAAATTTCCATCAAAATTTGTTGAAGTTTATGTTTCTGTGGCTACCGAAACGGCGTCGAAATTGGACATTTTCTTCCTTGCATCACGGCAAGGACGAAGCCACATCAGCAAGGAAGAAAATGTCCGATTTCGATACCGTTTCGGTGGCCATAGAAACAGAAATTTCGACAAATTTCGACAAAAATTTTGATAAATGCGTTCCTAGCGTTTTGACTGAAAAATAAACGAATTAATTTATGAAATTTTACCAGAATGATCTACTAGTGTAGATCTACTCAAATATGTAATAATATTTCATATTGGATTTGTGCGGGGTGGGGTCTCATCATTTTTTAGTGAATGACCCTGAACTGTTTTGATGGGGATTTCGATGGGGATTTTTGATGTTAATTTTTAATGGTAAAATCAATGAATTAAGTCATTATAGTTAACACAAAACTGTGCAAAAAAAAAGCTCTAGGTAGTACATCGTATATGAAAATGTAGAAAAAAAATCGATGATCTACATGTTTAGAGAGTTTCATCAGTCAATTTCGATGTCCGATTGCCACAGAAACAAAAATTTCGGCCGAAATTTTGACAATTTCGTCGAAATTTTGACAATTTCGTCGAAATTTTGAATAATTCACATGAGAGCTGAAAACGGACATGGAAAAGACTCACCTTCACCTCTTTGATAGTTAGGCTGAATTTTGAGGGAAAAATTCCTTTTAGGGGGGAGGATACAACTTGATATTTTGTGTGTTTAATTTACTTGTATGCAAAGAATGTATTCATGAGGTTATATGAGAAAACCCTGAGTTTTATGCCTTGTTCAACAATTTTGCGTTTATAATGCAAATTCTCCAATTAAAATGAATTTCTTGTGTTTTTTGTTTTCCATCATATATTAATGATCGATGATTAATAGGAAATATCAAGTAATCTAGTAGATTCCAGGAATATCAAATAATTGGATAAATGACGCATGGTAAATACCGTATTTTCTTAGATAGCAAGTTGAGGGAAACCAATGGGTGTAGCTTGGCCCCACCTTCAACCTAACATGGGAAAATATCTAAATAGAGATAATTGCCAAGTTTGGTTAAATATTAGGCATATGTGTGGCTTAGATAATAAATGAAGTATTTACTTGGAAGACAAGGAAAAGATAATTAACTTTCGTATTTTGTCATCAACTTTTGTACAAGCAGAGATAATGAAATATAGAGGTTCCCTCAAAATTTGGAGGCATTTGGAGTTTTCTAGAAGCCTCTAGGATTTTCTAAAGAATTAGATAAAGTGAATAATCTTGGAAATAATTGGATGTAAATAATATTTATTTCATCTAGCCTAAAGTCTGTCGGACACAGAACTTAGCATGTGACAAGGAATTTAGCCGAGCAGTCAGATCTAGATCGGACGATGAGTATTCATCGTCTATCTCCCGATCCAAGTCCAGAACAAACTAGACTTCCCTCTCGGATCATAACTCTTCCATCTCTTTACCATCGCTCAAATAAGTCCCATTGGAACCAGGAAAGGATAACAAAGCTAAAGATCTAAGACAACCATTATCGTCGTGTGAAATGATAATGCGCAAATCGTCGACCGACTGGTGAGTTAGGACTGGACTCAAATACCCCCTACTCTGTACCCCAACCTATAAACATGGTACCATTAGCACCTTCGTCCCCTCGCGCACCCAAAAGCACCCTTAATTGGCCGTCAACTACTTCCATCACCCTGCTTACATCCCTCTCATAACTGGCTAACCACCATCACCATTCCAGTGTTCTGAAGCACCTCAAATAAATTGGATGGCCGACAACATTGCATGGACTCCCTGAGACCGCTCAACGTGTTTGGAAGCCACGAGGAAGCCTCTGCCTCCCCGTCACTGATCTCCACACTTGAAGCTTGTAGAGCTTCATCGAGATCTCGTCTCTTCCCGTCACAGAACGTCGCGAGTGGTAGTAACGCATCAGCAGGCTCCCATGAAGCTTCCCAGGACATTCACTCACCGCGGATTGAGGTAGTGATCCACTTTCTTCCTCGATGCGTTACCTACTGTCTTAGGCCCTTAACTCCCGTTCCAGGCCATCCTCGCCACCGTGCTTTGGCCGGATGGCTTTGGCAGGACCTGGCGAAGGTCGTGAGACCCCCAACCGTAGTCGCCAAGCGCCCAATAGCAGAGTCAATAGGGGGTTGACCTCATGGTCGACTAACTGCTCGGGCAGGCGTGGGAGGGAACAATCCCATGGGGAATTGGACCAATTTTCTCCTATCCGCTTGACATAAATGTCACAGTGTAAGGGCAGATGGGTCTTTTTCTCGGTATTAAAATCGGGATACATCACTCACAAATAAATAGTTATCTAGCTGGCATGGAAAAACCTGATTGGTTGATTTCTAGTTAGATTTGTAAAAATTCTAGAAAATATATGAACTCGGATGATAGTAGGTATGTATGTATATATATATATATATATATATATGATCATAAAAACATATAGAATCCAATAAAATAAGTTCCAAGGCCTGAATCTGTCTCGTAGTCCAAAAGTATTTTGAATTGCATACTTTGATGGTATTTAATGCATATAAATCCTAAATTCATGAAATTGATGACCATATCTTGGTTAGTTAATCTCAATGTATAAAGTCTATTCTAAATTGATGAAAAGGTATAATCAAGATCTAATCTAAGATGTACGATTTCCTAACTCATAAAGTCTTAATATGTGACACTATGGGAAACCAACCCTAATGAAACCCTAATTCAACCCAAAATGCTAACTTGGGACCCAAGTCAGATCTGGGTCTCATTTTATGAAAATAAAAGTAATACTTGATGTTAGACCCTAATTACAGGTTGACTAATTTGGTTGGTTGATTGCACTTATTTGCTTGGAACTAAGTCATCTCTGAAGAAAGGTGCATGATTACTTATAAATAACTGTTCTTGTTGACTTCCGATGTTTTTCAGTTTTTCACGCTGTGCTGTGTTGTTTATTTAATTCTTGCAAACTGTAAGGCCCTATTTGTATCACCTTATATAAGAATAACTTGTCGGGACCCAATCTTGCCATCCCTGAGGGCTAAAAGGAGGTAAAACTCCCACAAACCTTAGAAAAAGTAATTGAGGAAGTGGTTGATATTATGTGACCATGCCGTCAACAAGTGGCCAAGCCGAGGAAGGACATCATGAGACCAAGCCCAAAAGGGAAGGTCACCATGAGTCCATTGCTGGATCAAAACCCTAGAAGGGTAAAGCCACAAAGATAGGGCAATTATGATTTAGGAAGTTAGATAGAAAATGCAAGTTCGATTGTTTAGTGATAATTGTTGATATTCTTATTTTTATTGTTACATCTACTTGTACACATTTTGATTGCACCACGTACACAACATAGAAATATACTGATCCACGATTTGGATTGTTGACATTTTAGGTTAAACTGCATATTAACTGGAGACATGGATATCTAGAAGCTTGCACAAAAAGAACATATGGCTAAAGACTACTGGAAGATTCTATAGATAATTATATTTCTTGTTCTGAGCTTAGTTTCCCTCTTGATTATAAATGTAACTCCTTAGAGGATATCTATCTTCATATTGTTATCAAACACTTTTCCATGCAATGAAATTTTATATTATCATTGTTACTTGCTAAACCTGGATCCTGGAATTATGTTTATGGCCCTTGCCCTCTCAATCCACCTTAATTGGGGATAATAGGGGGAGAGAGTTGTTACATTTGGTATCAGATCCCAAATTTATCGTTTGAACTTTGATAACTAGTAATTTTAAAGGATTCCTAGAGTTGAAGGGAATTATTTGGGCATTATCCGAGGGCAATAGTGTCTAGAAAGGATCACAACCTGGGGGCTGGCAAAACTGTCCTCCGTACCTATAGTCGATTTACGAGGACTCCTAGGGCTCTTTGAATCCTGTCTGGCCAAAGCTTAAGGTTTTTGCCTGATATAAAATACCTATAGGACTTTCTCGTCTCACGTTTGTCCCCTTCTTAACCTCATGCTTCCCTCATCAAACCCTAGGGACCTAGTGGCAATTCCTTCTTTCCCTCCCCTACATTAGGGTTACGATAGTTACTGGATAAGGCATCATCCACCAAATAATAACAAATGCATGCAATTAAGATACCACAAACATAAATTTATGTTGCTTTAATTTGCCTCAGATCGAACTTTAAGTTGAAATTTTTATTTGTTGTAGCATGCCCGCCCTAAGACCATCGTGATAGTCGATGACACTCCTAGGGACGTCCGGGAAAGGAAGACTCCTCGTAGGAAGAAGGTTTCCCCAGTGAAAAGGAGAGCCATGGAGGGCAAATCCTCTCAGAAGCGGAAGAGACCAGCAGAGGCCTTTGCCGAGGGAGGTTCCCACTCTGAGGACGTCCCAAACCCCTTTAGAGGCCTAAAACTCGAAGATGGTCCTAACCCAGAGGATGGGACAGATGTCTGAGGATGAGCCAAAGCTTGAGGATGGCCCCGATCCTGAAGTTGCATCCAAATAAGTATTGATCAAGACTCCTGAGATGCTCTAGCTGGAGCAACAAAAGGTGCTTACAGATGCCATCAGTGTCCTAGCCCTTAGAGACATCACTAGATAAGAGAATGGTGCGCCTCGTCCAGTCCGCCCTCGTCTCGGAGCCACCATCTTGGACTTCATCAAGTTGAACATAGAGAAGTTTCGGGGAGAAGACAAAAACGAAGTCGTCGGCAAGGCGAATGGCTGGCTCTTGGCTGTGGAGAATGGCTTCCGCATCCTGGAAGTGCAACCCGACCGGAAAGTCCTGTTCGCCGCCTACCTTCTCAAGGGAGCTGTAGAGCTATGGTGGGAGAACTACCTCGCCAACCAATTCCTTCTAGCTAATCCTATGGCCTGGGAGGATTTCAACACCATCTTCACTGTAAGATTTGTTCCCAACTACGCCTGGAAGGAGAAGGAGAAGTAGTTCGTGCTCCTTTCCCAGGGTAACATGTTTGTGGAAGACCACACTTGGAAGTTTAGACTCCTAGAACACTTCGCCTACATGCTGACCGAGGAACGACGAATAGAGCACTTTGAGCGTCTGCACCCCAACTGCCCCATGTGAGGCAAGCAAACCCCCAAACTTCTTTTTCTCTTAGTATACCTTAGTTTTATTATATTGATGGATTTTACCAAGGAGGATCGATTATTCTAGTGTCACATGACCAAGCTTTTTAAATAGATTAGGTTTAAGGTAACATTATGGTTTTGTTTGCAGTCAAGGTTACTTTACACCTTTTTCTCATTATAATGTTTTGTATACGACATATTTAATTAGTCATCAATGATTTAAGCATACACATTAAATCACACATGTTTTGATTAAAGGGTTACTTACTCCTTTTCACTCTATTTTGTCATGATCTTGTGGGGACGGATACACATTCATTAACACTATCATCCTTAGTGTGTTCGACCAAGTTTCTAGTGTAGTGTTATCCTTGTCATTTAGTTAATAGCAAGTTTAGGTATAAGGCATTAATTTATAACTTTCTGGAATTGATCATTTTTTTCCTTTGGTTTTCAGCCTAACTTAGTACACCCCGTTACTTATGTTCACTATATTAGATATGTGAAGATAAATCTTAAAGTTTAATTTATTTATCAAAATAACATTTATAGTAGTATAATTTGCAAGGATCACTCTTCATTCTTGATTAGGTGGTATGTATATGTGTTTATAATTATTACTATATTTTACCCACACATTATTTATTACCACTACTATTAGTTTCAGTCATTCCTTAAGTTAAGCCATTATTTATCACCACTACTATTAGTTTCAGTCATTTCTTAAGTTAAGCCACACTCCAAAGGATATCGGACTCCACCCTTTAAAAGGATATAACTTATCTAATAATCTAAACGGGAAACAAGGGTGGATCAACTATGTCCTATATATCCAAAACTTATTATCCAAGTAATTTTATGGTAGTATAATTTACAAGGTTCACTCTTTAATCTTGATTAGGTGTTATGAATATTTGTTTGACATTATTACTATATTTTACCCACGCGCTATTTATTACCACTACTATTAGTTTAAGTTAAGCTACACTCCAAAGGATACAATACTCCACCCTTTAAAAGGATATAACTTATCTAATAACCTAAACGGGAAACAAGGGTGGATCAACCATGTCCTATATATCCAAATCTTATCTTCATTTTCAGTATATAACACTTAGGCCTAAGGTCTCACGGTTGATCGTGCTAGTCAAGGGTTTCTCCACTACATAAACTTTCTTGAGGTGGTGATTTGGTTCCAAAAGCCATCGATAAAATATGAAATGTTTTACAAATACTTTAGTAATAAAAATAAGTTTGACAATAAAAACTTCGCAATGAAAATCCAAAAATGGTGCCAAAATCAATCCAACAACAAAGTCAGCCACTTTCCACTACACTGTACACCTACTAATATTATATCATCACGTCATTCTACTGAAAGGGTCTAATCCTCAGGGTATACAATAAGCATTTCCAGCTTATAGGGGAGGAAGTTTTCCTCTGGCACGAAGTCAACTTCTAATTGGTACTAATAGTATACGCCATCCATTATTCCTCACTTCACATGAATCACACCGCTCATCTCGAGGCATAGGGGACTCATATACTCATCCAAGATTGCAAGAAGGGATTATGGTTTTCTAAGCACTTGCTGGCTTACAACCACTATGCATTTACAAGACAAGGTAGCATTTATAGTCAAACTACTCATCATTTAAATCACTAAATAAACCAATTACACTATGAATCTGAGAGAGGTGAACTCTTAAGAATATCTTACTTATGTCGGGGTTTCAAACTTGTTATCCTATGCATGCTCACTCCCCAAAGTAGATATTGTTAAGGCATGCTTGAAAGACAACAAAGATAGGGATTTAAAGAGGGAGCTACAATTAGTCCGACTTAAGTGGTTATGGCATCCTACACTCCATACTAGCTTAACTAACTTTTGGTAAAGTAGGATATATAGGAAATTTCCACCTCTATAAGGTAGAGTAAATCCGGGTTACCAAAACCCAAATCTCAATCATAGTAGTTTGGGTAATGGAAGCGACCAATTTATTTAGGGATCAAAACCCCCAATTGGTATTCCGCTACTCAAGGATAGGCGTATCAACAACCTATATAGGGTTACTTGACTACCTAATCAAGGAACAACATGAGTCAACTTGGAAATAGTCTAGTCACTGATGGCTCAAGCTCTGATTCCATATTGTAAAGAGTGGAACCCGAGAGAGGATCAACTCTTCACTAAATTGAGAGATAAAATCATTCTATTCTAGAAATGGAGGAAAGGAAGAAGTTTATCATTTCTCAAATGGTATATACAAATTTCAGAGCATAAAACTTTGTTGGCAGCGGAAACAAAATAATTACAAAGTTACATCTTACTTCATGTACAATATTCTTCACCATAAAAGGTAATACTACAAACAATATGGGTACAATTACTAGTACACGAGCCCAACTGCAAAGGGCAACCCAACCATTTCAAGCTATCCTCATGTCGACATCGTGAAGGTGATCATCCTGAGTCATTATCACCTAATTCACCTACACCTGGGTACTTTGGGAACCACACCCAAAAGTACATAGGAAACAAAGGGTATGCGTCAGTAAACACTGAGTGTGTGCAAAACAATATGTTTGGACATTTTTAGTGCCATTAGAAATAAAAGTGGGGGTTCCCATTCAAGGGGGGGATATTGACAAGTTCGTAACTTCAAGAAGATATAAACTAGAGAATGAAGCATTTAAATATTAATTGAATATCATAAAGTGTCTTGCCATATCATTTCATAATATCACAAATAAACACAATTGCATGCATATATGATATAGATTGAATATCTAAAATAGGGCCATAACACCATTGGACCATGACCTAAAATAAATAACGATGGAAATGCACATCTTGGGCAATATAATGTAAATGGCTCATGCACCACTACTCTAGATAAAAAGTCTAACATCCAACATACAAAATTTGAGAAATAAGACATATAGTTCAATGATATTTCAATTTACAAGTGGCAAGGCAAGTGGAGTGATAGACCCTATGTTTAAAGGAATCAAATAAATAATTTGGGAATTTCCAAAAGGAATAATAAGGTGTCCAATAAAAGAGAATTGCCTCATGTAAAAGTCACATACATGTCCAATGGAAATGGGAGTTGCACATACCTCTCAAACAAGATCGAAACACTCCAAAAGTTCTTCCTAGGGTTCACTGTCGGGTCTCCCAAACCTACTTCACAATATGTGTATAATGTTTATTAGTTATTGATTCAATGTATTAAACCCTAAAAAGTCTTTTTGATAAACTCTGATATTAGACCTTGGAAACCATACCAATAAGTAAAGCATATTTTTGATTTTGAAATGTATTTATTTATAGTTTTATGATAATCTAGTAATTAGATACGAGTTTTACAAAATAAACCAATTTTTGAAGAATTAAAAGGACATGGCAATTGACCGATATGCTATCACATGCGATTATTGACTTATAGGATGTGATATGCATATTCTTCATTGCTCAGCGATTAAAACATTATCACTCGATATAAAAATTAAAGATCCATTGACCTATTTTCCCCCTTTGGGCGAACAAGAGACCTAGGAATCATTGAGGGCTAGGAAGGACATTCACAGGGGGGATTGTCCCCCTAATGTCTGTCACGCCACGGTTAAGCTGCTCTACAGGAGCTTGCTAGCCTGGCTAGATTCCCCGACTGTATTCACAACCGCACGAGGGAGAGTTGGCTAACTATTTCTGAGATAGATCCGGTCTCCTCGCACCAAGGTTCAGATCTAGGACAACTCCAGAGCGGGAAACGACGAGCTCCTCTATGAAGCCAACGTCATGGGAGACTAATGAAGAAAACAACACTCAAAACTACCTTTAATAGAATGGAAGAACACGAGACGTCGTGGCAAAGATGATCGCCAGAAAATGTCGTTCAACCACTTCATTGAGAATTCATCAATGTCGACCAAATACAATGGCATGAAGCAGAAAGTGGAACGAAAGAACAAGGCTGATTCTATTTGACCAAGACTCCTCGAGGCCTTACCTTGACCTCTCGAGGAACCTGAAACCACAACTAGAGTGCATGAACCTTAGGGTGTTCTAGCCGACGACTGACCAGAGGGCAAGGAGTGGCAGGGTTCGTCGATGAGGAGATCAGGTGAAAATCGCAATGAAGGAAGGGCATGGAAAGAAGTGGATGAAGCGCAAGGATGCTCACCATAGTCGAATTGGTAGTGGTGATACGAGTGGCACGGACGACTACTGGTAGCTGGAGATAAAGACCATGCTCGCAACGGCCACTTCGAACACATGAGGACAAATTGAGTGCATAGGAAGTCTCCTTGGGAGTTGACGATACTTTTGAAACCCCTAGGTGGATGTGCGATTCGGTATATAGGGTTTTGCAAGTGCAATGTGAGGCTGTGGTATTAGGCGTTTCAAGTAAAGGGTTGAATTAGGGCTTGACAATTTTGGAAAAATGCAAGGAAAACAATAGCAATGAAAAGGTGCAACAAGATAAAGAGAGGAGAGAAATAGGGGAGAGGAAGGCAAGCAGCTGGACGACCGTTACTACGTCGTGCAACGCTTCACCTGACGAAGGTGGGAGACAATCGTAACGTCACACGATCCAACATGGATGACCAACATTAAACATGATATAAACAATAGTCAATGTAATGCTAATAAAACACTACATTATAGAATCAGTTAAATCAATTGATTGTACCTACTTTCACTTGGATAAGCAAATACTATTCTTTTTTAATTAAATTGGTGAAGCATAAGATATCAGATTGACTTGAGATTTGACATGTAGACTACTTGGGATGTAAGGAATCCAAATTTGATATTAATTTCACATTTTGGAATGTTTAATGTTATATTTATTGTTTGTATATTAAGCATCCATTTAATGTTTTTCTCCTTTAATCAACCAATTGTGATATTATATTACATATTAATTCAGTTTCTTCCAATTCATACTCTTACGAATACTTCTGAGTGTAAAATTAGTGTCAATCCTATTGTTTGGTATATCTATTAGTCAAACCCTATTCGAATGCATTATAATTATTTTCTTTTTCAAAAATCATTTATAAAGGGTATTTATATCTTCATGATCTAAGATGATGCTAATTACTTCTAATGTACTTTGTATTAGGGAAAAATATATTGGAATGTTAATATGATTGAATATGGGCCTAGGAGGGAGGTGAAACATATGAATCTAGATTTGGGTATGTTACACCTATCTTCAAAAGGGAACCTCCTTCGCTAAACTTATCCCATGAAGATAATAATCTACACATCCAATCGAGATTGCTAGACCACAGGAAGATCGAAGCAACTTACTATCCCACGTAACAACTAGTAGTCAGATGAGTCTTCTTTCCTTGGGAGATTACTATTGGATGACAGAGGTATTGTACATGGTGTTTAGCCTTACCCTTCAATCTAGTTGAGAAATAGTGAATATGCCATTCCCTACTCTCCACGATCACCCATGAGTATTTCTTTTGTACCAACACGAGATCTTGCTACGAAAGGGGCAATTTGTTTCTCCAGCATCATACAAGGGCACACCTTGACTGACTCGATAAGCAGCCTCCATGCTACACAAGGGATTATTTCTTTTATATCCCACTCCTCCATACCTTTTACAAGGGGCAAATTTTCTTATTCTTCCCCTGATCGGGTTGTTTCATTCCATCACACCCTTACTATGAATGTGTCAATTATTTTAGATATATAGTGCAACCTTCTGTTAAGGATGCTCAGGAACCTCGTCAGAGTGTCATTTGTTTACCAAAATGCATATTAATACCTGACACTTCATTGCAAGGTATAACGACCCTCCCCCTGTTATCCCCATTGAAGGTGTACTGAGGAGGCAAGGCTCATTTGATACTTTCAGAAATCCAAGTTTTAGCAAATAACCAATTAATCCATAATTTCATTTGTGAAAAATAATTTGAGTGGTTATTGAGATATTTCCTTATTGATAGACGATACACTCCTCTCCAACATAGGAAAGGAGGCAAGTATAGCGGAAGCAAACTTAACCCTAATGGGCCAGGACAATTAGGCCCATATAACTAATAAAATAAATAACAATAATTCTAACACTCCCCCTCAAGCTGGTGTATGGGTGAAACACATATCCTACCTGGACTTACAAGACTCGATTAGCTAATAAGACAAATAGAAAATAAAACTATCATTCCCAATATAATATTTTCACTCCCCCTTAAACATGACTCTCCAAAAAATAATTTGATAACTCTACCTTTGAATTAATGTTCTGCAGGCTGGAAATACTTAAGCTTTGGAGAAGAATCTTTTGAAGTGTATATGGAATAAAGAACATTACCATCAATCTGGAGCACACAATCAAAACACCATGGCGATGCCATCTTCCTTGGAAAGAAATATGTGATTGGAATAAGCGCAATAAAAACATCCAATGATGTAGCGGTGGAGTATCTTCAAACACTAATATGATGAGGTGATGATGACTACAACTGGATCCATCTAGAGTGTAACTCTCGGGGGCTTGATGGGAATGAAATACATCATCAAGGAAAGCCCGAAGTAGATCATTGAGGGCTTGATGGGGAGACCATCAAGGAAACTCAAAGTAGATCACTAGAAGAACCATCTTGGAACTTGAGAAACAAAAGATGCAACTTTGAGAAGACATAAAGAAAATAGCTCGATGAAGATAATCTAGATGAATCATCAACCTTGCAGGTGTAGTATTTGCAGGCTTAAAATTGACGAGTTTCTTGAAAAGTAACCATCCATTTTATAAGATGCGAGATGCAACATGATCGTCAAAGGCTAGCACCAAAGGGAGTAAAAGGCTTGAATAAGTGCAACAAGCTCAGTCCCGATGTGTGTCAATGATATAAGTAAATGAGATCCTTCAATTTGCATGAAGTGGTACCAACTGGAATAGATAGGAAACCCACATGCATATCGTGGCACGAACACAAAAAACACAATGTCATTGGGAAAGAGATACACTAATGATGCACTAGAAGTACGATGCTTAGTGGGAATGAAGCACCATAAAGACATCAAAAGATGGATGTGTTGGATAATAAGAAGCCTCATAAAGATTTGAATAGCCTGGACTAATACATATCATCTCTCTCATGCTCCCTCTTCATTCATTCTCTTTGTTCTCATACTCTCTCTCACCTCTGTTTCCCCCCGCACACCAATCATAAAGTGATTGAGTTTTTGGTGTGGAAAAGAAACACTACCCCTCTGCATGCACATGGAAATTGATGCACACATGAGGGGTGGTAGGAGGGGGAATCATCAATGGAGAGGAAGAAGAAAAACCACAATGCCGCTTCTTTTGGTGCTTTATAAACTTAGCACTTGATCTTTTTTTTTTGTCCAATATGCGGCTGAACTGATAATGCGAATCAAAGTGCTACTTGACCCAATTAGACAGATCCAGATGGAAAAAATAAATGGATCATTTTGCGACCCGAAAAGGGGTGCGGGAGCAAAACCTCACAGTATGGATTAGGTCACAAAATAGACCTGTTTAGAAGTAGGCCAACTGTGTATGAGGGCTGTTTGATAGTAGAATGGAGAACAGTTGGAAGCAGTGGGTTACTTGGATTGCTTTAGACGACAGGGGCAATTTGACCAGAGGAGCGGTGAATAAACCTGCCTTCTGTCTAAGAGCATCACAGGCTTGAGGAGGAACTCATCGATTGATTCTTGAAGGGATGCTCTTTATCCCCTTTGTCCCAAAGGCACTGAGTTGGAGCATTAGTTTCATCACAGGAGTGCGTCGTTGGACCCAAATTGCGCTTGATGACGACTGTGTGAGCGCATGACGGTCTGATTAGATGTACAGATCCCACTTTTGACACCAAACTCTAAGAATTTGCAAACTGGGTGCATCCTTATCAATCAGGCCTTGCGGGAGAGCTGATGTCTGTGGGATTGCAGCTGTCACTGCTGCTGGAACTGGTAACATGTATGGTCATGGTTGTCTCGTAGCAGCGGTGGCCCTTGGAGAAACTGATAGTGATGAAGATCTTTTGGAAAATGAAAGGAACGGAACATGCTCAACCCAACCATAAACAACGTAGATGAAGGCAGTAGAACATATATCTAGGTGGCTCGGGAAGAGATAAGGACAACCGAGGCTTCTGATTGGGCGCAAAATATACTTGGATTAGTGTCGGTGTACATTGATGACGAGGAGGGTGTGGGGAAGACTACTAGATAGACAGGACTAGGGGGAAGTAGATAAATGTAATTGATGGCTGGGAAGGAGAGTGTCGGTAAAAAGATTGAATTTTATGAAAGAACAAGAGAGAAGACGACCATTGAGGCCGGGTTGATGCTTGGCGGACGGCCAAACCAAGAAGAGACGACGGTTGCCCGCAGGCAGATGCTCTTTCTTTCTCTCCTTAGGTTAGGATTAATGCTCTAATGTCATGTGGAAAATAAGATGGGAGGCTAATGAGATATTTCTTTATTAATCGACAACACACTCCTCTCCTATATATATGAAATGAGCAAATACAAGGAAAGCGAACTTAACCTTAATGGTCCAACTTAATTAGGCCCTATAATTAATAAAAATAAATAACAATAATTTTTACATTATTAAATAAACTAAGCTGATAACAAGATGAAAGATAACTCTCCTTGAATAAGTTTCATAATGTTTCAACAGGAAGATGCTATAAGGAAAGACAATAACAATATCTAACTAATCCTCTAGAGTTCTTTAGCAATGTATTCTTTTGATGCCATCTTCTGGATATCCACTTCTTTAGATAATTAATGCAACTTAACCTAAAATGCTGACAAACAAAACACAATCAATATATTGCTGTACTCTGTACGTGGGTGCATAAAGAATATGTAAATATATGTGTAACAAGATACTGACTCGTTGTGTGGATATACACAAACAAGTTGGCTTACAAATTTGTAACCTTAGTTGCCACACTCAAATACACTAAACACTTTCCCTTAAGCGCACATATTTGTATTATAGAATAGAAGACGAAAATTTAGGGGTGGAACCCAAGGGAGAGGGGGCACTAGAGTTGAATTTGCTTATTCTAGGTTCCTAATACGGAGACTAGGCTTGAAGGGTTTGGTCTTGGCTTCTGGATTACACTAAGATGGTCAAGCAATTGAAAAAGAACAAGAACAAAACCTAAGTTAGCCCTAGCAAATTAAGTCTAAAAGACTAAGCAAGAAAGAGCAATTATACTAAGGCAAGCAAGAGAGAAACAAACACTAGAGACTACACTAGTAAGAGCGATCATACTTAGTAAAGTATAGAGGAATCAACTAGATTAGGCAAAAGCAAGTGCTGAACTAAGAATTAGACAAGTAATTACCACAAACTAACACAAGAGAGTAAGCACTAGCACTAACTATCCTAGCAAGATTGACCTAGCATGAACAAGGCAAGAAACTAAGAAGACAAGCTAATTAAACTAGCATTAATTAAACAAGACAAGAAATTAGGATTTAGGACATTTATGGAAAGTGTGGGCTGTTTGGGTAATGTGACAATCAACTAGGTTGGGGGTCATAACATGCAAACATTAATCATCAATTTAGGTTATCAAACCAAACAAGCAAGTTAGGTGATATAGAATTACCTTAAACTACTAGTTAGCCTCTATCACCTACTATCCAACCTTGCAAGGCTCATTTGACCAGGGTTTAGGTTGAATTCAACTAAGACCTAACAAGTATAGGTTTCTAAAATGGAACTTCTTAGGGTAAATGGGGGCTAAGGGTAGTAATGTAGGGTGGAGATAAGGGTTTTGCACCTCTCGTCACCTACCACCATCTAGCCTTAAGTAGCTCCAAGCCATTTGCACTAAGTGCTTCCAAACTAGCTACTTAGATCTCTCACCTAGGTGTAGGATAATGGTTTGGTATGTAGGAAGATGGGTAGCTAGTTAGGGATCTACTAGTTGGACCAGGAGCTAAATCCCAATGTAGCTACATATCACCCGTTCCCCTAGAACCTAGGTGTTTTCAAGCACAAATCACATAGTAATCCATGGGAAACAAGATAGGAATAGAATATAACCATTAGCAAAGCAAATCATAGAGTCTACACATTGTTACGCCCAACATGGTATCAAAGTCACCTTTTATCAAAGTCACATTTTAGACTTCAAACAACCCACCAAAGGGACTTAGCTACTCATGGTACAAGAAAGGAAAAAATGAGTATTAGAGTTGTTGACAAGTGTGGGACACTGTAATCGATGTATATTGATATGTACACCCCTATCCTATATATAGGAGAGGAGGCAATTACAAGGAAGCAGACTAAACCTATTAGGCCAAGGCAACTTAACCAAAAATTCCGTCTTCCATTTATATCCATGTCTTCAGATAATCAATGCAACTTAGCCTTAAATGCCGAAAAACAAAACACGTGGTCAATATATTTCTATATTGTGTACATGTGTGCATACAAAATATGTGCATATATGTGTAACAACATAACAAGCATATTCAATAAATATTAGCAATAATCAAACTTTTAATTTACTATATATTCTCCTAACCCATAATTGCCCTATCTCTGTGGGTACACTAATCCCTTGCTCCATCAATGGATTCTAGGTTTTAGTCCAACATTGGATTTAGGGCTATCCATCATTATATTCATCATTAGTTTTGGTCATTACCTCAATGACCATCCTTAGTTTACCGGGAGTATCATATTCTTTGAACTACCCCTTAAGGATTTAATGTTGGGTTCATAAATTTCATCTTATATAGGTGATACACATGGGGTGTTTTCTTGGAACAAGGAATATATAAACATCCAAGCAATTTGTTTGACCTTAGTGAGATCAAATATTTCATCTTTCATTGATGAGTTTTCTTGATTAACTTGTTGTATTTGATGGAAGGCTATTATGAAATTTTATCTATACCACAGTTTTATCATGAAGTTGATACTTAGTTTCTCGACTTATTTAGATTTTTTTGTACTAGGGAATGCAAATGAATACTTTAGTCATGCTCTCAATCAGTTTCTATTAATCAATGGTGTGATCCTCCAGTCCTCATGCCCGCATACAACCCAACATAATGGAGTAGCCAAAACGAAGGAATAAGCACATTATGGAAACTGCTTCATATGAAAGTTCTGAAGGTTTTCTAGGACAATGCTGTCCTAATTAACCACCACTTATCTCATCAATCTCATGCCATCTTCCACTTTACACAATCAATCCCTTTTGAGGTCCTCTGTCCAAATCATCCAATATACAGTGTTCCTCCAAAAGTGTTTGGATGTATTTGTTTTTTCCATAATGTTGGGTTCGATCGTGATAAACTCAGTCAAAGGCTACCAAATGTGTTTTCCTTGGTTATTCCAGATAAAAAAGGGTATAGACACTATAATCCTAGCGTACACAAAATTTCTTGTGTCCCCGGATGTCATCTTCATCGAAGATTTTTTGAAGAAACTCAAACTATTGAGCTTGAGGTGTCTTTCCTAAAGCCAATGTTGAGTGAAGTCTCTATGTTTGGTCAAGGTGTGGTCTCTACTCATGAGGTTCCAACTCCATTTGTGTGCTTAACATCTATCATTTCTGAGAAACCTCCCGCCACACAGGCCTACAAAGCCGCAAGAACGCAAGTACTATGGAACAAGCAGTTGGTGACGCAAGTACTATAGTCATTTCCTCATATGACTATATATTTATACAATATAAAGTCTTTCTCTCTCTTTATCTAACATTGGCATACCTAGTTTTATATCTATTGCTATGAGTCATACAGGATGGCGATAGGCTATGAAAGATGACATGATAACTCTTCACTAGAATCATACATGGATTATTGTTTTCACTCCTAATGGCAAATCTATAGTTGGATGTTGATGGGTCTTCTCTGGGAAAGTAGGGAATAGAGGATTGGTTGATTGCTTGAAGGCCCGCTTGGTAGCTAAGGGCTACAATCATGCATGTGGGGAGGATTATCTCGCAACCTTTTCATTAGTGGCCAAAATGTCCTCTATTTGTATATTTCTTTTGTTGTCTGCTCATTTCTCATGGTCTCTGTATTAGCTAGATATCAAAAGTGCTTTCCTTTTCACAAAGATTTATCAGTAGAAATCTACATGGAAAATCTTATCTTGTCTATCGGATCCACGACTCCCTCTATGGACTTAAATAGTCTCCGAGAGCTTCGTTTTACAACTTCAGTAACACACTTCTGCACTTTGGTCTTCTATGATCTACACTAGACCATTCCATCTTCAACCAACAAGGTCCCTCATGAATCATTCTTCTTATTATCTATGTTGAATATACTGTCATCACAGAAGACAAACAATAGGAAAGTCTTCAACTCAAGCAATTTTTTTAAAAGCCCATTCCAAACTAAGAATTTGGGACACCTAAATATTTTCTTGGTAATGAGTGGCTAGATCCCCAAATGGAGTTGTCATCTCACAACGGAAGTACAATATTGATCTTGAAGAAACTGGCATGCTAGGGGCAAAAGCTGCTTACACTTCAATGGACCCCAAAAGTCAAGCTTCATATGGATCATGGGGAGTCACTCGAACATCAATTGAGTTATAAAAGGCTAGTAGGATAACTCAATTATTTCACAATCACTTGTCTAAATATATCCTTTGTTAGTAGTGAGGTTTTTTAAATTCATGGACAAACCATTTACTAGACACATGGAGGCTGTCATTCAGATTCTTCGATATCTCAAAAGTAGTTATCGACAATGTAATATTATACTCCAATCATACCTCAAAGTTCATTGTTTCTCTGATGCTGATTGGAGTTGCTTCATTGATCGATGATATTGTCTTAGCCTCTTAGGACACTGTATTTCTGGGAGGCAATCATGTGTTCTAGAAAAGCAAAAAGCAAATAAAGATGGCTGGTCTAGTGCATAGTCAAAGTATCAAGCCGTGACCCAAGGCACCAATGATCTCTTATGGTCAAAAATATCTTGGAGATACTTGGATATAACCAGTCAGATTCAATGGAGTTACACTGCGATAATCAAGCAGCTGTCTACATTGCTTCAAATATAGATTTTCACGAACAAACAAAACACTTTGAGGTTGTTGTCATCTAATTCATGAAAAAAATCCAAGATCTTCTCCCTTTTCAATTAGAACACCCGACGACAAATCTTTCTACCAAGTCCCTGAATGGGTATTGGTTCAACTTTTTCGAAACAAACCTGGTGCTTATAATATATAGGTACCAGCATGAGGGGGAGTGTTACAATAATAAGTTTATTTATAAACTTTATTCTTATTCCCTATTCCTATTCTTTGTAAATATGGGATTAATCCCATAGTATGTAATAGGGGTTGTTAGCCGCCACCCATGTCTTTATAAATAGGCTTTTTTTATTCATAATACAAGTCAAGTTTCTCTGCCTACATACTCTTTTATAAGAATAACACAAAAGTTGATCCGTTTATTATAATTTGAATTTTGATTTAGGAGATGTAGGATTGAATCCAACCACTAAAGGGGGGATGTAGACCACATATACAATTAAGGAGGAAGGTTCAATTAAGAATGTCAAAAGCTTTTTTAAAAGTCAAATTTGATAATACTTGAAACAGAATAGTAGAAAAGGAAGAAGTAATGGGGTATATGCCAAGCCATGTAGGAATTCACATGAATTTGTCAAGTTTAACCCAAGTGGGACAATTTATGTCACTAAACCAAGCATTGTTAAAAAAAGCGGCATGCGGTGTATCGGAGGAAGAGGGTACCACATAGAGTATATGCACTATGCAAGAGTATATATGGTTTTGGATTTCTTTTCTTTAACAAAATTTATTATATGATGATCTTAAAATCATATATTGAGCTTATAACCGTATATATGTATAAATATTATATCTAAACACGTGAATATATATATATATATATATATATATCTATATGCATAAGTATATGAATACATATATGTGCGTGTGTAAATACATAAATATATATGTCTGATATATTTATGTATGTGTATGTATGCATACATTTTTAGAATGTGTGTAAACTATGTACAACTATGGACATATACATATGGATGTACTATTATACTCGTAGAGCGTGTATATACATGTGAATGAATCAAAATGTATACCAAAAATCTACAAATGTCTGTGGAATTTGTGTATATGTGGGTATATTATATGTGTAAGTATGCGTGATATATTATAAGGTATATATATATTATATTATATATATATAGAGTCAGGCTAGAATACACTCGAGTGTATTCGGAGTAGAATACACTCAAGTAGTCTTTCATGATGCAATATTTTTTCAAAAATCTAATCCGTTGATCTTCTTAAACATGTTGTGAATAGCTCATACACAAAATTTGAGCACATTTAGACATTTATAGGTCATGTTATAAAGACCGCAAAAATTATGCATTTCAAATTAGTTTCGCGCGTCGATTTTGTTGCCCTTGGATGAGTGACTTACACTCATCCAAATGGGCTCAAAATTTGTATGTAGCCTAGTTATAGTATGACGGTGAAGATCAATGGTTTACATTTTGCAAAAAATAGTCTTGATATGCAAACACACTTGAGTGTATTCGTGCGATCTGTACACTCGAGTGTATTCTAGCCTGACTCTCTCTCTCTCTCTCTATATATATATATATATATATACTACTACTACTACTACTACTACTACTACTATAAAAAGAGCGAGTTCGACGCTGCGCTCTCCTTGAATCTCTCTCTTCTCACAATTTTTCTCAACTTTTAATATTTATTTAATTTTATATTCTCTTTCATGATAAAATCAGTTGCCATGTCCCTTCGAACGTGTGTTGAGGAGTCAGTAAACAACACGTTTTTGAATTTTCTACAAAGCACTTACAGGGATTATCATTATCCTTTTGGTCAGTTACGAGGATTATCATTATCTTTTTGGGAAGTTTTATTTTTCAAATGTTTAATGTAAGATAAACATGTTCGATGGGGCACGATTACCATTATTCTTTTGGGAAGTTTATTTTTAAATATTTAAAATAAACATGTTCAACAGGGCACGTGCATATGCACGTGTGTTGCTAGTATATATATATGCGTGTGTGTTCGAATGCGTCTGATATTTTGTTATGTACTTTTCAATGTATACATTCAAATATATGACTTTATATATATATATATGTATATATATATATATATATATATATATATATATATATATATATATATATATATATATATATATATATATATATATATATATATATATATATATATATATATATATATATATAGTATGTGTATATGTATATATGTATGCGAATAAGTAGTGGTCCATTAAAAAAGCAGAGTATGATCAGTTGCTTCATTGACATAGGTATAAGCAACAATATATGCTGCCGTCCAAACTCTAGACCGATGTTTGAAATAGTGAGACCAAGTGAACAAAGTACTTATGTCTAGTAGGTCTATACGATTAGCGATGTCAATAGAAGAGTTTAAAAAGTCATATTGTGAGTGATGGTAGATGATGTGGATTCCTCTAACAAGTGGCACATCCATAGGGCGATATCTCTATATTCTGATTCACACTAGATCTTGCTATAATAGGCTGCAACTTTCTCATCCATGACACATAATTTCCTCCCACAAATGCATAGTAGCTACTTCTACACCTGTAAATACTAGATCTAGCACAATAAACGTTTGATAAACCCTACACTTGTAGATGTCTAAGATTTTGATATAGAAGTCCCTTTGTTGAAAATTGTACATCTCCACAGTCATCTTGTACATGCGAAAGATATTTGACTCGTATATGAGATTACGATGATCTAACATCTTTGCATTTCTCAAAGTGACTGGTGAAATCAACCACTTGTGGCTCCATGGAATTCTACAGGATAGAGAGAAGATTGCCATCGACCTGCTCCCATAGTTCCAGAGTGGAATCGGTAGGAGGATCCTCGGTCAGATGTTTGTATTTTCCTTGTCCCTTGAACCAGATTTTAATTGAGCGAATCCATTGAGTGAAGTTCTTCTCATGGAGTTTCAGAGTAGTGATGACTTGATCACGAACAAGGAGAGGAGCCATCACTTCCTTCTTTTCTGACATGATGAAGAAAAGAGATAGAACTGGACAATAGGTGCCTCACATGGCGTGTGGGAAAGGGTAGACAACGTGTACGAGGATCACATAGTTCTGACAAGGGCCTTACACGGTGTGTGGAAGAACACACGATGTATACAAAGATGAAAAATTTCGGACAGGCTGTGGACAATACCACATGTCAATGATGGACACGATGTGTAATATGTCGGAGGAGTAACACTGTCTCCCATTAACACAACATGTCGGTGATGGGACACAACGTGTAATCCATCGAAGGCGTAACTCTGTCACTCGTTAACATGGGGTGTTGGTGATGGACACGTTGTTTAACCTGTGGAGACGTAACCCTGCTTCCCATCAACATGGTGTAATCTGACAGAGACACGCCGTGTAACCTGCCGCTGCCGACGCAGGAAGAAGATTGAAATGCTTCATTGTCGTCCCACACGGATCCTCAAATGACTCCACTTGATGAGAAGGTCTCCTAGGCGTAGATCTATCTACTACTATGACAATGGTGAAGATTGGTGAAGGAGAACGGAATCCTTGATAGGAGAAGGAGATGATGTTTCCGAGAAGGGAAACGACGCTTCAGATGATGATGATTATGATGTCCCAGATGAAGGTAACTTGTGGAGATGACTTCCCTAGTGGAGAGGGAGAATGACTTCCACGGTGGAGATGACTTCCACGGTGGAGAAGGAAAGATGTTCGCAATGGAGAAGCCTGGTGAGGATGACGTCAACACCGATGGAGATGGCTACTGCTGATGTTGGATACTTTCTCGGAGAATTAGGGTATCGTCAGCTCTGATACCATGTAGATAGAAAAAGTAATGTGCAGAATGAGATCCTTTGTATTGACAGGGCACACCTATATATATGGACACAGGTGGTGGACAATACCCGTTTACACAGTGTGGGACTAATCCCATACACCTTGTATATAGAAAAAGTAATGTGCGGAATGAGATCCTTTGTATTGACAGGGCACACCTATATATATGGACACGAGTGGTGGCCAATATCCATTTACCAGTGTGGGACTAATCCCAAATACACAGGAAATATATAGGGAAATAGAGAATAATGAATATATGGAATAAATACCTTATTATTCTAACAATAAATAAAGGGGAAATGCTAAGCGACCCCAAATACTTTTACTCTAACATGGAGTATTTGAGTGCCCTAATTGTTGTATTGCAAGATTTAGTGGGAGCTTAATTTATGTATGGGCTATTGTTATCTCTTATGCAGTCTATTTTTCTTTTGAATCTATAGGTGGACATGTGTTTCACCCATGCTCCAGCTTGAAGGGGAGTGTTAGAGTTATTAGTTATTGAGATTATTATGGATATGGGCCTAAGAATGTTTGACTCATTAGTTTTTAGTCCAAGTTGTAAGTGTCCCCTCTACTATATATAGGAGTAGGGTTTTTTTCTAATAGAATCATCTTATTGCCTCTAATCTTATTTTCCACATAACATAAACTACAGTTGGTTTACGCATGCAGTGTAACATGATGTTGATTCGTTTAATATTGGTAGAATCTTCCTTCATTATTATCTTAATTAAACTTTGGATTCAACTATTTCAAAGAATATATCATACAAACACATTTTGATTTCTGTTACCTGCATGATTGAATGATACTATCATGATAATGTTATAACAATGTGCATTTACTCTGCAATTGACTTAGTAAACACATTATTCACTTCCTCGATGAATACTCAATTTTTTTTTTATGAAATGATATATTAATATAAAGTAATAGATGTCGTATGTATGTGCATTGCACACGATGTGTTTACTAGTACGCGCGCGCACACACACACACACACACACACACACACACACACACACACACATATATATATATATATATATGGGATTAAGAAAGAGATTCCCCCCCTCTCCCACATCCGTGGCCGAGGCCGAACGCCCGGGAGGGTGGTAAATCAAGGCGACAACTGGGATTCGAACCCGGGTCCCTTTGTTAGGGGACACCGTGCTTGACCACTTGAGCCACTCATTGTCAGCATGTATATATATATATATATATATATATATGGATAAAGAGAGGCATTCTCTCCCCCTCTCCCACCCCCCCTGGCTGAGGCCAAACGTCTGGGAGGGTGTTAAACCACGACGACAACTAGAATTCGAACCCGCGTCCCTTTGTTAGGGGATGCCGTGCTTGACCACTTGAGCCACTCCTTGTCGTATACATATACATATATATATATATATATATATATATATATTTCCGTATATATGTATGTATGTGTGTACATGTATGTGTGACTGTATGTTAACATAGTGACAAGTTTGGGACTCGACAATCTTTCGGCTGGGCGGAAAAAAATAGGTTTTGAATAAAATTTAGAAAACATCAGGACAACTTTGATAAAATTTGGTCAAAGTTCAGTCAACTATTTGGAATAAATAGGGGAAAATCACCTATTTTTCTGTATATATAACTATATATATATTTTGTAGAGACACACATGCAAACATGCATGTAAATTAGAATTTTTACCCTTCAAAGATGAAAAAAGTTGATTGCATCTCCATTCTAAATTTCCAATAACAAACACAACTATGGCAAGCGGACAAGTTATGCACCTATACCAAACAAATCCCAACACAAATAAGCAAACATAGTGTAGAAATCGATAAGCTATGGCAAAATATACAACGCAATATCATTGCATTTAGGTTAACAATTATAGATGCAAGCAAATGGTGATTAAGTATTTAAATCAAACGAAAGAAAATGTGATAGTGAATTTTAATCAAATAGGTTGTACCTAATTCTAATGTTGGTCATACTGAAGAACGGTACCATCGTGGAGGATGTGAAGGGATCTTGAGATATTTGTGAAGTTGAATATAGGGAGGGGGAAGCACAAGGTGCAAAACCCACAATATTAGTTGGTTTTTAGAGTTATAGAAGAAAAAAAGAGAAGGGCACACATTGAGGAAAATATTTGGGTCAGCAGTTGCGAACTTAGGGTGGGGTGGAGTGGGTTGGTGGGAGTGGAGGGAGCATATATTGAGGATAGTTTATTTTGGACATTACGTGGGATGGGCATTTGGGGTGGAGGGGGGAACATAAAGTGAAGGTTTCCTGGGTGGGTGAGGAAGGGTCATACGATGGATTGAGGGTTACAGAAGCAAAGGGGAAAAGCAGGAAGGCATACATTGGATTGGATGGGGGTTGAGGAAGAGGGGAGAAATAAGGAAAGAAACAATGAGGAAGAAGAAAGAAAATGTGGGAATAAGTAGGAAAACCGACATAGGGTAGAGGAAAGAGGAATCACAAGAACAAAAAAAGGAAATCGAGGTGGGGCTGGTGAGAAAGGAATAACGGGAAAGATGAACTGATCTGAAGGAGAAGGCCGTTGGGCTTTACTGGAGAATCTGCCTCATTCAATTGGAGAACCCACTGCTACTTTTGCAGCCTTGCCAGATGCTTGCCGTGGAGCTGTTGTGGCATATCTGGTTGTTTGTGATGGAGCTGCTGCAGTCAACTCTTCAGCTGTAAGCTCCAGTGGTTAGCGACTCCAAGATCCAACCTCCAATTGCTGTGCTAGCTACTTCACTGGTTACTGTCGACGTCTGGGAGCGACAGTCGAGGATTTTTGGGAGCTGCAGTCTAGGGTTTGAGGGGAAAGCGGGGGTAGGGTAATCAGCAGGGGGAATGTGAAAAGGAGATAAACGAATCATAGTGGAAACCAGTTTTGGCCCAAGTAGCTGAGCCATTTTAAACATGCAAACCGGCAAAACAAAACATATAAAACACGAATAATTGAAAAAACACGATAAGTCGGCGCACGACGTATAAAATGTGCAGAACATCGGGCGAGGTAAAAGTACCTGAAAAATCACCAATTTTTTAAAACTCGCCAATGTTTGTTACAAGGTGTGTTTGGAAGTGTGTATTGGCAAATAAATGCAGCTTAGGAGTACAAATAATTAAAATGGCACATGTGGAATCTGTTAATTAAATACAAGCATACAAATTGAATCAACTTTTTCTAGATTATGTGTTTTTATAGTCAAAATTACATCTCATGTATATCAACTATCAAGTGATATAGCTGAATATCATTCACCGGATTCTGCAATTTTCGCCGACCGTTGTTTAGAAAATATATATTCTCTCATTGGATGATCTATGAAAGTCGGATTGAAATTATTATTTATGTATATGTAATCACAAAGTATGCATCAAATCGATATGGTTAGATCATTGAAAACATGTCCAATTAAATGTATGCGTATAAGCTAAATGTACTCAGGTACAAAATTCCTTCAGCCTACATATGTGTGTATATATGTGTTAATAAAGAAAAAAAGAATAATAAATTAGTAGTACATATGGTGTAAGATTATTTTCTTTCAAGTTTAGTCCTAGCAATTTCTCAACCACGAAGGAGATATTGGGAAGAGTTAGAATATGTTTTAGGTATTGTTGCATGTGTAGATGACCATTAGGTGACTTTCCATATGTGGATTTCATGAAGTCATTGTAGATTCTCACTTTTCAGAGGAATTGTTGGAGAATTTCCACCGATTTCGTGCAACCTGAACCGATCCTCCCTTTATGCATATGCTCAGCTAATGACCAATATGAAGAAATTGTTTTGTTTGAACTGTTTGGAGAGCAGGTCCCTGTTGAGCTCGGTGTGGCATCAGACCACAAAGGGAATATTTTTTATTTTCTGTGAAGAAAGTCATGCACATTTAATTTTTCCAATTGAAGCCTGAATTTGTTTGTTTCACCTATTAATTTTCTCGCTGCATTATGCATAATTTTTCTTTGCTTTTATTTTCATATTGCAAATAATTGCTTAAACATCTTTTTTTTGCTACTTCAAAAGGATAGTCAATGACACCAACTAACTTTGATTTTTTTTTTTTTTGTAGTTAGAGTGGTTCTCAAGTCTTATGTAGTGCACAAACGCCAATTCCTTCAATTGGAGACAACCGAGGGATCTTTTCAAAGGAAGATCATGCATTGTGGTTTTCAAGCAAAATTAGGCTAGAAAGTAATAAAACTAAATTTCAGAACATATCAATTGTAGTCTAGTGATGGATAATAATAAATATCAGAATACATCACTTGTAGTCCCAAACATCACCGGTCTTTCCTCCTGTGCAGCATCGGGTTGTCCTCTATTGACTACAGGCCTACTAAGGCTTTTACCAGGACATTCTCAGATGTCCTTTTCCTGTCTTGTTTTTCGCAGTGGACACAAGAGTGCCACTACCTCCCTGTTTGTTCTGTGTGCCTTCAGTGCTAATGTCAATACGAGTAGAGGATATCGCTGCAGTCCATTTGCGTCCTCAGCCTCCTTTTCTAGTCCGAAGATCGGAATGCACTATTTTGCAGCAAAGCTCATCATATGAATGGACGAAGGAAGGATATCTTGGACGTAATAATATCTATTGCACAAAGCTTGGTTGCTCCTAAACATAGACAAGGACACAAAGTGACTTATCCATGCTGCACCGGGTGAATTAGCACATTTGGGTTTTGCAGGGGTATAAGTGTGCATAAAGTGTTCTCTTGTCGTTGTTTTTTGAGAGGATACCGTGGTTTCTTTACGCTATAAATGTCACAAAGTTGCAGATTTTTACCTTAGGGACAATGTCAGAGGATAATTCCCACCTATCTAGTGGAATCCTGTGGAGTTCTTGAATTTTTTTTACATGAAAGATACGCATCTCCTACGATTCAGACTAGAAAAAGAGAAAGAACCATAAAATGCCGGTGTCCTCTTATGTATGCACTTAAATAGCTAAGTTCAGCTGATAGATGAAGCTGAAGGGATTTTCATTGAATAGTTAAAGGAATAGGTGCTTTGCAAACTCAAAGCGGTATCAAGGAGCAAAGGTTATGTATTTTTAGTTTTATGTAATGAAATCTAAATGTAATTAATTAGTCTGTTTGAAGCATAATTTCAGTTATTTTACTTATTCATTTTCTTTCAGTGGACTATAGCTATATCTTTATGGAATTCAGATTGCAAATATTTGAAACTTCCTTTGTTGATTTATTAAAAAGATAGACAATGACACACAACATTTGGTTTTCTTGGTTGTCAAGTGGCTCTAAGGTCTAACAAAGACCTCAAACACTGAGTGCCTTCTGCTGAAGACAATGTTAGGCATTTTGCAACAGGAAAAGCTTCATCAGAGTGATGCTACACATATATAAACCTTCTCATTTCCAGGTAATTTTATTTATATATTGTTACTTAAACCTGAAGAAAGTAATACAATGAACAATATGAAGTCAACATGTTATATTTTACACCTTGTTTGAATATTTGAATTTGATAAGGGTTCTTTTAGTGTTAATCTCATCATTTATACCAGCTTTATACTTTTCCCCTTTTCTCTAGTTTTCACCCCATATTTTGATTCACGAAAGTGGTCAAAAAATTTATCATTTGCAAGAGCGCATGGTCTTCTATGAAGTCTGCACATATTAATCATAACGAGCATACACATCGTATTTAGAATTAATGGGCATATAATGTCATATGTAGAAATGATGGACAATTTTTTTGTCTATTTCAACTTGAAGTGACTCGCAGTTCATCCATAAGCTACTCTTAATCTACAAATGCCACATCTGTAGTCGTTGGATGCTTAGTGTGTCACATTAGCATATATGGCGTGGACACTTAACCACAGTACATTCATCATGGACGTGTAGGCTGATTTTTTGGAACAATGTTTTCATTATTGAAAAATCCAATTAGCAATGAGACTAATCCATCAATGTAGCTAGTCATTCATAACCAATAAAGATATTTGTTAAGGAGTATAGATCTTCTTGTGAAATTTCTCTACATTTTCTCAGTTTTGGATAATGAAAGACATAGGGAAGTCCTTTGGTGGGTTCTCAAGAGTATGAGGGTTAGAAGGATCTATGTGGGTAATGAATTCTTTCAAAAAGATTAGATGACCAAGAAAATGCTAGGGGGAGAAACTATACCATAGTTTTCATCTACAAGAACAAGGAAGATTTTTTAGCTGTTCAAACTTACATAGGTATCAAGTTGATGAATCACACAATAAAGCTGATCTATATCACAGACTTTTTGCAACCAGTTTGTTTTCATGCCTGGAAGTTCCACATCGAATAGTATTTTTCTAGATTAGGAGGCTTATGGAGAAGTATAAAGAAAAAAAAGAGATCTTCATATGGTTTTTATTGATTTGGAAAGGCTTATGTTGAGTACCTAGGGAAGTGCTTTGGTGGATTTCTGAGAAAAAATGGTGTGCTAATCCAGTTCGTTGGATTAATTAAAGAAATGTAGGATAACTCAATTGTAAGTGTTGAGACTTCTGAAGAAGCTGCACCGAGATTCATATTACAACTGGGGTACATCAAGGCTCGGCCCTGAGCCCATATCGATTCGTTCTTGTTATTAATGAGTTGACAATGCATGTTCAAGATGATATCCCTTAGTATATGTTATCTATTGATGATCTAGAAGTTGTGGCTAATTGTCTTATTATTGAGATGATTAAAAATAGAGTACAGGGTTCTCTTTTATAAGACAAGAGAAAGACACATGGTTTAGATATAACCCATGTGGGATAAAACAAGACATAGGAATAACAAAGAAAAGAGAAAAATAGACTAAGTAAAAAAGCAGGAAAGTATATATACTAATACTCCCCCTCAAGCTGGAGCGTAGATGTCTAGCATGCCCAGCTTGGATGTCATAGCAGTGAACCTCGTCTTTGGTAGAATCTTTGTGAAGATGTCAGCCACCTGATCAGATGTATGAATGTAGGGAGTAGAGATTTGGCCCGATAGAACAGCTTCGCGAACGAAATGACAATCCACCTCAATGTGCTTGGTCCGCTCATGGAAGGTAGGATTACTAGCAATGAAGGTAGTTGCTTTGTTGTCACAATACATTGGAATAGGAGACAAATCAGAAACGCCAAAGTCCTTCAGCAAGCTCCTAATCCAGAACAGTTCACAGGTAGTGTGTGCCATGGCACGATACTCAACTTCAGCACTAGAGCGAGCAACTACAGACTGCTTCTTGCTTCGCCAAGTGACAAGGTTACCTCCCACAAAGGTACAGTAGCCAGAAGTAGAGCGACGGTCAACCTTGCTGCCAGCATAATCAGAGTCAGAATAGCCAAGGAGTTTGCAATGCCCATGTTTCTTGTAAAGCAGACCTTTTCCAGGAGAACTTTTCAGATATTTCAGAATATGGCAGACAGCATCCCAATGGCATTGCTGAGGTTTATCCAAGTAGCGACTAACCAACCCAACCGCAACAGTAATATCATCCCGTGTAACAGTAAGATAGATGAGTTTACCAACCATTCTTCGATACTGCTGATTGTCAGGATAAGCAGGAGAATCCTCATCATCCCAGTCGGTGTTTGGATCCAGAGGTGTGCTAGCAGGTTTAGCACCTAGAAGACCAGTTTCAGATAGGAGGTCCAGAACATACTTCCGCTGAGATAAGCAGAGACCAGAAGAAGACCGGGACACCTCTATCCCAAGAAAATACCGTAGCGAGCCGAGATCCTTGGTGACAAAGTGTTTCTCCAGATAGCACTTTGTTGACTGAATACCAGCAATATCACTTCCGGAAAGAATAATGTCGTCAACATAAACAACAAGGATAACAATACCCGCAAAAGTATTTTTCACAAAAACAGAATGATCAGACTGGGAGCGCCGGAAAGAAAATTTCCGAAGAATATTGCTGAGCTTGTCAAACCAAGCTCTGGGGCTCTGTTTTAAGCCATAAATAGCCTTTTTCAGCCTGCAGACTTTAGAAGACTCCCCTGACACACAAAACCGGGGGGTTGTGACATGTATACTTCTTCATGAAGATCACCATACAGGAAAGCATTCTTTACATCAAGCTGATACAGAGGCCAGTCAGAATTTATAGCAACAGAAATCAGAATTCTCACAGAGTTCAGGCGCGCTACTGGAGAAAAAGTCTCGAAGTAGTCAACTCCATAGGTTTGTGTATACTCCTTTGCCACAAGTCTCGCCTTAAGCCGTTCAACAGTACCATCTGGTTGGTATTTGACAGTGAAGACCCATCGGCAACCAACTGGAGAGCAGGCAACAGGTGGATCAACAAGGGCCCATGTATTACGTTCTGAAAGGGCCTTCATTTCTTCTTCCATAGCCTGACGCCATGCAGGATGTCTAAGAGCCTGAGCAACATTTTTAGGTACAGATATAGCAGAAAGAGCCGCAGTGAAGTTAGCAAAATTAGTACCCAGATTATAGCAATAGAGCAGAAATTCCCAATCGGATGCATAGTGCACGTTCTTGTCCCTTTCCGCAAACTAATAGGAATATCAAGATCAGAAAATACCTACGGAGGTGTTTGATCTGGCACAGAGGAAGAGGACGATGGAGAGGCCATAGAGGGAGCTGTCGGCTTTGGTCTTCTGTGATAAACTTTCAGAGGTGGCTTTTCAATCGGAGCATCAGAAGTATCAGGTAAATCATCCACCACAGGTAAAGGCGTGTCTACTAGTAAATCCGAAGTGAGCGCAGAACCAGCCAAAGAATAGAAAGGCATATGCTCAAAAAATACCACATCCGCAGACACAAACCATTTTTTAGAAATAGGATCATAGCATCGGTACCCCTTTTGAGTGCGAGAGTACCCTAGGAAAATACACTTAGTCGCTCTAGGATCCAATTTAGTAAGGCCTGGCCGAAAATTCTTAACAAAACATGTGCTCCCAAATATGCGAGGCGGGACAGAAAAAAGAGATGCATCGGGAAACAGAATCTGAAAAGGTATCTGATTGCCGAGCACAGAGGATGGCATGCGGTTAATAAGATAACAGGCAGTGGCCTATCGCCTCGGGCCAAAAAACATGGGGAATATGGTAGTGAAAAAGAAGGGTACGAGCAACTTCGAGAAGATGACGATTCTTGCGTTCAGCGACACCGTTTTGTTGTGGGGTATAAGCACAAGAAGTTTGGTGGATGGTGCCCTGACGACGACAAAAGGAGCTAACAGAGGCTTGCGTGAATTCCAATGCATTATCAGTGCGAAAAATTTTGATAGGCTTAGCAAATTGAGTGCGGATCTCAGCAAAAAATTAAGTAATTTTTTCAAGGATAGTAGATCTATCTTTAAGCAAAAATAGCCATGTTGTTCTAGAAAAATCATCAATGAAGCTCAGAAAATATTTAAAACCAGAAGTGCTTGCCACAGAACATGGACCCCAAACGTCAGCATGTATAATATCAAAAGGTGCTTTAGAATTGATACAATTTTTTTTGGAAAAGGTAGCACGAGTCTGCTTGCCAAGCTGACATGTCTCACAATGAAAATCAGAACTAACTATATCTGGTAACATGACTTTTAACTTTGCAATAGAAGGATGTCCCAATCTATAATGCCACTGGATGTCTGCCACGGATGATGTCAAATATGCAGCTGTCTTTGGCTTGTCCAAGTAGTAGAGTCCATCCGGTCCCTCATGGCCTGAACCAATCGTCATCCTCGTGCGCAGATCCTGAAACAAAACACCATCCGGATCAAACGTAATTGAGCAACGAAGGCTCTTCACAGTTTTATTGACAGAGAGTAAATTAATAGGAAATTTCGGGACATAAAGCGTGGAGCGCAGAGGCAGACTACCAGTAGGGCAAATATCACCAATGCCAGTAACAGGTGATTTAGAACCATCAGCTAAAGTAACAGGAGGTATAAAAGAAGTCTTGTGCAGTTTAGAGAATAAATCAGGATTGCCAGATATATGAGAAGTCGCACCAGAGTCAATCACCCAGGAGTTTTTACCAGTCGTAGTCAGAAGTGCGGCACTACCAACATTTGAATCCTCAGTAGAAGACGCCAGACGAGCTTGTAGCAGTTTTTCAAATTCCGAGCGGATCCAGTCAGCTGTCGGCGGAGCAGGATCAGTCTGATCAGAAGTCACTTTATTGGCCCAGTCAGGTTTGCCATATTTGATCCAGCAACGATCTTCAGTATGGTTGGTGCGCTTGCAGTGAGTGCAGTAGCGGGACTCAACAGGATCAGTTCCAGAGCCACGACCAGGAGCAGAAAAACGTCCTCCGCGACCACGGCCTCTGCCATGACCGCGACCACGAAAGGAATCACCAGAGCGGACAGCGAGAGCAACACCATTAGAAGAGTCAGGCACGGGCTGGGACACAGAAGGTAGACGCTGGACCCTTTTCAGTACATCGCGGAGAGTGGGTAAAGGGTCGCTGGAGAGAATCTGGTCCACAACACCAATAAAGGAAGCAGGTAGGCCCGCGAGGAACTGAACTAACATAAGTTCGTTCCGCTGTCGATTAAGTTCATCAATGTCAGTAGAAAGGGGATGATACACCTGGAACTCATCCCAGAGGGCACATCAGGAGTTGTAGTAATCCTCGACCGAATCAGTAGTAGAATACTCCAGTTTAGCAAGTTGTTTGAAGATCTCAAAGACCTTCTTAGGATTCTGTTGGTGCGAGTAAACATGGGAGAGTTGCTCCCACATTTCTTTGGCAGTATGAAGACGGAGAAGGGACTGGCTGATCTTTGCTTCAGCGCTGTTGACCATCCATGTCATGACCCCATAGTCCTCCTTGGACCAGAGATCATAGGCTTGTTTCGTCTTCTCGTCAGCATCATGAGCAGGAAGAGACAGACCCTTTGTAGTCAGATGAGAGTAGCGACCTTGAGATTTAACATACAACTCAAAGGAGGCAGCCCATAGGTGATAGTTGGAACTATCCAGCTTCACCGTAGTAACACAGAGAGTGCGAGGAAGATCTGAAGTCGCCATCGGACCAAGTAGAAACAAGCAGGAGCACGGGCGCAGATAACAGCAGGCGTCAGCAGAGGGCAGCAGTAGAAGTCCAACACATGGACTAGCAGTAGTAGTAGGTAGGAGATCCAATCATGGACCTCAGAAGACCCTCACGGGGCAGAAAGGAAGAGCAGGACCTACGCCAACATGGAGGAAAGATCACTCCACCATGAGGCGCAGGCAGGCAGAGGCGAAAAAAAGATTTACTCCTTCAACGTGCCAGAACTGGAAAAGACCGGGCTGTATGTAGCGTTGTCGGAAACTGAACGGAGGCCGGAAAAGGAGCCTTTAGCTGGACGAGATGGTGAGCAAAAGTGTAGAGAAGATGGGAAGAGGAGAAGGGAGGATAGGGTGGGTGCTCGGGGTGGCGGAAATAGGCGGTGGTGGGGCTATGGTGGCGGTGGCAGGTAGGTGGAGGCGGCGGGCAGCAGAGGGTGCTGCTGGAAAAGGAGGAAGAAGAGGAAGAGAAGGGGTGGGCGGTGAGGGAGAAAGGTAGGGATGGGCATGTTGTGGTGGAGGCGGCACCAGGGAGGGTGCAAGGCGGCGGCGGCAGACCAAGGGTGGCGGCGGCGGTGGCTGCTGTGCGGCGCAGCAGGGAGGAAAGGAGAAGGGTGGTGGCTAGGGTAGATGGGAGGGAAAGAAGGATTAGGGTTAGGGAGGATCGGGAGGCTCTGATACCATCTAGAAGTTGTGGCTAATTGTCTTATTATTGAGATGATTAAAAATAGAGTACAAGGTTCTCTTTTATAAGACAAAGACACATGGTTTAGATAGGGATAAAACAAGACATAGGAATAACAAAGAAAAGAGAAAAATAGACTAAGTAAAAAAGCAGGAAAGTCTATATACTAATAGATGAAAGTAAATAAAGATTGAATGACAAAGCTGAACTTTGGAGAAATCCAACGGTTTATAATGGATTTAAGACAGTAGACGCAAGACAGAGTTTATGCATTTCAATTTCAACCTAGTTGTGAATATGGTTGTGCCAAGTTGGATGAAGGGGAATTACCTGAATGTGATAAATTTGGTTATTTGGGTTCTATTACTTGAATGGATGTGGAGATGTTCAAGAAGATGTTAATATTGTATTTAAGATAGTAGAAGCAAGACAATTTATGCATTTCAATTTCAACTAATGTAGAATTGGGAATGGCGGTGCCCAGTTGGATAAAATGGAAGTACCTGAATGTGATAAATTTGGTTATTTGGTTTCTATTACTTAAACGGATGTGGAAATGTTCAAGAATATGTTGGTCACATGATCACATCAAGATAGGTTGAAAAATGGAGTGGATCTACAGTAGTATGTGACGGGAAGATCCCACTCAGATTAAAGTAAGTTTTGTAGAACAATTATGTGATCAACCATGTTGTATGGAGTGAATGTTGGGTGGTAAAGAATTAAGTCTGTACAAAATGAATGTGGCCGAAATGTGTATCTTAAATATTAGAGGTATATGATATATCCTTCTATTGGGTCAAATGGGTTAGAATACAACACGACTTAGTCAGACCTATGGTATGCCATACTCTTTACACTCCTTAGGAAAACATTGTGTACTAGTTGTGATTAACGCAATATAATTTTGCAAGTCAATACCGTTCCAGAGCATAGTTAGTTAGCCTAACCTTGCTTCCCAACCTAGCCACCAACCCCCCTAACTCAACCACCATTTTTTCTCCTTTTTCCTTTCCTCTGTTGCTTACTTGTTCGATAACAACATGAGGACAGAGGTTGACACATCCTTTTGCTATATGTTGTAGCCAAGGGAGAGCTGGTTTTCTGCTCAGTGCCACTCTACCATGCCAGTAGAAGGGAGCGGCTACCTGCTCCACACCCCTGCCACATGCTGTACTCGTAGAAGGAGTAACTCGTACATCACACTTTTTGTCATGCTACTCGGTAAGGGGCCGTGCCTCCGTTCTTTATGCCACCATCAACAATGGCTGAGGGACAACCCCACCCAGTCCCTACACCCGCTAGTCTCCTAACCAACCGTTGGATCAACATGGCCAACTCCTCAACGTTGCTTAAGGAAACTATCGCCATTCAAATCTTTAGGGAGGTGTTCACATCCTGCATGGTCCTCAACGCTGCTTAAGTTTGACATTCAAAGCACTAGGGAGGTGTTCACATTGTACAAGGTGTGTTTTCCCCTCCATGACGAAGCAGTGCATCCTTAACATGAACTGTAGCGTCCTACATCTCTTTCCAAGTAGTCACAACAACCGACTTGCTATAGATATAATACTGTAACCTCCTAAATTTGTTTTGAGAGCCTTTTTTTGGGCTAACTTCTCTGTCATGACTGTCTTTACTGCCCATGTCCCCTCTCTAAGGCACGAGTGAGTGCACATTTCCTTATAGGGGTTGTGTCTCATACCTTGTTATAGTGTTATCCTTCCTGCAACAATGCTTTTTCCGATTGTGTTTTGGCTTGGTATACCATACGTTAGTTTAGTATCATCTCTTCTTTACCACACATCATTTTGGTGCCATTAGGACTTCATTTTGGTACTATTTGGTCTTACCGTGATTCATTGGGGACTTCATTTTTACTACAACGTTCGAAGAAAAGAGAAAGTTCAGACCATTATTTACAAGTACGTTTGTGGATGAATATGCTCCACACCATCCTTGAGTCTCACGAAAACTAGTTCATCAAGAAACCTTTTGTGGATACTCCAGAATGGAAGTGTGACAACAGCCAAGTAAATTATTGGCTTTGGAACCACAGGGGCCCTATGATCATGCTAAATATGTGTTTTACAATACAACCAAGGAATTATGGGACATGGTCAAAAGTCATTATACACCAGGGATGGAAAAAATTACCATCTCCCAACAACCAAATCGCAACTGAACCTATTTTTTGCGGGTTTTAAATAATCTATCAGGAAGCTGGTCTCCGAGCATGTATATTTAAAATTATGGATCGGTTGTTTGGATGTCTGCACAATCTCCAATCACTTGTAGCATACGATAGTTGCATCATGCACCAATTCTCTACCATCGCTGAGTTTCTCGAGATCAATCCAAACGCGGACTTAAAATCAAGCCGCGTGTACCCTCGCTGAGTTACTCGAGATCAGTCCAAACGCGGACTTATAATTGAGCTGCGTGTACCCTCGCTGAGTTTCTCGAGATCAATCCAAACGCGGAGACCGACTGACAAGTAGATGGCTGCGATCCTGCAGTGCATTTCTTCATCGTCGTTGTGAACTTCCTCCTTCTGTCCCCACAGGTTCGTCCTCGACAACACGTAGAAGCTGATGACGAGCCTACCGTTAGGAAGGCGCACCTCGTGCCCAAGTTGATGACCGTTGTTGATATACTGAAGACTACATATCTTGGTACTACCGACCTGTCTGTCGGTAGTACCGACTCAACAACAAAAGATACAAAACTCAAAATGTTATTTTCAGTACTACCGACCTATTGTTGGTAGTACCGACATGGCAGTAGACCGGTGGTTTTGAAGTTTCATTTTCTCTTGTTTTTGTTATTCTACATGTATTTGTCCTTCTATAAATATATGCTAGGGTACACACTGTACTGGCAACACTTGTAACATAATTTTGTACATGGTATCAGAGTGTATTCGCTCCTAGGGAACCCTACCATAGTCGCCGCCCCCTCTTCTTCCCCTTCTTCTCTGGCACCGCCCCCCTCTCTTCTTCCCCTTCTTTTCCGACGCCCCCCCTTCCCCCTGCTCTAGCAGCAGTAGCCACCGCCGCCATCGGCCTCCTCTCCTCGTTTACAACAACAATTCCTAATCAAGGAATAAGGTGACCGATACCGACGCCGTTTCGACAGCTTGGAAATAGGTATTTACCGGTAACCCGACGAAAATACCGACAGATGCAATCCTAGCCGTATTGACGCCAAAATGAACGAATTAATTCATGAAATTTTACAGGTGTAATCTCCACACCTAAATGCATCGTTTTATGCAATAAAATTCTATATTGGATGTGGGGTAGGGGGGGTCCATCATGTGGGAGGTAAGGAACCTGTCCTGTTTCGTTGGGATTTCGATGACAAACCATAGGAATTCAGATATGAAATTTTACAGGTGTAATCTCCACACCTAAATGCATCATTTTATACAATAAAATTCTATATTGGATGTGGGGTAGGGGGGGTCCATCATGTGGGAGGTAAGGAACCTGCCCTGATTCGTTGGGATTTTGATGAAGGATTTTGATGACAAAACATAGGAATTCAGATATGAAATTTTACTAGCACAATCCACAAACTTAAATATACACAATTATGCAACAATATACAATTTACAACATATCAATAACATATTTACTTACCAACTCACATCAGTTGTATGTTGAGTGGCGCACAGGTTGTCCATACTGTAATGAGTTGATACTATTGAGATATTCCGCCCATGACATGTGCATCCTATAAAGTTGGTTATATGTAGTCACATGCTCCTCATAGACAGTATCGTTGACAAATTGCATCATACCAATCTTTGGAAAATGTTGTTCTAAATCTCTGAGATATTGTGCCTTTCTTGGAGATGTAGGTCGAGGAGCTCGAGTGAGTGGACGTTCACTTCCTTGAGGAATATGTTGAATAGCTACAGGCACAACCATAGGAAGTATTGGGACTGGAGAAACAGGAAGAACTGAATGACCACCACTCCATGTTTGCCCACCATCCTCAGAAAATGCAAGGGAGTTGTACTGATAACTTCCATGTGGGCCTGAGACATGAAGAGCCCCACCCTCCACATATCTAATATGAAATAGTATTGTATGTTTGAGTATATCTACACTTGTGAATCATTCAGGTAAAATTTCATTAGTAATACAATCATTTGGTCGTCGAAACACGTAGAATGCATCTGCCAAATTGTCGTGAAATTTGTTGAAATTTCTATTTCTATGGACACTGAAAACAGTGTTGAAATCGGACATTTTCTTGTTTGCTCACTTCTACCCTCTGTAGTTTTTGTTCCTAAAACTATAGCTGAAGGCCTTCAACATCTTGTTTGGCATCAAATGATGAAAATTGAAATCAACACCTTTCATGATCAACATACGTGGGATCTGGTTGACCTCCTATGGATGTTTCTCCTATCGTATGAAGATGGATATTTACTGTTAAGTATCATCCTGATGGTATAATAGAGTGACCGAAAGCTCGACTAGTCGCCAAAGGGTATACTCTGAATTATGAAGTTGACTATTTGAAACTTTTATTCTTGTTTCCCTTCTCAATTCTATTTGTGTGCTTATTTTTGTTGTTGTCAACCATGATTTGTCTCTATTTCAACTAGACATAAAGAACACTTCTTATATGGTGATATGAATGAGGAAGTCTACTTGGAGCCACCTCTCGGATTTGTTGCTCATGGTGAGTGTTCTAAGGTTTGCCGACTTAGAAAAGCTATTTATGGCCTGAAACAAAGCTTGAGAGCATGGTTTGATAAACCAAGTCAAATTCTTGTTAAATATGATTTTAGGCATTCTCATTCTGATCATTAAGTTTTCATAAAAATTTTGGGCTTATAATTTAAATTGTATAAGTAGATGATATTATTATTTCTAGGAGTGACCATGAGGGTATTCAAGCAACCAAGGAGTATTTGGGAAAACACTATTTACTAAAGACCTAGGCAAACTTCGATACTTTTCGGGAATCAAAATCTCTCATCTTGTCTTGATTTTGTCTCTCTCAGCATAAATATGTTCTTGATCTCCTTCAAGAAAGTGGCATCTTGGGAGCCAAGCCAACCGGTACTCCCCTTGTTCCCAAATTGGGATGACGACTCTCCACCATATTCTGACAACAAACATTATAGAAGACTGGTTATTAAACTCATATGCTTAACTGTCATAAGTGTGATATCACAATGCAACTGGACTTGTCAACATGTATCTGTGGATGTTGTTTGCCACATTCTCTAACACTTAAAAGGCTCTCCTGCAAGGAATGAGATACCTAAATATGATATTTTATGATTTTAAAAATAATTTCAGACTTTATTTATTTTAAAAAATGTTTTTATCTTAAAATTGAAAATCTTAACAATATAGTGTTTGATTCTATAATTACAAGTAGGTATTCTACATTCAAAACATTGTTTTTGATTCTATAATGTATAAAAGAAATTTATTTTGTTCACTTAATGGCTTATTGTATTTGATATTAGCATTGTGCAATGTACATTTCTTACTAGTACTTTTTGATTAAATGCTAAGTTACTAATATCATTTGCTTTGCTTGTTTGTCTGTCTTTTTCAATGTTGACTTTTGACTTTTGAGAAGATGTCTTCGTCTTCAAGTGACGCTGAGGGTGCTGTGGTTGGTCATGCTGCATCAAAGGATGTGGATTTTGCATGGTCACTGCAAGCTTCTACCTGAGTCTGGGAATAGGGAAAAGATTGTCTGCAACTACTGTAAGAAAACACTTGGTGGTGGGAGAATTACTAGATTCAAGCATCACAATACTGAAGGTGACAAAAATGTGACAATGTGCCTGAAGTGTCCCCCCAAGTGTTAGGGATGACTTCAAGAAGCTGATGGGTGCAAAGAGACATAAACAACAAAAGTTGAAGCAAGTTGAAAAGGCTTACACAGATACACTCTTTATGTATAGGCGTGCTCTCAGAGACTCTCGCAAAAGTGAGTGGGATAGGGAGGAGGCAGCTCGACTTATGAGGATATATGGGCCATCTGGTGCAGGTGGAGGCAGTGGGGCTGTCCATGTTCCTATTGTTGACCTAGATGATGATGAAGATCAACATGCTCGACATAAACGAAAGAAAGGCACCATTGATACACTTTTCCGTTATGCTAGTGCGAGATTGAAGCATTTTGATGAGTCAGGGGTTAGGAAGCCTGATGCTAGGCAAAAAACCCTAAAAGCAATGTTTACTGGTGCAAAAGAGAAGGTGGGCAAGGCAGTGGATAAGTACTTCTTTGCTCATGGTATACATGCACATGTTGCAACTGAACCCTATCTCCAGCACATGGTAGATGTGATAGGGGAGTCTGGTAGGGGCATCAAAGCTCCCACTGCATATGAATTGATGAACAAGTATCTTCCCTAAGAGAAGAGAGATCTACATGTATGGATTTCAGACCAGAAACAATTGTGGTCTGAATACGGCGTCACACTCATGTGTGATGGGTGGACTAGTGGAAACAGAAAACAAATTATTAACTTTCTTGCACATTGTCGTGGATCGACTGTTTTTCTAGACTGTTGATGCTTCTGGTGAAGCAATCATTACAGTTACATCAAGAAGCTAATGAAAACATACATCAAGCAGGTAGGGGTTGAGAATGTGGTGCAGATAGTGACTGATAATGGCTCTAACTTCAAGAAGACCGGTGAAAGTATAATGAAGAAATATCCGATCTACTGGACACCTTGTGCTGCCCACTGCGTAGTTCTGATTCTTAAGGACATGGGCACAATTGATTACATCAAAAGTGTGACAATTGATGGTAGGTTGATCACAGGTTTCATCTACAACCATTCCTTCTTATTAAATGCAATGAGGCGACCCGAATACTGTGGAGGTGATCTGATTAGACCATGGGTGACTATATTTGCAACAAATTACTTGGTCTTGAATTCATTAAAGTCCAAAAGGGATGGGCTTAGGAGGCTCTTCAATGGTGTGGAGTGGACCTCCGTGAAGGAGCACAACACCCCGGTTGGGCAGAAGGATTGAAGAACTAATTGCCAGTCGGGCTTTCTGGGATAAGGTTACAAAGGTGCTGTGGATAATGGAACCTATTGTCAAAGTAGAGGTTGGTAGATGGTGACAAAGCCACAACAATGCCTTACTTGTATGATGCAATGCAAGTAATGGTGGATGGTATTAAACAAACAACTCCGAGGTCCAATTCACAATACTTGTCATTTGTAGACAAGCGTTGGATATGCTTTTGCATCCATTGCATAAAGCAGGTATATAATTTATTTCTTCTAAATTCAGATTTATGTTCTAACTCTATATTGACTCAATCGAAAATCTAAATCTTATTTCCTTATTTGGAATTGGTGACTTTTTACTATCTGAATCTGAGGTTTCAATACTCGCGAAAACTGGGCTTAGATGCGACTCTAATGTCTGTTGTGCGAGATATAATTAACAAATTCTTTACCTCTATAAAAGAGCGCACCATAGTGATGGATGAGGTTTAACTATATATATTACATAACTTACATGAAGTCATGAACATCTTCATTCTTGTTTGATGTTTCAGCCTCTGATTCTGAAGTCTGAACATCTTAAATATTTTACAGTTGCGACAATTTCGTGAAGGCACCGGTTGTTTTGGTCATCCAAATGCAGTTGCCGACCGTGAGCAGGGTGATCCTTGTGAGTGGTGGGTTTGGAATGGAACAGGTGCCCCCCATCTAAGAAAAGTCGTTGTTCGCATCCTTTCTCAAACAACATTTGCAGGAGGTTGTGAAAGAGATTGGAGCACTTTCAATTTGATACACTCAAAGAGAAGGAATAGGTTGGGGGCAAATAGGCAGAGAGATTTGGTATATGTTCACTACAACATGCGGTTGAGGGCTAGAGCAATACGAGATGCCAACTACAAGGAAGTGATTTTGCTGTCGTCAGTGAATTAAAAAACGGCCAGGCAGCCATGACCCTCATCCGCCTAATTTAGCTCTTAAGTGCCCGCTTAATCGTTTTGAACATAATCACCCACTTTTTGCCCGCCTTATCCTCTTTTTCCTTTTTTCCTGCTTTTTGCCCGCTTTTGTTTAAAAATCCTAATGTAAGCATCTAACATTAATTAATTACATAGTCCAAGTAGTGTTGACTATAATATATGAAACTTGTATAGATTAAATGTTCTATGATATAGCTAGTCCTTATTTAGAATGCATACTTTGTGTGTAAGCTGTAATAATTGGGTACTGCTGTAATGCATCTAAGTAAATATCCTATTGCTCTATTATACTAGTAATGCATGATTAGTTTTACTGATTTCCTTGCTGCTTTCAGTGATTAATGATTGGTACTACTGGTTAATATTACTTTAGTGATTACTTTAATTGAACAATTCATAGTTTGTTATTTACAATTACTGATCTGCTTGCTGATTTTTAGTGATTAGAGATACTGATTAATAGTAAGTATTGATGAATACTTAGTTAATTACTGATTTGCTGATTAGATATGTATAGAAGTTCCTTATAAATATATTTTTTATATACACATACATGTAATTTTGTATAAAAATATATTAAATTTAGACACCCGCTTTTTCAAAAATCGCCCGCTTAATCACCCGCCTACCGCTTAATCGGTTACAGGGTGCTGTCCGCACGCCTCCCGCTTCCCGCTTTCTGATACATTGGCTGTCGTCCACGATCCCATTGACACCACATACACATTCAACCCATCCAGACATAGAGGCATAGAAGAAGCTGATGATTCAGAAGATCCTTTAGAGGTATGGATGAATGAGATAGGTCGTCCCATTCTTGATAATCTAGATGGCCGTCCAGATCCATACATAAAAGAGCAATTTGAAGAAGATTCTGATATTAATGTTGATCAAACTCCATCTGAAAGACTTGAGCCTAAGTCTGAGCATCACAAAATATTGATATGGAAATCAATAGAGCAGTGGAAGAAGAGCTTGGTAGCATAGATTCTCCTTCAAAAAGTAAATCTGGGTCAAAGTCCAAGTCTGATGATGATGGTGGCAATGATGGAGGTGGCGGTGAGCGCTCTCCGGAATATCCTCCTACTGTTGATCCTGAGAATGATGATCGTCCTTATGTTACTAGGGTTGCACCTCCTCCAGCTGAAAAAGAAAATCCCATGTCTAATAAAACTTTTCAAAGGAGGAAAACTCGAACCGACAAAGACTACAGTGGTGCACTACCACATGAGGCTACAACAACTATGCTCCTACGCTATAACAATGGTTATTATTCTGATATTGCTGATTCAATAAGGAGCATGAGTATTTCAGCTTCTGATTCTTAATCTCAACATGATTCAACATTAGGCTTTGGTGATATGTTATTTGGGCAAACACATGTAGAACCCTACCCATCTCATTCTCAATATGGGTACTCTAGATATCAAAATCAGCCACCACCACCACAACCAGAAGTAGAACATTATGTTGGATATACCTATACAACAAATGTTTCCGGCTCACATGGAAGTTATCAGTACAACTCCCTTGCATTCTCTGAGGATGGTGGGCAAACATGGAGTGGTGGTCATTCAGTTCTTCCTATTTCTCCAGTCCGAATACTTCCTATGGCTGTGTCTGTAGCTATTCAACAAAATCTCAAACAAGTCAACGTCTACTTCTCGAGCTCCTCCACCTACATCTCCAAGAAAGGCACAATATCTCAGAGAATTAGAAGTGCATTTTCCAAAGATTGGAATGATACAGTTTGATAATGATGATGTGTATGAGGAGCACGTGACTACATACAACCAAATTTATAGGATGCATGTCAGAGGAAGAAATATCTCAATAATATCAACTCATTATAGTATGGACAACCAACACGCCACTCAACATACAACTGATGTGAGTTGGTAAGTAAATATGTTATTCTTATGTTGTAAATTGTATATTATTGCATAATTGTGTGTATTTAAGTTTGTGGATTGTGCTAATAAAATTTCATATTTGAATTCCTACATTTTGTCATCGAAATCCTTCATCGAAATCCCAACGAAACATGCCATATTTCTTACCTCCCACATGATGGACCCCCAACACACCCAATATGGAATTTGATTGCATAAAACGTTGCATTTAGGTGTAGAGATTACACCTGTAAAATTTCATGAATTAATTCGTTCATTTTGGCGTTGAAACGGCCAAGATTGCATCTGTCGGTATTTTCGTCGGTATACCGGTAAATATCTATTTCCAAGCTGTTGAAACGATGTTAGTGCGATCAACTCGTTCCTTGCTCCTGGAAAAGGCCTTCTGTATAGGCGACACAAGCACTGCAAATATACTGGATGTTCTGATTCTGAGTATGTTGACAACATAACTGATTGCAAATCTACCTCTGGATATTGCACCATTGTAGGAGGAAATCTGGTTATTTTATGTAGTAAAAAGCAAATCATTGTTTCACAGTCAAGCACTTATCTTGAGTATCCAACCATGACTCACACCACATGTGAATTAATGTGGGTTCAAGGTCTATTGAAAGAATGACACATGTGATTCTGACCCTATTCCTATATCCTGTGATAATACAACTTCTATCTTGATCGCTAGTAATCTTATATTCCATGAACGCATCAAATATATCAAGGTCGATTGTCATTTTATAAGGGAGTCAATTATATCCAGACACATTTCTACTCCTTACATCATGATTGAGGATCATCTTGCCCACATCTTTACAAAGTCGCTGCCAAAGACAAGATTCCTTACTATGATCGACAAGTTGGGCATGCGAGACATATTCTCCAACTTGAGGGGGAGTGTTAATGTTACACCCACATCCCACGATTACCACTAATCATGAGATTAGGGCATAAATTTAGAATTAAACATGATACAAAGATCACCCTTAATTTTTTTTCCGATCTTTTAAACTCTTTGTTTACTCACATTCAATCACATAAAAAACTTTACAAGGGAAAATAAAACTTGATTACTCTAATATGATATCGACAATAAAGATACCTATGTAGGCATTCATTATGTTTCTCACACTTCCATGTACATACAACATGACAATCGTATACATTCTCTATTATTAAGGAAACAAATTTCCACATCATCATTAACAACTCTCTCACTTCTACTCAAGGACCTAGAATGACAGGGACTGACTGAACTTAACTAATATGATACATAGCTCTTGTGGAAGATCTACTCTGGCATTGACATTCTTCAAATCCATGTGGTCTCCCTAAAAAATTATGAGTAGAGGGGTGAGCCTACTCGCTTAGTGAATGATTAATTCAAAGAAACAATATAAAGCACTTTAACGATCAAAGATATATTGTTGGACAAGTGACGTAAAAGCATAACAATAATTGACTATAAAGGAACTTATCATTCACGGACATATATATTGAAGATTACTCTAGATGACTACAAAGAGTAAATCAAACACTAAACATTCTTGATCAATCACAAAGGAAACTAGTAATTTAGAAACATACAAATGGCAAGTTACTAGAGATAAACACAAAGAATATATGAATAACTGCACACACTTGATTAATCGCTCATTCATCTTATTACGCCCCGAAACACATGAAGTGTACCACAACTTGTGAAAGCATTGTAGCAAGCTACAATCTCATTGTACAATGGCTTAAAAGCATGCCCAGGTTCCTAAGCCTATCTCTTGAATAAGACCTTGTTTGTAGCGGGCCTGGCCACGTATGGACCTCGCGGCTAATGGGAGCGGCCGAATATCTCGACTCCTCTCAACTTGGGTACTCAGGCGTGGAGTCAAAACCCTCAGGCTTGTTGTGCACTAGTGAACCTACCGAAGATGTACACAGATTGCCGCAACTCGTAACACAGGTACCACCGACATCCCCGGGTGGTGTTGGGTACTAGACAACTATAAGGAGTCTGCCCTACCGGTCAAGACCCCTGCACCCTATTGGTGGGCTTCGGCTTACCTTGATCTGGACTGCGTCCAGTCGGGAAACCTTTCCTCCCCACAGTGCAGGCCTTCCTGTGAAGGATTCTACAATGTTCAGGACATCTACATGTCTAATTCACTCTTTAAATTCAGGGTTCAATCACCACATTAACACTTCTTCGTTTAGCTTAGTAAACATTTCATTTCATAGATCATCTATAAGTAACAAAAACTGAATTGTTGAGCAACACCAAACCTCATACTGAGAAACACCGATATGAAAATACTTGATTCATTGAATGCCCTATCCTTAGGGTTTCCTTTGACTCATTCACAGATCACATGACTCGCATAAGGATTTAATGCATTATTAACTTTCACTGAATAAAGATTGCTTTCAATAGTTCACATATAACCAAACATATATATGAAATCCTAGAATGAGCTGAACTAGGGTTTCCATGCCATTCACTGAAATATCATGCATGAAGAATAACCTTCAATAAATGAATTTATAATGGTAGAAGAATCACGTCAGTTGAATTTCATGATGTCTATTTGCACACTTCCAACTTTCCATTCATCTAGGGTTCACCCTCTTTACTGAGATATCATGCAAACACTAATAACATCAAATGAAATCCAAGATAATATCAAACATATTTGTACTACACATTCAGAAAAAACAATCATTCATAAACAAGGAGATTCAAATAGGCAAAGTTCTGTAGTCAATTATACAACAATTTCTGACATAACCGACTATATTCTTATAACTCTTGAAATAACTTTACGAATTCTAGTTTAGATGATTTGTATCCATTTCTAGTATGAATTATCATCTGAAACTCATTACAACAGGAAACCAATCCATTTCTAAATCATTGTTGAAAAGCTTAAACTGAAAGGCAGATTTAGGGTTTGTTGTCGCATACAAGATAATTGAAGATTAATGTGGATTTAATCCAATTTCGTCCAATCTACTGTTTAAAGGAAGTACACACTCATGCGTTAACACCTTAAAACGTAGCCCCACATCTGAAATTCTCGAATTCATATCAAAACCCTAGCAAATCACCACTTTCTTCTTGCTTTTAACTCAGAAACCCTAGGAATGGAGAATAATGGAGAAAGAGTGAGAAAAAGGAGATATTTGATATCATTTCGAATCAGATCAGAGGAGGGGAGGAATCTTGACATGTGAGAGAAGAATCACCAAGAAAAGTTATATGGAGATGACAAACTTACTTGATTTCATCAACTCTAGGAAGACAAAACCCTACATCACCATTTTCATCACTTTCTCCAACCTAACTCTCCATCTTTCTCTCTAGGATTTCGTTTCTCTGGAATGAATCACGAAATATGAGAGCTCCTAGCAATGTTCAAAATTTCGTCAAAATTGTTGAAATTTTGCTAATTATTTCGATGCTCCCACCGATCAGACATAGAAACGACCTTACATCTCTGTACGTAGGGAATTTCTCCTCTTTCTAGAAATGGGGTATGATGTTTGCAAATTTTACTATGTGATTCCTTGGGCTTGTTAGGGGCAATCTAATTTATGTTTCTTCTCTTTCTAGCCTAATCTACCTATCTCTCCTATTTCTCTCACTTCTATAAAGATCTACAAAGGAAATATTTAAAATTGTGTGTGAGAGTGATATCTATGGCTATGATGACCACACTAACTTTCATTTTTGAGGTCACATGATTTATGTTAATAGTGCGCAAAATTAGCACGCCTATCGAGATATTTGTATGTATGCCATTATCAATCACACCTCTAACTACATGGTTGCCTCCTATAGGCTCTTGCTATAAAACCACATGACCAAGAACAAAGCTTGAGTTAATCCATTAGTATGCATTTTATCACTTGTAGGCATATAGAGATTAACAGTGAGACACATCTATGCTTGTATAAAACAAAATAAATTGGAGCCAATATGCTGATAGGTATCATCAACAAGGAGGATGACAACCATCATGGTTCTATTAGATGCATAAACCATAGTTGTCTCATGCTTCCTCAATACTCACTCATATACCACTGCAACATTGTTTATGTACTACGTCCTGTCATCACACTAAGGGGTCCTACCATCCTAGATCATGCCATATTTCCATAAATTTGTGTCTTTAAGTCTATATATTGTGCTTGCAAACTATAATGACTTAATACATTCATTTCTCCATTCAATTGACCCACAAACTCAATCGAAATCCCCACCACCGAAATTGTTCAACTTCCTTCACTCACACATGAGGAGCCCCACCCCTCACATATCCAATATGAAATATTATTGTATGTTTGAGTAGATCTATACTAGTAGATTGTTATAGTAAAATTTCGCTAAATAGTTCAATCATTTGGTCATCGAAACGCCAAGAATGCATCTGTTGAAATTTCTGTCGAAATTTGTTGAAATTTCCATTTTTGTGGCTACTGAAACGGCGTCAAAATCAGACATTTTCTTCCTTGACGCTTCTAGTGTGTTAGGTTGATCATATAGAGCAATTGAGCTGCTTGGGTCAATTGCAAATTGATCCTACTTATACTTTTATTTCAGCATATTTTTCTATCATTAAAATGTTACTGTAATTCGTTTACTTCATAGGTATAACCTCCTCCAAAAATTATGAAAAATTATCATGTTGTTTATCATTGATTTTCAGAGCTTAAATAAAAATTTTAGATCATCAGAGCTACCAATAAATAATTAAAAATCAAATACTACACTGCTGAACAACAGTCTGCAGCATGGTCGGTCGAAGTGTAGTTTGACCGAGAACCACAATTAAAGAACATCCAAATATTTTGAATTTTGCACTCACACACATGATTGAGTTATACTTATCATATCCAAATTTCAAGTAAATTCCAGTTACATAGAAAATATGAAAAATAATTTACCATACTTTTAAACCTATCAAAATGTATATTTAATACTATCAAAACCCTAATTTTGGCGATTAAGGTTTACACTCCTTAAACCCTAATCCTTCAAAGTAAAATCATGATTAGATTTCCTTAGGTTCAAAACATCGCAATTGAGCTACCATCATCTATCAGGTTTAAGCGATAATCAATATAATTAAGCATGTAATCATCCAGGTAAACCCTAGTTTATCAATTAAGCTCAGATGTGGTCATGACAATTAATATATTAGAGCTTTGTGTTATCTCTGGTTATATTTTGCGTATGTATTTCTCTCTTTTATCTCTTATCCCATATCGCTGAGCTCTGTAATTAGTCTAAAGAGGGGATTTTGATTTGTTTTATCATCTCAATATGCTCTATTTATCATTTCACATTCATCATTGGAAGTGACACCAATGGAATTATGGCACCCAGGAACTCACACAAGTCCCATTTTCAAACTAGCGACCTAGGAAAACCTCGTTACTTCTTAGGGTTTGAAGTTCTTCATCTAAATCTGGATTGAATCTCTCAATAGAAATATGTTTCACATCTTCTCAAACAAGCATGGACGTTGGATTGCAAGCTAGTCTCTGCCCTGATGGATTATCATCAGAAAGAGCATTCTTTATGAGAGGGAGCTTTTTTCATGATCCTGAGTTATGTCGACGAATAGCTGGTGTTGGGAGACCATGGGGATGGGAGACCTGAACAACAAGACCCAATGAGCTTGTTGCAGAGACATGGAAGTGTGAATCAAACGAGTCACCAAACACATACAACTAGTTGCAATGACGAACAACAAGCAAACAACCAAAAACGTAAGGTTTATAGTGATTTAGCAAATCCTAAATGTGGGAGCCTACATCCACTAACGGAGATGATATTACTGATGGAAAGAATCATAGAGGGGATGATTACACAAGAGAAAAGAACCCGATACATGTTACACCCGAAATCTCACAGTGGAAGAAGACCTTCGCTTGGACAGGAGCTATTGGACACTTGAAACCCTAGGTCCGCCTTGGCTTTAGGTCTTTGAGAAATGAAGCTCTTGAAGTCTCTTGATGTCTCTTCATATTTGGAACAAGATGGAATGGTCTATTTCTAAGATAGGACATGTGGCCAAAGTCCAAAAGCCAAGTACTATTTTTGGTAGTGTTTACGTCCGATTGGTCTATATGTATATGGTCCCTTGCTGGATTGTAAATGATGTTGTAGCAAAAATTGCAGTTCAGTTGGACAGTATACGGTCTAGCACTGGACTGTAAATGTCCCTGCTCCTGCTTCTGCCCATACATACACAAATGTAGATGCCGAAAATGCATCCTAATAATGGCATAGCTCGTTGTATATGTCTAGATCATCAAAATGCTTTTCTAGAGAGTTTAAGACACTCTTTGAACAAACTCCACCTTGTCTTCAACTCGAAATAATGGAAGTAGAAAAACAGTTGTAATCTTCTCCGATTTTGAAAACTAAAAATGAATACCGTCTCCTCTACGTTCCCTACATAGGCAACGATCGAGTAGAAAGAAGACCAACTAATTTTGAGAAAAGCTCAAACTTATCTAATGGAAGATTCTTTGTTATCACGTTGGTTGGATTCTCCGAATTACCAATCTCTTGATTTGAATCTTGTCTTCGATTGTGACTTCTCTAATGAAGTGGTATCTGACATCAATGAGCTTTGTTCTCTCATAGAACATTTGGTCTTTTCTAAAATGTATGCTACTTTGACTTTCACAATAAACAATGACATGTTCTTGATCCATGCCCAATTGATTCATCAAAACCTTGATCCATAAACCCTACTTCACGGCTTAAATTGCCGCTATATACTCTACTTCAATAGTGGATAGAACAATAGTACTTTGTAGAGTGGCCTTCCAACTAACAATTATCGATGCCATTGTGAACATGTACCTACGAAAGATCTCTTGTCGAGGTCACATACATAATACAAATCCACGTACCTTATTGATCGCCTACGATGAATGTGTTAAAAATGGAGGTGTATCCAGAGTAATCAAACTTTAAATTTATACCCGATACCTCATCTCAAACGCCCGCAATGATAATAAGCTGCCTTGTGCAGTAAGTCGGGTCAAACATAGGGACTAGGTGACAAACTGTTTAGGACCTAGGGCCTTATCTTGGCTAAGTCGAACCAAAAGGTAGATTAAGTGTTCCTCACAGAACAAAGTAGCCAAACAAGTACAAGGTAAACAAAAGTGAAAATAGAACAAAGTTAACAAAGCAAAGCGGAGTTAGATCTTTTTGATGTATTTTAGTATATGGATATAACTTGGATTGGGTTTCACCATCTAATCATTCTCACCAACATGCAGATACTCATACCCTTTGTATACCCTTAGCATAGTTTACGAGCAAACATCCTTAGTTGTCTATTCCTTCCTCTCTCCAAATCAGGTTAAATGTAGATCATAGGCATGTCTCTCTATCGAGATGACAAACAAACAATCAAAGTTACAAATCTATGATCATTATCTCTAGTGTTCCAAAACTTCTGTGCATTCACACTACTCCTTAACTCTAAATCTGAACTAATAATAGTCTTTAGAGGCATTAGAAATCAAGAATCACAAGATGGTAGCTAATCATGCAAGTGAATCATTTAAGAATAAAAGTAGGAGATGAATATTGCTAAGAGTATATACATTCAATGTAATATGAACATTTACATGTTAGGAGAGCAGTAGTGGCTACTCCCAACCCAAGTAAAGTGGTCGAACCACTCATATTCGTAGGAAAAAATTTGGATTTACAAACAATTAAGGTCAGGGCCCAAAGTATATAGATGTGGACGAGCGAAGTGAGGGAAGGATGAAACACAACAAAACAATAACCATAGTGGTACTGGATGTTGATGAAGACCTCCTCTTCTCGTGGATGGTGATGATGATGGAGATTACTACATCTGCTTTCCTCCTCTCGAAGTTGGATTTAGACACCTGTGGAAGCAAGCACCGAAGAGGTTTGGACTCTCGTCCTTGCCTTTCGATGGTGGTCGATGACACGATTGGAATTGGGCAGTTTTTTTGATGTGGAAGAAGTGCCTTCTTTGAAGGTTGGGTGCCCCTATTTATATGGGATGGTCTGTGCCCGAGGCACCTGAGCGCTGGGATCTTTTGCTTGTGCTCTAAGGTTTGGGGCATGTGCCTCAGAGAACACACTTAACTAATCTCAACAACAGAGAGCTTCACAGGGAGTTCATCGGTGTGCATCGACTCTCAGTAATTCCATCAGTGGAAGGCTGCAAGCCGAGTATTGATGGACTACATGAAGCTCGTGGTCGGTTGTACACACACATCTCATCGATGGTTGATTGCAATCCAAGCATCAATGCATGGTGCAGGGCAAGCATCAGTGCATTGGTGCAGGCCGAGCATCGTTGTTGGATACAAACTCTCGATTGGTCTACGACCATCGATGGAAAATTTGAGTATCTCTTAGTGTCAGTTGCTGGAACAATAGCTTAAGGTCCTTCCATCGGTTGACGAACTGATGACTTCTTTGCGTCGCGTATCAGTGTTATCCCAACTTGCCGAGGCGATCATCGGTTGTTGACTTATCAACACCGATGTAATATTGTGTACTTGTCATTTTTATGCAAAAAGATGTGGAATTATAATCAAGAGTGGCAATATCTCTAGTTGCAAGTAAAAGTAAGGTATATCACATTAAAGTCTGAATAATAAGGAAAATGAAGAGTAAAATAGATATGTAGCATCCATAAAATTGGATGAATTATCACTGGTCGTGTGTATTGAACTCCATGAATGACTAAACAAATATTTGAAGTGCCTTTAGAATACCTTAGAATCCACTTAACAACTTGACAATATGACAAATATTTGAAGTGCCTTTAGAATACCTTAGAATACACTAAACAAATATTTGAAGTGCCTTTAGAATACCTTCTTCAGTTTCGCAGAACCGGTACTGTACCTATCTTGCAATCTCTGGAGGACATATCACCTCCTGTTGTTGTGTCGAGATCAGAGAATCTCATTGTGTTCATCATGTGTGACCGATGCTAAAGATTGAAGGGAGGGCTAACAAGGTAGTGAGGAGGAGATATTTCACTAGTTGGCATCTCACGCGCAAAGTCTAATTGGTGGTTGTAAGGCTCCTCCGAGATTGACGAAGGCAATTTAGATCGTCATTAGACTCATCTGTGATATAGGTTCCTGTCTCGTACTATAGGTGAGGGGGCTTACTCGGTAGAGTCGATAGGAAGGACCTCCGTCGTGGCTGACTGTGGAGAGGACAACTTGTCAGACAAAACTCTGGAAGCTATGTGCCACGGTGGTGATCCTTTATGAGTTGATGCAGATCGGTGGGTTCCGAAGGAGAATCCCAAAACAAGTATAAAGGTTTTGTCTATGGGGTAGATGTTCTTATAGGTGCAAGGTACTATGGAGTTCAGGAAAACATGGAAGGTTGGCAAACGGTGAAACAGAGACTATGATGGTCTAAAGACACCACGCTATTAGTGGTCACCAATGTTGGATTAATGAGGTGTGGGTTGAGATTAATAAGGACAAGTTGGGACAGCAAGGTCGGGCAGCATATTTGGTGTGCCTGTTGTGATGGACGAACCTGCTCTTCCTCTCACACTGTTACAGTGGGCTGGTTCCTGACGGTTCCACACTACAATTTTCCCCTTCTCTAATTTGCTTTTCTTCAATTCTACATCTATATTGTTGTCCTTATCTTCATTTTTCTGATCTTGGAAGGAGATTTACCAGATGGTTGTGATAGTTTGCACACCATTCCGTAATGGAGTAACTGGAGTTGTTTAGGGAATCATATGTTTTCTGAGAAATCTGAAGGCTTTGAGGATGATTCTCCTAACCCATCTCATTTCTCTGTTACCCAATAGGATCGGAAATGTGATCCATTTCTACCATACAGTCCCTTCCTATCCCGTCCCAAGTTACAAACTATCGAAGTCCTTTTCGGTCAACTAAACATGCCATAAGAGGGAGGTACAGGGAAGTGTTTCTGGGAGTTGTTGGGAGTTTTCTGAACGTTGAAGATGATTCTTGGAGTGATATGTTAAGAGTTGAACGCGAGAATATGACGATTTCGCAGCGGAAGAACAAGAAACGAGAAACAATCACACAACCAAAACAGAGGATTTACGTGGTTCGGTCGAGATGACCTACGTCCACAGGAGGGGGCAAAATTTCCACTATTTCAGAGAAAAGATTACAAAGGAGAGATACTCTCAAAGAAGAGAGAACTCTCTTCAGTACAACACTGTACGTTGGCACTTCTCAGTACAAGAAAAACTCATGCCCCTAAGGTCCTATTTATAGGCTCCATGCCATAAGGCTTCAACTAGGAATAAACAATCCTAATAGGAGTCTAGTACACAATAGGAGTCCAAGTTGCATGAAGATAGAGCCATCTACAACTCCAAATAGGAATACTAATCTAAATCAAAGTAGGAGCATGGGTTGGACTCAAACTAAGACAAGACCCAAAATAGGATTGCCACACCATGTAGGATTAGGATTAGGATTAGGATTAGGATTAGGAGTCTTCAAGTCACATAACAATCTCCACCTTGACTTGAAGTCTCTGTCTCTCTGAAAAAGAATAATAGTAGATCTCTCTCCCCCTCCAGCCCCTAAGGGCGACACTGCGTGTTGTGTAGACTAACCAAGTCCAGACAATGTATGAACTTTTAGAAACTGGCAACGGCTTTGTCATCATGTCTGCAGGATTTTCTTTGCTTACAATCTTCTTCATCACAATCTTCCCTTGCACTATCACCTCTCTGATGAAGTGATACTTGACGTCGATGTGCTTTGTCCTTTCATGAAACATCTGATCTTTAGTAAGGTGAATTGCACTCTGACTGTCACAGTAGATGGTCGTCGTCTTGTCAAGAATATAAAACTCAGCACACAGTCCTCTCAGCCAAGTGGCTTCTTTGATGGCTTTTGTCAATGCCATGTACTCAGCTTCAGCAGTAAACAATGCAACAGTGGGTTGTAATGTAGCTTTCCAACTCAGAACACAACCACCAATAGTAAACAGATAACCCGTAAGAGAATGCTTTTTGTCACGGTCATTTGCAAAGTCAAAATCAACATAACCAACAAGCGGCTCTGTGCTCTTACCAAATCCAAGGCATGTAGAAGATGTACCCTTAAGGTACCTAAGAATGTGCTTGACTGGTTGCCAATGTAGCTTTCCTGGATTGGACATGTATCTGTTCACCATGCTAACTGCTTGTGCAATGTCTGGACGCGTGCAAATCATAGCATACATGATGCTACCAACTGCACTGGAATAGGGAACACGAGACATGTAGTTTTCATCCTCTTCATATTGCGGCGATTCAGTTGTAGCAAGGGTATATGCAACAACATAATCTGAATGCCTTGCAGGTGGTCTGATGTGTCTTCTTGGTCTCCCAGTAGCAATGCTATATGTCTGTTCTTCATGAGTGTCATCTTCAACATCATCTGGATTTTCCTGTGTAACAACAGGAGGTGTCGGGCTGTGTGCACTAACTTCAAGCTCCACCTGTTCTGTGGAACTCTGAGAACCTGTAGCTTGTTAATGGACGCCATCTTGTTTTGCAGAAAACATGGTAGACTCATCAAAAGTAACATTTCTTTCAATCAAGAATTTTGATGAGTTTGGCTCAGTGCACCAGAATCTGTATCCCTTTACACCATCAGCATAACCCAGAAAAATACACTTCTTCGCTCTAGGCTCGAGCTTTCCTTCATTTGAATAGACATATGCAGGACAACCAAAAATACGCAGATTTGAATATTTTGCAGGATGACCAGACCATACCTCTTCAGGAGTTTTGAAACCAAGTGGAGTAGATGGTGAACGGTTGACAAGATAGGCTGCAGTAGAGATAGCTTCAGCCCAAAAATCTTTGCTAAGTCCTGCACTGATCAGCATGCAACGTGCACGCTCTAGAAGAGTTCTGTTCATGCGTTCTGCAACACCGTTCTGCTGGGGTGTATGTCTAACTATGTGATGTCTTGCAATACCCTCAGACTGGCAGAACTCATTGAATTCAGAAGAACAAAACTCCATGCCATTATTTGTCCTCAGTGTCTTGATGCTCCTTCCTGTTTGTTTTTCAATAAGCATCTTCCACTTCTTAAACTGATCAAAAGCCTCAGATTTATGCTTCAGAAAATACACCCAGACTTTCCTTGAGAAATCATCTATGAAAGTAAGCATGTAACTAGCACCTCCCTTGGATGGTACTTGAGAAGGACCCCAGATGTCTGAATGAATGTAATCAACAGTACCTTTTGTAGTATGATTTGCAGTAGAAAAACTGACATTTTTCTGCTTTCCCATAACACAGTGCTCATAGAAATCTAACTTTTCAGTACTGATATCACCTAGAAGTCCTCTCCTGCATAATAATTCCAGGCCTTTCTGGCTCATGTGTCCCAGTCGCATATGCCACAATTTAGTGGCATCCAGTTTTGGAGTGGGTGAGGAAGAAACAACAGCAGCTTCGTCAGTCATAGTTTCACCAATTAATTTATAAAGGTTTCTAGGAATACATACTCCCTTTATCAGAACATCATCTCCTTTGGTAATAGACAGGATTCCATCTATAGCCTTGTATGGAAAACCGTTGGCTTCAAGTAAGCCAATAGAGATGAGATTTTTCTTCAGACCTTGAACATGACGAACATTGGAGACAGTTCGGATAACACCATCAAACATCTTTATGCGGATTGACCCAATGCCAATTGTCTTGCAGGTAGAATCGTTCGCCATGTTTACAGCACCTCCATCAAAGTGCTCATAAGAAGAAAACCAATCTCTGTGTGGGCACATGTGGTGTGAACAGCCTGAGTCCAGAATCCAAGAAGTTTGAAAATTGACGGATGAGGAAGATAAAGCCATAAGAACATATTCTGGATCTTCACGTGCTACATTAGCATCTGCAGGTTGTTCTTGTTTTTCGTTCTCCCTCTTCTTCTTGTTCTGTAACTTGTAGCATTCATCGACAATGTGTCCAGACTTCTTGCAGTATTTACAGACCTTCTTTGATTTAGACTTAGATCTGTGTTTCCTTCTTGTTGTTTCCCTTTTCTTTTGTACGACCCCTCATCATAAGAGCCTCTGACTGACTCCCGCTAGAAGAAGAAATTAGGTCTTTATCAACCATGGTCTTTGACAGCAATGAAGATATAACATCCTCCACCGTGATTGAAGATTTTCCGTACAGAATAGTATCCCGAAATTGCTTGTATGAAGGGGGTAAAGAGCACAGAAGAATAAGGGCTTTATCTTCATCTTCGAGTTTAATATCTATATTTTCCATATCCATAATAATAGATGTAAACTCGTCAATGTGATCACGGACAGATGTACCTTCCACCATGCGTAGTAAGTAGAGACGCTGCTTGTGATATAATTTCATTTGGAGAGACTTCGTCATGTAGAGATCTTCGAGTTTCTTCCAAATACCGGCAGCAGTAGTTTCTTTGGCAACTTCGGCCAAAACCTTGTAGTCCAAAGATAACTGGATGGCGGTGAGAGCCTTCTGGTCCATCACTTTCTTTTCTTGCGGCGTCATAGTGGTTGGCATCTTCTCGATCCTTTCCAGAGCCTCAGAGACTCCCTGTTGAACGAGCAAACCACGCATCGTGATCTGCCATAGTCCGAAATTGATTTTGCGATCAAACTTCTCGATCTTGTACAGACTTGTCATTGTTCGGATCTTGAACACACGGCTCTGATACCAGTTTGTTAAGAGTTGAACGCGAGAATATGACGATTTTGCAGTGGAAGAACAAGAAACGAGAAACAATCACACAACCAAAACAGAGGATTTACGTGGTTCGGTCGAGATGACCTACGTCCACGGGAGGGGGTGAAATTTCCACTATTTCAGAGAAAAGATTACAAAGGAGAGACACTCTCAAAGAAGAGAGAACTCTCTTCAGTACAACACTGTACGTTGGCACTTCTCAGTACAAGAAAAACTCATGCCCCTAAGGTCCTATTTATAGGCTCCATGCCATAAGGCTTCAACTAGGAATAAACAATCCTAATAGGAGTCTAGTACACAATAGGAGTCCAAGTTGCATGAAGATAGAGCCATCTACAACTCCAAATAGGAATACTAATCTAAATCCAAGTAGGAACATGGGTTGGACTCAAACCAAGACAAGACCCAAAATAGGACTGCCACACCATATAGGATTAGGATTAGATTAGGATTAGGATTAGGATTAGGAGTCTTCAAGTCACATAACACGATACTTTATAGCTTATGTAACATGATGAGACCCACTTGATCCAGGACTTCATCTCTTCGTTTGGACGACATCTATCACATGGGATCCCAGGGATTTTCAGATCGCAAGCCACGAAAAGGTGAGATGAAGCCATGCTAAAGATTTATATATACAATGATTCAGTCGAGATAGAGACAAGAAGCGGAGAGGATCTCAACGCCCTATAGCATCCCAAATGAACTGGGATGGGGGAGAGAAATGCCTCTCGATATGTGATGGACCCACGTAAAGGAGGAAATCTTTTCCTTTGTTAGATCAGTATGCCAGGCACACAAAACTCAAAATTCACTTTTATATAGAATTACTTTATTATTTTTGGCTATTTCTATTTCTAGATTAAATGTGATAGTTAAGATAATGCAATTAAGACCAAAATTGATAGGTTATCTTATTAGACCACAAGAATTCCTAATATTAAGTTAGTTTTCAATTTTGAGAGTCACAACAATTTGTGTTTTTCTTTTTAGAGATAACATCTGTTTAATTATGTAGGGTTATGCAACAAGAACCAGAGGAGTCACCTATATCGTAATAAACTCTAATGATTCTAATTGGAGCCGATTGTGGACATTATTCAGGTCAAATACACTTTGCACTCTATGAGCCTAAGCCACTTATAAATTAACAAGAATATATATATATATATATATATATATATATATATATATATATATATATATATATATATATATATATATATATATATATATATATATATATATATATATGAACGGTCATTTTTTTACTCAATCGTAAATAATAAATTTGAGGGTTACATACACGTTATAACAACAATACCAGTAATACCTTTAATGTTATGTTTGGTACGCGGTGAATGAAGGGGAGGGGAAGGGAGGGGAAGGGAAGGGAAGTGAAGGGGGGAAGGGAAGGGGAGAGAATATAAAAATATATTTACATATAAAATATGTCATTTTTTAACAAGTCATGTTATTCTAAAAGGTTACATACAACACACATATTAGTACATAAAAAATCAAGATAAATTAAACTCACATGTGTCGTGATCAAAATAAAATTATTCGTATAATTATTTTGTTAATGAAGAAGATATATTTCTTATGTCTAGCATGATGTAAAACATTGTTGATGCATATAGGGACTACTATTTCTCTTTTTACAGTCATTGTGTACGTATACGTCCCTCAATATTTATAACGTTTCCACCATTTATTTAAGTTTTCCCCATAATTTGAAAATTCCCTCCACTTTCCTCCATAATTCCCTCCCTTTTTCAATTTTTTCTTATGTTATTATTTATGTTAAAAAAATTATATATCTCAAACTTTCTGTATTCCCTACCAATATTTTTTCTAGACATTCATTTAAAAAAAACAATTATGTGCTACATTTATTCTAGGTTCCTTTTATAATTTTTCCCTCTATTTTTTCCTTCCAACATTTCGTATTCTCTCCAAGTGAGGTGAGAAACTACATGCTCTTATTTCCCATTGGTTGTGAGCTATACAAGTATTTCTCGCCATATTATTTATATTTTCCCTCCACATTCCATAATTCCCTCCAAGCTTTATAATAAATTTCCCGCCAAGTCTTTCCCCTTCCCCTTGTCTCCATTTCGATTTGGTGGAGAAAAAAGCAGCTGAAAATACACTTGATTCTTTCCCCTCATTTTCCTTTCATTCCCCTCCATTCCCTTCACTTCCCCTTCATCATGTGCAACCAAACAGCCTAAGCCATTTCCCCTCCCTTCACCTCCCCTCCATTCACCGTGTACCATACAGGTCGTGAATGAAACTATTAAGAAGAAAAGGAACATGTTTAACGTGTATTCTAAGCATTTGGTTAAAAAAATACACTTCAATGGGGATGATAGTCTATCCCAGGGAGCACTTACACTCTAGCATTTGTCAAATAGTCATATATATATATATATATATATATATATATATATATATATATATATATATATATATATATATATATATATATATATATATAGAGAGAGAGAGAGAGAGAGAGAGAGAGTCAGGCTAGAATACACTCGAGTGTATCCGGAGCGGAATACACTCAAGTAGTTTTCCATGATGCAATGTTTTTTTTTAAATCTAATCCATTGATCTTCTTAAACATCTCGTGAACAACTCATATGTAAAATTTGAGCCTATTTGGATATGTATAGCTCATGTTATGAAGACCACAAAAATTATACATTTCAAATTAGTTTTGTGCGTCGATTTTGTTGCCCTTGGATGAGTGACTTGCACTCATCTAAATGGGCTCAAAATTTGTATGCAGCCTAGTTATAGTATGATAACGAAGATCAACGGTTTACATTTTGCAAAAAAATAGTCTTGATATGCAAACACACTTGAGTGTATTCGTGTGATCCGTACACTTGAGTGTAGTCTAGCCTGACTCTGTATATATATAGGCTGTTTTTTATTGCCCGCACGGATATTGTAGATCTGCTACCCGTCTCTTTGACGCGGTGGCATTTTTCGTAAATAATGACTGATTGTTGTACGCATCAGCCGTCGACCCCGCCACTGCGGCGTCCTTCTCGTTGAGCATCGCGATGGTCAGGTCCATCAACACCCTCTACGCGCGCCTTAACTGGCCGTCTCTGAGCAACGCAGCACCGGAAGAGCTGGTAGACCTCTGTTGAGTTCAATAATACCAGCGTACCTCTCGGATATGTCTCTGGAATCTGCAGTCCTGGCTCCGTCTATCTCCGACCTCCGCCTATCTCGGACTCGCTAATCTCTCAAATAAGAAGGGTTCTAAATCCCAACATGTCACTCACGGTCTTCCTCACAAATCCATCCTCCACACCGTTCCAATCTATGACTCTCTTTTCCCTGAAAGCTTACACCGCCCACCAATCCAGGACTTCCCCTACGGTAAAAGGACACCACAGCCACCGTGTTGGGCCTGACGATGACCTACATTTAAGGCATTGTTTGGAGGTCAATCTCATCACAACCACAAAGTGGAGCTTTAGTCCCGTCGGCCTGAAAAATCTAGAGGGATTTTGCCCTTTCCTCTGGGTGAGAGTTCACACCTGTCGGCGATGTCGCCGATACAACTAACATCGCTTGCAGAGATATGTATTAACATCCTAGATAGTAAAATCAACCGCATCATTTATCCCCAAAATTACCACCGCCTCCAGCAAGGACAGTCGATATTCTGGCCGCAAGTTGTGTGCCGCTAGAAGTCACCGGAAGAATCATCGGAGGCAGCACCCCCAAAATAGCATCGTCGGCGTAGCCGTACATGTCGTGGCCATCCAGATGAAGTGACTATACAAAATGTCTCATCCTAGATTTCTGCGTCTGTGGTCGTTATATTCATCTTCAAGCTCTCTTGTCGCGAAGGGGAGACAACACCAACAAATCACCGACAACCAACGTCTAAGAAGGCTCCAGAAATGTTTTTTCTTTACTGTCAGGATCATGATTTTCCGCCAAGTCTGGAGTATCCTACTCATCTAAAGAAGTCAGCAAGCCCATAGAGGGATGGTCAGAGTGTGATCGATCTTGAACCAGAATCAATCTACTAATGATGCTGGTTTGAGATGGTGTGTTGTTTGAGCTTCTCAGGTGGCATACGTTAGTGGCCTACATCAACAGTGACTGCTAGTACGTCGTCCGGCTTCCTCTTAGTTTATTGCTTGGATTGTACTTCAATCTAGAAGTTCAGCTAGTTGCAATGTTGCAGTCTTCTCTGTTCTATCCATCTCACTTTGTTCTACGAGTAAAATACATTAGAAGGGTGAATCTTTGACGCGTTTGAAATTTCTGAATGCAGTTTGTATGGACAGAAATAGTTATTGGAGTGAAAATCCATATACCAGTACTCATAGGCATTAGTATAGCATGAACTGTATGGAGGATGTATATGCTTCTTTATTCAAACATTTAACTATTCCAACATATTGCTACTTTATTCAATACAGATCAGTTGAACGTTTGTGATATTATGGGTCATGACAACAACGGTCAACTTTGTTTCTGCATAGTTTTTCAATGTCGTGCTTTGGATTTTTAGACCTCATGACAACAACATAACAAAAAGGATTTCATTATTAATGTCTGAAATACTAGTATGTGTCAGTTCTAATTACACTAGTTCTCATTAACATGTAAACCCTTCTGCAACATAATACAAAGTTTTTGTTCGGTGAATATTTTGGAGTAACTATATGATAGGCTAAAGTAACTGTCTTAAAGCTGGAGTAACTATATGATAGACTATTTTGTCCATTACTTCATGGACAATATCGAAGAATTGTAAGAATTGGTTATTTTGTCAAGTGTACAAAATAAAACACAACTTATTCAATATCTAACTCATATGTATCACATATATGAATGATTTAACACCAATTAAGGATGAAAAGACATGCCGACTTGGATCTAGTCACAACGTGATAACAACATAGTCATACAAGGCAATGAAAATAGACCAATGCACATCATGGCTCATTAGACATGGTGTTATAAGTAACCATTTGATGTAAAAAGAGACTGTGTAGTATGGAAAGTAGCTATGTGATTCCGAAAGTAACATCTGGACACAAAAAGTAACTATGTAATATGAAAAGTAAATACATGATACAAAAAGTAACTACTCGACTCTTAAAGTAACATCATGACATAAAAAGGAGTTCTCAAACTGCTAAATGTCTATGACTCATATGTATTGCCCACTAGAATTGATATAAATACACTCACTGTTCTTGAATTGTCCATCGACTAAACTTATTTTCTATAGTTACTCTAGCTTATCGTATAGTTACTCCAATGTTCTTGTAGTTACTCTAGGCATTGTCGAGTTACTCTACTTGTCATACCAGTTGCTCTTTTATCATACATTGTTACTTTGTATTCGAAATCCTTTATCTATGTTTCGTTGTAATGTACAAACATCCAGCGCTTTCACGGACCGCTCTAGGAACTCAGTGAGAAGGCTGACGGACAACAACGAGGCGGTCAGAGGGCACGCAGTCGGGCGGCTTTGCTAGAAATCGACAACGGAGGGAGCAGTGTGAGAGTGTGGGCGGCAGTTATAGCAAGGCTACTGGCAGTCCCGGAGGTCACGAGCTGTGGGAGGTAGGAGCCGCAGCTACTGGGGAGGCAGGAGGCTAGATGTGAAGAGGGGTGGGGGTGAGGTGGTGTTGGTACCGGTACAAGACCAGCAGAGGGTGGGAGGGGTGTGAGGTGTGACCCGGCCTCCTCGTCGTCTTCCTGGTCTTCCAAGCATTGGAGTGAAGAAGACGTCGGAGAGCACAGCGGCGACATCGCCTCGGTTTCCATGACCATCCACTGTACTTCCTTCGCCTTTCCCGCCCCTGGTCTAAATCCGGCTATCCTGTTCTAATGTGAGAGGAGGAAGATGGAGTCAGTATCCAGCGCCACGTCAATTGTCCATGTGGTCTATCAATGGAGAGGAGGAGGTTACTGTAGCAGTGCTAGTAGTAGGGGGCAACGGACGCACGAGCACCCATCGAGGAGGAGGGAGAGGGAGATGATGGGCTAGCTGAGTTTAAGTGGGAGTGATGGGAGTCTTGTCTGCCTTTTGACGGCCAGTGTGAGGGTGGGGGAGCTTTGCGTGGACCGAAGAGGCCAGTTGCGCCCGTCCGCTCCAAAGTAACACTTAGCCATCAAAAGTAAATACTTGGTACGAAAAATAACTATTTTACCCAAAAAGTAATACTTAGTCATGAAAAGTAACTATATGGTACATAAAGTAACTATTTGGTCTAAAAAGTAACTACTTGTCTTAGAAAGTAGCACAGCCATCAAAAGTAAATATGTGGTACGAAAAGTAATTATTTTACCTAAAAAGTAATACCTAGTTATGAAAAGTAACTATGTGGTACACAAAGTAACTATTTGGCCCAAAAAGTAGCACAAAGTCATCAAAAGTTCAGAACAGAATCCACATCCACATCAGTTGCGGCAGCCAAAGATGGTGCGTGGGAAGCATCCTGTGGTAGACGCCAATGAGAAGAGCCCCTTCGGGTCGCTAACCCCTTCTGAGTTCTACGCCACCCACAACATGGCATACTCTACCTCTGCCCAGATGTTACTTTCACTGTCTGACAGTTACTTTTGTATCTCTATATTACTTTTTATGTCAAATAATTATTTTTCATATCATATAGTTAATTTTTGTGTCCAGAGTGTCAGGTAGTTATCTTTGTATCATGATGTTACTTTTAATGTCAGATGTTTATTGTTCATACTATATAGTTACTTTTTGTGTCCTAATGTTACTTTCGGTATCAGATAGTTACTTTTTATGTCATGATGTGACTTTTAACGTCAGATAGTTGCTTTTTGTCCATATAGTTACTTTTTGTGTCTTGATGTTACTTTCCTTGTCGGATATTTACCTTTTATACAATGTAGTTATTTTTTGTGTCGAATAGTTATTTTTTGTACATTGTAGTTACTTTTTGTCCATACCCAAAATACTTTTTGTAAAATGTAATATTTTTATTACTTTTCATAATTGATTTGTAACAAAGTGTTATCTTTTATATCAAATAGTTACCTTATCTAGCTCGTGTTTGTATTGTTTCTTCGTTCTTCCATCATCATGAGGTATTCCACATGCGGAATGACATGGTTTTATAACTGAAGAGATCTGCTATTATGGTGTAGAGTGTGATGATAGTTGAATGCAAAGAAGACAATTGTAATCTGATATAATGAAAAGGAAAGATCGCTCATTTTATAGGGGCCTAAGATGTCCTTGCCTAGGAAATATGACTCAGATTTTATTATGGATAAATAAGAGTCAATGGACAACGATGTGAGAAACAGATCATTAGCTTCCCCTCTGACGTCGCTAGTGTTGTACCTGGTTCGAGCTCAGCTGGGCTCCTGCTGGTCTTCTTCTCCATCACGCCATCACGGTGAAGCTGCCTTAGGAAATCACTAGGAGCTAGAAGACATATCGAAGCATACCTTTCATAATGATTTGTCTAGCCTCTGCTATATTGGAGTATAATTTGTTATTAAACTATCACCAAGACTACGTTCGCAGCAAAACATTGTACAACACATAAGAAAAGGCGGTGGGATCCAATTGAGTTTGTGAATCTAGATATAGAAGATCATAACTCTCTTATGTCTGTACAAGATATATAAGACAAGGTGGTGGCATGGGATTGCATTGCTGCTCTGGCCATCAACTTGGCTCCGGCTGCTCTCTCATGTAAGCAATAGAAATGAATTTGTAGACGAGAGGAAAAAATGGAACTTTGAGGCACATTCATCTAATGATATTTTCTAGTGAAAGGTTTTGGTATTTGTGGACTCAATTATTCACGATGTCTTGAGTCTAAAAATTATTTTGCATTCAACCATTCGAAACTTGCAAGTATGGCTGGACATTTCTATGACGCAACTACCTATTGGTTGTATCTTAGACTTTGATGTTACTTTGCAAGTATGACTGGACATTTCTATATAGTTATTTTTTGTGTCATGGTGTTACTTTCAGTGTATGATAGTTACTTTTTGTGTCTCGATGTTACTTTTAATGTCATATAGTTACTTTTCTTGTCATATAGTTACTTTTTTGTGTTACTTTGCAAGTATGACCGAACATTTCTATATAGTTACTTTTTGTGTCCTGATGTTACTTTCAGTGTCCGATAGTTACTTTCTGCGTCTCGATGTTACTTTTAATGTCATATAGTTACTTTTCTTACCGTACAATTACTTTTTTGTCCTAATGTTACTTTCAGTGTCCAGATAGTTACTTTTTTATATCATGATGATATTTTAATGTCAAACGGTTAATTTGTATGTCGTATAGTTACTTTGTTTGTCCAATTATTACTTCCGGTCAGATAGTTACTGCTGAAGAGTGTGATGATAGTTGAATGCAAAGAAGACAATTGTAATCTGATATAATGAAAAGGAAAGATCGCTCATTTTATAGGGGCCTAAGATGTCGTTGCCTGGAAATATGACTCAGATTTTATTATGGATAAATAAGAGTCAATGGGCAACGATGTGAGAAATAGATCATCAGCTTCCTCCACCCACCACGGTGAAGCGGAGACAGGGAGCAGCTACTGCTACCAAACTTAGCTGGTAGGTCGTTGGGTTCAAACAGCAGCTTAGCGACGCATTGGGGGAGCAGCAAAGGATGAGCTTGACTGAGAAATGAGCAGGGAGGGGGACAAGTAGGGTCGAGCTAGCAAAAGCAGTCATCACCGTACTGGTCAGCTTTGGGGACTAGAGAACCCTGACGGATAGACTACTGGAGCCGGCCCGAGGAAGAAGAAAAAGGGGGGTACAGTTCGTTTTGGAGGTGGGAAAAGGATCCAGCAACCTAGGCAGACCCCAGTTTATAGAGCTGCTTGTTCCTCCAGACAAGGCTGCCCGCCAGGCGGAGTCACTGCATCCATCACGTGACGACGCCATTGAACAGAATATATGGGATTTAACGACCCAGCCACACCCTCCACCCACCAGGACAAGGCAAGGGAACAAGCACGAGGAACTTGAATGCGCGAACACAGTGGCCAACCACCACCACACCAGCCCTGCAGGATGGAAGGAGCGCGCGCGATCGGCTATAGACCACGCCGATGGGTTTCACTGAACGGATTTGGGGCCATGAAGATGGAGACGGAGACGGGATCTCTGATAGATGGGTGGAGGATTCGGGACCATGGAGACGGAGACGAGATGAGAATCTGGATATTTAATCTATTTACAATAAATGCCATCGTGCCTTTGAAAGACGGGTAGTATAACAAAGTTACCAGAGCGGGCATTAAAAACCATCCCATATATATATATATATATATACATATATATATGTGTGTGTGTGTGTATATGTTTCTACATATATATGTATGTGTATCTCTCTCTCTCTCTATATATATATAGATAGAGAGAGAGAGAGTCAGGCTAGAATACACTCGAGTGTACGGATCGCACGAATACACTCAAGTGCGTTTGCATATCAAGACTACTTTTTGTAAAATGTAAACCGTTGATCTTCACCGTCATACTATAACTAGGCTACATACAAATTTTGAGCCCTTTTGGATGAGTGTAAGTCACTCATCCAAGGGCAACAAAATCAACGCGCGAAACTAATTTGAAATGCATAATTTTTGCGTTCTTCATAACATGAGTTATACATATCCAAATGTGCTCAAATTTTGCGTATGAGTTGTGCACGAGATGTTTAAGAAGATCAATGGATTAGATTTTCAAAAAAAAATTGCATCATGAAAAACTACTTGAGTGTATTCTGCTCTGGATACACTCGAGTGTATTCTAGCCTGACTCTATATATATATATATATATGTATATATATATACATATATATACATATATATGTATATATATACATACACGCGCACACATCTATATATAGAGTTAGGCTAGAATACACTCGAGTGTATTCAGAGCAGAATACACTCAAGTAGTTTTGCATGATGTAATATCTTTTTCAAAAATCTAATCTGTTGATCTTCTTAAACATCTTTTGAATATCTCATATGCAAAATTTGAGCACATTTGGAGATTTATAGGTCATGTTATAAAGACCGTAAAAATTATGCATTTCAAATTAGTTTTGCACGTCAATTTTGTTGCCCTTGGATGAGTGACTTACACTCATCCAAATGGGATCAAAATTTGTATGTAGCCTAGTTATAGTATGACGGTGAAGATCAATGGTTTACATTTTGCAAAAAATAGTCTTGATATGCAAACACACTTGAGTATATTCGTGCGATCTGTACACTCGAGTGTATTCTAACCTCTCTCTCTCTCTCTCTCTATATATATATATATATATATATATATATATATATATGTGTGTGTGTGTGTGTGTGTGTACTTATGTATATGTGTGTATACATGCATACATACATACATACATACATATATATGTATGTATATTGTTGGAAAGAGAAAAGAGATTCGGCCCATGTCCTAGTTGGATTTGGATTTTAGTAGGAGTTGTCTTGTGCTACAAATCCTAATAGGAGTTAAATCTAAAAGGGAAAGAAGAGGGATCCCTATGTGCAACATGGAGTTGACTCAGAGTTGGACAAAGATTTCTTATTGCAACCACATACCATGGAGGCCTATAAATAGAGACCCTGGGGGAGGCCATTGAGACATCCGCACATCTCATCGATTGAGATGTGATCCCTCCAGTTTTTTGTTGATTACTTTTGTGGTAGAGATCCAAAAACCAAGTACAACTGGAGGAGCTCTCTTGGTTGAAAAGAGAGGGCAATAGGAATGACTAGTAAGTATATGAAGGAACATGTAAGACTATATTATACTAAACAATTAATTTCTCTTACCACATTAATTAACAACTAAGCAGTATAAGAAACAAGGCAAGGGTAACAACCAATGTGAGTCATCTTTATCCCTAAATAGTTACACTAAACAGTTGAATTTACGTCTTTTATTAATCCCTAAGGAGTTGAGGTAATACCACTCGACTCCATCTAACCACTGCTAAGTAAAAATAAGTGACATATAAGATCTAGGAGAGTTGGATTCCTAAGATCCCAACTACCCTTGGTCAATACAAGTCACACGCAGCGGCATGTATAGTCCAATCGAAAACATCCTAATCCGTCCTTGGTATATAGGTAATGGCACTAGTAACCACGGTATACAAAACCCTATCCTCTGAGGTACAACCGTAGTTATCCTCTATCTCATTACAAATACATGAGCTACGACCGCAGTCGTTCTCCTATGGAGAAATGACTGCAACCATCCTCCACAATTGGGATTAGGATGACAAGGACACACAATCGCATGCACCTTGCATACTCAACAGTATGCACTTTGAGTTTCCCTTAGGAATACTCATTTCACCATCCAGCAAGTCCTGACATTGGAATGGATCTATGGCACAGGGTACTACATGATTAGGGTTTCACTTGATTGGTTAATGCTAATTGGGTGAGTTAAGACTACATCAATCAAGTTACATACAAACCCTAAAAGAGTTCTACAAAAATATGGGTAGATTGCAACCTCAAAAGATATAAAATGTATGAGGTATAAAATTTAACACATCATCACATGGTACTATCCCATTGCCATACATGAGATCATACTCATCATCATACCATTACAAGATCACATCATTATCATGTCATGGAGAGGATAACACTAAGGGCTCAACCATGCCCAAAGACAATCAAGACCATTCACATTATTCCCTGAAAGAACATGACTATCTTTCCATGCCTCATCAAGGCTCATCATACATCACCATACATGCGAAACATAAGTTTCATACTACATTACATTTAAGATATATGATGTTCATATGATAGTAAATTAGGGTTACAACAACATAGAGAGAAAGTACTCCATCATTATGCTAATCACTTAAGAAAACTAAGCATGATCGTCATTTATTTGCATTACGGTTAGGTTCAACTAAGATGAGTTGAATTAGGGTTACACAATAGCCCTAAAAGGTAAACCCTAATTTTTATCATCTCCGTCAATCATGAAAGCAATCAGGTTAAACATCACCATGGACCATAGATCCAAGAAATATCATCGACTACAAGGATAGGAAAACATAATGATCACATGGGCTAGAGATACCTTAGCGACCGCTAGGGTTAGGTGCCTTAGCGACCACTAGGTCAGAGAACATAACGACTAACATGGATTAGAACTTCATCAACTACTAGGGTCAGAGAACATAGCAACCAAAATGGATCAGAATTTCATCGACCACTAAAGGTCAGCGATGTCATCAACCACTAAGAATCAAGGAGGTTGGCGACCACCAAAGTCAGAAATGTTAGTGACCACTAGGGTTAGGGTTCCTTCAACAACCGCTAGGGTTCCAACTTCAACGACAAGGGTTCAAAAACATGGTGACTAATGGAGATACAAATCTTGGCGACCATATGCATTCAAAACTTGGTGACCAATTATGAAGATCAAACCTTATCAACCACATGGAGATCATACTTAGTGACCATTATGGATTCAAAATCTTGGCAACCATCAATGTTATAAACATTCTTAGAGGCCAACTAGGGGAATCAAAACATTGGCGACCACATAGCATCAAGCTCATCGACTACATCAGGAAAATCTTGGCGACCACGAAGAGACCAAAATCTCATCAACCACTAATAGTGAAAAATAGAAATAGTTACCACCAAGAATCTGGAATGTCATCAAGTTGCATCACTAGAAATAAAATCAACTCAAAACCCTAATTTAGAAACCATCACGTAAAAGAGCAAAACCATTGTTTCCACAAGCATGCAAGAACAAAAAAAATCATTATCAAGAAAGGCTCATGCACAAGGGTTTAGGGTTAATCCAAGTAGATACATTATTCAAGAATCACCATATAAATACAAAGCCTAGGTAAAAGATACTATCTTTCTACTTGGAACCACATTTTAGGGAAAGATTATGTGCATGCAAAATGAGAGTAGGCAATAATCATGGAGAAAGTTATATAACTCGCCTCAAAGAAGATGGAGAAAATCCAAACAGCAAGGTATCTTGGAGGAAAGGGGAAAGAAAACCTATCTTGGGAACTCCTCTCATCCAAGCTAGCTTCTCCTTGAATAAAAAGCAAACCCTAGATTGAAAAAGGCAAGAAAGATGATTTTTTCGACCACTAGCTCAAGCTCCACCATGGAACACCATGGATTTGGTCAAGAAGAAGATAGGGGATGATAGAATAGCAAGGAAAATGAAGAGAAAGAGGAAAATATCACTTACCAAGACCAATAAGAAAATCAAGGTAGCACCAAATGACCTCAAGAAGGGTATATCCAAACCATAGGTACACATGCAAGAAGGATTGGCCTCCTTCTTCAGCCTTGAGCTCCTCCTTCACCACCAAGAAAGAGGGAACAAGATCTAAAAGCAAGAAGAGAGAAAGAGGGTTCAAAGGATTTGGTTGCATGAGAGGAGTGAGGTACATATAGGGTTCAAGGAGAGAGAGAGAGGAAAGGAGAGGTGTCTAGCCATGCATGCCATGTATCCAAGGTCTCGCCCATGCAAGCACCTCACACATGTAACTAGGTTGACCATATAGATCAGCACCTGATGACCACAACAAGAAATCACATCGAGCACTTATGGTTGTTGGTGACCAAGGGGGTCAGAAAACCAAATGATTGTCAATCCTAGGTGATGTTGGCGACCAAGATGAATTCAAATCTCTTGACCACCAACCCTAGGTGGCTCTAGAGATCTTGGAGAATACCAACATTTGAGGGCACATAAAAACCTTGGATACCACAACCACTAAAGATATCATCCTTGGAGACCGCCAACACAAGGTGGTCCAACACTCAAAGTCAACCATGTGTTAGGGCATCCATGAGAGCAAACCCTAATATTGACACAAGGTGTCACCACTCAAACCAAGGTGTAACAAGGCACCCCAAAGCACAATACATCAAACATGATGTAAAAAATGTGAGGCACAACAAGCATGTGACAAATTTCAAGAAAAACCCTAGATATGGGTAAATTACATAAAAGCCCAAAACAAGCATATAAATGCATAACTTGCTCAAACAATGTCCAAGCTAGACCAAACTTGAAACTTAGCATTGTCACATTATATCAAATCATATATTAGGGTTATATTAAGGTTTTAAGCATCCAATTAAGGTAATAAAGCATGTTTAACCAAAAATCAAGCTCAGGGGTCTTACAACTATAAACCCCTAACAGGGATTTCACCCATGAAATCCAAGGCGTGCAAATATGGTTACCTCCTATGAACCTTATCCATAAATATCCACATGGTTACTTACATCCCATGGTGATTTCACAACACTCTCATAGAAATCATGTTCTTCTCCCTCAACTCATGTGTGTGTCACATTGGGCCAACATAGAAACCCTCACATAAGAAAACATCCCCATCCAACTCCATCTTCATTATATGTGTATCTTGGCATGTACTAGGGTGAAACTTACTCAATCATGGAACATATAGACTATTGCGCAACTTGTATAACTCTAGTAGTAACTTCCAACTTGGAACCCTAGTTGTTTGTCCTGAACTCCCATCTATTGTTGAATCACCATGTCCTTTATTGTAGTTTGTTGTATCAACACCTCACTCAGAAGCCATACTTACTTGCTTTACCAATCATGGAATGTCATATATCTCTTACCATATGTTACTTTATAAGGTGTGATGTCTATGCTCCTCTGGTGGTTGTTGTAGTAAGTAACTCAATCAATCAGGTGTATCCCCTAACTGTCAAGAACTATAGGGTATATGTTCTTATAAGATCCTCCAATCGTATGAATGGTTGACTGACCATTTGTATAGCATGTAAGGATGTATTGAACTTTCATTGTATCCTTATTTCTACAGGCTTCTGATGTTTCTTATTGATTGGCTAACAACTGTGCAATTGATCATATTTGTGTCATACCTTGTTCCATACTTGCCTACCATTGCATGTTCTTCACCTTATGATGCATTTGTGTATTTACTGGATACATCATGTGTGTCAAAGATGAGCCTCCTCATGTACTACCTCACTCAAACCATCAACATCTGGAACCACTGTCTGGTTGTAGAATCATACACTATCTTGTCACCTGACCTATGGAAGCTATTATGCTCCCCATTGTGCTACTTTGATCCGATGTCCTGTATCATGGTATCATTTACCTATACTTCTATGTCCTACTATAGTAGCATTGGTTTGACATGTAGTTGTATCCATGATCCCACCAACTGAGATACTTCCAATTGTACATCCTTCTGCTGAAATGGTATTGGTATGTCCCATTTTATGATATGTTGAAGAGCATAATTATGCCTTGTCTGCAAATGTTGATGAACATGACTTCTTGGTTGACCATATGTCATATCATCACGTATCCCAAACTATTCCTTATAGCACTAGAGAAGGTGATGTGTCCTTCCCTTTGTTCTAACAATACTCGCACTGGAACATTTATCAATTTCTCCTTCAGCATCTAGAAAGAGTGTTGATACCAACACTAAAATATGTCATCCCCTATAAGAAGGAACATTTTTCCTAGTAAACCTTGTTAGGGGTAAATCAACTGCGCTGACACTCTGAATGGGCTTCCTATAGTGTCCTTCTAGGCTTAAGAAGCTTTGGATCTCAGTCGGTGTCTGAGGTTGCTCCCATTCCAGCACTATCTTCGCCTTATTTGGATTTACACAATATCCTTAGAAAATATATCATAACCCCGAGAAGACACTTTAGTCAATCCCGAACTCACTCTTGCTGAATGTGACACATAGTTACCGCTGCTTGAACACTCCTAGGGCTTGAGAAGATGTTTTCTATGTTGTTGACCATCTCTAAAGTACATTGAGATGCTATCCATAAAACCTATCACAACTCATAAGGACACAACCTGAGCACTCCGTTCATCAAGTGCATAAATGTTGTTGTAGCATTGGTTAGTCTAATCGGCACAACTATGAACTCACAGTGATCATGTTGCTTATGTCATCCACCCTTATTCTTATATATTGATATCCTGATCTCAGGTTTACCTGAACAATGTAGCACATGTCGACTTGTCCACAAACCATCTAGTGTTGGCAGTGATCGTGTCTAGTTGCCGGTAGCCGATATACATCCTCACGAAACCACTCCTCTTCTTACCAAACACCACTAGGAGGATTTCAACATCAAACTCTCTCCTTCTAAGGGAAGATAAACACCATAAGGTTCATATGGTAAACATCTTCAAACTCACATAATGTTGACACACACTGGATATTAGGACTCATCACCTTGGTATCCACTACATGAGCCAAGAAGAACTCACACCCTAGTTTCATCAGCTTCTTTGCCATCGTAACCAACTCAAATTGTATAGGAGAAGTCTTACAATCTCTTGGAAGGATCAAAAATCATGTTCGCCACAAGACATCATGATCTTAGAACTATAGTCCAAAGAGACCACGTGCTATAGCAAGATATCCACCTTCTAGGATTATAGTGAATCCACGCGTATCAAGTGGCATAAGATCCATTTGAAAGTTGTACCCCCAAAAAAGGAAGAACACAAAGGGAAGCACACTCCCCACAACATAGCCGCATTGTCCAGGGGTTACTAGCAAGGGGTTACTGGTCCTATCTTAATCATGCAAGTTACAACTTTTATATATCATTTTACCTTTTTCACTTGGGTTCCTTGCCATCGGCATAGGAATTATCTAGATTAGTGTGTCTCGTTGCTCTTTTCTTGTTAACGGTTTACCATTCTTGTGTATGTCCTCTTATGTTATCATGGGTTTTTGATCACTTATCGAGGGGTAGTTCATTATATTTCACATTTTCTTCATTTTACAGGGATCATCTCCCTTTAATCTCTTCGATGTGTCATGTTAATTTTACATTAACACCTTCTTACTCATGAAAATCGGTATGAGTTTATCTCATGTTTCACTTTATTCATCTGTTATTGTTCTTATTCATCTTCTCGTATGACACTTATCTCACGAGTTCTCTTCTCTTTACGTAAATTTTACACCTTGAATCATATTATTAGCACAGATTTATCTCTCTTTTATTTCATTAACTTCTAGAATTACAACTTTAAGAACTCCGCTTTGTCTTATTTGTATCTAGATTTAGGTTTCATGGTGTCGTGTCTTTCTCTTTAGAGTAAGATTAAGATATTTTCACCATGATTTTCTTATTCATTGTGTTCTTTAGATTGTTTCAAATCGATTACTTGAACAGAGTAATCTAAAAGATAACAATCTAAGAATTCTACACTTATTTTTTCTATAATAATTGAATACATGGCCAGGGCATCCAAGTACTGAGATTAGGAAATACGCATCATGTTCACATGTCATGTTCCTCACTTAGTCATCATCCTAGTCCTAAGTCCTAATGTCCCTGTAGACTCAACCAACCTAAAGCTCTGATACCAAATTGAGAGAAACCATCATGCTAAATGAGATTACTCAAAATTCGAAACACGGTTGATCACTAATTAACCATATAACAAAAAAGGGGATAACTAAAACTAATTAAACATTCCAAACTTATCCAAGATCATTTACATAAAATCTCAAAATCTTCTTTGTATTAATATTATGGTAAGTATCTCTTACAACTACTCAGTGGCCTCAACCACAACATATACATACAGAAGAACATGATCCACATATACCGCATATACAACCATCAAAATGCTACCAAAATCTCAAGTTGATTGAAACAGCATATAAAAACTTTTCTCGCCAGGACCTAAGGGTACAAGGATGACTCTAGGACACATTAAACATCTAAACAACCTTCTGTAAGGTCCATCTCCACGCTCCTCCTCGATGCCACAATTTTTCTATCGCTGCTATCGATCACCTAAAAAGATGTGGTGACCCATGACGTGAGACTCATGTCCCAGAGAGAGATATAACTCTCAACGACGGTTATTGATTACAACAGGTAACCTTATTACTAAATAGATTAAGCAAGTTAAACTAATTAAGCAGGTTAAGAAGATTGAGCATGTTAAACACACTTAAGCCAGTTAAACAGATAGGTATAGCAATAGGTGTGACTAGTAAGTATATGAAGGAACATGTAAGACTATCTTTTACTAAACAGTTAGTTTCCTTAACTGCATTAAATAACAACTAAGCAATATAAGAAATAAGGTAAGGGTAACAACCAATGTGAGTCATGTTTATCCCCAAACAAATATACTACGTGGCTGAATTACATCTTTTATTCATCCCTGAGGAGTTGAGGTATACCACTCAACTCCAATTGACCAATGCTAAATTGAAATCAGTGCCATACAAGATCTAGGAGAGCCTGACTCCTAAGACCTCAACCGCCCTCGATCAGTATGAGTCAGCTGCAGTGACATATATATTCCAACTACAAAACATCCTAGTCCGCCCATGGTATATAGGTCACAACACTAGTAACCAGGGTATACAAAACCCTATCATCTGAGGCAAAACCACACTTGTCCTCTATCTCTTCATATATACAAATACCTGAGGTACGACCGCATCCATTATCCTACCGAGAATGACTGCAACCATCCTCCATAACCTTGGGATCAGGATGACAAGGACACACATTCTCATGCACCCTGAATACTCAATAGTATGAGCTCTGAGTTTCCCGTAGGAATACTCATTTCACCATCCAGCAAGTCCTGACACTAGAATGGATCTATGGCACATGTCATTACACATGATAGGGTTTCACTTGATTAGTTAATTCCAATTGGGTGAGTTAAGAATGCATCAATCAAGTTACATACAAACCCTAAAAGAGTTCTAGAAAATCATGGGTAGATTGCAACCTCAGAAGATATAAAATGAATGAGGTATAATGTTTATCACATCATCACATGGTACTATTTCATTGTCATACATAAGATCATACTCAGCATCATATAATCACATGATCAAATCCTAGTCACATCATGAAGAGGATAACACCTCACTAAGGGCTCAACCATGCCCAAAGGCCATAAAGATCATTCATATTATTCCCTATAAGAACATCATTATGTTTCCATGCCTCATCAGGGCTCATCATACCATCACCATACATGTGACACATAAGTTTAAAAAAGCATTACATTTAAGAGCTATGATGTTCATATGACAATAAATTAGGCTTACAACAACATAGAGAGAGAAAGTACTCCATCATCATACTAATCACTTAAGATAACTAAGCATGATCATCACTTATTTGCATTAGGGTTAGGTTCAACTAAGATGAGTTGAATTAGGTTTACAAAGTAGCCCTCAAAGGTAAACCCTAATTTTTATCAACCCCATCAGTCATGAAAGCAATCAAGACAAACATCACCATTGACCATAAAGCCAGGAAATCTCATCGACCATAAGGATAGGAAAACATAGAGACCACATAGGTTAGAGATGCCTTAGCGACTGCTAGGGTTAGGTGCCTTGGAGATCACTAGGTCAGAGAACATAGCGACCAACATGGATCAGAACTTCATCGACCACTAGGGTCAGAGAACATAACCAACACGGATCAGAACTTCCTCGACCACTAAAGGTCAAAGATTTCATCGAATGCTAAGAGTGAAGGAGGTTGGCACCATCAAAGGTCAAAAATGTTGACTATTGATAGGGTTAGGGTTCCTTGAACAACCGCTAGGGTTTTAACTTCAACGACCACTAAGGGTCCAAAAACTTGGCGACCAATGGAGATACAAATCTTGGTGACCATATGCATTCAAAACATGGCTACCAAATATGGAGACCACATGGAGATCAGACTTAGTGATCATTATGGATTCAACATCTTGGCGACCACTAATTGTGTAAAAATTCTTATCACCAACTAGGGAAATCAAAACATTGGCGACCACATAGCATCAAGCTCATAGACCACATAAGGAAAATCTTGGCGACCACAAAGAGACCAAAATATCATCTACCACTAATAGTCTGAAACATATTAGTTACCACCAAGAATGTGAAAACTAATTTGTTGCATCACTACAAAGAAAATCAGCTCAAAACCCTAATTTAGCAACCATCATTTAAAAGAGCAAAACCATCATTTCCACAAGCATGCAAGCACCAAAAATTTCCATTATCAAGCAAGGTTCATGCACAAGGGTTTAGGGTTCATCCAAGTAGATACACTATTCAAGAATCACCATATATACACAAACCCTAGGTAAAAGATACTATCTTTCTACTTGGAACCACATTTTAGGGAAAGATTATGTGCATGCAAGATGAGATTAAGCAATAATCATGGAGAAAGTTACATAACTCGCCTGAAAGAAGATGGAGCAACTCCAAACAGCAAGGTAGCTCGAAGGAAAGGGGAAAGAAACCCTATCTTGGGCACTCCTCTCGGCTAAGCTAGCTTCTCCTCCAATAAGGAAGCAATCCCTTGCTTGAAAAGGTGAGAAAGAAGATGTTTTCAGTCACTAGCTCAAGCTCCACCAAGGAAGACCATGGTTTCGACCAAGAGGAAGAGAGGGGATGATAGAACGGCAAGGAAAATGAAAAGAAAGAGGAAGATCTCACTTACCAAGACCAAGAAGTAAAGCAAGGTAGCACCAAACAACCTCCAGAAGGGTAGATCCAAACCCTAGGTACACGTGCAAGCAGATCGCCCTCCTTCAACCTTGAGCTCCTCCTTCACCACCAAGCAAGAGGGAACGAGCTCCAAAAGCAAGAAGATAGAAAGAGTTCAAAGTGTTTGGTTGCATGAGAGGAGGGAGGAACATATAAGGTTCAAGGAGAGAGAGAGAAAAGGAGAGGTGTCTAGCCATGCATGCCATGTGTTCAAGGTCTCGCCCATGCAAGAATCTCATACATGCAACTAGGTTCACCATATAGATCAGCGCTGACGACCACAACAAGAAAGCTCGTCGACCACTTAAGGTTGTTGGCTCCAAGGGGGTCAAAAAACCAAACAATCGCCAATCCTAGGTGATGTTGGCGACTAAGATGAGTTCAAATCTCATCGATCGCCAACCCTAGGTGGCTCTAGAGATCTTGGCGACCACCAACACTGGAGGGCACATAAAAACCTTGGTGACCACCAACACTAAAGATCCCATCCTTGGAGACCGCCAACACAAGGTGGTTCAACACTCAAAGTCAACCATGTGTTAGGTCGTCCATGAGAGCAAACCCTAATCTCGACACAACGTGTCACCATTCAAACCAAGGTGTAACAAGGCGCCTCAGAGCACAACTACATTAGACATGATGTGAAAACATGTAAGGCACAACAAGCATGTGACAAATTGCAAGAAAAATCATAGATATAGGTAAATTGCATAAAAGCCCAAAACAAGCATATAAATGCATAACTTGCTCAAACAATGTTCAAAGTGGACCAAACGTGAGACTTAGCTATTTTATATGATATTAAAGTACATATTAGGGTTATATTAAGATTTTAAACATCCAATTAAAGAAAGCAAGTATTTTCAACCAAAAAACAAGGTCAAGGGTCTTACGGTGTTTCCATAGCGGCAACAGTCCGACTCAGTGAATGGTCGCAGTGGAATCAAGCAGTCCCCAGCAACGACAGCGGTGTCGTGAGGAGATTCAGATCAGATATAAATCACAATCATATTTATGCAGACCATCATATTTAATTGAAAATAGTTAGCATCTTGTATAACAACTTACTATCAATTAGAAAAACATCTTCTCTCATTACAAGGTAAACAAAAGTCATATTTAGATAATTTATGAAAAACATGTAATATAATGGGTATACTTATGGGTGTACGCATATCATGTAGTAACGTCGCATACGTTTTATGTATAAAAAAATGTACATGTAACTCCAATTAGATACACAATTCTTTATTGTGTATATGTGTAAATGGGCTATAATGGTTTCCTTTCTATTCGTCTCCTCGGCCTTGGAGGTGCTACCCCCGCAAGTAGCGGTTGGATTGTACGGGAAACCCAATGCAATTACTGAGTTGAAAATGGACTTCACCCAATAACGCCGTCTATCACCAAATGGTAAGTGGAGAAAGTCGAAACCAAACTTAATTTGAGAAACACAGGCATCCGGGTTATTAATTGTTTGTGACGAACAAGAGACAAATGGTCAACCTTAAGAAAAAAGACAAATAGACCATAAAGTGTGTGTTTGGTGTACAATTTTACATTGTGAATTCACTAAACTACACCCCACTACACCCAACCAAACTATTCCTTATCTGCAGCACATAGAGGTCACAAGCACACAGACTTCAATCATGAGTCCCGTATTCGACTTCAGTGGCTTCAATTTATTTTAGCTTCGCTCATGTCAACATGAATGGACGTGAGTCTTATGCACTGTTACTAAGCATTACCATACAGTATTCAGTTACGGGTGATCTAGCTAATTATCCTCTTTTGTGTATTACGTAAGCATTACCATACAGTATTCAGTTACGGGTGATCTAGCTAATTATCCTCTTTTGTGTATTACGCACAACTCTCTTATACTATGTTACTACACAGCAGTGTTTAAGAAAAAAGCCTCACGGGCCACCCATACTGTAAGGTCCATAGGCCTCGTATATAGAAAATCATTCCCAAATCTGGGACCCATGCTGGTTATGCAGCCGGATAACCGCATATAAGGCTGATTAGTTGGTGATCTTTGCATAGACATTTGTTATTTCAACCTAAATTTTAATGATTTTTTTGTTAATAACATATCTTGATGTTGGGTTTTGTAGATAGAGTTATGTGCTTACTTAGTGTTTATTGTTTTAGACCTTTAGGACATGTGGGCATCTATTTGTATGTTTATAAACTTTTATTGTTATGTACGTGTATTAAACCATTTCAAGTGTATGTTATTGAAATTTGTTCTTAAATGATTCTAAAATGCATTATAAATGGTACTTTATTTTTCATTGAAACTTTATATTTGAATCTACCTCAAATTTTAAGGTTCAAATACGTAATTGTACAAATTAAATATGCAATTGTGTGATTAATTTATATAGAATAATTAAATTCTGAAAGAAACTATATACTCCTACATACCACATTATGTATAAGGTGGCCTCTCACGCATGATGCATACGGCTTTTTAAAACATTGGTATATGAGACATTTGATTGTTATCAACTTCTTAACATATATTGAGAATGAAATAATTACATTAAAAACATACATACAAATATCGGCAAACTTATTTGTGCAGAAGTGTTAAACGTCACCCAATGAAAAATGTAGAAGCAACCTAAAGCATAACCAATGATAGCATTTAAATTGAAGATGTTATTTGCGGAATAATTTTTTTTAAAGGAAACAAGTCGGGCATTGATGTTCAATTTACACTAACATCGCTGCCAACCTATGAGGAAACCAAACGCAACCACAACCAGATTCAAATGCATTCAAAATAAACCAAACGTAATGCACTCTAATGCAACATTACATAGACGGTGTCCATAATCCTTTGTTTACACGTGCGACGGTCTCCTTAGTACTCACGGCTGTCTTTCAGTGAATCTTTTTTTTACAAGATAAACATGATTATTTTTGCATTATAGCCTGCATGATTTGTAAGATACCTTACTATACAGGACGAAGGCATCACATGATCCAAGAAAACAAATAGGCACTGAACAAGGATGAGAGTCATTCGGATCCGTGGTTCATGATTCAAGGATTGCTAATAGACATTTTGGTGTAAAAGCCCTCTGAGATATAAAACTACACCTGACTATCGACACTAACACTAAAGGATGAATATCTTCACCTCGTCAGCAACCATTTCAGGATTAAGAGATAGGATTGAGGAGAAAAGCAGCACTTTGTTTGATCAACTTTATCGAAATCTATCTTGAAATCCTCTACCATTTTAATCTCTTCTTCATTGCTAGGTCTGACAGTTCTTACAATCTTCTCTATCTGCAATATTCAACATCCCAGCCATTACATGCAGATAACCAATTAAATTGAACATGATCAAAGTGAAAACTTTATTCATATGAGACTGATGTAATATATCTCACCTGACTGACAATGAGAATAATAGATGCTGAATATTCTCACGCAGCACCTATTTCAGGATTCAGGAGAAAAGCATCACTTTGTTGGATCAAATATATCGAAACCTATCTTGAAATCCTCTACCATTTTGATCTCCTCTTCTTTGCTCACTCGACAATTCCTCCAATCTGCTCTGTCTGCAATATTCAACATCCCAGCCATTACCTGCAAGTTACCAATAAGATTTCACGTGATCAAAATGAAAACTTCATGCATATGAGACTGAGATAATAAAATTCATTTAAACAACAGATGAAACATCAACAAACACACATAATGGCACAAAACTGAATTCTCAGGAAGCAAAATGGACTCAGAATAATAGGTAACAAGTGTCTAGCACATTACTGAATGTCATAGCTTACAAAGCCTTGCCCATCAACTACCCGATTAAAAGTCCTAGTGCAACTTATCTTATACAAGTGGTAAAGGATAACTGGGTGGATGGCAAGAGGTGTGTTAGAAAATAGTTTTCTTATTTATGTATCTCTTTACTATTTCCTTTTCCTGTTGGGTCTATTATGTAAATAGCCTTTGTCTATATAATAAAGGAGAGCACACCCTAACCGGGTATCGCTTTGACCCAAATCCTTTCACATGGTATCAGAGCATATCCGGCTGTTGTAACCCTAGCTGCCGCCTCTTCTTCCCCTCCGCCCGTTCTCCTTCTCTTCGTCATCGGCGCAACAGGACAACCGTCGGAGGTTCTCCTCACTAGGCAGCTTGTCCTCCTCCGATTCGTCAAGACACGATAGCTGCTTGAAGGAGAGGAGAACCCCTCGGTCTATTCCAAAGAGAGGAGCACCTTCCTTCTCATCCTCTTTCATCTCCACGTAGTCCCTATACGTGGATGAGTGCCCACATCCCTCAGGGCTGCTGATGTGTCAATTTTGCATCATCAAGTGACCCGTGACGGCGCTAATTCCCGTCACCTTTTCCCCGACGCGTCTTTCCGGGGATATTCTCTCTCCAACGCATCTTCCCAGAGTCTATTCTCACCGTTTGACGAAGCCAATTTTTGTCGACGTATATGTCTGCCGCCGTTGCACACGGTGTGTATCCCAGGCGACACGACGTGTTGTCGCTGAATACTTCTGTTCTAACGACACTGTTCGCAGCATTCTTGACATGGCGTGTTCTCACTGGTGAAAGTTACGCCTCCGAAATTGGACGCAGTGTCCCTTAGCAACACGACGTGTGAGAATTTTGGAAGGAGTCTCTGAAAACTCACACGGCTTGTGAAAAATCAGACGCGGTGTGTTGAGCACTGGGAGTATTTTTTTGTCAACTCACACAACGTGCAGAAAAACAAACACGTCGTACACTACCCAGACACGGCGTGTTATTCACTTTGTCTGCTATTGTCTTCTTGATTCCTCAATATGGGAGATGTCAAGCCTACTTCCACTAGTAGTCGTCTACAACGACCAATCTCATATCACTTTTGAGAAGCTTAACTCACTGAACTATCTCCTTTGGAAGAATGCTATATACATTGTACTTGAATCTCGTGAGAAGGTGGACATCATTGAGTCAGAGCCTCCTGATGAAGGTAGCAAGGACTACCCTACTTGGCGAAAAAACAATGGGTTGGTGAAGTCATGGCTATGGAATAGCATGGAGCCTCAGATTGCGTCTAGATTCATGTTATATTCTACAGCCAAACAAATCTGAGAAGTTGCAAAGAAACATTTTTCTCATGAGAAGAATGTTCTTCGTCTTTATACTGTTTATGATCGTCACTTTGCAGAGACACAAAATAATCACTCTTGAGGATTATTTTGGTACTATTCAGTCTATTTCTCAAGAACTCAGCTTTTACCAGCCAGTAAAGACTGATGATCAGATGAAGGACCGAGATGATCTAGTGACAGCAAGGTTTCTATCCGGCGGGAAGGAGTCGTCTCTGTGCGACGACGTGCTAGCGTCGCGATGCACTCCTTTCTCTCCTGAGGACGGTGACGGCTACGGTTTATGTACGTGAGCGTAAACTGAAAAGCATCTCTAATATCTTATATAGATATCGGTCGTCAAGCTCCTTTAAATAGGAGACGAAGGGAAGTAAGGTTTCCTAAACCCGTCAGTAAATAAAAACATTGTGTTAATTAAAACGCTCGTGGATTAATTAGAATATTCTGAAATTAATTAATTAACCAAATAATCGCATTAATTGATTAATTAATATCCGACTCCATGCAATAGCTTGGGATGGCTCTATGGGCATATATCCGACTCCATGCAATAGCTTGGGATGGCTCTATGGGCACATATACCAACAGCTAGGCCTAAGAGGGAAGCAATTACAAATACATCTAAGGTAGTTGACAAGGGAAAAGGTGATATGCCACCTATTCTCATAAGAGAAAAGCCTCCAAGTCCCCTAAAACCAAACGGTTACATGCAAAGACATCAAGGAAAAGAAAGAGCATTGTATTGAAAAAGAAAAAAGTTCATACAATTGATGATCGTATTGAACATCCACTAAAGGAAGCTGATGACTTTGACGATTAGGAGGATATATAGTGATAAATGAAAAGAGGTTGAAACATAGGATGATGATAATGATGTGACAGATCTCAGTGATGACGAGTGATGAATATGATGTGTCATGAGCACAGTCACAAATTCAATATTCAAGATTCGTTCAGCCGAGTTGAAAAGGTTGAAATTTGGGAATTATGTGCAATTTTTGAGTGAAAAGTTGCCAATATACAACAAAAGTACGATCAACGATTCAGGAAAAGGTCGGGAAAAATTGGAGAATATATACACACACACATACATATACTTGTATTGCGTACACATATATATGCATATAATAAACAAATACGTATACATATATGTATATACAGTCATATACACGCATGTATATACACTTTGGGGTAAATAGGGGAAAAAGTTTCAAAAGGAAAAAACTGTAAAACACGAATAATTCACAAATAAAATGGGAATAAAATGGAATGTTCGGGAATAGGAAGTTATTCAATCGTCACATTCGGCTAATGAAAAATCAGTGTTTGAAATGCGACTTTCCAAAATGGCATTAGTATCAGATACCTCGTTGCTTGGGCATATCGAGGTATTTTTTTGTCTTACTAGGGCGAGGCGTAAGCCTCAGATTGTATAGAGACACATATAAAAATAATATATATATATATATATGTAGGCATGTATGTGTGTATTTATATACATACACACCTCACTCCTTTGGCGTATCGAGGCATTTTCTTCTTAAAGAGGTGAGGTGTAAGCCTCAAATTTTACCGAGGCGCATATATAAAAATAAAATATGTCTAAGATCAAGAGAGAAAGACCCCCCTCCCACAACCATTGCGGAGGTCGGACGCCCACGGGGGTATTAAATCTAGAAATGCATGTCTGGTGGTTCATTCTCGAGTCCCTTCATTGGGTACACCTGAATTTACCAACGTGTTATCCCTCATCGACATATATGTATGTCATTGAGAGAGAAAGATTCCCCCCTCTCTCCCACATTATGTGGTAGTGGTTAGAAGCCCAGGGGTATTAACTCAAGAAATGTTTGCCCAGTGGTTCAAACCCATGTCCCTTCACTACGGAACACCTAAATGTGTGTATATATGTATGTGTGTACTATATAGACACATACATATACTGATTTGTACACAGTTATGCAAACACAATTATATGCATATACATATAGTGTTATAAAATTATAATTACACATAAACATACATTGTTATAAACTTTTACATACATTTATAAATATATATCGTTATAAAGTTAGAAATACACATGCATATACACAGATTTATGTGTAGTTGTGTACACATACTTACTTGCATATACTATATATATAGTTATAAAGATACACACAAATATACATATATACATAATTTTGCCTTAGTGTAGCCCCCTATCAGGCTCAAAATAGGGTGATACGCTATTTTAGACATAAAACTAAGGCTATGTTTGAGTACTGTATTTGGGCACGACATTGTAGTTGGGCGCGGCATTTCAACCGTTGCATTCATAATTACACAGTTTGGCTAACCATATGTTGATTTATCGAAATCGGCACTTGAAATGCGGCGTTCTGCCCTACTCGTATTCCGCGGACATCCAGAAACATGCCAATTTTGGCGAGATTCTCAATCGCCGAGGCGCGGGTTCCGCCCCGACGCCCCCCCCACCCCCCCCCCCGACTCCCCGACTCTCCCATCCCTTTCCCCGTTCGTCTCTGCTTCTCCCCCGCATCCACGCCGCCCTTTTTCGCCTCTCCTTCCCGTCGTCTCCTCTTTGGGTACTGGTTGATCCTCCTTCTACGCCCAGTCCTCTATGGGCTAGCTAGGGTTTCGACTCCACCGTCTCCTCCTCCCCCGCCATCTCCATTCCCCGTCGTCTCCTTCATGGATGTCCGATGCTCTGCTCGCGGTTGAAGTCATCAAGGTGCTCTTCTCGCGATGCTGCTCGATTCGCTGGGCTCGTGGCGTCCTGATTCGATCGGTTGGTCAAGGCGATTTCATGATCGACGACGCATCTCGTTCGTCCTCAGCTTGAGCATGTGATTTTTCAACCATTGTACCTTCTCCCTCTTCCTCGTTGTTCTTCATTTGCGTACACGCCTAAAACGACCCCCTAGCGTTTTCTGATTTCGCCCCTTTTTGCCTCTCTGAGCCCTAGATCTCGACTGAGGACCTCACCCTCTTCCTTTCTGTTTTCGCATCATGATGATCCGGTTGGTGGGCCTCCCACTAAGGTCCAGAGGATCATGCTCTGGTTCCAACCCATCGTGCCACGCCCGGCCCCGACACCGGCGACTGGTTCAGGTGAATCGTCTCCAATAAAGCCAAACGATGAGGGGCTTGCCAGGCCTTGCGTTGAGAAGAACTGCATGAAGCGGAGCAGGGCCGCTGATGGGACGGCTGAGTCACGTCCGACTTGCCCAACCCGGACTCGGAGGGGACCGAAGCCGAAGCAGAAGGGCATGCCGTCTATAGTGGACGTTGCCGCAGCAGCTGCGAGCAGCATCATCACGACGTCGGCAACCTCGTCCGAGGAGGAGGTGGCGTTTGTAGGGCCGAGGACATGCGTTGTTGTGCCTTCATTCCCGCTTGCCCCCGACGCGCCGGTGAAGGAGTACTCATCGCCCCAGTTCCCGACGACGGCAGATCTCCTGCAGGTGATCGCGGGGTGGTGGGAGAGGCCGAGTGGGACAACGACCAGCAGCAAGAGTCAGCTGGATGGCTGGCGGCTTGTGGGGAGTCGAAGTCCAAGCGGCTGCTGCAGACTGACGCACGCCCTTCTCATTTTTCATTTTTCTGGTTGTTCAATGTGTACTAAACAAGGAACGGTTTATACATTTGATATGATTAAGCATATATTTAATTGGATTAAGACAAATGATGCATTCTAAATACATGTTAACCAAACAAAGTGATTAAAAAAGCTGTAATAATAACCACTGCATTTCTAAATCTGTTGTCATCCAAACGCAGTAATTAAAAAATGCAGAATTTGTAAATTAGGTAGTCAAAATTCCGTCAGTCCTTAACTACTGCAGCGGTTACAAATGGGCCACCCAAACGCAACCTAAGGTTTACGTCCCACAAATGCCTCATCACCTCGAGCGCCTCAATACGCCTCAGGCAAGCTAAGGCGTGCAGGAGGCCATCTCACCTCGAGGCTCGTTTTTTATACCATGTTTGGTATTAGTTGAGTTGAAACGCACACTCACATGGTATCATAGCAGAGATCCAAAACACTAGTCGTCAAGTAGGAGGGAGAAAGAAGAGAGGGTCCTAACTTATGGGCATTTGATCACCCTTAAACGTCGGTCAAAAGTGAGAACATAATTGCATGGTTAAAAAGGATTGGACTTTAATTTGTACCCAACTTCAAGACATCCGCAACTCAATACGGAGCAAGGAAGCATGGATACATTTCTAGACACGGATACGGACACGAGACACGGCAAATTTCTAAAATGTAGGACACAGACACGGCATCGGATGTGGGGAAAATATTTTTTTATTTATACATATACGTAGGTGTATTATGTATGAACTCGAATTTATCTTCAAATTTGTCCAGATTAAAGTATCTATGAATGTATAATCTGATATGCATATAAATGTGTCTTGGTGTGTGTAATGAAAACAACATAAAGTAAAAATGAAACGTGTGTCTGTAAAAATAGTATATTACAGAATACATACATGAGTTCATATTACTCATAATCAATTTATTAGACTATAATATATTTCATAATATCTAATTCAGCCTAGACTTTACATATTGCTTTATTCCAACAGATTTGTTTATAATTGTGATCAGATCTCAGCTCTATGTTACATTTTCTCAGTAAGAATACATAAACAGTATCTATATATTCGACATATGCACTCTAGAATAGACTATTGCAGCAGCAGCAGCTGGATGTGTCCAGGAAGTGTCTGAGCAGTGTCCAGCTCTGTCCAGGGTGCAGAAAAAGGCCAAATTGATTTGGACACGTCCCAGCTGTGTCCAAAACGTTTTGGGCCATGTCTGGGAAGTGTCCGTATCCAAAAAGTGTTTGACAAAGACACAGGGGCTGTCTAGAAGTGCCCGTGCTTCCTAGATACGGAGTCTATTGTAGTAAAAACGGGGTCAAACACACGGATAAGGTTAGCAACTACGTAAAAACTAAAAATTTTAGCCTAGCTTAATCGAAATAAAAGTTTGAATTTGAGTGTTCCAATAAGGAAAAAAGTAATCTATAACCTAAATTGAAACTTAAGACAAAGATAATGGTGATTATGATAAAAGGAAACTTGGATTGGGTTTCACCAATCAAGCCAGTCTACAACCATGCACGCTTTCTCTTCTATATACTCTTAACACGGTTTTGCAAGCAGTCATCAAGGATATTTAACACCTTCACCCTCTCGAGATCAGTGTAGATTTTTATCAAAAGGTACTTCTCTCTCAAGATGGAAATGAAAAGATCAAGAACAAGCATATGACTATTGCTATAGTGATTCCCCACTCTTGTAGCTCCTCACCGTTCCAAACTCTAGATCCTCTTGAACTCGTTCTTTCGAAACTGTTCAGGTCTAACATTGCAAGAAGGTAGCTAATCAACAGGCGATGTAATAAAAATAGGAGTAAGGAAACGAGAATTGCGGGAATATATGTATTAAACAGAAGAAGAAAGCTTACATGGTCAGGAGGGTCTTATGGAGTTTAGCCATTCATATTGTAAGATAATATCAAATTACAAGTAGAGATGGCCATTGCTTTAAATGAGGTCCAATTACAGGGGTAGATCCTCGATCTACCCACCTTTTGGCTTGGGATAAACTACTAAGGTCGATCAAACTGGGAGGTCGATCAAACTGATAGATCGAGCTGGAAGGTGATCGAACCGACTGATCAAGTTGGAAGGTCGATTGTCTTTGCTCTTGTTGAAGGCACTTGGCAAATCCTCTCTTGAGGAAAGTCAATCGAGTTGGAAGGTTGATCGTCTTTGCACTTGTTGAAGGCACTTTGCAACTCCTCTCTCGAGGAAAACTAACCAAGATGGCGAGTGACGGCTGTGGCAAAATCAGGAAGGACGATCACTCTCGTGATCAATCATTCTGACTCCGGTCCTTGACTTCTGAGCAGCGTTTCGACCCTTCCACTAAAGACAAAATGTCTTGAAAAAGACGCCATGGGGTCCTATTTATAGGGTACGGCTTGGCTCGTGTCGACCTCTGATTAGTCATGTGGCATTTGACCCCTGTCTTCTAGCTATTAGGCTCATGGCTCGTAGCTCGTATACATTATGCTTGATCATTATGGCACTTGTAATTTCTTAGCTCAAGTGGGCCATCGAGCTCGTCTTTGAATGGCGTGCGTAGCTATCGACCTCCTAGCTCGATCAGGGAACCTCGATCGTATAGGTCAAATACTAGCGTTGATCAAGCTTTAGAGGCTTTGCTACAAGCTCGATCGTGCTTCTTTGGTTCTAATCGACCAGAAGGTCAATTGACTTTCTTGATGCAGTAGCTCGAAAGGCCTTGCTCGCCCTCATTATTGATCAAGCTTGGCGCTCGATTGATTTCTTTATTTTATCAATTGCAAACTTGCTCAAGCTTCTTTGCTAATCGAGCTTGGATCTCGATTGGTTTCTTTAATTTTTATGTTGAATAGCTTTCTTTGGGCAGAGATTGGTCGACCTAGAGGTTAATTATTTTTAATCGAGCTTTGCGTGTTTGGAGTTGAATTTCTGCATTTTCAAAGCTAGCTTGATTAGAAGAGTAATGTGATAATCATGCCTAGAATGAATGGATTTATGAGTATTTTGTACATCTAGATTGATTTCTAGGAAAAATTACAAGATGTTCACAAAAGTTGATGTTATCAACATCCAACCCCTTCTTCCTTGCGTGAGTGTGGGTATTCAATTCAAAATCAATTGACAACAGGCAAAGGGACACGCCTAATAAGCCTAAATATCACCCCCCTTAACTCAATGGTGTGGGACTATCATCACATTCAACCTCATGTGCATCCACTTTTGTGTGTTTGCACGCGCTTTATTTGGTAGGGTGTAACATCCTCACATTTATATTGCGGGGTCCATTCTGATACCATGTGGAAAATTAGATAGTGATACATGAGATTTGTCTATGAGGTAAGAGGGGACTAAAACAAGGATGGACTTATACCATAATGGGTAAAACATAGGCTCATTTAGAAAATAAACTCAATAACTAATAAACAGTCATGAAACGCAACTGGTTGTCACATCCTTGATGTATCTTAATTTGTTGCATGTTTCCAAGAACGTTGGCACTACATTCACCTAGAGCAAAAAAATTGACACCGGTTAACTCAATAGTTGTAAGATTTGGCATGTCATTATAGATGGTTGTCGATGGAGTGGGAGCCTTTTTGTCATTCATAGTGAAAGATATTGGTACCATATTAAAGGTGTAGTACAAGAAAATATAGAGAAGAAACTATCGGTTATAGAAGCACAGTAGGCATAAAGATAAAGAACAGATCGAGAGGAAGGCACTACCAAAATACATTGCAAGGTAGAAAAAGTGATCATAGGAATATATTGTTTGATGTGATACGTGAAAGAATAAAGGCCCCTAACTGAACATATAGGGCTCAACTATGTGGTTTAGGAGACCACATGGACAGGAAAATAAGTTAATGTGTTGCCCTCTTCTCTCTTTATTTAAGCATCGATGTCCTTAACTCTCTTCTACTTTTTTGTTACAAGAACTTAATGCAGGAAGAAATCACATGTAACGGCGATGGAGGCGCCCATATGAGGTGATGTTGTTGCAGTGGAGGCCCTTTATGGATTGTAGCAGCAATGGTGGTGCCCTATTGGATTGTTGTTGCACTACACTTGTCAACTGTTAAATAGTGTTTTATTTAAGTTCTTTATATTTACTTGTTATTTTCCTATTCTATGTGGACCTCTATGTCATTGTTCTCTTTATAAATATGCGGGGTACACACATTGTGCACCCTAACCCTTGCAGGCATAGGAATATGTTGTTTGATGTGATACGTGAAAGAATAAAGACCCCTAACTGAACATATAGGGCTCAACTATGTGGTTTAGGAGACCACATGGACAGGAAAATAAGTTAATGTGTTGCCCTTTTCTCTCTTTATTTAAGCATCGATGTCTTTAACTCTCTTCTACTTTTTTGTTACAAGAACTTAATGCAAGAAGAAATCACATGTAGCGGCGATGGAGGCGCCCATATGAGGTGATGTTGCAGTGGAGGCCCTTTATGGATTGTAGCAGCAATGGTGGTGCCTGGATTGTTGTTGTGCTACACTTGTCAACTGTTAAATAGTGTTTTATTTAAATTATTTATATTCACTTGTTATTTTCCTATTCTATGTGGACCTCTATGTAATTGTTCTCTTTATAAATATACGGGGTACACACATTGTGCACTCTAACCCTTACAGACAAATCAAGATGGTACCAAAGCAGGTGCTCTAGCCGCGACCCTCCCCATAGCTGCCGCCCCTATCTCTTCCCCCCCCCCCCGCCCCCTAGCAGCCCCGCGCACCGCCTCGCCGCCGCCCTTCCGGCGCACCCACCCTCCAGCAGTCGTCGGCTTCCGCGGCACTCCCCCGACGTCGTGCGGCCGACAGCCCTCCTCATGTGGGCCTGGCTTACTAGTGTCACCCGCACCATCCCTTGTCGCCTCCGGTTGTTCGTCTTGAGGGTCTTTGGAGCCGTACACCTCTCTGCCCGCGTCGGCCCTTGAGTCGTCGGGTTCTCTACTGCACCTCGGCGTAGTCTTCATATAAACTGGTCCTTCCAGTTGCTCTATCTGCCTGCTGCCGCCTAGCTAGAGGATCTAGGCGGTTCCGACTTTTGTTGTTGTTCTCTGCCATTTTTGGACTCGGTCTCACTCATGGCCTCCTCCCATGATGACTTTCGTCGTCAAGTGACTACTATGAAGCTAGATGGGCGCAACTATCAACATTGGGTTTGCTCCATGAAGATTTTTGCAAAGTCCCAAGGCAAGCATTCCCATCTAACTGAGGCTCTGCCTCCTGCTACGCCCAGTACTGTCGAGTCCAAGGAGAAAAAGATCTACGATGACTAGGTCAAGGATGACTCGACCGTCATCACGTAGATTCTGAACAATAGTGAAACACGCATCAGCGTTACTTTACTTCATCTCCCCACTGCCAAGGAGATGTGGGATCAACTGGCCAGCACCTACTCACATAGTAAGAATCCGAAAAAGGTGTTTGACCTGAACAAACAGATGTCCCGCCTGCATTTCACTAGGCCCGATATAGCTGACTGCTTTTTGACCTTCAAAGGCGTCTGGGCTGAGCTTGAGAATCTTCATCGCTTATCTACCGACTTAGCCACGATGCAGCGGCAACGGCAGGAACTCCAGGTTGTCCAGTTCCTCTGCGGGCTTCCTGACTCATATGTTGGTGTGGTTGCCCAGATCCTTGCCAGTGATCCTTTACCCATGTTAGAGAGTGTTTTTCAGCGTCTACAACGACTGTCGGCTTCCTCGTCGGATCTGTCTTCTGACACTGGTGACACTACTGCTCTTGCTGCTATGTCTAGCCGTGGTCGTGGTAGGGATCGCGGTCGACCTCCGGACAACCGTTCTTCTGCTCCTGGATGGGGACGTGGGTCGCTTGGTCGTGGCTCGTTTGTTGATGCATCTGGAGGTGTCGCTGCTCAGCGGTACTGTGACTTTTGTGGCCGCAACAACCATATTGAAGACAGATGTTGGAAGAAGCATGGCACACCTGCGTGGGCCAATGTTGCATCTGAGGGCGCTTCTTAGACACCTTCTGTTGCTCCCTCGAGCTCCTCCACTACTGAGTTCATCCGCTCCGAGGTGGAATGTCTCCTACTTGAGAGGAACGGTGCTTCCTCCTCATCTGCTGCTGAATCAGGAGTTCACGTTGCCACTTACACTGGTTGTGATTCTGGCTTCTTGAGTTCTCCTTCTTCTAGTGCTGGTAATACCAAATGGGTGATTGACTCTGGAGCCCCTTCTCATATCTCTGGTAATCGTTCTCTTTTTTATAGACTATCTAAGCCTTGTTCTAAGTCTGTTGTTATGCTTGCTGACGGTTCAAAATCGGTTGTATCTAGAATTGGTGATATCTGTGCTTAAGTCCTTTTGAGATCTGCTTTATATGTGTCAAATTTTCCGCTAAACTTGTTGTCTGTCAGTAAAATTGTACGCAATCTGAACTGCAGTTTGACCTTTGTACCGGGTACTTGTGCTTTTCAGGACCTTCGCACGAGGATGAAGATTGGTGGGGGGGCATGAAGGACCTGATGGACTCTACTACTTGGATGAGTTGAAACGGATTGGCACTACAGCTCTAGCTTCAGCACTGTCGTCTTCAGTTTCTGCATTACAATGGCATTTTAGACTTGGGCATCCGTCAGCTGATAAATTAAATATGTTATTTCTGGTGTAGGCACGCACAATTTTCAGTGTGAGGCATGTCAATTAGGCAAACAATCCAGAACTGTATTTCCCAAAATATCTCAGATTGGTAGAAAAAATATTTTTTATTTGGTTCATGTTGATGTATGGGGTCATTGTCATGTTCCAAGTTTGTCAGGCAATAAATATTTTATTTTGTTCATTGATGATTTCTTCCGTGCTACCTGGTTGTTCCTATTGAAAGATAGATCCCAAGTTCTGCTTACTATTAAGTTCTTCTTTGCTGAAATTAAAACTCAGTATTCTATGCCTATTAAAATCCTGCGTACTGATAATGCTTTGGAATTTATTCAAAAAAATGTTGAACTATTTTGTCGTGTTGTGGGTACAATTCATCAGACTTCTTGTGCTTATACACCCCAACAAAACGATGTTGATGAAAGGAAAAAATAGGCATTTACTTGAAGTTACTAGAACTCTCATGCTGCATTCTAATGTCCCAAGACATTTTTGGCCAGAAGCGGTTCTTACTGCTTGTTTTCTAATAAATCGTATGCCTTCCTCTGTTATTGGGAATAAAATTCCTGTACAAGTACTACAACCCCATCTTCCTCTGTTTTCTGTACCTCCGAGGATTTTTGGGTCGACATGTTTTGTTCGTTTGCTTGAACCGACTCACGACAAGTTGTCTCCTCGAGTTGAAAAATGTATTTTTTTGGGATACTCACGGACTCAGAAAGAATATCGTTGCTATAGTCATGTCCTGTTACTAAAAAGTGATTCACGAGCAATGATGTAGTTTTCTTTGAGGACACTCCATACTACTCTACCAAGGGGAACATGTTGAGTTCAGATCTCATTGCAGTGCCTCTGCCCATTATTAGTGATTCTACATCTGTGTTGCAACCTGATGAGACTACGTCTCCTACTCTCATTGTTTACCAACGCAGGTCTCGGCCACCACAGTCTACTACTGCTCAAGACCCCTCCGACTGACAACCAATCTTCTCCTTCAGAAGGTCTTGCCCCTGTCGAGGTAACTTCTGATCTAGATTTATCTATTGCTCTCAGGAAAGGTACTAGATCATGTACATCTCATAATATTGTTAACTATGTCTCCACTGCACACTTGAGTGTTCATGTTAGTAATTTTGTTGTTGTTGTCACTAATGTCTCTGTACCCAAAAATGTTCATGACGCATTACAGGTACGAACTGGACACATGCCATGACCGAGGAGATGGTTGTTGTAACTGACAAAGGTACCTGGGATCTGGTTGATCCCTCTTCTGATTGCAAACATGTAGGATGTCGTTGGGTTTACACTGTCGAGTATCATCCTAATGAAACTGTTGAACGCCTGAAGGTCCGCCTCGTGGCGAAAGGGTACACTCAGACTTATGGTATTGATTACTTTGAAACTTTTTCTCATGTAGCCAGGCTAAATTCTGTGCGGGTTCTGCTCTCTGTGGCAATCAATCTGGATTGGCCCCTTATCCAGCTGGACATCAAGAATGCCTTCCTTTACGATGATCTCCAAGAGGAAGTCTATATGGAGCAACCACCAAGGTTTGTTGCTCAGGGGGAGTCATACAAAGTCTGCCGCCTCAAAAAGTCTATTTATGGACTCAAGCAGAGTCTGCGTGCCTGGTTTAATAAACTGAGCAAGATTTTGTCTACCTATGGCTTTCTCAGATCTCATGTTGATCATTCTGTCTTTATTAAAAAGACGTCCTCTGGTATTGTGGTTCTTATTGTGTATGTTGATGATATTATTTTATTTGGCAGTGATCTCTGAAATTAATGCTACTAAAACCTACTTATGCAAGCATTTTGTCACTAAAGATCTGGGCAAACTGGGATACTTTCTGGGGATTGAAGTTTCCAGGACTGCTAATGCTCTTGTTCTATCACAACGAAAGTATGTTCTTGTTCTTCTACAGGAAACTGGAATGTTTGGAGCTCGGCCTACTGATACACCCCTAGATCCTAATGTGAATTGGGATGATGATAAATCTCCCATGTATCCTGATAGTAAAAGATATAGAAGACTGGTTGGCAAACTAATCCATTTGACTGTCACTAGAGCTGATATTTCTACTGTTGTTGGTCATGTTAGCAAGTATCTTGACAAGCCTAGACAGTGTCACTGGGAAGCGTTGTGTCATATCTTGAGATATCTGAAGAAAGCTCCTAGTAAAGGCCTTTTTTATAAAAAACATGTCATTGCTCTCTGGATGGTTATTCTAATTCTGACTATGCTGGAAGTAAGATAGACAGAAAATCACCTCTGGTTACTGTACTTTTGTTGGTGGAAATCTGGTTACCTGGCGGAGCAAAAAGCAAAATGTTGTTGCTAGATCAGTGTTGAGGCCGAGTACCGTGCTATGGCTCATACCATACTTGTCAAGGCGCTCGCCTAGGCGGCCGCCTAAGCGGCAAGGCGTCCCAGGGCTGCGCCTAGGAGAGGACGCTTTATTTATAATGCTACAGTGACCTAGTTTTATGGGTCTGGTTGTATATTCACTTATTTTAATGTTTGATATGGCTACACCAATGTTCAAAATTAATAGTGTTTCCTATTTTATGTGCCAAATATCACTTTTAATTGGATCTAATACTCTTTTTTGGGTTTGACTGGATCTAATACTCTTTTTTTGTTTGACTGGATCTAATACTCTTAGTACACTTTTGATTTTTCTTAGTTTGCACCTTCAATTCAGATTGTACTAAGTAGCTATGCTATGAAGGATAGTGATTACATTGCTTAATACTTGTAGCTATGTATGACAATAAATATATATTTATTTGTTGTTCACTCTCTTGCATTCTTTGTAATAATTCTTTTCGTGCCCTTGACATTATTGTCAATGATAATATATTAGAAATGTAATTGGTTATTTTTTCATACAATAAAATATATATATGGGGAGATTGACCATAAATTTGTAGATAACTACATATATAACTATACAATGTGTGAATATGAGTGGGGGAAAACCATGACACATGTATATATACATAAAATATATACATAAATTATTATTTTTAAAGGTCGCTTAGGCGACGCCTAGGCGCGCCTTGGGGCAAGGCGTCCAGCCCCAACGCCGTGTCGCCTTGCCGCCTTAACAAGTATGGCTCATACTGCATGTGAACTTTTGTGGGTACAGTCTCTTCTAAAAGAACTTGATGTGGGATCTTCTGCTCCTATTCCTATGCACTGTGATAATAAAGCAGCTATTTTATTGCAAATAATCTTGCCTTTCATGAGCGGACCAAGCACATTGAAATTGACTGCCACTTTATCAGAGAATCTATTCTGACTGGTCGTATTTGCACTCCTTTCACTCGCTCAGAGGACCAAGTTGCTGATATCTTCACAAAGTTGTTGGCCAAGAAACATTTCAGCTCTTTTGTGGACAAGTTGGGCATGATTGATATCTATGCTCCAACTTGAGGGGGGGTGTTAAATAGTGTTATATTTAAGTTCTTTACATTCACTTGTTATTTTCCTATTCTATGTGGACCTCTATGTAATTGTTCTCTTTATAAATATACGGGGTACACACATTGTGCACCCTAACCCTTACAGAAAAATCAAGATCAACCTCTAGGGCACAGGTTGTGGCCCGCTAGGCTGCAACGGCGGCGGCCCATTGCACTGCTATTGTTATTGTGTTGTTGGCTAGCAGCAACAACCACGGTGGTTTTTGGGTAATGGCTCACTGGTTGGCTTTGTTGTTGCATGTCTTGGGTTGATGTGCCACTGGTAGCTGCCAACCTAGTGGCCACTATTGTTGTTGTTAAAGACAAAGAAAGAGAGAGGAGAGGGGGAGGTGGGCTTAGGTTTAGGTCTGCAACATATGCTTTGATACCATGTAGAAGATTTAGAGAGTAAATCTTATTAGTCACAAATAGAATAAAGAGACTAAGAAGCATGGCTTTGGACATGAATTTGGACACAGACATGGGACACAACTTTCAAAAATACAGGACACAAACACGAATATGGATACGACGAAAAAATCATATACATGTACAACATTTTACGTCTAAACACCAAAAAAGAAAAAGTACATCAAACGCAACGAGTATCTCATCCACACTATATTCAATTTCATATATGCATTCAAAGTTCAAACACATTGCATACATCATGAAATCAAACCATCGAAGACATTATCAAACAAATCCAAATTGTAATCATATTAATAGTCAAACTTATAGACAATTTATTTACAGATAAAAATATGAGTTCAACAACGCAAGAATGAACTAACGTAAAAATTTATGCATGTCTAATGGACTGTAAAAAAATAGTGGTAATGGTGGAAAGAAAACAAAAGGAGGTATGTTGTTATTATTAGAAGAGGAGAGTGAAAACAATGATGGGCGTGGAGGATGAGGAAGAACGGAAGGGGTAAGAGGAGATGTTGTTGGTTCTGGTGGTAGTGGTGGTGGAGAAATAGAACATAAATAATGGCGGTAGAAGAATAGGAGAGTGGGGAGATGTGTTGTCATTTGTAGAATAAGAGGACAAGGAGAGAAAAAGTAGATGTCGGTGGTGGAGGAAGAAGGGAGGAGAATGGTTTTGGTGACAGTGATGGTGGTGATGGTCATGCAGCAGAAATATAATGCACTTTCAACAGTAAAGTAAGAAGAGTATGAGAAGGAATTCACAAGCCAGACGAGAAGGAAGAAAAGGAAGGGGAGAAATGAGTAGGACAAAGGGGGAAGAAGAGGAACTGAGTAAGAGTTATCACTTGTTGCTATGGCTACTCCAACTGCTATAGAACAAGTGAACAACTACAGTTGCGTATATGTTTCTCCTCGAGGAGGAGAGGGGTTGTTGCTATTTGCAGATCCTACTTCTTGTGGAAGAGAGGAACTTCTATGTTGTTGCAAAATGCAGCTCCTGCTAGTAAAGGAGTATGTTGTTGTTCATAAGTAGACAGGCGACAAGTCATGGAGCAGAGGTCAATGCTGACGAGTGGAGAAAGAGGAGAGGTTGGCAGAAACATATGGAGAAAGAGGAGAAGCTGGTTGCAACGGGTAGAGGAAGGAGTAGCCTAGGTGGTGGAACATGTGTCAGGAGTCGTGTGGAAGGAGATTGTGTGCAATAGGGTTTTTCCCCTTCTTAATTAGTGTTGGTTCATGTCCAAGCAGTGCTCGTCTCCTAATAAAATATATGAGGGACTTGGACACACCTGGGTCGTGTCTACGACGGGTCTACGTCAGACAGGTATCAAACAGAAACATAACAACCTCATGGAAGTGTTTGTGCTTCCTAGACAAGGACCCTCCTATATATAGTAGACTTAGTAGTACATGAATGCATGGATAAACGTAAGTGGACAAATGGATCCTCACTCGAGTATAGACAATGGGTCTAAGCCCAATAACCAAATAACCACTTATACTAACACTTGAGATCTAGAAAATTCAATTTTGGTCATAATTTTGCTAAATGTGTGACCAAGTTTGTTTTAATATCATTTCTATATTTGATCCCCAACGACAGCAAAAACTTGGCTGAAATTTAGCAATTTTGATCAAAATTTAAACCTATGAATAACACCACATAAGAGATGGTAAGACAATCAAAATATGGATTATAAAGGAATGAAGGATAATTGTATGTTGCTTGCTAAAGCTTGTAGAAGAACTTATGTTGTAAAAAGCATAGTTCAAGTTGAAATTGGTAAAGTTACAATAAAGGAGTTAGTAATATTTCTTTATTTGTCTTTTTGCTTTATGTTAAGTCCATATTATTAAGTGGACTCTTTATGTAATTTTCCCTTTTCTCATTGATGTAAGTATAGGATAGATCTAAGTCGCATCTTGCGCTCCATGTTTCCTTACGTAACATGGTATCATAGCTTTTACGGCATCTCCCGAGAGCGGCGGCTGCAGCTATCCCTACGGGCGGCGGCTCCTACTCGTCTTAGTGATATCCCCGCTCCAGGCCAAGCTCTGCGGCTAGGCGGAGCAACAGCCTATCATGGAGGCAGCAAGCACCAGGCATTGATCCCTGCACTCAGGCACATTAGTGGCTAGCCACGATAGCAACATCGACTGATCCCAGTCAGCCAGGCATAGGACAAACCAGCCGCAAGCCCGTTCCCTATGACGTAGGTGTAAAAGCTGCGTCAGTTTTTGGAACAGGCCCCTCGTCTCCGGTCTCCCTCACCACACACTTCCTTTGTGTGTGGTTGAGCGCATATGTTACTAGGAGACCGTTGATGCATCAAATTTACACCATATTTCTCTTACGATGGTGTCGATTCCCGTCCTTGTTTCTGTATGACGGCACTTATACCCGTCCAGTTTATTTGTGGATCCTATTTATTCAGCCTTTGCACTATGGAGAAGAAAAGTGAATCAAGCAATGTTATTCCCACAACTGTAGTCTACAATGATCAGCCACACATCACTACTATCAAGTTGAACACACAAAATTATTTGTTATGGATGAATGCAATCTATATTGTTTTAGAGTCACGGGACAAAGTGAAGCACATTGAAGAAGAACCCCCTATTCAAACCAATCCTTCATATGTTGAATAAAGGAAGAACAACTGCCTTTTAAAGTCCTGGTATGGAACAGTATGGATGCATCTATTGCTATAAGATTCATGTTTTTTCTTCCGCTAAACAAGTTTGAGACGCTACAAAGAAGCATTTTTCACACGAAAAGAATGTCCTTCGCCTCTACAAAGTTTATGATAGGTTGTTTGCAGAGAAGCAGGACAACAAATTTCTTGATGACTATTTTGGCTCCAATCAATCTATAGTGCAGGAGTTGAGTTTTTATCATCCTTTAAAAATGAATGACCAGATTAAAGAGCAAGATGAGTTAGTGATTGAACGTTTTCTTTCTGATTCAGATCATGTATTCGATGCAGCAAGGGGTGTGATCCTTGCCACTGACAAACTTCCCAGTCTTGAGGAGGCATATGCATGGATACAACAAGCCTCTTTTGAGCCTATTCGTGTTGTTACAGGATCCTCAGTCATTTCTGAAGCTCATACTTCACTAGCAGTTGTTGCTCGAGGAGGTGGACGTGGAAGAGGAAGTCCATACAAGTGCACTTTCTTTGGTCGATTGGGGCACACAGTGGACAGGTGCTATCATAGACATGGATGTCCTACTACTATAGGCTCTTCTGGTGTTGTACATTATCTTGAGTCATCTGATGATACTACTACAAGGACACAATCTAATGTGACTATATCAAAGGAAGAATGTGATCGTCTTGTTCAGGCGGCTCAGAGTGTATCAGTTATTTCTTCTTCTTCTTCAAGTGGGGTTGCCAAGTTAGTGTCTACTAAAGGTAATCATGCGACTTCCTTCCTGATATTGCACTTGTTAACCCCTTGGGTGGTAGATGTAGGAGCTTTACAACATATGACGGGTATGAAGTCTTTGTTGCAAACTCATGATACCCATATACCACATACCTCTATTACACTCGTTGATGGCTCTGCTAGACACCTTCAGGCGTGTGGGACTGTTCATCCATACTCTTGCTTTACTCTGGAATTTGTTCATTATGATCTTGATTTTCCATTCAGCCTTATGTATATTTCAAAATTGGTTGGTTCTTTACATTGTTGGGTAATGTTTGGTCCTTCATCTTTTGTTCTACATGATCTCAAGAGTTAGAAGATGATTGGTGGGGATCTAGAAAAGGTGATCTCTACTTTTTTTCCACAGTGATCATCCAGCTTGTCAGATATCTACCGCCTTCCTTGGTATATCCCCTTTGCAGTGGCATTGTTGTTATTGTCATCAGTCTCTAGAGACTCTCAAGAAGTTGGCGCCTAGTTTATCTCCTCTTTCATCAATTGATTATCAGTCATGTCAGTTTGGAAAGCATAATAGGGTATTTTATCCTACTCGTGTCATTAAACGTGTTGTGCACCCTTTTCAAATTATTCATAGTGATGTTTGGGGTCCTGTCAAAGAATATAGTTTTAATGGATATCGGCATATTGTGTATTTTGTTGATGATTTCTCTAGGATGACATGGGTGTATCTCATGAAGTCCAGAAAAGAGGTTGTATCCATCTTGAAAATTTTCTGCAAATTAATAAAAGTTCAATTTGATTGCTCCATTCAAGTGTTTCGTTCTGACAATGCTTTAGAGTATGTGCAAACAATTGGTTCTGATTTATATAATTCGACCGGCATGATTCACCAGATTTTTTGTGCTCATATGTCATAGCAAAATTGGGTGGTTGAGTGTAAGAATCGCCATCTTCTTGATATTGCTAGGACATCGATGTTTCAATCTCATGTTCCTAAAAGGTTTTGGTCTGATGTAGTTCTCACTGCATGTTTTTTGATTAATCGTCAACCCTCATATGTCCTTAAGGTGTCATGCCTTTCTGCTTCGTTCATAATTTTAGTCCTAAAGTGTTGTCTCCTAGGTCTGTTAAAACTATCTTTTTGGGTTACTCCAATACCCGAAAAGGGTACAAATGTTATTCACCATCGCATCGTGTTTTTGTCTTAGTGGATGTCACCTTTCAAGAGTCGCCACCTTAAATTTGTGATGATGCCACACGTCATGGAGTGACACCAGCTGCCACCATGAGCGAGGAGAGAGTTTTCCTTATCCAGAGAGCCACCCTTACCCATTGTGAGCAAAGAGAGCGTGTATTTTTCAGGAGAGAGACTCAAAACTGCATTCTACTTCCACTATCCAAACCTTTCCCCAGGTTTACTCCAGACGAGTTGTACGAGATCCAGAGGAAGTAGTGACATTAGTCATAGAGGCGGTACCATCTTCGTTTGATACTCAAGAGGTACCTAACTCTTCTTTTGTGACGCTTAATGATAATGTTGATACAGACTTAGATCTTTCTCTTGTTGCTCGTAAGGGTGTACATTCTTGAACCATTCTTTACAAGATAAAGGATGGAAGGATATGAATCTTGAAATTGAAGCCTTTGTCAAAATGATACTTGGGAGTTGGTTGACTTGCCTCCTGGTAAGTGTATTGTTGGTTGTCATTGGGTATATACAGGATAAAGAGAGGCATTCTCTCCCCCTCTCCAACACCAGTGGCGGAGGCCGAACGCCCGAGAGGATGGTAAACCAAGTTAGCAACTGGGATTCGAACTTGAGTCCCTTTGTTAGGAGATGCCGCGCTTGACTACTTGAGCCACTCCTTGTCGACACTGTTGGGTATAAACGGTGAAACAAAACCGATGGCAGTATTGACAGACTGAAAGCACGCCTTATTGCCAAAGGCTATACACTGACATATGGTGTTGATTTCTTTGAGACTTTCTCACCAGTTGTTGGTTTGAACTCTGTGAGGATTATTATTTCTGTTGCTACTCACTATAATTGGCCCTTGTATCAGCTTAATGTGAAGAATGCCTTTCTTCATGGTGATTTATTAGAGGTTTACATGGAGCAACCACCTAGGTAATTTGGTTGCTCGCTTGAACTCTATGAGGATTTTTATTTTTGTTGCTAGTCACTATGATTGGCCCTTGTATCAGCTTGATGTGAAGAATGCCTTTCTAGATGGTGATTTATTAGAGGTTTACATGCAGCAACCACCTGGGTTTGTTGCTCAAGGGGTGTGTCAAAGGAAGGTATGCAGACTGGAAAAGGCTATCTATGGTCTTAAACCATTCCTTCTGTAATGACAAATTCAGTAATGCTCTCACCTATTTTGGTTTTAGCCGCTTTTCTACACAGCATCCTTATTTTACTTGTGAAGTAAGAAGGGCATCATTATTCTTGTTGTGTACTTTGATGACATTGTTCTTACTAGAGATGACAATGAGGTATTTCTAATCTCAAGGTTTGGCTTCAAACACAGTTTTGCACAAAAGATCTCATGAAGTTATGAAACTGTCTTGGAATACAAGTGGTGTTCTAGGAAGGGGATTAATCTTTCTCCGAGGAAATATACTTTGGACTTACTGGTTGAGATTGGTATGCTCGAGTCCAAGCATGTCTCTACGCCCATGGACTATCTAGAATAGGGAAAAGGTTTATTAGATGTCTTAAACAAAATACAATGGACTCTCTTTTATAGGACAAGAGAGTAAGCTAAAAGACTGAGTTAGGCAATAAGGGATAAAAGAAAAAGGCTAAAGACAAGACAAGTCCAAAGCCCATAACAAAAGAAATAACACAACATAACGCAATAAAGCACATATACTAATACTCCCCCTCAAGTTGGAGCATAGATGTCAATCATGCCCGGCTTGTCAAACCATGGTAATGAATCGGGCCTTGGGAAGAAGTTTGGTGAAGATGTCAGCAACTTGATCAGAAGTGCGAGTATATGGAGTAGAGATATTGCCAGACAAGATAGCTTCTCTAACGAAATGGCAATCCCAATGTATTAGAAAGCGGGAAGCGGGAGGCGTGTGGACAGCACCCTGTAACCGATGAAGCTGTAGGCGGGCGATTAAGCAGGCGATTTTTGAAAAAGCGGGTGCTTAGATTTTATATATTTTTATACAAAATTACATGTATGTGTATATAAAAAGTATATTTCTAGGGAACTTTTATACATATCTAATCAGCAAATCAGTAATTAACTAAGTATTCATCAATACTTTACTACTGATCAGTATCTCTAATCACTAAAACCAGCAAGCAGATCAAAAATTGTAAATAACAAACTATGATTCATTGATTTAAAGTAATCACTAAAGTAATACTAACCAGAATACCAATCATTAATCACTGAAAGCGGCAAGGAAATTAGTAAAACTAATCATGCATTAGAAGTAAAATAGAGTAACATGATATTTACTTAGATGCATTACAACAGTACCCTATAATTACAGCTTACACACACAGTATGCATTCTAAATTAGGACTAGTTGTATCATAGAACATTTAATGTATACAAGATTCATATATTATAGTTAACACTACTTGGAACATGTAAAATTAATTAATGTTGCATGCTTACAGTAGTATTTTTTTTTAAATGGGCAAAAAGCGGGGAAAAAAGCGGGAAAAAGCGGGTAAGGCGCGAAAAAAGCGGGCGCTTTTGTTCAAACTGCTTAACGGGCGATTAGGGGCTAATTTAGGTGGCAGGGGGTCTTAGCCAATTAAGCGGTCGCCTAGGCTATTTTTTAATTCACTGGGCAATCCACTTCAATAAGTTTAGTCCACTCATGAAAAGTAGGATAGATGGCAATGAATATAGCAGCCATGTTGTCACAATGCATAGGAATAGGAGTTGGGTCAGAGATATCAAATTCTTTCAGAAGACCACGGACCCATAACAATTCACATGTAGTATGAGCCATAGCTCTATAATCAGCTTCAGCATTAGAGCGGGCGACCACAGATATCTTGCTGCCTACATAATCGAAATCAAAGTACCCTATGATTTTACAGTGCCCATGATTTCTGCAGAAAAACCTTTTCCAAGGGAATTTTTCAGATATTTCAAAATGTGACACACAACATCCCAGTGGCACTGTCTAGGTTTATCCATAGATCTATTGACTAAGCCCAACTATAGAAGTAATATCAACCCTTGTCACTATCTGATAGATAATTTTACCAACCAATCGGCGACATTGTTGGTTGTCTGGGTATGGAGGAGAAGTATTACCATCCCAGTTTGTATCAGGATTCAAGGGAGTAGTAGCGGGTTTTGCCCCAAGCATTCAAGTTCCCGACAAAAGATCCAAAACATATTTCCTCTGAGATAAGCATATACCTGAGGAAGGGCGAGAAACTTCGATACTCAGATAATATCTTAATTTCCCCAGATCTTTAGTGACAAAGTGTTCTTCCGGATACTTTTTAGTAGCCTGAATGCATGTTCGATCACTCCCAGATAAGAATATATCATCAACGTAAACAATCAAAATGACAAGTGCAGATGCAGTTTTCTTAATGAATACGAAGTGATCAGAGTGAGATTTGCAAAACTGAATTTTTGAAGAATACTCAATTTGTCAAACCAGGCACGAGGACTTGGTTTTAGTCCATAGATCGCTTTGCGCAACTTGCACACTTTGGAGCACTCCCCTTGAGCAACAAAACTAGGTGGTAGCGCCATGTATACTTCCTCATGCAGACCGCAATAAAAAGAGGCATTTTTAACGTCTAATTGAAACAGAGGCCAAATACAATTTACAGTCACAGATATAAGAAGAGGAACAGAATTAAAACGTACAATAGGATAAAAAGTCTCAAAATAATTTACTCCATACGTCTGAGAATAGCATTTGGCCACAAGGCGAGCTTTTAGGCGTTCAATTGTGTCGTCGGGTTGATACTTGACCGTAAAGAGTCAACGACACTCGATAGGCGAGCAATCAGCAAAGGGATCAATCAAGTCCCACGTATATCGATCAATAAGAGTTTGCATTTCAATTTCCATAGCCTGCCGCCACGCAGGATGTTGTAAAGCCTGAGATGCATTTTTAGGAATAAATATAGCAGATAAAGCAGGGGTAAAATTGGCAAAATTCACACCTAGGTTAGCAGTTGAATAGAAATTGCCAATAGGATGTTGAGTGCAAGATCTAGTCCCTTTTCGTAGGCTAATAGGAACATCCAAATCAGAAAATACTTAAGTTGTAGGTGGATCTGCCGACGAGGATTAAGGGGTTGGAGTTGGAGGGGCCATGGAAGGAGTTGGAATTCTTGAACATCGTTGATATACTTTCAGAGGCAGTGATGAGATCGTATCCGGAGGAGGCAGGTCAGTGTCAATCGTCACAAGTAGAGGTGTATATATTAACAGATCAGATGTCAGTGAAGAACCTGTTGTAGAGTAGTATGGCATATGGTCAAAGAAGACCACATCAACACTAACAAACCATTTCTTCGCAAAGGGATAATAGCACTTATAGCCTTTCTTAGTCTGAAAGTAACCCAAGAACACACAATTGGTAGACTGTGGTTCAAGCTTAGTCGAACCAGGACAAAGATTTTGACAAAGCAAGTACTGCCCAAAATTCGAGGCACACTAAAAAGTAGTGCATCAGGGTAAAGAGTTTGGTACGGTACATGATTGCTAAGGACAGAAGAGGGCATGTGATTAATCAGGTAACAAGCAGTCGAGATAGCTTCAGGGCAAAACGTTTGGGGTACATGATAGTGAAAAAGAAGGGTGTGGGCAACTTCTAAGAGATGTCGATTTTTGCGCTCTAAAACCCCATTTTGTTGCGGAGTATACGAACATGAAGTTTGATGAATAGTACCCATCTTGCAGCAAAACTGGCTGACAGATGATTGCACAAATTCTAGAACATTGTCAGTGTGAAAAACTTCTATAGGTTTATCAAATTGGTTACGGATCTCGGTAAAAAAGGAGGTTATAGTGTCTATCATATCGGAACGATCTTTTAATAAAAACAACCAGGTAGTTCTAGAAAAGTCATCAATAAAGCTCATAAAGTATGGAAAGCCAGTGATACTTTGAACATGACACATGGACCCCAAACATCAGCATGCACAATATCAAAAGGTTGCTTGGACCCAATACAGTTTTTCTTTGAAAAAGTAACACGAGTTTGTTTGCCCAACTGACAAGTTTCACAATGAAAAACAGATTCCAGAATATCAGTAAGTAAATGCTTCGGTTTAGCAGCAGATGGATGCCCCAGTCTGTAATGCCATTGGAGACCGGTGACAGACGCAGTTAACAGCGCAATTGTCTTTGATGGATCCAAGAGTATAACTCGTCTGGTCCCTCATGGCCGGAACCAATCCTCATCCTTGTGTGCAGATGCTAAAAAACAACATTGTTTGGGTCAAAAGTGATAGAGCGCCACAGGCTCTTTACAGTTCTACTAACAGATAACAGATTCAAAGGAAATTTAGGAACATAAAGTGTTGAACACAAGAATAATTTGCCATGACTGCAGATATTCCCAATGCCAGAAACATGTGATTGTGAACCATCAGCAAGTGTAATAGGTGGAACAGAAGAAGTTTTATGTAGTTCAGAAAACAAAGTAGAATTGTCAGATATATATGAGAGGTGGTGCCAGAATCAATCATCCATTTATTTTTACCATATGGTGCAGAGGATGCAAGAAGAGCAGAACCTCCATCAGAAGATGCATCAGTAGTGGAGGGAGCGAGACGAGCATAAAGCAGGTTGTCAACCTTGGAATGAATCCACTCCACAAAGGGATGATATGAAGATGATGCTGCAGAATCAGGTTGAAAAGTAGTGATCTGATTTGCCCATGCGGGCTTACCATGCTTGATCCAGCAACGATCCTCGGTATGGTTGGTGCTTTTACAAAAGTTACAATAACGTCGTTCAGGAGAATCGGGTCCAACAAAGATGAATCACAGCCAGGTCCAGCAGTAGAGCGACCACGGCCGCGGCCGCGACTACAGAAGGAATCTCTTGAGCGAATAGCAAGAATAGTATCAGAGTGGTCTGGAGACAAAGGAGAGATTGACGGTAGGTGTTGAACCCATTTGAGAAGGCCACACAGTGTAGGCAACATGTCGCTGGACAGTATCTGATCTACCATGCCAGAGAATGAGTGGGGTAAGCCGGCAATAAATTGCATCAGTTGAAGTTCATTGCGTTGGCATTGTATTTCAGTGAGATCGGCAGAGAGAGTGATAAAACTCGAACTCGTCCCAAAGAGCACAGCATTAATTATAATAATTCTCCAGAGTTAGCCGTAGAATACTCCTTGGCCAGTTGTTTGAAAATGTCAAACACTTTCATCGGATTTTGTTGATGAGAATAAACATGTGAGATCTGGTCCCACATGGCTTTAGCGGTCTTCCAATGCAGAAGTGACTCACTAATTTTAGGCGCATAACTATTGACCATCCAGGTTATGACGCCGGAATCGTCCTCCGACCACACATCATAAGTTTGCTTGGTTTTAGCGGCAGCACCCTCAGCAAGTACAGTTGGAACCTCAGAGATAAGATTTGAGTAACGGCTTTGAGCTTTGATATATAGCTCGAAGGCCACACACCAATTGTGAAAGTTGGAACCATCCAACTTTACAGTTGTGACAGAAAGTGTCTGAAGCGGGTCGGTAGAAGCCATGAAGCAGATGTAGACACAAGGGGTCCAACACAGGGTAGGCAGCAGCAGGGAGCAGGCAATAGCAGCCGGTAGCAGCAGTACTCAGTAGGCAGAAGTAATAACCCAACACATGGGCAGCAAAAGGCCTGGTTCAACACAGCAGTAGAAACCCGCAACGGGCAGTAGGAGGTAATAGGAGATCTGACGCATCAAATCTGAGAAACCCACAAACGTGGCAGTAGATTGAAGAGAGAAAGACCTACGCCACCATGGAGAGAAGATTACTCAACCATGAGTCGCAGATAGATAGCAAACATAGACCATTTAAAACGTTAATGTGTTATTTTAGAAAATACCCGGAGATAGAGATGGATAAGGAAGAAGTAACGGAGATGTATGTGGCGACTAGATGGCGGAGAGGGGATAATGGTGGGATAGGAGATGGAGAAGATCGCAGTTGGGAAAGGATGGAGAGGCAGTGGTGGCGGCGGGTGAGGAGGTGGTGGAGGGCAGAGGCGGGATGGGAAGAGAAGGGGAGAAGCAACAAGAGGGAGGGAAGGTAACAATGGCAAGAGAGAGAGGAGAAGGGGATGGTGGCCACAAGGGAGGAGGGAAAAAGGGGCCGCGACAACAAGGTTGGTGGCAGCGGATAGAGAGGGGTGGATGGCGGTGCAGCCGTGCGGGTAGGGATGGAGATGGGTGGCGGCTAGAGTAGGGTTGGGGAGGGTGAATGGCGGCTAGGGTTGGGGCTTGGTGAATGGCAGCTAAGGTTGATGGGGACAGGAGAGGTTAGGGTGGATCATGTTGCTCTGATGCTATCTAGAATAGGGAAAAGGTTTATTATAGGACAAGAGAGTAAACCAAAAGACAGAGTTAGGCAATATGGGATAAAAGAAAAAAGGCTAAAGACAAGACAAGTCTAAAGCCCATAACATAAGAAATAACACAACATAACGCAATAAAGCACATATACTAATACTTCCCCTCAAGCTGGAGCATAGATATAAATCATGCCCAGCTTGTCAACCATGCTATTGAATCTGACTTTGGGAAAAAATTTGATGAAGATGTCGGCAACTTGATCAGAAGTGTGAGTATATGGAGCAGAGATATTGACAGACAAGACAGCTTCTATGATGAAATGGTAATCCACTTCAATATGTTTAGTTCGCTCATAAAAAGTAGGATTGTTGGCAATGAATATAGCAGCCTTGTTGTCGCAATGCATAGGAATAAGAGTCGGATCAAAGATATCAAATTCTTTCAGAAGACCACGGACCCATAACAGTTCACATGCAGTATGAGCCATATCTCTATACTCAGCTTCAGCACTAGTGCGAGCGACCACAGCTATCCTGCTGCCAGCATAATCGGAACCAGAGTACCCTATGATTTTACAGTGCCCATGTTTTCTGTAGAATAAGCCTTTTCTCAGGGAATTTTTCAAATATTTCAAAATGTGACACACAGCATCCCAGTGGCACTATCTAGGTTTATCCAGATATGTACTGACTAAGCCGACTGCAGAAGTACTATCAACCCTTTTCAATGTCTGATAGATAATTTTACCAACCAATCGGCAATATTGTTGGTTGCCTGGGTATGGAGGAGAAGTATCATCATCCTAGTTTGTAATAGGATTCAAGGGAGTAGTAGCGGGTTTTGCCCCAAGCATTCAAGTTCCCGACAAAAGATCCAAAACATATTTCCTTCTGAGATAAGCAAAAATACCTGAGGAAGAGCGAGAAATTTCAATACTCAGATAATATCTTAATTTCCCAGATCTTTAGTGACAAAGTGTTCTTCCGGATACTTTTTAGTAGCCTGAATGCATGTTCAATCACTCCCAGACAAGAATATATCATCAACGTAAACAATCAGAATGACAAGTCCATATGTAGTTATCTTAATGAATACAGAGTGATCAGAGTGAGATTTGTGGAACCGAATTTCTGAAGAATACTACTCAATTTGTCAAACCAGGCACGAGGACTCAGTTTTAGTCCATAGATCGCTTTGCGCAACTTGCACACTTTGGAGCACTCCCCTTCAGCAACAAAACCAGGTGGTAGCGCCATGTATACCTTCTCATGCAGATGCAGATCACCATAAAAAAGGCATTTTTAACGTCTAATTGAACCAGAGGCCAATCAAAATTTACTGCCACAGATATAAGAAGATGAACAAAATTTAAACGTGCAACATGATGGAAAGTCTCAAAATAATCTATTCCATGTGTCTAAGAATAGCCTTTGGCCACAAGGCGAGCTTTCAAGCGTTCAATTGTGTAGTCAGGTTGATACTTGACAGTAAAGAGTCAGCGACACTCAACAGGCGAGCAATCAGCAGGGGGGTCAATCAAGTTCCACGTATGTCGTTCAATAAGAGTCTGCATTTCAGTTTAGTTTCCATAGCCTGGCACCACGCAGGATGCTGAAAAACCTGAGATGCATTATTAGGAATAGATATAGCAGATAAAGCAGAGGTAAAATTGGCAAAATTCACACCCAGGTTAGCAGTTGAATAGAAATTGCCAATAGGATGCTGAGTGCAAAATATGGTCCCTTTTCATAAGCTAATAGGAACATCCAAATCAGAAAATACTTGAGTTGTAGGTGGATCTGCCGACGAGGATTAAGGGATTGGAGTTGGAGCGGCCATGGAGGGAGTTGGGAGTTATTGGGCGTCGTTGATATACTTTCAGAGGCGGTGATGAGCTCACATCCGGAGGAGGCAGGTCAGTGTCAACCGTCACACTCAAAGGTAGAGGTGTATCAATTAACAGATCAAATGTCAGCGAAGAACCTGTTGTAGAGTAGTATGGCATATGCTCAAAGAAGATCACATCAACACTAACAAACCATTTCTTCGTTGAGGGACCGTAGCACTTATTGCCCTTCTTAGTCTGAAAGTAACCCAAGAACACACATTTGGTAGATTGTGGGTCAAGCTTAGTCAAACCAGGACGAAGATTTTTGACAAAGCAAATACTGCCAAAAATTCGAGGAGGCACACTAAAAAGTGGTGCATCAGGGTACACAGTTTGGTACGGTACCTGATTGCCCAGGACAGAAGAGGTCATGCGATTAACCAGGTAACAAGCAGTCGAGATAGCTTCAGGCATAAAAGTTTCGGCTACATGATAGTGAAAAAGAAGGGAGCGGGCAACTTCTAAGAGATGTCGGTTTTTGCGCTCCACAGCCCCATTTTGTTGCGGAGTATATGAACATGAAGTTTGATGAATAGTACCCATCTTGCGGCAAAACTGGCTGACAGATAATTGCACAAGTTCTAGAGCATTGTCTGTGTGAAAAACTTCTATAGGTTTATCAAACTGGTTACAGATCTCAGTAAAAAAGGAGGTGATAGTGTTTATCATATGGGAACTATCTTTTAATAAAAATAACCAGGTAGTTCTAGAAAAGTCATCAATAAAGCTCATAAAGTATCAAAAGCTAGCGATACTTGGAATAGAACATGGACCCCAAACATCAGCATGCACAATATCAAAAGGTTGCTTGGACCCAATATAGTTTTTCTTTGAAAAAGTAACGCGAGTTTGTTTGCCCAACTGACAAGTTTCACAATGAAAAATTGAATCAAGAACATCAGTAAGTAAATGTTTCAGTTTAGCAGCAGATGGATGCCCCAGTCTGTAATGCCATTAGAGACTAGTGGCGGACACAGTTAGCAGCGCAATTGTCTTTGATGGATCCAAGTAGTATAACCCGTCTGGTCCCTCATGGCCCGAACCAATCCTCATTTCGTGTGCAGATGCTAAAAAACAACATTGTTTGGGTCAAAAGTGATAGAGTATCGCAGGCTCTTTACAGTTCTACTAACAGATAACAGATTCAAAGGAAATTTAGGAACATAAAGCGTTAAACGCAAGAATAATTTGCCAGGAGTGCAGATATTCCTGATGCCAGAAACAGGTGACTATGAACCATCAGCAAGTGTAACAGGTGGAACAGAAGAAGTTTTATGCAGTTCAGAAAACAAAGCAGAATTGCCAGATATATGAGAGGTGGCGCCAAAATCAATCATCCATTTACTTTTACCATAAGGTGCAGAGGATGAAAGAAGAGCAGAACCTCCATCAGAAGAGACATCAGTAGTGGAGGGAGCGAAACGAGCCGGAAGCAGCTTGTCAACCTCAGAGTGAATCACTCCACAGAGGGATGAGACAAAGAGGATGGTGCAGAATCAGGTTGATGAGTAGTGACCCGATTTGCCATGCGGGCTTACCATGCTTGATCCAGCAGCGATCCTCAGTATGGTTGGTCCTTTTACAGAAGTTACAATAACGACGTTCAGGGGAATCGGGACCAACAAAGATGAATCACAACCAGGTCCAGCAGTAGAGCAACCAAGACCACGGCCATGGCCGGGACCACAGAAGGAATCTCCTGAGCGAACTGCAAGGATAGTATCAGAGTGGTCCAGAGACAAAGGAGAGACCGACGGTAGGTGTTGAACCCATTTGAGAACGGCATGCAGTGTAGGCAACATGTCGTTGGACAGTATCTGATCTACCATATGCCAGAGAATGAGTGGGTAAGCCGGCAAGAAATTGCATCAGTTGAAGTTCATTGTGTTGGGGTTGTATTTCAGTGAGATCGGCAGAGAGGGTGATAAACCTCGAACTCGTCCCAGAGAGCACATCATTGATTATAATAATCCTCCACAGAGTTAGTCGTAGAATACTCCTTGGCCAGTTGTTTGAAAATGTCAAACACTTTTTCGGATTTCGTTGATGAGGGCAAACATGTGAGAGCTGGTCCCACATGGCTTTAGTGGTCTTCTAACGAAGAAGTGACTGACTAATTTTAGGCTCAGAACTACTGACCATCCAGGTCATGACGTCGAAATCGTCCTTCGACCATAGGTCATAAGTTTTCTTGGTTTTAGCGACAGCACCCTCAGCAGGTACAATTGGAACCTCAGAGATAAGATTTGAGTAACGGCTTTGAGCTTTGACTTATCGCTCGAAGGTCGCACACCAAGTGTGGAAGTTGTAGCCATCCAACTTTACAATTGTGACACAAAGTGTTTGAAGCAGGCCAGTAGAAGCCATGAAGCAGATGTAGACACAAGGGGCCCAACGCAGGGTAGGCAGCAGCAGGGAGCAGGCAATAGCAGACAGTAGCAAGCAGCCAATAGCAACAGTAGTCAGTAGGAAGAAGTAATAACCCAACACATGGGCAACAAAAGGCCTGGTTCAACAGAGCAGTAGAAACCCACAACGGGCAATAGGCAGTAGTAGGAGATCTGACGCATCAAATATGAGAAACCCACAAATCAGGCAGTAGATTGAAGAGAAAAAGACCTGCGCCACCATGGACAGAAGATTGCTCAACCATGAGGCGTAGACAGATTGCAAACATAGACCGTTTAAAATGTTAACGTGCTATTTTAGAAAGTACCCAGAGATAGAGATGGACAAGGAAGAAGTAGCAAAAATGTATGTGGCGACTAGATGGCGGAGAGGGATAATGGTGGAATAGAAGATGGAGAGGACAACAGTTGGGAAAGGATGTGAGGTAGTCGTGGCGGCGGGTGAGGAGGTGGTAGAGGGCAGAGGCGGGATGGGAAGAGAAGGGGAGGAGAAGCAGGAAGGAGGGATGGTATCAGCGGCAATTGAGAGGGGAGAAGGGGATGGTGGCCACAAGGGAGGAGGGAGAAAGGGGCGGCGACAGCAAGGTTGGTGGTGGTGGCAAGGGAAGGGTGGATGGCAGTGCGGGTAGGGATGGTGATGGGTGGCGACTAGGGTAGGATTGGGGAGGGTGAATGGCGGCTAGGGTTGGGGCTTAGTGAATGGCAGCTAGGGTTGATGGGGACATGAGAAGTTAGGGTGGATCATGTTGATCTGATACCATCTAGAGTAGGGAAAAGGTTTATTAGATGTCTTAAACAAAATAGAGCGGATTCTTTTTTATAGGACAAGAGAGTAAACCAAAAGACAGAGTTGGGCAATATGGGATAAAAGAAAAGGGCTAAAGACATGACAAGTCTAAAGCCCATAACAAAAGAAATAACACAACATAATGCAATAAAGCACATATACTAATAGACTATAATTCTAAAGTGATCCCCAATAATGGTGATGATTTTCATGATCCTTTGTTGTACATGAGGGTTGTTGTAAAAAAAATTCATTTGACCATGACACGTTGGATATTTCTTATGCAGTTGGAGTGGTCAGTCAACACATGAGCACAACAAATAGTCATTGGGCAGAAGTATGTCATCATCTAAGATATTTAAAGGAGCTCCTGGAAGATAACTTACATATTCTGTGAGAAATCAGCATAGTTCTACTCTTCAGGTTATTAGCTACACTGATGCAGATTGGGCTGGTGATGCAAATGAGATGCAGTCTACCTTTGGATATTGTACTTTTATGGGATCTCATCTTGTTACTTGGAAGAGTAAAAAGTAAAGTGTTGTAGCTCATTCTAGTACTGAGGTTGAATATCGGGCAATGGCCCACGCATGTTGTGAACTACATCGGGTTCGTTCTATTCTTTCTTGGGATGTGGATTAGTGTGGATACTTCTGCTACTCTGATGTGTGACTCCAGCAACTATTCATATCGATATTCACATGAGAGGACAAAACATATTGAAGCAGATTGTAATTTCGTGCATGATTCAGTATTGGCGAAAAGGGTGAGACTCCTCATGTGAGAACTATAGAGCAAATTGCAGATATCTTCATCAAAGCCCTTCTAACTACTGCATTTATATACATGATGTGTATACTCCAGCTTGAGGGGGAGTGTTAGAATGAAGGAGTTAGTGGTATTTCTTTATGTATCATTTGCTCTCTGTTAAGTCCATCTTATAAAGTGGATTCTTTATGAAATTTTTCCTTTTCTCATTTGTGAAAGAACAAGATTATATTGAATGCAATGCAATGGGATGGGATGAATACAAGACTGGACGCCCTCTCCTTTATATAGGAGAGGGGAGACGCCCTAAGACTTAGGACGCAAGTAATCTAAACGGGTTGAAATACAAAAGCCCAATAACTAATTAACCTATTAACTAAATAGGCTAATATATACTCTTTTACACTCCCCCTCAAGCTGGATCATGGGTGAAACACATGTCCAAGCTTGGAGTTACAGGACTCTATAAAAGAAATGATAAATGATAGATAGAAAAGATAAATATCACTCCCTATACAAAAGATTGATACTCCCCCTTAAACAATACTCCCCCTGAATCATGCAATGGCGCCTCTTTGCTTTGAAATTGTATTATGCAGGCTGGAGATCCTCGAGCTTTGATGAAGGTCTTTTGGAGTGCATCTGGAATGAAGAACATCTGAAATGGAACCAGAATCTGCAACGGTAATTCGCCACTTGGAGCAGACGATCATCAATACCACGACTACGGCAACTTCACTGGAATACGTACTTAACGCAGCACGAGCGCGGATACACAGTGTCGATGTAGCAATAGCGGAATTTTCAAATTGTCTGGGAAGACGTGCATAATGTGGCACGAATACGAACGGACAATGTGTTGGTGATACGATGCAGGTACCATGACTTTGTCGCATGAATCTTGGGGGCTTGACAGGAAAAGAGATATCATCCATCAAGTAAAGTCCCAAGTAGATCAGCAACAGGTGATGTCGAAATAGCAGATGCGGCTCGGAGAAGACGTGATGAAGCAGCTCGATGAAGATAAACTGGATGAATCAACCTTGCAGAAGTAGATTGGCAGGCTTGCTGAGTTTCTGAAAATCTGAAGAAGCACCCTCTGTCTCATGTGAATGCAGCTGAAGTACACCATCAACACCTGACGTACATAATGCGATACGAACGCGGATAGCTCGGTGTTGACGCTGAATGAAGATCCTTCATTGTTGTCTGGAAGTAGAGAACGGATGTGCTGAACAATGTGAAGCTCCATGAAGATAATAGCCTGGAACATATATAGCCTGAATACATATATCATCTCTTCTCATACTCTCTCTCTCATACATATTCTCTCACACACACTCTCTCTCTCTCTCTTCTCATCACTTCTTCTCCTCTCTATCCCCACCGCACACCAAATACGACGAGAGTGAGTGTTTGGTGTGGAGAAATGGATATTTGACCCCCCCGCAATGTGGAAAGGGATACACACATGATATGGGTGGGTGCGAAAGAAATCGGCGGATTTGAGAGGATTTTGTGATATGGAGATGTGTAATATGTGGAGAATGAAACCGATAACTGGAGAGAATATGCTAAACGGGTCAATGTAAGATGCAGGTAGAAAATTAAATGGATCTAATCCCGACCCGAAAAGGGGTTTGTTTGGCCCGTTAGGGCAACAAATCCGGGGGTGCGGGGGCAAAGCACTCGCGAAAAATCCGAATAGGCTTAAAATGGAATCCAATTAGCAAAGATATGACCAATTAAGGATCTGAATAGGCATAATGAATATGGGGGGAATTAATAATTGGGGGTAGACATAGATGGGAGGTGATGGTGGAGTGATGAAGATAGCCGGGAAGGTGATGAAGAGCAGCAGTTTGTGGGATGTAGCAAAAAAAAATGGTCGGATTATGTCACTCAGTTGATGTAGCACTTGGTCGTAACGGAGGAGATGACAAAGGGTCTCCTGCACGGCTCCGGAGATATTGCATGCCAAGAGGATGCATGCGGAGCCAAGGGCAGAGCCTCTCCACGAGCGACGATGAAGGTTGATGCTGAGGACATCAGGAGATGGCCTGTGCAGAACTCGGTACTACCGAGTTGATGTCGCTAGTACTGAGATCTTTCTGGACGACAGGTAGTAGGTTGGCGGCGGCTGATTGCTGCTTGATGGCGATGATGGCTATTGCTTCTGCGGTTGGCGGCGCTTATGATGATGCTGCTAGATGGTGATAGTGGCGTCGATAGGCGGCGAAGGCACGGAGATGGCTACTTGGAGGCGTTGGGAATAAAGCGGCACTGTTGCTGTTTGTGGAATACAGGCAACAGAGGTGGAAGGCGGCGGGTAATGATGCAGCGATGGCAGTGGATATGTGATGGTCAGAAAGGAGATCACCGGCAGTAAGGTTTGGATTTGGAAAACATAGAACGCAGGTCAGGAATTAGCTTCGACGTACTGATCTATGTGAAAGTGGAAGAAGGAGAGCCATGGAGGCCGAAATAGCCTAGCGGGCAGCCAACCTAAGCCATGGCAACGGCGGCGGCCGCCCGCAGGCGGGGGTTCTTCCCCTCGATTGCTCTCTGGAAAAGACAAGCGACGGCGGCTAGGGCTGCGTGCGCGCCGGAAAGGAGGGGCAGTGGCTAGGCTTCCCTCAAGAGCGAAGCGAACGCGCTCTGTTCACGTAGGAATTACTGTTCACGCTGTGTATTGTTCACGTCGGAGTTATTGTTCACCGCTGGAGTTACTGTTCATGCCGTTGTTACTGTTCACCGCTCTGATACCATGTGAAAGAACAAGATTATATTGAATGTAATGGAATGTAATGGGATGAATACAAGACTGGACGCCCTCTCCTTTATATAGGAGAGGGGAGACGCCCTAAGACTTAGGTCGCAAGTAATCTAAACGGGCTGAAATACAAAAACCCAATAACTAATTAACCTATTAACTAAATAGGCTAATATATATACTCTTTAACATCATTAATATAAATATAGGAGCAGATCTACGTCGGATCTTGCGGTCTGTGTTTCGCTACGTAACAGGTAATATGATCTGAGTCTGAGAAGATTAAAGAAGTATCGTTTGCCAGATATTCAGTAGAGCAACAATCTATTAAAGACGAATCATATGAGTTCATACTATAAGTAACAACTACTTTGACAAAGCCTCAATAACGTATTGAAACCAAGGAACAAACTATTTAATTTTGAAGGCGAAGACATCAAAGTCAAAATGAAGGAATTATAGTACACTATTTTATCATATAGGCTAAAAATGCTTATACAATAATATCACATAATAAATATTCTTTGTTTTGTGTGTGTGTGGGGGGGGGGGGGTCTCACACTTTTGTGATTGAAGGGAACTATGTTGGATTTCGGATTTGGTGGTGTAATGAAGTAATCAAATCAAAGAATTTCACAAGCACAATATAAAGACATAACAACAAATTGTAATAAGATCTTATATTGAATATGCATGAGGGACTTGAGGACTGTCAATATTAAGTATATTACTACTATTTTAGTCTATTATACCTAGCAAATTCGAAACAGAAATGAAGAAAATAACTTATTTGTTTGACATGCACAATGTTAGATATAAATAAACAATCATTTGAGATATAGTTTCATATATAGGTTATGAAGCTGAAATATGAGATATTAAGGGGATCTTAATGTAAGGAACAAGCGAGTCTACGAAGAACTGGAGAAATTACTATATTAGAGTCTCAAATTGAAGTTATAAGGATTCAAAACTTTCAATTACTCTTGAGTGCTACTTGAAGTTTGTACAATTCATATAATGAGAAAACGTGATACCTAGGTGTAACTTTACAATAATTTGAGAAATATTTTGTACACCAAGGATGTTTATTTGTAATTGTACCATGATTTGGCATCATGTATAGAAGAAGTTCTTTATATGCCAATTTGCTAGTAGATTGTCTATTTTATGTTTAATTGTTGTAACTGTTGGTGGTAGAAATAGGAAGGGTTAGGGCTAACATGCTTAGTTGTGAGCTAGAAAACCTTCCGAAGCAGTAGTCTAAGTAACTAATGCAACAGTCGATGTACTACATTTTGCAAAATAGATGTGTGAAAATCATCAAAATTGTCAGAATTTCGCGAAAAGCATGCCCAAAGGGGACAGAATTCTTGGAAATGTTGAAATTTCAGTTTTTGTCAAAATTTTGGAAAAATGCATGACCAAGTCTATGGTAATATCATTTCTATATCTGATCTCCACCAGAATCGTAATTTGGCCAAAATTATGCAACTTTTATTTAAATTTCAATCTATGATGGACACCGCATAAGAAATGGCCAAACAGTCAAAACAAATTTGGAGGATAATTTCGTGCTGCTTGCTCAGTCAGTAGAAGAACTTATGTTGTAAAAATCACAGTTCAAGTGGAAATTGGTAACAAGATATGAGGCCAAAAAGATTATAGAATTACCCTTTGCCAGCAATAGAGAAAAGCAATAAACTATTTAAATATGAATCATATGATTTCATTACATCAGTAGCAACTACTTCAACAAAAAATTACCTCACGTCCAAATTGGATAGGAAGCTTGTCCTGGTCTTTGAAAGCATATGTCAGCAAAATACCTTCCGGTATCTCAACATAGAAAAAACCATGTTTTCCATCGAACTGAGACCTCAATTTAGTCATAGATTCAGCACAATTGCTATCTGCAATCATTTAATTATCAAATGTGTGAAAAACTGTGAAAGATCAATTGCTCCCCATAAAGCAGTAACACTTCAATCATTTAATGAAAAAGATGCTTATTAGCAGTGGTTCACTATTATGTAATGTTATCCATGGGAAAAAATGATGCAAAACACTAGATGGATACTGTAAAATTTATTGAATCGAGTTTTTATTTCAACATTAATGTAGAAGCGAGGGATGGGACAATTGAGAATGAAAATATGCTCTTCATTAAGCCATGTGTTAAACTTGCATGTCATAATATGCTTATAAGCATTTATACAAGATGTCCTCCACTTTTTCTTGGTCTTACGCCAAATCAGTTTTCATTGCTCAAAGTGGTGATGCATCCGCCCTTCACAGGCCACTCATTTTCACCACCTCATGTGTTACAATGATGAGATATATGTTCAAGATCCAAATAATGAAGGATGCTCTAGTCAGGTTAGTTAGATTTGTCAGAGCTAGAGTTGGATGAAATGTACATAGAGTGGTATTCCCCATAATCAATTAAAAAGTAGAGTTTTATGCTACAAGTTGTATAAATATTCTAACAACACAATGATCACAGATTTTGCAACTAGGAATGTAGGTGCACAACACCCCGGTTGGCAGAAGGATTGAAGAACTAATTGACAGTCGGGCTTTCTGGGTTAAGGTTGCAAAGGTGCTGCGGATAATGGAACCTATTGTCAAAGTATTGAGGCTGGTAGATGGTGACAAAGCCGCAACAATGCCTTGTATGATGCAATGCAAGTAATGGTGGAAGGTATTAAACAAGCAGCTCCTAGGTCCAATTCACAATTCTTGTCAATTGTAGACAAGCGTTGGACAGATATGCTTTTGCATCCATTGCATAAAGCAAGTATGTAATTTATTTCTTCTAAATTCAGATTTATGTTCTAACTCTATAACTCAATCTAAAATCTAAATCTTATTTCTTTATTTGGAATTGGTGACAGCTTACTATCTGAATTTGAGGTTCCAATACTTGCGAAAACTGGGCTTAGATGCGACTCTAATGTCTGTTGTGTGAGATATAATTACCAAATTCTTTACCTCTACAGAAGAGCGCACCATAGTGATGGATGAGGTATAACTATATATATTACATAACTCAATAGTGATACAATTTGTTAATGATGATGTGTATGAGGAGCATGCCACTACATACAACCAAATTTATAGGATGCATATGTCATGGCAGGAATATCTCAATAATATCAACTCATTACAGTATGGACAACCAGCGCGCCACTCAACATACAGGTGATGTGAGTTGGTAAGTAAATAGGTTATTCTTATGTGGTAAATTGTATATTATTGCATAATTGTGTGTATTTAAGTTTGTGGATTGTGCTAGTAAAATTTCATATTTGAATTCCTACATTTTGTCATCGAAATCCCAACGAAACAGATCGGATTTCTTACCTCCCACATGATGGACCCCCCCCCCGGACCACCACACTCAATATAAAATTTTATTGCAAAAAAAGTTGCATTTAGGTGTAGAGACTACACCTGTAAAATTTCATGAATTAATTCATTCATTTGGCATCGAAACGGCCAGGATTGCATCTGTCAGTATTTCCGTCGGTATACCGGTAAATACCTATTTCCAAGCTGTCGAAACGGCGTCGGTATCGGTCACCTCGTTCCTTGACTACATATGTGGCTGCATAGACCAAGTTTTGGAATAGTTGGAATGCATTGTTGTCATTGAATGAACATGGCATAGTTAAACCTACTTCATCTTGCATATACCTTTAGTTTTTCACTAATAGTGGAAAGCAATATTGTCGTTACATGAACGTTGCATACTTATACCTACTTTGTATGACCGGGTTTTGGAACAGTGGAATGCACTATTGTCATTAGATGAATGTGGTATAGTTAAACTACTTTATGCCTGCACATACCTTCAGTATCTCACTATTAGTGGAAAGCACTATTGATATCAAATGAATGTGGCATAGTTAAACCTACTCAATGCATGCATGTACCTTTATTTATTACTTATCATGTTTCTAGTTGATCTCTATCTAGATCAAGAATATTCAGCTCTACATGAAATTCTAATAATGTTTTGTAGTTGTGTTATCTAAGACTAGAAGGCATTAAGAATGAAGGTTGAAGGGTTTGAGCTGAATAGCATTTAATTGGACGTTTCTATTGTGCTTTAGAGGGAAATTTTTTATAATTAGACCTTGTGTTTGTATCTTGTTGTTTCTGCAGCAAGAGAGATGCTTCTAGTCTTTGACTATGTCTACTCCGTATTCTCCCTTAACAACACTGCATTGTAGATTTCTGCTTGGCCCAAGTTTTTAAGTTTTTGTTAGAAAGGAGTCAAGGACTCTTGCCCATACTTGTAAGGCGGCAAGGCGACACGGCGTTGGGGCTGGACGCCTTGCGCCAAGGCGCGCCTAGGCATTGCCTAAGCGACCTTTAAAAAAAATAATTTATGTATATATTTTATGTATATATACATGTGTCATGGTTTTTCCCCACTCATATACACACATTGTATAGTTATATATGTAGTTATCTACATATTTATAGTCGATCTCCCCATATATATATATTTTATTGTATGAAAAAATAACCAATTACATTTCTAATATATTATCATCGACAATAATGTCAAGGACACAAAAAGAATTATTGTAAAGAATGTAAGAGAGTGGTCAACAAATAAATATATATTTATTGTCATACATAGCTACAAGTATTAAGCAATGTAATCACTATCCTTCATAGCATAGCTACTTAGTACAATCTGAATTGAAGGTGCAAACTAAGAAAAATCAAATGTGTACTAAGAGTATTAGATCCAGTCAAACAAAAAAAGAGTATTAGATCCAGTCAATCCCAAAAAAAAGAGTATTAGATCCAATTAAAAGTGATATTTGCCACATAAAATAGGCAACACTATTAATTTTGAACATTAGTGTAGCCATATCAAACATTAAAATAAGTAAATATACAACCAGACCCACAAAACTATGTCACTGTAGCATTATAAATAAAACGTCCTCGCCTAGGCGCAGCCCTGGGACGCCTTGTCGCTTAGGCAGCCGCCTAGGCGAGCGCCTTGACAAGTATGCTCTTGCCCGCTTGTTTTCCGTCTTCTTATACACTCACAAGGATATGAGCACTTCTTATGATCCTCCATGCTCAGCAGGCATTCCAATAAGATTGTAAATGTTAGTGCTACCCAACATGTGACGAGTATGCCATTTTCCTTCGAACCTATGATTTACAGATCTGTCGTTCGTATGTTACGTTGGAAGGCGGGTCTAATTAAATTGTTGCAAAATGTGGCTTCATCCACTCACCTTTACTATAAATTTATCATCAATCCATCATTTACCAAATTTTCCATACAATTTGCTTTCTAATGCCAAACCCAAACTTGTTGGTTTTCTAAAATGTTAGAACGTTTGGACCTACATGTTTTGTTTTACATGATTTAAGTCACATTTTAGTCAAGGTGCTCACGAAACACACCTGAATTGGAAACCTATCACATGATACAAAATTACAAATAGACCAGACTTGATCACTAAAAAACAAGCCCCAACCCCATTTTGGTTCGCATGCTAAATATGCACTCAACGACGATCTATATCAAATTGTTTACTCGGTTTTGATCAATATATCTGATCATCAATTTCTTATATGTTTATATTTTTTGTCACTATAAGTATTAAGTGAGTTAAGAACTACAGTTGAACCATGATAATGTGTATAGAAGTCCATTATCTTTTTTCGTTTTCACTAACACAACCATCACACAAGGATGTTACTAGACGCTCATGCCACATGTCCTATCGTTGATTAATCCAACTTCGATCTCCTTTTAGGAAGATCTACTTCCATCTCTTCATCGTCCTCGTCTAGCCTCGTCCTCCTACAAACTAATTTGTTCAATGAATGGAGCCACGGACACAACTATTGAAATGGGTACCAATAAATTATCAATGCAATCTTTGGTTTGGTTCTAGAACCTTGAAAGAAAGAGAAAATTTGACTTATATTTGCGCCTACAATTTATACTCATTTTTAAACGAGTAGTATCTAATGTCACTCTTGAAGTTCATCGCTACTTTTTATAGGAGCACATGCTTTGCCATTAAGCTGATATATACTAAGTGTACCAGGTTTCATATAGCTCCAAACACGGGCTTGATGGGGAGTTTGAAAACCATTTATTTGCTTGTATCTCATTTTATTATTATTACGATGAGTTAGTTCTTAATCGTATCAGTCCTTCTAGGGCATTCATTGAACTTGTATTGGTCGTTATATTGTAGAAACATTGGTCGGCTTCATTACCTTACAACGTATGACCAACACCAAAGTAAACATCTACTTTTTCTCACGAGTAAGACTTAGGCCACAAAGCCTAAGGGTAGTGAATGGTTTGTGACAGAAATAATAGAAAACGGCTAGTTGTTATATTGAAAGAACAAACCCTGCTCCTATATATAGGAGAACGGGGAAGCGTACAGACACAACCTAAACCTAATGGGCCAAGACAAACTTGGGCCCATATTACAAAAATACTTAATAAACAAAATTAACCAGATTCTCTAATACTCCCCCTCAAGCTGAAGTTGGGAGAATCCCAAATCAGCTTGCAAACAGAGAGTCGAACTAAAACAAAGAAACATAATAAAAGATAAACCAGGCCCATATAAAAAAAATCCCCCTCGATATTACATTGCACTCAAACACTCAGACACTCCCCCTCAAGTAGATATTCCAAGCAAGCAGGTCGCAGTCGCAGAAGCTTCATGGTCATCTGGAGGGTAAGTAAGCAGAAACAACACTGCTTCATGGTCTTCATCACAGTCGCTAACGTCACAGCCCAGGGAGTGCTAGGTCACAGCAGCAATAGTAGTCAACGTACAAATAAAGTATGGATGGGTCAACGTGCGAAACAAAGCACGGACGAGCCAGAGAGTGCTGGCACACAGTAGTCGACAGTCGACGTGCAAACAAAGCACGGACAAGTAAAAAAGGTCAACATGCGCAAAGCATGGATAATGTCAACATGCAAACAAAGCACGGACAAACCAAAGAGTGTTGGAACACAGTATTAGAGAGTCGACGCCAGAGAGTGTTGGCTCACATCAGAAAAGTGGACATAGCCAGATAGAAGACCATCAACTTGAAAAAGCAACCAGTAGATATGAAGCTCCAGATAGTAAGTTCTCCAAGAAGCATATAGTAGAAATCCACAAGTTCTTCAGGAAGTGAATAGTGATCCACAAATATATTGAGCAACAGAATATAATCTTCCTCTCCTTCATCTCTCTCCTCTATATCTCCCCCTCACACCATCCACGGAAAGAACCAAGAGTGGTTGAGGTGGACAATAAAGAAGAAACATCCCAGAAGAAGAAAAAAAACCGCAACACTGCTTGGGTATTTGGGGGGCGCATCCCCCCGATTAGGAGGAAATAGAGTGCAGCCTAATTGTATTGTTTGGTCCAAGGGCACTGTCTCTAGGCCTTGACGTTTTGGTACCAGGAACACAAACGACGATATGACTGATGGCTTTAGCTCCATTGCAAGCATTCTAGGCAGCTTCCACTGTGTTGCTTTGGTCATAGTACAAAATACTTTCTGACACACAAGTTGTTGGCGGCAACCCACGATACCAATGTACAAGGTGATTCCTTTCACGATAGTTGACTTGGGGCAAAGTTCACTTTTTTATTGTAACCATGCACATAGTAAACCACACAAATTTGAGACGGGTATAGTTGCCAGAGACCCTATAGTATCAGGATGAGCGAGCGTAGAAAAAGGAGATCGTAGACAGTTATCATCAGGAGATTGGTATTGAGATGACTAAGGCCTGAGTGGAAGGGATGACATCGTACAAGCCGCCAGGAGTTTATATAACTTTCTTTCATATACATATTTCCAAATTATTTGTATCAGATTAGTCTATGATCTACTTGGGTCTTTTCGGGAAGCCTATTGCGTCAAGTGTTTGGGCTCGCAAGCTGAAGCAGGTATGGGATCTAGAGAGGAGATTTTAAGTCATGATCTACGGGTATAGTTATTGTTGAAGTCGGGAAATGTAACGACCCCGCTTCCCGGTAACCCCCAATTAAGGAAGATCACGAAGTCAGAGGCATTATCCCAAAAATGGGATCAATGGTTTTGCAAATAATCAAAAATAATTAATAAATTCTACCAGAAACTAAACTTAAAACTGAAATAAAAAATACTTTTCACATACCTTTCAAATATAGGAAACTGGAACTTCTACCCTCAGTAGAATCCTAACTATCTAAATCCTCTTTTATGAATTAACTTTAATCTTCACAAGTTCCACTTTACTGTTTGTCCAATTTTAGATATTCCTAAAACACCGACAAACAAAACGTCGATCAGTATAAATGAATATATCGGTATGTGGGGACAAACAAAACATTGCACATAAGCTTTAACAACCTAATCATATCAAGTAGTTGTTAACAATGCAAAATTACGTTTTCAATGTGACTTCCCAACTGTTTTTACTCATCCTATGGGATACCCTCTCTTAGGGTTTAGTCCTTGCAAGGGGCTTAAGGCTACCTTCTCCATCCTGAGCTTGGTACTTGGGGTCACCTCTCTGGGTGTCCTGGTCTTCCCTCTGGGGCTTGACCACTTCAGACCTTCCCTCCGGGGCTTGGTCTTGCATCATGCATCCAGAGATAGTATGTAGGTTCGAGAGAGAGTCACATATATACTTAAGTTGTGATAATCATATTCACTTTAAAGATTGCAGAAATAAAAGCATACAAACAGTTTATTTCCATGCAATCGATAAAACATCAGGAAAACGTCGGGAAACTAAAGTGTGTACTCATAACTAACCACATACCTGATTTGGAGATTTCATAAGAAATAAGCCGGGAAACTAAAGCTTGACCGCTTCCTCTGTTTCTCCGGAAAAACAGAGGTCCTGCACGGCAGCCCTCCCCCTCCACCTAGAGGCTCGCAGGTCGTCAATGGTCAAGCTGGGTGTTCGACTCCCTTGCTGCTAGCACCACCGGTGGAATCTGGCGTTGTGCGCGCACCATCGGAACCTTGTTACCCACCATGGCACAGCCGCGGTCCAAGGTTCCCGGAGAGTCCACCGAAGAAGAAGATGGTCATGGAGGGGTTCTTCCAGAGAACCGAGACTTATCAAACTACTCTGTAAAGAATGGTATATCAATCCACCTCTCTACTAATAACAATGGTAAACAAAATCCAATTGGGATAGCAGCGGAAGATAAAATTTTGACTATATTCAATTTAAATAAAGTGTACATAAAAATTCTCCCAATATGGGTGTACATGCTTTATACAAAAAGAGGATCTAAGTAGAGGGAAGTCTAGACTACTCCAGTTTTGTCTCCATGCAACATATCCATCAGCTAAGTCCAAGTCAAGCTAAGATCTTCAAGCCATATCCATCACCTTGCTCCACATATGGGTGGTTGGGAAGGCACCCAGCAAAAAGGGAAGGAAAAATAAAAGTATGTGTCACTAAACTATACTAAAGGTGAAAAGATAAATATAACAAGTAAATTAGGTTAGGGATTCATCAAAAGATGAGACATCAAAAGAATGAGGCCATATATATATAAAAGAATATTTCAATAGATGCTTGCCATAAACAATATATAACCAAGGATTGCATGTATGATTAATATTGACTATCTTAACTATGTAGGGTTGAGGCACCTACCGGACCTTCAACCAAAAGGGTGAGGGGAGAGTATCACATTCCCAGTCACCTGCACATATTTCATGTGCGGGGGAGAATAACACGTTCCCCAGGGGAGAAATAACACATTCCCCAACTATGGGTGGTTGTACATACAAGTACCACTACACTAATTAATTAGTCTAATAAAATCAACATGCTAGAATAGATGGCAAGTAACAGCAATATCAAATAAAACAAAGCAGTGGGGTACCAAGACCCAAGAATAATATTCCAAACTGATCATGAGGCAAGTATAGCAAAAGAATCATGAAGATAGGATATAAGGTGCAAATAAGCCTCATTATGGAAAGCATAGGTTAAGGAACAATTAATTCCCAACTGAAGTGTATTAAGCACATACCTTATTCTTTAGAATCCTAGAATCACTTTTCATAACTTTTACACGAGATCAGATCCACTTTCCCTAATTTCATCATTATATCTATGTATTAGATCTATGTATATCATTAAAGGCTTAAAACCTCAAAACCATCGACTTTTTCCACAAATGATCGATTTAGACTCTGAAAACCTCATTATTGTCTTAGTTACGTTCTTCTGATCAAAATAACATATATGTTTGTATATTTTTGAGTTACTGACTTTTTAGAGTATTTTCCATATTTATTAGTTAATTAAATCAACTCGAAAAATACATAATCGAAAAACTCAAAATCAAACCACAAACACATTTTTAATGGGTAGATCTCGTCTTCTTGATTTCAAAACACTATTTATTTTCTATTTTTTACCATTGGAATAATTTATAGGAATTATTTTTCCTCAGCCAATCAGGGGGTACCACGTAGGCACAATGTGAGAGAGAGAGCTAGCGAGAGAGAGACAGAGAGGGCAGAGGGTGGCCCACATCCTGTGACCTGGACCCCTCGCTGCTGATGCGTGGGCCGCGGTCAGCGCCTGGTCAAAGGCGAGAGCTAGCGAGAGAGAGACAGAGAGGGCAGAGGGTGGCCCACATCCTGTGACCTGGACCCCTCGCTGCTGATGCGTGGGCCGCGGTCAGCGCCTGGTCAAAGGCGGGGTAAAGGAACCAAGGACCAGGATGCCCCTTGCGCGGAACAGAAAAAACAAAAGAACAGGAGGGTAAAATCGTAAAAACGCATGGGGCTTTCTTCCACAAAGCACCCGACGACGACTGGCTGTAGCTTCTTGCTGCTTGCAAGCGAATTTGGGGGAAAATGAAATACTCAACCAATTTCGACGCACAGGTATGCAAAAGAAAGAAGAGAACGATACGAATTCATCGGTACCTTTAATTTGTCCGGAGACGAAGAGATGAGGGAGGAAGGGGCGCCGCAATCCAGGGGACACCGGCGGCTCGTCGGGGGTCAAAACATCATTGAAACAAGAAATCAGAAGGTGTGTTGGGTTGAAAAAGTTCCGACGAAGCCAAGGGTTGGGTTATTTATATATGAGGGAATCTAAACTAGGGTTTGCATAGGCGAGGTGAGAGGAGAGGTTGTGGCCCAATTGGGGCTTTCTCGAATCTTCGTCAAAACGTGAAAACATTAGGATAAACTTGTGCGGATTTGCGAGAGGAGTCTGAGGAACCAAAAACTTTGAGATTTCATCGATTATATCTCGAGATAAATGAATTCGAATTTTTGGAAAGTAGAGCAACCTGTTCCAGCCAATCCAAGGTAGGAGACGGCTGGGAGCCGTCCGATCCCGTGGACACAGGTCCACTATTGGATCTCGGCCGTCCGATCCCAAGGGTGGAGGCCTAACCCAAAATTCTATTCCTAATAAAATTTCGTTCAAATGATTTAATGTGTTTCTCTATCCTCTTTTGGAGGCCCAAACGTTGTCCAAAATTTACCAAATTTTATATTCTGACTGATTTTGACGCGTAGAATCCAAATATAGAATTAGTTTTACCTTTTGAGCATCTTTAATGTGTTAAATAATTCAAAACACATTTTCTCTTCCCTCATTTATTTATGACTATGATTACCCAAAAATTACAAAACTTCACCCATACCTCATATTAAGTATGTTCGACACGAATTTGGTATTATTTCCATTTGTTGAAGTCGTTTGTTATTTTAAATAATTATTTGAAAGTTTTGTACACTTTCTCTCTCCTTAATTTATCTTCTCAACAAATATTTTCCAAATTGAGTCAAAATTCATCCAAAGGTCTATTTTAACATGAAGAATGCGAATTTGGCATTATTATATTTTTTTGAATACTTTTATTATTTTATTTAATTCATTTAAATTTTATCACTTATTTAACCTTTTAACTTATTAGAGGCATCTAGAAACCTTCTAAAAATATGAAACTTGGTTTATAAGCAATAATAAACGTTTGGAACACGATTTTGCCATTAATTAATTTTTTTCAATATATATTTAATATTTTTGGTCTTTGAGTCATTTTCTCTCTCCTGAATAAAATAAAATATTAAACATTGACCAAATTAAATACAAATTCACACATAGACTAATTTTGATACGTAGATTACGAATTTGGAGTTGTTTTTCTAATTTGAGAACATTAGATATTTTATTTCACCTTATTGGCTTATTTCCCATTATCTTGTATTAAAGGCATTATATATTTATTTATTATCCAAATTAGATGATACTTGGCCATTAAGCAACTTTTAAGTCAAGAAAACGAAATTGATATATTTATTATCCAAATTATCTTCTTGGGTTTCTATTTAGGATTTTTGGAACAATATATTCCTCATTATCTTCTTTTATCCAAAATATTCCATATTATCCCCAATTATTGCATTTATCATCTCCTTTATTTATATTTCGGGATTTTCTTTTTCATATTCTAAAAAAAGCACTAGAAAGTTTTAGGAGGAATTTATTTATTCTTTTTATCACTTAAGTGGATATTTTGCATATTTGACCCATTACTAAGCTTCCACTGAGGTATTTGTGCATAAACCCAAATATTGGAATAAAAGGTGAACAAATATTCATTAAACCATCATATTGTCCACAAATTAAACAGAAAGGCCAAAGAGGATATAAATGAAAGGAAAAGATGGAAAAGATGACCAAAAAGGCAAAATGCCCAGAATTCGGTATGTTACATACTGTCTGTTGAGGATGGGTCTACAGCCCCTTTATAGGCAAGGCTGGTAGAGATGGGTCGTTTGTTAACAAAGCTTGGACTCCGCAGGGAAATTGGGTGAATCCCATTCCCACACAAAAACGACACAAATCTGGGATCGATTCGTTCGGTTTCGCCTCCCCAATCCATTGGGAAAGGAATCAATGGCAAAGGGGGAAAGAAGAGCAAGATTGGGATCCAAGAAAATCGTGTCTACTGTAGACTTCGATTCCTGTTCATACGCAAGGTAGGTGACAAGTGTGTCACCGTTTTATTTCATATCAACGGTTCACATTGCACACGCCAAATATAAGGTATTCTAATGTGAATGTGAATGGTGACATTTAATGTTATCCTTTACACTTTAGGAAACTTACAAAATTCATATCTCCTAAACCACATGACCAGTTAATCCCAAATTTTAAGGGAAAGTCCATGATGACTTAATATACTTGCGTGCCAAGTTTGGGACTCAAACTCATAAGTATGAGAGATTTTTCTTCATATGCAAGTTATTACTTATTAAGGCATATTTTATGCATATTTTCTCTCTCCTATTCTTTTATATTATTTATTTGGATTCCTTTTACCATTAGAAATCATGTGGACTCAAAATCTCATCCATGATGATTCCATTATCCATATTTCCACAAATTTCCCATATTTTCATCATTATCTCAAATTTCCTTCTTAATAATGCATTATTTGATTTCTTCTTTTTTCTTTTAATCATATTGGACCATTAACATATTATGATCCACGAAATCACATGCACAAAGGAAATATTGCAAAGGAAATCAATTCAATACACATAAATCATACAATTCCCATAATCATACATTTATTGGGGAAATTGCATTTCCAACCATATGAACCCAAAAATTGGGGTTGTAACAGGAAAGGTGACGCCTTTATGTTGTATCTGTGTCGATGTGTCGAGCAGTGAACACGGAAGTGGTACCGGGAGAGCGGGCGAGGTTGATGAGATGGGGAAGTTGGTCTTCGCCCTTGGGTTCACGGAAGGCGCGAGCGGCAAAGTCGTAAGCGCGAGCCACGTCCTCCGTCGACTCAAAGATGTCAAGCCACACACGCTGCATCATTAAATAATCCTTGATCTCAGCCGCGAACTAGTTCTGCGTCGTAAGCAGAAAATTATTCTGTTGGGCTTTTTGCGGCAGGATCCACGAGTAGCGGGATTGATACGCCGTCAAGTACAACAGATGCAGCTTTGTTTGTTGAATATGGGTTGTCGGGGGTAGACGGTGGACTTGACAACAGGGAGAGTTGGGGTAGTGTATTTGCGACAGTGGCTATTCTTGAGGTTTCAATGGAGGGGGTTTTTGCAGGAGCAGTGTTACGGCTCGCCTTGTTGGCAACAACATGGCTTGCATCTGGGAAACTTTGCGGTAGGGAGATAGAAAAACTCTAATGGCGGGGGCAGTGTGGAGTGGAGACTGAGCAATGGAAAAAGGATGAAAGGAAGAAGGTGGTTGGATAGATGCCCGGCAGGCGGCCAAGCCAAGACAGAGGGCTGCGCTGCCCGCAGGCGGAAAGAATTTTTTTTGTCTCCTCTAGATTTAGGGTTGGATTACTACTCTGATACCATGTGAAATAATAGAAGACGGCTAGTTGTTATATTGAAAGAACAAACCCTACTTCTATATATAGGAAAACAGGGAAGCGTACAGACACAACCTAAATCTAATGGGCCAAGACAAACTTGGGCCCATATTACAAAAACACTTAATAAACTAAATTAACCAGACTCTCTAATAGTGACCAAATTATACAACTTTGATAATGGCATGGAATGGTTTGTGTTATAAATATTAGGTCATAGATATACAAAGCATTAGTTTTCTATACAATCATGCTTTGTTGAAGCTTATTTGAAACCCAAGTTCACTTGAGTTGAAGTAGCAAGTCTTTTAGCTCAATTCTCAATCAACTAGATTCAATAACATAAGTCACATCAAACAAGAAGTGAGTCAGGGTGTATATCAACTTGCATTATACAGTAAACCAATTGCCCTTGTAGCAATCTGCATGTAAATTATTATCAGAGTTTGTTTATATAGTGTTTAACTTGATAACACTAGCTTCACTTTGGATTAGAATTATGTTTGACACTATGGATGCAAGTTTAAATTACTAAGAACATTGGTAGATCTCTTAAGGAAGTTGTTTGTGTAATAGGTTGACTTCAATATGCATTCATAAATTTTAACTATATCACATATATGATTATATTTACTGGTTATTGCTAGTATAAGTGGTTATTGGGCCTAGGCTCGTTTATGTTATTATTTGCTATGTATTTCTTTTATCCCCGGTATAATTAAGTGAGGAACCGGATATCTGCTTAAGTGTGTTTGTATTACTCTTTTTACTCCTATATATAGGAGAGCATGTACTCTTGTTTTGCAACTAATGAGAATAGCATGTAAAGTAATTTACATGGTATCAGAGCACTTGGCTTTGGAAACCAAACTCTTGAACCCTACTTCTTTCCCTACCCGCCCTCTCCCTCGCCCTCCTTTGGGCTAACGACAGCAGTAGCACAGCAGCAACAATGCCACCCGCCGTCGCGACGCCAAGATTGGGGCAGGAAGCATTAGGCAACAGCCACGGCCAGCCAGCGTCGCCGCCACTTCAACATGGCCAGGAGGCCCTCACCTATGGGTAGCAGGATCGCTGCCTGTTGTTATGGGCTACACGACAGCCAGCCAAGGTTGTAAAATGTGTGAGGCGTAATGAGGCGTTTTTGACTCATTGAGGCGAGGCGTAAGCCTCAAAATATGTGTGAGGCGGTCATAAAAATAAATTTATACATGTATTTACACATATATTTATACGTATTACGTATATGAATATGTGTATAATAAAAATAAGTATATACGAGCACTAAAATATGAAATAGAAATTAATTCTGAAACTTAATAATGATAATAGAGACTAAAGACCCACCATCAAAAATATATATGTAAAAAATTGAATGAGATGTCAATTATGTATACTACAAGAATAAGAGATAGATAGAAAAACTAAAGGAGATAGAATTTCAAATTAGTAGCAACGAGGAACCAGAATTAGTTAACAATGATATGAAATTTACCGACAGCGAATAAGAAGGTAGCAAACAGAGAAATTTAATAATGAAAATTGAAAGATGTCACTTGAGAAATGATGATTAAATGTTTATTAATGAAAATAAATATTAAATACAAGAACTTAAATTTTTTTAAGAAAGTGTTTGTATTAATCTTAAAAGTAGACAATTTGGTGGTTAACATAAGACGTTATCATCTAGAATTGAGGTGTGCGCCTCAACTAAGCCTCAGAGCCTCGGTGCTTTGAGGCGGGCCTCAGAAATTGTGAGGCGTAAGCCTCAGTCCAGGACACTGAGGTGTAAGCCTCGAGGCGCATATGGGATAGTCTCGCTAAGAGGCGTAAGTCTCGAGAGCCTCAAGGCGGGTTTTTTATTACCATGCAGTCAGCAGTAGTTGCGGCCAGCCTGGATCCGTCGTTGCTATGATTGCTAGATGTCGTCGTACAGGGACCGCAGGCAACAACCATCATGGCCTACGGCCTCAAACTTGCCCCAACAACCTCCCTCTTCCTCTTTTATCTCAAAAAAAGGTTAAAGAGCTCCTACTTTTCATGACTAAAATACAAAACCAAAGGGGTGTAACCATATCTTTTCTTTATTTCTCTCCTTAAGGATCCCATTAACCTTACGTTTGAGTGCCTTACGTATTAAATTAGAGGCCCCGTCTTTTCATATCACACTTCTATAATCATGTGATTCATTCCTACCATGCCTTCTACTTCGGTAATGCCTCTTCTTTTTACTTTATATTCCCACCGCGCCTCTATTACCAATAGTGTCCTTTCTTTTCGTGGTGTGTATCGTGCTTCTTTTCTGACAGACGTATATTTTATCATGTCTGAAAATAAAGCCTCTATTGTGATTTATAATGTCATGGCAACTATTTCTATTATCAAAATAAATACATCAATTTTCACCTATGAATGAACACAGTCCAAATGCTCCTTGAGTCCCACAGCAAACTGAAGTACATCAAAGACAGGTGCCAACCAACTCAGACGACGCATGGGTGACATGGAATAGTCAAGTACTGTCATGGCTCCAAGGGAGAATGGAGCCACATATGCACTATGGTAAATGTGGCATCGCAATGCCAAGGCAATGCGGGATGAGATGAAATAGTTATACTTTGAAAAAGGGGACTGTCTTTGAGTCTACAACAATATGCACCGACCTTTCTTCAAGTAGCATGGTGATCTGGGCCTAGAAATCTACTACAAATCAAGAAGGTGCTCAAAATCAACTCAACATCGTCTCTCAGACTATTTTGTTAAGGTCACCAAGGAACAAGATACCCTCATCACATGCCATTTTTTTAACAATCACCATCCTCGTTACACAGGCGTTTACCAACTCCTACTCACAGTGTTTTAAAAAGCGACTCAGGCGGCCGCCTGAGCGGCCTCTCAAGCGGCCCAAGCCTTCATCCGCCTGGTTAATGGGATAATCGCTAGTGAGCGGACCAGCAAAAGGCGGCCACCTACCAGCCGTGTGACCCGCGTAACCACCCGCTTCACTTCCTTGTTGAGGCGGCCGCTTCAGTCCGATTAATGAAAAATCAGCTTCTAAGACCAAAACAAAGCCTGAAATTGTTGCATTTATTTTACATTGCGCCTATATTAGTGCATAGTTCTGAATGTTATGTTTGTATAGGCCTGGCAATGGGTCGGGTTTTCCTTACCCGACCCGACCCGATTGTACCAGGACCCGGACCCGACCCGAAAAGTATTGCTCTTACAGACCCGAAAATTGTCCAACCCAGTTTTACCCGACCTGAAATAGATGGACCGGACCCGACCCGTAATACCCTAAACATAGCTACAGTTTGACTTCATTTGACAATGAGATTGAAATAGTAAATGAACTCTGAAAGATCTAGCTGTACATTTACAAAAACAAGCATCCTATAACAGGTCATGACAACAAGTAACACAACGATTTTCATCATACGATATGTCAATCTGACAACCAAATACAAACAAATCCCACCAAGCGTATACAAAGCTTTTCTAATCAGATACAGAAATTCTGGAAAATTTGAACCAGTCGTTCAACTTTTGTTAAAAGAGGAGCTATGGCAAACATCATTGTTGGAGGTATTGCGAGGATTAACTACGAAGTCTCCTACCATATGACTACAATCTGCAGAAAAAAAGTTGAATTTTTATTTGCTTGGTCTGCCGAGCTTGGCTCCTTCGCTTGTGTCAAGTTTCAGGCTCAGCCCCAGCCCCAGGTCTTAGGAAAGAGGGAGGGTCATATGTGGTCTCTACTGCGACGATTCCAAGGGCCATGCCCACAAGACCCGCAAAGAGAAAGAGGTAGATCTCTATAATTTGCGTAGGGAGTTGGTGAGGCAGATAGGCGTTGCAAAAGAGGGCGAGCAGGAGCGAGGCTGAAGCGACGAGTCCAGTGGCGCAGCGAGCAGGAGCATGAGCAAGGGCTTGATGCCTACCATTCCTGAGTGGCCGACCAGCAAAATCAATCTGAGCACCGCCTGAGTAGACAACAAGAAGCACGCGTCTCTTACTCGACGCGATCGACGACGAGGTTTTGAATAGCTATACTCGACGCGATCTGTCTGACGCTGATGATCCCGACCACGAATGTAGTCACACAAACAGAATCACGGAGCACGGCGCTGAGTCCCACACCGGCGGTGTCGACGGCAACCCCCTCTGCATGGTGAATGACATGATCGCGATATAGCTGCGATGAGGATCAACCGAAGATTCGCTAGGTGATGCGTCGTTATCTCCTTCTTCGTCTTCTTATTGGCTCGCAGAGGCAGCTTCTCATTTGCGGTGCGGTAGCTAGGGCTAGTTGAGCGACTGAGTGAGAGGCAATGCGGCGGAGGAACTGAGGGTTGAAGAGGAGCCGCCCGCAAGCGAGCGATAGTCTCGGACTCTCGGGTCTTTAGGACCCTATCTCAGGTCTTTAGGATTTAGGGGTCGCATCTCAGCCCGACCCTAATATATAAGATCCATTTCGGGTCTGCCCATTTTGGACCCAGGCCCTATTTTAAACTCAAAATGCCCGATTTTCGGGTCGGGTCCGGTCCGGTCGGGTCAGGTAGCGGCATTTCTGCAAGGCCTATTTGTAAATCAAGGTAGCTATGTGTTTCTAATTATTAATTGAGTCTATATGTATCATAATCATTCCTACTTTGTAAAAGCTTTGTATGTATGTACTATACTGCTGCACCCATGTTACATCTTTAAGTATGAATTGTTGCACCTACATTAAACGTTCATCATTTATGCATGCAGTGCTACTCTGCTATGTACTGAACTACTAGTTATATACTAATGTACTATACTCATCTATGCTGCCTACTTATACATTCATATGTTTGTTTCTATTGTTTGTTACGTGTACAACTAATGTACTGTTTATGTAGATGTAATTCGTTGTAAGCAATAGGTACAACTATATAATGTACATATCATGTATTGCCTACTATAATGTTCTGTACTATGTCGTATGTACCACTATAGTATAATGTATATATCATGTTGTCTGCTACTATATATTCATGTACAATGTAGTGTGCATCACTAGTGTACATGTATCATGTTGGCTAGTGTTGTATATAACTAATGTAATATATTACTATATTTAGTATGTTATGATTGAGTTGATTTGGTTATTTTATACTCATCACATGGTTATATATGTATGGAAGTTCCTTAAAAATACATTATTTATATACATATATGTGTAATTTCCTATAGAATTATATATGAATTTAGGAACCCGCTTTTTCAAAAAGCACCTGGTTGAGCGCCCGCCTGGCGTTCAAGCGGCCACAAGGTGATATCAGCATGCCTCCTGCTTCCCACTTTCTAAAACATTGCCTGCTCATTGGCACGTCTCTACCTGCTGAGTCAGGTGTATGCACACCTATCCCAATCCGACATAGACCAGCTTGCACAAGAATTTCCTCATCACAAGCCATTTTTTTAACAATTACCATCCTCGTTACACAATTGTTTACCAAATCCTACTCATTGGTACGTCTCTATCTGCTATTGATCAGTTGTATGCTCACCTATCCCAACCCGACATAGCACCCGCTCGCATCACCTACGCCGACTCCTTTGAAGCAAAAAAAGTTGTGGTACAGACAACACAATGTCATGGGTGCAGGTGTGGGTCGTGTCCCGAATGGACATGCTACATCAAGCTTGGCAACAAAGAGGAAGTCTTCAATCCAAGCATGGTCAACCCCTTCACTAGGGACGCGAACGTGGGAGGGTATTGCGCTTATGACTAGACTTTGCCATCGCATATTAGTCAAGATATATTTTGTGATAAAGTTTGATAAATCTAAATCATAATTTTGAGTTTTGAATTTGAATGTAGAGCATATAAAATTAGGTAAATTCACCATCGAGAGAATGATAATCAATTGCAACAACTCTGGATACAATTTTTGAAGAAGTGTATGTCATTGTCCAATAGCAAAGAACTTGGCGCTTAAAATAAGAGATTATCGTCTAGAACTGAGGCTTGCACCTCAACTGAGCCTCAGAGCCTCAGTGCCATTAGGCGAGCATCAAGCATTTTGAGTTGTAAGCCTCAGTCCAAAATCAAGGCATAAGCCTCGAGGGGCAAATGGGACAGCCTCACCTTAAGGCATAATCCTCAAAAACCTTAAGGCAGGTTTTTTAGTACTAAAGCTACTCTCATATTTCACTAATGATAGAAGATAGTGGAAGCTTGGTCCACACCATCCAGCACTTTGGTGACTCCCCACTACATTGAGCACAGTCTTCTGCATACACATCTATATCATATTGGAAGATTGGTGATCCGCTAAATGCCTCGCCTTCAGCACATGTTGCACCAACTCCCATCAAGGTAACCCTAGGACATATAAGATCATCGCCCACTCCAATTGGATTGTGGATTCTAGCATGCCAAGCACATGACGGGTGTGCCACACTTCTTTGTTGACTCCCTTTTTTCCATATTTCACTATCACTTTGGAAGATGGATCTGTTAAAAGAGTCAGCAGTTATGGTGTTGTTTTGATATCTACTACCTTGAATCTATCATCGATTCATTTCGTCCCTAATTCTCCTTGCAACTTAATGTTTATGGCTAAGCCAGTGGTTTCCCTCCTTTGTTATGTAAACTTTATACCAACTAGAATTGTCTTGTAAAGTTTGTTGAATATGATGATTGTACGGGGAGCTCGCTCTAGTGATCTCTACTACTTCTCCGTCCCACCACCATCTTAGCCCACTACCCTCGTCATCACCAAACCACTACAAGTTCAATTACATTTTGGTCCTTTGTTGTTGGACAAATTAAAACTTTTGAATTTGTCTACTTCGTCATTTTCTTCTACTCTTGTGTGAGACGTGTTGATTAGAAAATCATGTATTTTCCTGCTCAAATTACAAAGAAACCTAGAAAATCTTTTGATCTTGGTCATAGGGATGTTCGTGGTCCTTTTCAAATACCTAGTTATAATGGTTTTATATACCTTCTGACAATTGTTGGTGACTTCTCACGAATGACGTGGCTTTATCTTTTAAAATAAATATCATGAGGTGTCCCCTGATTTTTCCCTTTTCATATGATGATTGTTGATTAATGTGGTATACCTTTAAATTCCCCGCACTGATAATGCTCTTACATACACCCATCTTCTAGTATCCTCGTTTGGTCAAGAAAAGAGGATGATCCAGCAACGCTCTTGTTAAAGTGTATATATTAGTCTATTAATTAAATAGGCTAATTAGTTTAGTGGGCCTTTATATTCCGGCCCGTCTAGTTTAGATTACTTGGGTCCTAAGTAATAGGGCGTCTCTCCTCCTATATAAAGGAGAGGTCGTCAGTCTTTGTAATTATCGATTCCTATTCAATCAATCTCATATTTTTAACATGGTATCAGAGTCGTCGCTCCTGAGGGAACCCTAATCCGCCGCCCCGCTTCCCTCTCTCTCCAAGCCGCCGTCTTCTCCCTTCAAGCCGCCGCCGCTCCTTTCTCCAAAAGGACAACCGGGCGAGCGCCCGCCTGCGGGCGGCCGCAGCCGCCATCACCATGGCTTGGTCGGCTGCCCGCTAGGCATATCCCGGCCTTCATGGTCATCTCTATTCTCTATTCTTTCATTCTTTCCATACAACACCTCCGCTGCCTATCATAGCAGCCGTCCTCCATCATCATCTGCAACAGTCTCCGCCATAGGCATCCGCCGTGGTAATCTCCTTCCGCCATCTGAAACCAGCAGCTCTGCATCCAACTCCGCACGATAGCAGCGCCGCCACCACCATCAGCAGCAGTAGCCGCCAGCAGCCATCGGAAATCATTTCCCATCCGCAAGGAGCAGCTATCTCCATCTGCCGCAGCAGCCCAGCCGCCGCCGCGTCGATACTATCGACCCGAGCATCGATAGTATCGAGATCAATCCAGACGCAAAGAGTATTCCGTCGATACTATCGACAATTCCGTCGATACTATCGAGATCACTGTAGACGGAAAAAGATTGTCGTTGCTACTATCGACATTTTCGTCGATGGTATCGAGATTTAATCAGTCGTTCGCTTGAAGCCTTCATCGCCGCTTTGGAGAGGCTCTGCCTTGGCTCCGCATGCAATTTCTCCGGAGTCACGCAGGAGACACTTTGTCATCTCCTATGGTGCGACAAAGTGCTACACCAACGAACCTCATATTTGCCATCATCCGCAAGTTGTTCTTCCACTTCATCATCATCCCGGCGATCTTCATCTTTCATTTGCTGCTATCTGCATCATCATGCTACTGCTGTCCCTACACCATCACATGCTGTCTTCATCATCATCACTCCATCGTCACCTCCCATCTATGTCTACTCCCACATACATTATGCCCTCTACTGCTATTCGGATCATCAATCGGTCTTATCTTTTGCTAATCGGATCCTATTTTGACCCTAATCGGATTTTTCGGGTCAACAAACCCCCTTTTTCGGGTCGGGACTAGATCCATTTATTTTTCTACCCGGATGTCATGTTGACCCATTTAGTATACTCTCTTTGGCTATCGGTTTCATTTTCCACATATTACCCATCTCCATTTCACATATGTTTTCTCTTTTCAGCCTTTTTTTTTTCTTTCCCACCCCCCATATCGTATGTGTATCCCTTGTCCACATTACGGGGGGGGTCATATATCCAGTTCTCCACACCAAACACTCACTCTTGTCGTATTTGGTGTGCGGGGGGGATAGAGAGGAGAGAAAGAGATGAGAGGAGAGAGCGAGCATGAGAGCATATGAGAGAATGTATGAGAGAGAGAGTATGAGATGAGATGATGATATATGTATTCAGATTATATATATTCCAGGCTATCTTCATGGAGCTTCACATTGTTCAGCATACCGGTTCTCTACTTGAGCCAACTGTGAAGATCCAGCGTCGACACCATATCCGTTGTTGATGATGTATTCCTTCAGCTGCATTCACATGAGACAGATGGGTGCTTCTTCAGAAGCTCAGAGTTTTATCTTCACCGAGCTGCTTCATCACGTCTTCTCTGAGCCGCATCTGCTGTATCGACATCGCCTGTAGCTGATCCTCTTGGGACTTTCCTTGATGGATGATATCTACTTTCCTGTCAAGCCCCCATGGTTCCTGCATCGTATCAAGCAGCAGATCGTCCGTCCGCGTTCGTGCCGCGTTAAGCACGTATTCCAGTGGCGAGTTGTTGTAGTATCAGGTCCATTTGTCGACACTATATCCGCGTTTGTGCCGCGTTAAGCACGTATTCCAGTGGCACATTCTTCAGCCTGCAGAGTATCTTCAGATGTCTTCATTTCAGAAGCACATCAAGGAAGACCTTCTTCAAAGCTCGAGTATCTTCATCCTGCAAAGTCATCATCATTATTTGATTCAGGGGGAGTAACATATTTTGTATGGGAGTGATATTTATCTTCATCTTTCATTTCTCATTTCTTTTTATCGAGTCTTGTAAGTCTCCAAGCTTGGACATGTGTTTCACCCATGCTCCAGCTTGAGGGGGAGTGTTAAAGTGTCTATATTAGTCTATTAGTTAAATAGGCTAATTAGTTTAGTGGGCCTTTATATTTCGGCCCGTCTAGTTTAGATTACTTGGGTCCTAAGTAATAGGGCGTCTCTCCTCCTTCTATATAAAGGAGAGGCTGTCAGTCTTTGTAATTATCGATTCCTATTCCAATCAATCTCATATTTTTAACAGCTCTTACGCCAAGAATCGTCATCCTCTTGACATTACTCGCCCTCTTGCATGCATGCTAAACTCACAAAACAATTCTACTCTAATTATCTCTCGTTCTCAAAAAGAGATCAATGTCTATATCCTCACAAGGAACCATATTTGCTTTGTCCTCGGGGTTTTGGCCACATCATCTTTGTGTATAATTTCAAACCAAAGGTTGATAAACTCCCCCCACAACAAGCACTTAAGACGGTGTTTCTAGGATATTCAAGAATAAAAAGGGCATCAATGTCTCAAATCGGGAACGGGACGCCTCTATGTCTTGATTGTTGTCACCTATTATGGAGATGATTTTCCCCCATCCCATCTTTAGTATTGTCTTCTGATGAACGGATTTCTCCCCCAAATCCTTTTCTTGTGATCTCACCATCATCTTTGCCACCACCCCTACCACCACAGTTCTTCCCCAAAATCTATAAACTATGCAAGTTAGTTAATTCACAAGCAGCTACCTCACCATCATCACCTACTCCAATACAATTTGATGGACTAATGGCTCTTATAAAGTGAACCATCCCATTTCCAAACATTGTTGTCTAGCTCACCTACCCTCTCATGTGTATGTGTTTTCCACATAATACATATATTTTGAAACGCCTGGTCGATGCCCTTTAGTGCACTGGTGGAAGGCTGCAATGGTGGAAGAAATGCAGGCACTACAAAACAATGACACTTGGGATGTTTTCTGGATACCAAACCAAATGGGTAGCGTAGCACATCTATTTCGGGTACAGAGGCGATGAGGGGAGCGGAAACGGCTACCCAACCTAGCACCAGCAGGGGGCGGACCGGCAAGGGGTTCGAATCATGCCTCCTAGAAAGACATAGTTGGTTATCGGTGGGTATCTTTTGTTAAACATAATTTGATGGCTCTATCAACAGGTTCAAAGCATGATTGGTTGCCAAAGGATTCACCCAGATCTTTGTCAACTTCCTTAAGACATTCTAACATGTCACTAGTATCACCTCCATTCATTTCTATCACCTTGGTTGCACAGTTAGGTTGGCCTATGTTTCACTTGGACATTAATATCCTTTGTGTGGGGTTATCTGTCTGAGAAAGTATACATGCAGCAACCTCCTAGTTTTCCAACGTCATCACTCCTTATATCGTCTAAAGCAGTCTGAGCTTTACAGGCCTGGTTTGATGAGCTAAGCATAGTCCTTGAACAATCAAGCTATATAAGGTCCGATATGAGTCATTCTTTATTCTACAGCCACTCGTCTCGGGGTCACAATCTTCTTGTATATGCCAATGATATTGAGGGTATCTGTAGTCTGATGGAATCCCTCGAATCTCACATTTATATCGAAGACCTTGGGAAATATTAGGTATTTTCTCAACATAGTTCTTCGCTCCAACATAGGATTTAGTTTATCTTAAAGACGCTATGTCTTGAACCAACTGCAAGACAAATGCCAAACCAATCTTCACTCCAATTGACTACCATATAAAAATCAAAGAGAGTAGAGCTCTTTCCTCATGCAGAGAAATATTTTTGCATTGTTGGGACACTTACTTGGCAATCACCTGACCAAATATCTCTTATGTTGTCAAGAGTAGTTAGTTAACATATGGGTGCTCCTCTTCAAGCTCATTGGTGCAACATTCAACATATCATGTAATATCCAAAGAGGGCTCTAGGAAGATGATTGTTCTAAAACTAACCTACACAAAACATTAGTGATGTCTCCGAATATGCAGATGCAGATTAGGTAGGATATGCTCAAGACCGTTGATCTACATATGTGTTACATATCATGTTAGGCAATCACCTTGTTGCCTGGAGGAGCACAAAGCAGTTAATCCTTGTTCGATCAAACACAGAAGCAGTATACAGAACAATGTCCCATGCATGTTGTGACTTGTAGTGGGTATTGTCCATCCTAACGAGTTTAGAAGTTTACAACACACGTTCAGACAGACTCTATTGTGACAACTAGGCAGTCATTCATATTGCAAATAGCCCAATATTCTATGACCAGACAAAACATATTGAACTAGATAATCATTTTGTGTGGCATCTGGACACCTCCCTCATGTGCAGACGGGGGATCAAATTGTTGATATTTAGACATGACCACTATGTCTAGCTCCTTTTCGTCATATGGATATCAAGTTGGGGCTATACAATGTATACTCTTTAGCTTGAGGGGGAGTGTTAGTTTAAGTGGTTACCGGGCCTAGCGCATTTATGTTATTATTTTTGACAAATGTCTTTAATCACTAGTACACTTAAGTGAGGATCCATTTAATCATTTAAGTGTATCTATATAACTTTGTGTAAGTGAAGCATGATATAACTCTCTACTCCTATATATAGGAGAGCATCTACTCCTGTTTTGCAACTGACGAGAATTACAATGTAAAGTCTTTAACAGTTACCAAATATCCATTCTGACCAAGGAATTAAAAAACGGCAAGGCGGGCCGCTTAAGCGCCCATGACCCTCATCCGCCTAATTTAGCCCCTAAGCGCCCGCTTAATCGTTTTGAACATAATTGCCCACTTTTTGCCCGCCTCACCCGCTTTTTCCCGCTTTTTTCCCGATTTTGTTTAAAAATCCTAATGTAAGCATCTAACATTAATTAATTACATAGTCCAAGTAGTGTTGACTATAATATGTGAAACTTGTATAAAATAAATGTTCTATGATATAGCTAGTCCTAATTTAGAATGCATACTTTGTGTGTAAGCTGTAATAATTGGGTACTGCTGTAATGCATCTAAGTAAATATCCTATTGCTCTATTATACTAGTAATACATGATTAGTTTTACTGATTTCCTTGCTGCTTTCAGTGATTAATGATTGGTACTACTGGTTAGTATTACTTTAGTGATTACTTTAATTCAACAGTTCATAGTTTGTTATTTACAATTACTGATCTGCTTGCTGATTTTAGTGATTAGAGATACTGATTAATAGTAAGTATTGATGAATACTTAGTAAATTACTGATTTGCTGATTAGATATGTATAGAAGTTTCTTTTAAATAAAATTTTTATATACACATGCATGTAATTTTGTATAAAAGTATATAAAATTTAGACACCCACTTTTTCAAAAATCGCCCGCTTAATCGCCCGCCTACCGCTTAATCGGTTACAGGGTGTTGTCCGCACGCCTCCCGCTTCCCGCTTTCTGATACATTGATTCTGACATGTATATTATTGAATATCACTTGTAATAAATGTACACTTTCACATAAAGATTAGATTTTAGGTGGCCATGTGATAACTAGAGATTTAGAATCAATAGTGTCGCTACTCGCATATATACATACATATGTGAATGCACATACACATATTCATACATAGTAGTGCAAGGGCTATTGAACCATGATGCTGGTTAGGAGGCGTTAGGATGGCTCCTAACATGATCATACGGTTATGGTATATACTGGTTATATTTATATTTATGCCGTTAATACATTTGTGCCCTTTATTTACCTACCTGACTACCCCCTCACACGATCCTTCATGGGGTTATAAGGTCCTAGAGATTTCTTCCCTCTTTGAGCTTCCTTATATAGATGCATATATCCCACAGGGTATCAACTTTTGTTGCTAGCTTGGGGGGTCCAAGGTTTAATCGTCTTGGATGAATTATTATGGAGCTTTTTGGCAAGTGTTGTAATTCACGTTAACAATGCATTCGCGCTTTCCCTTGATTTACTTAGCCTCCCATTTTTTAGCATCCACAACATTTAAGGGACCTAGATGGTTTCTTCCCTCTTTGGACTTTGATACATACATATATATATATATATAGGGCAACGATCCAGTGAGAAACATATCTGGTGAGAGCATGAGGCATTTGAATAACTCTCCACATAGATCAATTTTTCATAATCCAACCGTACAGATTACAAATATACCTTAATATCTACCTTCGTATAAAATTTTATCACCATCCAATTTGTAGATCATTCACAACAACCAAATATTTTTCAACGCTCTATATTGAATTTCAGGCTGACCGTTGGATGTAAAAAGTGTATATTGTACATATGGACATGTAAACAATGTCTGATTGCAATGATTTTTTGCGACGAGGTAAATGAAATGATGCTTTTTCCATCTATACGGTTGGATTTTAAAAAATAGTTACTAATTTGTAGTTATTCAAATGCCTCTCATGCTCTCACCGTAGGATGTTTCTCACTGGATCGCTACCCTATATATATATATATATATATATGTATGTATACACACACACACACACACACACATGTATGTTTTAGTACAGTGTTGATCAGACCATGGCAGCGACTGAGTAGTTCTCAAGTTTGGTTTTTGTTGAGGTGGTACAATTATAGATGATATTCCTACTTGTGTGTTTTTTGTCCCAATGCTTTGTGCTATCCCTTTGTTCACCCATCCCTTCTTGTCCAACCTCCAGAAGGGTCAGGGGGTTATAGGATCAGTTCTTCCGCACTGTAACAAGGGATTTTCTTAAAGTAAGGCCCTATTGCAAGCTGTACGGATGTGGCCTTGAGAGCATTTACTTAGTCCCTTTGGATGAAAGGCCATGATCATTCACACCTAAGATAACAGTGACAAGTGGTTTCACTAAAGGAATGCCCAATCTCCATCCTCACAAAGATGGATCCCACAAGACTACTTCCAAACTTGCTGGTTCATGGTTAATAGAGAGAACAGTGACCGGTGCAAGCTGAAAAGAAGCGGTTTACAGAAATAACATGCTCAAGGGAGGAGGATAAAGAATATGGAAATATGCAAAGGTTCTTATCATGTGAAGATGAAATTGACACAGCCTCCGCAAAGAAGATAAATGAAAGAAAACAATGGAAGTTCCACAATCATTTGTAGACCTATACATCAATCCCCAACCTTAATATGCCTACCACTTTGTAGGGTGCAACATCCGAAGAGGGCGGCACAGACAAGTTTGGCCTTATGATGGAGAGATCCATAATTGGGGCGAAGGAAATATTTTAACAAAATCATGGGCAATTGGAGTAAATAGTTCAGTTCAAATCAACATGGCATCTCAAAAGGCCTTCATATATAAAAACTTGGCATCACACAACACTAGGACTGAAACCAAACATTAGATCCAATGACTTAGAAAGCGGGAAGTGGGAGGCCAGCGAACGGGACCTTGTGGCCGCTGGAGCGCCAGGCGGGCGCTTTTTGAAAAAGCAGGTGCCTAATTACCTATGTATTTTCATACAAAATTACACACATTTGCATATAAATAATTATCAGTTAGGAACTCTTATACATGTAAAAACATGTGGCAAGTGTAAAATACCCTAATTAACTTAATTACAACATATGAATACAATAATATACTAAATTAATCATATACAGAAGTTGCCAGTACATGAAATATATACACTAGTGGTACATATTACATACATAGTACATGGATATAGTAGTAGGCAGTACCTGATATATACATTATACTTTAACGGTACATAATACATAGTATAGAATGATAGAATATACATTATACAGTAGTAAGAAGTACATGATATATACATTATACAGTGGTACATATTATACTACAAAGTACGCCTACATAGACAGTACATTAGTTGTACACATAACAGTAGAAGAGAAACAAATGTGTCAATGTATAAGTAGCATAGATATGAGTACAGTATATTGGTATATAATTAGTAGTTTAGTACGTAGTACAGCTGCAAACATAAATATGTAATGTACGTGCAACACTACTTACATAAAGATGTAATATAGGTGCAGCAGTACATACATACAAAGTTTGTAGGAAGTAGCAGCAACAACATTTGACTACAAAAAACGGAAAGAAAAAAAATAAGCACAAGTACAAAAATGCAGCACCCAAAAATTAGGCGGTCAAAAGCGGGCACCCGAAGAAGGGACTCAGGCGGGCTAAGCAGGCCTTAGGTGGCCGTTTGATGGGCTGGCGCTTGAGAGGCCGCTCAAGGCCTTAACCAGGCGGATGGCCCTCTTGGCCGCTCAGGCGGGTGCCTGAAACGCTTTTTAAAACACTGATTAGATCTATCAAAAAATTACACATCCATATCAAAGGAAAAATGCATCAGATTAGAGCTAATAACTATAGATTTTATATGGAGTCATTTTTTGTTGATACATTATTGGTGGAATCTTTGGTCATTTTCATTCTTTTGAATAAATGGAACAATTTGTGTCGTGTGCCAATAATAGAATTAGGTTTTACACCATGTAAATTGTAAGCGGAAGAGACGGATGGAGCGTTGTTGCACACTGGCAACGTGAGAGACCCAATAGGGTTCTCCTCTCTATTTATAGTAAAGGGAAAAATACATGTAGGTACAGCAGTAATATGAAATATGAAATAAACACAAAGTAAAGATATATTAACACTCCCCCTCAAGCTGGAGTGTACACATTGTGGATGCCCAGCTTGCCGCATAAATTCTGGAACACTGCTGGACCTAATGGCTTTGTCAAGATATCAGCTAGTTGATCTTCAGACTTGACATATGGCGTCACAACATTGCCATTCTTTATCTGATCTCTGATGAAATGACAGTCAACTTCTATATGCTTTGTGCGCTCATGAAAGACAGGATTTCTGGCAATATGTATAGCAGATTGATTGTCACACTTGAGAATCATGGGAGTTTGAATCAAAATCTTCAGCTCAGATAAGACAGATTTGATCCATTGTAGTTCACAGCATGCATGTGCCATAGCACGGTACTCAGCCTCAGTACTAGACCGTGCTACCACCTGTTGTTTCTTGCTTTTCCAAGTAATCAGATGATCACCAAGAAAGGTGCAGTAGCCAGATGTGGATCTTCTATCAACTTGATTACCAGCCCAATCTGCATCTGCATAACCTGTGAGAGTTAAAGAAGATAGAGGACTCTTTGGTTTATAATAAGTGATCCCCTTTCCAGGAGCACTTTTCAGATATCTCAAAATCATGCATACAACTGTCCAATGTGACTGTCGTGGTGTGCACATATGTTGACTTACTACTCCAACAGCAAAAGAAATATCAGGTCTTGTGACAGTTAGGTAAATCAACTTCCCAACTATTCTCCTGTAATGACCTGGATCTGAATATGCAGTATCGTCGTCCACCTCCTTAATGTGATAATCCATAGGAGTGGATACGGGCTTAGAATCAGTCATACCTGTTTCCTGTAGCAAGTCAAGCACATACTTCCTCTGGGAGAGATTTATACCTGCATGGGATCTAAGAACCTCAATCCCTAGAAAGTATCTCAGCTTCCCCAGGTCCTTCGTGTGAAAGTGTTGTTGTAGTCCTTCCTTCACACGTGATATGCCTGTAGAATCGCTGCCAGTAATCACAATATCATCAACATAGACAGCAATAATAATGGACCCACCAGAAGAATTTGAATAAAACAGAGAGTGATCAGTCATGTGACGAGAGAAGCCCATCTGTAAAACAACAGCACTGAACTTGTCAAACCAAGCTCGAGGAGATTGCTTTAACCCATAGATAGCCTTCTTCAATTTGCAGACTTTCTGACACTCTCCCTGAGCAACAAAACCTGGTGGTTGCTCCATGTACACCTCTTCTTGAAGATCTCCATGAAGAAAGGCGTTTTTAACATCCAGCTGGAAAAGAGGCCAATCAAAGGTAGTAGCTAGAGATATAAGGATCCGCACAGAATTGAGACGAGCAACTGGAGAAAAAGTCTCAAAGAAGTCCACTCCATATGTCTGTGTGTAGCCTTTTGCTACCAATCTGGCCTTCAACCGCTCAATCGATCCATCAGGGTTGTGTTTGACTGTAAAGACCCATCTACAGCCCACAACTTTCTTTCCCGCAGGTAAAGTAACAAGATCCCATGTGCCATTGTCAATCAGAGCAGAGATTTCCACCTGCATTGCCTGCTGCCAGCCACTGTCCTTCAGAGCCTCGAAGTGATTTCTTGGTATCTTAATGGAGTTCATCCCAACAGCAAATGCACGAGCCTGTGTAGATAAGTGCGACAAACAGCATACATTTGATATGGGATGACGAATAGTACATGAACGTATACCTTTCCGGACAGCAATAGGAAGATCAAGGTCAGAAGTCTCTGTAGGAATCTCTTGAGTAGAAGATGGCGAAGGAGGCTCATGGACTTGTGCCGCTACCTCAACTGGATCCTGTCTACCTCGCCTGTGATAAACCTAGTTATAGGGTTGAATGGTGGGTGGATCATGCGGTACGTCCTCAACAATGATAGGTGGCACTCCCTCACTTGGAATTGCGGGTGGCACTCCCTCACTCAATTGCTCCCCCTTGCTCATAGAATTTGCAAAATATGGACTGGTTTCATGAAAGGTGACATCCTTAGAAACAAACATACGACGCAAACTCGGGCAATAACACTTGTAACCTTTACTCGTACCAGAGTAGCCAAGAAATAAGGTTTTCAAGGACCTAGGAGAGAGTTTGTCTTGTTTGGGATCAAAGTTATGAACAAAGGATGTACAACCAAAAACCCGAAGCGGAACATGAAACGGTTTATCCATGGGGCGTAAGACGGAAAAGGGAGTGCGGCCATGCAAAACAGAAGAGGGCTGCCGATTAATCAAAAAATAGGCAGTGAGAAGAGCTTCAGACCAGAAACGTTTAGGCACATTAGATTCAAACATGATAGACCTAGTGATGTCCAAAAGATGGCGATTCTTTCTCTCAGCAACGCCATTCTGCATAGGAGTGTGAGGGCAAGAGGTGTGATGAATCATACCAACCGAACTGCAAAACTCATTCATCGCTTTCTGAACATACTCAAGGGCATTATCAGATTGAAAAATTTTGATATTGCAGTTAAATTGAACCTGAATTTGTTTATGAAAATGTTTGATAATGGAAAGCACAGATTCACGACTTCTTAAAAGATAAATCCATGTCATGCGAGAGTAATCGTCCACAAAGGAAATGAAATAGCTAAAACCATTATAACTCTGGTTTTTAACAGGACCCCATACATCACTATGGACTAACTCAAACGGACTAGAAGCCCGATTATTGACACGAACAGGATAAGATAACCGATGATGTTTGCCCAACTGACAGGACTGACACTCTAGAGAGGACACATGAGCTAGATCTGGTTCCAACTTCTTCAAGCTTCCTAAGGAAGGATGTCCATATCTGCAATGCCACAGCAAGGGGGAACCACTCAGCATGGCGGAGGAAACTGGAGCAGGAGGTGGATGGCGAGGTAGATAATCACCAGGAAAGAGGTAGAGATCACCTTTCCTAGGCCCCCCACCAATCATCTTCAAACTCTTGAGATCCTGTAAAACAAAGCAAGAGGGCCCGAATGTTACTGTGCATTTTACAGTGTCAATCAACTTGGCAACAGAAAGCAAATTGAATGGAAATTCAGGTACAAAATGAACAGATTTCAAAGCAATATCTGGTGTAAGAGACACAGAACCACTAGCTACACCTTCCTCACAGAACCATCTGCCAAAGTAACAGATGGGTGAGGAATATATGAGTCAAGAGTGCGGAGCAATCGCCTCATATCAGTCATGTGCTGGGAGGCACCAGAGTCAACCACCCAGGGAGTTGCGGATCCAGAAGCCATAAAAGATGTAGCCTGATTACCCGCAGTAGATGCAAGATTTGCTGTAGAAGCAGATGAGGCGCCCATACTCCAATGTTGAGTTGCCTGAATAAACCTGTCATACTCCTCCTGAGTGAGTGTGATGCCAGAAGAACTCGAGCTCGCAGTAGTAGAGTCTGAAGTAGCACAATTGGCAGCTCCAACAGGTGCGGCGGCAGGTCGCCCATGTTTCTTCCAGCATTTCTCGACAGTATGTCCAGGTTTGTCACAGAAAGTGCATCGAGGACAAGTCCCACGTCCTCTGCCCAAGCCAGGTCTGTCAGCTGATGTAGGTGCAGGTCGTCCTCCACGAACGGCTGCAGCAATGGAGACATGAGAATCCCCAGAAGGAACAACAGGAGTAGGATCCACTGACTCAAAGGTGGACTGCTGAATCCTAGAGAAAGCTTCTGCAAGGCTCGGCAATTTATCGGACGCAAGTATCACACTTCTGGCTGAACCAAAGGAGGAGCTAAGGCCAGATAGAAATTTAGCAGTGACAAGATCATCTCTATCTTTAATCTGCTCAGCAACGCGCACTGGATGATAGTAGCTCAACTCCTGGGAGATAGCTTGAATCACACCGAAATACTCTTCAAGGGATCTATCACCTTGTTTCTCTGCAAACAGACGATCATAGAGCATAAACTGGCGAAGAGCATTCTTCTCTTGAGCATAGTGCTGCTTAACGGCATCCCAAATCTCCTTAGCAGTGGAGTAGAACATGAACCTAGAAGCAATAGAAGGTTCCATGCTACCCCAAAGCCAAGTCTTCACTAGGCTGTCAAGACGTTTCCATTCAGCATAGTCTTTGTCAGTGCTAGTGAGAGGTGCAGAATCAACAAACTTTGCCCGATCGCGCGATTCCAAGACAGTATGAACCGCATTCATCCATAGCAAGAAGTTCTTCCCATTGAGCTTGATAGGAATAGGCGAGACCTCATAATAGGTCTTGTTCTCCATGATGTAACAGGGATAGGTGTGACGGAGTGATACACGTCACAAAGAAGGCTGAGTGGACGGATAGATACGCGTCCCGTGACGGAGAGATACACGTCACAACAGAAACTGGAAAGAGGATGCGTTACTGACGCATCGACAGCCTTCAAATGAGAGGTTCCTAATCACACATGAAGGAGATGTGATTAGGAAAGCACTGTGGAAGAGACGAGACCTCCGGGTAGGGCTTTAGAAGGCCGTTAGATCAACCGGAGATCCCCAAGCAGCAGGGTCGGCGCCCGAAAAGGGGGCCGAAAGGTGCTGAAAAAGTGCCCGGAGACGTAGACGGAGCCTTTAGATCTTTGCGGCTGGACTTACGGCAGCATGAGATGGACTACCGAAGTCCAGCGGCGATGGACGGGGGTGGGAACCCTCCCTTAGGCTGCTAGCAGCAGCGCCGCAAGGAGGCTCTGCGCTCCTGCCGCGCGCCGGCGGCAAGGAGCAGCAGCCGCTGCTGCGGGCGGCGGCGGCCGGCGGCTGGAAAGGGACCGGCGGCGGCCGGCGGAGAGGGAGAAGAGAGAGGCGGGAGGGAGGGGCGGCGCCGAAGGAGAACGGGCGGGAGGGAGGTTGCGGCGCTGGAGCGCTAACCTGCTCTGATACCATGTAAGCGGAAGAGACGGATGGAGCGTTGTTGCACACTGGCAACGTGAGAGACCCAATAGGGTTCTCCTCTCTATTTATAGTAAAGGGAAAAATACATGTAGGTACAGCAGTAATATGAAATATGAAATAAACACAAAGTAAAGATATATTAACATAAATGAAATAGAGTGCAACAAAGATGGCATGCATCTAGAAGATCCCACTCAAATTGAAAAGTAACATTTTATAAAATAGATATATAGCCAACCATGTTGTACAATAGTTGATATTGGGTGGTTAAAAAACAACGTCCGAACAAGATGGATGTGGCAGAAATAAAGAATGTAAAGATGGGTGTATGAAAAGACAAGAAAAGATTGCTTGTAAAATACTACATAAGGAATAAAGTGGGTGTGGGGTGTTACAGTCAAGATGCATGAGGGTTGCCTCATATGGCATGAACATGCACAACATTGGCCTACAAAATGCACCAGTTGAAGTAATGATTTTGACTCGAGCATAGTCAAAAGGAGAAGAGGCGTACATAAATTAACTTGAGGAGAGCTAATAAAGAGATTTGGAATCTTCACACTTTTTTTAGAAAATGAGCCATAACAGAGCTGAGTGGAAAAAGATCCAAGTATGTAGCGCTGACATGTTTGGGATTGAGGTTTAGATGGTAATGATAATCAATAGAGTCAAGGGTATGCATGTGCAGCAACCATGGAATATTCCTCAATCGTAAGCAGTTGCACTTGCACAACCCCCCCCCCCCAAAAAAAGCGCACACACAATTGGTGGCATTATCCTTTTTTAAAGAAGCTTTGTCAATATCAACCTCAAATCACAAGAAAGAAGTTGCTGTTGGAATTTGGACGTTACTTTCCTTTTTTGCAAGATTGATGCTACCTCCTCAAGGCTCAAGTAACCTCAATGCATATGCAGTTCCATCCCCCTACAGTTGGTGCTATCTCTTTTAAAGAAACTTTTTAGCATCAACTTAGTGCCACAAGCAAGGAGTTGCTTTGAGAACCTGGTTGTCCATTTCTTTTGTGAGATTAATGCCAACTCCTCCCTAAGTGACTCAACAATTATTGTCCTTTAAGGTTTTCAAATGCCTTCTCTTTGCAGCAGACCAACAGAAGTGGGCTAAACTTGAAATTTGTTATTTAGTCTAAGCATATAAATTAAACAATTGTCTGCTACATGATACACAGCCACTTTTTTCAATTAAAATGTGAGGAGGAGAATTGGTAGGTGAAATTTTGAAGCAAAAGAAAGTAGTTTAAGAATATAGTAAGCAGTTACCAGCCAAACCCAAATGTACAGCCAGATTTTCCATTTAAACTGTAACAACAGCTTAGCTTATCTAATAATAAGCTTAAACCCAGAGCCCCAAAATTTGCTAACAAAGTTTATAAGTAAAATTAATATTTGCCCTTTCTTCTGCATTTAAATGCTCAAACTTCACAAAAATAAAAGTTCGCACGGGATGAAATAACTTACTGATTTCTGTCTGCGAAAATTCAAACCCTATTCTTCTGGAAGCTAACATAAAAGCCTTTCTTACATCTGATGCTCTAGACAAAGGAAAGGGGATGACCTGATGAGAGAAGTGATTTTTAGCTAACTATAATGCATATATATTACTTGTGCAAGAACTGCATAAGTGCAACCAAGCCAGTAAAAAGGATGGAAAAGAAACCAGGAATAAATGGAATGTTAGATCTAATACCATATGAATAAGAGGCAGTTACCTGCCTGCTCTCCCACCTTTGTGTCTATATGGTTGTTTACCTTTTCTAGACCTTTTTATTTATTTTCTTCCTACCTATAGGTGTTTACAACTTTACGGGTATATATTTTATTGGATAGATTTTGCATAGCCACGTCACTTGCTGGAGAACCACACCGCCAGTTCGCAACGGAAGTATAATAACATACATTGTATTTGGTCCCATCAGATAACCGCAGTGCGGCATCGGTTTCTGTTACGGACTTTAGTTTATAGTAGTCGCTTGCACATTGAAGTACATAAATCAGGTAATCGTAATAGATTTATGCAGTGTTGATCGTACATCCGCCATGGATAACCCAGCAGTGAGCCACTTGCAATATACTACCTGATTAAGAAATGAAAAATACTCCAAATACCGTAAACCATGGCATGGTGGATGCATATGAAGGATGGGGAAGCTCTTGGATGGCGCCCTCCAAGTACAGCAGCAGAAGCAACCACTGGAAACGCTTCCTGGAACCTCCTGATGTTACTGGTTGTACTATTTACAGATTTAGCGTATAAATGCCTGATACGATGCAACATCCATTGACTGTTTATATTTGATGTCATATCCATCTGCCACAATGAACTTCCGGAAAAGATGGCGTACAACTTCCTGTATGGATTGGGCATGGATTGCTGGCACAATCATTGACTGGCCTCTAGCAATCCATGATATTGCACCATGAATTGTGTGGACCTGTAGAGGGTGTTACGTTGAGGTTGATCGGAGTATGAGGGGGTGCAAGGTAATGGAACAGTTGTAGTTATTACTTTGCCTTGCAGGGTGTCTCCACAGCGACAGTCAAAAGAAGTTGTAGCTGCTATCTCACTGTAATTGGTGTACATGGAGGTTGAGTACCTGAGGTGTGACACATAGACTCTTGATGTGCACGCAAGTCTACTGGTTCTAGGCATGCTGTAGCATGTAGGGTTCACTGGTGCATGAATGGTGAAGTGATCAGTGTTTTGCTTGCAAAGGTGGGATGTAGCAAATGTAGTACATGGTCATTTCAGCATGTATATAAAAATATCTTTTATATGAGTAAAATACGATACAAGGAGGATTCCATTGCATTATATAAAGCTTACAAGTGGCGTGGTTGGTAACTACCAGAAACGAGACTGAACTCCCATGTCTAGAGAACGTGCTACCTGGAAGTGAAATTTAGTGGTCATATGGTCACCTGTTTCTTACAATCTGAGTGGGTGGCCCCTGATTTGATTGATCGAAAGGACAAATGTATTGTACTAACTACTACTTGACGATCACCCGAAGATGCATAAATAATCTCATTTGTATCGCTCAATTAATGAACAAGAAAGAAGAGTTAAACGAAAACTTTTTTCATGCTTTAGAAAACACCAACAAGAAGAATAATGTAACATTGATGTTGGTAGGGACGAAAAACTTCTTGACATGTTTTAACATGTATGGTAGTTTACTAGATAAAAAGTTGTGTGCAGTCAATTATGGGTGGGAAAACTTCACATATCTAGACGAAACGCATATGTTGTTTACAAAAATGAAAAGATGACATGTATCTGTATTGTGTATTTTTAGGGACGATCATTATTGATTACAATAATTAGCTATGCTGATATTATTTTAAGAGCGTCGTGGTGAGATAGGTTATATGAGGATTGAGATAGTACTTCGTTGCAAATTGATGGTTAGAATTCTCTTTCCATATGACATTTTCCTAAGTATCGAGGGAACACGTGGTATAGATGATCAGAAAAATAAAGAACACAGAGAGTAAAAATTATATGATGAGGCAGTGATCTATTTGTTATCTTCGAGAATAGGTTCATGGTTCGTGACGAGCTGATGTAAAATCAAGAGAGTTGATAAAAGTATGTCAACTCCGTTATATCTTCAAAATAGTCTAATTTTAGATAGGATGTATATAATCAGACAATAGGTTACATGAATAGTTAATGTACCAAAAGTGAGTAGCTTAACATTGATTTAATTTTGAAACTCTTTTCGTGACGTATAAATATGTGACACTTAACTTAGCGGTGTATTGTTAAGAGATTTTTATAATATAAATGAAACTAAATAATGTTATCTCTTCGAGTTACAATGCTAATGATGGTCTCCATTTTTATTTTCTTCTTAAAATACTTAGAAAACCTATGACAAACTTTCAAATGAAATCGACATACTTTTGAATGAACTTATAGTTCACAATCATTGATTTGAAAATAAATCTGCCACTTATATCACCAACACCATGATAGTTGACATAACCAACCAATAAGTACATTAGATTTAGCTTCAGATATATGTCGTTATGCATCATCATATTATCAACAGGTGGGATTATATGCATGCGAATAATAATTCAGTATCAACACATTCATGTTTTGTATCATCATACTTCATCACATGTAATTTTCTTCACACATGTAACATTTTTTAAGTAACCAAAATGTATGTGAATTTTTACATTTTGTCATTTGTTGTTCTTTCATTTTTAGGAGTGTGAATGCATTTGCTCTATGAGTTGTAACCTATGGAAGGATGGAAATGACATGTAAACAAATGGTCGTGCTTATGCGCGTTTACAATTTTGAGCATGTTGGCAGTTATGTAGATATAAACAACAAACTTTTCATGTAGAATCTTTCAATTTACGCTCTAAATTTGACTATGTTCTTTGTATTTTTGTATATGTAATGTGGCATTGGTCTTTTCATATGTTTATAATACTAATGTAATATAGTTTGTAAGGCGAGATGACAATGGAAAAAGTGGACAATGACATGAGACAGTAAAGCTATTTGTTACCATTGTCGAAATCAAAGAGAAAAATAAAATAATTGCCATCTAGATCTAAATGCTGGAACTTTACTCTAAATTCCAAAAAGAACAGAAAAATTGAACATCCTGAAAAAAAAAATATGAGAGTAGGCATCAATTGGTCCCCCTTTTTACAAAACATTATGATCGTAATAATTTTCCACACAACAGGTGCTTAGCACGTGTCTTTTGCTAGTGTTGTATAAAAAGAAATCATTGTGCATAAATCTGGACTAAAGATTAAAGTAAAATTACTAAATTGTGCATCTTCAAGGGTCATACATGAATCTTGAATATCAGTTGCAAAGACGAAGTAAAAGGAAATTTACAGAATAACCAGTACCAGCTCCAGAAGTGCAATTCATGGGGTAATATAAAAGAGTAGCGTTTGCAGTTCTTAACAAACTTATCAATCAACTACTAGCAGTAACATACCCACTACCCAAGCATTTGGAGCCGAACTTGTTATGCTCCTGCTGCTATCCACATTTTCCGAAATATGTATGAAATCTAAATAGCTCTCAATTGCCATTACATCAATGAAGCAGTTTCTCATTTCAAATATTATTTCCAGCAATTCTGGACCAGAGGTTAAAGCCTGAACCCCATGAATCATTCCGACAGTTTCTAGTGTGGAGAAGATACCTGCTTGTGATGAAGTCAAGGAAAGATTTGAAGTAATCATCTATCATTCTTCTACATTTCCTATATCCATGGTCAGTTGATTACTCAAACTAATTCATTCATTCTTCTAGATTAATTCAATTTACAATTATCATCTGCCATTAGTTCCAATACAATGACAGACTAGAAGTACTGAACAAATAGGAACGAAACATGGAACTTTTCATACACACACACACACACACACACATATAGAGAGAGAGAGAGAGTCAGGACGAGATACACTCGAGTGTATTCGGAGCAGAATACGCTCAAGTAGTTTTTCACGATGCAATATTTTATTTCTAAAATTTAATCCGCCGATCTTCTTAAACATATTGTGGGTAGCTCATATATAAAAGTTGAGCCCATTTGGACCTTTATAGGTCATGTTATAAAGACCACAAAAATAATACATTTCAAATTAGTTTCGTGTGTCAATTTTGTTGCCCTCGGATGAGTGACATACACTGATCCAAATGGGCTCAAAATGCGTGTGTTGCCTAATTATAGTATGACAATGAAGATCAATGGTTTACATTTTGCTAAAAAATGGTCTTGATATGCATACACCACTTGAGTGTACCGTGCGACCTGTACACCCGAGTGTATGCTACCCTGACTCTCTCTCTCTCTCTCTCTCTCTCTCTCTCTATCTATATATATATATATATATATATATATATATATATATATGGCTGTTCATTCGTTACCCGCACGGGTAACCAGATTTTCGCTACCCGCTGGCTACTTGCACATCCAAAAGAGTAACTATATGGTACACAAGAGTAACTCTTCTGCTCAAAAGAGTAACTGTATTGATATAAAAAGTAACTATGTGACTAAAAAGTAACTGCGCAGAAAATATACAATCAGTAAATATATGGACGGGTTTTTTTTATTTTGGTGGGACAAATGATATTATTTTTTGATCAAATTTTTTGGGGAGCTAGATAAAATGCTCCTCTACAATTGCGAAAGAAAAAAAAATAAAAAAAAATATCAGGAAGGGTGCGCGGGTATTAAAGATGAGTCATATATATATATATATATATATATATATATAGAGAGAGAGAGAGAGAGAGAGTCAAGGTAGCATACACTCGAGTGTACAGATCACGTTGTACACCTCAATGGTGTTTGCCTATCTAGATCATGTTTTTGCAAAATCTAATCCATTGATCTTCATGGTTACAATAATAATAGGCCCCATACAAAATTTGAGCTCATTTGGATGAGTGAGCTCATTTGGATGAGTGTAAGTCACTCATCCAAGGACAACAAAATGGACGCACAAAACTAATTTGAAATGTATGATTTTTGTCTCCTTTAAATGCACAACCTATAAGTGTCCAAATGAGCTGAAATTTAGTATGTAGTATGTTCTTAAGATATTTAAGAAGATCAGCGGTTTAGATTTTTCAAAAAGTTACTGCATCTTTAAAAATGATTGAGGTGTACAGTGCCTCCGGTACACTCGAGTGTACACTAGCCTGACTCTATATATGTGTGTGTGTGTGTGTGTGTGTATAAATATATATATATATATATATGTATGTATGTATATATATGTGTGTGTATGTATATAAATATATATATATATAAATATACATATAAATCTGACCACCAATGAATATGGATCAGACACTATTACAAAAATAATTATATCTCGCTTGTCAATATTGAAGCTAGTTCCTAAGTAGAGAAATAGAAGAGTTTAAATAGACAACTTAAAGGCTATCATCATTACCATCACGCTTACATCTAAGCTTCGATAGCAATCATGTTGGTGTCAGCTAATTGAATCCTTGTTATCCGTCCAGCCCTATTTAGTATTAAAGAGATATACAGAGATATGTTTTCTGTTTTCCGTGTTATTTCTGTAGTTTACACTACTTGTGTTTTATCCCATATTGCTCAGTTTTACTTATTGCTTTACTCTCTTGTCCTATAAAAGAGAGAGCATTGTAAACTCTTATACTCACGGAATACAAGTCTCTTCATTATTCAATATGGTATCAGAAGCAGTTTGGTTCCCATGCAAATTCCCACCCTAAGACCCATGCCCTAGTCGCCCCCCACCCCACCCAACCCTAGCCACCTCTTCCCTTTCCTCTCTACCCCCCCGGTTGGCACACCGCTGCCCCTCCCTTCCCTCTCCCCCCCCCGGCCCATCTCTCCCTTCCAGCCCCTCATCCCTTTCCGACCATCCCGCCGCCCCTTCCCCCTTTCTCTTCCCTGCCCAACCCCTGCTCCCCCCACCGCTATGCCTGATCACCCCTCCCCTCCTGCCGCCGCTACTGCTTCCAACAGCCTACTGCCACCACCAAAACAGCCCAACCACCACCCCTTCCATATCCTACCACCACCCACAAACATCCTGTCCCACCATTCCCCTATCATCTTCCCTAAAACCTAGACCCCTACCTTGATGGTTTTCTTCTACTGCTCTTCCGAACATTTTCAGGCAGACTTTCACCATAGCGTGTTGAGAGTCTAGAAGATATTCGGCAATTGTTGTCTAGGCCTCATGGTGGAGTTGTGATTCTCTCCATGACAGCGTGGGTTCTTCTACATTATCTCTGCCCCAGAGTGGGTTCTCTGTGATCTAATGCTTCACATCCTCTACTGCTATTTGTTGCCCCATAGCGGGCGTCTGTGTCTCTGTTAATTCTATTGGAGTGCTCTGCTCCCTGCTTCTGTGTTCTTCTGGTTTTGCCCCATACCGGGTTACTATTTATGCATGTGTGCTTTGCTATGCTTGTGCTTTGGCCTTGTTCACCATGGCATCTACTCAGCCTCCCCGTTCTTTGTGTGTCACCACAATGAAATTCGATGGCTCCAATTACCACCTCTGGTCGGCTTCCTTCATTTTGTAAATAAAGGCTCAGGGTCGCTACTCTCATATCACCACAAAGCCTCTAGCTACCCCAGATGATGCGGCGGATGAGATAACCAAGCAGGTGTATGCCCAATGGAGTAAAGATGACTCGGGTGTTATGTCATGGATAGTCAATAGCACCGAGCCACAAATCAGCCAGTCACTATTGTGCCTTCATGATGGTAAGGCAATGTGGGATCAATTATCTCATGTCTACTCCCATCAACAGAATCCAAAGAAATTCTTTGAGATTTTCAAAAATCTGGCCAACAAGTTCTCATCTGACACCTTTGTTGAAGATTACTATAACCAGTGTTCTGCCCTCTGGAATGAATACGAAATTTATCACCCCTTATATGATGACATCAAAGAAGCCCAGAGACAACGCAATGAACTACAACTTATCCAATTCCCGGTTGGCCTCCCCTCTTCTTTTTCTAGGGTTGTAGACCAAATTCTTTCCAATGATCCCCTACCTACTCTTCCGGGCGTCCTTAAAAGAGTTTGACAATTATCGTCTGTCACTTCTACTCCAGAGGTGGATCATCCAGCTCTTGTTGTTCGCACTGCTGATTATAACTCCGGCCGTGGACGTGGTCGTGGCCATGGTTGTGGTGGTCACCATTCTACTACCACAGGCCGCACACCTTCTACTAGAACAGGTCAGGGACAACCTGTTGGTCCTCGTTTCTGCAACTTCTGCGGACGAGACAATCATAATGAAAACAGATGCTGGATCAAACACGGGAAGCCCGCTTGGGCAAACCAGGCCTCTGCGGATAATTCGAATGATACTACTGTACCTGCTCAGACTCCAACTACACCCTCGTCAGCTTGGCTTCGCTCCAAGTTCGAGAAATTTTTTCAAGAGCGCATGTCCCAGCTCCCATCTACATTGGGGGCTGAATCTTCTGTATTGCTAGCTACGCCATCTGCCGGTAAAAATAAATGGCGTATTGACTCTAGTGCCTCAGTTCATATGGCCGGTGACATTAATTTATTTTTTGCTCTAACTAAAACTATTAAAATTCCTCCAGTTACGGTTGTTGATGGTTCTAAAACTTTTGTTCATGGCATTGGAACTGTTCCCTTGTCTCGTAATCTGAATCTGAAATATGTGTAATATATTCCAAAATTTCATGTTAATCTTCTTTCTATCAGTAAGAATGTGAAAAGCCTTCAATGCTCAATTAAATTTGATCCTTCTGGTTGTGTTTTGAAGGATCTTCGGATGAAGACGAGGAATGGTTTTTGCCATGAGGGACTAGATGGACTCTACTACCTGGACGGACCAACATCAGCAAATGCTCTTCTATCGACATCTGTGATGGGACTCAATGGCACTATCGCCTTGGCCACCCCTCTGCTGTGAAACTGAAACACTTATTTCCTGTTTTATTTCCTGCGAAACTGAAACACTTAGCAAGCCTTTGTACCCTTGCTAAAATCCAAAACCATGTGTTTTTCTTCCTACATGGCTATTCTCCATTATGGATTATTATGAGTCACCGTCCACAAAATTATTCTGAAGATACTAGAAAGTTCAAATGAGATATAAAAGGTTAAGAGAGTGTAAAAAGTTAGAGTATCCTCATTAACTTAAAACAAGAGTACAGAGGCTCTCCTCTATATAAGAGTATAGAGTTTACATGGATACACTTAAGTGGGTAAATGGATCCTCAAGTGTACTAACTACTAAGGATAAATAAAGATATAATAAAAGATTGTGACAATATGCCTAAGCCCAATAGACACTTATACTAACACCACCCCCCCCCCAAAAAATGTTGGAAAGTACATAATCGTGTAGTCCCATCTTAACACCCATATGCTGAAAAAGAGCAGGAGAAAGTAGTTTTATCAAAATGTTGGTAATTTCCCATGACCGCATTTTAGGAGTCACAAACCTTTTTTCTTTGACCAGGTCTCGCACAAAATGGCAATTACCTCAATGTGTTTTGTGTGTTCATGAAAGACTGGATTATTAGCGATCTGAATGGTGCCTGTTTTTGAGAAATGTTAGATCAGTCTGATCCTGGACCTATTTCAGATTGGTCCGCTCTACAGTTCAAAATATCTAGCATTTTGATCTTTGATCCAGTTCGGTCAAAAACCAAAAAACACAAGGACCAAAGAGTTCGACTGTTTCCTTCAATGTAAAGACACCATGTGAGGTTTACCTTTTCTATTAAGAGGGGTAAGTCTCATTGAATTATTGAAAAACTAATGGGAACGGCACAGTGGTTGAACTTAAGCAGATGCTTTAGCCACAGCAGTCATTACTGTGTCAACGGTGCCAACCAGGCACATGATGCTTTACTGGACGACAGGTACAATTCCAGTTTGTTTATTGCCTCATTGCGGGGAGGAGAGGAGATTTTACAAGAGAACTAGTGGAGTAGGATGACACACTGATAAAGGAAAGGATAGCAAAGCTCCTAATAGACTCAGGTGTTCATTAATAGATAAAACAGAGTAATCTAATCAATTGTATTATATTAAGCAAAATAACGTCAATAACATTAGCAAGAAGTGGTGCTTTATGTTTAATCCGACATGGTTACAGACATTCCAAGAAGCAATTTTGGTTACTCGTATTTATCTCAAACTTCAGATCTGTATAATTTCAAATAGAAAAGCTGTTGTTTCAACTCAAAACGGAAATTATTCAAAAAACCTTCATAAGAAGAGTTGTAATGCCAAGATAATTAGAAAGTTTGGTTTAAAATTTAAAACACCGTAAAGGAAAGAAGGTTTTACCTGTATATTTGCATGGGAAATGCGATCAGATATCCATTCATAAAAAACAATTGCTTTGCCCATTTTCTTGAAATACAAAGCCAATGCACTTTTTAACTTGATCAGTTCTCCATCTGCATTTGGACTCATAACAAGGGTACTTGGGCAATGTTCTACGGGCAAAAGTAGTACATGATCCTGAGTGAGAGGGCCTTTTGCCAATGCACAGTAATAGCTTTCCGCGACAGTTATTATCAGTTGAGACTCCACATTGGGGCTAGATAAGCAAAACCAACAGTTTCTCTCAGGATTTCTCCTACAAAAATCACATCCATTACACAAAATCAAGTATAAAATTATTGGGGGTGGGGGTAGGGGACTGAAACGTAGAATATTTATTCAGCTGTTATACAAATTTAACATGATGAAAAAGACTGATAAAAAGGTCATTTGTTCAGCAGTTAGTTATCTTTTAATCAGAAGAAACTGCCTATTATCTGATATGAAAACTACCTCATACTCGACTTATGGGCCCTCTGTTCACTGTGAAAGGAAGCATCATTTTCCTCAGATAAACTGTGTTTGTAGCTGCAATCTGGGCCTCTTTCGCATTTCCCTTTGTTGAGGAAATCAAAGCAGACATTTCTTGAATACTGTAGCTTGGCATTTTCATCGTGGAGAAAACGGCAATTCTCTCCTCCGGGACATGATGAGGATGTGAATTTGAAACATAGCCGTTGTGAGCGTTCACCTCCCTGTTTAAACCGTTTTGCAGAAACATCATATCGCCAGTATTGTGAATCAGATTCCGTGTCAGTAGATCTTTTAGTTGCCATCCTAGAATTAGAATCTCCTTCCACAATAGAATATGGGCATTTGGTTGTGTTTGGTGGTCTAGCACTGATTTCTGAAGCTGACATGATTGCAGCTGGTGTAGGAGATATGGCATGAATAAATTTCTAGAAGAAAAAAAAACATGTTAAGATAGGTATAAATGTGGAAGAACATGTTGTTTCAGAAAAAGATGAAAGACCATGCAGCTCATGTAAGTTCATAGTGTTGTTATCATGGACCAACTTTCACTAGTCATTCTAAGGTCTCATTTCAGCAAACCTTGCATCGAACCTGTGAGGAATATCTTCGTTACATTCACCTGAAAATGACCAAATTCGCAAAACCTGTCACATTTTACTTTAGATATCAGTTGCAACATGTCAAGTCCACCTTTATTGCTTCTAGATTGGCAAAATTGCAACAAACATATTTTGTTTTCAGTCTGCTGGCCATGAGATGTTAGTAATCTCTTGTATCTTTTAGGAAACCTAATATCTTAATTAAAGTGAAGAACAGTTGACTACCAAGCAAAGAAAAAAGATCCATCCATCCATCACCAAAACTGCTAAATGTAAATCATTAAACTACATACCCTATTATCCTCATGTACCTCTGTATATCACATCTACTCTTAGCTACATGCTGTCAGGTGTGGTAATAAAAATCATTTAAAACAATCCGATTGCTTAACACTGTCGACATGAATGTCTGGCCACATCTATCCCAGTTTAACTTCCACATGTCACCATATCTACCTAATGTCTACTCAAAAATGTAAATCTTTTATCCACCTTGTCAACGATAATGCCAAAAAGTGCCAACAGGTTTAACAAATTTGATGATTCTAGTACGTGTACAGCAGGCATGAAGTAACAGAGATTTTGGATGTAGGAAATACTTGTGCTCGACTTGATCGGCTTTTAAAGCTTATAACAAGAACAAATTTTGCATCATGAACATATAAAGGACCTGTTCAGTTCTGGAAAAGTTGTTTAGGAATAAGTCACAGTGTCAATCACATCAATGACTTATACAAGAAATGTTGTTTGAGTGTTAAATACAGTTACGATCAGAACAAGAAGGAAAAATATTGATTTTGTGAAATGGCATAAACTTCATTCCTTTGTACCAAGGTAAAGGTGGTGTAGTAATGGTGGAGTAAGTCCAAAAATTTGGAATGATCTTACCAGTTATATCAGTTCGTTCTTGTCCAACATTCAAACAAACAACTTTGGCGATAATCAATTGAATAAGTCCCATACGGAATGTTACATAAGTGGCAAAAACATACAAAGAAAAAACAGAAGATCACGGAAGCTGTCGGCCCTAGTATCAACTTCATCATCTAATTCTCAGCCCCAACCATGGTGGGGTTGACTGTCAGCCCTAATATATTGAATGAAAAGAGAGCTGGGAGAAATAAACTAACTTGTTTATCCTTGTTTCCAACAGTGGCAAGAGCTAAAAAACGGGTTACATGAGCAGCATTCACATTCGTGTACGGTTCACGTGCAAAAAACACACCTTTGGTTCCAGCAAAATGGTACCTACTCAGCAAAGCAAGTCCAGATGACCATAAGATAAAACAAATTGGAGGTGAATCTGAGAAATATGAATGGATTTTAAGGAACAGTACATCAAGAAGGCAGATAAAGTATATACTGGCTGGGTCTAATTTAAAATCATTGTTTATTTGCTTTTAGGAATAATTTATGCTAAATAAAGCAAGTCATTTATAGATGTAAGTGACAGATTTACAGGTCAACAAAACCGTTAAACCAGTTATACCTGAAGTGGCATTGCAAAATGTTTGTTTACAATCCATATCAATTGCAAGAAATCTAAAATGAACATACCGTGGTTTGATCTTACTGACCAACTCCGAGACAATAGGATCACAATCTGAAGCGTCTAACACTTGTTCAGAAGCATGTGTAGCATCAATTTCTTTTGAAACACCAGCAGGCCACGCATTAGTAGCAGCTAATCAAGGAATACTAGACAAACGAAATGAAAAAGTTCTGTGATATAAGATAATAATGCAGATCCAAAATTCGATGTAGTTAATTGATTAATTAATGAAGATTTAAAATAAGTTTAGAATTGTGAATATCTATGCTTAGTCTTAGTCATGTTTTGGGTCGGAAAAAAAAAGCCTCACCAAATTTGGCAGATTATTCTTAGCTCAAAATATACTCAGAGACGTTATATTTTACCCTATAAATTGTTTATTTTTGTATCGTTGCAAGTTAAGCAACAAAGCATGTTCTAAAGTCATTTTCATTTAATTTCATTATACAATAACATTCGTAAAGCCAAAAGGATATGTTAAGAATATGTCAACAGATTCTGGTTCTTCAGCTAGAGCATGCAACGCTCCTACATCATCCTCACTATATTGCCCAATTGTTTGGCTTCCACCAGATTGTTGTCCTATTTGTCTACCAGACAGGTAAGTGATAGATAATCCTGTAAGAAAACAACGGTAATAAATCTTTGATGAATCAATACTCAGTTTCAAAATTGCAAAATAAAAAGAAAATATATTATTTTTCACATGTTAAGATTAATAGCAGCGTACTTATAGATTTCCTCCATATATAAGAGACAAATTTCAGCCAAACTTACAGAAAAGGAAAATGATTTCATAGGTTATTGAATGCAGGAAAACGATTAATTGGATTGGCCAATAAACTATACAATTAAGTCAAATGCTAAATAAATGTAATACACAAAATCATTTATGTTCATATATCTCTTTATATTATGATTTTGTAATTTCTATTTACTGTTGGACCTCTATGTAATTTCTCCAGTTCTATTAATAAAAGGGTGAGTGGTCTTGAACCCTCACTCAAGCTGCATTGCAAGTAGCCTTGCAACTTACGTTCACATGGTATCAGAGCAGGGCTCCTAGGGTTCCATCTAGGGCGCGCCGCTTCCCCCCCCCCTCCTTCTCCCTCGCGCCTCCACCGCCACCGAGCAGCGCTGCCGGCCACCGCAAAGTAGCAGCGCAGCGCCGCCGCCTCCGATTTTGCGGCCGCAACAGTCACCGGCTAGGACAGCGACGTAGCCACCGACTCTGGGGCAGGCCCACCGTCCGTCAACAGCTTCCGGTTCCTCCAGTTGACTCTGAAAACAGAGTCTACGTAAGACGGCTCGTTAAAACTCATACCGGAGGCTCTGTCCGTACGCAGCAAATTCCTAATCACATCTCCTCCGTGTGTGATTAGGGAATTTTTTGATTGGGGGTTGTGGATGCGTCAGAAACGCATCTAATCTTCTGACGTGACGTGTATCTCTCCGTCACTTTCTATTCTTATGTGACGTATATCTCTCTGTCACTCTATCTATCCGTTAAATCATGGAGGACACCAAGGCATCTACTATCTACAACGAGATGTCGTCTATCCCCTCCATCAAGCTTAACGGGAGAAATTATCTCTTGTGGATGAATGATGTCCATACAATGTTAGAATCCCGAGATAAAGCACGACATGTTGATTTTGATCCTCCTGCTTCTACTGATAAAGGCTATGTTGAATGGAAACGTCATAATAGTCTGGTGAAGACCTGGCTATGGGGGAACATGGAACCTGCTATTGCTGCTAGGTTCATGTTCTACACTACTGCCAAAGATATATGGGATGTTGTGAAGAAGCATTACTCTCAAGAAAAGAATGTTCTTCGTCAGTTTATGATATATGATCGACTCTTCGCTGAAAGACAGGGAGACAAGCCTTTAGAAGAATATTTTGGAATGATCTAAGGTATTGCTCAGGAGCTGAGCTTCTATAATCCAGTGACTGTCCAAGAACAAGTCAAAGACAGAGATGACTTGATTACTGCAGAGTTTCTATCGGGTCTGAATTCATCTTACAGCTCGGCCCGCAGGGTCATCCTCGCTTCTGACAAACTTCCCAGCTTGGAAGAAGCCTACTCAAGAATCCAACAATCAAATTTTGAACCAGATGATTCTACAATATTCTTGCCTTCTGGAGACTCTCATGCATCCGTAGCCGCTGCAGTTCGAGGAGGCCGTACAGGTATGGGACGAGGACGTGGAGCATGTCCCAAGTGCACCTTCTGTGACAAACCTGGACACACCGTTGAGAAGTGTTGGAAGAAGCATGGAAAACATGTTGCACCACCTGTGGGGGCAGGAAACTATGCAAGTATTGTTGAGTCTTCTGAGCCATCTACATCAAGTTCTGGTTCTTCTGGCATCACACTCATAAAAGGAGAATATGATAGATTTCTTCTGGCTGCACAGCATGAGTGTGGGATCCTCTTCTTCCTCTGCAAATCTAGCTTCTACCACTGGTAATCAGGCTACCTCTCTATTGGCTTCTGGTTCAACTTCTTCATGGGTGGTTGATTCTAGAGCATCCCAGCTTATGACTAGTATGAGGAGATTACTTCACTCCATTGACTCACATATTCCTCACAAATATGTGACCATAGCAGATGGTTCAGTGAGGAGAGTGTTAGCAAGTGGATCCATTTCTTTGACTCCTAAAATTAATCTTAAATTGGTTCACTATGTGCCTGCATTTCCTTTTAATCTTCTCTCTATAGCAAAATTAGTTGATATTGTGAACTATACAGTGACGTTTGGGCCCTCTTGCTTTGTTTTACAGGATCTCAAGAGTATGAGGACGATTGGTGGGGGGCCTAGGAAAGGTGATCTCTACCTCTTCCACGGTGACAGTCTACCTCGCTAACTATCTACTCCTGCTCCAGCTATCCTTTTGAGCGATTCTCCCTTACTGTGGCACTACAAATATGGGCATTCGTAGTTAGAGAGCTTGAGAAAGTTAGAACCTGAGTTGTCCCAAGTGTCGTCTTAAGAGTGTCAGTCCTGTCAATTGGGAAAACATCATAGACTGTCTTATCTCAGTCGTGTCAATAAACGGGCATCTTGTCCCTTTGAATTAGTCTATAGTGATGTTTGGGGTCCTTTAAAGACCAATAGTTATAATAGTTTTCGCTATTTTATTCCCTTTGTGGATGATTTTTCTCACATGACATGGATTTATTTATTAAAGAGTCGAGAGTCGGTGTTGTCCATTGTCAAGCATTTTCATCAAGAAATAAAAGTTCAATTTGATTGCAATATTAAAATTCTTCAATCTGATAATGCCTTGGAATATGTTCAAACTGCTATGGCTGATTTTTGTAGCTCTATTGGGATGATTCATCGCACGTCTTATCCTCACACTCCTCAACAAAATGGAGTAGCTGAGCGCAAAAATCGTCATCTTCTAAATATTACCAGGACTATTATGTTTCAATCCAATGTCCCTAAGAGGTTCTGGTCTAATGCTTTACTTACTGTTTGTTTCCAGATCAACAGGCAACCCTCTTCGGTGCTTCAAAGACGTACTCCTTTTTCTGTCTTACGTCCAAAAGTTCTGCCTTTCTTTGTTCCTCTCAGAGTGTTTAGGTGTACTTCATTTGTCCACAATTTTGATCCTAAGGCTGATAAGTTATCTCCTAGGTCTATTAGGACTCTCTTTCTTGGGTACTCCAACACTAGCAAAGGATACAAGTGTTGTTGTCCCCATCTTCGTCGTATGTTTGTGTCTAGGGATGTAACTTTCCATGAATCAACACCATTTTTCTCTAGTGTTCCTAGTAAGGGGGAGCAATTGTGTGAAAGTGAGAGAGTGCCACCATCAGACATCAGTACGAGAGTACCACCTATCATTCTTGACTATATTGTCATACACGAAGAGCATCCAGCAAGTGATACATTAATTCAACAATATCAACAGGTTTATAGCAGACAAGGCAGGCATGATCCAGAGGAGGTAGCGACTCCAGTCTTTGAGCCTTCCCCATCTTCCTCTACTCAAGAGATTTCTACAGAACCACCTGACCTTGATGTTCCCATTGTTGTTCGCAAAGGTACTCATTCCTGTACTATTCGACATCCTATTACAAATGTGTGTTGTTTGTTGAAATTATCCAAGCAGGCCCGGTCATTTGCTCTTGGGATTGATTTTGTGGTTGTTCCAAGAAATCATCTTGATACTATGAAGGATATTGGCTGAAAACAGGCGATGCATATGGAAATGTCTGCTCTTCTACAAAACAACACCTGGGATCTTATTGACTTACCTCCAGGGAAAAATGTTGTGGCCTGCAGATGGGTATTCACAGTATAACATAATCTAGATGGTTCAGTTGAGAGGTTGAAGGCTAGACTGGGGGCAAAGGGTTATACTCAGACATATGGAGTTGATTTATTTGAGACCTTTTCACCAGTAGCTCGTCTGAATTCAATGCGGATTCTTATTTCTCTGGCTACTACCTTTGACTGGCCTCTATTTCAGTTTGATGTCAAGAATGCCTTTCTCCATGGTGATCTACAAGAAGACGTATATGGAGCAACCTCCCAATTTTGTTGCTCAGGGGGAGTGTCAGAAGTTGTGTAGATTGAAGAAAGCCATCTACGGGTTGAAGCAATCTCCTAAAGCTTGGTTTGAAAAATTCAGTGATGTTGTGCTAAAGATGGGCTTCTCTCATTCTGTGACTTATCAGTCCTTATTTTATTCTAACTCTTCTGTTAGATCCATCATTATTGTTGTATATGTTGATGATATAGTTATCACGGGCAGTGATTCTACAGGCATATCATGTGTGAAGGAATGATTGCAGGGGCACTTTCATACAAAGGATCTGGGCAAACTAAGATATTTTCTGGGCATTGAAGTACTTAGATCTCATGCAGGTACTAATTTGTCTTAAGAGGAAATATGTGCTGGATTTACTACATGAGGTTGGCATGAGTGAATCCAAGCCGGTGTCTACTCCTATGGACTATCATGTGAAGGAGATGACTGATGATATTGATTATCCGGATCCAGGCTACTACAGGAAAATTGTTGAGAAGCTGATATACTTGACAGTTACTCGTCCTGATATTTCTTTTGTTGTAGGTGTGGTGAGTCAGCATATGAGCTCACCAAAACAGTCACACTGGATGGCAGTTTGTCGTATTCTGAGATATCTGAATGGTGCACCTAGTAAAGGAATCACCTACTATAGGCCCAAGACTCTTGTGTTTACTCTTGTTCTTACTGGTTATGCAGATGCAGACTGGGCTGGTAATCTGAATGACAGAAGGTCTACTTCTGGGTATTGCACATTCTGGAAAATCACCTTATCACCTAGAATAGTAAAAAGCAAAATGTTGTGGCTAGATCAAGCACAGAAGCTGAGTATCGAGCAATGGCTCATGCCTGTTGTGAGTTGCAGTGGGTTCAGTCTATACTTTCTGAGTTAGAGATTTCTATTTTGTCTCTCATAGAGCTCAGATGTGACAATCAGGTTGCTATCTACATTGCCAAGAATCCAGTCTTCCATGAGCGCACTAAACATATAGAGGTTGACTGCATTTTCATCAGAGATCAGATCAAGAATGGCAAGGTGGTGACTCCGCATGTCAAATCTGAAAATCAACTTGCAGATGTCCTCACAAAGCCATTGAGTGCAACAACATTTCAGAGCTTTTGCAACAAGCTGGGCATACATAATGTGTACGCTCCAGCTTGAGGGGGAGTGTTAATATATCTCTTTATATTATGATTTTGTAATTTCTATTTATTGTTGGACCTCTATGTAATTTCTCAAGTTCTATTAATAAAAAGGTGAGTGGTCTTGAACTTCCGTTCACAATTTCATTATGCCGTGACCTCGAAAATGAAAACTGTTATTAGTATAAAACATGTATATAATTGTCATTTTTTGCCTATAAGCATGTATACAGTCTGTTTCTAGTCAACATAATGGTGCACTAAGTTTGGTCTCACAATTTGGTATATGCCACATTTTGCATTTACAGCTAGAATATGATAAAGGACAGACAAAGCTCCCCCATTCCCCACCCCAACACCCACAATAATAACAATCATATATCAGGATTATCAGCCACATTAGTTAGCATAATGGTGTATACACTAATACACGTAATAGGTACTGCAACGGTGAGGTCTGAAATCAGATGACCAAGTCGCAGCTCACCCGATGCCATTTGGTTGTGGATATGAAAAGTGTCCACTTTGATGCTTATAATATACACATTTTCCTGGTTTTCAAAAAAAGATATACACAGTTTCCAGAAATCGGATGAAACTAGAGAATGAATAATGCTGCAATGGGGAGGGAAGGTCAAACAGGGAATAAAATAAATAGAGGACACAAGGGAAATATATTGAACTAACCATGAAGTTTAAACTTGCCACTACCCCTGAGCCAGTACAGGTTGCGGCATATCTCGATTCCATCCGTCTTGAATCCACTGTTAGAAGGGAGTTTTAGTGCGGCAGTAAGTGTGGGACCAGCTCCAGCTCCGTAGTCGCCAGTGAAGTAAGTAGGAATGGGAACGGAAGACCGACCCTCGAGGTAATCCGCGAGCTCCTCCAGTCCGTCCGAGGATTCTGGGAAGAACTGACCGACGCATAGAAGAGCGTCGAAGGGGCCAGTCGATTTGGTGACCTGTGAATTGAGAAGGTATTTCCAACTTAATTGCAGAACTTAGTGATGTGAATAGAAGAAAATGGCGCAAGCAACCCTAAGTTGAAGTGGGCATGCAGAAATGCGTCATGTAGCAGAGGGGAGAGGCGATTAACCGATTGCACACGCTTGAAGAGCTGGTTCAGGCGGCCGAGCACGTCGCCCGATACAAGGATTCTGGGAGCTGTGGACATGAGAGAAGCTTGGGAGTATGTCGAGGCGGGAAAGAGGTTACAGTCTTCGCCCTTTTTCCCGCTGAAGATCTGAGCTTGCCTTGTGTTTAACTAGCGGAAAGGTCCCGTTATCAAAACAAAAAAAAACTAGCGAAAGGCAAGTGCTGCGCACGTGATTACCCGGCATTCAACTTATATTTGTCGGATGAAACCATCAATTGCGACAATTTACTTTACGGCTAGTTTGGTAGACAGACGAATTCGTTACAAAGGATTGTTATGCTTTTGAGTAGAATTTTTATTTGGTTGACAGTGATGCAAATCACGGAATTGCAACGCAGCATTCCGGCAGATTTTAATAGAAAAACGCAGCATCGGTACTGCGTCATTTCCCTGAGGTGAAGTTTCGCTTGTGTCAATGGTTTAGCCTGCTTTTTGCTAGGCAAAAAACAACTAGCTACTGGGTACCAAATGATTACAGGAGGACTCTGGACGTTCATCCCACATGATACCAAATGAAACCGGTGCCGAACAAATGATGTGAATATATATGATGTGTTTTTTTATTCGGCCAACTACCCCCTATTACACCGAAGCAAACAGGGCCTTAGCAAGTACGAAGCAGTCTGTACTTTATTTGGTAAGATGTAGTTTGAGGCGGTTGCGTGAAATATAAAGTAATAGTTTAAAAGAAGTGGTTTATACCGCAGATCATATATTTTGGTTCGGTGCAGCTAATACATACTGTTTTAGTTTGCTCTCATTTGGTTCGACATTCCTGCACAGCGACCTGTCACAATATTTGTACAGCGACAGACGGAAACACTGACACTGCGTAGAACTGTCAACTACACCCGATCCCATGCTAAGGGTTTGTTTGGTAGGATGTAAAATAAAAGAATGATGTTTAAAAGTAAGGCCCTGTTTGGTAGAGAGTAATACCAGATCTTTACTTTTGAACTCTGGGAATTAAGATGTATTTTTTATTTGGTTAGCAAATGGGAAAACAAAAACGACGGTTTCTAACTTGCAAAATAGAGCTGATCTGACAGAAACTCCCGGAGTTGGTACCTCGGATGCAGTTTGCATCCTGTACAGCCTGAAACCCGTGGTTACATACTATTGCTGAGTAAAAAGTTGTCCGCTACTGCAAACTAAATAAACACGCAAGCGACCCCGAGTTCTGTCCGTGCTAATACCAAATAAAAGTAAGGGCTTGTTTGGTAGGGTGTAGTTAGTGTGAAAAGTGTGGGTTTTAAAACAGGGAAATGAGATGCATATATTTGAAACTGCACTAATTTTATTTGGTTAGATGTGTTTTGTATTCCTTGAGTTTGCTTTCTTTCATTTGGTTAGTATAAATTTTGGACGTGGCATACACGTGAATGTGAGGCGAGGAAGAAAGATAGATTGTAGCAGCCAGTAGGTGTACCCACGTGGCCACAGGACTCAACGGCACAGAACTTCTACGACGAGCTGAGTGGCAATGTCTGTAAATAATTAATATTTTGGAGTGTTCTGCACCCGACCACACCGTGATCCGGCGCGGTACCAACTCTAGGAATTTCCAACCGATCACATACTCATGTGGGGTTGAAAATCATCCAACTTCACCGCAACTCATCCTACCAAACGAAAATTAAACTAAAAAAAGTGGAACTCAATTGTCATGAAGATAAACCACATCGTACCAAACAGGGCCTAAATGTAAACAAAAAGCATGTTTCCTTTTGATCTGTTTTCTGATTCAGCCAACTGCACCGTATTACATCCTAGCAAACAATCCCTAACTGAGAAAATAATTGGAAAATTTTAATTTGGTTTACAACTGGGAAAATAAATTCCATGATTTCGGACCGGCAGCAAGCTCCATTTTTCTCTCAATTTCCGGAATTCTGAGTGGTCGGGTGTAGAAAGGGGCAGTTGCTACGTTGGAAGCGTATTTTACCGTTGCCAGCTCTCACAAAGCTGCACGCTACCAAAAAGGTAAGGGCTAGTTTGGTAGGATGACAGACGAATTCATTACAAACGATTGCTATACTTTTGAGTAGGATTTTTATTTGGTTGACAGCGGTGCAAACAAAATCACGGAATTGCAACGCAGCATTCCGGCAGATTTTAATAGAAAAACGCAGCATCGGTACTGCGCCATTTTCCTGGGTAGTCGGGTGAAGTTCCGCTTGTGTCAACAGTTTAGCCTACTTTTTTGCTAGGCAAAAAGCAACTGGCTACTGGGTACCAAATGATTACAAGAGGACTCCGTACGTTCATCCTACACGATACCAAATGAAATCGGTGCCGAACAAATGGTGTGAATATATATGATGTGTTTTTTTATTCAGCCAACTACCCCTATTACACCGAAGCAAACATGGCCTAAAGTGCAAACGAAACCAGTGTCTCAGGCCTACACGGAACCAAATATACAAATTAACTTTAAATTCATGCCTTACTCATGATACTACCTGCGAGTACTCTCTACCAAACTGATCCTAAACAAGCGCGGTACAAAAGCTATACTTTTCAGCAGAAGCAGAAACCACCGGTCATTGCGTGTTGGATTTCGCTCAGATTGTTTGCACAATGCGCAACCAAATAAAAATACTGATCGAAATCGTTGAGTTCATTTGTATTGAATTTGTTTGGCATCGTACTAAACAGACCCTTAGCGACAACAAAAATATCGCAAATTTGTTCGATAAGGTCATCACCGAGAAGATGAGTCGTGTGATATTCGTGCTTGATTGTTACGTTGTCTAATTAGCTATGATTGGATTGTGAATCCAGATTTGGTTCGTCAACATATTAGCATGTGTTAGGCACAGCCGTCACGGACTATCATTTTATGCTATTGTTTGGTTGGTCTGAAAGTGAACTATAACTGAGTTTCAAATATACCTTTAATGTGGAAGGAGACGACCTCAGTTGATTATGATCCTCATTCTCCTGAGGATTGAGCAGAGACCTTTAATGTGGATGCTAGGACTGTAGAAGCTCCTCTCTATAAGATGGAAAGTAATGTGGTAGACGAAAGGATTTTTTATCCCATCGTTAAAGAGAGGGAAAATGTAACATCACTGATCTCGATTATGTTTTAATCCTAGATGTTTTGTTTAATAAAGTTAATTATACGCTTGCTCTTATCTTTTGAAAAGTAATTAAGGCTCAAGAGGAACTTATGTTTCATTTTAGTCCTTTTTGAATAATGTTGAAATAAATGTTTTGTCTGTTTTAGACTAATATGCAAATTACCCAAGTTGAGGGTTAACTTGCAAATGTTACATGATAAAATGTTCCTCAAGTGTTGAAGCATCATAAGAATGAGAATAATGCAGAGGTATGGCTGCCACAAGCCTGAGCACCAAGAAAGAGCTTGTTAAGTAATGTTTGTGCATTAAAACCTAGTTTTGGTATAATGTGCAATTTACCCAAAACTTAGTGTTCAATATGCAAAATACCACTTCTAGAGAGTCCCTAATATTTCTTGGTATCAATTAGAGATAAGAAAATCAGAGGGGCATCTCATTTGAATCACTTTGGAGGAGAGAGAATCTTGATATTAAAATAATCAAGATTTAAGCATAATTGAAACCATAATTCAATTTAATGCAAAAATAAATACATTAATGGAAGTAACCTTCAACCAAAAATGAGATAGTTGAATTTTCATAAGTGTGAACGTCCTCGTGTCTTGCAAAGGCCATGAAATATCTAAAGTGAGTGGAGAGCCCACTCACATTAATTAAAGAAAAAGTAATATCCACTCAATTTTGGATATTATTATTATAATGGTTAAGGTGCAACAGGAGGATGTGCCCCAACCTATAGGTAAGCTCCATAGTCATCTTCAACCTTGATTTCATGGTAGAAATCAAAATTCAATGCTTAATTTCTTCTTTTCTTCATTCAATCTTCAACCTTAGCCATTCGTTTCACTCAAAGACTTGAGAACGGGCCTTGGACAGTTAAGAGAGATTCATTCACCATTAAGAACATGAAGCTTGAAGCTTGGATTCAGCTTTGAAGGCGGGTTATATAACTTGAACCCTTAAATGTCATTATTGCTTGCAATTTATTCATTATGTGTTGAACCTTTCTTCTTTCTCGATTTCCTTTTGATTAGTTATTGAAATCACCATAAGAATCACAACTGATTTCGAAGGTTTGAAGCTTGAAGATGATGATGTCATCTTAAGCACACACCTCAACAAAGGAAGGGGCAATCGGTTTTCAAAACCGATTGAGCTAATTCGGTTTCAAACTGTTGGGATTAATTCGGTTTCAAGACCGAATGGGCAATTGAGTTCAAGACTGAATGGGTAGTTGAACCCAAGACCGAATGAGTAATTGAACCCAAGACCGAATGGGTAATTGAACCCAAGACCGAATGGGTAATTAAGTACAAGACCGAATGGGTAATTAACTACAAGATCGAATGGGTAATTGAGTTCAAAATCGAATGGGTAATGGATCTCAAGATCGAATGGATAAATTGAACTTCAAAACCGTTTAAGGTTATTTGCTGATGTAAAAGATGAAGATCCAATGGCTCAAATTGATTTAATTATAATGAATTCTAGAATGAATGATCCATGGATTGCAAATCCTAATCGATTGATTGAAGAAATCCTAATTGAATTGGATCAATTTCTTGGTTGATGATCCAAACGGTCTCAAGACCATTTGAGACCAACCATTTGGAGTTCAAGGGCTGTGATGGATGGTTGGAGATCCAAGGGCTGTAATTTGATGTACCCTCAATGGTTCAATTGATGATCGATTCAATAAAGTAAACCCTAAAATCAATCGATTGGTTGGAGGAAACCCTAGTTGATCCAATCAGTTTCAAGATGTTTGGACCAAATGGTCTTGAGACTGTTTGGGATCAAACGGTCCTCAGACCGTTTGGAGGGAAAACAGTCTCAAACTATTTGAGGTTCAATCGGTTTCAATGATAAGTTGCTAATTTGGTTTCAAAATCGTTTGGGATTAATTACATTTTATCCAAACGGTCTCAAACTGTTTAGGGACTTTGAGGTCAAGACTGTTTGATGGTCTAACGGTCTTAAGACTGATTGAAGGTGTGGTTCAGGACCGTTTAAAGATCAAAGAATATTAAGACTGATTGAAGGTCAAAATACTTCAAGAGTGTTTAAAGGTCTAATACCTCAAAACCGTTTGAAGGTTTAATTGATTCAAACTATGTAAGTACAATCAACCCCATGATTGTTGATGATATTTATCAAAGATAATTACAATGGTTGTACCTTTAAGGTACTTAAGTGATTAGTACTTTTCGAGTGGTCAATCTTTGATGCTTGTGAAGGAAGTAACTCAATACACTATGCTAACCCTTCTTTCAAGTTAACCTAATTTAATCAAGTTTGAAGTAATTAATATCCTAGAAAGGATGAGAGAGAGAGGAATCCATACATGTATGATAAGCATGTAGTGATTAAGCCTCAACACTCTCAATATGAAAACAATATGTAATTAGGGTATGATCCTTGATAAAGAGATCATGAAACCCTAATTGAGAAGGCTGAGGAACCATAACCCTAATTTAGGGCAATGCTAAGTGCAACCCTAATCTAGGGTAATGATGTAACCCTAATTAAGGATGATGTCATGTGAAACCCTAATTAAGGGTGGTCATGTGAAAACCTAATTAAGGGTGATGTTATGTGAAACCCTAATTAAGGGCGATGCCATGTGAAACCCTAATTAAGGGAGATGTTATGTGAAACCCTAATTAAAGATGATGTAATAATGTAACCCTAATTAAGGGTGATGTCATGTGAAACTCTAATTAAAGGTGATATCATGTGAAACCCTAATTAAGGGTGATGTCATGTGAAACCCTAATTAAGGATGATGTCATATGAAATCCTAATATAGAGATGTGATGTGAAACTCTAATCCAGGGTAATGCTATGTAATGCTATATGAAATCCTACACTAATATAGGGTGAAGGTATGTGAAATCCTAATTTTGGATTATAGTGTGTGAAACCCTAATGTTGGGTAATATGATGATAAATCATAACCCTAATTTTGGGTAATGGGAAGAGTATTCCTAATTGACATGAATTGGGAAAAATACTAACCCTAATGAGGGAATAGTGATGCTACTCTTACATTGCATAGTGCTGATATGTAATTGTTATAATTGTTATCATGTGTACTAATCATGCAGGTATCATGAGATGTTGGACATAGCCAGGTATGATCTATGATGTTTTATTATTGAAATTGTTTTATGGGCCTTGTGAGCCATAACATGCTTTGTTGGCTAGTGAGAGGTAACAAGAAATTAAATGAGCATTGAGAGCCATGTGAGATGCCTATGTAGCAAGTATCATGTTTACCTTGGTCAGACGACTTGAAGGTATTAGTTACTTGATAAGTGGTAACAAGTGTTCTTTAATGCACTGAGGGTTTGAATACCAGTATTCCATAATCTTGATGATGAGATGTTAAGGGATGAGAATGCCCCTGATGTGACAAGGGATTGAGATCTCAATGTTTAATAAAGCTTTGAAAAGTCTTTGATAGAAGTATTACACATTCTTTGTAGCATTTGTTATAATAATTTATGTTTGAAAACCTGACTGATGCTAAAAGAATATGGTAATGTACTTAATTAATCAAGTGAAATCTTATCATGTAGAACCCTGGCCATAGATCCATCATCGTCAGTAACTGGTGATGGTGAAATATGTTTTCCTATGGGAACTCTTGGAGGGCATACTGTTGAGTATGTGGGGGTTATGGGCGTGAATATCCTTATGCCCTAATAGAGGAATTGATGTGAGATAAACATTAAATCTCTCAATCCTTCATTATATATGTCGGGATGGATGTATCACTAATCTCCCAAATGTCGGGATGGATGTATCACTAATCTCCCGATGATGTTAATACAGGATCGATGCGAGATAAATATAAAATCTCTCGATTGCGAAGAGAGTACAGCTGCTGTAACATCCCTGACATGGGTTATGCCTTAACTCTGGGAGTTTTGCTTAAGCAAGTTAATTAGATCCTTAATTTTATCTTGTTAAAATTAATTAAGACTCAAGAGGAACTTATGTTTCAATTTTGGCCCTGTTTGAATAATGTTGAAGCAATGTTTGCTTATTTTGGACTAAAGTGCAAATTACCCAAGTTGAGGGGTTAACTTGTAAATTTTACATGATAATATGTTCCTCATGTGTTGAAGCATCATGATAATAGAAATGATGCGGTGGTATGGCTTGAGAAAGCTTGAGTACCAAGAAAGAGTTGATAAAGCAATGTTTGTGCATTAAAACCTAGTTTTGGAGTAAAGTGCAATTTACCCAAAACCTAGGGTTCAATATGCAAATAACCACTTCAATAAGGTCCCTTATGTTTCTTGGCATCATGTATAGCAAATAAAATGAGAGGGGCACCTCATTTGAATTAATTTGGAGGAGAGAGAATCTTGATATTAAAATAATCAAGATTTATGCATAATTGAAACCCTAATTCAATTTAATGCAAAAAGAAATATATTAATTAAAGAGCCCTTCAACCAAAAGTTGAGGGATGAATTTGAAAAGAGTTTGGACGAGATTGTTCCTTGCAAAGGCACGAAAATATCCAAAGGAAGTGGATAACTCACATTATTATAACAAAAAGAAATATCCACTCACTTATGGATATTATTATAAAATGATTTAAGGTGCTTAATTTGCTTTTATTTAAATTGGGGATAATTGAGAGGAATAAGAGGCAAAGAGGATAGTCTCGTCCCTAAGGAAGAGAAGGGGGCAAGTGGAAAGGATAAGGGGGAGATAATTCCTACTTTCTCTCTCCTAATTGAATTTTTAATAAAAATTGCATATAAGCTCATTTATCCATAGAGTAAAAGGGGAATTTCGAATTCACTTCCACCATTTGCTTGAAAAACGACCTTGGGATCTTGGGATCAAGAGTAGAACGAGCCCCAACCTGTTGGTAAGTTTCTTGACCCTCTTTCGCCTTGAATCCATTGTGGAAATCACAAATCAATGCATGATTTCTTCCTATCTCGATTCCCTCTTCAATTCTAACCATTCCTTTTCACTCAAAGCTTGAGGATGAGCCTTGGGATAGTGAAAGGAGTTTCATCAACCATTTTTGACGTGAGCTTGAAGCTTTAGAGCTCAAATTGGAGGCGGGTTATATAAGTTGAACCCCTCTACATTGTTATTCAACTATTAATCTTGCAATTTCGTTGATTCCTTCATCTTCTTGATTAATTGTTGGTTGAAATTGGTAATTCCATGAAATCAGAAGTACCAAGATCTATAGGGATGAAGGTAGATGATGATGACATCATCTTAGACTCATTTCCCAAAGAAATTGTATTTCATTCGGTTTCAACAAACTTGCTCATTCGGTTTCAACAAAATCGTTTGAAAGCAAACAGTTTCATCAAACTGTTTGAAGCTAAATGGTTTCAAACCGTTTGGGAGAGTTGACCAGGGTTGACCGTTTGGAAAAGTTGATGCTAATATTGATGGTTGATGACCCACCAAATTTTATTGATTAATTCCAAAGGGTTCATCAGTTGAAGGTTAATCAATTAGCAAACCCTAATCGGGTTAAGTGCTGAAATTCAATTTGGTTAATTTAGATTTTTGGGTGTTTGAGCCCAAACGGTCTCAAGACCATTTGGAGGTCACCCAAACGGTCTCAAGACCGTTTGGAGGTCTAGGGTTAAGTATGGTTGAGCAATTGAAGGCCCAGAGATACCAAATTGAAATGCAATTAAGTGCTGATTTGATGATCGATCTAACGATCTAAACCCTAATGAAATTTCACAAAATCCAAGTATGGGATGGGGAAAACGGTCTCAAGACCATTTGGAGGTCATCCAAACGACCTCAAGACCGTTTTGAGGTCATCCAAACGACCTCAAGACCGTTTGGGGTCTGGTCATATCAAAAATTTGATAATGATTCATTAGTTGCAATGGAATCAATTCCACAATGTTGATCATTGATGGCTATTCGATTCCAAGCCCAAATTGAAGGTTCCTTGAATTGAAATCCTAGATCAATTGGGTTCAAAACCCTAATTGATGGTCTAATTGAAGGTTGATTCAATAGTTCAAGAACAAAGAAATCAAGGCTTCAATTGATAATCGATTCATCCATTGAAATCATGAATCCTATAAGTGTTGAATGGACTTTTTGGTCCATTCAGTTTTGAGAGGGTTTGGACCAAATGGTCTGAAGACCGTTTGGGTCCAAATGGTCTCAAGACCGTTTGGGTCCAAACGGTCTCAAGACCGTTTGGGTCCAAAAAGTCTCAAACCGTTTGAAGACCCAAGCCCATTCAGTTTTAAAGGCAATTTGCCTAAACGGTTTTAAACCGTTTAGAGGTCAAAGGGTCAAGATCGTTTGGTAACATAAAGTGATCAAATCAATTGATAAATTAATGTGATAAAGGACCAATTGACCCTATAATTGTTATTGATTTATCTTAATGAAAATTACTAGGATTGTACCTTTAGGGTACCAAGTGATTGGTAATATTAGATGAGTTAATCCTTGAAGCTTAGATAAGTAGTACTTCAATATGCTATGTCAACCCTAATTGAATAAACTTAATTGAAGGGTTGAATGACCTAATCTAACCAAGTTTGACATAGTCACAATTCTAGAGAGGATGAGAGAGAGAAATCCATACATGTATAATAATCATGTAATGGATAAGCCTTAATGCTTTCAATATGAATAAACTATGAATTTTAGGGAATGATCCATGATAAAGAGATCATGAAACACTAATCAAGAAGATTGATGAACCTTAACCCTCATTAGGGCAATGCTAGGTATAATCCTGATCTACGGTAAGGATGTAACCCTAATTAAGGATGATGACATGTGAGACCCTAATTCATGGTAATATAATTCAAAACCCTAATTGGGATGAATAGTAAACCCTAATTGTGGGTATTAGAATGTGAAACCCTAATCTAGGGTAATGCATATGAAATCCTAGTAATAGTATATTGGTCAATACACTAAAGAAGGGTGTGGCTAATATAATCAAGTAAGATGAGAATGTTACACCCATGATGGGTAAAATTGATAAACCATATGAATGGTAATATTGATACCCTAATGAGTAAGGGTATAAGGGACAAGATAATGCTTAGATCATTATATGTACAACTCTATACATGAGTAACAATCATATACACCATACAAAGATGAGGACATGAAACTCTTAGGAATGACGTATGTAACATTAAATTATGATGTGGATAACATCCTAAGAATTGAAATACCTAAAGTGGTTGATAATGGATTATTCTATATCAACAATGCTTAACCATTAGATAAGTCCATATCATTAAAGATAGTTGGACAATACTAATGTGTAACCTATGCACCATATGATGAAAGTGATAGGTGAATGGTTAAAAGTATTAAGAGGGAAATACCTTAATACAAGGTCAGTTGATTATCTTAAGTAAGATGGAATGAGGAGAAAAGTGATACACCAGGACATGATAGATATCACATTTAGCATTTTAGGGTTGATATACCTTGATGCATCTCAATCCAACATACTTGGATAAGAAACACAAGAAGTGTGTGTTATGTAAATTACTACAATGAAGATGTAATGAATTCAATGCATTTTGATAAGTGTTGGCTAAACACTATGAGAAAGGGGTTAAGCCAAGATAATGGGTATGATATAAACATGCCATGGTAAGGTTGAGAGGTGAACTCATACCTTGATTTGATATTTATAAATGATATATGATGAAAGTAATGATCATGAGTAAATACTTATGATAGTTTTGAATGCTCCTAGAGGGGTGGAGCAATATATTAGGGTTGAACTAATGATGTAAACATGAAACCCTAACTAATGAGAAATGGGAGATCCTAACCCTAAATTGGGTAATGGAATGGAAAATCCTATTTGATAGTAAACCCTAATCCTAATAAAGGAATGGTGGTGTTACTATTATATCACATGATGTGATAAGTGACTTTTATGACTGTCATCATGTCTATTAATCATGCAGACACCATGAGATGATGATCATAGCCAGATTTGAGCTATGACTTTTATATAATGATAATGTTGATTGGCCTTATGTGCCTTAATGTTGTTGTTGCTTAGTAAAAGTAACAAAATGTGCATGGATTTTATGAGTCATATGAGTAAGTTGTTGCCTAGAGAAAGGTGACAAGACACTTAATGGGCCTTGTGAGCCATGTGTGATGCTTGTGTAACAAGTATCATGTATACCTCGGTCTGAGGACCTAGAGGTGATAGTTACCTAACAAATGGTAACAGTGATTAGTAAAGAATTGAGGGTATGAATACCTAGTTTTGATAAGTAAGATAATGATGGTGTTGTGAGATGTGAACTTTCAAGTAATGAGATATGGGACTGAGATCCCAACGCCTCATAAAGAATGAGAAGTGAACAATGTAAATAGTACATGTTTCTTTGTAGATTTTGTCTTAATAAGTTATGTTTGAGAACTTGACTGATGCTAAAAGAATATGCTAATGTACTTAATTAATCAAGTGAAATTCTATCATGTAGAGCCCTGACCATAGATCCATCAGCGTCAGAATTGCTGAATGGTGAAATGGGTGCTCCACGGCAAAACCCGGAACACATATTTTGAATATGCGGGGGTAAATGGGTGAAAATATCCTTACGTCCTTATGAAGAGATTGATGGAAGGTAAACATTAAACCACTCAATCCTTCATGCTTCCAGGATGGATGTATCACAAATCTCCCAATGATTGGGATGGATGTCGTACACATCTCCCAATGATTTTAAAGCCGGATCGATGGAGGTAAACATGAAATCTCTCGATCGCGAAGAGAGTGCATCACGTCACTATAACTCTATAGTGAAGTTGCCAATATACCCTGGAAAGCTATGCAGTAAAGACACAAGATGTCCTGCATGTAATCTCGCACTGACTGAGATGTGGGAAGTCATGGAAGCCGGCTCTTCCATTGACTTTGTATGGTACCGATTTTGACTTCACAATGGTCGGTTGGAGTATGAGCGGTATACCTCATCTCCTCAGGGAATAAGTGTGGTTGTAAAATGTAATCAACCGTTTAGCATGTTTGCTTAAGGATTGAATACGGAAATTCATTGGTTGATGTTACATTTCTCTTATACATATCTAGCTGATATATGTTATTTATATCTCTTTATACTCATTGCAAGTAGATAAATGAATTAAGATTCTACCATGGATATATGCAATGCTCTCCTTAGGAAAGGAGATTACTTTACTATGTTCATTCAATGATTAATATTGTTGTTAATATATAAGAACTCCTTCTCAATTTTATTATAATAAACTGCTATAATAATGTTTTGTTGGAGAGTTATATCTCCTGCTGGGGCAATTTATAATTGTCTCACCCCCGTGGGATCTAATCTTTTTAGGTGGACGCAGACGAAGATGCAGAAATCCTATAGCGGAGAAAGAACAACAACAACATCTGGGACAACAGTAATATCTCAGGTGGAGATACTGCCTGTCAAGTCATATAATTAGTAGTCCTATGTGTCGTCTCTGTACTCTCAGGTCCTCTGAATTTATAGTTAGTGATTTTAATGAATCGATCTAAGATTTTGGCTTGATGCCTCGAGGTTCTCATGCTGTATGTATATAATGTTAATAGGGCAGCTGATGTAGTAATCCTTGAGAAGAGAAGATACAAGTTATGTACTTATGAAACAGGATGTAAATGTTATACTTTGGTTCTTGATGAAAAAGATTTCCTATATGTGGATCTCTTTGTAAAAAAGTTTTAATTTTTAGCGATTTTCAGTAATTTTGCTGCTAACGAAACGCTTCCACATTAGTTAATCTGGTTTTATGAGTTGGTTGCCACAAGTTTAGTGGTATCAGAGCTCTAGGTTCGCTGAGTCTAAAAAGACATAGGACTAAGGTAGTAGAGTCTGTTCTATGTGTCTTCTAGTCAATCTGATAGTGTCTTCTGCTCATATAGGAGAAGCAAAACTTGATGATGTCTGGATCACACACAGAACATGCTGCAGAAAGCAACAATGCTGCACCAAGAAGAGGTGCAGGGGATCAGGCAAGAAAGGAACAATTGCCTGAGAACCCCCCGGTTGATCCAACTATGATAAGAAATCCTTCCTTAGGTATCATTGTTGGACAACTTAGGGCAACTATGATGCAGATAGTGGACTAGGTATTAGCAATGCAACCTAGATTACCGGCCCCCTATGAAGAAGTTTTGGATTCCAACAGGATTCTTGCTCAACACCAGCATGTTGAAGCAATGAATATTGATGAAATAAATATGATACAACCTGAAATCAGGGTCTGTCACAAGTGTAGGAAACCTGGACATATCAGAAGGTATTGTCCATAGAAGAAAGATAATGTGAGGGTTGAGAAAAGGCCTATCCAAACCCAGGAACAGAGGCCTAGTAGTTCTAAAAAGGGAAAGTTCTTGGCACCACTAGTACAGCCAATGTCTAATACACCAAGACAATGACTACTTGGAAAGGGTAAAGAACCTTCTAGACCACATCTAAAGCCCAGAATTTGCTACCAATGTAGACAGGTAGGACGTCTGGAAAGAGATTGGTCAGCCAGAAACGTTATGATGAATCAACCTCTAAGGCAAAATCAGCCTGATGTAGTGAACTATCCACGAATTATGACAGGTTAGACAAAATAATGTCATTCTAACATGTCATTTTATGGTTTCCTGAGCTTAATTGAGAAAGAAATTGATTGAGCTTTACTTGATTAGTCCTAAGAGGACTTACATTTTGCATAGTAAACATTATAGATGTTTTATATTGTTCTTACCTTTATAAAAAGGATGAGGTATAGAATAAGTGCCTGGATAAAGTCCAGGGATGCTAAATCTTATGCTTGTGATAATATAAAAAGGAAGAAATATGATAGTATAAAAAGTGCATACTACTTAATCTCAGTATTTATATACCCTGGCCAGGTATACAACTATTGATGATAAAGCGAGTATGGAGACTCCTAGATTGTTATCATTTTGATTGCTCTGATTAAGTAGTCATTCTGAGACAATCTAATGAGTATCATGAAATTAAAAAAATGGAATGAAATAAATGTTTCATGAATATTTGAAAATACATGAAATAATAAGAGGAAAATGATTCCTTGTTTTCTTTCCTTTCGAGAACATGGCAATCAAGTGGGTCTTAGAACACTTGATGTGCATAAGATAAAAATGTTCATGTGATGGATACTTAGATAAGTATCAGTTTATCTAGGACTTTGGTTCCAAGGTGAAGATATATGTAACAAGTGATGTCCCAAGCTGAAAGAAAGATAAATATGTGATGTGTTTTGAACACATGTGACAGATACCAAGGTAAGAGATTCTGGTATCTAAGAATATTAGATAGTTTATATTGACTATCTAGAATGGTCAACCATGAAATCAGATAATCATGTAAAATAGTATGAACATCACATGTTAGGGGTTTATGCTTTGCATAAACATAACAAATAAAGATATCTTTAAGATAAATTCTTAATTGGTAAGTAACTTCTCCTTATAATGATAAATGTACAACTAATGAGATAGTTAGTACAAGTAATAAGGAAAGTGTTACCTGACACGGAATTAACTCCACAGTCAATGATAAAAGGACAATGGAGTATGTGTTCCATGTGAACCATTCCATGATAAACTTGTGTGGAATAATATTATGATGATCAAAGCTTTATAGTGTCTCCATAACAATGAATTGTTAGGTGGAGACTAGATAATATGATGAATGAATAATATATGTCTTCCTTTATCTGGGATTTCGGGGACGAAATCCTCGTTAGGGGTTTATAATTTGTAACATCCCTAACCTGGGTTATGCCTTAACCCTGGGAGTTTTGCTTAATAAAGTTAATTAGATCCTTAATTTTATCTTGTGAAAAGTAATTAAGGCTCAAGAGGAACTTATGTTTCAATTTTGGTCATGTTTGAATAATGTTGAAGCAATGTTTGCTTATTTTGGACTAAAGTGCAAATTACTCAAGTTGAGGGGTTAACTTGCAAATGTTACATGATAATATGTTCCTCATGTGTTTAAGCATCATGAGAATCGAAATTATGTAGTGGTATGGCTTGAGAAAGCCTGAGTACCAAGAAAGAGCTGATAAAGCAATGTTTGTGCATTAAAACCTAGTTTTGGAGTAAAGTGCAATTTACCCAAAACCTAGGGTTCAATATGAAAATTACCACTTAAATAAGGTCCCTTATGTTTATTGGCATCATGTAAAGCAAAAAAAATGAGAGGGGCACCTCATTTGAATTAATTTGGAGGAGAGAGAATCTTGATATTAAAATAATCAAGATTTATGCATAATTGAAACCCTAATTCAATTTAATGCAAAAAGAAATATATTAATTAAAGAGACCTTAAACCAAAAGTTGAGGGATGAATTTTCAAAGAGGTTGGACGAGCTTGTGCCTTGAAAAGGCACGAAAATATCCAAAGGAAATGGATAGCTCACTCACATTATTTTAAGAAAAAGAAATATCCACTCACTTATGGATATTATTATAAAATGATATAAGGTGCTTAATTTGCTTTTCTTTAAATTGTGGACAATTGAGAGGAATAAGAGGAAAATAGGATAGACTCATCCCTAAGGAAGATAAGGGGGCAAGTGGCAAGGATAAGGGGGAGATAATTCCTACTTTCTCTCTCCTAATTGAATTTTTAATAAAAATTGCATATAAGCTCATTTATCCATAGAGTAAAAGGGGGATTTCGAATTCACTTCCACCCTTTGCTTGCAAAACGACCTTGGGAGCTTGGTAGAAATAGGAGAATGGGCCCCAACCTGTTGGTAAGTTTCTTGACCCTCTTTCACCTTGAATCCATGGTGGAAATCACAAATCAATGCATGATTTCTTCCTATCTCGATTCCCTCTTCAATTCTAACCATTCCTTTTCACTCCAAGATTGAGGAAGAGACTTGGGATAGTGAAAGGAGTTTCATATACCATTGTTGACGTGATCTTGAAGCTTTGGAGCTCAAATTGGAGGCGGGTTATATAAGTTCAACCCCTCTACATTGTTATTCAACTATTAATCTTGCAATTTTGTTGATTCCTTCATCTTCTTGATTAATTGTTGGTTGAAATTGGTAATTCCATGAAATCAGAAGTACTAAGATCTACAGGGACGAAGGTAGATGATGATGACATCATCTTTGACTCATTTCTCAAAGAAATTGTATTTCATTCAGTTTCAACAAACTTGCTCATTCGGTTTCAACAAAACTGTTTGGAAGCAAATAGTTTCATCAAACTGTTTGAAGCTAAATGGTTTCAAACCATTTGGGAGAGTTGAACAGGGTTGAACGTTTGGAAAAGTTGATGCTAATATTGATGGTTGATGACCCACCAAATTTTATTGATTAATTCCAAAGGGTTCATCAGTTGAAGGTTAATCAATTAGCAAACCCTAATCGGGTTAAGTGCTGAAATTCAATTTGGTTAATTTAGATTTTTGGGTGTTTGAACCCAAACGGTCTCAAGACTGTTTGGAGGTCACCCAAATGGTCTCAAGACCGTTTGGATGTCACCCTAGACCGTTTGGAGGTCTATGGTTAAGTATGGTTGAGCAATTGAAGGCCCATAGATACCAAATTGAAATGCAATTAAGTGTTGATTTGATGGTCAATCTAATGATCTAAACCCTAATGAAATTTCGCAAAGTCCAAGTATAGGATGGGGCAAACGGTCTCAAGACCATTTGGAGGTCATCCAAACGACCTCAAGACCGTTTGGGGTCTGGTCATATAAATTTTTTGATAATGATTCATTAGTTGCAATGGAATCAATTCCACAATGTTGATCATTGATGGCTATTCGATTCCAAGCCCTAATTGAAGGTTCCTTGAGTTGAAATCCTAGATCAAATGGGTTCAAAACCCTAATTGATGGTCTAATTGAATGTTGATTCAATAGTTCAAGTAACAAAGAAATCAAGGCTTCAATTGATAATCGATTCATCCATTGAAATCATGAATCATGTAAGTGTTGAAAGGACTTTTTGGTCCATTCGGTTTTGAGAGGGTTTGGACCAAACGATCACAAATCGTTTGAAGACCCAAGCCCATTCGGTTTCAAAGGCAATTTGCCTAAATGGTTTTAAACCATTTAGAGGTCAAAGGGTCAAGATCGCTTGGTAACATAAAGTGATCAAATCAATTGATAACTTAATGTGATAAAGGACCAATTGACCCTATAATTGTTACTGATTTATCTTAATGAAAATCACTAGGATTGTACCTTTAGGGTACCAAGTGATTGGTAATATTAGATGAGTTAATTCTTGAAGCTTAGATAAGTAGTACTTCAATATGCTATGTCAACCCTAATTGAATAAACTTAATTGAAGGGTTGAATGACATAATCTAACCAAGTTTGACATAGTCAATATTCTAGAGAGGATGAGAGAGAGAGAAATCCATACATGTAGAATAATCATGTAATGGACAAGCCTCAATGCTTTCAATATGAATAAACTATGAATTCTAGGGAATGATCCATGATAAAGAGATCATGAAACCCTAATCAAGAAGATTGATGAACCTTAACCCTAATTAGGGCAATGCTAAGTATAATACTGATCTACGGTAAGGATGTAACCCTAATTAAGGATAATGGCATGTGAGACCCTAATTCAGGGTAATATAATTCAAAACCCTAATTGGGATGAATAGTAAACCCTAATTGTGGGTATTATAATGTGAAACCCTAATCTAGGGCAATGCATATGAAACCCTAGTAATAGTATATTGGTCAATACACTAAAGAAGGGTGTGGCTAATATAATCAAGTAAGATGAGAATGTTACACCCATGATGGGTAAAATTGATAAATCATATGAATGGTAATATTGATACCCTAATGAGTAAGGGTATAAGGGACAAGATAATGCTTAGATCATTACATGTCCAACTCTATACATGAGTAACAACCCTATACACCTTACAAAGATGAGGACATGAAACTCTTAGGAATGACGTATGTAACATTAAATTATGATGTGGATAACATCCTAAGAGTTGAAATACCTAAAGTGGTTGATAATGGATTATTCTATATCAACAATGCTTAACCATTAGATAAGTCCATATCATTAAAGATAGTTGGACAATACTAATGTGTAACCTATGCACCATATGATGAAAGTGATAGGTGAATGGTTAAAAGTATTAAGAGGGAAATACCTTAATACAAGGTCAGTTGATTATCTTAAGTAAGATGGAATGAGGAGAAAAGTGATACACCAGGACATGATAGATATCACATTTAGCATTTTAGGGTTGATATACCTGGATGCATCTCAATCCAACATACTTGGATAAGAAACACAAGAAGTGTGTGTTATGTAAATTACTACAATGAAGATGTAATGAATTCAATGCATTTTGATAAGTGTTGGCTAAACACTATGAGAAAGGGGTTAAGCCAAGATAATGGGTATGATATAAACATGCCATGGTAAGGTTGAGAGGTGAACTCATACCTTGATTTGATATTTATAAATGATATATGATGAAAGTAATGATCATGAGTAAATACTTATGATAGTTTTGAATGCTCCTAGAGGGGTGGAGCAATATATTAGGGTTGAACTAATGATGTAAACATGAAACCCTAACTAATGAGAAATGGGAGATCCTAACCCTAAATTGGGTAATGGAATGGAAAATCCTATTTGATAGTAAACCCTAATCCTAATAAAGGAATGGTGGTGTTACTATTATATCACATGATGTGATAAGTGACTTTTATGACTGTCATCATGTCTATTAATCATGCAGACACCATGAGATGATGATCATAGCCAGATTTGAGCTATGACTTTTATATAATGATAATGTTGATTGGCCTTATGTGCCTTAATGTTGTTGTTGCTTAGTAAAAGTAACAAAATGTGCATGGATTTTATGAGTCATATGAGTAAGTTGTTGCCTAGAGAAAGGTGACAAGACACTTAATGGGCCTTGTGAGCCATGTGTGATGCTTGTGTAACAAGTATCATGTATACCTCGGTCTGAGGACCTAGAGGTGATAGTTACCTAACAAATGGTAACAGTGATTAGTGAAGAATTGAGGGTATGAATACCTAGTTTTGATAAGTAAGATAATGATGGTGTTGTGAGATGTGAACTTTCAAGTAATGAGATATGGGACTGAGATCCCAACGCCTCATAAAGAATGAGAAGTGAACAATGTAAATAGTACATGTTTCTTTGTAGATTTTGTCTTAATAAGTTATGTTTGAGAACTTGACTGATGCTAAAAGAATATGCTAATGTACTTAATTAATCAAGTGAAATTCTATCATGTAGAGCCCTGACCATAGATCCATCAGCGTCAGAATTGCTGAATGGTGAAATGGGTGCTCCATGGCAAAACCCGGAACACATATTTTGAATATGCGGGGGTAAATGGGTGAAAATATCCTTACGTCCTTATGAAGAGATTGATGGAAGGTAAACATTAAACCACTCAATCCTTCATGCTTCCAGGATGGATGTATCACAAATCTCCCAATGATTGGGATGGATGTCGTACACATCTCCCAATGATTTTAAAGCCGGATCGATGGAGGTAAACATGAAATCTCTCGATCGCGAAGAGAGTGCATCACGTCACTATAACTCTATAGTGAAGTTGCCAATATACCCTGGAAAGCTATGCAGTAAAGGCACAAGATGTCCTGCATGTAATCTCGCACTGACTGAGATGTGGGAAGTCATGGAAACCGGCTCTTCCATTGACTTTGTATGGTACCGATTTTGACTTCACAATGGTCGGTTGGAGTATGAGCGGTATACCTCATCTCCTCAGGGAATAAGTGTGGTTGTAAAATGTAATCAACCGTTTAGCATGTTTGCTTAAGGATTGAATACGGAAATTCATTGGTTGATGTTACATTTCTCTTATACATATCTAGCTGATATATGTTATTTATATCTCTTTATACTCATTGCAAGTAGATGAATGAATTAAGATTCTACCATGGATAGATGCAATGCTCTCCTTAGGAAAGGAGATTACTTTACTATGTTCATTCAATGATTAATATTGTTGTTAATATATAAGAACTCCTTCTCAATTTTATTATAATAAACTGCTATAATAATGTTTTGTTGGAGAGTTATATCTCCTGCTGGGGCAATTTATAATTGTCTCACCCCCGTGGGATCTAATCTTTTTAGGTGGACGCAGACGAAGATGCAGAAATCCTATAGCGGAGAAAGAACAACAACAACATCTGGGACAACAGTAATATCTCAGGTGGAGATACTGCCTGTCAAGTCATATAATTAGTAGTCCTATGTGTCGTCTCTGTACTCTCAGGTCCTCTGAATTTATAGTTAGTGATTTTAATGAATCGATCTAAGATTTTGGCTTGATGCCTCGAGGTTCTCATGCTGTATGTATATAATGTTAATAGGGCAGCTGATGTAGTAATCCTTGAGAAGAGAAGATACAAGTTATGTACTTATGAAACAGGATGTAAATGTTATACTTTGGTTCTTGATGAAAAAGATTTCCTATATGTGGATCTCTTTGTAAAAAAGTTTTAATTTTTAGCGATTTTCAGTAATTTTGCTGCTAACGAAACGCTTCCACATTAGTTAATCTGGTTTTATGAGTTGGTTGCCACAAGTTTAGTGGTATCAGAGCTCTAGGTTCGCTGAGTCTAAAAAGACATAGGAATAAGGTAGTAGAGTCTGTTCTATGTGTCTTCTAGTCAATCTGATAGTGTCTTCTGCTCATATAGGAGAAGCAAAACTTGATGATGTCTGGATCACACACAGAACATGCTGCAGAAAGCAACAATGCTGCACCAAGAAGAGGTGCAGGGGATCAGGCAAGAAAGGAACAATTGCCTGAGAACCCCCCGGTTGATCAAACTATGATAAGAAATCCTTCCTTAGGTATCATTGTTGGACAACTTAGGGCAACTATGATGCAGATAGTGGACTAGGTATTAGCAATGCAACCTAGATTACCGGCCCCCTATGAAGAAGTTTTGGATTCCAACAGGATTCTTGCTCAACACCAGCATGTTGAAGCAATGAATATTGATGAAATAAATATGATACAACCTGAAATCAGGGTCTGTCACAAGTATAGGAAACCTGGACATATCAGAAGGTATTGTCCATAGAAGAAAGATAATGTGAGGGTTGAGAAAAGGCCTATCCAAACCCAGGAACAGAGGCCTAGTAGTTCTAAAAAGGGAAAGTTCTTGGCACCACTAGTACAGCCAATGTCTAATACACCAAGACAATGACTACTTGGAAAGGGTAAAGAACCTTCTAGACCACATCTAAAGCCCAGAATTTGCTACCAATGTAGATAGGTAGGACGTCTGGAAAGAGATTGGTCAGCCAGAAACGTTATGATGAATCAACCTCTAAGGCAAAATCAGCCTGATGTAGTGAACTATCCACGAATTATGACAGGTTAGACAAAATAATGTCATTCTAACATGTCATTTTATGGTTTCCTGAGCTTAATTGAGAAAGAAATTGATTGAGCTTTACTTGATTAGTCCTAAGAGGACTTACATTTTGCATAGTAAACATTATAGATGTTTTATATTGTTCTTACCTTTATAAAAAGGATGAGGTATAGAATAAGTGCCTGGATAAAGTCCAGGGATGCTAAATCTTATGCTTGTGATAATATAAAAAGGAAGAAATATGATAGTATAAAAAGTGCATACTACTTAATCTCAGTATTTATATACCCTGGCCAGGTATACAACTATTGATGATAAAGCGAGTATGGAGACTCCTAGATTGTTATCATTTTGATTGCTCTGATTAAGTAGTCATTCTGAGACAATCTAATGAGTATCATGAAATTAAAAAAATGGAATGAAATAAATGTTTCATGAATATTTGAAAATACATGAAATAATAAGAGGAAAATGATTCCTTGTTTTCTTTCCTTTCGAGAACATGGCAATCAAGTGGGTCTTAGAACACTTGATGTGCATAAGATAAAAATGTTCATGTGATGGATACTTAGATAAGTATCAGTTTATCTAGGACTTTGGTTCCAAGGTGAAGATATATGTAACAAGTGATGTCCCAAGCTGAAAGAAAGATAAATATGTGATGTGTTTTGAACACATGTGACAGATACCAAGGTAAGAGATTCTGGTATCTAAGAATATTAGATAGTTTATATTGACTATCTAGAATGGTCAACCATGAAATCAGATAATCATGTAAAATAGTATGAACATCACATGTTAGGGGTTTATGCTTTGCATAAACATAACAAATAAAGATATCTTTAAGATAAATTCTTAATTGGTAAGTAACTTCTCCTTATAATGATAAATGTACAACTAATGAGATAGTTAGTACAAGTAATAAGGAAAGTGTTACCTGACACGGAATTAACTCCACAGTCAATGATAAAAGGACAATGGAGTATGTGTTCCATGTGAACCATTCCATGATAAACTTGTGTGGAATAATATTATGATGATCAAAGCTTTATAGTGTCTCCATAACAATGAATTGTTAGGTGGAGACTAGATAATATGATGAATGAATAATATATGTCTTCCTTTATCTGGGATTTCGGGGACGAAATCCTCGTTAGGGGTTTATAATTTGTAACATCCCTAACCTGGGTTATGCCTTAACCCTGGGAGTTTTGCTTAATAAAGTTAATTAGATCCTTAATTTTATCTTGTGAAAAGTAATTAAGGCTCAAGAGGAACTTATGTTTCAATTTTGGTCATGTTTGAATAATGTTGAAACAATGTTTGCTTATTTTGGACTAAAGTGCAAATTACTCAAGTTGAGGGGTTAACTTGCAAATGTTACATGATAATATGTTCCTCATGTGTTTATGCATCATGAGAATGGAAATTATGTAGTGGTATGGCTTGAGAAAGCCTGAGTACCAAGAAAGAGCTGATAAAGCAATGTTTGTGCATTAAAACCTAGTTTTGGAGTAAAGTGCAATTTACCCAAAACCTAGGGTTCAATATGAAAATTACCACTTAAATAAGGTCCCTTATGTTTATTGGCATCATGTAAAGCAAAAAAAATGAGAGGGGCACCTCATTTGAATTAATTTGGAGGAGAGAGAATCTTGATATTAAAATAATCAAGATTTATGCATAATTGAAACCCTAATTCAATTTAATGCAAAAAGAAATATATTAATTAAAGAGACCTTAAACCAAAAGTTGAGGGATGAATTTTCAAAGAGGTTGGACGAGCTTGTGCCTTGAAAAGGCACGAAAATATCCAAAGGAAATGGATAGCTCACTCAAATTATTTTAAGAAAAAGAAATATCCACTCACTTATGGATATTATTATAAAATGATATAAGGTGCTTAATTTGCTTTTCTTTAAATTGTGGACAATTGAGAGGAATAAGAGGAAAATAGGATAGACTCATACCTAAGGAAGATAAGGGGGCAAGTGGCAAGGATAAGGGGGAGATAATTCCTACTTTCTCTCTCCTAATTGAATTTTTAATAAAAATTGCATATAAGCTCATTTATCCATAGAGTAAAAGGGGGATTTCGAATTCACTTCCACCCTTTGCTTGCAAAACGACCTTGGGAGCTTGGGAGAAATAGGAGAATGGGCCCCAACCTGTTGGTAAGTTTCTTGACCCTCTTTCACCTTGAATCCATGGTGGAAATCACAAATCAATGCATGATTTCTTCCTATCTCGATTCCCTCTTCAATTCTAACCATTCCTTTTCACTCCAAGATTGAGGAAGAGACTTGGGATAGTGAAAGGAGTTTCATATACCATTGTTGACGTGATCTTGAAGCTTTGGAGCTCAAATTGGAGGCGGGTTATATAAGTTCAACCCCTCTACATTGTTATTCAACTATTAATCTTGCAATTTTGTTGATTCCTTCATCTTCTTGATTAATTGTTGGTTGAAATTGGTAATTCCATGAAATCAGAAGTACTAAGATCTACAGGGACGAAGGTAGATGATGATGACATCATCTTTGACTCATTTCTCAAAGAAATTGTATTTCATTCGGTTTCAACAAACTTGCTCATTCGGTTTCAACAAAACTGTTTGGAAGCAAATAGTTTCATCAAACTGTTTGAAGCTAAATGGTTTCAAACCATTTGGGAGAGTTGAACAGGGTTGAACGTTTGGAAAAGTTGATGCTAATATTGATGGTTGATGACCCACCAAATTTTATTGATTAATTCCAAAGGGTTCATCAGTTGAAGGTTAATCAATTAGCAAACCCTAATCGGGTTAAGTGCTGAAATTCAATTTGGTTAATTTAGATTTTTGGGTGTTTGAACCCAAACGGTCTCAAGACTGTTTGGAGGTCACCCAAATGGTCTCAAGACCGTTTGGATGTCACCCTAGACCGTTTGGAGGTCTATGGTTAAGTATGGTTGAGCAATTGAAGGCCCATAGATACCAAATTGAAATGCAATTAAGTGTTGATTTGATGGTCAATCTAATGATCTAAACCCTAATGAAATTTCGCAAAATCCAAGTATAGGATGGGGCAAACGGTCTCAAGACCATTTGGAGGTCATCCAAACGACCTCAAGACCGTTTGGGGTCTGGTCATATAAATTTTTTGATAATGATTCATTAGTTGCAATGGAATCAATTCCACAATGTTGATCATTGATGGCTATTCGATTCCAAGCCCTAATTGAAGGTTCCTTGAGTTGAAATCCTAGATCAAATGGGTTCAAAACCCTAATTGATGGTCTAATTGAATGTTGATTCAATAGTTCAAGTAACAAAGAAATCAAGGCTTCAATTGATAATCGATTCATCCATTGAAATCATGAATCATGTAAGTGTTGAAAGGACTTTTTGGTCCATTCGGTTTTGAGAGGGTTTGGACCAAACGATCACAAATCGTTTGAAGACCCAAGCCCATTCGGTTTCAAAGGCAATTTGCCTAAATGGTTTTAAACCGTTTAGAGGTCAAAGGGTCAAGATCGCTTGGTAACATAAAGTGATCAAATCAATTGATAACTTAATGTGATAAAGGACCAATTGACCCTATAATTGTTACTAATTTATCTTAATGAAAATCACTAGGATTGTACCTTTAGGGTACCAAGTGATTGGTAATATTAGATGAGTTAATTCTTGAAGCTTAGATAAGTAGTACTTCAATATGCTATGTCAACCCTAATTGAATAAACTTAATTGAAGGGTTGAATGACATAATCTAACCAAGTTTGACATAGTCAATATTCTAGAGAGGATGAGAGAGAGAGAAATCCATACATGTAGAATAATCATGTAATGGACAAGCCTCAATGCTTTCAATATGAATAAACTATGAATTCTAGGGAATGATCCATGATAAAGAGATCATGAAACCCTAATCAAGAAGATTGATGAACCTTAACCCTAATTAGGGCAATGCTAGGTATAATACTGATCTACGGTAAGGATGTAACCCTAATTAAGGATAATGGCATGTGAGACCCTAATTCAGGGTAATATAATTCAAAACCCTAATTGGGATGAATAGTAAACCCTAATTGTGGGTATTATAATGTGAAACCCTAATCTAGGGCAATGCATATGAAACCCTAGTAATAGTATATTGGTCAATACACTAAAGAAGGGTGTGGCTAATATAATCAAGTAAGATGAAAATGTTACACCCATGATGGGTAAAATTGATAAATCATATGAATGGTAATATTAATACCCTAATGAGTAAGGGTATAAGGGACAAGATAATGCTTAGATCATTACATGTCCAACTCTATACATGAGTAACAACCCTATACACCTTACAAAGATGAGGACATGAAACTCTTAGGAATGACGTATGTAACATTAAATTATGATGTGGATAACATCCTAAGAGTTGAAATACCTAAAGTGGTTGATAATGGATTATTCTATATCAACAATGCTTAACCATTAGATAAGTCCATATAATAGTTGGACAATACTAATGTGTAACCTATGCACCATATGATGAAAGTGATAGGTGAATGGTTAAAAGTATTAAGAGGGAAATACCTTAATACAAGGTCAGTTGATTATCTTAAGTAAGATGGAATGAGGAGAAAAGTGATACACCAGGACATGATAGATATCACATTTAGCATTTCAGGGTTGATATACCTTGATGCATCTCAATCCAACATACTTGGATAAGAAACACAAGAAGTGTGTGTTATGTAAATTACTACAATGAAGATGTAATGAATTCAATGCATTCTGATAAGTGTTGGCTAAACACTATGAGAAAGGGGTTAAGCCAAGATAATGGGTATGATGTAAACATACCATGGTAAGGTTGAGAGGTGAACTCATACCTTGATTTGATATTTATAAATGATATATGATGAAAGTAATGATCATGAGTAAATACTTATGATAGTTTTGAATGCTCCTAGAGGAGTGGAGCAATATATTAGGGTTGAACTAATGATGTAAACATGAAACCCTAACTAATGAGAAATGGGAGATCCTAACCCTAAATTGGGTAATGGAATGGAAAATCCTATTTGATAGTAAACCCTAATCCTGATAAAGGAATGGTGGTGTTACTAATATATCACATGATGTGATAAGTGACTTTTATGACTGTCATCATGTCTATTAATCATGCAGACATCATGAGATGATTATCATAGCCAGATTTGAGCTATGAAATTTATATAATGACAATGTTGATTGGCCTTGTGTGCCTTAATGTTGTTGTTGCTTAGTAAAAGTAACAAAATGTGCATGGATTTTATGAGTCATATGAGTAAGTTGTTGCCTAGCGAAAGGTGACAAGACACTTAATGGGCCTTGTGAGCCATGTGTGATTTTTGTGTAACAAGTATCATGTATACCTCAGTCTGAGGACCTAGAGGTGATAGATACCTAACAAATGGTAACAGTGATTAGTGATGAATTGAGGGTATGAATACCTAGTTTTGATAAGTAAGATAATGATGTTGTTGTGATATGTGAACTTTCAAGTAATGAGATAAGGGATTGAGATCCAATGTCTCATAAAGAATGAGAAGTGAACAATGTAAATAGTACATGTTTCTTTGTAGCTTTTGTCTTAATAAGTTATGTTTGAGAACTTGACTGATGCTAAAATAATATGCTAATGTACTTAATTAATCAAGTGAAATTCTATCATGTAGAGCCCTGACCATAGATCAATCAGCGTCAGAACTGGTGAATGGTGAAATGGGTGCTCCGCGGCAAAACCTGGAACACATATTTTGAATATGCGGGGGTAAATGGGAGAAAATACCCTTACGTCCTTATGAAGAGATTGATGGAAGGTAAACATTAAAACTCTCAATCCTTCATGCTTCCAGGATGGATGTATCATGAATCTCCTGATGATTGGGATAGATGTCGTACACATCTCCCAATGATTTTAAAGTCAGATCGATGGAGGTAAACATGAAATCTCTCGATCGCGAAGAGAGTGCAGCACGCCACTGTAACTCTATAACGAAGTTGCCAGTATACCCTAGAAAGCTATGCAACAGAGACATAAGATGTCCTACATGTAATCTTGCACTGACTGAGATGTGGGAAGTCATGAAAGCCGACTCTTCCATTGACTTTGTATGGTACCGATTTTGACTTTGTAGTGGTCGGTTGGAGTATGAGCGGTATACCTCATCTCCTCAGGGCATAAGTGTGGTTGTAAAATGTAATCAGCCATTTAGCATGTTTGCTTAAGGATTGAATATGGAAATTCATTGGCTGATGTTACATTTCTCTTATACATCTCTAGCTGATAGATGTTATTCATATCTCTTTATACTCGTTGCAAGTAGATGGATAAATTAAGATTCTACCATGGATAGATGCAATGCTCTCCTTAGGAAAGGAGATTACTTTACTCTGTTCATTCAATGATTAATACCGTTGTTAATATAAAAGAACTCCTGCTCAGTTTTATTATAATAAACTGCTATAACAATGTTTTGGTAGAGAGTTATATCTCCCGCTGGGGCAATTTATAATTGTCTCACCCCTGTGGGATCCAATGTTTTTAGGTGGGCGCAGACGAAGAGGCAGAAATCCTATAGCAGAGAAAGAACAACAACAACATCTGGGACAAGAGTAATATCTCAGGTGGAGATATTGCATGTCAAGTCATATAGTTAGTAGTCCTATGTGTCGTCTCTGTACTCTCAGGTCCTCAGAATTTATAGTTAGTGATTTTAATGAATCGATCTGAGATTTTGGCTTGATGCCTCGAGGTTCTCATGCTGTCTGTATATAATGTTAATAGGGCAGCTGATGTAGTATTCCTCGAGAAGAGATGATACAAGTTATGTACTTATGAAACAGGATGTAAATGTTATACTTTGGTTCTTGATGAAAAAGATTTCCTATGTGTGGATCTTTTTGCAAAAAGATTTAATTTTTAGTGATTTTCAGTAATCTCACTACTAACGAAACGCTTCTGCATTAGTTAATATGGTTTTATGAGTTGGTTGCCACAACTGTCACTGTAACTCTATAGCAAAGTTGCCAGTATATCCTGGAAAGCTATTGAGCAGAGACATAAGATGTCCTGCATTTTTGTCCTCACACTGACTGAGGAAGATGAGGTAATGGGAATCTGGCTCTTCTATTGACCTATGTATGGTACCGATTTCAATTTCACAATGGTCAGTACTTTTAATGAACCGATCTGAGTTTTTGGCTTGATGCCTCGAGGTTCTTATGTTGTCTATGTATAGTTTTAACAAGGCAGTCAATGCTTGTAATCCTCGAGAAGAGACGGTACCGAATATGTACTTATGAATCAGGATGTAAATAAAGTACATTGGTTCTTGATAAAAGAGTTTTCCTGTGTTTGGATCTCTTTGCAAATGGTTTTAAATTTTAGTGAATTTTGTTAATCCGCTGCAAATGATCGCTTCCAATTGGTTGATGACGTTTTGTTCAGACAGAGCGTCACAATTTAGTGGTATCAAAGCTCTAGGTTTGCTGAGTCTATAGAGACATAGGATTAAGGTTGTTGAGTCTATTCTAGTGTCTTCTAGTTATTTGATAGTGTCTTCTACTCATATAGGAGGAGAAGAAGAACTTAAAGATGTCTAGATCACACGAAGAGCATGCTGTTGAGAGAAGCATTGCTGCACCTGGAAGAGGTTCAAGGGACCAGAATAGGGATGAACCAGAACCTGAACATCCCCAGCTTAACCAAGCTACACTGGAAAACTCAGCCTTCCATGATATGTTTGGGCAGTTCATGTCAACCATGATGCATATGGCGGATAGGATGCCACCACCTGCACCTAGGACACAAACTAACCATGAAGGATAGAGAGTCGGAAAGACTTTCGAACGACTTCACCGGGTTGGAGCCACAGATTATGCTGGTACAGCTGACCCAACAGACGCAGATATGTGGATGACTGAGTTGAAGAAGGCTTTTAGAATCCTTGATATCCCTGAAGCAGAGAAGGTGAGACATGCAGTGTATCTTCTTAAGGGGAGTGTTGGACACTGGTGGATAATAGAAGAGGGCAAGATGCCAGGTGTTGAGATCAAATGGGAAGTATTCCTGTGGGACACATCTCAGATAAAACCTTATTAACGATGCGGAAGTGATTAATTAGCAGTGGAATTACTGAAAATCACTAAAAATTAAAACTTTTTACACAAAGGTCCACAAACTGTAGGACTTTTTCATAAAAGAACAAGATAAGTTATTTACAAGCTGATACATTAGCACATCTCTGTATCATCACATCTCGAGAGTCATAATACTGATTGCCCTGTTAAACTGTACATGAGAAGTATACAAAAATTCTCGAGGCATTAAGCCAAAAATCTCAGATCTATATTAAACCATCAACTGACTCCTAGGACTTGAGAGTACAGAGACGACACATAGGACTTTCTATCTACAAGACTCGACACACAGTGTCTCCACCTGAGGATCACTTCTATCCCTGATGTTGCTGTTGTTGCTCACCCACTGAAGGGTTCCTTCGTCCTCGACGTCTACCTAAAAAGTTGAATCCCACGGGGGTGAGACAATTGAATAATTGTCCCAACGAGAGTTATAACTCTCCGCCAGAAGTATTGTTATTGCAAATAATGGAATAACATTGAGCAGTAGAACTATAATTATTCAACAGCAGGCAATTCATTGAATAAACTAAGTAGAACAATATTCTCTAAGTAATCATTACAATTATAACTTGATCGAGTAACAAGTCATTTACTCAGTAAGGAAAATGAAGAACATGTATATTACTAATCTAATTAGGACTAAATAAACAATACATCATCAATCATTAATTCTCGTAGTTCAACCTAAGCAATTATGTTATATGGTTGATTACGTTTTTCAAACATATTTATGCCCTGAGGAGATGAGGTATACCGCTCATACTCCAACTGACCATTACTAAATCACAATCGTTCCATACATAGGTCATCAGAAGAGCCAGATTTCTATGACCTCATCTTCCTCAGTCAGTGTGAGGTACAACATGCAGGACATCTTGTGTCTCTATGATAATAGCTTTCCAGGGTATTCTGGCAACTTCACTATTAGAGTTACAATGGCGTGCTGTACTCTCTTCTCCATAGAGGGATTTCTTGTTTATCTCTCATCGATGCGGCATTAACAACATCATCGGGAGATTAGTGATACATAACCCCGGCATAAACATATAATGAAGGATTGAGAGATTAAATGTACATCTCACATCAATTCCCTCATTAGGACGTAAGAATATTCGCATCCATAACCCCCACATACTCAAAAGTATGTTCTCCAGGAGTTCCCTTAGGAAAACCTGTTTCACCATCATCTAACTTCTGACGATGATGGATCTATGGTCAGGGCTCTACATGATATCATTATACTTGATTATTTAAGTACATTATTGCATTATTTTAACATCACACATGTATTCAAACATAAATCATTAAAACAATTGTTGTAAAGAAAGAGTACTATTTGTATCAAGTTAATTTCACATCTTATTCAACATTGGGATCTCAAACTCTAATCATCTCATCATTATAATTCAGGAACATGGGTATTCAAATCCTTAAATCATTAAAACACTTGTTACCAAGTATCATACTACCATCATATCATTTGACAGTATAAATAAGATAATAGCAATACTGATATTTCATATGGCTCATATAGTCTGTCAATCTCTTATGTTACCTCTTCACTAGGCAACATAACATATCATTGCTTACAAACTCATTAAGTACTATTGATAAGCAAAGCTTCATAGATCATACCTGGCTATGTTCAATATTCCATAAGACCTGCATGATTAGTACATATGAATACAAACACATCTATTTTAGATCAGTATAATGCAAAACATTAATAACATCACTATTTAAGGGTTGCACCACTATGCCCTTGCCAGGGTTAGGGTTTCTCTTTTTAATTCAATTAGGGTTAATGACTTATCATTGCATTACCCAGCCATAGAACTTCATGTTATACATCATAACCCAAAATTAGGGTTTACTATTCACAATACATCACATTATCCTAGATTAGGGTTTACTACTCATATTGAATCATCCTTGATTAGGATTATCATTACTATCTCACCATTAGGGTTTACTATTCACCCTAAGCAGGAGTGATCAACAAAGTTCCTTTAATTAAGGTGTACCATGTCATCATAATGAATTAGGATCACATCATCATCATGCATTAGGGATACTTCCATTATCACCCTCAAATTAGGGTTAACATTCATATACCATCATAATTAGGGTTTTCATGATCTCACTATGAAGGATCATACCTTAATTAGGTATTCATACATATTGGAAGTTTATTACTTGATTATCATTCAAATAAGAAGTCTTCTCTCTCCTCTTTCTATCACATGATGTTTGCATCACCCTTGAATTAGGCTAAGTCAATTCAACATTGACACCATGGGTTATGTCATTACTATTGTGATCATTAAAGCTCACTTGTTCAAAGAGTATTAGTCACTCTATCCCATCAAGGGTACCTTTGTAATGATCACCACTGATCATAACATGCGTTAATCAACTAATTAATTGATCCTTTAATCACTTTAAGTATCCATGAGGTGTAGGTTAATCAACTACTAAGATATCTTGACCACTAAGACATCAAACGATCTTGACCTTCATAGACCTCAAATGGTCTTGCACACTAAACCCCCAAATGGTCTTGGACAGACCTTGAAACCGTTTGGTGTTGAAGACCGTTTGGTGTTGTTGACTTTTGAAACCGTTTGGTAAAGTACACACTCAAGACCGTTTGCCCAAGATAGGGTGAAGACCGTTTAGTCAAGTTTGACTTTGAAACTGTTTGGTGGTGAAGAACGTTTGGTCATGTTTGACTTTGAAACCGCATGGACACAACCGACCTTGAAACCGCATGAGATCAAACGGTCTTGAGACCGTTTGGTCCAAACCACCTCAAAACTGCAAGGACCAAAAAGTGTCTCAACCTCTTCAATTGAGTTAGGGTTTCCAATGTTGAACCCCTCAATTGATCATGCACTTGTTAGCCACTCATCAATTGAGTTAATTAGGTCAACCCTCAACTGACTTGACACTCAATTGACCCACAATTGATCATCAATTAAGGCTTGGATCAATTGGATTAGGGTTTGAAATCGATTACCCTTCAACATGTTTCAACATGAGTCTAATTGATTTGAAATCATTGAACCATCATTCAATTTGGTCATGACCTGACCCCAAACGGTCTTGGGATCGTTTGGATGACCTCCAAATGGTCTTGAGACAGTTTGTCCATTATTTAATCAAAAATCAAGTAATTCAATTAAGGTTTGAACTCTAGGTTTGGTCACCAAATCAACATTCAATTATTCATCAACTTGATATCATTGGACCCTCAATTGGTCAACCCTACTTAACCCTAGACCTCCAAACGATCTTGGGTGATCACCAAACGGTCTTGAGACCATTTGGGTGATCCCCAAATGGTTTTGAAACCGTTTGGGTCACTCAACCCAAACTTCAACATAATTCAATTATTGAAATCAGCAATTGACCCGATTAGGGTTTAGATGGTTAATGGGCCTTCAATTGGTGATTCACTTGGAATTAATTGATGATTTTTGGTAGGTGATTAGTATACATTATTCACAATAGACCTCCAAATGGTCAATGCCTGGTCAACGCCTCCAAACGGTCTTAGATCATTTGCTTCCATGCGTTCTTGTGAAACCGTTTGAACTCAAACGGTTTGAAACCGTTTGCTCCAAATGTTTTGGTAAACTGTTTGCTAAAGGTTGGGAGACTGTTTGTTAAAGTAAAATCTTGGATAAACATAGGAATTAACGTCATCTTATTCTACCTTTGTTCAACCAAGAACAAGGTCTGTTCTTCACGGAAATGATAGCAAGAACACACAAAGGTGTCTAAAGAAGAAGTATAGGCAACAATTTTAGGAAAGAAGATTGCATTAACAAAACTTAAGGGTTAGAGTTATAAAACCTGCCTCTAGGACTGATCCAGAGCTCCAAGCTTCGTAGCATTAATGTTGTCTTGAGCTCCAGTAGTTGTCCAAGGTCTTTCCTCCACTTTTTGGATGAAGAAGATGGCTAGAAAGAAGAATCGTGTGAAGAAAACTAATAAACCAACCTTGTTTTAGGGTTTCCACCATGAATTCGAGTCAGATGGTGATCAACACTTACCAAGTCAGCTTGGTCATCCTTCCTCTACTCCAGAGATCCTTCTTGGTCAGTCCAAGCAAAGTGATGAGAAGAAAAGAACTAAGGAACGATCCTTTGAGTTGTTGGAAAGATACACTTATATATTTTTGGATATTTTCAAGGAAAGTGAAAAGAAGAGGATTATCTCCTTTTATTTCCCAACTAAAACCACCAAAGCTTACTCCATCCTTTGGCTACGTTTCCACCTTCTATCCTCACAAAAAAATCCTCCATTATCCATGGTTAAACGGAAAAGAACTAACACCTTAAAGAGAGATATAATAATATCCACCTTTATTGGATATTGCTTAATATATTATTATTTGTGAGTAATTTCCACTCCTACCATGATCATTCAAATGAGGCGCCCCTCTCATTTTATTTTCTCTACTTGATTCCAAGAAACATGAGAGATCCTCTAGAGGTGATATTTTACATGTTGGACCCTATGTTTTGGGTAAATTGCACTTTACACCAAAACTAGGTTTTAAGGCACAAGGATTGCTCTACAAGCTATATCTTAGTGCTCAAGCTTGTGGAATCCATATCACCATGTCATATTCATTATTAGGATACCTCAATAATCAGAGGAACATCTTAACATGTGCAATTTGCAAGTTAACCCCACTACTTGGGTAATTTGCACTTTAGTCCAAAATTAACAAAACAATGTTGCAACATTATTAAAAAAGGACTGAAATAGAAATATAGGTTCCTCAAAAGCCTTAATTACATTTCAAAGGATAAACACAAGCATCTAATCACATAATTAAAAAAAACCTAGAGTTAGTACATAATCCAGGTCAGGGATGTTACAAATTATCCACCCCTTACAAGGATTTCATCCCCGAAATCATTACAAAAACATATTAAGAGAAAAGAGTAGGATATTTCCTTATCATCTCTTCCTCTAGTTCCCACGTGGCTTCTTCAACACCATGGTGATTCCAGAGAACCTTTACAAGACTTATGTCTTTCTTTTTCAACTTTTTAATTCTTCTGTCAAGGATCGACACATGTCCTTCAACATAAGATACTTCATCATTCAATTCTACTTCCATAGGTTGCAGAACTAATTCTGTATCAGGATGACATTTCCTAAGCATGGAAATGTGGAACACAAGGTGTAACTTTTGTAACTCTGGTGGTAACTCTAGTTTATAAGCTACCTTTCCAATTTGTTTGATGATTGGATAAGGCCCCATAAATCTAGGAGCTAACTTTCCTTTCCTTCCAAATCTAAGAACTCCTTTCCAAGGTGAGACTTTGAGATACACTCTGTCTCCAACCTAGAATTCTAAAGGTCTACGACACTTATCAGCATAAGATTTCTGCCTATCCTGTGCAGTCTTTAACTGTTGTTGTATTATTTTAATCTTCTCGGTGGTTTGCTGCACAAGATCATGACCTAAAAGTTGATATTCACCAGTTTCATACCAACATAGGGGAGATCTACAATGTATACCATACAAAGCTTCATAAGGTGCCATGTCAATGCTATGTTGATAGTTGTTATTGTAGGCAAACTCTATCAAGCTTAGGTGCAGATTCCAACTCCCTGTAAACTGAAGAACACATGCTCTAAGCAAGTCCTCCAAAGTTTGTATAGTCCTTTCAGACTATCCATTTGTCTGAGGATGAAAGGATGTACTAAACCTTAACTTTATTCCTAAAGCTTTATGAAGTCACTCCCAAAAATGACTCATAAACTGGGGACCTCTATCAGAAACAATGGAAACTGGGACTTCGTGCAGTCGTACTATCTCATCTACATACAACTGTGCCAGCTTCTCAGCAGAATAGGTTGTTTTGACAGGTAATAAATGTGATGTCTTTGTCAACCTACCAACTATTACCCAGATGGAATCATGTCCTTTGTCTGTCCATGGTAAACCAACCACAAAGTCCATGGTTACATGATCCCACTTCCACTGTGGTATGGGTGCTACATTTGCTTTTCTTTAAATTGTGGATAATTAAGTGGAATAAGAGGAAAAGAGGATAGCCTCATCCCTAAGGAAGATAAGGGGGCAAGTGGCAAGGATAAGGGGGAGATAATTCCTACTTTCTCTCTCCTAATTGAATTTTTAATAAAAATTGCATATAAGCTCATTTATCCATAGAGTAAAAGGGGGATTTCGAATTCACTTCCACCCTTTGCTTGCAAAACGACCTTGGGAGCTTGGGAGAAATAGGAGAATGGCCCCCAACCTGTTGGTAAGTTTCTTGACCCTCTTTCACCTTGAATCCATGGTGGAAATCACAAATCAATGCATGATTTCTTCCTATCTCGATTCCCTCTTCAATTCTAACCATTCCTTTTCACTCAAAGCTTGAGGACGAGCCTTGGGATAGTGAAAGGAGTTGAATATACCATTGTTGACGTGATCTTGAAGCTTTGGAGCTCAAATTGGAGGTGGGTTATATAAGTTGAACCCCTCTGCATTGTTATTCAACTATTAATCTTGCAATTTCGTTGATACCTTCATCTTCTTGATTAATTGTTGGTTGAAATTGGTAATTCCATGAAATCAGAAGTACTAAGATCTACAGGGACGAAGGTAGATGATGATGACATCATCTTTGACTCATTTCCCAAAGAAATTGTATTTCATTCGGTTTCAACAAACTTGCTCATTCGGTTTCAACAAAACTGTTTGAAAGCAAATAGTTTCATCAAACTGTTTGAAGCGAAATGGTTTCAAACCGTTTGGGAGAGTTGACCAGGGTTGACCGTTTGGAAAAGTTGATTCTAATATTGATGGTTGATGACCCACCAAATTTTATTGATTAATTCCAAAGGGTTCATCAGTTGAAGGTTAATCAAATAGCAAACCCTAATCGGGTTAAGTGCTGAAATTCAATTTGGTTAATTTAGATTTTTGGGTGTTTGAACCCAAACGGTCTCAAGACCGTTTGGAGGTCACCCAAATGGTCTCAAGACCGTTTGGAGGTCTATGGTTAAGTATGTTTGAGCAATTGAAGGCCCATAGATACCAAATTGAAATGCAATTAAGTGCTGATTTGATGGTCAATCTAATGATCTAAACCCTAATGAAATTTCACAAAATCCAAGTATAGGTGGGGCAAACGGTCTCAAGACCATTTGTAGGTCATCCAAACGACCTCAAGACCGTTTGGGGTCTGGTCATATAATTTTTTTGATAATGATTCATTAGTTGCAATGGAATCAATTCCACAATGTTGATCATTGATGGCTATTCGATTCCAAGCCCTAATTGAAGGTTCCTTGAGTTGAAATCCTAGATCAATTGGGTTCAAAACCCTAATTGATGGTCTAATTGAAGGTTGATTCAATAGTTCAAGTAACAAAGAAATCAAGGCTTCAATTGATAATCGATTCATCCATTGAAATCATGAATCATGTAAGTGTTGAAAGGACTTTTTGGTCCATTCGGTTTTGAGAGGGTTTGGACCAAACGGTCTCAAGACCATTTGGGACCAAACGGTCTCAAACCGTTTGAAGACCCAAGCCCATTCGGTTTCAAAGGCAATTTGCCTAAATGGTTTTAAACCGTTTAGAGGTCAAAGGGTCAAGATCGTTTGGTAACATAAAGTGATCAAATCAATTGATAACTTAATGTGATAAAGGACAAATTGACCCTATAATTGTTACTGATTTATCTTAATGAAAATCACTAGGATTGTACCTTTAGGGTACCAAGTGATCGGTAATATTAGATGAGTTAATCCTTGAAGCTTAGATAAACAATACTTCAATATGCTATGTCAACCCTAATTGAATAAACTTAATTGAAGGGTTGAATGACATAATCTAACCAAGTTTGACATAATCAATATTCTAGAGAGGATGAGAGAGAGAGAGAAATCCATACATGTAGAATAATCATGTAATGGACAAGCCTCAATGCTTTCAATATGAATAAATTATGAATTTTAGGGAATGATCCATGATAAAGAGATCATGAAACCCTAATCAAGAAGATTGATGAACCTTAACCCTAATTAGGGCAATGCTAGGTATAATACTGATCTACGGTAAGGATGTAACCCTAATTAAGGGTGATGACATGTGAGACCCTAATTCAGGGTAATATAATTCAAAACCCTAATTGGGATGAATAGTAAACCCTAATTGTGGGTATTATAATGTGAAACCCTAATCTAGGGCAATGCATATGAAACCCTAGTAATAGTATATTGGTCAATACACTAAAGAAGGGTGTGGCTAATATAATCAAGTAAGATGAGAATGTTACACCCATGATGGGTAAAATTGATAAATCATATGAATGGTAATATTGATACCCTAATGAGTAAGGGTATAAGGGACAAGATAATGCTTAGATCATTACATGTCCAACTCTATACATGAGTAACAACCCTATACACCTTACAAAGATGAGGACATGAAACTCTTAGGAATGACGTATGTAACATTAAACTATGATGTGGATAACATCCTAAGAGTTGAAATACCTAAAGTGGTTGATAATGGATTATTCTATATCAACAATGCTTAACCATTAGATAAGTCCATATCATTAAAGATAGTTGGACAATACTAATGTGTAACCTATGCACCATATGATGAAAGTGATAGGTGAATGGTTAAAAGTATTAAGAGGGAAATACCTTAATACAAGGTCAGTTGATTATCTTAAGTAAGATGGAATGAGGAGAAAAGTGATACACCAGGACATGATAGATATCACATTTAGCATTTTAGGGTTGATATACCTTGATGCATCTCAATCCAACATACTTGGATAAGAAGCACAAGAAGTGTGTGTTATGTAAATTACTACAATGAATATGTAATGAATTCAATGCATTCTGATAAGTGTTGGCTAAACACTATGAGAAAGGGGTTAAGCCAAGATAATGGGTATGATATAAACATACCATGGTAAGGCTGAGAGGTGAACTCATACCTTGATTTGATATTTATAAATGATATATGATGAAAGTAATGATCATGAGTAAATACTTATGATAGTTTTGAATGCTCCTAGAGGGGTGGAGCAATATATTAGGGTTGAACTAATGATGTAAACATGAAACCCTAACTAATGAGAAATGGGAGATCCTAACCCTAAATTGGGTAATGGAATGGAAAATCCTATTTGATAGTAAACCCTAATCCTGATAAAGGAATAGTGGTGTTACTAATGTATCACATGATGTGATAAGTGACTTTTATGACTGTCATCATGTCTATTAATCATGCAGACATCATGAGATGATTATCATAGCCAGATTTGAGCTATGATATTTATATAATGACAATGTTGATTGGCCTTGTAAGCCATAATGTTGTTGTTGCTTAGTAAAAGTAACAAAATGTGCATGGATTTTATGAGTCATATGAGTAAGTTGTTGCCTAGCGAAAGGTGACAAGACACATAATGGGCCTTGTGAGCCATGTGTGATTCTTGTGTAACAAGTATCATGTATACCTCAGTCTGAGGACCTAGAGGTGATAGTTACCTAACAAATGGTAACAGTGATTAGTGATGAATTGAGGGTATGAATACCCAGTTTTGATAAGTAAGATAATGATGTTGTTGTGAGATGTGAACTTTCAAGTAATGAGATAAGGGATTGAGATCCAATGTCTCATAAAGAATGAGAAGTGAACAATGTAAATAGTACATGTTTCTTTGTAGCTTTTGTCTTAATAAGTTATGTTTGAGAACTTGACTGATGCTAAAAAAATATGCTAATGTACTTAATTAATCAAGTGAAATTCTATCATGTAGAGCCCTGGCCATAGATCCATCAGCGTTAGAACTACTGAATGGTGAAATGGGTGATCCGCGGAAAAACCCGGAACGCATATTTTGAATATGCGGGGGTAAATGGGAGAAAATACCCTTACGTCCTTATGAAGAGATTGATGGAAGGTAAACATTAAAACTCTCAATCCTTCATGCTTCCAGGATGGATGTATCATGAATCTCCCGATGATTGGGATAGATGTCGTACACATCTCCCAATGATTTTAAAGCCAGATTGATGGAGGTAAACATGAAATCTCTCGATCGCGAAGAGAGTGCAGCACGCCACTGTAACTCTATAGCGAAGTTGCCAGTATACCCTAGAAAGCTATGCAACAGAGACAGAAGATGTCCTACATGCAATCTTGCACTGACCGGGATGTGGGAAGTCATGAAAGCTGGCTCTTCCATTGACTTTGTATGGTACCGATTTTGACTTTGCAGTGGTCGGTTGGAGTATGAGCGGTATGCCTCATCTCCTCAGGGCATAAGTATGGTTGTAAAATGTAATCAGCCGTTTAGCATGTTTGCTTAAGGATTGAATATGGAAATTCATTGGCTGATGTTACATTTCTCTTATACATCTCTAGCTGATAGATGTTATTCATATCTCTTTATACTCGTTGCAAGTAGATGGATGAATTAAGATTCTACCATGGATAGATGCAATGCTCTCCTTAGGAAAGGAGATTACTTTACTCTGTTCATTCAATGATTAATACCATTATTAATATATAAGAACTCATGCTCAGTTTTATTATAATAAACTACTATAACAATGTTTTGGTAGAGAGTTATATCTCCCGCTGGGGCAATTTATAATTGTCTCAGCCCTGTGGGATCCAATGTTTTTAGGTGGGCGCAGACGAAGAGGCAGAAATCCTATAGCAGAGAAAGAACAACAACAACATCTGGGACAACAGTAATATCTCAGGTGGAGATATTGCATGTCAAGTCATATAGTTAGTAGTCCTATGTGTCGTCTCTGTACTCTCAGGTCCTCAGAATTTATAGTTAGTGATTTTAATGGATCGATCTGAGATTTTGGCTTGATGCCTCGAGGTTCTCATGCTGTCTGTATATAATGTTAATAGGGCAGCTGATGTAGTAATCCTCGAGAAGAGATGATACAAGTTATGTACTTATGAAACAGGATGTAAATGTTATACTTTGGTTCTTGATGAAAAAGATTTCCTATGTGTGGATCTTTTTGCAAAAAGTTTTAATTTTTAGTGATTTTCAGTAATCCCGCTGCTAACGAAACACTTCTGCATTAGTTAATCTGGTTTTATGAGTTGGTTGCCACAACTGTCACTGTAACTCTATAGCAAAGTTGCCAGTAAATCTAAAAAAAAAGTTGCCAGTATATCCTGGAAAGCTATTGAGCAGAGACACAAGATGTCCTGCATTTTTGTCCTCACACTGACTGAGGAAGATGAGGTAATGAGAATCTGGCTCTTCCATTGACCTATGTATGGTACCGACTTCAATTTCACAATGGTCGGTTGGAGTATGAGCGGTATACCTCATCTCCTCAGGGCTTAAGTATGACTGTAAAATGTAATCAGCCATGTAGTGTATTTGCTTAAGGTTGAAATACGAGAATCATTGGTTGATGATATCTTGCTTAGTATATCCTAGATGGATAAATGTTATACATGTTCTTCATATTCCTTATTGGATAAATGACATAATGCTTTATCAAATTATAAGTTGAAATACTTTGAAGAAGAACATTGCTCTAATATGCTTAGATAATTGATTTATCTATTGTTGAATACTTATGATTCCTATACTCACTTTTATTCCATTAATTTGTAATAATAATATTTCTGGCAGAGAGTTATATCTCTCGCTGGGGAAATTTCAATTGTCTCACCCCCGTGGGATCCAACTTTTTAGGCAGACACAGAAGAAGAGGCAGAAACCCTACTACACGGGAAGAGCAACAACAACAGCAACAGGGACAACAGTGATATTCTAGGTGGAGACACTGGCTATCATGTTTTGTATAGAGAGTCTTATGTGTCGTCTCTGTACTCTCAGGTCCTTGGAGTTAGTAGTCAGTACTTTTAATGAACCGATCTAAGTTTTTGGCTTGATGCCTCGAGGTTCTTATGTTGTCTATGTATAGTTTTAACAAGGCAGTCAATGCTTGTAATCCTCGAGAAGAGACGGTACCGAATATGTACTTATGAATCAGGATGTAAATAAAGTACATTGGTTCTTGATAAAAGAGTTTTCCTGTGTTTGGATCTCTTTGCAAATGGTTTTAAATTTTAGTGAATTTTGTTAATCCGCTGCAAATGATCGCTTCCGCTTGGTTGATGACGTTTTGTTCAGACGGAGCATCACAGTTTAGTGGTATCAAAGCTCTAGGTTCGCTGAGTCTATAGAGACATAGGATTAAGGTTGTTGAGTCTATTCTAGTGTCTTCTAGTTATTTGATAGTGTCTTCTGCTCATATAGGAGGAGAAGAAGAACTTAAAGATGTCTAGATCACACGAAGAGCATGCTGTTGAGAGAAGCATTGCTGCACCTGGAAGAGGTTCAAGGGACCATAATAGGGATGAACCAAAACCTGAACATCCCCAGCTTAACCAAGCTGCACCGGAAAACTCAGCCTTCCATGATATGTTTGGGCAGTTCATGTCAACCATGATGCATATGGCGGATAGGATGCCACCACCTGCACCTAGGACACCAACTCACCATGAAGGATAGAGAGTCGGCAAGACTTTTGAACGACTTCACCGGGTTGGAGCCACAGATTATGCTGGTACAGGTGACCCAACAAATGCAGATATGTGGCTGACTGAGTTGAAGAAGGCTTTTTGAATCCTTGATATCCCTGAAGCAGAGAAGGTGAGACATGCAGTGTATCTTCTTAAGGGGAGTGCTAGCCACTGGTGGATAATAGAAGAGGGCAAGAGGCCAGGTGTTGAGATCGGATGGGAAGTATTCCTGTGGGACACATCTCAGATAAAACCTTATTAACGATGCGGAAGTGATTAATTAGCAGTGGAATTACTGAAAATCACTAAAAATTAAAACTTTTTACACAAAGGTCCATAAACTGTAGGACTTTTTCATAAAAGAACAAGATAAGTTATTTACAAGCTGATACATTAGCACATCTCTGTATCACCACATCTCGAGAGTCATAATACTGACTGCCCTGTTAAACTATACATGAGAAGTATACAAAAATTCTCGAGGCATTAAGCCAAAAATCTCAAATCTATATTAAACCATCAACTGACTCCTAGGACTTGAGAGTACAGAGACGAAACATAGGACTTTCTATCTACAAGACTCGACAAACAGTGTCTCCACCTGAGGATCACTTCTATCCCTGATGTTGCTGTTGTTGCTCACCCACTGAAGGGTTCCTTCATCCTCGACGTCTACCTAAAAAGTTGAATCCGACGGGGGTGAGACAATTGAATAATTGTCCCAACGAGAGTTATAACTCTCCGCCAGAAGTATTGTTATTGCAAAAATTGGAATACCATTGAGCAGTAGAACTATAATTATTCAACAGCAGGCAATTCATTGAATAAACTAAGTAGAACATTATTCTCTAAGTAATCATTACGATTATAACTTGATCGAGTAACAAGTCATTTACTCAGTAAGGAATATGAAGAACATTTATATTACTAATCTAATTAGGACTAAATAAACAGTACATCATCAATCATTAATTCTCGTAGTTCAACCTAAGCAATTATGTTATACGGTTGATTACGTTTTTCAAACATATTTATGCCCTGAGGAGATGAGGTATACCGCTCATACTCCAACCGACCATTACTAAATCACAATCGGTACCATACATAGGTCATCAGAAGAGCCGGATTTCTATGACTTCATCTTCCTCAGTCAGTGTGAGGTACAACATGCAAGACATCTTGTGTCTCTGCCATAATAGCTTTCCAGGGTATTATGGAAACTTCACTATTAGAGTTACAGTGGCATGCTGTACTCTCTTCGCCATCGAGGGATTTCTTGTTTATCTCTCATCAATGCGGCATTAACAACATCATCGGGTGATTAGTGATACATCATCCCGACATAAACATATAATGAAGGATTGAGAGATTAAATGTACATCTCACATCAATTCCGTCATTAGGACGTAAGGATATTCGCGTCCATAACCCCCACATACTCAAAAGTATGTTCTCCAGGAGTTCCCTTAGGAAAACCCGTTTCACCATCATCTAACTTCTGACGATGATGGATCTATGGTCAGGGCTCTACATGATATCATTATACTTGATTATTTAAGTACATTATGGCATTCTTTTAACATCAGACATGTATTCAAACATAAATCATTAAAACAATTGTTGTAAAGAAAGAGTACTATTTGTATCAAGTTCATTTCACATCTTATTCAACATTGGGATCTCAAACTCTAACCATCTCATCATTATAATTCAGGAACATGGGTATTCAAATCCTTAAATCATTAAAACACTTGTTACCAAGTATCATACTACCATCATATCATTTGACAGTATAAATAAGATAATAGCAATACTGATATTTCATATGGCTCATATAGTCTGTCAATCTCTTATGTTACCTCTTCACTAGGCAACATAACATATCATTGCTTACAAACTCATTAAGTACTATTGATAAGCAAATCTTCATAGCTCATACCTGGCTATGTTCAATATTCCATAAGACCTGCATAATTAGTACATATGAATACAAACACATCTATTTTAGATCAGTATAATGAAAAACATTAATAACATCACTATTTAAGGGTTGCACCACTATGCCCTTGCCAGGGTTAGGGTTTCTCTTTTTAATTCAATTAGGGTTAATGACTTATCATTGCATTACCCAGCCATAGAACTTCATGTTATACATCATAACCCAAAATTAGGCTTTACTATTCACAATACATCACATTATCCTAGATTAGGGTTTACTACTCATATTGAATCATCCTTGATTAGGATTATCATTACTATCTCACCATTAGGGTTTACTATTCACCCTAAGCAGGAGTGATCAACAAAGTACCTTTAATTAAGGTGTACCATGTCATCATAATGAATTAGGATCACATCATCATCATGCATTAGGGATACTTCCATTATCACCCTCAAATTAGGGTTAAGATTCATATACCATCATAATTAGGGTTTTCATGATCTCACTATGAAGGATCATACCTTAATTAGGTATTCATACATATTGGAAGTTTATTACTTGATTATCATTCATATAAGGAGTCTTATCTCTCCTCTTTCTATCACATGATGTTTGCATCACCCTTGAATTAGGCTAAGTCAATTCAACATTGAAACCATGGGTTATGTCATTACTATTGTGATCATTAAAGCTCACTTGTTCAAAGAGTATTAGTCACTCTATCCCATCAAGGGTACCTTTGTAATGATCACCACTGATCATAACATGCGTTAATCAACTAATTACTCGATTCTTTAATCATTTTAAGTATCCATGAGGTTTAGGTTAATCAACTACTAAGATATCTTGACCACTAAGACATCAAACGATCTTGACCTTCATAGACCTCAAACGGTCTTGCACACTAAACCCCCAAACGGTCTTGGACAGACCTTGAAACCGTTTGGTGTTGAAGACCGTTTGGTGTTGTTGACTTTTGAAACCGTTTGGTAAAGTGCACACTCAAGACTGTTTGCCCAAGATAGGGTGAAGACCGTTTAGTCAAGTTTGACTTTGAAACTGTTTGGTGGTGAAGACCGTTTGGTCATGTTTGACTTTGAAACCGCATGGACACAACCGACCTTGAAACCGCATGAGATCAAAAGGTCTTGAGACCATTTGGTCCAAACCACCTCAAAACTGCAAGGACCAAAAAGTGTCTCAACCTCTTCAATTGAGTTAGGGTTTCCAATGTTGAACCCCTCAATTGATCATGCACTTGTTAGCCACTCATCAATTGAGTTAATTAGATCAACCCTCAACTGATTTGACACTCAATTGACCCTCAATTGATCATCAATTAAGGCTTGGATCAATTGGATTAGGGTTTGAAATCGATTACCCTTCAACATGTTTCAACATGAGAGTCTAATTGATTTGAAATCATTGAACCATCATTCAATTTGGTCATGACCTGACCCCAAACGGTATTGGGATCGTTTGGATGACCTCCAAACGATCTTGAGACCGTTTTCCCATTATTTTATCAAAAATCAAGTCATTCAGTTAAGGTTTGAACTCTAGGTTTGGTCACCAAATCAACATTCAATTATTCATCAACTTGATATCATTGGACCCTCAATTGGTCAACCCTACTTAACCCTAGACATCCAAACGGTCTTGGGTGATCACCAAATGGTCTTGAGACCATTTGGGTGATCCCCAAATGGTTTTGAAACCGTTTGGGTCACTCAACCCAAACTTCAACATAATTCAATTATTGAAATCAGCAATTGACCCGATTAGGGTTTAGATGGTTAATGGGCCTTCAATTGGTGATTCACTTGGAATTAATTGATGATTTTTGGTAGGTGATTAGTCTACATTATTCACAACAAACCTCCAAATGGTCAATGCCTGGTCAATGCCTCCAAACGGTCTTAGATCATTTGCTTCCATGCGTTCTTGTGAAACCGTTTGAACTCAAACGGTTTGAAACTGTTTGCTCCAAACGTTTTGGTAAACTGTTTGCTAAAGGTTGGGAGACCGTTTGTTAAAGTAAAATCTTGGATAAACATAGGAATTAACGTCATCTTATTCTACTTCTGTTCAACCAATAACAGGGTCTGTTCTTCACGGAAATGATAGCAAGAACACACAAAGGTGTCTAAAGAAGAAGTATAGGCAACGATTTTAGGAAAGAAGATTGCATTAAAAAAACTTAAGGGTTAGAGTTATAAAACCCGCCTCTAGGACTGATCCAGAGCTCCAAGCTTCTTAGCTTTAATGGTGGCTTGAGCTCCAGTAGTTGTCCAAGGTCTTTCCTCCACTTTTTGGATGAAGAAGATGGCTAGAAAGAAGAATCGTGTGAAGAAAACTAATAAACCAACCTTGTTTTAGGGTTTCCACCATGAATTCGAGTTAGATGGTGATCAACACTTACCAAGTCAGCTTGGTCGTCCTTCCTCTACTCCAGAGCTCCTTTTTGGTCAGTCCAAGCAAAGTGATGAGAAGAAAAGAACTAAGGAACGATCCTTTGAGTTGTTGGAAAGATACACTTATATATTTTTGGATATTTTCAAGGAAAGTGAAAAGAAGAGGATTATTTCCTTTTATTTCCCAACTAAAACCACCAAAGCTTCCTCCATCCTTTGGCTACGTTTCCACCTTCTATCCTCACACAAAACTCCTCCATTATACAAGGTTAAATGGAAAAGAACTAACACCTTAAAGAGAGATATAATAATATCCACCTTTATTGGATATTGCTTAATATATTATTATTTGTGAGTAATTTCCACTCCTACCATGATCATTCAAATGAGGCGCCCCTCTCATTTTCTTTGCTCTACTTGATGCCAAGAAACATGAGAGATCCTCTAGAGGTGATATTTTACATGTTGGACCCTATGTTTTGGGTAAATTGCACTTTACACCAAAACTAGGTTTTAAGGCACAAGGATTGCTCTACAAGCTATATCTTGGTGCTCAAGCTTGTGGAATTCATATCACCATGTCATATTCATTATTAGGATACCTCAATCATCAGAGGAACATCTTAACATGTGCAATTTTCAAGTTAACCCCTCTACTTGGGTAATTTGCACTTTAGTCCAAAATTAACAAAATAATGTTGCAACATTATTAAAAAAGGACTGAAATAGAAATATAGGTTCCTCAAAAGCCTTAATTACATTTCAAAGGATAAACACAAGCATATAATCACTTAATTAAAAAAAATACCCAGGGTTAGTACATAATCCAGGTCAGGGATGTTACAAATTATCCACCCCTTACAAGGATTTCATCCCCGAAATCATTACAAAAACATATTAAGAGAAAATAGTAGGGTATTTCCTTATCATCTCTTCCTCTAGTTCCCACGTGGCTTCTTCAATGCCACGGTGATTCTAGAGAACCTTTACAAGACTTATGTCTTTCTTTTTCAACTTTTTAATTCTTCTGTCAAGGATCGACACATGTCCTTCAACATAAGATACTTCATCATTCAATTCTACTTCCATAGGTTGCAGAACTGATTCTATATCAGGATGACATTTCCTAAGCATGGAAATGTGGAACACAGGGTGTAACTTTTGTAACTCTGGTGGTAACTCTAGTTTATAAGCTACCTTTCCAATCTGTTTGATGATTGGATAAGGCCCCATAAATCTAGGAGCTAACTTTCCTTTCCTTCCAAATCTAAGAACTCCTTTCCAAGGTGAGACTTTGAGATACACTTTGTCTCCAACCTGGAATTCTAAAGGTCTACGACGCTTATCAGCATAAGATTTCTGCCTATCCTGTGCAGTCTTTAACTGTTGTTGTATTATTTTAATCTTCTCGGTGGTTTGCTGCACAAGATCAGGACCTAAAAGTTGATATTCACCAGTTTCATACCAACATAGGGGAGATCTACAACGTCTACCATACAAAGCTTCATAAGGTGCCATGTCAATTCTATGTTGATAGTTTTTATTGTAGGCAAACTCTATCAAGCTTAGGTGCAGATCCCAACTCCCTGTAAACTGAAGAACACATGCTCTAAGCAAGTCCTCCAAAGTTTGTATAGTCCTTTCTGACTATCCATCTGTCTGAGGATGAAAGGCTGTACTAAACCTTAACTTTGTTCCTAAAGCTTTATGAAGTCACTCCCAAAAACGAATCATAAACTGGGGACCTCTATCAGAAACAATGGTAACTGGGACTCCGTGCAGTCATACTATCTCATCTACATACAACTGTGCCAGCTTCTCAGCAGAATAGGTTGTTTTCACAGGTAAGAAATGTGATGTCTTTGTCAACCTATCAACTATTACCCAGATGGAATCATGTCCTTTGGCTGTCTTGGGTAAACCAACCACAAAGTCTATGGTTACATGATCCCATTTCCACTGTGGTATGGGTAAAGGTTGCATTGTTCCTGCAGGCTTCTGGTGTTCAGCTTTAACTTGCTGACACACAGGACACCGCATAACAAACTCAGCAACGTCTTTCTTCAATCCAGGACACCAATACATATCTTTCAAGTTTTGATACATCTTGGTGCTTCCTGGATGCATAACATACGTCGAAGAATGAGCTTCTTCCCGGACTAACTTCCTTAAGTTATCCACATCAGGCACTATCATTCTACCATGGTAACAGGCTACTTGATCATTTGAGTCATGGAAACCATCTCATTTCTCACTACCATACTCCGATCTAATAAGTTGAACTACAACATCAACTTGTTGTGCCTCCTTAATCTGCTGTCTCAAAATAGGTTTTATATGCATCTCAGCTAACAACCCGACTAACAATGATACTTTTAACTATACATTGTCTTGCCTTAAGGAGATAAGCATATCCCTCCTAGAGCACACCAAAGAATTCAACTGTGCTCTGTCTAAGATTGGTGTTGCTGATTTCCTACTCAAAGCATCAACAACTACATTGGCCTTCCCTGGATGGTAATTAATTGTGCAATCGTAGTCCTTGATTAACTCCATCCAGCGGCGTTGCCTCATGTTAAGCTCATGCTGAGAAAAGATATACTTTAGGTTCTTATGGTCTGTGAAAATCTGGAATGTTTCTCCATAAAGATAATGTCTCCATATTTTCAAGGCATGAACTACAACAGCTAGCTCTAGATCATGTGTCAGATAATTCTCCTCGTGTTTCTTAAGTTGTCGAGAAGCAAAAGAAATCACTTGTTTATCCTACATCAACACACATCCTAGTCCATTCTTAGAGGCATCACAGAAAACTATATATCCTTTCCCTTGCTCAGGTAACACAAGCACATGTGCACTTGTCAACCTCTCCTTCAACAACTGAAACGATTGCTAATACTTGTCACTCCAGGTAAAAAGAGCATCCTTCCTGGTCAACTTAGTCAAGGGTAAAACTATGGAACTAAAGTTCTTAATGAACCTCCGGTAATATCCTGCCAACCCTAAGAAACTTCAAATCTCTGTCGGTGTCTTCGGTTGCTCCCATTGCAGGACAGATTTTACCTTTTTAGGGTCAACACGTATACCTGAAGTAGATATTACGTGCCCAAGAAAAGAAACTTCTGGCAACCAGAACTCACACTTGCTAAACTTAGCATATAACTTATGCTCTCTCAGCAAAGTTAGAGCTTGATGAAGATGATGTTCATGCTGCTGAGCATCTCTACTATAGATCAGGATGTCATCTATGAAGACAACAACACACTGATCAAGAAAAGGTCAAAAGATTCTATTCATGAGTTCCATAAATGCAGCTGGTGCATTTGTTAGTCCAAACGACATAACTGTGAACTCATAGTGACCATACCTTGTCCTAAAGGCAGACTTAGGTATGTCACCATCCTTAATACGCAACTGATGATATCCCGACCTCAAATCTATTTTTGAGAAGACGGTTGCACCACACAACTGGTCAATGAGATCATCAATCATCGGCAGAGGATACTTATTCTTTATTGTTACTTTATTTAACTATCTGTAATCAATGCACAACCGCATTGACCCATCCTTCTTTTTAACAAAGAGGACCGGAGCACCCCAAGGTGAAGTACTTGGTCGGATGAAACCCTTCTCAAGCAAATCTTGCAGCTATTTCTTGAGTTCTGCCATCTCAACAGGCGCCATCCTATATGGTGTTTGTGCTATAGGTTGCGTATCCAGGATTAGATTAATCTCAAAATCTATTTCTCGGGGCGGAGGTACACCTGGAAGTTCTTCAGGAAATACATCTTCAAATTCCCTGACTATAGGAACTTTAGCAGGATTAGAACTCTTCATGGTGGTATCTACCACATGGGCCAGGAATGCATAACATCCTTGCCTCATAAGCTTCTCAGCAACCATAGACGATACAAGACAGGCGGGTAGAATCTTTCTTTCTCCTTGAAAGATCCATGTGTCACTATCATCAGTGAACATAACTTGCTTGGATTCACAATCCAAGACAACCTTATACCTTTCCAAGGTATACATCCCAAGGATTACATCGATTCCATGCATCTCAAGTGGTATAAGATCCACTTGAATGCGATGATCAGAAAAGAAGAGAACGTAGGGAGAACATACTTCCTGCAACACAACAGATCCCATCAACGGAGTTTCTAGCAACAATCTATCTGCTCTATGACTTGTAGTCAGGTCACAGTCAAGAATCACTCTTCGAGTGATAAAGGAATGCGTAGCACCCGGATCAATTAAAACAGATATGACACAAGATGTAGACATATCAGAAATAAATAACTCCATCTGACCTGCCACAACCCGAGGGTTGATCACTGCATCAGGTGGATTCATCGCGTAAAACCTCGCTGTCGCCTGTGGTTGATTTGGTGATCGATGACTTAGTGCTGATGATCCAGCTTGGGACGCTTGTCCACATCCTCTAGCATTACCTGGAAACTGTTGCCTTTGAGATCCTTGCTGACTATGCCTTTGAGGTTGAGTTACACTTCTCTAGCTCTGTAATCTTTCATCATATGTCCCATCTTTCCACATATGTAACAACTTCTGTTCAGTTGTTGTGGTCTGGGTGGTCCTGTAACCGACATAGATGCTGAAATGCGAGCTCCTTCTAAAGGTAAGCTTCGTCCTCTACCCCTATTTGACGTCCACTGTGTCTGGGTACTGAATCTAGGTGGTGGTGTAGGCACAGAAAACCTAGGTTTCTTGAAATATTTGGATGAGGATCCTTGGAATTGGGGATACATCCTCTTGTTCTTGGTCTGTCTCTTCTCTGACACAAACCTCTCTACCCTTCTGACAGACTCCACAAAGGTAGCAAACCTTTCCCTTTTCTCCAGAGTAGACACAGGGGTAGTCAACTCAGCGTTTAATCCTTTCTCAAATCGCATAATCCTTTCTTCATCTGTTGATGCCATGTGCGGACATAACCGCAACAGCTCCATGAACTTAGCCTCGTATTTGCTAATGTTCATAGGTCCCTGCCTTAACCTCTCAAACTGAGAGATTTTCTCATCCAAGAACGTCCTAGGAAAGTATTTGTTGACAAATTCTCGTCAAAATACTTCCCATTCGATCTCCACACCTGGCCTTTTCTATTCTTCCACGGTCCACCAGTGACCAACACTCCCCTGGAGAAGATACACATCATGTCTAACCTTCTCAGCCTCTGGGATGTTTAGGATTCTAAAGGCTTTCTCTAGTTCAGTTAGCCACAAGTCAGCATCTTCTGGGTCAGCTGTTCCAGTATATTCTGTGGCTCCAACCCGGCGTAGTCATTCAAATGTCTTGTCGGATCCTTGTCCTTCTGGATGCGTAGGTGCCCTAGGTACAGGTATAGGCATCCTATCAGTCATGTGTGTCATGGCAGTCATGAACTACCCAAACATGGCTTGGAAAGTTGGATTCCCCATTTCAGCTGGATTGAACTGGGGCGGTTCAAGTACAGGTTCTTTCCTTTCTTGGTTTCTTGCACCTTCTCTAGGTGCAACAACACTACTTTCTGCAACATGTTCCTCGTGTGATCCATACATCTTTAGTTTTATCTTCTCCTCCTATATGAGTAGAAGACACTATCAAATATACTGGAAGACACTAGAACAGACTCAACAACCTAAGTCCTATGTCTCTATAGACTCAGCGAACCTAGAGCTATGATACCACTTAATTGTGGGACACGTCTCAGATAAAACCTTATTAACGATGCAGAAGCAATTAATTAGCAGCGGAATTACTGAAAATCACTAAAAATTAAAACTTTTTACACAAAGGTCCACAAACTGTAGGACTTTTTCATAAAAGAACAAGATAAGTTATTTACAAGCTGATACATTAGCACATCTCTGTATCACCACATCTAGAGAGTCATAATACTGACTGCCCTGTTAAACTGTACATGAGCAGTATACAAAAATTCTCGAGGCATTAAGCCAAAAATCTCAGATCTATATTAAACCATCAACTGACTCCTAGGACCTGAGAGTATAGAGACGACACATAGGACTTTCTATCTACATGACTCGATAAATAGTGTCTCCACCTGAGAATCACTGCGGTCCCTGATGTTGCTGCTACTGCTTTTGCTGCTCACCCACTGAAGGGTTCCTTCGTCCTCGGTGTCTACCTAAAAAGTTGAATCCCATGGGGGCGAGACAATTGAATAATTGTCCCAGCAAGAGTTATAACTCTATGCCAGAAGTATTGTTATTGCAAATAATGGAATAACAATGAGCAGTAGAACTATAATTATTCAACAACAGGCAATTCATTGAATAAACTAAGTAGAGCAATATTCTCTAAGCAATCATTACAATTATAACTTGATTGAGTAACAAGTCATTTACTCAGTAAGGAATATGAAGAACATGTATATTACTGATCCAATTAGGACTAAATAAACAATGCATCATCAATCATTGATTCTCGTAGTTCAACCTAAGCAATTATGCTATACGGCTAATTACGTTTTTCAAACATATTTATGCCCTGAGGAGATGAGGTATACCGCTCATACTCCAATCGACCATTACTAAATCGCAATCGGTATCATACATAGGTCATCAGAAGAGCCGGATTTCTATGACCTCATCTTCCTCAGTCAGTGTGAGGTACAACATGCATGACATCTTGTGTCTCTGCCATAATAGCTTTCCAGGGTATTCTGGCAACTTCGCTATTAGAGTTACAATGGCGTGCTGTATTCTCTTCGCCATCGAGGGATTTCTTGTTTATCTCTCATCGATGCGGCATTAACAACATCATCGGGAGATTAGTGATACATCATCCCGACATAAACATATAATGAAGGATTGAGAGATTAAATGTACATCTCACATCAATTCCCTCATTAGGACGTAAGAATATTCACATCCATAACCCCCACATACTCAAAAGTATGTTCTCCAGGAGTTCCCTTAGGAAAACCCATTTCACCATCATCTAACTTTTGACGATGATTGATCTATGGTCAGGGCTCTACATGATATCATTATACTTGATTATTTAAGTACATTATGGCATTCTTTTAACATCAGGCATGTATTCAAACATAAATCATTAAAACAATTGTTGTAAAGAAAGAGTACTATTTGTATCAAGTTCATTTCACATCTTATTCAACATTGGGATCTCAAACTCTAACCATCTCATCATTATAATTCAGGAACATGGGTATTCAAATCCTTAAATCATTAAAACACTTGTTACCAAGTATCATACTACCATCATATCATTTGACAGTATAAATAAGATAATAGCAATACTGATATTTCATATGGCTCGTATAGTCTGTCAATCTCTTATGTTACCTCTTCACTAGGCAACATAACATATCATTGCTTACAAACTCATTAAGTACTATTGATAAGCAAAGCTTCATAGCTCATACCTGGCTATGTTCAATATTCCATAAGACATGCATGATTAGTACAGATGAATACAAACACATCTATTTTAGATCAGTATAATGCAAAACATTAATAACATCACTATTTAAGGGTTACACCACTATGCCCTTGCCAGGGTTAGGATTTCTCTTTTTAATTCAATTAGGGTTAATGACTTATCATTGCATTACCCAGCCATAGAACTTCATGTTATACATCATAACCCAAAATTAGGGTTTACTATTCACAATACATCACATTATCCTAGATTAGGGTTTACTACTCATATTGAATCATCCTTGATTAGGATTATCATTACTATCTCACCATTAGGGTTTACTATTCACCCTAAGCAGGAGTGATCAACAAAGTACCTTTAATTAAGGTGTACCCTGTCATCATAATGAATTAGGATCACATCATCATCATGCATTAGGGATACTTCCATTATCACCCTCAAATTAGGGTTAAGATTCGTATACCATCATAATTAGGGTTTTCATGATCTCACTATGAAGGATCATACCTTAATTAGGTATTCATACATATTGGAAGTTTATTACTTGATTATCATTCATATAAGAAGTCTTCTCTCTCCTGTTTCTATCACATGATGTTTGCATCACCCTTGAGTTAGGCTAAGTCAATTCAACATTGACGCCATGGGTTATGTCATTACTATTGTGATAATTAAAGATCACTTGTTCAAAGAGTATTAGTCACTCTATCCCATCAAGGGTACCTTTGTAATGATCACCACTGATCATAACATGCGTTAATCAACTAATTACTTGATCCTTTAATCACTTTAAGTATCCATGAGGTTTAGGTTAATCAACTACTAAGATATCTTGACCACTAAGACATCAAACGATCTTGACCTTCATAGACCTCAAACAGTCTTGCACACTAAACCCCCAAACGGTCTTGGACAGACCTTGAAACCTTTTGGTGTTGAAGACCGTTTGGTGTTGTTGACTTTTGAAACCGTTTGGTAAAGTGCACACTCAAGACCATTTGCCCAAGATAGGGTGAAGACCGTTTAGTCAAGTTTGACTTTGAAACCATTTGGCGGTGAAGACCGTTTGGTCATGTTTGACTTTGAAACCGCATGGACACAACTGACCTTGAAACCACATGAGATCAAACGGTCTTGAGACCGTTTGGTCCAAACCACCTCAAAACCACAAGGACCAAAAAGTGTCTCAACCTCTTCAATTGAGTTAGGGTTTCTAATGTTGAACCCCTCAATTGATCATGCACTTGTTAGCCACTCATCAATTGAGTTAATTAGGTCAACCCTCAATTGATTTGACACTCAATTGACCCTCAATTGATCATCAGTTAAGGCTTGGATCAATTGGATTAGGGTTTGAAATCGATTACCCTTCAACATGTTTCAACATGAGTCTAATTGATTTGAAATCATTGAACCATCATTCAATTTGGTCATTACCTGACCCCAAACGATCTTGGGATCGTTTGGATGACCTCCAAACGGTCTTGAGACCGTTTTCCCATTATTTTATCAAAAATCAAGTCATTCAATTAAGGTTTGAACTCTAGGTTTGGTCACCAAATCAGCATTCAATTATTCATCAACTTGATATCATTGGACCATCAATTGGTCAACCCTACTTAACCCTAGACCTAAAAATGGTCTTGGGTGATCACCAAATGGTTTTGAGACAGTTTGGGTGATCCCCAAATGGTTTTGAAACCGTTTGGGTCACTCAACCCAAACTTCAACATAATTCAATTATTGAAATCAGCAATTGACGCAATTAGTGTTTAGATGGTTAATGGGCCTTCAATTGGTGATTCACTTGGAATTAATTGATGATTTTTGGTAGGTGATTAGTCTACATTATTCACAACAGACCTCCAAATGGTCAATTCCTCCAAACGGTCTTATACCATTTGCTTCCATGCGTTCTTGTGAAACCGTTTGAACTCAAACGGTTTGAAACCGTTTGCTCCAAACGTTTTGGTAAACCGTTTGCTAAAGGTTGGGAGACCGTTTGTTAAAGTAAAATCTTGGATAAACATAGGAATTAATGTAATCTTCTTCTACCTCTATTCAACCAAGAACAAGGTCTGTTCTTCACGGAAATGATAGCAAGAACACACAAAGGTGTCTAAAGAAGAAGTATAGGCAACGATTTTAGGAAAGAAGATTGCATTAACAAAACTTAAGGGTTAGAGTTATAAAACCCACCTCTAGGACTGATCCAGAGCTCCAAGCTTCGTAGATTTAATGGTGGCTTGAGCTCCAGTAGTTGTATAAGGTCTTTCCTCCACTTTTTGGATGAAGAAGATGGCTAGAAAGAAGAATCGTGTGAAGAAAACTAATAAACCAACATTGTTTTAGGGTTTCCACCATGAATTCGAGTTAGATGGTGATCAACACTTACCAAGTCAGCTTGGTCGTCCTTCCTCTACTCCAGAGATCCTTATTGGTCAGTCCAAGCAAAGTGATGAGAAGAAAAGAACTAAGGAACGATCCTTTGAGTTGTTGGAAAGATACACTTATATATTTTTGGATATTTTCAAGGAAAGTGAAAAGAAGAGGATTATCTCCTTTTATTTCCCAACTAAAACCACCAAAGCTTCCTCCATCCTTTGGCTACATTTCCACCTTCTATCCTCATGCAAAACTCCTCCATTATCCAAGGTTAAACGGAAAAGAACTAACACCTTAAAGAGAGATATAATAATATCCACCTTTATTGGATATTGCTTAATATATTATTATTTGTGAGTAATTTCCACTCCTACCATGATCATTCAAATGAGGCGCCCCTCTCATTTTCTTTTCTCTATTTTATGCCAAGAAACATGAGAGATCCTCTAGAGGTTATATTTTACATGTTGGACCCTATGGTTTGGGTAAATTGCACTTTACACCAAAACTAGGTTTTAAGGCACAAGGATTGCTCTACAAGCTATATCTTGGTGCTCAAGCTTGTGGAATCCATATCACCATGTCATATTCATTATTAGGATACCTCAATCATCAGAGGAACATCTTAAAATGTGCAATTTGCAAGTTAACCCCTCTACTTGGGTAATTTGCACTTTAGTCCAAAATTAACAAAACAATGTTGCAACATTATTCAAAGAGGACTGAAATAGAAATATAGGTTCCTCAAAAGCCTTAATTACATTTCAAAGGATAAACACAAGCATATAATCACTTAATTAAGCAAAATACCTAGGGCTAGTACATAACCCATGTCAGGGATGTTACAATTCCGACAAGAATTTGTTAATAGATACTTTCCCAAGACATTTCTAGATGAGAAGATCTCTCAGTTTGAGAGGTTAAGGTAAGGACCAATGAACATTAGCGAGTATGAAGCTAAGTTCATGGAGCTTTTGTGGTTCTATCTACATATGGAAGCTACTGATAAAGAAAGAATTCGACGTTTTGAGAAGGGGTTGAACGCTGATTTGACCACTCATGTGTCTGCCTTAGAGAACAGGGAGAGGTTCACCACCTTTGTGGAGTCCGTGAGAAGGATAGAAAGGTCAGTGATTGAGAAACGTCAGACCAAGAGTAAGAAGATGTATACTCAGTCTCAAGGATAAAGGTCCAAAAGTTTTAAGAAACTAAGATTTTCTGCACCAATAGCACCATCAAGATTCAATACCCAGACGTAATGGACGTCGAATAAGGGTAGAGGCCGTAGTTTACCACCAGAAGGAACCCTCATCTCAGCATCAATGTCGGTAATAGGACCACCCAGGCCACAAAAGGAGACCAGAGGTTGTTTTATATGTGGAAAGATGGGGCATTTGATGAAAGATTGTTGAGCTAGAGATGCAAATGTGACTCAACCTCAGAGGCAGAGTCAACAAGGCTCTCAGAGGTGACAATTTCTGAGTGGTGCTAGAGGACGTGGACAAGCATCCCAAGCTAGTTTATCGGAACCCAACAACTTAGCATAGGGTCAACAACAAGCAACGACGAGATTCTATGCGATGAATCAACCTAAAGCAGTAGTCAACCCTCGAGTTGTGACAGGTCAGATGGGACTATTTCATTCTGATTTGTCTTCATCCTGCTTCATATCTGTTTTAATTGATCCGGGTGCTACACATTCCTTTATCACTCAAAGAGTGATTCATGACTGCAACATGACCGTCAGTCATAGAGCAGATAGTCTGTTATTAGAAACCCCTTTGTTGGGATCTGTAGTGTTGCGGGAGGTGTGTTCTCCCTGCATTCTTTCCTTTTCTGAACATCGCATTCAGGTGGATCTTATACCACTTGAGATGCATAGGTTCGATATAATTCTTGGGATGGACACCCTAGAAAAGTATAAGGTTGTCTTGGATTGTGATTCCAAGCAAGCTGTGTTCATAGATGATGGTGACACATGGATCTTTCAGGGAGACAAAAATATTCTTCCAACATGTCTTGTATCAGATATGGTAGCTGAGAAGCTGATGAGACAAGGATGCTTTGCATTCTTGGCACATGTGGTAGACACCACAATGGAGAGTTCTAATCTTTCTGAAGTTTCGATAGTTAGGGAGTTTGAAGATGTGTTCCCTGAGGAACTTACAGGTATACCTCCGCCCCGAGAGATTGATTTTGAGATTAATCTAATCCCGATCACGCAACTAATAGCACAAACACCGTATAGAATGACACCTGTTGAGATGGCAGAGCTCAAGAAACAGCTACAGGAATTGCTTGAGAAGGGTTTTATCCGACCAAGTACTTCACCATGGGGTGCTTCGGTTCTCTTTGTTAAGAAGAAGGACTGATCGATGCGGTTATGCATTGATTACAGATAGTTGAATAAAGTAACCATAAAGAACAAGTATCCTTTGCCAAGGATCGAGGACTTGTTTGATCAGTTACATGGTGCAACTATCTTTTCTAAGATAGATCTGAGGTCGGGATATCATCAGTTGCATATCAAATAGAGTAACATACCTAAGTCTGCCTTTAGGATAAGGTATGGTCACTATGAGTTCATAGTTATGTCGTTTGGACTAACTAATGCACCAATTGCATTCATGGAACTCATGAATAGAATATTTCGACCTTTTCTTGACCTGTTTATAATAGTCTTCATAGATGACATCCTAGTATATAGTAGAGATGCTCAACAACATGAGCAACACCTCCGTCAAGCTTTAACTTTTCTAAGAGAGCATAAGTCGTATGCTAAGTTTAGCAAGTGTGAGTTCTAGTTACCAGAAGTTTCTTTTCTAGTACATGTAATATCTACCTCAGGTATCCATGTTGATCCGAAGAAGGTAGAATCTGTCCTACAATGGGAACAACCAAAGACACCAACAGAGATATGCAGTTTCCTAGGACTGGCAGGATATTACATGAGGTTCATTAAGAACTTCACTTCTATAGCTTTACCCCTAATCAAGTTGACCAGGGAGGTTCCTTTTGTCTGGAATGACAAGTGTCAACATTCTTTCTAGCTATTGAAAGAAAGGTTAACAAGTGCACCTATGTTGGTGTTACCTGAGCAAGGGAAGGGGTATATAGTTTTCTGTGATACATCTAAGAATGGTCTAGGATGTGTGTTGATGCAGGATAATCAAGTGGTTTCTTTTGCCTCTCGACAACTTAAGAAACATGAGGAGAATTATCCGATACATGATCTAGAGCTAGATACTTTGGTCCATGCTTTGAAGATCTAGAGACATTATCTCTATGGAGAAACATTCCAGATTTTCACAGACCATAAGAATCTAAAATATATCTTCTCACAACATGAGTTGAACATGAGACAACGCCGATGGATGGAGTTAATCAAGGAATATGATTGTATTATTGATTATCATCCATGGAAGGCTAATGTAGTGGCTGATGCACAAAGTAGGAAATCATCATCACAAACCTTAGATAAAGCACAGTTGAATTCCTTAGTGTGCTTAAAAAGAGATGTGCTTATCTCTTTGAGGCAAAACAATATACAACATAAGGTATCATTGTTAGCCGGGCTGTTAGCTGAGATGCAAGTGAAACCTACTCTGAGATAACAGATTAAAGAAGCACAGCAAGCTGATGTTGTAGTACAGCAGATCAGGTTAGAGTATGGTAGTGAGAAATGAGATGGCTTTCAAGAGTCAGAGGATCAAGTAGTTTGTTACCATGGTAGAATGGTAGTAACTGATACCAATGACTTAAGGAAGTTATTCTTAGAGGAAGCTCATTCTTCGATGTATGCAATGCATCCAGGGAGCACCAAAATGTATCATAACCTGAAGGATATGTATTGGTGGCCAGGATTGAAGAAGGATGTAGCTGAGTTTGTTATGCGGTGTCTGGTGTGTTAGTAGGTTAAAGTTGAACATCAAAAGCCCGCAGGAACAATGCAACCTTTACCTATACCGCAATGGAAATGGGATCATGTAACCATGGACTTTGTGGTTAGTTTGCCCAAAACAACCAAAGGTCATGATTACATATGGGTGATAGTTGATATGTTGACTAAGACAACACATTTCCTTCCTATCAAAACAACCTACTCTGCTGAGGAGCTTGCAAAGATATATATAGATGAGATAGTGCGGTTGCACGGGGTTCCAGTTACTATTGTTTCTGATAGAGGTCCCCAATTCACGAGTCATTTTTGGGAATGACTACATAAAGATTTGGGTACGCAGTTAAGGTTTAGTACATCCTTTCATCCACAGACAGATGGACAATCTGAGAGAACCATACAAACCTTAGAGGATTTTCTTAGGGCATGTGTCCTTCAGTTTGTAGGAAGTTGGGATCTACACCTGAGCTTGATAGAATTTGCTTACAATAATAGCTATTAACACAATATTGATATGGCACCATATGAAGCATTACATGGTAGACGTTGTAGATCTCCTTTATGTTGGTATGAAATTGGAGAATATCAACTTTTGGGTCTTGAGCTTGTACATCAGACAACTGAGAAGGTTAAAGTAATACAACAACAATTAAAGACTGCACAGGATAGATAGAAGTCGTACGTCAATAAATGGCGAAGACCTTTAGAATTCCAGGTTGGAGACAGAGTATATCTCAAGGTCTCACCTTGGAAAGATGTCCTTAGATTTGGAAAGAAGGGAAAGTTAGATCCTAGATTTATGGGGCCTTATCCAATCATTGAATGGATTGAAAAGGTAGCCTATAATCTAGAGTTGCCACCCGAGCTGCATAAGTTGCATCCAGTGTTCCATATATCCATGCTGAGAAAGTGTCATCCTAACACAGAGTTAGTTGTGCAACCTGTGGAGGTAGAATTAAATGATGATATATCATATGTTGAAGGACCTGTGATGATCCTTGATAAAAGAATTAAAAAGCTGAAAAAGAAAGACATATGTCTTGTAAAAGTTATTTGGCATCACCGCGGCATTGAAGAAGCTACGTGGGAGCTAGAGGAGGAAATGAGGAGGAAGTACCCTTCTCTTTTCTCTTGATGATTTCGGGGACGAAATCCATGTTAGGGGTGGATAATTTGTAACATCCCCGACATGGGTTATGTTTTAACCCTAGATGTTTTGTTTAATAAAGTTAATTATATGCTTGCTCTTATCTTTTGAAAAGTAATTAAGGCTCAATAGGAACTTATGTTTTATTTTAGCCCTTTTTGAATAATGTTGAAATAAATGTTTTGCCTATTTTGGACTAATGTGCAAATTACCCAAGTTGAGGGGTTAACTTGCAAATGTTACATGATAAAATGTTCCTCAAGTGTTGAAGCATCATAAGAATGAGAATAATGTATATGTATGGCTGCCACAAGCCTGAGCACGAAGAAAGAGCTTGTTAAGCAATGTTTGTGCATTAAAACCTAGTTTTTGTGTAATGTGCAATTTACCCAAATCCTAGGGTTCAATATGCAAAATACCACTTATAGAGAGTCCCTAATATTTCTTGGTATCAATTAGAGACAATAAAATTATAGGGGCATCTCATTTGAATCACTTTGGAGGAGAGAGAATCTTGATATTAAAATAATCAAGATTTAAGCATAATTGAAACCCTAATTCAATTTAATACAAAAATAAATATATTAATGGAAGTACCCTTCAACCAAAATGAGATAGTTTAACTTGCATAAGTGTGAACGTCCTTTTTCCTTGCAAAGGCCATGAAATATCTAAAGTGAGTGGAGAGCCCACTCACATTAATTAAAGAAAAAGTAATATCCACTCAATTTTGGATATTATTATTATAATGGTTAAGGTGCTTAATTTGTTTTCTTTTAATTCATGGATAATGAAGAGGAATTACAAGGTGGGTAAGATGGCTTCGTATGAAAGGGATATAGGGGAGTATGTGGCACCAATTTAGGGAGTTGAAGGAATTAATTATCACTTTCTCTCTCATGAAATTCCCTTATATACATCCCATTTTCAACCCACATGAAAGGCTTTTTCGATTCCTTTTTCTTTCTTTGCTTTGGCCGTGCACAAAGGAGCTTAGGAAGCAATAGGAGGACGTTCCCCAACCTATAGGTAAGCTCCATAGTCATCTTCAACCTTGATTTCATGGTGGAAATTGAAATTCAATGCTTAATTTCTTCTTTTCTTCATTCGATCTTCAACCTTAGCCATTCATTTCACTCAAAGACTTGAGAACAGGCATTGGACAGTTGAGAGAGATTCATTCACCATTAAGGACGTGAAGCTTGAAGCTTGTATTCAGCTTTTAAGGTGGGTTATATAACTTGAACCCTTAAATGTCATTATTGCTTGCAATTTATTCATTATGTGTTGAACCTTTCTTCTTTCTCGATTACCTTTTAATTAGTTGTTGAAATCACCATAAGAATCACAACTGATTTTGAAGGTTTGAAGCTTTAAGATGATGATGTCATCTGAATTACACACCTCAACAAAGGAAGGGGCAATCGGTTTTCAAAACCGATTGAGCTAATTCAGTTTCAAACCGATTGAAATGATTCAGTTTCAAGACCGAATGGGCAATTGAGTTCAAGACTGAATGGGTAGTTGAACCCAAGACTGAATGGGTAATTGAACCCAAGACCGAATAAGTAATTTAACCCAAGACCGAATGGGTAATTTACTTCAAACCTAATGGGTAATTAAGTACAAGACCAAATGGGTAATTAACTACAAGATCAAATGGGCAATTGAGTTCAAAACCGAATGGGTAATGGATCTCAAGATCGAATGAATAAATTGAACTTCAAAACCATTTGAGGTTATTTTCTGATGTAAAATATGAAGATTCAGTGGCTCAAATTGATTTAATTATAATGAGTTCTAGAATGAATGATCCATGGATTGCAAATCCTAATTGATTGATTGAAGAAATCCTAATTGAATTGGATCAATTTTTTGGTTGATGATCCAAACGGTCTCAAGACTGTTTGGAGTTCAAGGGCTGTGATGGATGGTTGGAGATCCAAGGGCTGTAATTTTATGTACTCCCAATGGTTCAATTGATGATCGATTCAATAAAGCAAACCCTAAAATCAATCGATTGGTTGGAGGAAACCCTAGTTGATCCAATCAGTTTCAAGATGTTTGGACCAAATGATCTTGAGACCATTTGGGATCAAACGGTCCTCAGACCATTTGGAGGGAAAACGGTCTCAAACCATTTGAGGTTCAATTCGTTTCAATGATAAGTTGCTAATTCAGTTTCAAAACCGTTTGGGATTAATTACATTTTATTCAAACAGTCTCAAACTGTTTAGGGACTTTGAGGTCATGACCATTTGATGGTCTAACGGTCTTAAGATTGATTGAATGTGTGGTTCAGGACCGTTTAAAGATCAAAGAATATTAAGACCGATTGAAGGTCAAAATACTTCAAGACCGTTTAAAGGTCTAATACCTCAAAACTGTTTGAAGGTTTAATTGATTCAAACTATGTAAGTACAATCAACCCCATGATTGTTGATGATATTTATCAAAGATAATTACAATGGTTGTACCTTTAAGGTACTTAAGTGATTAGTACTTTTTGAGTGTTTAATCTTTGATGCTTGTGAAGGAAGTAACTCAATACACTATGCTAACCCTTCTTTCAAGTTAACTTAATTTAATCAAGTTTGAAGTAATTAATATCCTAGAAAGGATGAGAGAGAGAGGAATCCATACATGTATGATAAGCATGTAGTGATTAAGCCTCAACACTCTCAATATGAAAACAATATGTAATTAGGGTATGATCCTTGATAAAGAGATCATGAAACCCTAATTGAGAAGGCTGAGGAATCATAACCCTAATTTAGGGCAATGCTAAGTGTAACCCTAATATAGGGTAGTGATGTAACCCTAATTAAGGATGATGTCATGTGAAACCCTAATTAAGGGTGATGCCATGTGAAACCCTAATTAAGGGTGATGTTATGTGAAACCCTAATTAAGGGTGATGTCATGTGAAACCCTAATTAAGGGAGATGTTATGTGAAACCCTAATTAAGGATGATGTAATAATGTAACCCTAATTAAGGGTGATGTCATGTGAAACTCTAATTAAAGGTGATATCATGTGAAACCCTAATTAAGGGTGATGTCATGTGAAGCCCTAATTAAGGGTGATGTCATATGAAATCCTAATACAGAGAGGTGATGTGAAACTCTAATCCAAGGTAATGCTATGTAATGCTATATGAAATCCTACCCTAATATAGGGTGAAGGTATGTGAAATCCTAATTTTGGATTATAGTGCGTGAAACCCGAATGTTGGGTAATATGATGATAAATCATAACCCTAATTTTGGGTAATGGGAAGAGTATTCCTAATTGACATGAATTGGGAAAAATCCTAACCCTAATGAGGGAATAGTGATGCTACTCTTACATTGCATAGTGCTAATATGTAATTGATATAACTGTTATCATGTGTACTAATCATGCAGGTATCATGAGATGTTGGACATAGCCAGGTATGATCTATGATGTTTTATTATTGAAATTATTTTATGGGCCTTGTGAGCCATAACATGCTTTGTTGCCTAGTGAGAGGTAACAAGAAATTAAATGAGCATTGAGAGCCATGTGAGATGCCTATGTAGCAAGTATCATGTTTACCTTGGTCAGACGATTTGAAGGTATTAGTTACGTGATAAGTGGTAACAAGTGTTCTTTAATGAACTGAGGGTTTGAATACCCATATTCCATAATCTTGATGATAAGATGTTAAGGGATGAGAATGCCCCTGATGTGACAAGGGATTGAGATCCCAATGTTTAATAAAGCTTTGAAAAGTACTTGATAGAAATATTACACATTATTTGTAGCATTTGTTCTAATAATTTATGTTTGAAAACCTGACTGATGCTAAAAGAATATGGTAATGTAATTAATTAATCAAGTGAAATCTTATCATGTAGAGCCCTGGTCATAGATCCATCATCGTCAGTAACTGGTGATGGTGAAATAGGTTTTCCCATGGGAACTCCTGGAGGGCATACTATTGAGTATGTTGGGGTTATGGGAGCAAATATCCTTACACCCTAATGGAGGAATTGATGTGAGATAAACATTAAATCTCTCAATCCTTCATTATATATGCCGGGATGGATGTATCACTAATCTCCCGAATGTTGGGATGGATGTATCACTAATCTCTCGATGATGTTAATATCAGATCGATGTGAGATAAACATGAAATCTCTCCATTGCGAAGAGAGTACGATTGCCACTGTAAATCTATAGTGAAGTTGCCAGTATACCCTAGAAAGCTATTGAGCAAAGACACAAGATGTCCTGCATTTTTGTCCTTACACTGAATGAGGAAGATGAGGTCATGGGAATCCAGCTCTTCCATTGACCTATGTATGGTACCGATTTTGATTTCGCAATGGTCGGTTGGAGTATGAGCGGTATACCTCATCTCCTCAGGGCTTAAGTATGACTATAAAATGTAATCAACCGTGTAATGTATTTGCTTAAGGTTGAAATATGAGAATCATTGGTTGATGATATCTTGCTTAGTATATCCTAGATGGATAAATGTTATACATGTTCTTCATATTCCTTATTGGATAAATGACATACTACTTTATCAAATGATAAGCTGAAATACTTTGAAGAAGAACATTGCTCTAATATGCTTAGATAATTGATTTATCTACTGTTGAATACTTATGATTCCTCTACTCGGTTTTATTCCATTAATTTGCAATAATAATATTTCTGGCGGAGAGTTATTGTGACAAAGTGAGTTTTTATAGTATTTTCTCTCTCTTAAAAGTTTTATTATCAAATTTGTTGACCAAAATACCTTCGAGACCCTTGAAAGGGTTGGAGAATGTGCCTATCGTCTTGCCTTGCCACCTCAGTATAGTGCCATGCATAATGTCTTTCATGTATCTAATATGAAGCCTTATGTCAAAGACCCCAGTCACATTCTGAATCATGAGCCTCTTGAGCTGAAAGATGATCTGACGTATGCTGAGTCACCAGTCATAATTCTTGATTTCAAGACAAAGGAGCTTCGCAATAATCGGCGTATAGATATGGTGAAAGTTCTCTGGAGCCACCATGATCAAACCGATGCTACATGGGAGCTCAAGTCCGAAGTCGAGCGGAATTATCCACATCTCTTTCAGGCTGCTTGAATTTTAAGGGCAAAATTCTTAAAAGGAGGGGAGAATGTGACAAAGTGAGTTTTTATAGTATTTTCTCTCTCTTAAAAGTTTTATTATCAAATTTTTTGACCAAAATACCTCATATACTTCCCTCACTCACTTGGACAAATATGTGTCACAAATTGCAAAAATATGCAAACCCTAGTATGCTATTATGATAAAATACATATGTTAATGTATTTAGTAAATGAACACATCAAACTTTCGAATTTGGATTTCAAATTTATATCATAGTAGCATAATGACCTTTTGAAGCTACACCTCAAATTTCATTAGAATTGGGTTTACCAATCAAGAGTTATGGCCAATTTAATAAATCACCTTATATATATATATCCTAGACCTAAGTTTTTGTTTTAATCAATGGTGAATAAATGTCACATTGCCTTTGATAACCCGACCCCTCTCCTAGCCGTCAGATCGGGCGATCCATGGATCTGGCCCTAATTCAACAGAGGAGACCTCGTCTCCTACCTCCCGCAAAGGGCGGGGAGGTAACAGGAAACAAGGCTCGTCCTACCTCGCCACCTCACGCCTCCTTTCGAATTTCAAAGCCAACAAATATCTTCGATGATGCAAACTGAGGTCAACAAGCCTTATCTTGATCCCCCTCACTCTCGAAGCAGGGAGAACTGACCCCCACTTCTCCGCTCTTCTCACCCCGGCGGCGGCTGAATTTAGGGCTTCATCGCCCAGCCTCCCAAATGCCTTTTTAACCCCTCCAAGAGCTCTGCTATCCTCCCTTTACTCTTTTCCCTGCTTCAATTATGAGCGCAGACACCCCGAGCATACACCCCTTCCCACCTTCTTCAACCTCCAGCCACCACCACCCAGCGAGCTCCACAACACTCCTCGCTCAAATCCTACCCCTCCAACACCTTCGCCAACCCACCACGAGTGTGCGCGGCTAGAGGGCAGGTCCCCAAAACCCCTCCCACTCCAAAACGGCCTCAACTCCGGTGACCTTGCCTGCCCATGCAGCGGTGACGAGCTATGCATGGCCTTACACCCTGAACTGACCCTCTCTGGCTTCGGAACGAGCTACCGAACCTACCTCAGCTCTTTCCCACTCGCGAGCAGCACCAAGGGGCGAGCTTGATCTCGCCGGAGTCCCTCCTCCCCTGCTGGAGCAAGCAGCAAACCAACTGGAGCAAGCCAGGACCGTCCGATCAGCGTAGATCGACCCAGGAATGCCAAATCGATGTAGATCAATTTGAGCCATTGATCCAGTCGGATCCGACCATTGATCGAGGTTATTTTCCTTTCTTTTTATTTAGTTATTCTTTTTATTACTCAAGAAAATACATTACCTTAGAAAAATCATAAAAGATGCTAGGAGTATAAGATTGTAGTGAACCTATATACCATTGTGATCAAAAAATTATTATCTATCCAAATAAAATGTTACCAGGACCTAGATCCGTTGCCTTTTTCAAAAATAGTTGCCTAAAGCCTAAATGACTTCCTTAATTATAATTAATTGTTGATAATAATTTTCCTTGATAATATCTGACTGTCTGCACTATATTTAACCCTAGACAAAACCCTATTTTCTAAATAACTTGAAATACTATTCTAAGATGATAAATGATCAAAGGAGTAGGAGAAACCCTAGATCTAGTTTCTCTTTCTACATGGAATTAAAGATATATCTTTATAACAAAAATTAATATCACTAGATGATAATTAGTGATTATGATTGGTATGAATCTTTAAAATGAGCCCTGATGTATGAATGGTTAATATGTTTAGGGTTGCTTTTCCCCTTTTATCTAACCCTCTTATAAACCCTAGTTTATGGAAATCTTCTAATTGATTAATTAAATGCTATCTTTTAGGCAAACTAATTAATGATGGATCAGACCTGATAATATTTCTAAACTCAATTAAAATATGGGAAATCCCTAATCTGGATTAAGATAACATAAAAAGGAATAATAACTAAGGACATATCTTAGTCTTGGTCATATGGACCAATAGTAATGTTGTACCCTTGCTTTCTTTGTAGGGTGACTAAATTCCTGATTGATTCTAAATCTTTGGACATCTGATTTGAACAAGCAGGTACGTGGACTTATAAGTATATGACTAGATTTCTGGTTGCCTGTGATATGTATACCTTGAATGCTCATATTTGAATATGATTGCTTGGTTGACTAGTATGAGTTATACTTCGCCAAACCTAATGAAACATAAATGGTTATGATGGGTTGTAGCTACTAGAGCACATAGCCTGGTGTGGATGTATGTTGCCTAACATGGATGTATGTTTACTTGGCCCATGTTAGATGTATGATGATATTATATTGCCCACACTAGATGTAAGTCAAGTGCAATATGTGTAGTACAACCACATCAAAAATGATTGTAATAAAAAGGATGTTTACCTTATTTTCATCTTAAGAAATGGTTTTATCTCTCTTTTCTTCTTGTTCAAATATTTTCCTTTATGCAACCTTATTAATGTAACTTTTACCATGTATCAGCTCTGTTGATGTTTTGTTTCTCGTATTTTCTAGGTGCAAGGAGCAATTGACAACAAAGTGAAATGCATGCTCAAAGTACCTGAAGGCATAAAATAATAAACTTGGAGGATACATTAGATAGATCTTTTCCTCTTATCTCATTTCTTGCTAGATGTTAGTCTATTTCTTTTCTTAGTTGATATTGAGGATGATTGAAATCCTATGTAATAAAGTTAACTTTCTCTAGAACAACATTTTATCTCCATATGTAATGACTTTTATTATCTTTATGAATGAATGTTTGTGTGGCATTATATGATGATGTGGACTTGATCTTGGCTCAATCTCTATTTTAGTTGACTACCTTAATCTCTTATATTTTCCCTTTTGACATCTATAGATATGAGTTCACGCATATCTATGCATGTCACTATGGAAAGTATATAGAAATTGGGGGACGTCACCGTTGGTATCAGAGCCAATGTTCACACATCAAGTCACATGAACTTCATTCACCCTATTTTGAGTCTAGGGTATTCCTTGAGTTAGGGATGTGAAGGGTTGAGGTGTCTAGGATAGCATCTGCCATGGGTCTGACTAAAGTTTCCGAGCCACTTAGCTTGGCAATCACAAGGCTACCTTTATGGCAGTATAAGTCTACCTGGCCGATATCCTAAGTGTCCCCTATTCTTGGGCGTACCTTAATTTAGGAACCTTCTCATCTATAGATTTTCCCATCTCACCTCTTCTATAGGAAATTTTTTTCCCTCTCATCTATGTTTTAAAATAAATTTTCCCTCTTACCTCTGTTATAAGGTTAGGAAGGAGTCTCTCTATTTATTAAAGTCCTAAGGATCGACTAATAAGGATTTTAGGATATCCTCCATAAATCATAACATTCAGAACATTAATTATTGATAAATGAGAATAATGAAATATCATGTGGCGATAATAAAGATAATGATGAGAAAAATTGTTGAAGTAATAGACCGAATATGTTCATATTAATTACAGGATGCCTCCTAAAACTCACAACTCAAAGGCCTCAGAGGAATCGTCCTCTAAGAAGAGAAAAGAGCCTGAAACCTCCGAAGTACCTGATCCTGATGCCGTGACCAAGGAAAGATGGGAGGAACAGAAGAAAATCCTTATAGACTTTATGGAAACCCTCGCCACAAAAGGAACCCCTGAACCTAGCTCCTCTAGGAAAAAGGAAGTGATGGTGATAGACTTCATTAAGCTCAACCCTGATAACTTTTGGGGGGAAGACCAACCCGAAGTCGAGGACAAGGATGAGTCATGGGTCCTTTCCATAGAAAATGCTTTCCGTACCCTAGAAGTACCCGAAAAAAAGAAGGTTAAATTCGCCACCCATTTGCTTAAGGGAGGGGCGAGGGTTTGGTGGGAGAACTATGGTGGGAATCGGGGAGAGGAAGTAGACAACTTGGGATGGTAAGCCCTCAAGACCCTATTCACTGACTGTTTCATGCCCATAGCTGAGAGGAAGAGGAAAGAGAAGATGTACATGGAGCTTAGGCAGACCAGTCTCTCAGTGGCCGATTATACCTGGAAGTTTAGGCTTCTGGAACGCTATGCCCCTATCTGGACTGAGGACCGCCTCACTGAGCACTATGTAGATTGTCTCTCCGCACACCTGAAAACCCTAGTTATAGCCTCTCGCCCCCGAAGCATTGATGAAGCCCTAGACATGGCCCTTAAGCAGGAAAGGGAGCAGGGATTGCAGAAGCCTTCTAACATGGATATTTAGGGTTGACCACCACCGAGGAAGAGAAGTTCAAGAAGTTCCACCCCAACCATAATAAAGGATCAAGGAAAGGAGGAGGTTCAGGGAAGAAAGGACCAAAGAATAACAAGATGATGGATTACCGCAACAAATGTAAGACTTGTGGACGAGGGCATGACGGGCCTTGTCGCTACACCAAGCCGGTCTGCTACAACTACAAGAAGGAGGGACATTTCCTTGCCAAGTGCCCCAATGCATCTATCCTTGGCAAACCTCTAGCGGGTGCTCCACCCCCTCAGGGACACTGTAATGCCAGGGTGTTCACAGTAACAACAGAGGAGGCTAGGGCAAATCCGAACCAGCTTGTCGAAGGTAACCTTAAATCTTTTTCATATATCTAATATCTTGTTCAATGCCTTCAATGATTTAAAATGTAATTATCATGTGTAAGCATTGTTTTCTTGAATGGACATCCTGTTAAAGCATTGTTTGATTCTGGATCCACAAATACGTTTATCTCTCGAAATCTGGCCTCAATGTTGCACTTACATATAAGGGACTTGGGATACATTCTGGATGTGTCAACTCCTAGTGGCAAAATATTCACTACATTGCAGAAAACCAATGTCCTCCCTCTAAAATTTGAAAATCATGACATGCCCTTTGAATTCATTCTCTTAACCATGGAAGACTTTGATGTTATTCTTGGCATGGATTAGCTTTACACATATCATGCTTACATTGACTGTAGAAACAAGATGGTAGTCCTCTCTCAACCTCATTCCTCTCCTGTAGTGATCCCTTGGGGAAGCGGATTCTGTAATAATATAATAATGTCCTCTATTAAAGCGAAAAAGCTCATATCTAAAGGATGTAAAGTCTTCCTCGCATTCGTCTCAGAGACCATTCCTGACAACGGGCCTGTAGAAAGACCAGAGGTGGTACATGATTTCCTTGACGTATTTCTGGAGGAGCATCCTGGACTGCCTCCAAACATAGACATTGAGTTCTCCATAGATCTTCTTCCTGGAACCACTCCAATTTCTAGGGCACCGTATAGGATGGCACCTGCTGAGCTTATGGAGCTGAAGAAACAATTACAAGAACTTCTTAATAATGGTTTTATTTACCCTAGTGTTTCCCCATGGGGTGCACCTGTCCTTTTTGTTAAAAAGAAAGATGGTTCAATATGAATGTGTATTTACTATCGCATGTTGAACCAAGCTACTATTAAAAACAAGTATCCTCTCCCTCGTATTGATGACCTCTTTGATCAACTTCGTACTGCTAAAGTTTTCTCAAAAATTGATCTTCGTTCTGGCTACCATCAACTTAAGGTCAAGGATTCAGATATATCTAAGACTGCTTTTCGAACTCATTACGGGCACTACGAATTTCTGGTGATGCCGTTCGGGTTGACCAACGCACCTGGCGTATTCATGAACTTGACGAACAAAGTCTTCCAACCTTATCTGGATGAGTTTGTGGTTGTCTTAATTGATGATATTCTGATCTATTCTGATTCTATGGAGAAACATCGAGAGCATTTGAAGTCTGTCCTTGAGATTCTTCGAGCCCAGAAATTCTATGGCAAGCTTTCTAAATGTGAATTCTGGATTGACAAAGTTATGTTTCTTTGTCATGTCAGCGTAGATCGACCCAGGAATGCCCGATCGGTGTAGATCAATCTGAGCCGTTGATCCAGTCGGATCCGACCATTGATCGAGGTTATTTTCCTTTCTTTTTATTTAGTTATTCTTTTTATTACTCAAGAAAATACATTACCTTAGAAAAATCATAAAAGATGCTAGGAATATCAGATTTTAGAAAACCTATATACCATTGTGATCAAAAAATTATTATCTATCCAAATAAAATGTTACTAGGACCTAGATCCGTTGCCTTTTTCAAAAATAGTTGCCTAAAGCCTAAATGACTTCCTTAATTATAATTAATTGTTGATAATAATTTTCCTTGATAATATCTGACTGTCTGCACTATATTTAACCCTAGACGAAACCCTATTTTCTAAATAACTTGAAATACTATTCTAAGATGATAAATGATCAAAGGAGTAGGAGAAACCCTAGATCTAGTTTCTCTTTCTACATGGAATTAAAGATATATCTTTATAACAAAAATTAATATCACTAGATGATAATTAGTGATTATGATTGGTCTGAATCTTTAAAACGAACCCTGATGTATGAATGGTTAATATGTTTAGGGTTGCTTTTCCCCTTTTATCTAACCCTCTTATAAACCCTAGTTTATGGAAATCTTCTAATTGATTAATTAAATGCTATCTTTTAGGCAAACTAATTAATGATGGATCAAACCTGATAATATTTCTAAACTCAATTAAAATATGGGAAATCCCTGATCTGGATTAAGATAACATAAAAAGAAATAATAACTAAGGACATATCTTAGTCTTGGTCATATGGACCAATAGTAATGTTGTACCCTTGCTTTCTTTGCAGGGTGACTAAATTCCTGATTGATTCTAAATCTTTAGACATCTGATTTGAACAAGCAGGTACGTGGACTTATAAGTATAAGACTAGATTTCTGGTTGCCTATGATATGTATACCTTGAATGCTCGTATTTGAATATGATTGCTTGGTTGACTAGTATGAGTTATACTTCGCCAAACCTAATGAAACATAAATAGTTATGATGGGTTGTAGCTACTAGAGCACATAGCCTGGTGTGGATGTATGTTGCCTAACATGGATGTATGTTTCCTTGGCCCATGTTAGATGTATGATGATATTATATTGCCCACACTAGATGTAAGTCAAGTGCAATATGTGTAGTACAACCACATCAAAAATGATTGTAATAAAAAGGATGTTTACTTGATTTTCGTCTTAAGAAATGGTTTTATCTCTCTTTTCTTCTTATTCAAATATTTTCCTTTATGCAACCTTATTAATGTAACTTTTACCACATACCAGCTCTGCTGATGTTTTGTTTCTCATATTTTCTAGGTGCAAGGAACAATTGACAACAAAGTGAAATGCATGCTCAAAGTACCTGAAGGCATAAAATAATAAACTTGGAGGATACATTAGATAGATATTTTCCTCTTATCTCATTTCTTGCTAGATGTTAGTCTATTTCTTTTCTTAGTTGATATTGAGGATGATTGAAATCCTATGTAATAAAGTTAACTTTCTCTAGAACAATATTTTCTCTCCATATGTAATGACTTTTATTATCTTTATGAATGAATGTTTGTGTGGCATTATATGATGATGTGGACTTGATCTTGGCTCAATCTCTATTTTAGTTGACTATCTTAATCTCTTATATTTTCCCTTTTGACATCTATAGATATGAGCGCACACATATCTATGAATGTCACTATGGAAAGTATATAGAAATTGGGGGACGTCACAGTTATATCTCTCGCTGAGGCAATTTCAATTGTCTCACCCCCGTGGGATCCAAATTTTTAGGTAGACGCAGAAGAAGAGGCAGGAACCCTACTGCAGGGGAAGAGCAGCAACAACAGCAGTAGGGACAACAATGATATTCCAGGTGGAGACACTAGCTGTCATGTTTTGTATAGTGAGTCCTATGTGTCGTCTCTGTACTCTCAGGTCCTTGAAGTTAGTAGTCAGTACTTTTAATGAACTGATATGAGTTTTTGGCTTGATGCCTTGAGGTTCTTAGGCTGTCTATGTATAGTTTTAACCAGACAGTCAATGCTTGTAATCCTCGAGAAGAGACGGTACAGAATATGTACTTATGAACCAGGATGTAAATAAAGTACATTGGTTCTTGATAAAAGAGATTTTCTGTGTTTGGATCTCTTTGCGAATGGTTTTAAATTTTAGTAAATTTTGTTAATCCGCTGCAAATGATCGCTTCCGCTTGGTTGATGACATTTTGTTTAGACTGAGCATCACAGAAAACTTTTCTAGATGGCAATATTGTTTAGTTGGCTATGTTCTTGATTTCATTCCAGGCTTATATTTACTTCACCAACATCTTTTGAAAGTTTGGAACCCTGTGTGTGACTTGACAATGATTAACAAGGATCATGGCATTTTTATTATCATGTTTCTAGAAGGATCTGATTTGGAGTTGACTCTTGATAATGATCCTTGGTATGTGAAGCAACGATTTCTTATTATTATGACATGGCACCCTGGTTTATCACTCAAGAAATTGGGATTGAAGAACACATCTATCTGGGTCTGCATCACTGGTCTTCCTTTAGAACTTTGGGATACTAAGATGTTCAAGAGAATTGGCTCTTTTCTAGGTACCCCTCTTTGTGCAGATAAGGATACTATTGATTGAATCCAACTTGAGTATGTCATAATTCAAGTCTTTATGGATTTGGTCTCTCTGTTTCCTAATATTTGCAAGTGAAAAGTGTTGTTGGAGTTATTCAGGAAATTTCTCTGGACTACGAATAGATATTGAGAATATGCCAACTATGTGGTCTCTTTGGTCTGAACTAATCTCCTACTCAGTCAGTACTAAATAGGGAGATGGCGGTGTGAAGGTTATGGTTGTTGGTAATATATCTATGATTCTGGATAAACCTACTCACTAAGGGAGGTCCATTCCTTCAACTCCAGTCTAGGTATTCAATGGTTTGCCAAAAAGTAATGGTAATGTTCTTTTTTCTTACTCCGGTGAAATAATAAGTTACAGTCCTCCCATCTATGTAACGAAGGTCATGACATGTATCCTACATAGAGTCAGAGACTATGTATTTTCTCCTATGAGAAAGAACTTGAGTTTGGAAATCATTAATGAAGAATTTGTGGCTGCCATCTCAACAATCCAATTGATCAAATGAGCAGAAACCTCAAGATCTCCTATTGGTATGTGTGTGGTATTAGAAATATAATTAAAAGTGTCCAAGAGGAGTTAAGAAGGTTTTGAAGTGATATTATCATTCTCAATGAGACTATACTTAGTAAGAGAAAATTTGATAGCTTTGTGGCTAAACACTTTCCTAGTTATAGTTTTATTTCTAATCTTGATTCTCATGCTCTGGGGAGAATTGTTATTGTTTGGAATTTGGATGACTGTGATATTTCTAAGATTTGTGAAACGAATCAACACATCCTCTGTGAGGTTACTTCAGATAATTCTAAGTTCTTTCTCTTGACTATTTATGGGCATAATTAAGAAGTTGATAGATCCTCATTGTGGAAATATATTAAAAAAACTCATGACAATATTAGTCTTCTTTAGATAATTTTTGGAGACATTTGTGAGAATTTGGGAAAATTGCATCTCTTGTAAGTCTATGGATGAATTTAATTCTTGTATTTTGAATTGTGGGCTCTTTGTACTTGACCACAAAGGTCCTTTCTTTTCTCGGGATAATCATCAAGCTGACTATGAGTTTATTACTTCAAAAATTGATAGAGCTTTCTATAATTCTCATTTTGTGGACCTCTTTGAAGATTGTTCTGGTGAACTTATTTCTAATTCCATTGGTGATCATATATCCATCTTTTTTACTATTTATGAAAATTTAATCCACCTTTTTGTTTTATAAATACTTGGGCTTCCATGGCTGATTTTCTTTATGTTGTCAAGAGAGTCTGAGATTGTGAGACCGAAGGCACCTTCATGCTCAAAGTCTATATAAAATTTAATATTCTCATATGCTTCTTAAGGATTGGAATCGAAAGGATGTTGGTAACTTTTTTTATAATGTTATGACCTTGAGATACAAAGCTCTATGTGCTCAAGCAGATACAAATCTTGATCCTTCTAATGATAGTCTATGGTTAACTAATAGGGAACTTAGAAAAATCTTACATGAAGCTGAAAGTGTCGTAGAAAGCTTACTAAGGCAAAAATCTAGGGTCTAGTAGTAAGAAAGGGGGATAGAAACTCCAAATTCTTCTACTCTTTCCTTAAAACTAGACGACATAGAAACCAGCTTAGGAGTTTGAAATTTTCTAATTTTGTAAGTACCAACTTGAATGAGATTGGAGACTATGTTCTTGAGTTCTATTTTGGTCTTTTCAATAATTATAGTAAGTGTTGTGGTCTTAAAGATTTTGTTTTGCCCTAGTCTCAAGGTGAACATGGAATAAAGTATTGATATCGTTAGTAGTGTTACTCAGAAGGAAATAGATGACATTGTGGCTTGCCTTAATTGTGATTGGGCTCTAGGTCTAGATGTTTATAATACATTTTCTGTAGAAATAGCTTGGCCAGTTATTGGGACTAATATCTCTCAGTAAATTAGAGATCTCTTCACTAATGGAAAACTTCTGAAAGAATCGAATAATACCTTCCTTACTCTTATTCCCAAATGCTTGGACATTTTTGAAATCAAGATCTGGAGGTCAATCACTCTATGTAATGTTGTCCATAAACTAATTTCCAAATTTTTGGCTAACAAACTTCAATCCATTATGCCTCATATTGTTAGCCAAAATCAATTAGCTTTTATCAAGGGACACTTGTACATATACTATATATAGCCATGATTAAATTATACCTACATTATAGATTTTGAACCAAAACCTAAGTGAGAGACACTACAACAAGGACCTTTTGTGTCAGTTTCTAGGATAAGCTAAAACTGATGACACAAAGACAATGTCAGTTGCTATGAGAATAGAAACCCATGACACAGAGTGATATCATCAATAATTATAAGATTGTTCAATGATTATAGTCATCGGTTCAGTTGGTGTGTATGCCCATAGAGCCATCCATATGATGAATGTAATGATATATATTGTAAATGTTTTGATTAATAATAAAGACAATTTTTCTATATGTTTGTGCTATTATGAGATGATGATATAACATGATAGATGTTTGAAGAATGATATTGCTCGATGACATATGTCTTCAGGCTAAGGACCTAAATAATGAGATCATATGAATGCTAAGAGTATATATATTCTTATTATGTCCCTAGACAAATATTATGTGTAAGTTAATAGACAACAATACTACATAACTAGAGTGTGTGTCGGTTGATGACATAATCTCATTAGTCGTGATATGTGATATCAAACCAAAAACATAGCTACTTGCTAGAGAAAAGTGTACCAGATAGACCCACCCTAAGAAGCAATATATCAATAGTAGTCATGATTGCATCTCAATGGGATGGCGGTGGTTGTGATTCTTAGACCTAAAGCTACTACACCCATCACATGTCGTTCAGTGTATTTTAACATCATCCAATGTGACCTTGAATAATGTTCCCATAAAGGTGATGCTTGGGCATATTGTGACACATGAGGATCAGTGTGAGTGATTTAAATGGAATTTGTCCCTCCCATTGGAGTTGATAACCTGGCCTGAGAAAATGTATGGCCATGCTCAAGTGAGTTGTTATATGATATTGATCTCATATGCATCTCTTCCGTCTGCTCTAGTTCATGGGACATAGATTGAATGATTAAGAGGATGACGATTCCATGCCTTGAGTTCAATCTAGATATTTGAGACAAATGAATTGTGAGAACCCGTTACACTAAATGAGATTACTCAAAACATAAAACACAATCAATCACTAATTAATCACATACCCAAAAACATGGAAAAATTAAAATCGATTTCAACATCAACACCTGCTCAAAAACATTTGCATAAGAGCCCAACATCTTTCTTGTATCCATACTATGCCAAGAATTTGATACAAATTGGTCTATCACCTTAGCCACAACATATATACACAGGAGAACAATGTTTGTATATGTCACACAAACAAGCATTAACATGCTAACAAAATTCCGATTCGTTTGAAACACCATATACAAACTTTTCCAGCCCGGACCTGAGAGTACAGGGATGACTCTAGGACACACTAGACATCTAATTAACTTTCTCAAAGATTCATTACTATATCTCCTCTTTACTGCCACAAGTTTGTTTTAGTCACTTCAGATTACCTAAAAAGATGTGGCGAACCACAAGGGTGAGACCCATGTCCCAACAAGAGATATAACCTCCAACAATGCTTATTGATACAACATTTTAAATAGTAGATAACTGAGCAGTTGGAGTACTTAATAATCAATTTAACAGATTGAACAGTTTAAGTATGCTAAACAGATTAAGCAAATAATCTTAGCAACAAGTATGATCATCAATGCATATATAAGTAACAAATAAATCCATTTCTGTGGATAGATATCTACTCAAATATCATCAAATTGCATCTAATAACAATCATTATCGTTAATGTGACTATCATCACATTCGTTGATAACAACACAGACAATCTAGTAGCATAAGCATCCCTGACATCATGAATATGTCTAGTAACATAACATGGCTATCAATATTGGAATCTCAAATAAAGGGGACAAAACTATATCATAAGTAGAACTAACATCATAACACAATTAACTGCATATGCTTGATTAGCAGTTTAAGCATTTCTAGTTACATAGGCATGGCTAGCAATATTAAACATATCTAGCAGCAGCATCTTAACCATCATTGTCAGTATATTTGACAACATAAGCATGTTTACAACATGAGCATAACTATAGCATAAGCATATCTATTATCTCTTATTGTACTATACATGATCTCAATGAAAAGAAAGCAAACAAGGGTTATCATCCAATATGAAGCATTGTGTATAACCCTAAATAGATATGCTACACGACTGTCTTACATCTTTTATTATGCCCTGGGAATTTGAATCGTACCATCCAAAGTCCAACCGACCCTTGCAAAGGGCTATTTGGTTCCGTACAAGATCTAGGAGTGTTGGTATCCTAAGATCTCTTCCCCTTGATCAGTATAAGTAAAAAGGCAGTGACATATCAGTCAAAGCTGCCACCACAACGACATATAGTCAAGATGCTAACCACTAGTTTGAGAACCTGTTACACTAAATGATATTACTCAAAACATAAAGCACAATTGATCACTAATTAATCACATACCCAAAAATATGAGTAAATTAAAACTGATTTCAACGTCAACATCTGCTCAGAAACATTTGCATAAGAGCCCAATATCTTTCTTTTATCCATACTATGCCAAGAATTTGATACATATTGTTCTATCGCCTTAGACATAGCATATATACACAGGAGAACAATATTCATATATGCCACACAAACAAGCATTAATATGCTAACAAAAGTGTGATTCGTTTGAAACACCATATACAAACTTTTCCTGCCCGGAACTGAGAGTACATGGAAGACTCTAGGATACACTAGACATCTAATCAACTTTCTCATAGATTCATTACTATAGCTCCAATTTGTTGTCAAAAGATTTTTTTCGTCACTTTCGATTACCTAAACAAAAGTTGTGCTGAACCACAAGGGTGAGACCCATGTCCCAGCAAGAGATATAACCTCCAACAATGTTGATTGATTCCAACATTTTTAGGTAATGAGATAGTTTAAGTAGTTTAATCATATATAACAAATAAGCTCAACAACACTGATGATTAATAAAATACATAAAGCAGCAGATAATAACTATCTTCATTAGCCAAACTATTCTCATATCCCTATTAACAATATAAGGAGTCTAATAGCATGATCATCTCTAACATCATGAATAAGTCTAGTATCATATGCATAGCTAACAACATCAACATGTCTAACAGGTTGAACATATCAACATCATAAGAAGAGCTACAACATAAGCACAACTATTTGGATAAGCATGATTAGAAGTATATGCATCTCTAGTTACAAAGGCATGGATATCATGATAAACATAACTAACAACATGAGATAGCTAGCATCATGATTATAATCAGCAATAGCAGTATAGTTATCAACACAAGCATAGTTACTGTATGTACGCATCTACAATCTTAAGCATATCCACAACCTAAGTATATCTACTATCTCTTAATTGCACTAAGAATAATCTTTATGTGAAGATAACAAACAAGGGTTATCATCCAATGTGAAACGTCGTGTATAACCCTAAACAAATATGCTACATGATAGTATTACATCTTTTATTATGCCCTGAGGAATTTGAGGATACCACTCAAGTTCCAAATGACCACCTCTTGGTCGTAATCAGTGCCATACAAGATCTAGGAAGAGTCAGACTCCTAAGATCTTCTCCGCCCCCGGTCAGTACGGGTCCGCCACAACGACGCATAAGGTCAAGCTACTACAACCTAGTACGTCCTTGGTACAAGTCACAACACTAGTGAAAGGAGGTGGGTACGCATACCCTACCATCTAAGGTACAACCACAGTTGTCCTCCAATCTCATCACATAAATAATCACTGAAACATGACCACATCCATTCTCAAACTAAGGGTTAGGTATGACCGTAGTCATCCTCCCTAAACACTTGAATTCAGGATGACAAGCACCCCACATACTCATCAGTATGCGCTCTGAGTTTCCCTTAGGAATACTCGTTTCACCATCTGGCAAGTTCTGGCAATCAGATGGATCTATGGTACATGGAACTACATGATAAGAGTTCCACTTGATTAGTTATACCAATTGGGTGAATTAAGGCTGCATCAAACAAGTGGACATACAAACCCTAATTCACTTCTAGCAAGCATATAAATATCACAACTTTTAAAAGATATAAAATGTGTGGAACATAATTTCTCATCTCATCATCACATGGTATTATTCACTTTCCATTCATGAGACTATACTAGTCATCATACTATCACAAGATATAAATCCTTTTCACAATATCACAGGGTATCAACCCTTATCAACACAAGAGTATTACACCTCATTTGGGGCTCAACCATGCCCAAAGGTCATTAAGACCATCATACTATCACAGGATATAAATCCTTTTCATAATATCACATGGTATCAACCCTTATCAACACAAGAGGATTACACCTCATTCAGGGCTCAACCATGCCCAAAGGTCATTAAGACCATCATACTATTCCCTGCAAGATCATCATTATCTTTGCATGCCTTATAACAAGGCTCAACAATATCACTTATATATAATACACCAGATCAACACAATATTTTATTAATGAGATAGGAGATATTCATAAACAATCATAGCAGGGTTATATTAACATTAATAACATTCCTTTATTACATGAATGTGCAAGGAATCTAGATATGATTAACCCTCATCATATTCATAATGCACATGTTTAGTATAAGAAAGTATAAACCATGCGACTATGATAACCACCAATTAACATATTAAGGTTATGACCATATTAAGGAGGTTACTCCACAATCATTCCATCATATAAGAATTTCAAACATGAATACTCATATTTATCTATTTGCATTAGAGTTAGGTTCAACATGATAAATTATAGCAATGTTACTAATCAACACTTATACCCAAACCCTAACTCACAACATCCCATTGGATCATGGATGCATAAGGTGAAGCATCACCATCACATTCCATACTGTTCTCAAGTATGAACCCACACATAAATCAAGGTGTAACCATCATGTTATAGCATACTAGGGTTTCAACAACAGTAACAGAGTACTCCATGACTGTATTAGTCATTCAAGGACTATTCATACCCAATTACCATCATTTAGTTATATTAAATCCAGGTATAACAAGCTATACCTCATTAGGATTACATATCAACATAATATGGTTATCATACCTTCTATTCATATGAGTGAATAGGTAAGACTACCTTATAATGGGTAACCCTCTATTTGTTCCATCATCATTCAACCCATATCACCATACCACAATGTCACCCAAGACCATTGGATGTTTAAAAGGTAAGACCATTGGTTGTTTACATAAGTAAACACCTTGGATAAACCACCTATGAAGTCCTTGATTTGTGCTCTATAAAGAGTCACCATCTAACCCTAGACATCCCTTGATTATCAACACAAAAAGTTCTATTGAGAGTAGGGTAAAACCCACAATCGACTGTTCATTTAAAATAAGCCATCCATTGTCAACAAGTAAGATCCTTAAGTTGATCATATAGAGGAAACCATATAATCACATTATTAGAACCAACATATTGCATTATCCATCATTCCACTTTATTAGAGGAATAAACATTAGATCTTGACCATTGGGTCAAGTTCATATGTTAAAACCATCAATTACAGTATAGGTCCGACCATTGCATCAAGTGACCCAAGAAACCATTGATCTAAGGCTTAATTGATACGACAACTATATGATTAACTCACAATAGGTTTTGGAGACCTGATCCACCATAATTAGTGACCATTAAGTCACCATAGGTTGTTAGATCAGCACTATATTCATTAATCAACATCAAATATCAAACTAATATCACCATTGATTGATAGCATCAGTAGGGTACTTAGTTGTTAATCACTAGGCTTCTAATTAGGAAAAAACAGGACCTAAGGGGTGAACGTCAGTTTACACCCTTTGTTACCACCATCAATTGTCATGAATACAACACCATAGAGTTGTTGCAATGGTACCATCATCGGGTCATGGGTTTATAGAAGAAATCAACTTAAAACCCTAAAATTGACCATTGGTTGATAGGTGCTTAGCACCATAGGTTGTCAAGCCAACCTGATCCAATTCATATTATACCTTAGGAATAATGTAAACATGATCACAGGTTCATCTAGAACTGAAATCAGAACGTGGAACATTATAAAAATCGAAATCCAGCTCAAGCATAGCTTTTTACTGCATGGATCATCATTTTCAAGCAAGAACATGAGCTAGCGAGCTTATGGTAAGCAATAAACGTGGAGAAAGTTATAAACTTTCCTCTAATTAGAATATAAACTCGCAAAAAAAGAAAACACGAACAGGTAGGGTAGGAAATCCAAGCATAAGCTATGAACTCGTCCATCTAGCACCTTTCTTCATCAGATGAGCAAACCCTAAGCATAAGGAGCAAGAAAGGTAGGATTTTAGGGCTTTAGAGAAATTTCTACCATAGAACAACAAGGTTCCGACCTGGAGAAAGGTAAGAGGAAGGATAAAAAATAAATAAATCGAGGGAATAAGGGGATTCTTACTCTTTTAGGTCAAGATCACTAGAAGGAAGCTTTTCAAACCCTAAAAGGAAGTCAATTGCAACCCTAGATTCTTTTTCGAAGAAGATCCCCTCTTTCTTCTTCCTGGGACAAGAAATTCACAGAAGCACAGAGGGAGAATGAGGTTCATATAAGGAAGGAAGTGGTGGAGAGTAAATGGCTCGTTTTGGTGCTTAGGGATAAGTATATGAAACTTTAAGATAATGAAAAAGAAAAAGTTGAAGTTCTAGTATCTTTCCAAGTGTCGATGGCCTTAAACTATTAAGAATATACAAGCACACACACAAGAAGCTCCCCCACCATCCATAGAGACACAATTATCCCTCGTTTCTTGAATTTCCAAGCAAAACAAATAATTCATTAGTTGATAGCTACTAAAGGTAGCTCATCCATGAAGGGGTAAACCCTAAAATCCCTTGAATAAAACACCATCAAACTAAGGATTAAATAGGTGCCCCATGGCTCAACAAGATCAAGAATTATGAGAGCATATCCAAGGAACATAATTCAAGTGGTAGATTACAAAGAAAACCTCTCAATTGGGTAAATTGCAGATTAGTTCAAAATGTGCATAAAATTGCATAACTTGCTCAAACAGTGTCCAAATTGGACCAAATTTGAAACTTAAGCTTGTATTTTGATTTAAAAGCATATAACAAGGTTATACTAGGGTTATAAGAATTTATTTATGATAATTAAGCTTATTCAACGCATTAAGCAAGTTTAGGGGCCTTACAACTAGTCCGCCCTCGGTACAGGTCATGACACTAGAAACCAGGATATACAAAACCCTCTAATCTGAGGTACAGACACAGTTATACTCAATCACATAAGATGTATGAGGCATAATCATAACCATCCTCCACAACGTGCATTGTGGATAATAAGTATATATCCTCAACTTACCACCCCCACATACTCAACATTATGTGCTCTGAGTTTCCCTTAGGAATACTCGTTTCACCATCTAGCAAGTTCTAACACTGAAGATGGCTTTATGGCACATGGCACTACATGATTAGAGTTGCACTTGATTATTTATGCCAATTGGGTGAATTAAGGCTGCATCAAACAAGTGGACATACAAACCCTAATTCACTTCTAGCAAGCATATAAATATCACAACTTTCAAAAGATATAAAATGTATGGAACATAATTTCTCATCTCATCATCACATGGTACTATTCACTTGCCATTCATGAGACCACACTAGTCATCATACTATCACAAGATATAAATCCATTTCACGATATCACAGGGTATCAACCCTTATCAACACAAGAGGATTACACCTCATTCGGGACTCAACCATGCCCAAAGGTCATTAAGACCATCATACTATCACATGATATAAATCCTTTTCACAATATCACATGGTATCAATGCTTATCAACACAAGAGGATTACACCTCATTCAGGACTCAACCATGCCCAAAGGTCATTAAGACCATCATACTATTCCTTGCAAGATCATCATTATCTTTGCATGCCTTATAACAAGCCTCAACAACATCACTTACATATAATACACCAGATCAACACAATATCACATTAATGAGCTAGGAGATATTCATAAACAATAATAATAGGGTTATATTAACATTAAGAACATTCCTTTATTACATCAACATGCAAGGAATCTAGATATGATTAACCCTCATCATATTCATAATGCACATGTTTAGGATAAGAAAGTATCAACCATGTGGCTACGATAACCACCAATCAACATATTAAGGTTATGTTCATATTAAGGAGGTTATTCCACCATCATTCCATCATATAAGAATGTTAAACATGAATACTCATCTTTATCTATTTACATTAGAGTTAGTTTCAATAAGATAAATTATATTAATGTTACTAATAAGCACTTACACCTAAACCCTAACTCACGACATCCCCATTGGATCATGGATGCATAAGGTGAAGCATCACCATCACATTCCATACTATTCTCAAGTATGAACCCACACATAAATCAAGGTGTAACCATCGAGTTATAGCATACTAGGTTTAAACAACAGTAACAGAGTACTCCATGATTGTATTAGTCACTCAAGGACTATTCATATCCAATTACCATCATTTTGTTATATTAAAGCTAGGTATAACAAGCTATACCTCATTAGGGTTACCCATTAGTTCATTATGGTGATTATAAATCATAATCATATGAGGGAAGCGGTAACACTACAAGTTTAAGTCATTGAACCATCAAATTCTCATCATTTGAATCATAACATTACACTACACGCTTCACCCAAAACAATGGGAATATTGAGGCATCAACTTCTAACCATGAAATGTTGAAAAGGTAAAGCCATTGGCCGTTTACATAAGTAAACACCTCGAATTAACCATCTATAATGTTATTGAGTTGTGATCTATAAAAGTCACCATTTAACCCTAGACATCCTTTGATTAACAACAATAAAGGTTCTGTTGAGAGTACAGTAAAACCCACAATCGATTGTTCATTTAAAACAAGCCATCCATTGTCAACAAGTAAGATCCTTAAGTTGATCATATAAAGGAAACCATATAAATCACATTATCAGGACCAACATATAACATTAGCCATCATTCCATTTTATTGGAGGAATAAACATTAGATCTTGACCATTGGGTCAAGTTCATATGTTAAAACCATCAATTACAGTATAAGTCCGACCATTGCATCAAGTGACCCAAGAAACCATTGGGTTGAGGCTTAATTGATGCTACAACTATATGATTAACTCACCATAGATTGTGGAGACCTGATACACCATCATTAGTGACCATTAAGTCACCATAGGTTGTTCTATAAACACTATATTTGTTAATCAACATCAAATATTAAGCTAATGTTATCATTGATTGATAACATCAGTAGGGTACTTAATGGTTGACCATTAACTTCTAATTGATCCAAAACCTAACCTAAGGGGGTGATAATAGGTTGTAACCATCATATGACACCTTTGAACTTGACCATCAATTTTCATGAAGACAACACCATAGGGTTGTTGCAATGGTACCATCATCGGGTTATGAGTTTATAGAAGAAATCAGCTTAAAACCCTAAAATTGACCATTGGTTGATAGGTGCTTAGCACCATAGGTTGTCAAACCAACCTGATACAAGTCATATTATACCTTAGGAATAACGTACACATGATAACAGGTTCATATAGAATTGAAATCAGAACAATGAATATTATAAAAATCAAAATCCACGTCAAGCATAGTTTTTTAGTGCATGGATCATCATTTAAAAGCAAGAAGATGAGCTAGCAAGCTTATGGTAAGAAATAAATGTGGAGCAAGTTATAAAACTTGCCTCTAATTAGAATATAAACTCCCAAACATAAGAATACATGAGAAGGTAGGGTAGAAAATCTAAGCATAAGCTGTGCACTCGTCCATCTAGCACCTTTCTTCATCAAACGGGCAAACCCTAAGCATAAGGAGCAAGAAAAGTAGGGTTTTAGAGCTTTAGAGCAATTTATACCATGGAACAACAAGGTTACGACCTGGATAAAGGTAGGAGGAGGGATAAAAAAGAAACAAATGGAGGAAAGAAGGGGGTTCTTACCCTTTTAGATCAAGATCACAGAAGGAAGCTCTTTAAACCCTAAAAGGAAGTCAATTGCAATGCTAGATTCTTTTTCCAAGAAGATCCACTCTTTCTTCTTCCTTGTATAGGAAATTCGCAGAAGAACAGAGGGATAACAAGGCTTGTATAAATAGGGAAGTGGTGGAGAGAAACTTTTTCGTTTGGGTGCTTAGGGATAAGTATATGAAAGTTTAAGATAAAGAAAAAGAAAAAAGTTGAATTTCTAGTATCTTTCCAAGTAACCATGGCCTCAAAATATTAAGAATATACAAGAAAACACACAAGAAGATCCCCCACCATCCATATATACCTTCTTATATTTCCTTTGTCAAATTTACAAGCCAATCAAATAATTCATTAGTTGATAGCTACTAAAGGTAGCTCATCCATGAAGGGGTAAACCCTAAAATACCCTTGGAGAAAACACCTTCAAACCAAGGTTTAAATAGGAAGCCCATGGCTAAAAAAACTCAAGAATGGTGAGAGAATATCCGAGAAACATAGTGTAAGTGATAAATTGCAAAGAAAACCTCTCAATTGGGCAAATTGGAGAAAAGTCCAAAATGTGCATAAAATTGCATAACTTTCTCAAACTGTGTCCAAATTGGACCAAATTTGAAAATTAAGCTTGTATTATGATTTCAAAGCATAACACAAGGTTATATAAGGGTTATAAGAATTAAATTATGATAATTAAGATTTTTTAATACTTTAAGAAAGGTTAGGGGTCTCACAACCGTAAACCCCTAATAGGGATTTCGCCCCCGAAATCCAAGGTACACATAGATGGACACTTCTCATGCACATCATCCTAAAATTTACACATGGTTGCTTCCATATTATAGTAATGTCACATCTCTCTAATAGAGGTCATGTTCTTCTCTTTCAATTCATACATATCTTATTTTGGGTCAGCACAAAACCCCCACATAAGAAGACATTTACAAATAGGGAACATAGAAACTTGTTGTGCCACATGTACAAATATAATAGTAACTTTCAACTTTAAATTCTAGCTATCATCCTAAAATTATATCTATTGTATCAACAAATTACTCAAAAGTCATACTCTTTGGCTCTTATCAAACATAGAACATTATGTATCTCTTATCATATGTAACTTTACAATGTTTCATCTATATGATCCTTTAATGGTTGTTGTAATTAAAAACTCCATCAACCATGTAGGCATCCTCTAATTTTCAAGAACTATGAGGAATATGTTTTTAGAGGATTTGCCAATCATCTCAATGGTGGTTTGACCATCTGTTTGGTTGAAGAATCATACACTTGTATGTAAGTGTTAACAAATATAAGTTCCTGATTGACCTTGTTAGGGGTAGAGAGATGAAATTGTCTTCATCTTATCAGGATTCACATAACATGTTTAACAGAGGTATCATAACTCTAAGAGGAGACTTTAGTCAACCCTCAACTCATTCTTGCTAGACTTGTCACACATGAGTACAATTACTTCAAATTCTTAAGGTTTAGCAAATATGTTGACCATTTTACTGACCATCTATAAAATACCTTGAGATGTCATTAGTAAAAGCTTGCTACAACTGGTAAGACATGACCTGAACACTCTGGTTCTCCTATTCATAAATTCTATTGGTACATTATTTAGTCTAAAGGACATAATCCTAAACTCATCATGGTCATGTAACTTGTTTTATCCACTCTAACTCTTATCCATTGATATTCTGATCCTAGGTTTATCTTAAAGGAACACGGTAACACATGTCTACTGATAAAAAAATCATCTATCCTTGATAGTGGTCTTGCCCAACTATCACTCGACCATACACAACATTATATAATCACTTTTGTTTTTCGTTCCAAACAACATTTAGAGGGTCATCATCAACTCTCTCTCTCTCTCTCTAAGGGGGAGGAACACTTGGAAGTTGGAATGTTCATTTAACATCTCCAACCTTCACATATTTCTCATACTATTGATACATCTTGGATACTAGGATTCATTACCTTGGTATCCACCTCATGTGCTATAAGGAACTCACATCCTGATCTCATACCCTTTTATCAAAATAACAAATATCAAGACATACGAGAGGAGTCTTCCTAATTATTGGAAGGCTAAAAAATAAACTCATCACAAACCTTATGATCTTGGAACCATAGTCCAAGAAACCTTATGCTATAATAAGCTATCCACCTTCATGTTTGTAGTGAATCCACACATACCCAAGTGGCAATGATCCACTTGAAAGTTGTGCCCTAAAAAGGAAAGACACAAAGGGAAACACACTTCCCACGTCATAGCAGAATTGTTCAAGGGTCACTAGCAAAATGGTAACCAATTCTATTTTCATTATGCAGGCTACAACTTCTTATGTATCATTTTACCTTTTTCATTTCAGGTTCCTTGCCATTAGCATAGAGATCATCATGATTAACATATCTCATTACTCCTTCCTTGATGACTATTTATCCCACTAGGGTATGTTATATTATTTTATTATGTTTTTCAACTACTTATCAATAGGTAAATAATCATATTCCACATTTTCTTCATTAAACATGGACCATCTCCCTTAATTTCTTTAATACGTCATTCTGATTTTACATTAACACTTTCTTACACACATAGGTTGGTATGAGATTAACTCTGATTCAACCTTATTCCTTTGTCATTGTTCCCATTCATCTTCTCATTTTGTACTTATTATAGGTGTTCTCTCCATCTTATGTGGATTTCATACCTTGATTCACTTTATAAGAATATACTTATATGTCTTTTACTTTATTATGTTCTTGAATCACATCTTCAAGAACTCCTCCTTTTCTTATTTGTATTCATATTTAGATTTCATGGTGTTGTATCTTTCTCTTATAGTTGCCAAACATTCAAGTTTTGATAGATAATGATGTAATTCTCATCTTCTTTAAGGTAGGATTGAAATATTCACACCTTGATTTCTTATTCATTATTCTCTTTAGATTGTCTCAAATTGACTACTTGATCAGAGTAATAAAAAGATAACAATCTAAGAGTTCCATACTCACCTTTTCTTCAATAATTGAATACCTGGCTAGGGCACCCAAATACTGAGATTCGGCAGTATGCACCATATTTATATGTCATATTCCTAATTTTGACCTCATCTTAGTCCTAAGTCCTAGTGTCCCTGTAGACTTGATGAACCTAAAGCTCTTATACCAACTTATGAGAATCTGTTACACTAAACGAGATTACTCAAAACATAAACACAGTCAATCACTAATCAATCACATACCCAAAAATATGGGTAAATTAAAACTGATTTCAACATCAACACCCACTCAAAAACATTTGCATAAGAGCCCAACATCTTTCTTGTATCCATACTATGCCAAGAATTTGATACAAATTGGTCTATCACCTTAGCCACAACATATATACACATGATAACAATATTCATATATGTCACACAAACAAGCATTAACATGCTAACAAAATTTCGATTCGTTTGAAACACCATATACAAACTTTTCCAGCCCGGACCTAAGAGTACAGGGATGACTCTAGGACACACTAGACATCTAATTAACTTTATCAAAGATTCATTACTATATCTCCTCTTTACTGCCACAAGTTTGTTTTAGTCACTTCAGATTACCTAAAAAGATGTGGCAAACCACAAGGGTGAGACCCATGTCCCAACAAGAGATATAACCTCCAACAACGCTTATTGATACAACATTTTAAATAGTAGATAACTGAGCAGTTGGAGTACTTAATAATCAATTTAACAGATTGAACAATTTAAGTATGCTAAACAGATTAAGCAAATAATCTTAGCAACAAGTATGATCATCAATGCATATATAGGTAACAAATAAATCCATTTCTCTAGATAGATATCTATTAAAATATCATCAAATTGCATATAATAATAATCATTATCATTAATCTAACTATCATCATATTCCTTGATAACAACATAAGAAATCTAGTAGCATAAGCATCCCTGACATCATGAACATGTCTAGTAACATAACATGGCTATCAATATTGGCATCTCAAATAAAGGGGACAAATCTATATCATAAGTAGAACTAACATCATAGCACAATTAATTGCATATGCATGATTAGAGGTTTAAGCATTTCTAATTACATAGGCATGGCTAGCAATATTAAACATATCTAGTAGCAGCATCTTAACCATCATTGTCAGTATATTTGACAACATAAGCATGTTTACAACATGAGCATAACTACAACATAAGCATATATATTATCTCTTATTGTACTATACATGATCTCAGTGAAAAGAAAGCAAACAAGGGTTATCATCCCATATGAAGTGTTGTGTATAACCCTAAATAGATATGCTACACGGATGTCTTACATCTTTTATTATTCCCTGGGGAATTTGAATCGTACCATCCAAAGTCCAACCGACCCCTGTGAATGGCTATTTAGTTTCGTACAAGATCTAGAAGTGTCGATATCCTAAGATCTCTTCCACTTAGTTAGTATGAGTAAAAAGGCAATGACATATTAGTTAAAGATGCCACCACAACGACATATAGTCAAGCTGCTAATCACTAGTCTGCCCTTGGTACAAGTCACGATACTAGAAACTAGGGTATACAAAACCCTCTAATCCGAGGTACAACCACAGTTGTCGTCAATCACATCAGATGTATGAGGCATGACCATAGCCATCCTCCACAACTTGCATTGTGGATGACAAGGATATATCCTCAACTTGCCACCCCCATATACTCAATAGTATGCGCTCCGAGTTTCCCTTAGGAATACTCGTTTCACCATCCAGTAAGTTTTGACACTGAAGATGGCTCTACGGCACATGGCACTACATGATTAGAGTTGCACTTGATTAGTTATGCCAATTGGGTGAATTAAGGCTGCATCAAACAAGTGGACATATAAACCCTAATTCACTTCTAGCAAGCATATAAATATCACAACTTTTAAAAGATATAAAATGTGTGAAACATAATTTCTCATCTCATCATCACATGGTTCTATTCACTTGCCATTCATGAGACCACACTAGTCATCATACTATCACAAGATATAAATACTTTTCACAATATCACAGGGTATCAACCCTTATCAACACAAGAGGATTACACCTCAATCAAGGTTCAACCATGCCCAAAGGTCATTAAGACCATCATACTATCACATGATATAAATCCTTTTCACAATATCACATGGTATCAACCCTTATCAACACAATAGGATTACACCTCATTCAGGGCTCAACCATGCCCAAAGGTCATTAAGACCATCATACTATTCCTTTCAAGATCGTCATTATCTTTGCATGCCTTATAACAAAGCTCAACAACATCACTTACATATAATACACCAGATCAACAATATTGCATTAATGATCTAGGAGATATTCATAAACAGTCATAGTAGGGTTATATTAACATTAAGAACATTCCTTTATTACATCAACATGCAAGGAATCTAGATATGATTAACCCTCATCATATTCATAATGCACATGTTTAGCATAAGAAAGTATCAACCATGTGGCTATGATAACCATCAATTAACATATTAAGGTTATGATCATATTAAGGAGGTTATTCCACCATCATTCCATCATATAATAATGTTAAACATGAATACTTATCTTTATCTATTTGTATTAGAGTTAGGTTCAACAAGATAAATTATATTAATGTTACTAATCAACACTTATACCCAAACCCTAACTCACGATATCCCCATTGGATCATGGGTGCATAAGGTGAAGCATCACCATCACATTCCATTCTATTCTCAAGTATGAACCCACACATAAATCAAGGTGTAACCATAGGGTTATAGAATACTAGGGTTTCAACAAAAATAATAGAGTACTCCATGATTGTATTAGTCATTCAAGGACTAATCATACCCAATTACCATCATTTAGTTATATTAAAGCTATCTATAACAAGCTATACCTCATTAGGGTTACCCATTAATTCATTATGGTGATTATAAATCATAATCATATGAGGGCAAGGGTAACACTACAACTTTAAGGCATTGAACCATCAAATTATCATCATTTGAATCATAACATTACACTACACGCTTCACCCAAAACAATGGGAATATTGAGGCATCAACTTCTAACCATGAAATGTTGAAAAGATAAAGCCATTGGTCATTTACATAAGTAAACACCTTGAATGAATCATCTATAATGTTATAGAGTTGTGATCTATAAAAGTTACCATTTAACCCTAGACATCCTTTGATTAACAACAATGAGGGTTCTGTTGAGAGTAAGGTAAAACCCACAATCGACTGTTCATTTAAAACAAGCCATCCATTGTCAACAAGTAAGATCCTTAAGTTGATCATATAAAGGAAACAATATAAATCACATTATTAGGACAAACATATTACATTAACCATCATTTTGCTTTATTGGAGGAATAAACATTAGATCTTGACCATTGGGTCAAGTTCATATGTTAAAACCACCAATTATAGTATAGGTCCGACCATTGCATCAAGTGACCCAAAAAACCATTGGTCTAAAGCTTAACTGATGCTACAACTATATGAGTAACTCACCATAGGTTGTGGATACCTGATCCACCATCATTAGTGACCATTAAGTCACCATAGGTTGTTATATCAACACTATATTCATTAATCTGCATCAAATATTAAGCTAATGTCACCATTGATTGATAACATCAGTAGGGTACTTAATGGTTGATCATTAAACTTCTAATTGATCCAAAACCTGACCTAAGGTGGTGACCATAGGTTGTCACCATCATATAAAACCTTTGATCCCGACCATTAGTTGTCATGAAGACAACACTATAGGGTTGTTGCAATGGTACCATCATCGGGTCATGGGTTTATAGAAGAAATCAGCTTAAAAACCTAAAATTGACCATTGGTTTATAGGTGCTTAGCACTATAGGTTGTCAAACCAACCTGATCCAACTCATATTATAACTTAGGAATAATGTATACATGATCATAGGTTCATATAGAACTGAAATCAGAATAGAAAATATTATAAAAATTGAAATCCAAGTCAATCATAGCTTTTTAGTGCATGGATCATCATTTAAAGGCAAGAACATGAGCTAGCAAGCTTATGGTAAGCAATAAACATGGAACGAGTTATAAAAATTACCTCTAATTAGAAGATAAAATCCCAAACATAAGAAAACATGAGTAGGTAGGGTTGAAAATCCAAGCATATGCTGTGAACTCGTCCATCTAGCACCTTGCTTCATCAAATGAGCAAACCCTAAGCATAAGGAGCAAGAAAGGTAGGGTTTTAGAGATTTTGAGAAATTTCTACCATGGAACAACAAGGTTCTGATTTGGAGAAAGATAGTTGGAAGGATAACAAAGAAATAAACGGAGGAAAGAAGGGGATTCTTACTCTTTTAGGTCAAAACCACTTGAAGGAAGCTTTCTAAACCCTAAAAGGAAGTCAATTGCAACCCTAGATTCTTTTTCCAAGAAGATCTCCTCTTTCACATAAGCACAGGGGTAGCATAAGGTTTATAGAAGGAGGGAATTAGTGGAGAGAAAATGGCTCATTTGGGTGCTTAGGGATAGGTATATGAAACTATAAGATAAAGAAAAAGAAAAGGTTGGAGTTCTAGTATCTTTCCAAGTGTCCATGGCCTTAAACTATTAAGAATATACAAGCACACACTCAATAAGCTCTCCAACCGTCCATATAGACCTTCTTAGCTTTCCTTTGTCGAATTTCCAAGCTAATCAAATAATTCATTAGTTGATAGCTACTAAAGGTAGCTCATCCATGAAGGGGTAAACCCTAAAATATCCTTGGAGAAAACACCTTCAAACCAAGGTTTAAATAGGTGTCCCATGGCTCAACAAGATCAAGAATTATGAGAGAATATCCAAGGAACATAATTCAATTGATAAATTTCAAAGAAAACCTCTCATTTGGCTAAATTGTAGAAAAGTCCAAAATGTGCATAAAATTGCATAACTTGCTGAAACAGTGTTCAAATTGGACCAAAATTGAAACTTAAGCTTGTATTATTATTTCAAAGCATACCAAAAGGTTATATTAGGGTTATAAGAATTCAATTATGATAATTAATCTTGTTCAACACTTTAAGTAAGGCTAGAGGTCTCACATGAATTATAAAATCACAATAACACTGATCATGGATCTATGTTGAAGTTGTTTTCCAACTTTCCAATTACTTGGGTAGCAATGTTGTGTTGATAGATATCACTCATTACTTGTGATGTCATAAATTGGTTATGAACATTCACTACTAACATAACTTGGGACATGTAGGGTCACACACATAGGATACACATAGAATAGGAGTTTAATCATGAATAAGGTTTAACTTGGTTATTAAAGTGTTTAGGTAATCAAATTTAATAACATTGGTAAATGAGTCGACTGAATGGAATGTCTAGCCGACCCACTATTATGCCAATCGATTGACTGGAGTGTCCAGTCAAGCACTAAAATGCACAAACATGACCAATGAAATAGTCATTCAGCCAGTTGTAGTGTCCAATCTGGCAAGTGAACATATTCCCAATTGGATTGTCAATAGAAACCAATCGATTGATTAAAAATGTCCAATCAATTGACTGGTCAAGCAATGATGTTGTCGTAATGGCGTGCAATGATCATCGTATCAAAATCCAATACTTCGGGATTAGGAAAGTATTCCAATTGACTGACTAGAATGTATAGTTGACCGACTGGAGTATCAGTCGACTGATCAGAGAGTCCAATCTACTGAGTAGAGATTCACAACAATAATTAAATGATGAAAATCTATCTCTTAGACTCCTAGTTGATCTAGAAATCTTGACCCTGACCCTTCAATAAATAGAGTGGTAATTAAGGTTTTCAGAACACAAAGCCAACACTAACAAATGTTGTCCTCTCACAGTTGTGGTAACATGAGAGCCAGATCAAGTTTTACCCATAAAAGAGAGAGACAACAAGGGAGAACAAGTCAGAATGGCATGCTAACATCAAAGGGACAAACTCCTTCCCGTTGACTCCACCTAGTGGTATGTGTGGACTATGATAGAGTCATGGAGGTTGTCGTCAACACGCTAGGAGGACTACGTCATCCGTCATCCATGGTGTTGCACTAGGTGCCCTCTAGGTGTTGTGAGATCTAGAAGCACCAAATTGCAAGGATTGTGGTTGTACTTGCTCCAAGACCATGTATATGACTCACAAACCCTATTTTCTAAATACAATGTTGTTGATTTGATTTGTTGGTATGGGGGTAGAAAATTTATGTTTCCACTATTTTATCTATTGCTTAAATTCCAACAGTTGTATCAAAGCAATGTCAATTTACGGTGTTTTGGGATTTAATATATATGATTAGATTTGATTTTATCATTTATTTGTTGCATAGTATGTGAATAATTAAAATGATTAATGTGCATACCCTATTAAAACCACATACACTCCTATATATGATATGATATATATGCAATTGATGCATGTCACCTTAAAATTTGTTTTGATGGTGGATGCATGTGTGGTTATGGCCAAAACCCCTTGTGGATCTGTGTATTTGGTTAAATGATTTTATTCCTATTGTTATTTGGTTTGCATACCGAACCTCTACCTTTTCTACACATGTAAATTAATACTTTCCTCCCTATGCTTCCCCCGAATGTAACTCAAGTTTTCACTTTTACAATGTAATAAATTAATAGGAATAAGATATTTTTATTTTATGTTTCAGAAAAAGAAGGTATTTTGCACCATACGATTCGACTGACTGGGAGTCGAGAGATCAACCAAGGACCCAAGAGGCCATATACAAGAGGAGCCAATCAATCTACTGGAGGCCCAACTGATCAATTGGAGGAGTCTAGACACCGCTTGAGCCAAGAGCCAGTTGATCGATCCATGAAGACCATTGACCAACCAACAGGCCAACCGATCAAATGGAGGGTCCAGTCGACTGACCAGGCTTGATCCAACACAAATATTTTGTAAGAATAAATTGCTACATATGATGTGGACCTTAGGTGGTAGCAATTCTTTGTGTCTCCAAAGAACTGAAGTAGTATGGCCATAACCGCCGCTTGTATTAGATGTTTTGTTTGTGGTTATAACATGTATATGATACATGTTATGTGTATGTAGTGATTGGATATGTATATGTATTTATAAATACAAATACCTCAGTTAAGTATTAACTCTTAGATGCTTTTTATAAGTGGCACACATGAAAGACTTGATCGACTAAGTGTGGGCACACCCCAATGTGGTGCGTCGTCTATCTCGTGGAAGTGTGAAGATAGATATGTGGGGTTGCCTCCACATGGTGCATATTCTATCATGTTGGCTTTTGGGCCAGACTTAACTAGGCGGTCTTAATGGGATTAAGCACCTAGAATCATAAATATGGATTATGACAAAGAATTATGGATGCCATCTATTAAGATTTGCATATGATGCAAATGGCAAGTGTTGCCTACCTAAATAGTCAAGTTATGGGAGATCAGTCCTAGCTGACTCATGACTTTGATGAAATATGGATCTTAACTCACTAGAAGGTTTTACATTGTAATCTTATGAGTTAATAGTGAGGGCTATCAATTTGGATAAAATAGTGGGAGCGATAATTGATTAAAGGCCTAAATAATGTCGTCAATTTTTCTTTTAAACAAATCAAATCAAAAGTATTTTGAAAAAAAATATAAATTTCTTTTGTAGAAACAAATGATAAACAACAACACATTTTCATTGCAATCTATCCTTGAGAAGGACAAGTTAAATGGGAATAACTTCCATGATTGGTTCAGGATGTTGAGAGTCATTTTCACTCAAGAGCGCAATCTATGTGTTCTAGATATACCAGAATTGAATGAATCCGCTCGCACTGTGCCTAAGGCTGAAGGGGATCCTTACAAGAAACACATTGAAGATGTCATGAATGTCACATACCTAATGTTATGATCAATGAATATGAGCGGTAGATACAACATGAGAACATCGATGTTATTAAGATGGTAACACATCTTAACAACATGTACCAAGATCATGTAAGATAAGAGAGATATGATATCTCAAAGGCATTGTTCAGGTGCAATATGGCAGAAGGAGACCCAGTAGCTCCCCATGTGCTCAAGTTGATTGGATATGTGGAGAGCCTTGATAGACTAGGACTTCCCTTGCTCCAAGAGTTGGCCACATATGCGATTCAACAGTCATTGCTAGAATCATACATGCAGTTTGTCGTGAACTACAACATGAATGATTTTGACAAGCTATTTTTAGAATTACTTGGCATGTTGAGAATAACTAAATAATATATGAAGAAGGCTAAAACCAAATATATGATGATGATCAGTAGAGGCAAAGGTAATTCTAAGGGCAATGCTAAATCTAAGAAGAGTTCTAAATCTAGCAAGAAACCCAAGTATTCTACACAAAAATCTAAGGGAGAGGTGAACAAGGAAGACAGTTGTCACCACTGTCACAGGATGAACACTAGAAAAGAAATTTCCTTCTTTATTTAAAGGAATTGTACAAGAAGAGGTAGGGGATAGATATATCCACTTCATATTATGTCTACTTCTTCATCTTGGGTACTAGATATTGGATGTGAATATCACATATGCACTAATATGCAAGATCTGAAAAGAAGTAAACCTTTAAGGTGAGGTTAAACTATGCATTACAAATGGGGCACAAGTTGTTTCCACCACAGTTGGAACCTATCATTTATCTCTACCCATTTGGCTTGTGATAGACTTAGAGAACTACTATTTCCATTAATAGACACATCAGTTTTGTATCTTTTGTAGACACGAATGTATTCAAATTTCACATTAAGAATGTCAATGTTCTATTTCTAAAGATGAGATCTTTTATGGTAGTGCCCCTATATATAATGGTCTTTATTTGCTAGAGATAAAGACAAATGTTTATGACTTAAATACCAGAAGGCTAAAACTCAATAACTCAAACAAAACATACCTTTGGTGTTGTCATCTAGGGCACATTAATGAGAGATACATCTTTCAACTCCATAAATATGGTTATCTAAACTCGTTGATTTTGTATCAATAGAGACATGTGAATCTTGTTTATTGTTAAAGACGACAAAGACCTCATCCACTAGTCACAATGAGAGAGTGAGTGATATATTAGGGCTTATACATACTAATGTATGCGACCCTTTTTGAACACATGCCAGAGGAGGTTACCAATACTCCATTACCTCCATTGATGATCTCAGTAGGTTTGGCTATGTGTACTTGATGAAACACAAGTAAAAAATGCTTCAAAAGTTCAAGGATTTCATGAATGAAGTACACAATCAATGTTATGATTGCATCTGAGCTTAATTGGTAAACTAGGGTTTACCTGAATGATTACATGCTTAGTTAGATTGAACATCATTTAGACTTGATTAATGATGGTATCTCTATTATTATGTTTCAAACATAAGAAAGATGTATAATCATGATTTTAGTTTGAAGTATTAGGGTTTGAGAAGTGTAAACCCCAATCACCAAAATTTGGGTTTGATAGTACACGAATAAGGAACTTGATCAGGATAGTAGTATGGTAAATGATTTTTCATATTTTTTGTGTAACTTTTATTTAATTGAATTTTTTATATGACATGGATAACTCAATCATGCATGCTATTACAAAATTTCAGATATTTGGATGTTCTTTGAATACGATTCTCAGCCAAACTATATTTTAACCGACCATGCTGAAAGAGTGTTGTTCAGTAGTGTAGTGTTTGATTTTTACTTATTTTTTGGTAGCTCGTAATGATATAAAATATATATTGGAGATCTTAAATTACATTTAATACATCATGATAAATTTTCATAATTGTTGGAGAAGGTTTGATCTATGAAGTAAACGAATTACATTAACATTTTTATGACATAAAAAACTGTCAAAATAAGAGAAAGTATAGTGAGGGGTCAATTTACAAATTGCCCAAGCACCTCAATTGCTCTATATGATCAAAATAATATACTAGGAGCTCCCATAATTCGTGATTCATTTCATAGAAATGAAATCCTACGGAGAGGGAGAGTTAGGGTTTGAGAGGAGAAAGTGGTGGAATTGCCGATCTAGGGTTTCACCATGTGAGAAATGATGAAATCAAGTAAGTTTAGATTATTTGCATAGCCTTTCATGGTGAATATTCTCCAACATGTCAAGATTAATTCCCTCCTCTTATTTAATTCGAAATCATATCAAATCCTTCCCTTTTCTCATTCTTTCTCCATGATTCTCCATTCCTAGGGTTTCTGAGTTGAAAGGAAGAAGAAACCCGTGATTTGCTAGGGTTTTGATATGAGTTCAAGAGTTTCAGAGATGGGATTCATTTTTAAGGTGTTTTCCCACCTTAGGGTAAGTGGTTACTTCCTTTAAATAGTAGCTTGCATGAAAATGAGTTAAATTAACGATAATCTTCAATTGCTTAATATGCTACTACAAACCCTAAACTGTCTTTTTGATTTAGCTTTTGCAAGATGCTATGAAATGGATTATTTCTCTATAATGACGAATTTCAGATGATAAAATCATATTATAAATGGATACAATCCATCTAAATCAGAATTACTCAAGTAATTGCAGAGGTTATAATAATATACTGAAAACTAGGGTTTTCGGCTATGATTGAAATTTTTGTATAATTGAATAAAGAATTCCGTCTATATCTCCTTGATTATGAATGATTGTTTATTCTAAATTCATAGTACATATATGTCATACACTATCTTGAATTTCATTTTATGTTATCAATGTTTACTTGATATCTCACTAAAGAGAGTGAAACCCTATATGAATGGAAACTTGGTAGTTTGTGAATAGACTTCATGATTTCCAGATGATGTGATTCTTTTATCATTATGAATTCCTTTATTTAAGGTTATTCTTGATGTATGAAATTTTAGTGAATGGCATGGAAACCCCATTCTCATTTATTACAAGGTTATATATATATATATGTTTGGTTATATGTGAACTGCTTAAATCCTTATGCGAGTCATGTGATACGTGAATGAGGCAAATGAAACCCTAAGGATAGGGTATTGAAAAAAATCAAGTATTTTGATATTATTGTTTCTCAGTATGAGATGTGGCAATGTTCAGTAGTTTAGTTTGTGGTACATTTTACATATGATCAATGAAATGAACTATTTACAAATATAAATTAAGAAATGATAATGTGATGATTGAACAATGAATTTAAAGATAGAATTAGACATTTTGATGCCCTAAACATTATAGAATCCTTCACAGGAGGTCTGCCCCATGAGGAAGAAATGTGCTTCCCGACTAGAGGTCTCACGTAGGTTGAGGTAACCTGGAGTGCATCATTGTGGGGTGTGGGGATCTAGGCCACTGAGGGCGAACTCCTTAAGTGATTGGTATCGAACACCAACTGAAGCTTTTGGTGGTTATTTAGGTATGAGTCATGGCGATCAGTGGACATCTTTGGTATGTCTACTGGTGCATAACTAGTGTGAGGGCTTGACTCCCCGCCTAAGTACCCAGGTTGAGAGGTGGAGTTTGGGATATCCGGTCACTCCCATTAGCTGCCAAGAGGTAGGCGTGCCGAGGCCCACTGTAGACGGGGTCTTACTCGAGACATATGCTTAGGAACCCAAGCTTGCTTCTGAGCCTTATATAGTGAGATCGTAGCTTGATGCAATTCTTTCACATGTTGTGGTACATCTCATGTGGGTTTAGGGCATAATAAAATGAATTAGAGGTTAATCAAGTGTGTGCTTTTATTCAATTATTCTTTGTATATTTTGAATTATTAGTTCTCTTTGTGATTAATCAAGCATGTTCAAATATTGATTCACTCCTGTAGATATCTAGAGTATCTTACCATATTTATGTTTGTGAATGATTAGTCCCTTTATAGCTTGTTGTTGTTCTAATTGATATCAATTGCTCAACAATATATTTGTAATTATATACGTTCTTTAAATTGAATCTTTAAAGTACACATTCACTGAGCGAGTAGGCTCACCTTCTACTCACAATTTTTAGGGATAACACATATACTGAAGATGTCAATGCATCAGAGTAAATATGCCACATGAGTTAAGTATGAGATCCATTAACTTCAGCTGGTCCATGTCACTCTATGTACTTATATAGAGTTGAGAGAGAGTTGTAAATGATGATGTGAAACATTGTTTCCTTAATAATAAAGAATGTATCTGTTTATCATGTCATATGTACATGGAAGGTTGAGATATAGAATGAATGGTTAAATATGTATCTTTATTATTGAAATCATAGTAGAGAAAACAAGTTTAAAATCCCCTTGTATAGTTAGTTTATGTGATTGGATGTGACTAAACATGAGTTTGCAATCAAAGAAAAAGTCACGAGTGATCTTTGTATTGGGTTAAATCCTCAACTTATGGCCTAAACTCATGATTAGTGGTAATCATGGGATGTGGGTGTAACAACTTGGTATTAGAGCTTAGGATGAGTCATCAGGGACCATTAGGATAGAGAAATAGAGTTATAAGTGTGGTAGTTAGGAGGTGATGTGTTAATAGCTCTGAGAAGTCTGAGTATTTGGATACCCTGGCCCAATATCTAAACACTTGAGTTGACCAATATCAAGCTACTCTATCTATTCTTCTCTGGATGCCCTCTCTAGGGATGTAGTGGGAGGATCGGATAGAGAGAAATCCTAGAAATATTAGGGTTAGAAGACTAGAAAGTGATGAAGGAATAAGAGAACAAAGATAGAATGTGATAAGACTTTAGATTGATATTGCTATTTTTACTTGATATGAATAGAAATGCTCTTGTTCATATGATTTTAGATATTCAACTTTCAGAATTATATACGATTTATTTAAGATTATTGTATACTATGAAATTACTTCACTTGTTGTTTGCATTCTTTTATATGAAGTAGACTAGAAATTATCTTTCCCTGAGTGGAAATTCCTTCCACATGTTCTAGATGAATAGGAGTTGGTTAATCATGAGTATCTATTGGCTTTAGGACTGCAAGTTCAACCTAGTTTGGGTGGCAAGATGCGTTACTAGGATCTAATGACTCCTATTTATTAATCTAATAAGAGTAATTAAACTATAGGGGGCATACTCCATATGTAATGAGTATGTACACACACTAGATATTGAAACATATGGGAAATATTGAAATAACTAAGAATTAGTTGGAACTGATTATTATGATCCGGATCTAGGGCCTCAAATAAGAAACTCTTAATTGGGGATAAAAAAACAATATAAGGTTTGGATTAAGTTTAATGATTGGTATTACATGAACTCTAAATATGAAATATGGAAAATATATGAGAAAAGCATGTAAGGGACAAGACAATAAGAATCAATTATGAGGAATGGATCATATAATAGAGTAAATGCTTGTATTTACCTTAAAGAAAAGGGAAAATAGAAGAAAAGAGTTAAGTATACAATAAGTTCATAGAAGTAAAGAGTCTTCAGAATAGTTAAGGTGAAGAGAAATAGATGAACATGAAAATTATAAGATTAGGATAGGAAACTCAGATGAAACAAAAGGGAAGTGATGGAAATGATGATTTTGATTAAAAAAGACCGTAACATGATAAAATAGAGAGTATCGATTGTGTACTTCTATTTAGAATTGTAAATGCATTCTACCTTACTACCTTTTAATTCAAAGTTTCTGTAGAGTAACAACTTAGTCTCCATCAAACATACTCAATAGGTTCCTAGTGATGAAATGGAACTAGTTTTCCAAAGGGAGAACAAAGTATAGCTAAACAAATGAACAATTCATATAGAGGTAGTTCATATTCAGAAAAGAAAAGCTTGATTGAAAGAATAACATGGTTGACCCTTGCATGAGCTGTTTTATAGATGAAACTAGTAGGAAGAATGTTGATTTAGAATTTCAAATTCACATTAGCAAAAGGATACATATATGCAACATGGAATACATAATCATAGACATGAATGAGCATCATGATCATAAGAGATAAGTATGTAACACACTGGACTTTGGTACTAGATTGAATTTTGAGATATTATTCATAATCTTCTCAAATTGAAACCTCTTTTGCTAAACTCACTACTACAGAAATAACCTTTGGTGTCAGTTATTTAAGGCCTTAGGCGTCAGTTTCCAAGCGACACCCAAGTGGGCGCCGCTAAAAGTCGACACCTTCAACGTCGGTCCCCCAACTTACGCCATAAACCTTCCCGCCACAAAAAACGCGCCAGCAAGGAGACTATTGACGTCGGTTCTTAAAGAAAACCGACACGATAACCTTATTAAAAATGTCAGTTATTAAGTAACAACCGATGCCATACCCCTTCCTGCCACCAAAAAGGTGTCGGCAAGGGCATCATCAACGTCAGCTTTATATAGGTAGCCGATGCCATATCCACAGTCACAACGGCTGTGCTACCCAGCAGGGCTGTGGTACCTGTCCAGAATCTACTAATAATCGACACCATCGACGTCGATTTGCATACTAATAACCGACGCCATATCCTCTGCCGCCACGACCGTGCTACCCAACATGACCGTGGTACCTGGCTGCAATAGGCGTCGGGTTTATGGATAACCGACGCTAGAAGGAGATAAAGACGTCGATTTTACACTTACAACCGACGCCTATGTGTTTTGTTGTCGGTTTTACACAAATAATTGACACCTATGTTCTGATTTTTTTTTCTTATCAGTTTGCAGGCCTGCTGTATGGCTGGTCAGCAGGATGCAGAACCTACAGTTCAGTTCTAAACTTTAGGTTTATAACATCCATTGATATCAGCCAACAACATGCCACAAACCTGCAAAATTAACAAGATAGACAATATTATATATTTATCATGTGATTCACACACATGTATAAGCACATTTGATTCATATTATTTTTCATCACACACATGTAAAAACCAGTAGTTCCATTCCAAATTTCCTCCATTTTCACACACATTTAGCAACCTACAGTTCCATTCATTTAATCTCTTTTCACATTTAGACACATGTAGAAACATTCATGTATTGATCATCTTCACATTCACACATATGTCAATTCATAAAAAGTCATTCAGACACATGCAGTTCCATATTGTGTAATGGGTTTTCAAGAAAATTTCGGCAGCATTTCCCCCATGTTCTCCAAGTACATATGTACTTAGAGAACAAACAGGGAAATTCTACAGAAATTTTCTTGAAAAACTAGTACACATTATACACTTACATCCTAAGTGAGATTAGGTGTTCAAGAATAGTCCCAAACCAGGGACTATCCAAGATTGACTCCTAATGAGTAAATCTTGGACGAGTTTCTAGGCTAATGAGTAAAAGAACATAGACATAAGATTTCACCACCACTACATGTATTTGCTCACTTACATTGCATCACTCACAATTAGAGCATTATTAAATAATATCAAGAATTCAATAGTTTCAAACATGCAATAATTCACAATTAGAGCGACTAGATTCACTTTTTACAAACATACATGGTATAATTCAGGCACAATAGTAGGTGTGGTCATTGACCCGATTCAACATGATAAGAATAATTTTAGAAGAGTAATAATATTTCCCAATTGAGAGTATATGAATTATCCAACAATTGGAACAAGAGCAAGTATTGTAAAAATTGCCTCATTATGGGAAAAATTAGTCATAATAATGCCCAATTATAATAATAGAGAGGAGTTATACCTCCAATCCTATTTAAATCAAATAAAATATCACCTAGGTCTGAGTAAAAATTAATATCTCAAAGATTAATATCACCTACGTATGAGATTATGTTGGAGTTAATATTATGTCTTCTACAATAATTTAATCTAAAAAACACTCTCTTTAAAAAATCCTACTATTTTGATGAGCACACTCATATACATATCCGATCTACTACGTTTAAGGATTGACTTAATACATGTATTTGCTCACTGACATTGCATCACTCAAAATTTGGATATTAGATCAAGGGTCAAACACATTCCAAATCTTGTTAGAGTATGTAAATCACAAGGACAAAGTTCCCCATTGATTTTGATTCTTGTCGCTGGATGCACCTCTCTAGGTTGGGATTTTGATTCTCAGCAGGCAGTGATCTGAAATCAACATCATGTTGTCCTCATCTCATCTATTTCCCTATCTGCTTCATTCCTCTCACACCCTACCACCGTCAACATCACAATAAGAAGAAACAGTAGCAACAACAGTGACAAAGGCAACAAAGATGCTCCCCACCACATCCTGCAGTCGGCCTCTCCCTAGGTCCTGACCAGATACCTCAACCACCAATCGCCCAAACACTCCCTCAATGGGAGAGGTCGTCAAGTCAGCTCACCACCATGCTCCCAGGCATGGGCAACAACGGAAGAGTCCATAAACTCTTCCAGCCGCCTGACCTTCCTTCCTTCCTTCACCTACTCCTCGATGAGGGACTCTGCAAGTGGTTCTGGTTCCTCTAGTATAGGGAGAAGAGAAGGGATAAGAGGAGGAAGAGGGTACCTCGAGTGGCGGTGGTGACCAGCAGGTGCAAGTTCTAGAGAGAATGGCGGCGGAGGAGAATGGCGGTAGGGTAGGCGCAACAACGGAGGAGAACGACGGTGCAGCGGCGGCAGGGCAGGCGTAACGACGGAGGAGAGAATGACGGCAGAGAGAAATGGCTAGAGACCTAACAGGCAGAGAGTAATCGATCGACAATGAAACAAAGAAAGGGGAAGAGTCTGGCTCGCGCGGGTTAAGTTAACAATAGGCGTCAGTTATTAAAAAAATGACGCTTAAAACAATAGACGCCAGTTACCCCAAAAAAACCGACACCTATGTTCAATGATAGTCTTCGGCTCCAACTGAAAAAACCGATGTCTATCTACATATGCCGACAAAAAAATATTCTCAATTAATGACCATTATTGTCGGTTTCCGTAGAAGAACCGACGCCAAAGGGGGTGAAATTTTTTGTGGGGACAGTGCGCGAAAACACATCATCGTCGGTTATTGTAAGTAAACCGACGACAAAAATGTGCCCAATTTTTGTCTCGCGAAAAACCTTTAGTCGTCGGTTTGTTAGTTAATAACCGACGCCGTATGTTAAATTTTAGAGGTAATTTTTTCTACTGGAAAATTTGGATTTGGCGGCCGATTTTAGGCATCAGTTGCTTATTAAGGAACCAACGTTAAATTAAAAGTGATACCCGTGTATGGTCGCTCTTCACATATAGATTTCAGTTTTTGTATTCAACCGATGTTGTATGCTTTAGGCGTCAGTTTCTTGTATACAACCGACGCCTGTAAATGTGACGTTATAAGCCATCTCTGTAGTAGTGACTATGCATTTAATATTTCACTGCATGGAATTATTTTGATTTTCAAGTATCAAAGTACAACTTTCCTCATTTTGATCAAATAATTGCATTGGAACCCATAACTGAACACCTGAACTTGAATATGGATTCTCGGGATTGGAATCAGACAAGAAGAAGAAACTATATAAATTCAATTATCATATGATTACATGTTAGGTCACCTTGAAATGATAAATTGGAGATATTGTTTTTTAGAACATAGTTTAATACTGAGTAGAAGTATGGTTAAAATTTAAGACCAAAAGGACTAAAAACGTTTGATATATAGACTCTTAAAGATAATAGGATCGCAAATTAAATGGCAATGGGTAATGCCGGGTCAAACAGGGTTGACCAACATGCAACCGCGTTACAACGCGGAGTCTTCCCCTCCACGCGCACGATGCCTGTTACAAGGAGAACGACGATCGCCCTCCCTGTATCCCTCGTCGTTTCTCTGTCCCTCTTGATCCGATGGGTCTCACCAATTCCCGTACTCCCTCAACAAGTTAATAAAACCCTGGTCTGCTACTGTCACAACCATCTCCTCCTGGTTCCCTCTTCGTCACCGGAACCGTAGCATACCAGCACATCGCTTCCTTCGATCTATAACCTGCATGTATCCCCCTGCCTACTCCGTGTTCTTCTCTGATAGACTAATGCCCTTCACGACATCCAGTTGCCACGTCTCCTTCCTCCTATGACCTGCTGATCACGATTCTGTCATCCGATCGCAACCAGTCACCAACGCCAACAACCACTGTCGTATGCTACATCGCCAACGACATGCGTCGGGCCTTACCAACCGCCACAGCGAGCCCGACCATGCCAAGGCAAGCAGTCTATGTGAATCCTCCTCAACACCAGAGTAGCAAATTTGCCGCCGCATCCTAACACCTTCTCACCACCTCCAAACCTTCATCACCTATATCCCTCACCACTTGCAACACCATTGATAGGTGCAGATCCTTCTTTGCAACCAAACCGGCCCTCAACGATGACCTGTGAACTGAGAAATCACAAGGTCCTTCCATGTCACCAGTTTGACCTCAGCTATAGCAAATTTGTGACTTTCACCCAAGAACCTGTTGCGATAAACGAACACGACCTGTATACACTCATGCTCCGATTGTAGAACATAGCCGCCGCCTTTCATGTATTCAACCCGCCTCCTCCTAGATGCCTCTTGAACAAAGACCTGCTACTATCTTATCCAAGTTAGGGATTCGCTTAAGGGATATATTGTCTTGCCTAGACTCTCTAAATATGTGGTCAGATCCATATTCAACCATTAAAATCCAACATGAGAAACTGATCAGTTCATCTATAGGTTAGTTCTTTCATTTATGAGAAAATGAAGTATTTAACCCAATCCTTACCTAGACTATACTAAGTTAATCCACCCCATCAAACTAATGTCTATATACACATGTCACTATGTTAATACGAAAAACTTGAAAACCTAGGGAAGATATGTATGTTCAACGGACACACGATTTATAATATATAGGATAACATCAATGATAAATTTTGGTATATCTATAGATCATCAAATCGACTAAACCTACCTTATAATGTGTATAATTACCTGACAACCTCTCAGTAAATTATGTGATGATTATCAGAAATCCATTAGTAAAGTTATTCTAGACCAAAATATTTAATAACTATGTCATCATAGCTTCAGTAATAACCTAGTCTAGTTGAAGCATTATGTAAATGTTAGCCACATTATTGTGTACATATATGTTAAGCATATGAGTAATTAGTTAGTCATCACGAATAATCTACCCTCATTATTAGTACAACCCTAGAATGTGTACATATTCGAGTAGGAACAAATATAAGATTTACTTAGGAACCCCTTTAACCTAAGATCCACCTATCTTAATTGAAACATAGAGAATCACTAAGGAGAACGTAGTCAATCTTAGATAATATCATATTAAAAAATGAAACTTGTGATGATATTTAATTATTAGATTATACAATTTGCTGCTCCATCCAAATATTAGTAGTTGTACAATTATGTCCCTATGTGTGTTGAGATCTAGTATATTAGTGTCCACATACATAAGTAAAATCTAAGTATCAATGTATGACTAGTGTATATATAGACATTGACCCTAAACCCTAGATATTCCTAATAAGGGTATGTTGATAAATTATATCTCATTTAATGAATTACCTTGACGATATTGCCGAGAGAATAATTATGAACTTGAGTATGAATCTATATGGAAAAGAAATCCCTAATCCTAAAAAGCTAAATTCAAACCAACTTGATTTCCAAGCCAAGAAACATCAAATAATCGGAATGCCTTCTCTCTTGCTAGATTTGTGAGAAGTTTACATCTTTGATTTGTGTGGATATCTCGATTGGAAATTCTCATTTGGAATAGGTATTGAATTCTTGATCCTTAATTGAGCTATTTATCTCCTTGTTGAGTTTCATATACATAACTTTGAAGAAGTGGTGAACTCATTTTATTAGCCTTTCCTTTTTGTTGAAATTCATCATTACAAAATTTAAATGTTGAACATTGTTTTGAAATTGAAATATTGTTAGATTATGATATTGGAACAAAAATTTAAAATATTGGCTAAGAGCTTTGGATCACTAGATTTGACGGGTCACAGCCCCCAACCCTACGCAGTCGATAATAGACAATTAGAGGTCCCCCCAGTGTTGGGGACCCCCACAGGAGAAGTGTCATTCTCTCATAGAGGGGAGAACACTAGGCACCTAGACACTAGTGAAGACAAAATATTATATTGATTGTGCCAATAGATAAATCTTTGCATTTTGAATAAATTTGATATCTTGATAGTAATGTTGAGAAAATTGTTCCATTTTGAATTCTTAATATTAGTTTGAAAATCTCTTTATTGTTTTCTAGTTACCACTTTGAATTGTTGTACCTTTTGGAAACTAGCATGGTAATTAGACTATCTTTTGTTGTTTCCATAGTCCACCAATCAATATTAACTAGATTTGATCTCATAACTCTTCATTTTTAAAATAACTCAATAATTAGATTTAGTACCAGCCTAGCTGACCTTTATTTCCCCTTCAATGGGGTCCATGTGTAGTCTTGTTCCTTTGGGAACTCATGGACAAGTGACACAAAAAAGGACAAGAAGAGACGTGCAAGAGTTGTCCTCTATTGAAGACTATATAGGATTCAATTTTTTTCTTAATCTTGTAATATTATGTTTAAAGCATCCATGGCTCTGATGTAAAAGCATGATTGTAGTAAAGATTGTTTATACTTTCGATACATTTTGTAAATATTTGATCGTAAAGATCAAGTCTTTACAACATGGTAACAGTCGATACTCATGCACGTGTTGTCAAAGTTAGGGATAAAAATTAGCATACCTAAAACTCAGTCAAGTAGTTTATAACCAATCCTAGTCTTGCTAGGCTTATCTAGTTAGTAACTCAGATGATGTTGATTTTCAAAAAGTCATACAACTCATCAATTAGTGAAGATGAAACATCACCTTATGAGTAGAGATAAGTTGAGATATCAGAAAATGTGAACAACCTAGTAATGCAAAGGTGAATAGTGAAATGAGAAGCCCAAATTCAAAATTTTGAATGCCATCCTTATTCCATATATCATAAGTGAATAACTGGGTCAAGTAGGTAGTATGGTGAATGTTGTCAGAGGTGATTGTGACTTAGTCATCGCATTGATTTTGGGCACTAATCAATTTTGTATCAAAATGTTTACCATCAAAAAAATTATTTTCTTTGTAATATTATATGTAGAAGGAAACATGATTTCATGGAGTTTTGTCAATGATTTCTTGAGCTAAGTCACAATCAAGAAGGTATGAAAAAAAACTTAGAGGAAAGTCACATGGAATCCTTAGAGTTAGGGTTTTAGAGAGTGAAGGATACTAAGATGTTTTGGCTTGCCTATTTAGATGTCTAGTTGAAACCTTTTAAGAGTGGAGAGTAATACTTGAATAAGACCATTAATATGTTGATTTTGAGGAAAAAATCATTTTAAGTGGTGGAGAGTTATAACATACTGGATTTTGGTACTAGATTGAGTTTTGAGCTATATCTTCTCAAATTGAAATCTCTTTTTCTAAATTTTGCATTCAATATTTCACTTCATGGAATTATTTTGATATTCAAGAATCAAAGTACAACTTGTCCTCATTTTGATCTAATCATTCCATTAGAACCCACAACTGAACACCTGAACCTGAATATGGATTCTCGGGATTGGAATCACACAAAAAGAAGAAACTATACAAATCCAATTATCATATGATTACATGTTATTAATTATTGGTCACCTCGAAATGATAAATTGGAGATACTATTTTTAGAACATAGTTTAATACCGAGTAGATGTATGGTTAAAATTTAATACCAAAAGGACTAAAAAAGTTTGATATATAGATTCTTAAAGATAATAGGATTAATGTGCAAATTAAATAGCAAAATGTAACGTCGGGTCAAACAGGGTTGACATGCCTGCAACCGTGTTACAATGTGGAGTCTTCCCCTCTACACGCACGATGCCTGTTATAAGGAGAATGCCAATCTCACTCCATGCACCCCTCATCGTTTCTCTGTCCCTATTGATCATATGGGCCTCACCAATACATGTACTCCCTCAACAAGTTAATAAAACCATGGTCTGCTATCATCACCGCCATCTCCTCATGGTTCCCTCTTCATCACTGGAACCCTAGCAATACCAACACATTGCCTCCTCTGATCTATAACATGCATGTATCCCCCCTCCTACTCTATGTTCTTCTCTGACAGACTAATGCCCTTCACGACGTCCAATCGTAACATCTCCTTCCTCCTCTCCTCATGACCTGCTGATCATGATTCTATCATCTGATCGCAGCTAGTCACCAATGCCAACAACTACTATCGTATGCTACACCACCAGTGACCTGCGTCAGGCCTTGCCAATTGCCACGACGAGCCTAACCACGCCAAGGCAAGTAGTCTCCGTGAATCCTCCCCAACACCAGAGTAGAAAATTCATTGCTGCTTCCTAACACCTTCTCGCCCACCTCTAAACCTTCATGGCCTATATCCCTCACCACCTGCAACACCATTGATAGGTGCAGATCCTCTTTTGCAACCAAACTGACCCTCAACGATGACCTGTGATATGAGAAATCACAAGGTCCTTCCATGTCACTAGTCTGACATCACCTATAGAAAATTTGTGACTTTCACCCAAGAACCTATTACGATCAATGAACACGACCTGTATACACTCATGCTCTGATTGCAGAACACAATCGCCACCTTTCATGTATTCATCCCACCTCCTCCTTGATGCCTCTCGAATAGGGACCTGCTACTATCTTCTCCAAGATAGATATTCACTTAAGGGATCTACTGTCTTGCCTAGACTCTCTAAAGATGTGGTCAGATCTAGATTCAACCATTAAAACCCAACAAGAAAAACTGATCAGTTCATCTACAAGTTAGTTCTTTCATTTCTGATTTTTTTATGAGAGAAAATGAAGTATTTAACCCAATCCTTACCTAGATTGTACTAAGTTAATCCACCCCTTCAAACGAATGTCTATATACACATGTCACTATGTTAATACGAATAACTTGAAAACCTAGGTAAGATATGTATGTTTAATAGACCTGTGACTTATAATACATAGGATAACATCACTGATAAATTTGGGTACATCTATAGATCATCAAATCGACTAAACCTACATTATTATGCGTATAACTAATTGACAACCTATTAGTAAATTATGTGATGATTATGATAAGTCCATTAGTAAAGTCATTCTAGACCAAAAGATTTAATAATTATGTCATCATAGCTTCAGTAATAACCTAGTCTAGTTGAAGCATTATGTAAATGTTAGCCACATTATTGTGTACATATATGTTAAGCATATGAGTAATTAGTTAGTCATCACAATTAGTCTACCCTCATTATTAGTACAACCCTAGAATGTGTACATAATTTAGTAGGAATATATTAGATTTACTTAGGAACCCCTTTAACCTAAGATCCACCTATCTTAATTGAAACATAGAGAATCACTAAGGAGAACCTAATCAATCTTAGATAATATCATATTAAAAAATGAAACATGCGATGATACCTAATTATTAGATTATACAATTTACTGCTCCATATAAATATTAGTAGTTGTATAATTATGATCCTATGCAATGTTGAGATCTAGTATATTAGTGTCCACATACATAAGTAAAATCTAGGTATCAACGTATGACTAGTGTATATATAGATATTGACCCTAAACCCTAGATATTCCTAATAAGGATATGTTGATAAATTATATCTCATTTAATGAACAACCTTGACTATATTGCTGAGAAAATAATTATAAACTTGAGTGTGAATCTATATGGAAAAGAAAACCCTAATCCTAAAAAGCCAAATTCAAACCAACTTGATTTCCAAGCCAAGAAACATCAAATAACCTGAATGCCTTCTCTCTTGCTAGATTCGTGAGAAATTTACATCTTTGATTTGTGTGGACATCTTGATTGAAATCCTCATTTGGAATAGGTACTGAATTCTCGATCCTTAATTGAGCTATTTATCTCCTTCTTGAGTTTCATATACATAACTTTGCAGAAGTGGTGAACTCATTTTTATCAGCCTTTCCCTTTTCTTGAAGTTCATCATTACTAAATTTAAATGTTGAACATTGTTGTGAAATTGAAATATTGTTAGATTTTGATATTGGCACAAAAATTTGAAATATTGGCGAGGAGCTTTGGCTCACTAGATTTGGTGGGTCACGACCCCCAACCCTGCACAGTGGATAATGTACAATTAGAGGTCTCCCAGTACTGGTTACCCCATAGGTGAAGTGTCATTCTCTCATAAAGGGGAGAACACTAGGCACCTAGCTACTGGTGAAGACAAAATATTAGATTGATTGTGCCAATAGATAAATATATGTTTTTGAATAAATATGAAATCTTGATAGTAATGTTGAGAAAATCATTCCATTTTGAATTCTTAATATTAGTTTGAAAATCTCTTATTGTTTTCTAGTTACCACTTTGAATTGTTGCACCTTTTGGAAACTAGCATGGTAATTAGACTATCTTGTGTTATTTCCATAGTTCACCAATCAATCTTACCTAGATTTGATCTCATAACTCTTCATTTTAAAATATCTCAATAATTGGATTTAGTACCAGCCTAGATGACCTTTATTTTTCCTTCAATGGGGTTCATGTGTGGTCTTGTTCCTTCAGGAACTTATGGACAAGTGACACAAAGAAGGATAAGAAGAGACATGCATGAGTTGTTCTCTGTTGAAGACTATATAGGATTCATTTTTTTTCTTAATCTTTTAATATTATGTTTAAATCTTCCGTGACTTTGATGTAAATGCATGATTGTAATAAATATTATTTATACTTTTGATACATTTTGTAAACATTTGATCGTAAAGATTGAGTCTTTATAACATGGTATCAAAGACATAAATAGTCGACACTCATGCACGTCTTGTCGAAGTTAGGGTAAAAAATTAGCATACCTAAAACTCAGTCAAGTAGTTTAGAACCAATCCTAGTCTTTCTAGGCTTATCTAGTTAGAAACTCATTAATTAGTGAAGATGAAACATCACCTTATGAGTAGAGATGAGTTGAGATATAAAAAAATGTGAACAACCTAGTAATGTGAAGGTGAACAGTTAAACTAGAAGCCCAAATTCAAAATTTTGAATGCCATCCTTATTCCATATATCATAAGTGGATAACTGGATCAAGTAGATAGTATGGTGAATGTTGTCAGAGGCGATTGTGACTTAGACATCACATTGATTTTGGGCACTTATCAACTTTGTATCAAAATGTTTACCATCAGAAAAATTATTTTCTTTATAATATTATATGTACAAGGTATTGATTTCATGGAGTTTTTTTGATGATTTCTCGAGATAAGTCACAATCTAGAAGGTATGAACAAAAAATACTTAGAGGAAAGTCACATGGAATCCTTAGAGTTAGGGTTTTAGAGAGTGAAGGATACTAAGATGTAGTTGGCTTGCCTATTTAGATGTCTAGTTGAAACCTTTTAAGAGTGGAGAGTAATACTTGAATAAGACCATTGATATGTTGATTTCAAGGACGAAATCATTTTAAGGGGTGGAGAGTTGTAACATACTGGATTTTGGTATGAGATTGAATTTTGAGCTATTATTCATAATCTTCTCAAATCAAAACCTCTTTTGCTAAATTTTGCATTTAATATTTCACTTCATGGAATTATTTTGATATTCATGCATCAAAGTACAACTTGTCCTCATTTTGATCTAATTATTCCATTGGAACCCACAACTAAAGACCTAAACCTGAATATGGATTCTCAAGATTGGAATCACACAAGAAGAAGAAACTACACAAATGCAATTATCATTTGATTACATGTTATTAATTATTGGTCATCTCAAAATGATAAATTGGAGATACTATTTTTAGAACATAGTTTAATACTGAGTAGAAGTATGGTTAAAATTTAAGACCAAAAGGACTAAAAATGTTTAATATATAGAATCTTAAAGATAATAGGATTAATGTGCAAATTAAATAGCAATAGGTAACATCAGGTCTAACATGGTTATGAGTTGTGACAACCGGTGAACATCTTCGGTAGGTCCAATAGTGAACAACTAGCATGAGGGCTTGACTCCCTACTTGAGTACCTAGGTTGAGAGGTGGAGTGTGAGATATTAGGCTACTCCCATTAGCCACTGAGAGGCAGGCGTGCTGAGGCCCATTGCAGATTGGGTCTTACTCGAGATATAGGCTTAGGAACCTGGGCATGCTTCTAAGCATTATTATAGATTGTTGTGATTCTTTCACATGTTGTGGTATACCTCATGTGGGTTCAAGGCATAATACAATGAATGAGAGGTTAATCAAGTATGTACAGTTATTCAATTATTCTTTCTATGTTTTTGAATTATCAGTTCTATTGTGATTAATCAACCATGTCCAAATATTGATTCACTCTTGTAGATATCTAGAGTATCCTAGCACATTTATGTTTGTGAATGATTAGTCCCCTTATAGCTTGTTGTTGTTTTAATTGATATCAATTTCTGAACAATATATCTATAATTATATAAGCGCTTTAAACTATTTCTTTGAAGTACTCATTCACTGAGCAAGTAGGCTCACCCCTCTACTCACAGTTTTGTGGATAACACGTGGACTGAAAGATGTCAATGCACTTAAGTAGATCTACCACAAAAGTTGAGTATGAAATTAGTTAACTTCAGTCAGCCCCTGTCACTCTAGGTCCTTGTGTAGAGTTGAGAGAGAGTTGTAAATGATGATGTGAAACTTTGTTTCCTTAATAATAGAGAATGTATCTATTTATCATGTCATATGTACATGGAAGGTTAAGAAATAGAATGAATGTTTAAATGTGTATATTTATTATTGAAATTAGATTAGAGAAAACAAGTTTTAAATCCCTTTGTATAGTTAGTTTATGTGATTGAATGTGATTAAACATGAGTTTGCAATCAAAGAAAAAGTCAGAAGTGATCTTTGTTATGTTAAATCCTCAACTTATGCCCTAAACTCATGATTAGTGGTAATCATGGGATGTGGGTGTAACAACCAGCTTGTTAAAAGTATTAAAGAACTTCATTATGATCGAGGTGGTGCATACTTAATCCAAGAATTTGAGGACCTTCTACGGGCCCGTGGTATCATATCACAATGGAATCCACCTGGAACACCACCACATAATAGTGTACCAGAAACAAGGAATCACACATTACTAGATATAGTGGAAGAAATGATGAGATTTGTTGATCTTCCGATTCCATTATGGGGATATGCTATAGAAATAGACGTGTTTACTCTTAACCATGTACCATCTAAATCAGTTGAAATGACACCATATGAGGCATGAAATGGGAAACATCCCATTGTCTCTTTTATGAAGATTTGGGGATATGAAGGTTATGTGAGAAAGCAATTTCCTCAAAAGCTTGGACCCAAATTAGATAAATGCTATTTTGTTGGATATCCCAAAGAAACTAGGGGATACTACTTTTACAATCTATCTGACAACAAAATGTTTGTTGCCAATAATTATGTATTCCTAGAAAAGGAATTGATTTCCAAAAGAATTAGTGGGAGAAAAGCAGAACTCAAAGATGTTCAATACCAACAAGAAAGCATTGAACCTCCTGAGGTACATAAGGAACAAGAAGACTCACAAGCTATTGTAGAATCCCAAGTTCCTCTTCTGACACATAAACCTCGCAGATCTAGTAGGACATGCCTTGAGTCTGAAAGATTTGGTTATCTTGTGACTCAAGAAGGCAGTGAGTTGGTCACAAATGATGAGCCAACAACCTACCTAGAATCTATTAAGGGAATATCTGAGATGGAATCCATGTACACCAACAAGGTATGGGCCTTAGTGGATCCACATGAAGGGGTAAAACCCATAGGGTGAAAATGGGTATTCAAGAAGAAAATTGACATGGATGGTAATGTACAAACCTATAAGGGCAAATTGGTTGCAAAGGTTTTAGACAACATCAAGGTGTTGTCTATGATGAAACTTTTTCACCAGTTTTCATGGTTAAATCCACCAGGGTCAAGCTTTCCATCCAACTTATTATGACTAAGTGATTTGGCATATGGATGTTTAAACCACTTTCCTTAATGTGAATCTTCTTAAGGATGTGTACATGACACAACCTGAGGGTTTTATAAATCCAAAGGAATCCAATAAAGTCTATAAGCTACAAAGGTCAATCTATGGATTGGACCAAGGATCTTGGAGCTGGAATCTTCAATTTGATGAAATAGTCAAAGAGTTTGGACTTAGTCAAAATGATGATGAACCATGTGTTTACAAGAAGGTTAGTGGGAACATAGTTGTATTCATCATATTGTACTTAGATGACATACTATTGACAGGGAATGACATCCCTACTTTACAAATGTAAAGACCTAATTGGGAAGTACTTTCTCTATGAAGGATTTAGGCAAAACATTCTATAGCGTAGGAATCAAGATATATAGAGATAGATCTAGAAGGCTTCTATGACTAAGACATAGCACATTCATTGACAAAGTGATGAAAGGTTAAACATGGAGAACTTAAAGAAAGTAAACTTACCCATGTGGCGTGGTGTTGGTATCTGTAGAGTTAAATTCCCCAGTTCTTGTGAAGAATGGGAGTTCATGAGTAAGATTCCACATGCATATTTAGTTGGATCTATGATGTATACAATGTTATGTTCTCATCCTAATGTCTCATAGCCTTGAGTATGACTAAATGATATCACTCATATGCTGGTGAAAGCCACTAAACTAACATAAAGAACAACATTAAGTACTTAAGAAGAACTAAGGATCAGTTCCTTGTTTATGGTTGTGAGGAAGATCCAGTAGTAAAAGGTTACACCGATGCTATCTTCCAAACTGACAAACATGACTGTTGGTTTATTACACTAACGAGTTTCAATCTTAAGAAAGATCTTTTACTCAACTAACCAATTTCATATACGGAAGTAGTCGTAGTTGAGATAGAACACAAGGATCTTAAGTAATCAACTAAACGCAACAGTGCTAAGGTTCAACAATCTAGACCATTTTTAAGGTGATTTGGTTGATTAATCTAAAAATTTCAGAATTAAGCAAACAATGAATGGATTACTAAAAGAGATTAAAATTCAGATATGGAAATATCTTGGACTTAGGATTTCACCCAAATATCATAGCATAGAACAAGAGCATGAAATTTAAACATACTAAGAACTTGTTTTAAAGGAGAGTTGTATGTTGCACTTCACCTGTCGGTGCAAGTACAACGATCCTAACTCAATTCAACATTCCCATGTATGAATTTTGCTTTGGATCACAAACCTACTCCACAACTCCATAATTTCCACTCTCATGGTAAAGAAGGAGTTGCCAAGAGAGTACCTCCTTACTCTGCTACCTATCTTCTCAGATCAAGCAAAAGAGCATAAAACATACACATAAGGTGGCCAACCATGCATGCAGAAAAGAAGAAACCGATACTCACAAGGTAGAAAAATAAGCAACATAGCATTTAGTAAAAAATTATCATGTTCCATACATGCTATGACATGGGAGCTACTCTCCCATGTCTAAGAAAAGAAAACTACTCATCCATAATGGTGTACAGTAGAAAATGCACAGAAATTTTAGAGTTCAACATGATTTAGAGAAAGAAAAGCTAAGAAAACCCAAGGTGTAACCCAAGAAAAATAGAATTCTGGCTTGAGGATGAAATCCCACTTCTACAACTGCTCCAAATTGGACAAACCTCTCTCCCAAGAAGCTTTATGGAGTGAAGAAGCTCTGCTGCACCTTGGAGAAGAAGATTGGAGAAGAAAAGAAGAAGAATGGGGTTCTTTTGCATGAAACCACCCTCTTCCACCTCCAAAATCGCCCTCCTTGCTCTAGCCTTGCTCTTGGACGAAAGATTTTTAAATTATGACCAAAGATAACTGCTCATAGAGTGGTTTCATATTTTAAATGAAAGGAGTTATATTTTGAAAATTGTTGAAACTGACAGACACACGACGTGTCTTTCTTTGGACACAGCGTGTCCTGTCTCAGGTAGTTGTTCTGAGTGTAAATCACACGATGTGTTTGAATTAATACATGCCGTGTACGCTACCAGATAGACAAGGCTCATTTCTGAATTCCCAGGTACACGTCGTGTCTTTTGTGGACACGCCATGTACTTTTCTTTAGTGTCTGAAGTATTAAGCCGTATGGAAATGTGCACGCTATGTCTATAATAAGACACGTCGTGTGCATTACTATTTCAACAAAATTAAAGCTCTTAATGTCTGCAAGGCGTAGAGAAGTCCCAATAATGATGAATTTGAGTATGGATATCTCTAATTTGATCATTTTGAAGCATTCCTGCAATACACATCATGTGATGAGAAAAATAACAAAAAGGTGGCAAGAATGATATGAATAGAGGATAAATGAGAACAAAATGAACTGAATTTGTGTGTGAAATCAAGTGAAAAATTGATGTGGAAAACACAACAAATCCCCCTAAGCTTGAACCATTGCTTGTCCTCAAGCAAAAAGAGCATAGCCACACAAATAAAGGAATATTCAAGCTCGTGCATGGATAAAATGAAATGAAGATATGCAATAAACTCAACCAACGTTGTACATCAGGTTTATATTCAAAGCTATCATCTCAATTTACACATCCAAGATAGAGAAGTTTTAGTCCAGCAATGGTGGTCACAAATTAAGTGAAACAATCAACTAAACAACACTAAACAGGATTTGGATAGTCAAGCCAAACAACTAGTAGATTTATAATGCAAAATTTTCAGCTATTATGGATGTAAATGATGAAATCTTAGCTAACTTTAACAATCTCAGTTGAGATCTCTTCTCAAAAAGACATGACAATTGATTTTTGGGATTCCAACACTCAGCTGCTAATTTAGGCTTACACACACGTGGAGTGCCGATTGGGGTGTTATTTTTACCCTCTTTTGATTTTCATACCACCTAACCATCGTTGCCAGACCAGACTCATACTAGGCTAGCATGATATATGGGCTGTTTGCCATCTTTTATTGGGTAAAGTGAGCAAATGATAAGAGAGATTTTTTCACAACTCAAGAGAGTCAACTAGAAAGTTAAATTAATAAGATTCCATTCATTCTTTTGCAAAATTTTCACTAAAAAATTGATTGTATATGCACTAAGGGTTTGGCAAGAGTATTCCATATTCTAAATAGTGTTGTAGAGTTGGTTTATTCGCTAAAATTTTAGACCGTTACATGAATTTAGCAATCAAAGGTGTGAAAATTGAGAGTTCAAGCTACAATTCCAAACCAAGACCATATACATGGGGAATTTCATTTTCCATTTGATTCATGCATGTTCTTTACTAATTCTTTCATATGGCAAAAAAAAAAATACAAGGTACAAGATGGTTCAAGCATATAAGGTACAAAAGTTCGTTCCATTGCAATAGCCTCATTTCATATTAAACTTATCATGAAGGGAAATACAGAAATGAAACAGGATGAAATAAAAGACTAAAATAAAAGACTGACATGACTAACAAAAGCAAATGACAAAAGAAAATGAAACAGAAACTCCATTACAGACTGGTTGCACCGCCCCTAAGCTTGAAATCTACAGTGTCCTCACTTCATCAATCGAGCTCATGAAGGTAACAACTGAATACCTGTCATGGGTGAAAATCAATAAGAGGGGCCAACGTCCCTGTTGTCATTCTGAAAAAACTGACTGACAAGATCATCTTCTGGAACATCCATCAGAGTGGGCTGCAGGGCGGACTCTGGCTGCTGCTACTGCTGTGGCTGATACGACTGCGGGATGGAGTAGTGGCCCTGAGAAATGTGCCACAAATCCATGTGGTGGACCATGTCATGCATCGCAGTATACTGCGCGCCCAACTAATCCAAGCAGCCATCGATGTGATCAAACCGCTGTTGCACATAGCCGTACAGATGCCTGACATTAGGCATCACCCAAGAGTACTCTATCTGGGTGCTGGTGGAGGGAGGTGGTGGAGCAGAAGAAGTAGAAGGAGCAGATTAGATCTGCTTGAGGTGCTTGGAGGTGAGGACATCATGAGCTTGAGGAAAGAGGTATGCCATGAGTAAGAGGAGAATACAACTACGACTGTAGCTTGAAGAAGACACGACTGACGGACACAGCACGACGGTGGTGGATAGGTGTTCTAGGGCACACAGAAACAAGGAAGCAGATGGCTAGGGTGCACGGTAGCTCTGGAGTCTCACACGGCTCGAATGAGAGTATGAGTGAGAGAAGCAGCCGTGTGTTAGGTTAAGAACTTGCATTTTTATCAAAAGACATGCCGTGTTCAAATAAAGACACGTCGTGTATCTTATCAGAACTTTTTTTCTGTAATAAAAGACATGACATGTTCAAAGAAACACATGTCAGTGTATCAATTCAGAAATTTGAAATGCCGATTTCCACTGATAACTACAAGACATGTTCAAATAAAGACACGTCATATACTTTTCCAGATAACTTGATGCTTCCTTTTCTACTTAGAAACACAACACAACGTGTTCAAATAAAGACAGGTCGTGTTTATGTTCCAGATTTCTCATTCCTCCCTTTTCTGCTTCGGTACGCGACGTGTATAAAATAGGACACGACATGTTCTTTTTCCCAGTTGGGAATACTTGTAGCCGCTGGATTGTGACACATCGTGTCTAAATAAAGACACATTGTGTACCTGGAGATATAACTCATCTGTTGTATTTCTAGAAGTAGAGATACGTCGTGTCTTAAATAAGACACACAATGTCTTATGTAGTTTCTACAGAAAATAGCTGTTGTCAGCATAAAATTAATAACAGATATGCAATAGAATTGTCTAAATTATTATATTCATCCATGACAAGCTTATTTACAAAACTAAAGAGTGTTTTTGACTCAAATGACTAGAAAAGAAATATATCCTAATGTGGGTTTAACTCCCACGAGGTCCTCCATATAGAGTTCGGAGTGAGACTATTCAATTTGTCATTCATGCATCCTGAAGGGAGCAAGAGGCTCCCTTGTGAAATTCATCGCCTGAGGTATACAGCTTGCAACATTGCCCAATTACTTTGAATGCTCCATCCTTGCCTTGTAATTCAACAACTCCATAAGAAAAAATCTTCAATACAAGAAAAGGGCCAGACCACTTTGACTTTAGTTTTTCAGGGAATAGCTTAAGTCTTGAGTTGAACAACAACACCTTGTCTCCTTCTTGGAAGTCTTTCCTCCAGATTCTTTTGTCACGCCAAACCTTGGTTCTTTCTTTGTATAGCTTTGCATTTTCATATGCATCTAACTGGAGCTCTTTCAATTCTTATAGTTGCAATAGACGCTTCTCACCAGCCTTCTTCATGTTGAAATTTAAGAACTTTATAGCCCATAGTGCATGATGTTCTAGCTCCAGCAGAAGATGATAAGATTTACCATATATCAGCTTGAAAGGAGTTGTGCCTATGATGGTTTTATAAGCTGTCTGGTATGCCCATAAGGCATCGTCTATCTTCAATGCCCAATCTTTCCTTGAGCTAGACAATGTCTTCTCTAGTATGCTTTTCAGCTGTCGGTTTGAGACCTCTACTTGCCCGGAAGTTTGAGGATGGTAGGGCGTAAAGACTTTATGAGTGACTCAATACTTAGATAGAAGGTTGTTGAATTGTTTCTCAACAAAGTGCGTGCCTCCATTAGAGATTACAGCTCTAGGAACTCCAAAGCGAGGGAAGATGATTTTTTGAAATAGCTTGGCTACATATTTTGCATCCGGTGCTTGGGTTGGGTTGGCCTCAACCCATTTAGAGATGTACTCGCATGCAACTAGGATATATTGGTAGCCACAAGAAGATGGGAATGATCCCATGTAATCAACTCCCCATACATCAAATACCTCAATCTCCAAGATAGAGTTAAGAGGCATGTCATCACGTCTAGAAATTCTTCCGGTCCTTTGGCATTTATCACAAGCTTTGACAAACAAATTGACATCTTTAAACAATGTTGGCCAATAAAAACTGGCATGTAGGATCTTTGCTGCAGTCTTCTCTCCTCCAAAGTGACAACAGTAAGGAGAAGCATGGCATTCAGAAATAATGGTAGAAATCTCTTCTTCTGCGACACACCTTTGAATAAGTCCATCACTCCCATGTTTAAACAACAAGGGGTTGTCCCAATAGTAGAACTTTACGTCATGGAAGAACTTCTTCTTTTGCTGGTATGTCAAGCTCGACGGCAGCTATCCTGTAGAAAGAAAGTTTGCAATGTTCGCAAACCATGGCACTTGTGTGGACAATAACACATAAAGCTTCTCAATAGGCAAATGATCCTCAATAGGCAATAAGTCTCCAGCATCTGTAGTCAATCTAGAAAGATGGTTAGTGACATTGTTCTCTGTACCTTTCTTATCCCAAATTTCAGGATCAAACTCTTGCAAAAGCAGTATCCAGTGGATGAGATGATGTTTTGCATCCTTCTTATTAAGAAAATACTTTATGGCAACATGATCAGTATACACAATTACCTTAGATCCTACCAAGTACTATCGAAACTTGTCAAAGGCGTACACTATAGCAAGCATATCCTTCTCAGTGGTTGTGTAATTGATTTGTGCTTCATCTAGGGTCTTGCTTGCATAGTATATGGCATGCAGCTTCTTATCTTTCCTTTATCCTAGGACTGATCCCACTGCATAGTTACTTGCATCACACATCAATTCAAAAGGAGCGTTCGAGTCCGGTGGTTGAATGATTGGTGTAGAAATAAGAGCTTCCTTGAGCTTGGTAACGGCGGTACGACAATCATCATTGAATATGAATTCAACATCTTTTGCAAGTAAGGAACATAATGGCTTTGCAATTTTAGAGAAGTCTTTAATGAATCTTCTATAGAAACCTTCTTGACCAAGGAAACTGCAAATATCTTTGGTTGAAGAAGGCGTAGACATATTCTCAATCGCTTTCACCTTGGCCTTGTCAACCACAATACCCTTGTTAGATACAACATGGCCTAATACTACACTGGATTGTACCATGACATATCACTTCTCCCAATTTAGTACTAGTTTAACCTCTTTATAGCGAGATAATACTAATGACAGGTTACATAAACATTGATCAAATGAATCTCCATAAACACTAAAATCATTCATAAATACTTCCATTATGTTTTCAATGAAATCAGAAAAAATAGCCATCATGCATCGTTGGAACGTCGTAGGAGCATTGCAAAGACCAAAGGGCATGCGATGATAAGCATAAGTTCCATACGTGCAAGTAAAGGTGGTTTTCTCTTGGTCGGGAGGGTAGATAGGAATCTGGAAAAACCCGGAATACCCATCCAAGTAACAGAAATAAGAATGTTTTGCAAGGCGTTCAAGCATTAAACCAATAAACAACAATGGAAAATGGTCTTTTTGGGTTGCTTTGTTCAAACGTCGGTAGTCAATACACATATGCCAACCCGTGACTATACATGTTTGAATCAACTCATCATTGTCTCCCTTGATGACAGTTGCACCCCCCTTCTTAGGTACCACGTGGATGGCACTAACCCAAGGGCTTTCACTTATAGGATAGATGATACCGACATCAACCAACTTAAAGATTTCCTTTTTAACCACCTCAAGCATATTTTGATTTAAACGTCTAGGCAGTTCAATGGTGGGTTTAGCATCATCATCCATATTTATTCTATGCATGCAAATGGAGGGATGAATGCCTTTCAAATCATTGATAGAGTAACCAATGACATCTTTATACAAACGCAATCCGACAAGCAATTTATTTTCTTGTTCATTGGTTAACTCATTATTGATTATTATAGGAGAAGTAGAGTCGGAATCAAGAAATGCATACCTCAGCCCTGGTGGAAGGTCTTTTAATTCTACCTTTCTGCCGACTGCATTTTCTTTGGCTTTTTCATCAACATTTGGATTGTCTTCTTCAGTAGCATATGATTGAGCAATAGAAAATACCCTAGAATTTTTAGATCCTTCATCATCATCACAATAATTTAGTATCAAATTGGCAAAATCATGATCTTCTTCTTCAATAAAATCAACAGAGTCCATAAAATAGATTTCTTCTACACGTGAGGGTGCTTTCATGGCATCATATACAGAAAACGCCATGGCTTCCTCGCCAACTCAGAGTGTGAGTTTGCCTTCTCAAACATCAACTAGGCATCCAACAATTCTCAGGAAAGGCCTCCCAAAAAGAATTGGATTGGAAGGAACTTCTACCATATCTAGCACTACAAAATCACAAGGAATATAAAGTTTACCAATCTGCACTAGCACATCTTCCATGATACCTTTGAGGTATTTAATAGAATGATCGTCCAGTTCAATGGCCATCTTTGTAGGCTTCAGATCTCCAAGATCTAGCTCTTGCCATAGGGTAGATGGGATGAGACTAATACTAGCTCCAAGGTCTACAAGACCTTTGTCAAACGTGGTATTGCCGATCTTGCATGGTAGAGTAAAAGCTCCCAAGTCATCTAACTTCTCAGAAATTCTATTTTGAATGATAGAACTAATTCTTTAAAAAAGCATCACAGTCTCCACTTGGTCCACCTTCCTCCTCTTAGTGAGGATGTCTTTAAGAAACTTAGCATATGATGGAATTTATGTAATAACTTCAGCTAGCGGAAGATTGACATGGAGTTTATTCAGAATGTCCATAAACTTCCTAAACGTTGAGTCCTCCTTTGTGTTTGCAAGCCTTTGCGGAAATGGTGCATTTTCTTTAATAGAAGATGGTACCTCAGTTGTACCTTTATCTTTGTCACCCATAGGGGTATCAAGCTTCTCTTCATTAGTGATGTCTGCACTCATCTCCTTGGGTGGAGAAGGTTTGTGGATTTCATCTCCACTTCTTAAGGTGATGGCATTTGCTTACTGACTCAGATTCACCTCCGGTTGGCTTGGAAGAGAATCGGATTGGGTGTTGTTTTGCTGCGTTAAGGCTTGTTGGGAAATTTGGTTTTCCAACATCCTTGTGTGAGTGGAAATGCCATCCACTTTTGCATAGAGTTGGGCAATTACATCCTTTAAGAGCTTGTCATTACCCCTTAGCTCTTCATTCTGCTGCATCAGCGTGGAGATAAATTTCTCCATCATGGCCTCCAAGGAAGAACTTTGGGGTTGTTGTTGTTGGTAACCCCTATTGTTGTTGAAGCCCGGTGGATTCCCATTATTTTTCCGGTTAAAATTCTATCATTTCTGCGGTTGCTGCTATCCATGTTGGAAGTTCTGAGCGTTGTTTGTGTTCCGGTAGGAGAAATTAGGACGATCTCTCCATCCCAGATTGTAGGTGTTGGAATAGGGATTGTACTACTTATTCCCCTGCATCCCAATGACATTGACTTGTTCAAGGCTCCCTTCATTAGCATTAGGAGCAAAGCATGAAGAAGAAGTATGTCCAGAGTTCCCACAAGCTTCACATATCACTTTAGAGGATTGGATTTGCAAGTAGTCATCTTCTCAAACTTCTGTGTAAGAACATCAAGTTTAGCAACAATTAATTCAACGACATCAATAATATGCTTCTCTCCTTGCTTCCTGGTTGAAGAACTAGCTGTAGAGGATGATTGAGCTCTCCTATTTGACCCCCATTGGCAATGGTTTAGTGCTATGTCTTCAATGATATCATAAGCCTCTCTGTAAGACTTAGTCATCAATGCTCCATTAGCTGCGGCATCCAGTGTCATCCGGGTGTTGTAGAATAGTTCATTATAGAACATTTGGAGTAGCAGCCAGTTGGTCAATCCATGGTGAGGGCAAAGGCATTGGAGGTTCATAAACCACTCCCATGTATCATACAAAGTTTCTCCATCGGATTGAGAGAAGTTGGTGAGCTGATTCCTTAGCTGGGATGTCTTGCTTGGCGGGAAATACTTTGCAAGGAAAACATTTAGAAGTTGGTCCCAACTTTTAATTGACTTCTTTGGAAGAGAAAAGAGCCACACATTGGCTCTATCTCTTAGGGTGAAAGGAAAAAACATTAGCTTCACTCCGTCGGAGGATACACCATTGATTTTGAAAGTATTCATATACTCCCAAAACTCAGCCACATGAAGATTCATATCTTCATTGACTGTACCTCTGAAGCGGTTCTGCTGGATCATCTACATCATGGAAGGAGCAATAGAGAAATTGTCTGCTTCAACTGCAGGTAGGTCAATGGCCCCATAAATGTTTGTGGCAACCGGCATGGTGAAATCCTTCAAAGGATGGTCATCCTCCATGGTTGGATCTCCTTGTACGACTTCTTCAAAAGGTGAAGAAGATGGTGATGGTGATGATGGTGGAACACCTCATAACAGTGGTTTCTCTACTCTTCTTGCTCTTCTTAAGCTTTAAAGAGTACGCTCGATCTCAAGGTCTAACAACACTGATGTTTGAAGACCCCTTTGCGAGCGACGCATACAACCTGAAAAATAGCAAGAGAATTTGAGAACACAACTAAAAGGTATATGAAAATTCAAAAAATGGAAATGATGATCTAGTCTCGAATACTAGTTAGCACTTGTTACTCTAATTATATTAACTGTAGCTTCCCGACAATGGCGCCAAAAACTTATTGGTTTATTACACTAACGAGTTTCAATCTTAAGAAAGATCTTTTACTCAACTAACCAATTTCCGCAAGTATACAGAAGTAGTCGTAGTCAATATCGAACATAAGGAGCTTAAGTAATCAACTAAATGCAACAATGCTAAGGTTCAACAATCTAGACATTTTTAAGGTGATTTGGTTGATTCATCTAAAATTTTTAGAATTAAGCAAATAGTGAATGGATTACTAAAAGAGATTAAAATTCAGATATGGAAATATCTTGGACTTAGGATTTCACCCACATATCATAGCATAGAACAGGATCACAAAATTTAAACATACTAAGTACTTGTTTTAAAGGAGAGTTGTATGTTGCACTTCACCTGTCGGTGCAAGTACAACAATCCTAACTCAATTCAACATTCCCATGTATGCATTTTGTTTTGGATCACAAACCTACTCCTCAACTCCATAATTTCCACTCTCATGGTAAAGGAGTTGCCAAGAGAGTACCTCCTTACTCTCCTACCTATCTTCTTAGATCAAGCAAAAGATCATAAAACATACACATAAGGTGGCCAACCATACATGTAGAAAAGAAGAAACCACTACTCACAAGGTGGAAAAACAAGCAACATAGCATTTAGTACAAAATTATCATGTTCCATACATGCTATGACATGGGAGCTACTCTCCCATGTCCAAGAAAAGAAAACTACTCATCCATAATGGTGTACAGTAGAAAATGCACAAAAATTTCAGAGTTCAACATGATTTAGAGAAGGAAAAGCTAAGAAAACCCAAGGTGTAACCCAAGAAAAGTAGAATTCTGGCTTGAGGACAAAATCCTACTTCTACAGCTGCTCCAAACAGACAAACCTCTCTCCCAAGAAGCTTTATGGAGTGAAGAAGCTCTGCTGCACCTTGGAGAAGAAGATTGGAGAAGAAAATAAGAAGAATGGGGTTCTTTTATAAGAAACCACCCTCTTCCACCTCCAAAATCACCCTCCTTGCTCTAGCCTTGCTCTTGGATAAAAGAGTTTCAAATTATGACCACAGATAACTACTCCATAGAGTGGTTTCGTCTTTTAAACGAAAGGAGTCATATTTTGAAAATTGCTGAAACTGACAGGCACACAACGTGTCTTTCTTTAAACACGACGTGTCCTATCTCAGGAAGTTGTTATGAGTGTAAAGCACACAGCGTGTTTGAATTAATACATGCCGTGTACGTTACCAGAAAGACCAGGTTCGGTTCTGAATTCCCAGGTACTTTTCTTCAGTGTCTGAAGTATTAAGCCGTCTGGAAATGTGCATGCCATGTCTAAAACAAGACACGTCGTGTGCATTGTTATTTCAGCAGAATTAAAGCTCTAAATGTTTGCAAGGCATGGAGAAGTCCCGATAATTATGAATTTGAGTATGGATATCTCCAATTAGTTCAATTTGAAGCATTCCTGCAATACACATCATGTGATGAGAAAAATAACAAAAAGGTGGCAAGAACGATATGTATAGAGGCTAAATGGGAACAAAATGAACTGAATTTGTGTGTGAAATCAAGTGAAAAGTTGATGTGGAAACCACACAACAATGACTATGGATTGCAACCCAGATTTTTGGTTTGCCTTAACAATGGAGTTGTAAGTTGGAAGAGTTCCAAGCAAGAGACAATTGTTCATTCTACAATAGAGGCCAAGTACATTGCTGCATCCAATGCAACATCCGAAGCTATTTGGATCAATAAGTTCATTAGTGAACTTGGTGTGGTTCTAAGCATTAAAGACTCATCCAAGCATTATCGACACAATATAGTTCTATTATGACAACAACGGAGCTATTCTACAAGCTAAGGAACCCAGATCACATCAACATTCCAAGCACATACTACATCGATTCCATCTCATAGGAGAGATCATACATCGAGGAGATGTGAAGATTTGTAGAGTACCAGCTGAAAGCAATGTTGTTGACCCCTTAACAAAAGCACTTTCATAGTAGAAGCATGAAGGTCATATTAGATAACTTGGGATTAAGTTCATGTGTGATTGGATCTAAGAACAAGTGGGAGTTTGTTGGTGTGTATTCCAGAGAGCCAGTCATATGATGATTGTAATGGCATATCTTGTAAATGATCTGATTAATAATGAAGAAAATTTTGTCTATATATTTGTTCTATTATGAGATTCTCATATAACATGATAGATGTTTGAAGAATGATATTGCTCAATGACACACGTCTTCAGGTTGAGGACCTAAATAATGAGATCATATGTATAATAAGAGTATATATATACTCTTATTATGTCCCTAGTCAAATATTATTGTGGAAGTTAATAGACCACAATAATACACAAGACTAAAATGTATGTTGATTGATGAAAAAATCTCATTAGTCATGATATGTGATACCGAAACCAAACATATATGTACTTGTTATAGAACAATGTACCAGATAGACCCACCCTGAGAAGTGATACATGGATAACAGTCATAATCACATCTCAATGTGATGGTGGTGGTTGTGATTCTTAGACATGAAGTCACTACACTCATCACATGTCATTCGATGTATTTTAGCACCATATAACATGACCTTGAATAAGGGTTTCCATAAAGGTGATGCTTGGGTACATTGTGACACATGAGGATGATCATGAGTGATGTAGATGGGATTTTTCTCTCCTACTAGAGTTGATATCCTTACCACTTGACAAGTGAGACTGAGAAAATGAATGTCCATACTCATGTGAGTCAATATATGATATTGAGCTCATATGCATTTCTACATTTTGCTCTGGTTTAAGGAATATGGATTGAATGATTAAGAGGATGATGATTCCATGCCTTGAGTTCAATTTGGATATCTGAGGCAAAGGAATTATACAATCACAGTAACATTGATCATTAATATAGGTTGAAGTTGTTCTCCAACTTTCCAATCACTTGGGTAGCAATGATGTGTTGCTAGATACCTCTCATTACTTTTCATGTCATAAATTGGGTATGGACATGCACTACCAATGTAACTTGGGACCTATAGGGTCACATATATATGATACACATGTAATAGGAGTTTAATCATGAATAAGGTTTAACTAGGTTATTAAAGTGTTTAGGTAATCAAATTAAACAACACTGGTATTTGAGTCGATCAACTAGAGAGTCCATTTGAATGACTGAAACACAACCAATGGAACTCCAATTGGGAAGGTGAACATATTCCCAGTTGGATTGTCAAAAGAAACCAATCAACCGATTGGAAATTTCCAATCGAGATTGATCATACAATGATGTTGACGTAACACTGTGCAATGATCATTGCATCAAAAGTGAGTACTTTTGTGAATAGGAAAGTATTCGAATGGACCAACTGGATTTTAGAGTCAATAATTGGAGTACCAGTTGACCGACTAGAGATTCACAACAATAATTAAGTCGTGAAAATTTGTCTCTCCTAGTTGATCTAGAAACCATAACCCTAATCCTCCCATAAAGAAAGGGGTAGATAAGGCTTTTGAAAGACACAACTAATACTAATAAATGTTGCCTTTCATCAAGACCAAAAAATGTTGCCTTTCATAGTTTGTTGTAATGTGAGAGCCTAAGAAAGTTGTACTATAAAAGGGAGAGACAACAAGGGAGAACAAGTCAGTGCTAACACATTGACATCAAAGGGACAAACTCCTTCTCGTTGGTTCTAGAAAGCGTGATGAGGAGTTCTCGATGGCCAGTGAGGACTACGATAGAGGCGTTGAGGTTGTCGCCAATAGGCTAGGAGGACTATGTCAGTCGTCGTTTATGGTTTTGCACCAGGAGACCACCCTGACTGCCATTCAAGTGCTCTCAGATCTGGATGCATCGTATTGCAAGGATTGTTGGTGTACTTGTTCCAAGACCAGGTACATACCTCACAAACCCTCTTTCCTAGATACAATATTGCTGACACGACTTGCTGGTATGGGAATACATGCTAAATTTTCTTTTTTTTGTTGCCGTATATTTTGTCCTAATTCCCAACCAGTTTAACATGAAAGTACTAACAACACATATATCTATCGTCGGTTCGACTCAAAGAAACCAAGGACATAGAGAAAGTAATCGACTTTGTACTTCCTTGTTAGTTAAAATTTTGACTCATAAGAATATTTGCGTCATCGTCTTTGATGGAAAACTGATGACGTAGACCTTTTCAAAATTGACTAATGTGAATCATAATTCATCCTTCTCCCTAGTCTATTCAGATTCACTAACGTCATTATGAATGGTTCATTCTTCTTGACAATCTTTTCAAAATCAATAATGTGAAACCTAATTCATCCACTATAACTCCTTATTGTTATTAACCCAAATACACCTAAAGACGGGGAATCTATAATTTGTGTATTCAAACTCTCATATGCCTTCAATGACATCGTAATCAGACATTTTAGCTTCATGAGGACTCATATCTTTGCACTATAAAAATACAATGAAGATGCTTGAAGGGTGACACTAATGTTTTTTACGACACTCTTATCATATTGACGTTTTGTGTAGTATGAAAATACATTTATGTCAAACCTTTTGTAAGATATAACATTAATTTTTGGTTTAAAGGTGAGCCATTTAATATTTTTAGCAACATTATTTGGTGTTTGAGAAGTTTGATGGAAGAGTTTATCTTCAAACCACCTAATAAATCTCATAGTATGCTCTCTATAAAGACACATTGAACTAGCTTGAAAATATTATGTCTTGATAAAATTGGTATGTTTAGTAATATATATGCCCACTTTGGCAATCTTGTGTAAAAACATATAAGCGTGCTTATTCGCATAGCTCAAGACTAATTACTTTCACTCTTGCTCCTAAAGCCCCTTCGTCAATAGTGTTGACTTTCAAGTTGTTACTACAATCCCTACATGGACAATAAAGCCTATTTCCAGGTTGTTTCTTATGTTCCTCTGCAAATCTTATAAAATGATAAAGATCGGTGATAAACTTTAAAGTGCAGGGATTTGGAATGAACATCCATGATCAATCCATTTTGTGATCACAAAGAAAATGAGTTTTGAATCAGGTAATTAGAGACTAGGGTTTACGGTTATAGATTAGGGTTTAGGGTTTACATATTAGAGTTTAGGGTTTACTAATAATTGTGTACCACCTACCTCATTATAGAACACCTAATATCACTAGTAAGTGTATAATATGTATTTCATTTTCAAGCATATTTCAACAACATTTCCCCACAGTTCTCCAAGTACACCTACGTAGATGGGAAAATACCCACCTAGATATTTACTTAGAGAAAAGAATGGGAAGCGTTGATGAAACATCTTAAAAATCAAATACACATTATCCACTTACATCCTAAGTGAGATTAAGTGTTCAAGAACAATCCCAAACTGGATACTATCTAAGATTTACTCATAATGAGTAAATCTCAGATGGGTTTCTAGGCCAATAAATAATGTTGTCATTTATATATTTGATCTTACTATCATCATTCATATCGTAGGTTCACACATGTACATTAAGATAGGGATATTCTATTTACACAACTTAAAAAATATTTAAACAAACTAAACAAGTAACCATTCATGCATTTTAATAAGTATAGTATTAAATTCTAATTAGATATACAATTAGAGTTTAGTGACCTAGAATAATACATAATACTCAAATTTTCATAACAAATCATTATATAATTTAGAATTTAACGACTTAAACATAATAGTTGCATTTTCATAAGAAATCAACAATTGCATATAAAAATAAGAAAACTACCTCATTGGAACATGGTGGTCATGGGTGACGAGTAGTAGCAAAGCAGTAGAGAAGCAACAACATCAGTTTCTATGAAGCAATAGCAGTAGCACTTGGGTTGGCCGTCCAAGTAGTTCTAGTGGAAACGATGATGGTGAGGTGGCGATGGTGACAAGGTCCAAGCAGCACTGGCTACAAAGACAGTTGTCTACTCAAGAGAGACTAGCAGCGGTGATGACGATGACAACACAGTGTAAACCAATGAGTGGCAATGGAGGAAGTGGTCATAGGAGAGACGAGTGGCGGCGACAACGTAGGGAAATGATCGTCAGAGAGTTTAGGGATCAATAAATGAAATAGAGAATGAGGGAAATATATTTCATAGGTGCTATTAAGTGGAACTTAGTTCATAAGAAGAAACTAACACTAATTTCTTAGTCGTAGGTTTCTTTAGAACAACATACAACATAGTGTACTCTCTATCATCAGTTTTCCAATAAAAAATCCATGCCATATGTACTTACCCTTATTGAAAAAATGTCAACATCACTAAGACTTGTGTCAGCAATTTTTTCAACAAAATCGATGACATAATTCATTTTCTATCATCAATTTGCCATTCAGAAACAAATGATATGGGTACTTATCCCTATTAAAAAGCACCAACCTCACTAAGACATGTATCGTCAGTTTCAAGAAACAAATCAATAACATAACCCAATTTGAGGGGAAAATAATTTTCACAGGGCACATGGCGGGAACCCAATATAATCAGTTTCAGCTTAAAGAACCAACACCAAAGGCATTTTGGAGGTAATTTTTTTTGTAAGGAATAAGACCTATGGCTTCAGTTTCTGTAGACATAAACCAATGACACATGCTTTTTGGAGGTTAAATTTCTTTTGTGGGAAGGGTTGCGTCGTCTGGTTTGTTTCCACCGATGCATCACATGCTATATTAATTTTTTTTGAGAAAACTAGATTTTACAACCTGATTGTGATGTTAGTTCGTCCCCAGGAAACTGACATCAAAATAAAAACAATACCCATGTGTTTTCCTAAACAACAAGTTTGATCAATTGTGACGTTTGTACTTACAAATTGACTATAGACATTTATGGGGTCAATTTTCTTTGGAAATTAGCAATAATAAAAGTTACAACACAAGTAAAAATGTACATTAAGGATCTATCTTTCTATCTAACAAAATTCAATAATATTTTAATAGAGGTGTTTTAGGTAACAAGACATGTCTTAAGATTGATATCTCTAAAGCTTGTGACAATGTTAATTGGGACCTCCTTATGTTGTTCTATATAAGACGGGTTCCCCATCTATTGGAATAACTTGGATTGCAAGTATTTTCAATTCCAGCTATCAGATTTTTCTACTGAAGAGCACTTACCCAGATTCAAACCTTTTAACCGTATTCTTTAGGGTGATCCCTTGGATCCCTATCTCTTTGTTATGGTTATGCAAGCCTTCATTGTCTTAATGAATAAGGCTACTGAAGCTAATTGCATCAAGCTTACTAGTACTTCAAAAAGTATCTCTATATCCAATTTGATCTTTGCATACAATCTTATGATCTTCCTTGAAGCTGATGTTCAAAATTCTAATGTTATTCTTGATATCTTGGACTATTTTAGTAACTTATCAGATATGAGAGTTAACTCCTCTAAAAGTGAAGTCATATTCAATAAAAGTTATGTGAGGGATAAATTTTTTGTTATCCTAAAGTTTAAGGAATGCAAGCTGCTTTCTAATTATTTGGGTATTACTCTGGTTATCGGAAGGATTCATACTTTGGCTTGTGTTGTTTTAGTGGACAAAGTTAAAACTAAACTCAAAGGGTGGAAGTCTAGGGTTCTCTCAATTGTAGGGAGACTAGAACTTGTCCAATCTACTTTGAGTACCTATGACTTTAATTTTGTTATTCATTTCCCAATCCTAATAAAGTATGAATGATATTAAAAAGTTGCATCAACTTCCTTTGGGAAAAGAAAGATGACAAGTCCCAACTTCACCTGGTCAAATGGGATCAATTTACTACTCCTACGAAGGAAGGTGCATTAGGCATTAGGAAAATTGTGGATATTTATCATGCCTATTTAATGCTTAAAGACACTTTATGGGTGAAGTGGAAAAATGAAAATTACCTAACTAAATCCTCCTTTTGGTAAGTCAAAGCTAATTCTTCTATGTCATGGTTTTTCTCTAAATTATTGGGTTTTAGATCTGATCTCCTGTTGTTCATAATGCACATCGAAGATGGGCATAATACTTTACTATAGCTTGATTCTTGGATGCATGATAAGAAATTCCTTTATGAACATGTTGCAAAAGATGCAATTCTTAAGCTCTTCTATCAGGGTAACTGTCATGTTAGTGAAGTGTTGTCTGGAGGCAGGTGGTTTGTGCCTAACAATATGAATAACAAGAAGCTCCTATCTCTTCTCTCTTCACTTCCTCCTAATGAAAAGAATGAAGATCATATTACCTTTGGTGTCATAAATTCTCCTAGATTGAAAAATTTCTTGTCTTATATTAGGGTTTCAAATCCCAAGTTAAATATCTTCACTTGGCTATGAACAAGTAAATATCCTAGAAGATATCATATCAACTTTTTGAAAATTTCTCATGATAGGTTACCCATGCTGTATTATACTAGAAGAAGAGGGATTCCTATACCTTCCAGGTATTTTCTATGCAAGAATGATTGTGAGAATAACACCATATCCTTTTCTTCTGTCCTTTCACTAAGGGTATCCTGTCTTATGCCAAACAAGATATTAACCTTGCTCTTTATTTTGAATCATGGATGGACATGATCAAAATCACAAAAAGACAAGAAAAGTACTTACTGTTATGGTCTATCTATCATATTTGGTGGGAAAGAAATACCAGAGTCCATGAAAATGGTGAAAACCATGCTTCCAAAGTTTCGAGGCTTATCTTAATAAATTTTTACAGATTCTTCTCAGCTGATTGGATTTCTCTATGTGGTGTTTACCTTGGATTTTCAAGATGTTGATATGAGTTGAAGTTCTACATTATCTTTCAAGTCTTGTGTTTGTTTTTTATGCTCGGGTGTCATCCTTTGGTTATTCTTTTTACATGGTTTTTGAGATGTATATGGTGGATGCTTAGACATCCTACTTCTATTTTGTTACTTCTAAGCCATATATTCTTGGGCATGCATGCATGTTTTACCCTTTTATTATCTTTTCCATGTTATATTATCACTGTGGTATCCTCTTTATACATACTTGCATAGACTCTATTTTTGAAAAATGAAAAAGTGGGAAATGAGTTTTGGTGACCAAAAAAATATTGTACAAAGAAATAGAGCTTCTCCCAACCCGATACCTTATGTACAACTTTATTTCCCCTCGCTTCCCATGGTATGAAGACAACCCTTGATCATGAGGATTGACTTTGTGGGTAGTTCTTGTAGCATTGGTCATGCATTGTGGTTGCCACAACATTGTGTGTGTTTGCTCATGGCATCATCATCGACATCATCTAGGGTTTATTGGCACTAAGATTTTCTTACTACATCACATGCCTGATGGGGAAGATGTAAGGTACATTTATTCTCTCCTCTCTTTCTCCATTTTTCCTTTGATGGCCACAACTACTTCACCAAATCCTAGCATGTATTGTAACATACTGAAATATATATATCTCGATTAACCCCGCCTCTTCTAATTTTTTTAATATTGAGATAATATTTGATCCCCTTTCATCTGATTTAAAATATAACAAGCTTCTTTGTATTCAATAACATGTTGTGCAACAATTACTCATTCACATGATGTTTTAAAATGAATTAACTAATTAATTTCACAAGTGGGATTAATCTTATAAAAACACCAATTATGAATCCGACTCTATCAATTCATTTATTTTTTCATGGATGAGGTGTTTTTGAAAATGAATCCCAAATATGACTCAATAGAAACTGAACTCTTGGAGGAAGGTGGAGAAGATAATGGATAATATTCTTTCGTATTGTTATAGTACATACTAATTGCTATCTCTAACTTGATATCCTAGAATGTTCCTTGGAGTATAAGAAATAAACTTAATCAATATGAATGTAGTGTGATAACTAATTAATTAAGCAGACTAAAAACCTTAAATGAATATATAACTCACAAGTAATCAATTAGTATATGAAGTGGTTTCACAATGTAAAATCGGTGCCAAATTCAGATTCTTGTACCCTAATTAGATTACATGAAAAATTTCACCATCATTATTCATTGGACTTAACTTGTACCATCAAATTAAGTGCAAAAAATTAAATCAACAAGTTTATGTTTATAATCAATTATGCGGTGATGCTGTTTTATTTCCCCAAGTTTCCATTTCAATGCTTTTTCACGTGGGCTTACTGGTTATTTGGGTATGTTTCTCGCCATATAGCGGTCTAGATTTTATTTTGATAATATCTGAAGACAAAACCATCATCTTCATCCCCCACATATGTTTCTAGCCACAAAGTAATGTCTCCTTGACGATGACCTCTCTCTTCAGTAAGAATCTTCTTCCATTTTCTTATCCTCTTCCCTTCCACCTCCCTTGCTTGCTTCTTTCCTCCATCCCTACTTCACCCTTTAAACCATAATCACCCTAGCCCATCTCTTCCCTTGCACCTGTAACTAAGATTAGCAAGTAGACCACCACCACATTATCATCGATGGCTCTAAAGTCCATCCAAAACCCGCTATCCATCTACCTCCCTTGCTTCCATACCATCATTCTTCTGGATAGGTTTATACAACTTAGTTTTTGACCTTTTCTCTCAGTAAACTCCACTTCCCTTGGTGCCACGTTGGACCTCAAAAGGGCCTCTAGTGAACCGTAGGTCATAGATTATAGTGATATGTCTCTTGGACCTTGAAAAGTCCCTCTTGCCATATAGTTTCACCAGATTGGCCCTTTAGTTGGATTTATGATTTTTGAGTTCAAGAGTAGTTTTTTGCATTGCATATTCATTAGGTTGCCTCCAAGATGTGCCAAGGACACGTAAGCGTCTCGAACACCTCCTCTAGGAACCACATAGTAGACAAACCTCTCACTTTCACGGGAGAAGAGGTAAACTACAATTTATTTCCATTCCTCTCTACCTTTACTTAATGGCGTCAACACCTTGTTTAAACCATTGGATCAATGTCACTATTTTGGTCAAATTTTTTTGTGTTTTTTGCCATCTCTACCTTTGCACATATCTGATGAGGGTCTTTGTCCTTGTTGTTTTGATCCTCAATGGAGTTTGTGGGCTTCGTTAGCTACACCTCTTTCCTGTTCTTGCAGACGACATCCCTATGCACTCAGGTTAGGTAGAACATTGACATGGGGTTTATCAGAACCTCTAGAGCTCAAGGAACATTTTAATGGTCTTTGGTTTCCTACCAATTATATATGCTCCATGTTTTGATAGGATTTCATCTGAAACTCTAAAGTGTTTAAAAAGCATGGTTTTCTGTGAGCTTCAAGGGAACATCACCTTGTCCATGATTATAGATTTAACCTCACTCCAATTTGAAGGTGTCATGCCCTCATATGGACAAATATTAAATTTGAGTCATGTTTTGTTCAGAAATTTCACAAGGTTTGATTGATGACTGAATTACAAGATTTTCATGTAATGAGCATAATCTTTAGTGCACCGTGTATGGGCATTAAGGTATTTTATCTAAAATAATGTATGGATTTTCTAAATGGTTTATTTATGTTATGTTTGGCCAAAAGTTTACAAAATCATAACAAATGCATCTTACATTATAATTTCATGAAAATACTCACTGGAAAGTATTTTCCATAAATAAGACAATTTTCTAGCATTCAGAGTCTGAATTCTATATGTAAACCCTCCAAGTTACAAACGATGAACATTAGAGACTAGGCCTCATACTAACATATAAGTAACATAATTAATCACTATTACCAATATCCAAGGCATAACCAAGGCAAGGAAGTTTGAAATAGGGGTTTGTAACTTAGCATGAACATAGAGTTTGATCTTGTATACATTAGGCCTAACTTTAAGGTACGTGAAGTCCCTATTCAAATTGAGAATTAACATGACTATAACCCATGTTTCACAATGAGGCATCTTTTCAACATTTCTTCTTCTTGACACAAGTTTCATACGCCATCAAATATGATTCTTTTATTTCTTCTTCATGGTGAAATTATCTTGTGATGATGGGGTTATTACCCAACCTTACATTCTTATCTTAGACATTGTGAATATGTTGTTTACGGAATTTTTTCATATCACCATATTAAATTGCATACTTATTAGATTAGTAATCTAGATGTGTAGTACTTTTGTGTTATCATGCCTATTGGCCATGTCTACCACTTTTAATATATTGATTATCATGTTTTTAGTCCCCCATGCCCTTGGGGTAACGTGTAATATACTTAGTTTTGGGTAAAAGAAATATATTTTGAGTAGTATTTCATATTCCTCTAAATAATGAGTCCATTTTACAAATTTGTCCTACATTGTTCAAATCTCTTGTAGGATGGTATCATTTGGTCCCATATTAAATTTCTTGTGTCTTAGATAAGCTATATATTTTCTTTGGAATAACATTTACAATCTAGCCTTTTGATTGAATATGCTTATTTGTGAACCATTAATTACATCTTCTTATAAGTTGAAATTTTGAAACCAATTAATTGACAAGACCTTGAAAACATTAACGAATCCCAAATTTGTCAAGTATTGGCTTTGGATTAATTAAAACATTAACTGAGTAAATATATATTTGATTTATTTAAGAGAGTGATTGAATTAACCATCTTACAACCAAATTTGCGGGTGCTAGTACTTTGCTAATTGGGATTAATGGAATATGAACACATGTTTTGAATTTGATAGCTTTTCAATGTTTCATTTAGAGAATATAAAACTTTTGAAAGTAATTATTAAATAGGTATAGTCAATGTTTATTATCATTTATCACCTAGATTTATGGGGAAAGACCCGCTTCTCCTCCTTGTAACATTGTCAGTGACGGACGTTATAGAAGAGAAAGAGACCTCACCTCTCCACCAAGGGATCTGAAGCCATATCGATTACCCTCTACCCCCCCTACATTCAGACTCCCCCTCTCTCAACCCCGGCCTCTAGCAGAGCAACGAGAAAGGTAGGGACGCCTAGATCCTTGATGGCTGGTGAACTGGAAAAAACAGCTACAACAGATGATTTATAGAAGAAATAGCTACCGATCAGTTACCCAAGCACATAGCGCCCTCGCCTTCACCCCCTAGACATAAACCCTAGCAACCACAAACATATGTAACCCTCTACCTAGGAAACCGACAAGGGATAAGCCTTCTTTCTCAACATGCACCGCACCCCATAATCACCATTGGAGTCGAGCACCAGGCTCACCCACATCGCCCTGACACCTCCTCACCTCCTCATCACCGTTGTCGGCCTAAACCCGATTGATACCTGCATCACTAAATTCAACAACCTAGAACTCTAACTATCAATACATGATCTCAATAGACCTACTCTTGCTGATTCCCTCTCGCCAAAGCATCATCTCCTCCATCCTTGAACCTACAAACATCCATTGTTGTTGGCCACCACCCGAACCTTGACATGTAGTGGCTAGAACATAACTAGTCAACAAATTGCAGAACCACCATCACTGCCAAATGAGGTATCCAAACCTGAGGCCTCGCTATCCACCACTGCGACGACCTGCCATCGTTGGAATCATCACCACCGCAAAACCTACAGACTGTAGTCCCGACAACACCACCCAATAGATCTTAACTCATGGGCATCATTGATCCCACAACCTCCTTCTACTCATCATCATCGTCCTACTGCCTGTGATTACCATATCTAATCACACTCCCACCTCTTATCTAGCCCTATGACCTGCAACCACTATCTACCAACGCTGCAATGCCTATGGATGACACCCATGCTAGAAAATGCTTGTAGGCTTTAGACGACCACCACACAGACTCATTGACAACCTATAAACAAGCATCTCCGACCCACAACACTACAATGGCAGTTGGTGAAGATAAAATGTAGCATCCATCGATGAAGCCAAATCTCTAAACCAAATCAGGATGTTGAGTCAGATCTACCTGCTAAAAACTCAACATGTGTAGATCTGAGACTACAAGATCTAATCTAAAGTCTAACTCAAGAAAAACTTCCAATGACAAGAATTGATCCATCCGATCAATAGGTTCATAAACAATCTACATGTTAGAATCTCTACTCTTTTACTATTACATATAGAAAACAAAGAGTTAATAAGGATAAGGAAAAAGACGAGTGAGAAGATAATACAAAAGATGGTAGTACATATATTTAGGTTATCAACCTAACCATACCAATATATTTCCTTATTATATGCATTGCGTATAGGTGTATCATGATTATGTATAAATATATGGCATATGAGTAAATGAATTCTTCTATAGTTCAGTAACCCATTGCATTTCAGAATTTAACATACAAAAAATTGATAAAAGTTAATGATATGGGAACATTAATTTAGTACCACCAATTAACATACTCTATTCATATTAAATAATGTGACATATTTTTCATAGGTGGAAATAGACAATCCAATAGTTATTCAAGAACTATATTAGCCTAATTATGAAATTCAAGACCTATATATGTCTATATGCTAGAAATATTTCGTATTTACATGTAAGTTGATGAATATTGTATATGCAATTATGTATGTCAATGAGGATAACCGTTGGAGAAAGAATGTAGAACCTAAATGGTGAAAATAATAGCTTAGATATCATACCCTATGTAGTATTGTAATTGAGAAATACAAGTATATACATCACTTAGTCAGTTTAAGTATCAGTCCTTCCTAAATTAATATATTTGTAATCATTGAGGAATGTACATGGCAAATTAGGATACTCTAAATGTAGACACAAATTAACTGCTCACATGGAAAATAATAGGAGTACAATAGACCACATGTTTATATATAGGGATTTGAGCCCCAAAGTAAGAATATAATGGGATCTTGGCAACACAATCTAGTATTCATCTATATTATAAATGAACACTTTAAAGCCTAGACACTAATAGAATGATATAAGGGAGAACAATAATATAGGATACATTATATCAATCAAATATATAATACTCATTTTATATAACTTAACTAGAACCCCTAGAAAGAGAGGGAATGGAAGGATCATGAAACAGTAACAACCCTAAAGGGGAAATAAAAATCCTAAATATAGAAAGATTAAAGGTCATTGATCCCAAGCCAAATGATAACCAAGTTGTACCATACTTTTTAGATTTCTTATTCTTGGAGCCATTCTTGGTGATTATGCAATCTATGTAGTCTTGGATAAATTGAGGTACTAGATTATCTATTTTTATATTGAGTTATTAATTTCCCTCTTGAATGCCATGTACATTGTTTAGTGGTGAATGCTATACTTTGTAAGCCTTTTCTGCCTCTTTGAAAGTTCACCACCTCATATTGATTATTGTTTGATTTCATTGAATATTATAATAGCACTTGACTTGATCTATTTGTAGTTTTGACTCCCTAGACTTTGGTCCCTTTGGGCTTTGGCCCCTTAGAGCTTTGGCTCACTTGAGGTAGGGTACGTCTCACCACCCTATGCACATGTTGTGATGGTTTAGTCAACCACCAGTCGACTGGTCAACATAGTAATTAGGCTTCTACGTCATTCTTTCATAGATGATTGAACATATGGTGCTTTATCCCTTGAAAGAAAAGACATGATAGTGCCCAACCTTAATATTCAAAAGTTGATCATTGCAAGTATTTTGATAATTTGATATCTTGAACTATTTTGCATAGCCTTGTGGAATTTTGATCTCAAAATACAAACTTTGAAATATTGTTATCCTTACTTTGATAAATTTAGTGCACAAAATATTCCTTGCCTATATTTGATATTACCCTGAATCATATTTATTATCTATATTTTGCAAATAGCTTGATATAAGAATTTAGTACCATCCATGATGAAATTTATATTCCCTTCAATGAGGTCCATGTGTGGTTTTGTTCCCTTTAGGAACTCATGGACATGTGGTAGATGGAAGAGCTTGAAGGGACATTCATGGGTAGTCCTACATTGAACACTAGACATGAATCAATTCTTATTCTAAAATTTGTAATCTTATGTAAAGCTTCTGCGACTCAGATGCAAAAGCATGATTGTAATAAATATTTGTTTATATTTCTGATATTATTTTGTAAACATTTGATCGTAAAGATCGAGTCCTTACAACATGATATCAGATCCATAAACGATCGACACTCATGTATGTCTTATGGAAAATTAGGGTTAAGTAGGAACACCAATGGAGTAGTTAGAACTTAGAAAAATAATTGACAATAAACCCTAGTATAATTGGCCTAATTTCTAGGATATACTTAAACTACAAGTAGGGAACACTAAGAGCCTAGGTTGTGATGTACCTAAGTCTAGAAATTTATCTACTGCATCTCACTACCTTTTGGAATCCCCTAGGGATGGATATAATTGAGCTATTATTGAGGGACAACTATGAATGAGGCCCTTAGAACATTTAAAAATCTCCACCCTAGGTATACAAATGGGTAACATATCATGATTTTCTCTTTAGGTTTTGACACACATTAATAATTACATATATGAATATAAAATAAATAATTATCCTAAACCTTAAAATGGTAAATCACATTTGATAACTTTCATTTGGAACCTTAAAACATATCTAAGAGTGATTGACATAAATAATTTACTTCAAAAAAGGATAAGTATGTATAATCACTTTCAATAGAGAGAAAACAAATCATAATGTGCTAGGATTTAGAGGAAAAACCCTACAAAAAATCCCAATCTTCTTAATTATAGTTTGACCAATCATTTTGCAATGAAAAATATAGTATTGACATTTATAGTTGATGCCTATTAATTTTAATCACATAGATTCATATCAGAACAAGATATTAGAAGCCTTACCTGGACTAAGTGCTTACCTTGATAGAAGATATACCCTTCAAGTGTGATTGACCATGAACCAATATGGTAACTCCATGGTAGTAGTAAACGAATTGGTTGGTCACTCTTAGTAGGACCTATGTTCCAGGATTGGAGAATTATAATAAGGTATTTGAACTAAAATAATATGAATGAGAGTAGCATGTTGGAGAATTATTGGATTAGACACCAGTAGGAAGAAGATTATTAAGTATTTGATTTCGAGGACAAAATCTCTTTAAAGGGTGGTTTTGTTGTAACATACTCATTTTTGGGTAAAAGAAATATATTTTGAGTAGTATTTCATATTCTTCTAAATAATGAGTCCTTTTTACAAATTTCTCCTTCATTGTTTAAACATCTTGTAGGATGGTATCATTTGGTCCCCATATTAGATTTCTTGTGTCTTAGATTAGATAAATATCTTCTTTCAAATAAAATTTGCAATCTAGACCTTCATTTGAAATCATTTATCATACTATGCTTATCTATGAACCATTAGTTAAATTTTCTTCTATGTTGAAATTTTGAAACCAATTAATTGACATGACCTTGAAAACTTTAAATGAGTAAATATATATTTGAATTATTTAGGAGAGTGATAGAATCAACCATCTTAGAACCATAGTTGTGGGTGCTAGTACTTTGCTACTTGGGCTTAATGTAATATGAATACATGCTTTTAATTTGATAGCTTTTCAATGTGACGTTTAGAAAATATAAAACTTTTGAAAGTAATTATCAAATAGGGATAGTCAATGTTTATCAACATTTATTACCTAGGTTTATGATGCAAGACCCACTTCTCCTCCTTGTAACGCTGTCGGCGTTGGATGTTACAGAAGAGCAAGGGCCCTTGCCTCTCCACCAAGGGATCTAAATCTAGACCGATTACCCTATACTCCACTACCTTCAGAACCCCCCTCTCTCAACCCCGACCTCTCAACGATCAATGAGGAAGGCACAAGCACCTGGAGCCTTGATGGCCGGTGAACTAGAAAAATGACCAAAACAAATGATTTGTAGAAGAAACGACCGTCGATCATTTACCCAAGCACAAAATGCCCTCACCTTCACCCCCTAGACATAAACCCTAGCAACCACATACATATATAAGCCTCTACCTAGGCGACTGACAAGGGACAAGCCTTTCTTCTCATTGTGTAGCACCCCCCCCACATAATCACCACCACCATCGAGCATCCGAGTCACCCACCTCACCCTGACACCTCCTCACCTCCTCATCACCATCGTTGGCCTAAATCCAGCTACTACCTACATCACCAAATTCGACAACCTACCTCCAACCTTCCACCTACAAACATCCACCACTACTGGCCACCACCTGAACCCGACCTACAATGGTTATAACATAACTAGCCAACAAACTATAGAACCACCATCACCGCCAAATGAGGTCTCCAAACTTGAGGCCTCACCATCCACCGCTGCATCATCCTGCCATCATTAATATCATCACAACCACAAAACCTGTAGACTGCAGACCTGATAGCACTTCCCACAACCTCCTTCTCTTCATCATCTTCTTCCTTCTTCTTGTAATTACCGTATCTAATCGCACTCCTACCTCTTGTGTATCCCTACAACCTACAACCACTGTCTATCAGTGCTGCAGTGCCTGTGGATGACACCCAGGTTGGAAACCACATGCAGGCTTTTAAAGGCCACCACACAGACTCTGTGATGACTTGCAAACTAGCATCACTGACCCAAAACACTACAATGGTAGTGGGGGCAGAGCAGATGTAGCATCCATCGGTGAAGCCAAATCTCTAAACCAGACCAGGATGCTAAGTCAAACCTACCTAATGAAAACTCAACATGTGTAGACCTGAGACTACAAGATCTGATCTAAAGACCAATTATAGAATATATTCCAATGATAAGAACTGATCCATCCTATTAATAGGTTCATAAACAATCTACAAGTTAGAATCTATACTCTTTTGTTATTACACATAGAAAACAAAGAGTTAACAAGGATAAGGAAACAGACAAGTGAGAAGATATTACAACATATGGTAGTACAAATATTTAGGTAATGAAACCTAACCATACCAATATATTTCATTATTAGATGCATTGCATATAGGTGTATCATGATTATGTATACATATATGGTGTATGAGTAAAGGAATTCTTCTATAATTCAGTAACCCATTGCATTTCAGAATTTTACATACTAAAAATTGATTATAGTTAATGATATGGAACATTAATTTAGCAGCACCAATTAACATAGTATATTCATCTTAAATAATGTGACATATTATTTATAGGTGGAAATAGGTAATTCAGTAGTTATTTAAGAAATATATTAGAATTATGAAATTCAAGACCTATATATGTCTATATGCTAGAATTATTTTGTATTTACATGTAAGGTGATGAATATTGGATATGCAATTATGTATGTCAATGAGGATAACTATTAGATGAAGAATATAAAACCTAAATGGTGAAAAGAATAGCTTGGATATGAATAAGGAACCCTATGTAGTATCGTAATTGAGAAATACAAGTATATATAGCACTTAGTCAATTTAAGTATCATTCCTTCCTAAATTCATATATTTGTAATAATGGAGGAATGTACATGAAAAAAATATGATACTCTAAATGTAGACACAAATTAACCGCTCACAGGGACAATAATAGAAGTACAATAGACCATATGTTTTTATAAAGGGATTTGAAGCCTAGAGTAAGAATATGATGGGATCTTGGCAACACAATCTAGTATAATATAAATGAACATTTTAAAGCCTAGACACTAATAGAATGATATAAGGGAGAAAAATGATATAGAATACATTATATCAATCGAATATATAATACTCATTATATATAACTTAACTAGAACCCTTAGAAAGAGAGGGAATGGAAGGATCATGAAGTAGTAACATCCCTAAAGGGGAAATAAAAATCCTAAATTTAAAAAGATTGAAGGACATTGATCCTAAGACAAATGATAACCAAGTTGTACCATACTTTGTATATTTCTTGTACTTATATCCATTCTTAGTGATTGTGCAATCTAAGAAGTCTTAGATAAATCGAGGTACTAGATTCTCTATTTTTATATTGAGTTATTAATTTCCCTCTTTAATTCCATGTATATTGTTTAGTGGTTAGCGCTATACATTTGTAAGTCTTTTCTGCCTCTTTGAAAGTTCACCACCTCATATTGATTATAGTTTGATTGTATTGAATATTATAATAGCACTTGACTTGATCTATTTGATGTTTTAACTCCCTGGACTTTGGTCCCTTAGAACTTTGTCTCACTTAAGGTAGGGTATGTCCCGCCGCCCTGTGCACAGGTTGTAATGATTTAGTCAACCCCTAGTCGACTGGTTAACATAGTAATTAGGCTTCTGCATCATTCTTTCATAGATGATTGAACATATGGAGCTTTTTCCCTTGAAAGAAATGATATGATAGTGCTCAACCTTAATATTCAAAAGTTGTTCATTACAAGTATTTTGATAATTTGATATCTTGAACTATTTTGCATAGCCTTGTGGAAATTTGATCTTGAAGTAGAAACATTGAAATATTGTTATCCTTACTTTGATAAATTTAGTCAACAAAATATTCCTTGCCTAGATTTGATATTACCTTGAATCATATTTAGTACCTATATTTTGCGAATGGCTCAATATAAGAATTTAGTACCAGCCATGCCGACCTTTATATTCCCTTCAATGGGGTCCATGTGTGGTTTTGTTCCCTCCAGGAACTCATGGACAGGTGGTAGATGGAAGAGCTTGAAGAGATGTGCGTGGGTAGTCCTCTGTTTAAGATTGTATATGAATCAATTCTTATTCTAAAATTTGTAATCTTGGGTAGCTTCCTCGAATCTAATGCAAAAGCATGATTGTAATAAATATTGTTTATATTTCTGATATTATTTTGTAAACATTTGATCGTAAAGATTGAGTCCTTACAACATGGTAACAGATTCATAAATGGTTGGCACTCATGTATGTCTTATGGAAAATTAGGTTTAAGTAGGAACACTAATAGAGTAGTCAGAACTTAGAAAAATAGTTGACAATAAACCATGCTATAATTGGCCTAATTTCTAGGATATACTTAACTACAAGTAGGGAACACTAAGAGACTAGTTTGTGATGTACCTGAGTCTAGAAATTTATCTACTGCATCTCACTACCTTTTGGACTCCCCTAGGTATGGATTTACTTGAGCTATTATTAAGGGGAAACTATGAATGAGGCCCTTAGAACATCAAAAATCACCACCCTAGGTATACAAATGCATACAATATCATGATTTTCTCTTTAGGTTTTGACATACATTAATAATTACATATATGAATGTAAAATAAATAATTATTTTGAACACTAAACTGGTAAATGACATTTGATAAGTTTCATTTGGAACCTTAAAACATATCTAAGAGTGATTGACATAAATAATTTACTCCAAAAAAAGGATTCATATGTATAATCACTTTCAATAGAGAGAAAATAAATCATAATGTGGTGGGACTTAGTGGAAAAACCCTACAAAAAAATCCAAAACTTCTTAATTATAGTTTGACCAATCATTTTGCAATGAAAAATATACTTTTGATATTTATAGTTGATGCCTATTATTTTTCATCCATAGATTCTTATCTAAACAAGATATTAGAAGCCTTACCTGGACTAAGTGATCACCTTGATAGAAGATATACCCTTCAAGTGTGATTTGACCATGAACCAGTCTAGTAACTCTATGGTAGTAGTAAACAAATTGGTCGGTCACCCTTAGTAGGACCTACGTTGCATGATTGGAGAATTATAATAAGGTATATGAATTGAAGTAATATGAATGAGAGTAGCATCGTGGAGAATTATTGGATTAGACCCCAGTAGGAAGAAGGTTATTAAGGATTTGATTTCGAGGACGAAGTCTCTTTAAAGGGTGGAAGTGTTGTATCACACTCAATTTTGGGTAAAAGAAATATATTTTGAGTAGTCTTTGTATTCCTCTAAATAATGAGTCCTCTTTACAACTTTTTCCTTCATTGTTCAAACATCTTGTAGGATGGTATCATTTGGTCCCCATCCTATATTTCTTGTGTCTTAGATAAGCTATATATCTTCTTTGGAATAACATTTGCAATCTAACCATTCGTTTGAAATCATTTATCATACTATGCTTATTTGTGAACCATTAATTACATTTTCTTATAAGTTGAAATTTTGAAACCAATTAATTGACAAGACCTTGAAAACATCAATGAATCCCAAATTTGTCAAATATTGGCTTTGGATTAATTAAAACATTAAATGGGTAAATATATATCTGAATTATTCAAGAGAGTGATTGTATTAATCATCTTAGAACCGTAGTTGTGGGTGCTAGTACTTTTATAATTGGACTTAATGGAATATGAACACATGATTTTATGTTGTTTATCAAATCTGAAACTTTTGAAAGTAATTATTAGATAGGGATAGTCAATGTTTATTAGCATTTATCACCTAGGTTTATGAGGCAAGACCCGCTTCTCCTCCTCGTAATGCTGTCGACGTCGGACGTTACAGAAGAGCAAGAGACCTCGCCTCTCCACTAAGGGATCCGAAGCCAGATCCATTACCCTCTACTCCCCTACCTTTGGACTCCCCCTTGACCTCTCAACGAGCAACGGGGAAGGAAGGAATGCCTGGAGCCTTGATGGCTGACGAAATATAAAAATGTCCACAACTGATGATTCGTAGAAGAAACGGCCACCGATCAGTTACCCAAGAACATAGCACCCTCGCCTTCACCCCCTAGACATAAACCCTAACAACCACAAACATATATAACCCTCTACCTAGGTGTCCGACAAGGGACAAGCCTTCCTTCTCAACGTGCACCGCCCCCCATATATAATCATCACCACCGTCGAGCATCAGGCTCACCCACATCACCCTCACACCTCCTCACCTCCTCATCACCATCGTCGACCTAAACCCAGCTGCTACCTGCATTGCCAGATTCGACAACCTGCCACTTCGACGATCATTACATGATCTCAACAGACCTGGACCTTCTGGTTCCCTCTCGCCAAAGCATCATCTCCTCTATCCTTCAACCTACAAACATCCACCCTTGCTGGCCACCACCCGAACCCCAACCTGTAGTGGCTAGAACATAACTAGTCAACAAACTGCAAAACCACCATCACCGCCAAACGAGGTCTCCAAACCTGAGGCCTCACCATCCACCAATGATGGCAGCCTGCCATCATTGGTATCATCACGTACTGCAAAACCTGCAAACTACAGACCTGACAGCACCAACCAACAGATCTTAACTCCTGGGCATCATTGATCCCATGATCTCCTTCTCTTCGTCATCATCCTCCTACTTCATGTGATTACCATATCCAATCACACTACCACCTCTTGTCTAGACCTATGTCCTGCAACCGCTGTCTACCAGTGTTGCAATGCCTGTGGATGACACACAGGCCAGCAACCGCCTGCATGCTTTTGATGACCACCACATAAACAACGTGACGACCTGCAAACTAGCGTCACCGACCCACAACACTACAATGGCAGTTGGGGCAGAGTAGAAGTAGCATTCATCAATGAAGCCAAATCTCTAAACCAGACCAGGATGCTGAGTCGGAACTACCTACTGAAAATTCAAAATGTGTAGATCTGAGACTACAAGATCTGATCTAAAGATTGACTGCAGAAGAACTTCTAATGAGAAGAACTGATCCATCCGATTGATAGGTTCATAAACAATATGCATGTTAGAATCTCTTCTCTTTTGCTATTACATATAGAAAGCAAAGAGTTAATAAGGATAAGGAAAAAGACAAGTGAGAAGATAATAAAACAGATGGTAGTATAGGTATTTAGGTTATAAGACAATTTATACGAATATATTGTGTTATTAGATGCAGTGCGTATAGGTGTATCATGATTATGTATACATATATATGGGTAAAGGAATTCTTCTATAGTTCAGTAACCCATTGCATTTCAGAACTTAACATACTAAAAATTTATAACAGTTAATGATATGGAACACTAATTTAGTAGTACCAATTAACATAGTATATTCATCTAAATAATGTGACGTAATATTTTGTTGGTGGAAATAGGTAATTAAATAGTTATTCAAGAACTATATTAGCCTAATTATGAAATTCAAGACCTATATATGTCTATATGCTAGAATTATTTCGTATTTACATGTAAGTTGATGAATATTCGATATGCAATTATGTATGTCAATGTGGATAACCGTTAGAGAAACAATGTAGAACCTAAATGGTTAAAAGAATAGCTTGGATATCAATAAGGAACCCTATGTAGTATCATAATTGAGAAATACAAGTATATATAACACTTAGTCGATATAAGTATCAATCCTTCCTAAATTCATATATTTGTAATCATGGATGAATGTACATGGAAAATAGGATATTCTAAATGTAGACACAAATTAACCGCTCACATGGACAATAATAGAAGTACAATAGACCATATGTTTTAATAAAGGGATTTGAAGCCTAGAGTAAGAATATGTTGGGATCTTGGAAACACAATCTAGTATTCATCTATATTATAAATGAACACTTTAAAGCCTAGACACTAATAGAACAATATAATGGAGAAGAATGCTATATGATACATTATATCAATCGAATATATATTACTCATTATATATAGCTTAACTAGACCCCCTAGAAAGAGAGGGAATGGAAGGATCCTAAAAAAGTAACAATTCTAAAAGGGAAATAAAAACCCTAAATATAAAAAGATTGAAGGACATTGATCCCAAGACAAATGATAACCAATTTGTACCATACTTTGTAGATTTCTTGTTCTTAGAGCCATTCTTGGTGATTGTGCAATCTATGGAGTCTTGGATAAATCGAGGTACTAGATTCTCAATTTTTATATTGAGTTATTAACTTCCCTCTTGAATTCCATGTACATTGTTTAGTGGTGAACCCTATACTTCTGTAAGCCTTTTCTACATCTTTGAAAGTTCACCACCTCAGATTGATTATTATTTGATTGCATTGAACGTTATAATAGGACTTGTAATGCAGGTTGTAATGGTTTAGTCAACCCCCAATCGAGTGGTTAACATAGTAATTAGTCTTCTGTGTCATTCTTACATAGACGATTGAACATATATAACTTTAGCCCTTGAAATAAATGATATGATAGTGCTCAACCTTAATATTCAAAAGTTGTTCATTGCAAATAATATTGATAATTTGATATCTTGAACTATTTTGCATAGCCTTTTGAAATACAAACATTGAAATATAATTATCCTTACTTTGATAAATTTAGTCCACCAAATATTTCTTTCCTAGATTTGATATTACCTTGAATCATATTTATTACCTATATTTTGCAAATAGCTCGATATAAGAGTTTAGTACTAGCCATGCTGACCTATATATTCCCTTCAATGGGGTCCATGTGTGGTTTTGTTCCCTCTGAGAACTCATGGACATGTTGTAGATGGAAGATCTTGAAGATACATGCATGGGTAGTCCTCTGTTGAAGACTATATAGGAATCAATTCTTATTCTAAAATATGTAATCTTGTGTAAAGCTTCCGCGACTCCGATGCAAAAGCATGATTGTAATAAAGATTGTTTATATTTCTGATATTGTTTTGTAGACATTTGATTGTAAAGATCGAGTCCTTAAAACATGGTACCGGATCCATAAATGGTTAACACTCATGTATGTCTTATGTAAAATTAGGGTTAAGTAGGAACACCAATGGAGTAGTAGAACTTAGAAATATAGTTGACAATAAACCCTAGTATAATTGGCCTAATTTCTAGGATATAATTAAACTATAAGTAGGGAACAGTATGAGCCTAGGTTGTGATGTACCTGAGTCTTGAAATTTATCTACAAAATCTCACTAGGCTCCCCTAGGGATGGATTTACTTGAGCTATTATAGAAGGGCAAGGGAAACTGTGAATGAGCTTCCTAGAACATTAAAAATCACCACCCTAGGTATAGAAATGGGTAAAGTATCGTAATTTTCTATTTAGGTTTTGGCACACATTAATTATTGGATATATTAATATAAAATAAATAATTATCCTAAACCCTAAACTGATAAATCACATTCAATAACTTTCATTTGAAACCTTTAAACCTATGCGTGATTGACATATATAATTTACTCCAAAAAAATGATTAGTATGTATAATCCCTTTTAATAGACAAGAAATAAATCATAATGTGCTGGGATTTAGAGGAAAAACCATACAAAAATCCCAATCTTAATTATAGTTTGACCAATTATTTTGCATTGAAAAATATACTTTTGATATTTATAGTTGACGCCTATTGATTTTATCCGCATAGATTCATATAAGAACAAGACATTAGAAGCCTTACCTGGACTAAGTTCTCATCTTGATAAAAGATATACCCTTCAAGTGTAATTTGACCCTGAACTAATGCAGTAACTCCATGGCAGTAGTATATGAATTGGTTGATCACCCTTAGTAGACCTATGTTGCAGGATTGGAGAATTATAATAAGGTATGTGAATTGAAGTAATATGAATGAGAGTAGCATGTTGGAGAAATATTGGATTAGACCCCAGTAGAAATAAGATTATTAATGATTTGGTTTCGAGGATGAGATTTCTTTAAAGGGTGGACGTGTTGTAACATACTCAGTTTTAGTTAAAAGAAATATATTTTGAGTAGTATTTCTCATTCCTCTAAATAATGAGTCCTTGCAAATTTGTCCTTCATTGTTCAAACATTTTGTAGGATGGTATCATTTGGTCCCCATCTTAGATTTCTTGTGTCTTAGATAAGCTATATATCTTCTTCAGAATAACATTTGCAATCTAGCCCTTCCTTTGAAATCATTTATCATACTATGCTTATCTATGAACCATTAATTATATTTTCTTATAAGTTGAAAATTTGAAACTAATTAATTGACATAACATTGAAAACATCACTGAATCCAAAATTTTTCAAATATTGGCTTTGGATTAATTAGAGCATTAAATGAGTAAATATATATTTGAATTATTTAAGAGACTGATTGAATTAACCATCTCAAAACCATAGTTGTGGGTGGTAGTACTTTTCTAATTGGGCTTAATGGAATATGAACACATGCTTTGAATTTCATAGCTTTTCAATGTGTAGTTTAGAAAATATAAAACTTTTGAAAGTAATTATCAAATAAGGATAGTCAATGTTTATTAGCATTTATCATCTAGGTTTATCAGGAAAGACACACTTCTCCTCCTTGTAATGTTGTTAGTGTCATATGTTATAGAAGAGCAAGAGCCCTCACCTCTCCACCAAGGGATCTGAAGCCAGATCGATTACCCTCTACTCCCCCTACCTTCGGACTCCCCCTCTCTCAACCCCAGCTCTCAACGAGCAACAAGGATGGTAGGAATGCCTGGAGCCTTGATGGCCAGAGAACCAGAAGAAATGACCAGAACATATGATTTGAAGAAGAAACGACCGCTGATCAGTTACCCAAGCGCATAGCACCCTCACCTTCACCCCCTAGACATAATCCCTAGAAACCACAACCATTTATAACCCTCTACCTAGATAGACGACAAGGGATAATCCTTCCTTCTCAACGTGTAGTGCTCCCATAATCACCACCACCGTCGAGCATCAGGCTCACCCACATCACCCTGACACCTCCTCACCTCCTCATCACCATTGTTGGCCCAAACCCATATGCTACTTGCATCACCAAATTTGACAACCTACAACTTTGATGATCATTACATGATCTCAACATACCTGCACATGTTGGTTCCCTCTCACCAAAGCATCATCTCGTCGATCCTTCAACCTGCAAACATCTAACACTATGAGCCACCACCCAAACCTCGACTTGTAGTGGCTATAACATAACTAGTCAATGAACTACACAACCACCATCACCGCCAAAGGAGGTCTCCAAACCTCAGGCCTAGCCATCCACAGCTGCAACAGCCAACCATCATTGCCATAATCACCACCGTAAAACCTGCAGACTGTAGACCTGACATCACCTCCCAACATATTTTAACTCCTGGGCATCATTAATCCCACGACCTCCTTCTCTTCATCATCATCATCCTACTGCTTGTGATTATCGAATCCAATTGCACTCCCACCTATTGTCTAGCCCTACGACCTGCAACTGCTATCTACTAGTGCTACAATGCCCATGGATGACACCCAGGCTGACAACCACCTGTAGGCTTTTGATAGCCACCGCACAGACTCCGTGACAACCTCCAAACTAGCATCGCTGGCCCACAACACTACAATGGCAGTTGGGGTAGAGCAGATGTAGCATCCATCGGTGAAGCCAAATCTCTAAACCATACAAGGATGCTGAGTTGGAGCTACCTACTAAAAACTCAACATATATAGATATGAGACTACAAGATCTGATCTAAAGACTAACTGCAGAAGAACTTCCAATGAGAAGAACTGATCCATCCAATCAATATGTTCATAAACAATGTACATGTTAGAATCTCTAATCTTTTGCTATTACGTATAGAAAACCAAGAGTTAATAAGGATAAGGAAAAAGAGGAGTGAGAAGATAATATACCAGATGGTAGTACATATATTTAGGTTATAAACCTAACTTTTACATATATATTTCATTATTAGATGCATTGCATATAGGTGTATCATGATTATATAAACATATATGGTGTATGAGTAAAGGAATTCTTCTATAGTTTAGTAACCCATTGCATTTTAGAATTTAACATACTAAAAATTGATAATAGTTAATGATATGGAACATTAATTTAGTAGTACCAATTAACATAATCTATTCATATTAAATAATGTGACGTATTATTTATACGTGGAAATAGGTAACTCAGTAGTTATTCAAGAACTATATTAGCCTAATTATGAAATTCAAGACCTATATATGTCTATATGCCAGAAATTTTTTGTATTTATATGTAAGTTCATGAATATTGGATATGAAATCATGTATGTCGATGAGGATAACCATTGGAGAAAGAATGTATAACCTAAATGGTGAAAAGAATAGCTTGGATATCAATAAGGAACCCTTTGTAGTATCATAATTGAGAAATACATGTATATATATCACTTAGTCGATTTAAGTATCATTCCTTCCTAAATTCATATATTTGTAATCATGGAGGAATGTGCCTGGAAAAATATGATACTCTAAATGTAGACACAAATTAACTGCTCATAGGGACAATAATACAAACCATATGTTTATATAAAGGGATTTGAACCCTAGAGTAAGAATATGATGGGATCTTTGCACCACAATCTAATATTAATCTATATTATAAATGAACACTTTAAAGCCTAAACACTAACATAATGATACAAGGGAGAACAATAATATAGGATGCATTATATCAATCAAATATATAATATTCATTGTATATAACTTAACTAGAACCCCTAGAAAGAGAGGGAATGGAAGGATCATGAAATAGTAACATACCTAAAGGGGAAATAAAAACCCTAAATATAAAATGATTGAAGGACATTAATCCCAAGACAAATGATAACCAAGTTGTACCACCACTTTGTAGACTTCTTGTTCTTGGATCCATTCTTGGTGATTTTGCAATCTATGGGGACTTGTATAAATCGAGTTACTAGATTCTCAATTTTTATATTGAGTTATTAATTTCCCTCTTGAAGTCCATGTACATTGTTTAGTGGTGAACCCTAGACTTTTGTAAGCCTTTTCCGCCTCTTTGAAAGTTCACCACCTCATATTGATTATTATTTGATTACATTGAATATTATAAAAGCACTTGACTTGATCTATTTGGAGTTTTGACTCCCTGGACTTTTCTCCCTTTGGGATTTGGCCCCTTAGAGCTTTGGCTCACTTGAGGTAGGCTACATCACGCCGCCCTATGCAAAGGTTGTAATGGTTTAATCAACCCCCAATGGATTGGTTTACATAGTAATTAGGCTTCTGCATCATTCTGTCATAGATGATTGGACATATGGCACTTTAGCCCTTGAAAGAAATGATATGATAGTGTTCAACCTTAATATTTAAAATTTTATCATTGTAAGTATTTTGATAATTTGATATCTTGAACTATTTTGCATAGCCTTATGGAAATTTGATCTTGAAATACAAACATTAAAATATTGTTATCCTTACTTCGATAAATTTAGTCCACCAAATATTCCTTGTCTAGATTTGATATTACCTTGAATCATATTTAGTACCTATATTTTGCAAATAGCTCGATATAAGAATTTAGTTACAGCCATGCTGACCTTTATATTCCCTTCAGTGGGGTCCATGTGTGGTTTCATTCTCTCTGGGAACTCATGGACATGTGGTGGATGGAAGAGCTTGAAGAGATGTGCATAGGTAGTCCTCCGTTGAAGACTAGATACGAATCAATTTTTATTGTAAATGTTGTAATCTTGTGTAAAGCTTCCGCAACTCTGATGCAAAATTATGATTGTAATAAAGATTATTTATATTTCTGATATTATTTTGTAAATATTTGATCGTAAATATCAAGTCTTTTCATAACGGGGTTCTAATCCCCCTTATCCTTGTAGGATTGGGGTTTGAATCCCCCTTTCTCCTAGTAGGGGTACTGATGTGTCTCAACCTTGAAATCAATTGACTTATTTTAACATGCATGCACATTTTGCTGTTGTGATTTACCAGACAAGATCTTTGAAATGATTATATTATACTCATGACCATTTTATTGACTATTTATTTGTTAAATACCTTTGAAGTATATCCTCTTAAACTTATTTACATGATGTTAGCCCCCTTATTTTATTAAGAACATCCATATTTCTTCTTACACACCCAATAATTTTCACATATGTTTTTTTATGTGCATACACAATGTTTACATAAGCATACTTTTATCTATCTCCTTTTCTAGGTGTTGTTCCCAGTCCACCTAGGTGTAGGTGTTTTAGAAGGCTATGACTCATTAATATCACTTTAAGAAGTTTGTAGTTGAGGATGGCTTGGGATGTCTAGGTTGTCGTCTGCAACCAGTCTTGTATACAGTGAAATGTAACACCTTTTTATTTTTATAGTGCCTCCACTAAAGTGAGGAAGATTTATTTGTGGATTATCATGTAACCTTGTAAATAGTGAAGTTCTGCTTCAAAATAATCTTTTGTTCCATAATTCAGTGCACTTTAAAAAATGAAAGAAATTCATCCTTTCCTTCATACTTTCTGGCATGTTTGTAATTGTTGGACTTATTCCTCAACTTAATAAGGAGTGGACCCTATATCGGGTCTCACTCATTACAATATGGTATCAGAGTCAAAGCAGTCAATACTCTAACTTGAAAGATATCATGTTACAACCTATACCTTGATTTCATGGTGGGGAATTACCTCTAAACCATATTGATTTCATGGTTGGGAATCACCTTTTGCGAAAAATACTCTAATTCACAAACTAAAGGTTTTCTTGACATACTTGCAGCATGCTTCTTTCAAGTATGTTTACCTATTGTTTGACCTTTTTGGACGAGATCCTAAGGTTCTGATCTATGCAAGATAGATTTTGATCTAATCGAGCTCGAGCTCATGATCAATAACCTAAAACGGATACAAGTGAGTGGAAAATCACCTCAAACCTTGATTCATCAAAGATTATGCCCTTAAGCATACATAAACTTTATTCTTTTTTTGAGATGATTTCTAATACAAACTTATTAGTTCTAACAACTAGTTTCAGTTATACTAATGATGATTGATCATGATGTATAAAAGGCAGTTTCAGCTCTAAAATAAATGCTTATGAGATAGAGTGAATCTTAAGGGTAGGATTTAAAAGCACCAAAGTTCTGAGATTGCCCTAAATTTTTATAATTAATATATAGTACTATGAAAATATGGCTTGATTAATAAATATTTCTTGTGGGCTCTGATACCACTAATCGTGGTTTGGAGATCAGAGCCCAACTCTCGCTGGGACAATTATGTAAAATTGTCTCACCCCGTAGGCTTCAACTTTTTAGGTGGACGTCGGAGACGGGGGAACCGGTCTACAGGTGACCAGTCCCAGCTGTAGCAGCAGCAGCACCAGGAGCAGCAGTAAATCTCAGGTGGAGATTTAGCCTGCCATATGGTGTAGTTAGAGTCAGTCCTATGTGTCCTCTGTACTCTCAGGTCTTGGAGTCTTTTGTTATGAGTTCTTGATATTTTGTATCTTGATGTATATAATTACTCAAGAAGTAATTTTCATGAGATGTAAACAGTTTATCTCTTGTTATGAAAGAAGCTTTTATGGATTCAAGCTCTTGTTTCGAAAAGTTTTAATTTTCCGTGATTTTTGTCTTCCGCTGTTAATCGAATCGCTTCTGCTAAGTTTGAATCGTGTTTATATCGTGGTTTGGAGATCAGAGCCCACATTTCTAGTCAAATATATGTGATGTCCAGTGAGCATTATGTTTTGCCACATGCTCAAAATACTCAAATTATCAGTTTCAGGTTGATCATCTACTACTGTTAGTAATATGTGGATATCAATGTTTAGATGACCTCTAAGTAGGGTTAATACAAGAAATAGTCAAGAACGATAAATAACTTGTAAAAATCAATGATCACTACACATTATATTCCTTAAACACCATAAAATCCACAAGAGAGTCTACACTGTCAAGGAGGAAACATGCATATAGACTAGAAGAATTTAGGATGAGTTAGCCAGAGCAAACCAAATGGGTACGAGAGTCTAAGGCCTACATGGAAGGACTCCTTTAAACATAGGGGTATCAAATATTAATTGGATATTACAGTGATACCCAATATAGTATAGGTGTTTCAATTATGGTACCCAACACTAAGAGGAAATTCTGGTGATACCTAGATCAATTATTGGATATATGGTTAACCCTTTTGGAACCACTAATACAAGTTGACGAGCCATATTGCTTTGAATCTCCGCCTGACTACCCAGGTCTAGAGGATGATTCCTATTAATATATGTCTTACCGCACTAGCCTTTGAAGCCAGATGTGGCACGACCTGTTGCAGTCTGGATAGATATTTAGTATCTTAGAGTCTCTCAATATACTCTCAATCTTGTACAATGAAATTTTAGCTTGTTGTGAGTCTTTTGCATGTTGTGGTACACCTCATGTGGGTCCATGGCATATAATAGAAGGAATAAAAGGAAGTTGAATAGATTTAGTTTGTTTTTTACTTTCATATCATAACAAACACTATCTTATTGAATGGTCTACAGTCATTAGATGCCATGCTTATATTCTTATGTCTACTAAATATCATTAATATTAGTCAATTAAATTATCATGTTTCTTGTTGTTTTTCTTTGCACTGAGCTAATAGCTCATCAACCTACTAAAATATTTTTTAGGCAGAGGTCCATGAATTAGAAGCTATCTACCAAAAGGAGTGAACTAGTTGAGGTCTCAATAGAATTTAATATAATATCTAGACATTCTCTTATCCTTGCTTTGATTTTAGGAATGAGTGAGTGAGAAATGAGAGAAGTTGTCATCAGTTGTGCTTGATGTCCTTTAATCAGGAACTCTTACTTTTATGTTAAAATCAAACTCTATTGTAAATATTTGTGTCATAGATAAATTAGATGTTATCTTTTAAGTTAATATGATATTTCCTTAGCTATACAAAATAAGGTTGGTTTAAGTTAGTGATTACAAGTAGATGGTTAGTCTAATTCCTCTTTCGTGGGAATGATCCTAGTTAACAGATTTGGCCACATAAAATTTTGGTATCAGATTATATTTTTAAACTTAGACAAAACTTAGGATGGGACATGGGCAATAAGAGACCAATAGGTTATGATGTTTTCCTCTTTGAAATACAACTATGTAACATATGTATTTTGTTATAAATATGCAAATGGCAGGAAGTGGGTGTAGTCTTGGTGAGGATCATGCTAAGAGCCATTATCATTGCGACCCTCGAGTGATGGCTCAAGGATGAGAGGATAGAGATGACGTGATTACAATGTACCACATCTTTTTAGAGACAAAGAAGAAATATAAGAAGGACATGAGGTCCACTCATTCTAGTAAGGGCATGATGAGATCCTATGAGTTGTTAAAGAATCTTGATAGGACCAAGTTCTTTAGGATGATAGATCCAATTATTGCAGATGTATGGATTTGACAACTATAAAAGTTTTCTATTTAATAGAATTATCAGAGGACAAGCAGACTAATCATGCCATCTATCTACTTAAGGGAGGTGTTGAATTATGGTGGTGTGGTTGAAAAGATATGACGAGAAATATAATGATGACTTGGAAGGATTTTGATGTCATGTAAATATTTCCCTCCTACCCTTCTTGCGTGTTAAGATAAAAAATCTAAAGAGTATTAGCTAAGGCAACAAGACAATTGGTGAATATGAGGCATACTTTACAAGGTTGGCTAATTTCTATTCGCAACTTGTACAATATGATGTAAAGAAATGCAAGAGATTCTAAGGGGGTTTAATATATATATATATATGATATATAATATTAGCTATTGGTAGGAGATATAGCAAGAATTCTAAAGAATTTATGGAGACAACAAGACATATTGAAGAATCATTTAAAGCTGATAAGCATTCTAAGAGTGAGAAAAGATTGGGAGATTTTGGTAGAGGTGGACAAAGAAGCAATGGATATAGAGGTGGTGGTGGATTATTATCCAAGTTAGGATGAGGTTTTGGATGGTTTGGAAGACATGGATCTGGTTCATGTGATGTTGTATCTTCTCATTGTAGGGAAGATCTAGCCCCAGTAGATGGAAAACACCACCAAAGAAGGCAACTTCATCTAGGCCATCAGGGTCATCATCCTTAATAACACGTCCAAAGAGGCAAGATATAGTAGTATGTGACAACCATGGTAGAATACACTCTGGTCAGTGTTGGGGAACCAATTTTTAAGTATGTCACCGATATGGAAAGATGGGACATTTTAAGAAATATTGTCCAAAGCTTTAGTTCATTTAATGCATGGTTCACATCCCCAATTTTAGATTCCATAGAGGTAGGCCCTAGTTAGAGTAGTATGTTTGTTAGTGGATTCATGCTCTAGAGGGGGATCATCTAGTAGGGCTAGTGGATAATGAGGTCATCATGGCAGAGGGAGAGATACATCTCTACAACTCAGTCTGAAGGTGTAGTCTCGCCTCAAGTTATTACTTGTGAGATGTCTCTCTTTAATAGTATTCCAATTCCAATTAAATAGATTTTGGTGCAACACATTCATTTATTGAGAGATCAATAGTTAGTGGATTATATCCATTAAATCAAAGTGTATCTTATGAATTACTACTAAGAGTATAGTTAGGTGAACCAACAATTTTAACAGAAGTATGTCCTAGATGCCATTTGTGTTTCAATGGCTATACCATAGCATATAATCTAATACCCCTAGACATTAATTCTTTTCAAATAATTTTGGGTCTAGACTGCCTTGAGATATACCATGTCTAATTGTATTGTTGGAAGAAAGAGGATATCTTTCAACAAGGTGGTGTTTCTTGTATCTTCACTAGAGATAGGAAAGTTTTACCCATGTGCATGCTATCAACTAATGTAGTTGATAAGATGATGAGAAAACGGTGTGCAACCTTTTTAGCACATGTGGTGGATGCAAAGGTAGAGAAAAGAATAGTTAATATAGAGGATGTTCCAATAGGATGTGAGTTTCTAGATGCCTTTCCTGATGAGTTACTAGGTTTACCTTAAGTGAGAGATGTTGACTTTGAGATCAATATTTTACATGGTAGTCATAAAATAGTATTACCATCATATAAAATGGCATTTGTAGAGTTAAAAGAAGTAAAAACTCACTTACACGAATTTCTAGTTAAGGGGTTTATTTAACCTAGTACATCACCTTGCGAAGCTCTAGTTCTTTGTGAAAAAGAAGGATGGAACTATGCGGTTATGCATAGACTATAGGCAATTGATTAATGTAGCAATTAAGAATAAATATCTTTTTCAAGGATTGATGATCTATTTGATCAATCACACAAAACAATGATATTTTAAAGATAGATCTTGGGCCAAGTTGTCATCAATTAAGGATAAAGAAACCAGATGTACCAAATTCAGTTTTCAGAACAAGATATTTGTCTTATGACTTTGTAGTTATATCTTTTGGGCTAACTAGCCATTACAGCTTCCATGGACTTGATGGATGGATTTTTCAGATCATATCTAGATCATTTCATAGTAGTGTTTATAGACAATATCCTTATATACTCCATAGATGCTAAACAACATTAACAAAATCTAAGGATAGCCTTGTAGTTGTTGAGACAACATCAATTATATGCTAAATTCATCAGATGTGAGTAGTTTGAAGTTTTCTTTCCTGGACATGTCATATAAGGATAAAGAGTTAGTGTAGACCCTAAGAAAATGGGATTTGTTCTTAAGTAGGAGTAGCCCACAAACCCTACTGAAATCAAAAGTTTTTCTAGGGTTAGTTGATACTATAGGAGGTTTGTAAGGAACTTTAGTGTTTTAGCAACACCTCTTACACATTTATCAAGGAAATATGTACCATTTGTTTGGTCTAAATTTTATAGAAACAAAGAAAAATCTAACCTCAACACCAAGTTTGATTTCACTGATGGCAAATAAGGGATATGTGGTGTTTGTGATGCACCAAGGAGGGGATTCTGATATGTTCTTATGCATGAAGGGAAATTGGTGGCCTATGCTTCAAGACAACTAAAAAAGAATGAAGAGAATTATCCAACTCATGATTTTGAGCTAGAAACAATAGTACATCCTTAAAGACATGGCTCCATTATCTCTATGATGAGTCATGTCAAGTCTTTACTGACTAAGAATCTAAAATGCATTGTCACCCAAAAGGATTTCAACCTAAGACATTGTAGATGGATATAGATCATTAGGGACTATGATGTTACTATTCATTATCACCCTGGGAAGGCCAATTTTGTGGAAGATTCATTGAGTAGGAAATCCGGATCACTTGTAGATATGTTTCTATGGAGTGTGTGAAAAGAGACTTATTGGTCAACATGAGAGAGATGAATTTATATTTGAGCATATTCATATAAGGTGGGATGATTGCACATATGTAGGTTAGACCTACACTCTATGAACAAATCAAAGAGCTTCAACATAATGATAGATGACTGAAGAAGATCATGCATGATATGATAGAAGGAAAGAGAACATAGTTTTAATATTCAAATTATGGGATGTTGTATTAGCAGAATAAATTGTGTGTATTATATAACATTGATTTTAAGAAGCATATTCTTGAAGAAGCACACTCTTCTATATATGAAATACATCCAAGTAGTTCTAAGATGTACAAAAACCTCAAGGAACTATATTGGTGGTCAGGTTTGAAGAGAGATGTTGCTAAGCATGTCCTTAGGTGTGGTGTATGCCAATAAGTTAAGGCTGAACACCAGAAGCCAGCTGGTATACTACAAGTGTTTCTATTCCTATGTAAGAGTGGGAACATTTTACCATGAACTTTGTAGTAGGATTTCCCAGGTCAACATGTGGTTTTGACTCTATACAGGTGACTATAAATAGACTGATTAAGTCTTCTCAATTCCTTCCAATCAAGACAATTTGGGATGCACCTAAGTTGGCTAATGTTTATATATATGAGGTAGTCTGATTACATGGAATACCAGTTTCTATTATATTATACAAAAATACTAAGATCAAATGCAGATTCTTGAATCAACTACATCATGCCTTGGGAACAGGTTCAAAGTTTAGCACTATGTTTCCTCCTCAAATAGATGGACATCCAAAATAGACAATTCAAACCCTAGAGGACAGGATGAGAGCATGTATATTACAATCCAGAGGTAGTTGGGATGATCACCTTAGCCTTATGGAATTTGTTTATAATAATAGTTACCATTCTAGTGTAGGAATGACACATCGAGAAGCTTTGTATGTGAGAAAGTGTTATATCATATTTGTTGGTTTTGAGTTGGTAAAAGAGAAATTCTAGGTCCAAAGTTGGCAGAAGACACAACATCAAAGATATATGTGATCAGATTACCGATTGAAGCTTTACATGATAGGCAAAAAAGTTATCTAGAAAAAAAGGAGAAGACCACTTCAGATTAAGGTTGGATATGAATTTTACTTGAAAGTGTCACCATGGAAAGGTGTACTGGGTTTTGAAAAGCGATCCAAGTTAACTTATAGATATATGAGTTACTATCCTATCATTCAAAAAATGGATCAGTTGCATATAAAACTTGAGTTTCCACTCGAGCTAGTTAACTTACTTGATGCTTTTCATGTATCCACACTGAAGAAGTGTCACTCAGGTACTAAGAAGATTATAGACCCAAAATGTGTACAATTAAGAGATGATATATCTTAAGTAGAAGGCCCTATACATATATTGGATCAAAAAATTCAAAAACTTAAAAGGCAGGAGATACCCCTAGTATAAATTATGTGGATAAATCACTGATTAGAAGAAGTTACATTCAAGTTAGAGTTAGAGATGTGTAACAAGTATCCCTTTCTCTTCTATGAATTTTGAGATGAAATTTTTATTAGAGGGGGAATTGTTACAAACCATACCTTGGTTTCATGGTAATGAGAGAATCAAAGATAATCTTGGAGTTAATCATATCTTAATAATACTCTGAATTCATTTTTTGGTTATTTTTATTACAGAAGTTTGAATCTAGCTAATGAAGAGACAATTCACCTATGCGTGAAGATCGAACTTAAAAGGTATTTGAAGAAATATTTTTAAAGAAAATAATCATGTAAGATATTTGTTGACTCAAGGTCTAATTGACTAAAACCCTATTTTGATGATGACTAACCATTCCTCTCATTTGTGTCTAATGCTTCTACTTGAGTGATTTGAGATTAGGTAAGTCACACTCCAAATGACTAAACTTGCACATCCTAACTTATAGAAAGACAAGTCAAAATAATGCAAGTGAACTTTTGTGGAAAATGCCTTAAATCAATTAGAATCATGTTGTATCACTTGTAATGATTGTATGACTTGTAATTAAGCTTAGAAAAAATCAAGAGTAATTAAATCAATATTTAAGCAATTGTATGGCACTTACCAAAATTCATCACAGACACCTTTATCGACTGAGTTTTCTTCTCATGAAAATCAACCAAAAAACTATGTCGGTCTTGATAACTACCAGGGTCAGCCGAGTTTGTCTTGGTGATAACTCGACCGACACCTTACACTTACAAAACAATCTTAAGCCATCGGCTGAGTTTCATCAAGGATACATTCAACCAACAACTGAAAATTGTTTTGTCACATAGTGTCATGGATCGAGTTTCCCAAAAGTAAACTCAGTCGACAATATTGTATAGAGTGCAGAAAAATGTTTCTATATGTTGGAGTGCTGCAAAACTAAAAAATTATCTGTTACAACACCCAAAATGGCTAGAATTTGATCCTAAGTGTTTCTAATGGTTGATAGGCAACCTCAATTATAAATAAGACCTATTGGGCTTCATCCTATGGTTAGTAAAGTACTATGAAGGTCCCTATATTATAGTTGAGTGCCTCTAAGAGCCTCCTTCACTCTCAAGCTTAATCACTTGCTACATCCATTAGAGTGCTAGTCCTACATGTATATCTTGGGAGGCTCTCACTTCCTCCACCTCCCAATCTCTCTTTCTACCATGAATATGCAAACTCTCTCTATTTACTAAGAGAGGTGAAGAAGAAGAAGGGAAGGAGTCCCTTGGTGAAAGCCTCTCCTTGGTGAAGGTGAAGTCAAAGGCAGACAATTCAAGTCAAGAGTGGGAAAATCCTCAAAGGTGGAAGACTTGTTGCAAGAGTGGGTAAGTCCTTGGAGAAGGCCTAAGACTTGTTGTAAGAGTAGGTAACTCTGGTGAGGTAGAAGAATCTTGGTCATGGATAGGTAAGTCCTTTGTAAGGTTATTGGCTCCCTTGTCCTCAAAGGGATAGGTATCCTTGTCCTGGAAAAAGGAAGGTCAATGTTGTAACTCTTATATTGGAATATAAGGAGTGAGACATGTTTGAAAATCCTAGAGTTTGACCCCTATAGGTAGTGTATGTACATCCCCTAGTTTGGAGTTTGGAACCACTATACATATCTCATGTTAACATGTGATTGTTCAATCTCTCTCTCCCTTTCTATGTATGTTTAGTGGAACCCCAAGTTCATATATGCAACATTACCTTAGAAATATCTTGAGGGTATAATAAATCCTTTCTAAGTGGTTTATAGATCTATTCACCCCCCTATAGATCCCATCATTAATCCAACAATTGGTATCAATGTGGGTCTTCTCCAAGCAATACTTCCACAAGTAGGAGAAGATGGGCGATTATCAAGGTGGGAGATACTCGATTAACATTCCAAATTTTGATGGGAGCAATTTCCTATATTGGAAGAGAAGGCTACAATTATACATCTAAGCATCAAGTCTTGAGATATAGAGAATGGTGGATCTTCTTTACAAGCTACGGGATACAAAGGTTGAATAATGGTATGGAGCTACTTTGAAGAAAGCAACCTTTAGTACTAGAGCCATCAACATTCTTTATGCCTCTCTTTCCCCCATTGAGTTCAACCAGACTTCTTCTTGTGAGATGGCCCATGAGGTATGGAGAAAGCTTGTCACTTATGAGGGGATATAGCAAATAAACAAAAGTAGAGTCTACATGCTAAATGGTCTCCTTGAGAACTTCAAGATGAGAAAGAAGGAAAAGGTAGCTGAAATGTACTATAGGTTTAACACCTTCATAAATGTCTTGCCATCCTAGGTCATCCTATGGATCAAGGAAAGCTAAACTCAAACAACCTTAAGTCTCTTCCTAAAAGGTGGGAATAAAAGGTGACTACTATTGAAAAAACAAAGTCTCTTGGTGATATTCCTATTGAAGAGCTCATAGGAAACCTATAAGATTTTGAAGTTAAACTTGACAATCAAGAGGAAGAAGAAAGAGAAGAAGAGAAAGAACTCAAAAAAATGAAGAAGGCTCAAATCAAAGCCCACATTGAAGCTATTATTGGTTAATATTCTTTATCCTCTCAAGTTGATGAAGACGCCACATAGTCCAAAGGTAGACTTCATAAAGGCAAGTCTTCTTCCTCCACCCGATGCTTCAAATGTGGAAAGAAGGGTCACTTCAAGGAAGATTGTCCACAATGCGAATAGACCCTTAATCATGAGAGAAGGAAAGAGTAGCACAAGAAGAAGGAGAAATGATACAAAAGTTTTAGTGACTTCTTCAACTCAAGCTCAAGTGAAGAATCTACGAAATAATCTAGATCAAGCTCTAGTGATGGTGGAGAACACCATTTTGCTCTCATGGCAAGTTCAAATAAAGATTCAAATGAGGTAAATCTAAACTCTTTAGATAAATAATCTTTAATTTCAATCATTCATGCTACTGGTGCCTTTCTTAAGTATACTAAAAAGAAAAAAAAAAGCTTACTAGAATTGTCGATTACTTGCATGAAGAAAAAGATAAACTTGAACATGCTAATATTAGCTTGCAAGATGATGTTGAAAATTCAAAAGTATTACCTAGAACTAGAATTTAAATTCAACAGTCTTGAGATTGAAAACAATGCTTGTGTTAGACAAGTAGATGATCTCAAACTTAAAAATGTTAACCTACTTGATAAGACTAGACTTCTAAAAGTTCAACACCTTATGTCTAGTTCTAATGAATAACATACTAAAATTCTGAATTCTCTCATGCGTGACATCTATATTCTTAGAACTGAAGAAGAGGACAAAGATTTTATTATACAAGGAATAGAATATGGAAATAATATCTATCTTTCTAAGATTGTTTACTTGAAAAAGAAAATGCTTCCTTGCTTTCTAAAATCAATCTCCTTGAATCTTGTTCTAGTTCTACTAGTAGAGAGAATAATGTTTCTTCTCTTCATATTTAAAAATATTCTTATATGATAAAATCTTTTTTCTTAGAAATCGATCTTTTACATGCTAGAGATGATATCAATCAATTGTCTCTTACTATAACTTCTCTTATGCAAGGTGATCATAGTTTGAGATCTTTTGTGCAAATACTCTTAGATGATAAAAAGAATCTTAATTAAATCCTAGACCATACTACTGAACAAATGGGTAGAGATGGTATTGGACTTGATAGTAGCCAAAGGAACAACAAAGATAAAGGGCCTTTAATATTCCATGGATAATCCTCTAGTTCCAGGACTATGGGCACTTGCAATCATTGTAATGAAATTGGTTACTATTCTATACATTGCCCTTTTAGGAAACCACCCAAGAGTAATAGGACTTGGACTGCTAAGCTAAACTCTTAGACCCAAAAATATGATTGTGGATCGTATCATCTTTCTTCTTTTAGGTCACTTGCTAATGGATTAACTTGATCTATTGATTTGAAAACTGATTTCTCAATCCACATAAAAGAAGAAAGGTGAGATGTGTATGGGGGGCAACAAGTGGAAAAGAAATGGAAAGAATAGAGGTAATGGTACTTTTTCTCATATCCAATCACATGTTTTTTTTTTCAACTTAGTATGCACTACACATATGTTTTTGAGTCAAAATTGGTATATTGTGATTCACATCACTTTTTTGGCCAAAAATTGTTTCTAGTGCTTTCATAGTACATTACTAATTTCCTTATACATGTTTGGATATATATTATATTCTTATCATGCCTTTACATACGATTTTATGAAAAATATATAATTTTTTATAACAGTTGTTGTTGAACGAGCTTGTCCTGAATGAAAATTGATTGACAAGAACCAATGGGTATTGACAACAACTGTTGTTGATCGAGAAGTTCAACCTAGAAATTCTACCGACAACACTATGCATAGAATATACATATGGCTTTTTGGATATAATTTCCCTCTCAACTAGATTTTCTCAACCAATAACATTATTCTACTGACACTCCCCTTGGAACCTTTATATTTGCATCTTGCCATGTCTTAAATTGCCTATCTTACATACAACTCTATCTTTCTAATTGCTATACATTGATATGTCTATATCTTGCAATTACTTATCATGAATTGTTATACATGTTTTGATGATGATCTATTTGAATCTTTTGGTTGTGATCTAAATTACTTTTGTTGTTCTCTAACTTGCTGCATCTATATAGTTGTATATCTTGATTTGATGCAACCTTGATTTATTAGTGGTAATCATGTTTTAGTAATGATGCATATTTTCTAGTGAGTAATATCTATTCATGCTTCTGAAATTGCATCTCTCTTTGTTTGGATATTCCTCTATATCTACTCATAGATTGTTCTTTAACTTGTGAATCTTTTGCTGTGATATATATCCTACTAGTAGTCCTAACTTAATATCATCTACTAGTAGTCCATATACATGTAGCTCTAGCCTTGTTCATCTTTTGATATATAAAACATCAATTGCTATCCAACAATATGCTATGCTTGTATCTTGTTTCATACATACTCAAGATTGTTCCTTGACTTGCATATGTACTATATCGAGTCACTTGCTAGCATTGCCCTACATTGATCGTTGGCTAGAACTGCATATAGGGTTATTCTAATACAAGTCTTAATTTGTTTTATATACATTGCTTGGATAAGCCCTTAGTTTTTGCTCTTCGACACTCCCTTTTATAACAAGTTGTGTTTCAAGTCTTCAAGCCCCTCACTTTTTGAAATGAAAAAGGGAGAGAAGATATGTATTATGTAAAGGGGAGAACACATATATGAATAGAAGACATAGTTTGTAGAAATGTTATGAAAGCTAACCATGCAGGATAAATAGCATCAGTTGAGGGGGAATATGAGAACTTCATTAGCATCAATTGAGGGGGAGTATGAGAACTCCATTAACATCAGTTGAGGGGGAGCATATATACTCAGTTCTATTGAAACACCTATGTTTCTCCAAAGGTATGATTTTACTTAAATGCTTTAAATAAATTTATGGAATGGTTTGTCATCTTCAAAAAGGGGAAAAATGTTGACTCAAGGTCTAATTGGCTAAACCCTTATTTTGATGATGACTAAACATTCCACTCATTTGTTACTAATGCTTCTACTTGAGTGATTTCATATTAGGTAAGACACACTTCAAATGCCTAAACATGCACATCCTAACTTGGACAAAGATAAGTCAAAATCAATGCAAGTGCACTTTTATGGAAAAGGCCTTAAATCAATTAGAATCATGTTGTAAATCACTTGTAATGATTGCATGACTTATAATTAAGAATATAAAAAATCTAAGAGAACTTAAATCAAATATTTAAGAACATTTATCTTACTTACCAAAATTGGTCACATGCACTTTTATCGGTTGAGTTTTCTTCTCTTGAAACTCGACCAACAAACTGTGTGGGTCTTGATAACTGCCAGTGTCTACCGAGTTTGTCCTAGTGACAAATCGACTGACACCCTACACTTACAAAATAATCTTAGGCCATCGGCCAAGTTTCATCAAAGATAAACTTCACCGACACCCTACACTTACAAAACAATCTTAAGCCTTTGGCCAAGTTTCATCAAGGATAAACTCGACCAACAACTCAAAATTTTGTCACATACTGACATCGATTGAGTTTCCCAAAAGTAAAATAAGCTGACAACACTATACAAAAAAGTGCAGAAAAGTGTTTCTAGCCGTTGGAGTGTTGCAAAACTAAAAAAAAACTACCCGTTGTAACGCCCAAAATGGCTAGAATTTGATCCTAAGTGTCTCTGTTGGCTAGTGGGAAACCCAAACTATAAATAGGATCCATTGGGATTTATCTCATGGTTATCCAAGCACTATGAATGTCCCTATATTATAGTTGATTGCCTTTAAGAGCCTCCTTTCACTCTCAAGCTTGATCACTTGCTACATCCATTAGAGTTGTAGAAGATTTGTAATAGAGCTAGTCCTACATGTATATCTTGTGAGGCTCTCACTTCCTCCATCTCTCAATCTCTATGTCTACCATGAAGATGAAGAATCTCTCTCTTTACTAAGACAGGTGAAGAAGAAGGGAAGGAGTCCCTTAGTGAATGCTTCTCCTTGGTGAAGGTGAAGTCAAAGTCAAAAGATCCAAGTCAAGGTTGGGTGAATCTTAAAGGGAAGAGTTGTTGCAAGAGTGTGTAAGTCCTTGGAGAAGGCTGAAGACTCATTCAAAGAGTAGGTAAGTCCTTAGTGAGGTAGAATACTCTTGGTCATGCATAGGTAAGTCCTTTGAAAGGTTACTATCTCCCTTGTCCTCAAAGAGAAGTCTAGGTATCCTTGTCCTGGAAAAGGAAGGTTAATGTTGTAACTCTTATAATGGAATATAATGAGTGAGATATGGCTGAAGATCCTAGAGGTTAACCTCTCTAGGTAGTAGATGTACACATCCTAGTTTGGATTTTGGAGCCACTATATATAGCTTGTGCTAACTTGTGATTGTTCAACCTCTCTCCCCCTTCCTATGTATGTTTAGTGGAACCCCAAGTTCATATATGCAACCTTACCTTAGAAATATCTTGAAGGTATAATAAATCCTTTCTAAGTGGTTTTTAGATCTATTCACCCCCTCTAGATCCTATAATTGATCCAACAATCTTCATTCTTTCATTGTAGAATATAAATAATTCAGTTATGAGTCCAATGTAAAAAGAGTGGATCAAATCAGAGTTACCATAAAAGATTTATGATGTTTTAGGTTGTGTGTAAAGAAACCATCGATTGTCAACCAATGGTTTTACCTTCGGTTATAAAACTATGGTTTGAAGGTTGTGTGGTGAATGGTTCCTTGAGTCTATTAAAAAGAACCATCAATTCATAGACTGATGGTTCCTTAGAAGTGTGGTAGACTGAATGTTTTACAATCAAGGGTTCCATATGGTAGTATCCTTCTGATGGTTTAGTATGGTAGATGCTTATGATTGTCTAACTAGATAGCCACAAACCAACGATTTGTCAAGTAGAGGTATGCCTGGAAGATGTTAAATGATGGTTGGGCCAACGATGGTCCACCTACTAAAGGTTCTGTCTACAACATCTGTAGACGGACAATTGTGTAAACCATAGTCTATGCAAACTGATGGTTCACTTACTGAAAGCATCAACCCATGGCTCATCATCGGAGGTTTCACATGTTAAAGGTTCATAGCAGAGAGTTATCAACTGACATAATGACAACCAAAGTTTGCATTATGATGGTTTCTAGTGATGCCTCCCAGTGCTACCAATCACAAAAATGCTCACATCTCTATATATACTAGATGGAAACTGATGGGACTAGGCTTATTAGCTTTGTTTTTAGATACTTTACCCTTCTATAACCCTAAAATGGTGAAAAAGGGAAATCACATTGGTGACCCTAGGAGTGGCAATGAGGAAGGACATGGAAAGTGGAGGAAATAAATGGTTTCTTCTTATTCACCTTAGTAAGTAGTTTATGACTATATGTTTCTTCTTCTTTCTTCCATTCCTTGCGTAGAAACCTCAAATTCACCAACCGAGGTTTTCTTGACCTTCCTTCTTATTCCACCTCCAACGGGCTTCTTTCAGGTATGTTTACCTACTGTTTCACTATTCTAGATGAGAGTTGAGGTCCTTAATGTGAATCCAACCTATGCAAGCTAGATTCTGAGCTTACTTAGCTCGAGCTTGCTAGTAACTTAAAATACATACAAGTGAGTGGAAAATCACTTCTAAACCTTTATTGATCAAAGGTTAAGCTTTTAAGCATATACTATTTTTTGTGTTTATTTGTAGTACGAACTTAATTAGTTCTAATAGTTAGGTTCAATTATACTAATAATGATTACAAATTTCCTCTTTATATATAATTTTATGCATATCCATTTATCAATTTACAAAAACACATAGATGATTGATCATATTTATATTTAAAAATAAACATCAAATCGCTTTAGATCCATTTCCTTATAATTCACATGAAAATTTTACATGGAAGGGAGATATCCCCTTGCCCATCAGTTACAACTTTTTTCACAAAAGGAATTTATAAACAAAATGACAAAAAACTATAGAAGTACATATATCTATATGATTAATAGGTACATGTACTTTATATGTTGTTCCTATTTCACATTAACCACATAAGTTTATGTGTAAGGCAAGGTTATTTCTTGGTTCCAAAATAAGTGCCATAAATAAAAGATGTGTGCCTCTTTGAGATAGAAACTGATCAACAAACACAACTAGTTCTAAAAATCAATAATAACAAAAATGAATGCCACCACAACAACAAGTAGTTCTTTTGCTACACAAAATTTCATACAAAAGTAAGTACAACACACATATATATTCACAAGAGATTAGTAATAAGTACATGTGTTTCCTCTATTAAATAGTAACATTAGAACATAAAAAAATAAGCCAACTTATAAAAAAATGGAGTCAAATCAAGGAGTAAAGAATTTAAAAATATGCTACTACATAGCATAGATAGGTGGAAAGTAGAAGAACTCCTAAATGATGAAAACCATTCACAATCAACTCAACACATGTTCAAATGTCATAATCTAGAAATATTTCAAGAGAAATTATTTCAACAATGTCTTAATAGGTCCCATTGAAATTAATTTTTTGTGTACCATCGATTGAAAACATATTTTTTAGGCCTAGTTTGGCCGCTGTTTTTGAGAATGTAGGTACTTTGCACAATATTTAATGACCGATCATGTTGTGAGTGGAATTTGTAACTACTGTTTCATAAGTAGTGTAATGGTGACGACAGACATCTCCAGGCACACCGAATTATGACGTATTGATAAAGTCCGCCTCCGGTCCGATCCCCTATCCTATTTCATTGGTCTTCTCCTCAAATTCATGGTGAAGTATGCAACCTACGTGCATCTAATCTTTCACGCCACCTTAAACGTGCCCACGTTATCTACCTGATTACCGGGAGTTATAATGTGGGCGGCCAAACTGGGCCTTAGAAAATTTAGAAAATATTTTTAGTAACATGAGGATGGTCTTTTCCTCTATACAAACCATATAAATTTCAACAAAGACATATCCATGTGTAAAAGAGCATACACCATCGTAGAAAAGGAAAATAAACAACAACATAAAAGTAATATGGGTTTAATTTTTGTACCTAAGAAAAATACTAATATTTTATATTAGAGAATGCACTAAATATGTATGTGAAATTTTTAATAAACATCATTGTAACTAAACAAAAGTTCATTCAAGAGGTGATTTGGGTGAATTCTCATGTTTTACAAACTCTCCTATACTAATTCGATTGAGTAAAAACTATTGAAAACAAATATCAATAAGAATGGGTATATCCAACTTGGAGAATATGGGATGATTGTAATAGTTAGAAATAACTATGAAAGGGATGTACTATACAACGTTGTTGGGATTGATTATTATTGAAAAAAATAAACCAATAGTGTCTTAACTCTTGATGAGTAATTTACATGTATGTTTTATGATATAGAAGGACATAATTACTACAAGTCAACTGATGGACTACAAGACTTAAATATGGAACTCTTTTCTTAATATTTTTATGTTATATTTGGTGGTTGCAAAATATGTAATGCTCAACCTTGTAGTATTTCCTATTTCAAAATTTTAGTTTATTTTAGAATAATAAGCATAATTATTATTTTATAATAATAATATGCTTATTATTCTATATTCCTTATAACTAATTTCTATTGTTTTTACATGTGAAGTCCCATATCATGTAACTAGTATTTGGTTGATACCAAAATCTCTCTCTCTCTCTCTCTCTCTCTCTATATATATATATATATATATATATATATAGGCATGTCCAAATATAATACAAACAAACCATCTCCACCAGCTCCATTGTTCATTATCTACATGTTATAAGACATTCCACCATCTCCTACATCCCTCCTCTTTATGGTGGCAATCATCTTCATCAACTCTAAAGATCTCCTTCATCCTCTTCACAATGGAAGTCATCTTCATTGCCTCTATAATCACGTGCTTCACCTTCATAGAGAACCAATGACAAGCCTCCCCAGTAATAATGAAATATTGTCTAAATCTAGGTGATAGTTTATTCTCACTTATATCTCTCTAGATCATCATATTCAAGATTGTTCTTATATCTTTTATTTTGTAGATAGGATAGAAGTTCCTCAATGTCTTCCCCCATGGTGTTGGCCTCAACTCTAAGCCAAATCTACCTTGGTGGCACATAAAATGAAATGTACCATTGTAACAACCTCCAACTCCCTTTATCCCCATAAATGATGACTAGAGACATAAAATCAATTAACCAACATTTTCAAGACAATGTTTGCAGATTAACCAAGAATAACTAACAATCCCATTAGAGACATGTAACAAGAAGCTCAACAAGATTACGCTCCAAGTGAAGGTATGTAACTAGGAAAATGAATGATTAGATTTTAAAGTCTAAATTAAAATGATAGATAGAAAAAGGAAAACTACTATTTGAATCTCCATGGTTGCATTAAAGGTTGATTCTTTTCTCGATTTGAATCAACCTTAGATTTTCTTCCTAATCCTAATCTTCACATAAAATTCTGACATAATGTGGGTTAGCATGTTGACATATTGCTTATGTTGGGTGAAATAAGAAATATGTTATTATAATGATAACAAAGTATATTTCAATAAATGATCAACTCTTTTCATGCAAGTAATGAGCTACACAATTTAATTCATAATTCTCATCCATAAATCAGAGATCACATATGATGAACTAGAGTTTCTCCTAACATTGAATTGTATCTCACATTTCAACAATGGATTTTGCATTATGTTCCAACACTAGACTCTAAATTATGTTCCAACATTAGAATCTTATTCTTGGTGACTCCCCGTGGGCGTATAGTCCTTATACCCTAGTGACATTTTGATTTCTTTTTATTATAATTATATTGATCTTAGTGATATAAATCTTCACCAAGAAATAAAGTCAGACAATACATTTTTTCCAAAATGAAAAAACCTCAGTCGTCATCAAAGATCATATCACATATAATTGATTAATCATAAATAACCATCATACATGTTTTAAAGTGCGATACATGTCCAAATTAAATTAATATAAACAATCTAGGCCCTAATCTTTTCTAGCCATTGGATCTATGACCAATAGTCTTGCATCTCATGATGTGGACTACCGGTGCAAGTCCTTTCCCCTTGGGGTGCCCTGGACTATGAGCCATTAATGAGGGGACTATGATGGGCCTTCATAATCTGATGGTTGGGAATGATTTACTCTACTAGCATTACTAAGAGAGAGATATAGTGGGGATGTGGGGGTATTAACTGTAGAGTAGTTATTTGTTCAGTGGTCAGTAAGAATAGGTTCAGGACCATCAACCGGGGGTATTTGAAAAATATAGTTCATATTGTTTGTCCTCTTATTGACTTATTTCAAATAGATACAAAGGTAGTATTCCTTGAGGGTAAGCAACATTTAATCTTAGGGGATTTTTATGTCCTGAGTTTTAGTCTCTTTTTATAGGTTATTGTGTTATGATTTTCATGCATTATTGTTCACATTTATATTATTTATGCATTGTTTATTGTTATTAGCTTGTGAAAAGTTATTGCATCAAATAATAAGTATTTTAACCGAATTATGTCCATTTACTATATTTTATTCAGACTTATGTTGGTTTTTCCATGTTTCAGGTAATTGGAGCACTTATGAGTCAACTCAGTGCTACCGACACTACATTCGGCAGTACCGACTTAATTTAAAAATCCAATAGGAAGTTTAATGAAATCTTGGTGCTATCGAGTCATTGTTCAAGGCCACTAAAATGACAAGTCGGTGCAACCCACTTATGGTCCAGAGAGTAAGAGGAACCCAAGTTATCAGCTCAGTGCCAACATTCATCAATAGGAGAAGTTAGAACTCACAAAATAGCAACTCGGTGCTACCGATCTACCTATTTGTAGTATTGACACTCAGTGAGATATTTGATTCAGCTAATGAATGGGTGCCACTAATATCCAGTTGGTGGTATCAACTTGTCATGATTAGTGCAGATTGAATATTAATCCATACTAATAGTTGGGACTTAATGATGAAACAAGTCCCACTTATGACCTAAGGGGAGTTCGACCAGACTTAAGAATCATGTTTTATTCAATAGCAACAGAGCACAGAGCTGAGAGAGGAAGAGATGAAGGAGAATACCACGTATGGGATGATTTGGACAACTCTAGAAAGAGGATTTATAGCTCGAACATTGTGAATTGAGGATCTCACCATAGGGGATCATTTAGATCAGTTTCTCTAGAGTTTTTCATTATATTTCCTGATGTTTAGCTCTTTGTCTCTCTCTTCCTCTATATATTTGTTGGTAGAAATCATGTGGGGCTAATCCCCTTGTTCCTTAGCACCTGGTAGTATCCTGGTAATGCATTGTAACTAACTTCCATGACTTGATATATCTATTTCTTTTAATTTTAGACATGAATATGTGATTGCTTAGTGAGTTTTCTATGCTTGATCACCATAGTTAATTATTTATATTGTTAATTGCTTCAAGATAGGGATTAACGGTTGGAAAGATCGTTGATTTACATAGCCTATATCGTGCCTCAAGAGAGCGATTATGGTTGTGAAGGGTATAACATAGAGGATTCATTAATGCACCAAGATAATTCCTAAATCTCTATGGGAGTGGGTTTGTCTTAGTATAGGTAGTGTATTATACGGCGGGAGTGGGTAATATTTGATACAAGTCCCTTGGTATAGGGTTAAGGTAAATTCTTATTAATTAAATGGAGTTAATTGCTATGTACATCATGGTGAGACTGTAATCCTAAGGAATCCATACATCTTTGATCACAATTCATTTAGTTTAGGTTTCCATTCTTGCAATTAGTTATAATCAATCAACCAATCGACTTTTCTTTAGGCCTAGCTAATTAGGTTATAGTTAATAATAGTTCTTTGATTAATGTTTCCCTGAGTTCGACATTTGGGCCTCATAGGCCTATACTAATCAATGCGTACACTTGCATTTCACACACATATCTTGGGAGTGTTAGTTGAAATGCATGGCAATATTTGTGACAAAAATATTGAAGTGGATGAGCAGTTTCCTTTTCTCACTTTTGGAAACTTGGTACGCATGTCCCAAGAACAATGCACCAAGGTTGACCTTATCACTTCTTTGTGAGACAAACACTCAGATCATGTAAAGTTATGTCCCTTGGACCTTCCCTAGCTCTAGTTTGGATATGGTGAACAAGGTGTCTATCAACAATTGGTGTATTAGCATGACAAAACTCGATGTGTTGAAACTGGAATGATGACAACTTATCTTGGTGTGGGTCGACATCCCTGTCATCTTGCACCATTCCAGGTAACAGTCAAAGTCATGCATGTTATAATGCATTCCATGGTTGTCTCACCCAAAGATGGAGTTTATGCCTCCAATTAGAGATGGCAGGTGGCATTGTAGAGATGGAACTTGACCCATCTAGCCCCCCACTTGTTGCTCCTGGTGTGGTGTGCAAGGAAGCACACCTCAAGTGACTCCAGGAACTCTCGTGTGATTTTTGAGTGTGTATGCCATAAACCCAGGAAGGGGTAGGACGTCGTCATCGCCTAACATGCTTCCTTGGATAGGCTATCAATGAATCTTAGCCTCTTAATGAAGGCCAGGTTCCATAGTGTGTAGCCTTAGATCAAGTTTTGCTAGCTCGGCAAAGCACTTCTTTTGCTCATCACTTCTAAGATCCATATGTGGCTTGGGGATGAGCTAGGTTGATGTTGCCATAGATGAAGCACCTTCTTGATGAGGTTGCTTTATCAAAATTGAGAGGAAGGAGGCGCATAATGGGAGCTCAATGTAGTAGTTTATTGTCAAAGAAGCACTCAGGGAAGCTTGTAGAAGAGTTCTCAAGAGATGGGTGCTTGAGGTGTCAAGAATGCAAATAAATCCCCCTCCTTATATGGGTGGAGAGGCACATCGTCAGTGAAAATTTGATGGCACCAACTTGTACACCTATCTATGTGTTGTCAGTATCTACTATTAGTACTGAAGACTTTGATTGAATGAAGTATCGATAGATAAATTCTCCCACTTTTGTGGTACTCACTTAAGTTGGTGGCACTGACATCAGGGAATCCCATAGAATTGTGCATGATTCTAGTTGGATTTGATGCTTGTGGACATTGAATTGGGGTCACAAATCATTTGCTACCTTGGTCTCAGTGGTACTAATGAGCATGTTCATGCCATAGATATTTTACTATATGTCCTACAATGACCCATTAGCAAGCCAAAAATGATGTTGTTTGCACTGACTTGAGGGTTGGTGCCGCCAAAACTTACATGTAGATACATGCTAAGTAAAAACAATTACATATTGGTAGCACCTACTTGGAAGTATGTTCCAATGGGACTCTCCTATAAGTATCTACAAAGTACGATCAATGGCTAATTTAATCAAGCTAATGGTATCCAGTGGCATGTTGATGCCACCAATATTTTCCTGAACAATGACCAAAACTAATTAATTGTTGTGATGTCATGACTTTGAGGTTGGTGGTATCGAAATCTCTGAAGAAATTCCTTGTTATGCCAGTACTAACTGATAAGGTTATCGATGGTATCGAGGATTATTTCAATGCCAGTGAAAAATACTTATAGTGTCATGTAAAATATTTCCTTATTAGAATTTGAGTTGGTTCCACTGACTAGAAGTCAATGGTACTGACTTCTAGTGTTCCTAATTAGAGCATTCTACTTATTTGGAGTCAGTGGTACTGGCATTTCTTTGTGCATGTCAATGTGATATACTCATCAATTGTCTTCTAAGTGCATCTAAAGTAAGTAACAAAATCAAAGATAAAATGCAAAATTAAATCTAATGAATAAAAACTAAATAAGTAGGTTACTTCCCACTAAGCTCCCTTGTTTAATATCATAGGCTTGACTTAGTCACATAAAATCAAGGGAGGGTTATATCTGAAGCTCTTAATGGTCACAAAAAAATCTCCCCTCCTTATTAGTGTCTCAACCTATGGTCATTGGTATTAAAACCCTCTGATCCATCTATCAACTCTATAGATCCAAGGGGGTATGCCTTGACAACAATGTAAGGGCCATCCCACCTAGATCTCAATTTCCCCATTTGCAATTTCATTCTTGAATTGAACAACAATACTTGTTGCCTCGGTTGGAAAGGTCCTATGTATAATGTACCTATCATGGATTTTCTTTCTGTTCTCTCTATACAGTCACACATTCTCATAGGAATCTAATCTAAGTTCATCAAATTCATTCAACTCCAATTTGTTTTCTTCATCTACAAAAGATAGATCAAAGTTCAACTTCTTAAGAACCCACATGGCCCTATGTTATAATTCTACTAGAAAGTGACATGCCCTATCGTAAACTAACCTATAGGGTGTGGTACCAATAGGGGTCTTGAAATTGGTCTTATATTCCCAAAGGGCATCATTTAGTGGCATGCACCAAGTGGTTCTTGTGTTAGAGACAATTTTCTCTAAAATCATCTTCACCTTCCTATTGGAGACCTCAACTTGACCTTGGTTTTGGGGATGGTTGTACCTACATAGTCTAACACTCTATATTTATTGAAAAAAACACCAAATTGGTGGTTTTGAAATGCAAACCCCCATCACTAACTATCATCTAGGCACGCCTCAAATATGCAAAATTGTTGTTCTTCACAAATTTGCATACAACATGTGCATCATTGGTCTGGGAGGGTATTTCCTCGACTCACTTGAACATGTAATCAACAACTAGAAAATATATTGTTTGAAAATATTGGTTAATAGTCTTTTCTTCTCTTATCCTCATTTATTGGGATAACAAAAGAAGGAGGTCATTACTATTGTCATTAGAATAAAATTCTTATGAATAACTTTTAATCGATAATTTATTTTAGAAATATGTGGAACCACAAGGGAGTTATTGTGAGAAGTCCTTAAAGATATTTGTATAGGATTGGATCACAATGCGGGGGCTGAAAAACTCTACTTTTCATACTAGTTGGTTTATGAGGACTCCGGGGTCAATGTGTACCCTACTTGGACAAAGCCTTAGGAATTTCATTAGTGACATAACTTTTAGGTATTTTCATATAAAATTAGTCGTTGTCTCATCTCTATTCCTTTCAACCCTATAAGTACCTCTTTATAAACCCTAAAAGTTGCTTTTTGCCTCATCAAAGCTAGTGTTTCAAAGAAGATTAGGGTTAAGGACTCCTCTGCCAACTAAAGCATGTCAAATAAAATTTTAGATTTAAAAATATATGAAACATGTTCCTATAGTGTATGCTTATTTTGTAAAGATAAACCCTAGAGACTTAGAACCTAGTATAAGATAATAAAACCTCATTCTTCAATGAAGAACTTGACTCAGATAGAGGAAAGAGAAAACCTTATTACAAGGCTTTCTTGAGACCCTGACCAAAAAAACTAATCTTGATTGTATAGGATTAATGAAGTAAATAATATGCATATATGTGCAAACCCTTGCACTAAGTGAAAATTGAAGAAACGGAAAAACCAATGAGAAGGTAGATGATCTTGAAACCCTGATAAAATACATGATTATGAATAAATAGAAGGAATAAATGAAGGTGGTACTGGAGTATGTCCAAACATTAGTAAAGTTATTTGTGATTTTTTTATAGAATTTACACCTTGAGTATCAAGGATGAACCTAGGATCCTTGATCCTAATAATCTCTAGACTAGTACCGTTTATGGATTGGATCCTGGAAAATCATTGTGATCCCTAACACACCTAAGAAGAAGGAAGTGATCTATGTGACCTACATGCTATTATGAATAGTTAGGCTTTGGTGAGAAAATAATCATGTTTACAAGAAAACCTTCTTGACCCCAACATGGGTGGATTCAAGGGCATAACCATTGATACATATATACCCTACTCACATAAGAAAATAAGAGAAAGTTTAATGAACCGAGACACATGGATAAATAGAAGGTAGTATAGGTGTATAAGTGTTGACTACTAGAGAATATCTTATCACTAAAAGAAGAAAGAAGAATTACTTAGATCATCGTTATATTACCCTCAAGCCCTTATTTCCAACTTCTGGGCCTAACAATTGTGATGAGGTTGGTTACTTTGCAATACAATAGTAATATACCTTATGTTTATAAGAGGAAAATGTGGTGCGCTAATCAGGGTTTGTTGAGGACTTAGAGAGGAAAAATCATTCCAAGGATATCAACAATAATACTCCTAGACAAGACAAAGGGTAAGAATATCCTCTTATGACAAGTAAGGACGAGCAGAAGGATAGGAAATACCAAAGTTCTAGGACTATGTATGTCATGTTTTGGGAGCTAGATAATATCATCGTGTTGATTCAACTCTAGAAAAGGAAAATAACATCACAATTATGTTAAGTTATCATGATAACCCTAAGGGAAGGTACCTAAAAAAATCACTTTTGATCTTGTAACTTAGAAAACTACCTGGTAAGATCTATATACGAAAGTTTTCATATTGACCTTTCTATCTTTGATAATGATGGAATAACATATGGTTGGGTTCTAGAGAATGGATACTTAAGCCATAATGAAGGTGAATATAGGAAAAAACTTGGTACGGATAGTGAAATCTAAGAATGTGTTTGATCATACCAACCAAGATAGATGAATCCATGCTAGCATATAGTGATGCTCATGCATAAGTGGTTAACATATTAGCATTATGAAAACCCAAATAAATATAACCAGGTAGAGACAAATATTTGATATACTAGTAGCTTTCCATGTAGACAAGTACATAGACATGAAAGTATATAAGAGTGGCCATACAAGTACATATGGTACAAGTGAGTGGTCATGCAAATACACAAGGTACACACAAGGTTTCATGCAAGTATATGATACACATGAGATCAATTGTTGTATGGAAATATGTGATACTCAGATCCTCTATTAGGGAGTGGTGTTCAGAACTCTTTGGGTCATCTCAAGTGAAGGGAAAGAACCTTTGGGAGGAATAATAATTAGAAGCACTTGTGGTTGCGATACGTAGCATGAGAGCCTAATTTCCTAACTTTTCAATGAGAAATATTAGAGAACCCTAGACTACAATACTCCTATAAAGATAATTTGAACCACCTTTTTTGGGTTTAATTTTTGAGATAACTATACATGTATTGGAAGATGATATGCATTACATTTGGTGGTATGGAGTTAGTATATGAGGCATGAAAGCCCTTATATTTGTCCAGTAAAAATAAGTGTTAACAAGGTTCTATTTTGATGTTTTTAACAATGATTTCACTGCATATATGTGAATTTTTTATGGTTAAATTCCGCAAACAAATCTTTTTTTATTAGAATAAAATAAGTTATGCTAAAGTACGTGTAAACTTAAGGGGTGCCTTGTGTAGGATTAGTCAATTAGACACATAATTCATATAGTATTACATACACTTGTTCAAAAATAAAACATATATGGTGATAGATAAAAAATAAAGTTTTAACTTCTCATATAACAGTATGTAGGGTAGAGCCCTAACTGAACCCTAGGGTAAATTAAAAAATCTATATAGGTACATGAGACCTAAGGGGTCAGGAGACAATCACTTTGTAGGTACCTACACCCCTAGGGACTCTAAGGGTATGGCTAAAGGCCAATGATACATGAGAAATGTATGAACAATGGAAAAGACTTGCATAAAATTGGTTTGTATAAATAATAAAGGAAGTTGAATTTATAATTTAGATACATGACTTTGAGTCATTTTGAAAGGATACAATCACTTAATTTAGGTGAGTCCTAGTCAGATCGACTAGAGTTTGAAAAACTCATCTTAAATGTAGCTCACTAAGATGGAACACTAAGGGAGGTTGCGCACAAACTCAAGAGTCCTGAGAAAAGCACTTACCCTTAGGAAAATGACATTTCCAAACTCATCACAAGTTAGAAGGGTGTTCATGTATAAGGAGTCACTCATTGAGCATGACTCAAACTAGTTTCATATTTAGAAAATGATATATGGATACATCATCTCTACACGCATAATAATGTGAACTTTTTATTTGGACTACATCAAAATATCTATTTCATCTTTGTGTTGGTGTAAGATATTGGGTATCCACCTTTAAATACATACAAGTTCTATATACGATGTGTATGTTGAGTTTGAATTAATGATATGGTCAAGATATAATAAAGGTATTAACTTACCATGTTATTGAGTTGGTTAAAGGATATTTCATATGCATGAATATCACCTAGGTGGAAACGTTATCACTTTGTGGTAAAAAAGTAATGAATAATGATGTGGGTCCATAATTAGAATAGTTTTTGTTCCAACCTATGTTTTTCATGTATGATCACCTTAATAAAGGTTGATGGTAGTCTAAATAAAACCTTTCTAATGGGTTGTTGCTAACCTAATAGTACATGTGAAACCCCTTTCTGTTTTGGTAGCATAGTATGAACAAAAAACATGTATGATATCATCTTGAGGAAATAGAAGTAATGTGGTTTTCTTTTCAATACATCTACACTCGAACATATATTGGTACACATGATTTAAGTGATATATGTGATGCGATGTGAGGATTGGCTTAATATTCATAATCCATATGAAGGAGGAGAACTAGGATGGGACAAACATATTTTTCTCTAGTTGAATCCTAGAGAAGGAGTATCCAAAGAATAAAAAGTCTTGACAGATCTGGATTTGACAAAACCATTCCTCCAATGTATATAATCTTAATCTAGGCTACCCTATAGTAATTAAGATAAGGGTTAAGATCCTCATGATGAAATGAAATTTATATTTCTTAATAAATACTTGATGCATGCATAGATATTAGTATGACCTTCCTATCTGGGTGACAAGCCCAAGGCCCTAAAAAGGATGGAAAAAACCATGATATTGGAACAACCTCTTAAGTAATGAATTATATATAAACATAAGTTTGTTTTGAGAAGTCTTATACTTTCATTAAATATTTTGAGTTTATGGGGCTCATCCCATATAGGTCATGAGGTAAATTTCATTTTTGAGGGATGGTGATCATGTGGTATTAATAAGACTTGAGAAATATATTTCCCTTCACTATAAAGGAAGATATATCTTGAAGACCTCACTTGAGCTAGTCTTTTAAGAGTTGATAACTCACTCAGTATTATTAGCTTAATTTAGTGCTAAAATCATGACATGTTTGGGACAATATATGAGAAAAGATCCTCACAATGTTGCCTTAATGAATTGAAGTCTAAATAGAGACCAAAATAAAAAAGATCTATGCTAATGTGGAAAACATATACTTTCATCTCTCGATGGAAGATCATATCTTCTTAAAAATATAACTATGTCATGTCATTTCCAAAAACAATGAGAAGTTGAGACTCAAGTATGTAGGCATGTTCAATATCTTAAAATGGATTGGTGAGATTGCTTATCATCTTTCCCTGCTACCTCAATACAACTTGATGCATGTTGTGATTCAAGTTTCCAACTTAAAATGGTATGTAAAGGATCATGCTCATTTGTTGAATATCAAAGCTTTAGATTTCCAAGGTAGATTAACCTACCCTAAGTCCCCTGTGAGGATATTGGTTTTAGATGTGAAGGAGTTATGAAACAAAAATGTAGAAATCGTTAAGGTTATCTAGAAACACCATAAGGAGGATGAAGCCACAAGGGAGTTGAAAGTTGACATGGTTAAAACTCACCTACACCTTTTTTCTAGTTGAGATAAATTTTTTGGCAATAATTAATATGGTGGGAAGGATTTGAGAACATGGAATTCTACCCATTTTGAGGAAATTGTAATTGAACAGATTAATTAATATAGTCTTATTTTGATTTTAAATCCTTAGGACCATATTTCAAAATGTCATGGTTTAAATCGAAGGAAGATTGTCTTCTTTGAGGAGCCACATGGGGAAAGTCAAGTACAATATCCCAATCTTTGTGTGATTTCTCTACCCCATGGCATGTCCTTTCTTTATTTTCTTTCTTATCGTTGAATTTGTCTCTTCATTTTGACCATGCTCAAGGGAAAAATCGCCACCTTTGGATCCTAGACACGAGGAATAAATCTCCTAGATTATCTCTGTAATGACCCCACCTTCCAGTAACCCCCAATTAAGGGAGACCATGAGGTTAGAGCTGTTATTCCAATTTCCAGATCAAGGTTGGACAAATAATCAATAACAATTATTAAATTCTACCAGACTATATTGAAAAGATGTAATAAATAAAATTTTGCATACCTTTGAAAAAAATTGTATTTCTACACTTCTATCCACATATGAGTTCTACTCTAACTAATCCTCGAACTTTAATTCATGTATTTCACAATATGACGTTTTACTATTTGTCCTTTTGGTTTTTGTACCTAAAATGCCGACAAACAAAACTTCGGTCATCACAAAGCTGGTATGTGGGGGAACGCAATAATCATGCAATTATTCATAACAATGTATAGCAGTCAATTACCATTTAACAAACAATTTTACGTTTTAAATATAACTGCGCGATCCATGCATACCCTATCCCTTGCGTTGTCCCTGCAGTAGACCTGGATACTACTTTCCTTATAGTAGATCCCCATTAAACCCCTCATGGTCCCACCCATAGGTGAACCTATTTCTAGGGTTGAGTCACATGGCACTACCCTTAGATAGCCCACTCCTTAACTCATGGCATGCTAAAGAGTCTCATGGAACTACACGTGGGTAGCCCAATTTCTAACTCACGATAACCTAGTCTTTACTCTAGGTTACCCCTTTTTAGCCTTTACAAGCCACATAGGTGGATTCAGATCTAAGCTAGTTATATATACATTAATAGTGATAATCATAGTAACTTTATAGTTGTACGAAATAAAAGTCATCCAAGCAGTTTATTTCAAACAACCGATTAAATTTCCAAGAATCATCGTGAAACTAATGCAGTTATTCATAAATGTAACCACATACCTTTGATTGCAGATTTCGAGACAAAATCAAATATGCAGGGAAATCCAATCAAGAAGGCAAAGATGAATAGAAATCCTGAAATAAAAGTACAAGTTTCCTTTTATCAAAACTTATCCAATTTCATCTTATTCCTTAGGATTTCTATTCCAATTTTAGGGTTTCCTTTGAAATTAGGGTTTTGTCTCCACTTTTAACATTATGAACCCTAATTCATCAAATCTAATTAAAACCTTTAAATCTTCTCATTTTAATATTCCTAATAGTCTTAGGATCATCATATAGTAATTCACTTCCTTAATCTGAAATAATTATGGCTTTCCTCTTCTTTTACCCTAAATTAGGGTTTCTACATGTATCATCTTTATTTATAGAGTAAAACCCTAAATTAACCAACTTTGCATTAAAACCGGATAAAAACTCTAACTTAGCAATCAATAGGTTAATACCTTTCAAATTAACCTATTAGTCTACAAAGATGCATCCTTTATATACAATTAGGGTTCTAATTACTTTTTAATACACTTTTCTACCAAATTAAAGTAATTTTGCAAAACGAGATAGAAATAGATGTTAAAAATATTTTTATCATGTTCCTCATATTTTTCTATGCAACTTTCATATATAAAGTCTCCTCATTGGAGATTCCTAGCGATCTCTGTTAGTTTGCAAAGAAAAGCAATTTTCTGTAGTTTTGATCAGAGAGAGATAATTACCAGATTTCTTCGACCACACGATCAATGTGCCGCTGGTCCGTGCTTCGATCTGATGCTCCACGTCGATCGTTCCCACTATTCCAATAGTACGCGCGGTTGCTTGCTGCCGATCGTCGGATTGCGCTTAGGTCCACATTGGTCTCTAATCAAACGCTCCACGTTAACCCGCTCCACTTACTCGAGTAAGTCAGGCGTGCTGCTCAGGGAGCATTGGATCTCGTGTTGGTACACTGTGGTCCTCGATCCCATGGCTGCTGCTCGTCCTCCTCCTCCTCCCTTCTCTTGTCTTGACAGTACGGCGGCGGCGCGGTGGTCCTTCACTGGAGCAAAAACCATAGAGCGAGATGGAGGGTACTGGGGCTCGGGAAGTAGCCACTTGGGATCACGAAGGTGTGAGGGAGTGGGTGAGGGTCTATTTATAGGGTGTAGAGTCCACGTCCCATTGGGACTTTGACGATGAGCTGGGTCGGTTAGATCAAGATCCAATGGCCACTATCATCCACACTCAATCAAAAAGGGAAAGATTTCCTAAATTCCAAGATAAAATCCTATTTTGAGGATAACTTGAAAAAGCAATAACTCCCAAATTAGAACTCCTTTTTAATTCAAATTTTGAAGGGAACCTCATTTATGCTTTTATCTTTCATCCTGCAAAAATTGGGATTATTATCTAAAGAAAAGAGCCCTTTTCTTTAGTTGCAAGTTAACACTTATTTATTCATATTTTCCACATATTTTTTTATTTCTTTTGCCATTATATTATTATCCCGAGTTCCTTGAACCCCAAGGAACCTTAATATTTCGAAATTCCATGTTGGGAAATATTCCTTAGCCTTTTATTCTTCCTTTATCTATTTTCTTAGTTATTCCTTTATCCAATTGAATCCCTTTTTCATTTCTTTTTCTTTTTCTTTCAATTGGGCTTATTAGCCAATGAGGCCCATTAAGAAAACATACAAGGCTATCATACATGAAATTCATTTAAATCAAACCATCAAATCAACCATTGATTTCATTTATCTTTTAAAAAGAGATTTATAAATCTCCTTACATGCTTTAGAAAATAGGGTTATAACATCCTCCCCTCCTTATAGGATTTTTTCCCTCAAAATTCATCAATCAAACAAACAAATTAGGATATGCCTTTTCCATGTCCGTATTCAGCTCCCATGTGACCTCATCCTCTCCATGGTGCTTCCAAAGAACCTTTACCATCTCTATATTCTTATTTCTGAGCTCTTTTACCTTGGTATCTAGAATCTGCAAAGGCAACTCAGGATAAGTTAGCTTTCTTTGAAGCTCAATGGGTTCAATGCTCAGTACATGGCTCAGATCTTGCACATATCACTTTAGATTGGACACATGGAGCACATCATGCATCATACTATATTGAGGGGGTAACACCAATCTATATGCGGCTTCAAGCCAACACCAATACGTTCTAATACTTCAAACGGACCCACGTATCGGGGACTCAAATTTCCTCTGTTCTTAGCTATAGCTCGTAGCGATCGAATTTTCAGAAAAACATGTTCTCCCACAGCGAAATGCACATCACTCCGCTTCGCATCAGCATATGACTTCTGTCAATCCTGGGCTCTCTTTAGCCTTTGCCTGATCAAAGTGACTTTATCAGCATACACTTGGAGTTCATATGCCCTCAACAAGGACATTTCACCAACATCATCCCAGTGAAGTGGTGACCGACACAGTATCCCATACAGAGCTTCATACGGAGGCATCACAATACTGGATTGGTAACTATTGTTGTAGGCAAACTCATCTAACGGTAAGTACTGCTCCCATGATCCACCCCAATCGAGCACACAAGCTCTCAACAGATCCTCTAAGGTCTGGATTGTCCTTTCTGACTGACCATCTGTTTGGGGGTGATATGCGGTACTGAACTTCAACCTTGTACCTAGTTCTTCTTGAACTTGCTTCCACAGTTTGGAAGTAAACTTTGGCTCTCTATCGGAGATGATGGAACTGGGTACACCATGCAAACACACTATCTCTCTGATATACAACTCAACTAAATCTGACACCTTGGCAGTGGTCTTCATGGCAAGGAAGTGTGCTGACTTGGTAAGGCGATCTACCACAACCCATATAGAATCATGACCTTTCTTAGTCCAAGGTAGACCCACCACAAAATCCATGGTGATCTGCTCCCATTTCCATTATGGAATCTCTATAGACTATAACAGTCCACTAGGTTGTTGGTGTTCAGCCTTCACCATTTGGCACGTAAGACAGCTGGCCACATACGCTGCAATATCTCTCTTCATTCCTGGCCACCAGACTTAGAACCATGAGCCTCTTGTAGGACACGTTCCTTCAATGGTGAGTCTTCAGGAACCCATATGCGATTCTCAAATCTAATCCCTCCGTCTATTCCCAAAGAAAGACGGGTCTGAGGCTTCTTCATCAAGCCTTTCATCTTGTCAAGTTCTCCACTGGCCAACTGTATTTCTACAATCTCTCTCAACAACTCTGACTGTATCTGGATGTTGGCCAAATGAACTCGATCATCAAACGGTTGGGGAGACCATTCTATCATCTCTTCTAAACTCTTCCACTGACTGGACAAAATAGCTGCACAACTGAGCTATTTTCGACTCAAAGCATCTGCTATGACATTCGCCTTTCCTGGATGATAAGCGATGGTGAAGTCGTAATCTTTCATGTACTCCATCCATCGTCGTTGTCATAGGTTCAGGTCTTTCTGTGTCAGGAGGTACTTCATGCTTTTATGGTCAGTGAGGATCTCAAAAGTAGCATCATACAGGTAATGCCACCAAATTTTCAATGCATGGATGATCGCGGCTAGCTCTAAGTCATGTGTCGGGTAATTCACCTCGTTGGGCTTGAGTTGTCGAGAGGCATATGCAACCACATGTCGATTCTATTCCAACACACAACCAAGTCCCACCTTTGATGCATCAGTGAAAATCATGAAACCTTCATTGCCTGATGGTAGAGTCAAAACTGGTGCAGTGGTCAGCTTCTCCTTCAGTTCTTGGAAACGAGCTTCACACACATCGGACCATACAAACTTCACATCTTTTTGAGTCAACATGGTCAAAGGCAAGGCAGTCTTTGAGAAATCCTTGATGAAATGCCGATAGTATCCTGCTAACCCCAAGAAGCTTTGAATCTCGGAGGGGTTCTTCAGTGCTGGCCAGTCACGAACTGCCGACACTTTAGTTGGATCTACCGCGATCGTTCCTCCTGAGATGATGTGTCCGAGGAACATGACTCGGTCTATCCAAAACTCGCATTTAGAGAATTTACCATAAAACTTCTACTTTCTCAAGATATCAAGGACTTTACTTAGGTGGTCTCGGTGTTAATCTAAGTCATCCGAATAAACCAATATGTCATCTATGAATACTATGACAAACGAGTCAAGGAAAGGTCGAAACACACTATTCATAAGGTTCATGAAAACACTGGGTGCATTAGACAAACCAAAAGGCATAACCACAAACTCATAGTGGCCATACTGTGTTCTAAAAGCGGTTTTTGGAATGTCCTCACTCTTAACTCTCGACTAGTGGTAACTCGATCTCAATTCGATCTTGGAGAAGACTTGAGCTGATTTTAACTGGTCAAACAAGTCATCTATCCGAGGTAAAGGGTATTTGTTCTTAATGGTAGCCTGGTTGATCATCTGGTAGTCTATGCACATTCAGAGCGAACGATCCTTTTTATTTACAAAAAGAACCGGTGCTCCCCATGGTGATGTGCTAGGGCAGATAAAACCCTTGTCTAGCAATTCCTACAATTGTTTCTTCAACTCGAGAAACTCCGCAGGGGCCATCCTATAAGGGGCTCATGAAATAGGGCTTGTCCCAGGAACTAGATCTATCAAAAAGTCTACCTCTCTCTCGGGAGGAATCCCAGGTAGATCATCTGGGAAAACATCTGCATAACTCCTGACTACCTCTATTTCCTCTAAGGGTTGCACCTTGGGTTCTGGCTTGGTAACTATTACTAGGAAAGCTCGACACCCTTTACTCATCATCCGCTCTGCTTTCAAGGCAGATACATATAGGCTGGTGGTGGCATCTTTCCTACCCCTAATGACAAAATGTGGGTGACCTAGTTTCTTAATGATCACTTTCTTCTCCCTACAGTCAATATTGGCCCTATAATTATAAAGCCAATCCATACCAATGATCACATCAAAGTCATTCATATCAAGAAGGATAAAGTCTGTAGGGAACTCATGATCTCGATATCTCACAGGTATCACCAGAGTTTTCAAAAGAGATGTAAAGATCCGACCACTCGGGGTTGTAACATCTAAGACATACCCTAAATCCTTGATATCCAAACAAAGCATAGTTGCAAGATTTCTCAAAATGAAAGTATTAGTAGATCCAGAGTCAAACAAAGCTTTTACATTATGTCCCATGACTTCAAGCATGCCTACATTGGTTTTCACCATACATTAGACCATTACATGCTTAAACTTAAAACATAAAAGAAAACTCTAAGGGTTATTACCCTCGATCAACCGATTCACATTAGCTTGAGCTTCCTCATTATCAATGGCAAACACCCGAGCTTGTCTTCTCTCTCTAGCAGGTGGGGCTACAGCTATAGGTGGAGCTACCACAGGTGGAGCTGCTACTGGTGGGGCTGCCACTTGTCCTGGTCCTCTTGGATCCAACAGAGGACAAATAGATTGTAGGTGTCCTTCTGGTGGCATCGAAAGCACGTCTTCTTCTTGTAGCGACACTCACCGGCGTGCCCCTTTCCGCAGGTGTGGTAAGGAGGTCAGTTGTTCTCTTGACGGGGTTTTCCTTTTCCTCGATGTCTCCCTTTATCTTGATGACGTCCTTGACCCTTCTTGTGGTTGTTATCTGGCCTTGGGCTCCTTCAGTGAAACCCAAATACCCCTTGGGTGGAAACTGGGCAGGAATCACAATCCTCTCCATGTCTAAAGCAGTGTTGTAGGCTTCAGCGAAGGTTTTAGGTTTGCTTGCCATCACATGGGGCTTGATGGTAGGGAGAAGACGCTCTATGAAGTGATCCACCCTTCTTTCCTCATCCATATTGTACCCAAAATGCTCCAGGATTCGAAACTTGTGCCCAAAGTCTGCCACAGAGGAGTTTCTTTGAGTCATGTTGGTGAACTCCCTTTCCTTTTCCACCAAAGGAAAGGGAGTTCACCCACATGTTGGTCCTCTTCCATCTGGGCCACCTCCTCATACTCATGTTGCTCCTTGTACCCTTGGTCTTCTTCTTGGTTAAGGTTGCTGAAGGGTATCAGGTCAGGGTTAGGGACCTCATAAGTGGTTTCTTTGGGTCTCTTCCTCTTCTTAGAGGATTCACCATCATGGTTCCTCTTTCTCTTCTATGAAGACCCCTTTCCCTTGCGGGGAGGCCAACCACTCCTAGCTGGGTTCCCAGTGCCCTCAAGAATAGAAACCATCTTTATACGAGCCATATACATAAGCATAACAAATAGACCTTTAGTTTATATTTAAACCAATTATACTTATGCCAATGATGTCTCATTACATACCTTTTATTAATTTGTTGGAGGATTCCTTAATCCTTAACTTACCCATATCACATGAGGGTGGGGAAGAGAGAGAAAAACCCTAACTCTTAAAATCCTTAATAGAATATGTGATGAGAAGGGATGAATAAGATGAGAGAGTCCTAAAGGTATCTTATTTTGAATCATACCCTAAGACTTTGGCCAGACAGTCACACAGACCTGGGAGTCCTCGTATTCTGACTAGCGGTGCGGAGGAAAATATTGTTGGGTTTTGTGGATAAAACATGCGCGGCGGAAGCAACTAAATCCACGCAACCCGTAACAGGATCTCGTCAATAACAGTGTATTCGGAAATAGGTTTGCGGGATATACCTTATCGCGGAGCAAGTCCAGCGATGTCCCGCTGCACGACGGTGCAACGCTGCTTGTCAAACACGGACGGATCTTCTCTCACGTTCGCTGTCGCAGGTTGATCCGGCGATGCTCCTTTGCGGCGGTGACATACGTTGCTCGCAGCACGTACAGGTGGTCGTCGACGTCCTCCGAACACAGGCGTCAAAGCGTCTGTGTCTCTACTTCGTCCACGTGGATGGACGGAACTCCACGTCGCACTTCTTAAGCCAGCGGGAAGGAGCGTGTCTCTAGGGCGGCGTGCTAGCGGCACGTTGCTCTCCTTTCTCTCCTAAGGACGGCGACGGCTAGGTTTACGTACGTGAGCGTAAACGGAAAAACCTCTCTCTATCTTATATAGATATGGGTCGTCGATCCTCCTTTAAATAGGATACGAAGGGAAGTAGGGTTTCCTAAACCCATCAGTAAACAGAAACGTTGCGTTAATTAAAATGCTCGTGGATTAATTAGAATATTCCGGAATTCATTAATTAACCAAATAATCACATTAATTGATTAATTAATATCTGACTCCATGCAATCGCTTGGGATGGCTCTACGGGCATACATATACCAACAGACTCCCACTTGCACTTAGAGCCAGTCACTCCAATATTATTCTAATCCATTACATAAACATTTTAGTAATCAATGTGATTCGGAGCAATTCCAATCAAATCCACAATCATACTCCTATTCCAATACATCCTATGCGTGTGACCCGGTAGGCTCCAAATTACGTTGGCAGTGATATCTATAATCATATTATGATTTCATAAGCAATGATTGGTATCTAGCAAGACTTCATTGCTACCCAAGTAATTGGAGAAGTTGGAGAACAACTTAGCCTATCATTCATGATTGGTGTTATAGTGATTGTATGGTTCCTTTGTCGCTAATATCCGGATTGAACTCAAGTCATTGAAATGTTATCCTTTTCAACGTTCAATCCATGTTCCTTGAACTAGAGAAGACTGTCTGAGATATATGTAAGCTCAATATCACATACTGACTCACATTAGCATGGCCATGCATTTCTCAGTCTCGCTTATCAAGTGGCCGAAATATCAAACTCCAGTAGGAAGGACAAATTCCATCTACATCACTCACAGTCATCCCCATGTGTCACAGTGCACCCAAGCACCATCTTTATAGCAATCCTTATTCAGGACCACGGTGGATGATGTCAAAGTACACCGAACGACATGTGATAAGTGTAGTGACTTCAGGTCTAAGAACCACAATCACCACCATCATTATGAGATGTGACTCTAACTACCAATCATGGTATCCATGTGTCACTCTCAAGGTGGGTCTGTCCGATACACTGTTCTCTAACAAGTATCTATGTATTTGGTTTGATATCTCCATATCATGGATAATGAGACTCTTCCATCAACCAACATACATTCTAATCTTATGTGTTATTGATGTCTATGGATATTTCCACAATAACAACCGATTAGGGACAAAACAAGAATACATACTCTTAGCATACATATGATCTCACTATTCAGGTCATCAACCCAAAGACATATGTCGTTGAGTATATTATTCTATAGACATCTATAAGTTTTATGGTCATCTCACAATATAAAACACAAACATATAGATTGGAAACTTGCCTTTATTGATATGATCAATGTAGTATTACAAATCGTTTACATAGTATCCCATTACAATCATCGAATGATAGTTTCTATGGGCATACATACCAATAGATTCCCACTTACACTTATACCCAATCACTCATGAATTTCAATCCAAGTGATCGAACATGTCCATCATGTTTCTGCTGTGAAAGTGCTTTTGTGAGCGGGTCAGCCACATTGCTTTCTGTAGGTATTCTGCAAATCTTCACATCTCCTCGTTGTATGATCTCTCGTATGAGATGGAACCGCCGTAGAATATGTTTGGAACGTTGGTGTGATCTTGGTTCTTTAGCCTGTGCAATTGCTCCATTGTTGTCACAAAACAACTCAATTGCATCACCAGCGCTTGGAACCACTCCAAGTTCAGAAATGAACTTCTTGATCCACACAGCTTCCTTTGCAGCATTAGATGCGGCAATATATTCGGCCTCTGTTGTAGAATCCGCAACCGTCTCTTGCTTGGAACTCTTCCAGCTCACAACTCCGTTGTTCAGGAAAAACACAAATCCAGATTGCGATCTGTAGTCATCTTTGTCAGTTTGGAAGCTAGCATCGGTGTAACCCTTTACCACGAGCTCTTCCTCACCACCGTATACCAAGAATTGATCCTTAGTCCTTCTCAAGTACTTTAGGATGTTCTTTACGGATGTCCAGTGACATTCACCTGGATCTGACTGATACCGGCTCGTCATGCTCAAAGCATACGACACATCAGGACGAGTACATAACATTGCGTACATGATAGATCCAATTGCTGATGCATATGGAATCTTACTCATGCGTGCCCGTTCATCACATGAACTAGGACACTGGGCTTTAGAGATTGTAAACCCATGGGACATGGGCAAGTTACCTCTCTTAGAACCCTCCATGCTAAACCTCTTTAGCTCCTTGTCAATGTATGTGCTCTGGCTTAGGCCTAGAAGCCTTCTAGATCTATCTCTATAGATCTTAGTCCCAAGTATATAGGATGCTTTGCCTAAATCCTTCATAGAGAAAGTCTTCCCTAGCCAACCTTTTACTGTCTGAAGAGTAGGGATGTCATTTCCCATCAATAGTATGTCATCCACATATAATATGAGAAATATGACTGTGCTCCCACTAACCCTTTTGTAAACACAAGGTTCATCTTCATTTTGACTAAAGCCAAACTTTTTTACTACTTCATCAAAACGTAGATTCCAGCTCCGAGATGCTTGCTTCAATCCATAGATTGACCTTTGTAGCTTACAGACTTTATTGGCTTCCTTTGGATCGATAAAACCCTCAGGTTGTGTCATGTACACATCCTCGAGTAAATTCCTATTAAGGAATGCTGTTTTAACATCCATCTGCCAAATCTCATAGTCATGATAAGCTGCAATGGTAATCATGATTCTGATGGATTTAACCATGGCAACTGGTGAGAAGGTCTCGTCATAATCAACACCTTGAATTTGACGGAATCCTTTAGCAACCAATCTACCTTTATAGGTTTGAACATTTCCATCCATGTCAGTCTTCTTCTTGAAGACCCACTTGCACCCTATGGGTCTTACCCCTTCGGGTGGATCCACCAAGGTCCATACCTTGTTGGTGTACATGGATTCCATCTCAGATCTCATGGATTCGAGCCATTTCTCAGATTCTGCTCCCTTAGTAGCTTCTAGATAGGAAGTTGGCTCATCTTCTATGCCCAATTCGTCACTATCTTGAGTCACGAGAAATCCAAATCTCTCAAGCTCAAGTCGTGTCCTACTAGACCTACGAGGTTCCTGTGTTACATTTGGAACTTGAAATTCCACAACAACTTGTGAGTCTTCATGTTCCTTATGTACCTCCTCAGGTTCTCTGCTTTCTTGTTGGTCTCAAACTTCTTCGAGCTCTACATTCCTCCCACTAATTCCTTTGGAAATAAATTCCTTTTCAAGAAATACAGTAGTCCTAGCAACAAACACTTTGTTGTCTGTTGGTGTGTAGAAGTAGTATCCCCGAGTTTCCTTGGGGTATCCAACAAAATAGCATTTTTCCGATTTGGGTCCAAGCTTTTTAGGAAATTGTTTCCTAACATAAGCTTCACATCCCCAAATCTTTAACATAGACAAATTGGGACGATTCCCATTCCATATCTCATATGGTGTCTTTTGAACCGATTTGGAAGGTACACGGTTAAGTGTAAACGCTGCAGTTTCTAGAGCATATCCCCAGAACGATATTGGAAGTTCGGCTGAACTCATCATTGATCGTACCATGTCTAATAATGTACGATTCCTTCTTTCTGACACACCATTATGTTTTGGTGTACCAGGTGGAGTCCATTGTGATACAATACCACGGTCTCTCAGAAGGTCCTCAAACTCTTGGCTTAAGTATTCGCCACCTCGATCTGAACGGAGTGCTTTAATACTCTTACCAAGTTGCTTCTCTACTTCATTCATGAAAGTCTTGAACATTTCAAGAGTTTCTGACTTGTGTTTCATAAGATATACATAGTCATACCTACTGAGGTCATCAATGAAGGTAATGAAGTATTGATTGCCTCCTCTAGCATTTGATCTAAAAGGTCCACATACATCAGTATGTATGAGCCCTAGCAGATCACTGGCTCTCTCACTGTGTCCAATGAAAGGAGTTTTGGTCATCTTCCCTAATAAACATTCCTCACATGTCTCTAATGATTCAAAATCAAAAGAGTCTAGATAACCATCCTTATGGAGTCTAGATATGCACTTCTCGTTTATGTGCCCAAGACGACAATGCCATAAGAATGTTTTGTTTGAGTTGTCAAGTTTTAACCTTTTAGTATTTACGTTATATATGCTAGTCTCAAGTTCTAACAAGTAGATACCATAAGACATAGGGGCATTTCCATAAAAGATCTCATCTTTAGATATAGAAATAATTCCATTCTTAATGTGAAATTCAAATCCACTCTTGTCCATACAAGATATAGAAATAATATTTCTATTAATGGCAGGTACGTAATAGCAATTCTCTAATTCTATTACAAGGCCCGTAGGCAAAGATAAACTAATAAATCCAACTGCGGTGGCAGCAACTCTTGCTCCATTAGCAACCCACAGCTCGACTTGGCCCTTTCGTAAAGGCTTACTTCTTATCAGATCCTGCATATTAGAACATATGTGAGATCCACATCTGGTATCTAGTACCCATGATGAAGAAGTATTTAAGTTTATCTCAATAACGTATATACCTGAAGTGGAGATCTCTATCCCCTGCTTCTTCTTCCTCAGTTCCTCCAGGTAGAGAGGACAGTTTCTTTTCCAATGTCTAGGCTGGTGACAACTGCCTTCTTTGGAGATCCCACCTTTAGCTTTGAGCGCGGATGACTTTGGCTTCTGCCCGGCTTTAGAACTTTTCTTAGCCTTGCCTTTGCCTTTTGACTTTCCCTTTGTCTTGCTGATCATCATCACAGACTTGGGCTTGTCTTTCTTCATCTGTGCTTCAGCTGTCCTCAACATGCCCAACAATTCTGACAACGGCTTGTCAAAATTGTTCATGTTGTAGTTCATGACAAAATGATTATATGACTCAGGCAACGATTGTAGAATCACATCAGTGGCCAACTCTTGACCTAGAGGAAATCCCAGCTTGGATAGGCTTTCTACGTACCCAATCAAGGTGAGTATATGGGTGCCAACTGAGTCTCCCTCTTTCATCTTGCTTTTGAACAACACCTTTGAGACATCATATCTCTCCTGTCTTTCTTTATGTTGATACATGTTCTTGAGATGTATTACCATCTCCATGACATTCATGTTCTCATGTTGCTCTTGCAACTCATAGTTCATTGAGCACAACATTAGGCACTTGACATCCACGACATCATCAAAGTGCTTCTTGTAAGCATCCTTTTCAGCCTTGGGCGCATTTACGGCGGGCTCCTCTGGCTCTGGTGTTTCAAGGACATAGAGCTTACGCTCATGTGTGAGAACAATTCTCAACGTCCTAAACCAGTTTTGAAAGTTGGTTCCGATAAGTTTGTCCTTCTCAAGGACCGATCGCAACGAGAAAGTGTGGGTGTTGGTTGCCATTTGATTGCTACAAAAGAAAATTTTGCATTTAGTCCAAAACATTTTGACTTGTAAAGATTTGATAAATGAGATTAATTAGGCCTTTAATTAATTACGCTCCCACTATTTTATTTAAATTGATAGCCCTCACTATCAACTCGGAAGATTGCAACGCACAACCTTCTAGTGAGCCAAGACCCAAAATAAATGGATCAATGCCCAGCCAACGTCGGCGTCAAAGACCAAATACTAAGGTAGGAAACTTTTGCCAATTGCATCATATGCAACTCTTGGATAGATGATCATGTACAACTCCTTGCCATGATGCATCTGTGCGCCTCTAGGTACTTGATCCTATCAAGGTTCCCTAGTCAAGTCCAACCCATAAGCCAACACGATGAGTGTGCACCCTGCGGAGGCAGACCCACACACCCACCATCACACTTCCACGAGATAGACAGTGTACCATGCGGAGGCGTGCCCACACATAATCGATCAAGCTTTTCATGTGTGTTGCTTTATGGAAGGCAACTAAAACTTAATATTATTAATTGAGGGGTTTTATTAATACATATACATATCCAAACACCACATACTTATAGTACGTATCATATACTACTATATCCACAACCACAAACGATAGACATGCAATCACAAACACAAATATATCGGTTATGGCCATACTATTGTAATCCTTTGGAGCAACAAAGGATTACTGTCCACCTATGGTCTTATGCATCTCATGCAACACCTGTGAATCAACCTGTAAACATGTAATGATCAACATTACAATGAACAACTTCATGGATGCTTTGTGAGGTTGGAACTTCAAGTTTCTTCTTGGAATGGGATCTTCTTATTGCTTCTCCATGGACGCTGCTTGGAGTTGGATCTTCAGGTTGCTTCTTGGAATTAGATCTTCATGGTGCTTCTCCATGGACACTCCTTGGAGTTGGATCTTCAAGTGGCCTCCTTACATCAAGTTTACAAAGACTAAAACTAATCCTATCTCTATTACATCATATGAGTACAAACATAAAAGGAAAGAATTAATTACACTTTGAAGTAAGAGATGAGGCTCGACATGCAAGCCGAATACTTTATACAAAGGATCCATATGTAACCATTATACATCCATAGAATTCACAAACAAACATATCCACAAGATCGACATCCACATTCATTCACAACATTCACAAAAGGGGATACTTGGCCATAACCGTGTATGCATTCACCACATAAAACATATTTTAAAGGCGACGTGTATGCTATCATAGGTATATCTACATATACATATATACATATACATATATACATATTTAAAATTGCAGTACTTTTAATGCGGGACATTCCCCATTAAATAATTTTTGACTCCCACGCAGACAATGTGGGGTACACAGGGGCAGCGCCCCTGTGCGGGGTCTCAGGGGCAGAGCCCCTGAAAGGTCTACGGAATTTCACTTCCGTGCACTTAGGAAAATCTTCATTTTCCATAGTCGACCCCGTCCAAAACGTCAAAAACAGTAGCCTGCGGCGTATGTGGAATTAGGTTTAGATTTGCACATTAACAGGTTTAATTCGCATCGTATGCAACTTAAAAATAGTATACAACGATTCGATCATATCGAAACTAATCCAAATACGCCATAGATTAACCTGGCTCTGATACCACTGTTGGGTTTTATGGAGAAAACATGCGCGGCGGAAGCAACTAAATCCACGCAACCCGTAACAGGATCTCGTCAATAACAGTGTATTCGGAAACAGGTTTGCGGGATATACCTTATCGCGGAGCAAGTCCGGCGATGTCCCGCTGCACGACGGTGCAACGCTGCTGGTCAAACACGGATGGATCTTCTCTCCCATTCGCTGTCGCAGGTTGATCCAACAATGCTCCTTTGCGGTGGTGACGTACGTTGCTCGCAACACCTACAGGTGGTCGTCGACGTCCTCCGAACACAGGCGTCAAAGCGTCTGTGTCTCTACTTCGTCCACGTGGATGGACGGAACTCCACGTCGCACTTCTTAAGCCGGCGGGAAGGAGCGTGTCTCTAGGGCGGCGTGCTAGCGGCGCGTTGCTCTCCTTTCTCTCCTAAGGACGGCGACGGCTAGGTTTACGTACGTGAGCGTAAACGGAAAAACCTCTCTCTATCTTATATAGATATGGGTCGTCGATCCTCCTTTAAATAGGATACGAAGGGAAGTAGGGTTTCCTAAACCCATCAGTAAACAGAAACGTTGCGTAAATTAAAACGCTCGTGGATTAATTAGAATATTCCGGAATTCATTAATTAACCAAATAATCACATTAATTGATTAATTAATATCCGACTCCATACAATCGCTTGGGATGGCTCTACGGGCATACATATACCAACAAATATTGCCAGCCCCCAGTCGTGATCCTTTTCTAGACACCTCAGTCTTTCAAATAATCCTCTAATAACTCCCTTGGGTTCTATAGAGTTTGTAAAATTTAATAATTATTAATGGTTAAGTGAGAAACCTTGGCTCTGATACCAAATGTAACGACCCCGCCTTCCAATAACCCCCAATTAAGGGAGACCAGGAGGTCAGAGCCATTATTCCAATTTCTGGATCAAGGTTCGACAATTAATCAATAACAATTATTAAATTCTACCAGACTATATTGAAAATATGTAATAAATAAAATTTTGCATACCTTTGAAAAAAATTGGATTTCTACACTTCTATCCACATATGAGTTCTACTCTAACTAATCCTCCTTGAACTTTAATTCATATATTTCACAATATGACGTTTTACTGTTTGTCCTTTTGGTTTTTGTACCTAAAATGCCGACAAACAAAACTTCGGTCAACACAAAGCTGGTATGTGGGTGAAAGCAATAATCATGCAATTATTCATAACAATGTATTGCAGTCAATTACCATTTAACAAACAATTTTACATTTTAAATATAACTGCGTGATCCATGCATATCCTATTCCCTGCGTTGTCCCTGCAGTAGACCTGGATACTACTTTCCTTATAGTAGATCCCCATTAAAACCCTCATGGCCCCACCCATAGGTGAACCAGTTTCTAGGGTTGAGTCACATGGCACTACCCTTAGATAGCCCACTCCTTAACTCATGGCATGCTAAAGAGTCTCATGGCACTACATGTGGGTAGCCCAATTTCTAACTCACGATAACCTAGACTTTAATCTAGGTTACCCCTTTTTAGCCTTTACAAGCCACAGAGGTGGATTCGGATCTAAGCCAGTTATATATACATTAATAGTGATAATCATAGTCACTTTATAGTTGCAGGAAATAAAAGTCATCCAAGTAGTTTATTTCAAACAACCGATTAAATCTCCGAGAATCATCGTGAAACTAATGCAGTTATTCATAAACGTAACAACATACCTTTGATTGCAGATTTTGAGACAGAATCAAATATGCAGGGGAATCCAATCAAGCAAGCAAAGATGAATAGAAATCCTGAAATAAAAGTACATGTTTCCTTTTATCAAAACTTATCTAATTTCATCTTATTCCTTAGGATTTCTATTCCAATTTTAGGGTTTCCTTTGAAATTAGGGTTTTGTCTCCACTTTTAACATTATGAACCCTAATTCATCAAATCTACTTAAAACCTTTACATCTTCTCATTTTAATATTCCTAACAGTCTTAGGATCATCATATACTAATTCACTTCCTTAATCCGAAATAATTATGATTTTTATCTTCTTTTACCCTAAATTAGGGTTTCTACATGTATCATCTTTATTTATAGGGTAAAACCCTAAATTAACCAACTTTGCATTCAAAATGGATAAAAACTCTATCTTAGCAATCAACAGGTTAATACCTTTCAAATTAACCTATTAATCTACAAAGATGCATCCTTCATATACAATTAGGGTTTCTAATTACTTTTTAATACACTTTTCTACTAAATTAAAGTACTTTTGCAAAATGATATAGAAATAGATTCTAAAAATATTTTTATCATGTTCCTCGTATTTTTCTATGCAACTTTCATATATAAAATCTCATCATTGGAGATTCCTAGCGATCTCTATTAATTTTGCAAAGAAAAGCAATTTTTTGTAGTTTTGATCAGAGAGAGATAATGGCCGAATTTCGTCGACCACACGATCAATGTGCCGTTGGTCCGCGCCTCAATCTGACGCTCCACGTCGATCATTCCTACTATCCCAATAGCACGCACAGTTGCTTGCTACCGATCGTCAGATCACGCTCAGGTCCACAATGGACTCTAATCAAACGCTCTGCGTTAACCCGCTCCACTTACTCGAGTAAGTCAGGCGTGCTGCTCAAGGAGCCTTGGATCTCACGTGGGTACACTATGGTCCTCGATCCCATGGCTGCTGCTCGTCATCCTCCTCCCTTCTCTTGTCTTGATAGTGCAGCGACGCCGCAGTGGTCCTTCGTCGGAGCAAAAGCAATAGAGCGAGATGGAGGGTATCAGGGCTCAGGAAGTAGCCACTTGGGATCATGAAGGTGTGAGGGAGCGGGTGAGGGTATATTTATAGGGTGTAGAGGGTCCCCTTTAGGGTTTCAGATCCCTCCGCTAATCCTATCTTCATCCCAATTGGGCGTTTTGCACAGACACAAGGAAAGGTCATCAATATATGGTCGAGAAGCTTCGTCTCTATATCCCGAGTCCAATGGAACGTAGTCCACGAGTGCACATGCAATGAAATAGTTGAAAATCCAAGGGGAAAGTTCCCCTGTAACCATGCTATAGTCCGCGTCCCATTGGGAATTTGATGATGAGCCAGGTCAGTTGGATCAAGATCCAACGACCACTATCATCCGCGCTCAATCAAAAAGGGAAAGATTTCCTAAATTCCAAGATAAAATCCTATTTTGAGGATAACTTGAAAAAGCAATAACTCCCAAATTAGAACTCCTTTTTAATTCAAATTTTAAGGGAACCTCATTTATGCTTTTATCTTTCATCCTACAAAAATTGGGATTATTATCTAAATAAAACAAGCCCTTTTCTTCAGTTGCAAGTTAACACTTATTTATTCATATTTTCCACATATTTTCTATTTCTTTTGCCATTATATTATTATCCTGAGTTCCTTGAACCCCAAGGAACCTTAATATTTCGAAATTCCATGTTGGTCAATATTCCTTAGCCTTTTATTCTTCCTTTATCTATTTTCTTAGTTATTCCTTTATCCAATTGAATCCCTTTTTCATTTCTTTTTCTTTTTCTTTCAATTGGGCTTATTAGCCAATAAGGTCCATTAAGAAAACATACAAGGCTATCATACACGAAATTCATTTATATCAAACCATCAAATCAACCATTGATTTCATTTATCTTTTAAAAATAGATTTACAAATCTCCTTACATGCTTTAGAAAATGGGGTTATCACAATCTCTTTTCTCTCGTTTTAGAAATAAGCATCCTACCAAAACCTAGCTACCTCATGCTATAAAAACTCCATCCTAGGTTCAAAGTACCTCTCGATGCCATTAGAACTCTTCACAAGGCTTTTTAAGGTCTTCCCTACCTTCTTCCCCAATATCCAATGACTTGAATTGTTGTGTCCTTACGGCCATTGCTCTCACATAGAGGGAGTGGAGAAGGTGAGAAGAAGCCCTTCAATTTGGTCAAAAACTTAAGCTCGCATTGTGTGGTCTCTCTCTCTCATGTAATTGGGTGAGTGGGAGGGAACTTTCTTGGCCACTTGGTCATGGTCAATTCTTGACCTAGATCATATCAATGATTTGGGGCATTCACTTGATGTACCATGTGATTTCCTATCTACATTGCTCTAGTGTGCCCATCAACAACATTGGAAAAATCTCCCCTTATAAAAGTGAATGAGGGGATCAATCATATATGTGGCCTACTATAAAGAGAAATTGGTGGAATGAAGTAGGTGGCTATGAATAAGAATCACAATTAACATCCAAATCGTGTATGTGAAAATAAAATATGATGAAATGTAACATGAAGGAAATCGAGAAATGCATGAATCCTAATGCCTAATATTCTTGGTGGAATGATGCATGCACTGAAAGTCTCATATGATTGATGAGAGTGGATTAAAAGAATGCACACATGTCACTATATTCACTTCTCCTTGAAGAAAAATTCAAATTTGAGTTCATCTTTTTTCTCCCTCTTTATATAATATTCTTTTTTTCCTACCCTCTCATTTTAGTGTGATTTACGAGTTATGCTCATGCTTTTATTCCATATTAATATTTTTCCTTTGATTTTGAAGGGTATGGATGCGTATCCTTTCACTTTATATTTGTGGAATAAGCTACATAAATTCATGATGTAAAGAGTGATGCAACATAAAATGCACTTTACATGAAATTTGTTAAGCAACTAATTGTTATGCACATATCTATATTTTTTTTCTTTTTCTTTTTCTTTTTCTAACTAATGCAATAAAGAAATAACTAGTATCATGCTATGAAATACAATTAAGAGGAAATTATTTGGGTTACTTGACCATCTTAAAGTGGTGGATGAAATGTAATGAAAAGCGGGTAGAATCACATGATTAAGAGACAATGCCCGTCTTAAACTATAGTATGTCCCTCTCATATCAACCTATGTACATAGTAACCTTAGAGTTTCTTTACAAAAATCCCATTTAAGGTTCCATTACTCATTTATTCATTTTGGGCTCAAACCCCATCGTCATCCACAATTGTTGGATAGATTACATATTTTCATTCATATTAAATGTCCTCAAGCTGACTAACCCATACACTTACTCTAGGTGTTTTTGTCTTAGACTTTACAAATTCATCTTGACAAGATATGATAATTTAAAAAGTTTCAATTTCATTGTAAAGGCACAAAAACACATTCCTCCTTGATGATGGAGGAAATCATGATAATTAAGCTCCACAATTACATTAATAGTGTTGATCCTATACTTGCAAAAACAAAATAACTAACAAAAACTAAAAGAACTAGAATAAAATAAAAGATAAAAAGATAATAAAAAGATAAAGCTGTTCCAACACCCCAAGCTTGAATTTGACTATGTCGTCATAGTCAAAATTCAATCCAAGAGGTGGAACAAGGGTACCATGATCTCATAATGATGGTGGTGGAGTCAGAAGCACTCCTAAATGTATGTCATCAAGGGCGGAAAAAGTGTCACACATGGGTGGGTTTGAAGGCATAGGAGATGGCTAAGAGTAGCTAGCAAAATGGCCATGGATCCAGTAAGTGTCATAGAGCAGATGCTGGTATTGCTCGATGCGCTGCATGAGTGTGTCCATGTTCTCTTGGTTGTCCAGGAGAAAGTGCTCATTGTCATAGATCACCCACTGGTGGTATAAAAGCCACTCCTAGTTTCTGTGTATTTGGGCCACAATGAATGTGTGCTACTGCTATCTCTCTTGAATAGGCTGCAACATCCCATACATGCCTTCCATGGAGAAGGAGTATCCAGGACACCTGAGTACTAGGTGGAGTCCTCTGTAGATGCCGCCTCTATGTGAAAGGAATGACCCCCTCCTCTTCTTCTTTGCCATCTTGTTCTTCTACCTTGGCCTTAGGATACACCTTTTCATCTTCACCTTTTGGGATCAGTACTGCATCATATGCTGGCCATATAAGGAAACACACTTCTTGGAGGTAGAAGATAGGGTAAGGGAGAGCCCTTTCCTTTAGCTTCCCGTCGATGGTGCAATAGGCATACACCTTGTCATCATACTTGGAGATGAGGTGAGACTGCTTGAAATGCTTGAAGTCGAGCGTCAAGGATGTCTTCATGGCAGTAGTCTTGGAGAGGTCTAGATGGACGTAGAAAGCCAAGGGCGTGACTGAACACCCAAAATGAATTGGACACTTCCTTTAAAATTTCCTCTTTACCGCCAGGATGTTCTATAAGAAGAATGATCTAAGGTCGACCTTCTCTCTCCCTAGTGTGAGAAACACCCATAGAACGTACATGGCTTCCTTTTGCATCTTCCCTTATTCCTGAGTGACCTAGTGAATATCATATTTGTCAGGTAACAATGCAGAATCCTAACAAAAGGGTGCTTAATGTACATCACCGAGGCCTAGTGCAAGTTGACACTAAACCCCTTGAGTTGGGCTTTCATCTACCTCCAAGCTAATGCATAATTGATGTCGATGGGGGTGAAGCATACTTCACCCACTTGTCAGCTATAGATTGCATGGAATTCTACCAACATGAAGTGGTGGGTGGCATTTTAGAGTCTGAACTAGATCCGCCCATCTTCCCAAGTTTCCCCATACTCGGAAACCTAGAAAACCTCCAATTATGTGAGAAACTCACACACTATCTCCTGGTATGTGGGCCAATCACTAAAGAAGGGGTGATCACCCATCATCCCTTATCCTTTGTAGACCTAGTGGAGGATCACAGCAAAGCTGGTCTCAGTGAGGAAGGCATGGTCATCATATTGTTTGGGTTTGAACTCTCTCTTCATCAAGATGGAGAAGATCTTTGTCTTGTACTCGTATGCAAAATCCATCCTAGATGGCTTCAATATTATCCACTCAGATGCTCTTACTGATGATGCCTGCTTTTTGGTAGCCATTGACGCTTGAGAGAGAAATGAGATTGAGAAAGAGATCTTGATGAAGACTTGTAGGACTTTGAGGGATCTGGGTGCCTTTAGGATTGTAATGGAATGATATAGGTGTGGATTGATATCCCCCATTGCATCCCTTTATATTGGAAACAAAAAACCCTATCACATCATGTTAGTACCACTGACCTAACATCAGTGGTACTGACTTGTCTCTCTATTTGTGTGCTTGTCGGTGTCGTCCATTAATCTTGATGCCCTGGATCCATAAATGTACATACACACAGATCACTCCATGTCAGTGATACTGACTAGAGCTTGTGGTACCAAATTGTAAAATGTCAGTTTGGATTGGTGCCACCGACCGTAGGATGCATCTGATCCCTATTATTGATGTAGGTCTGACAGATTCCATTCTTCAGGAATCAATTCCCCCAACGGGATGTCACTGGTAATGAGTTGATTATTGTAGGCTCCTGTGACTTTGGATCGGTGCCACTGACCATGTTGTCGGTGGTATCGAGCTGAATTGATCTCACTACTGGAATAACATGTTAATGGTACCGAGATGTGTCAATTTTTTGTACTTCTTTGGTTCAATCAAACCATCCCCTTTGTATATAAAATTGGAGCCTCTCCTTCTCTCAGTGCTACCACTACCAACTTCTTGTAGATTTATAGTCTACTCTGTCTACAAGGAATCGATGCCAACAACCTACTTGTCATTGGTACCGAGATTGTTACACCTTCCCTGTTGATTTTTATCCATCTTTTGGTGCCACTGACCATGCTATCAGTGCCTCTGACCATGATGTTGGTAGTACTAAGTTTTTCTCTCCCTACATACCAAACAAGAATCATTACAATACCTTTGTTACATATAGAAACAATTCAAAATGCAAGTATAAAAATTACTCCAAAATAATTTTATACAAAAAAACAAATAATAGAAAAGCACACTATGGATTGCCTCACAGAAGCACTCTTGTTTTATATCCTAGGCTTGAAGATATTTTATTTCTTGAATTCTCCAGGAAGCTCAATTAGCTTCAACTCTTCCTCCTCATGGTCTATCTGTCCCCCAAAGTGATGTTTGAGGCACTATCCATTTGTCAAAAGGATTTAGCACCATCACCAATTTCAACCATTACATGAGGAAATGCCTTGACAACCACATAAGTTCCACTGCACTGAGATCTCCACTTTGCATGATGCAATTTCATCCTAGAATTGAACAGTAAAATCCTTTGGCCCGGTAGAAATACCCTATAAAGAATATGGCAATCATGCATTTTCTTAGTCATGTCCTTATAGATTTATAGATCTCTCATAAGCATATAGCCTAATCTCATCTAATTCATTCGTCTTTAATCTCTGCTTCTTCCTTGCACTAGAAAGATCAAAATATAATTTCCTCAAACCCACTTGGATTTGCGCTCTATCTCCACAGGAAAATGGCATGCCCAGCTATAGACTAGCCTATAGGGGGTCGTGCCGATTGGTGTCTTAAAAGCCATACTATAAGTCCATAGTGCATCATTCAATTGCATGCTTAAGTTAGTCCTATTGGTGGAGACAACCATCTCTATGATCATCTTAATTTCTATATTAGACATGTCAACTTGGCCTTGAATTTGAGGATGGTATGGGGTCCCTACTCTATGACTTACTCTATACTTACTCAATAAAGCACCAAACTTCCTATTTGTGATTCGAGATCCCCCATCACTAATAATCATTATAGGAACCCCAAACTTGGAAGAAATATTGTCCTTCATAAACTTACACACAACATGTGCATCATTGGTCTGGGTTGGAATCACTTCCACCCATTTAGACACATAGTCCACTATAAGCAAGATATACAAATAAGAATTTGGAGACACAAAAGGTCCTATGAAATTAGTTCCCCACAAATCAAAGACCTCTACCTCCTAAAAGGTATTAAGAGGCATTTTGTACCTCCTAGATATGTTACCTACCGATTGACATGAATCACACCTTTGCACATAGTTCAAGGCATCTTCAAATAAAGAAGGATAGTAAAAACCATTTTCTATAGCCTTGGCCACTGTCCTGGAACTACCATGGTGTCCCGCTATAGGTAAGGAATGACAATGAAAAAGTATGCTCTCAAAGTCACACTCAGGAACACACTTCCTCAAAATGCCATTCGTACATTATTTAAGAAAAGTAGGGTCATTCCATATATAATATCTCAAATAATGTAAAAATGTATTTTTCTCTTGATATCTCCAATCATTTGGTATCTCTCCATAATTAACTATGTGTGCAAACCAAGGGTCCTTGTTTTTTACAGAGAAAAGTTTCTAATCAAGGATGTCCTCAACAATGGGTACCCCCAACCCATCTCTCCAACCTACACAAGTGATATGCTACTACACTTTTTTTCTCTAGCCTTGTCCTTGATTCCAATATTAAACTCCTATAGTAGAAAAATCCATCTAATTAGTATCTGTTTGGCATCCTCTTTCTGCAATAGATACTTAATAGCTGCATGATCAAACCATGGTATCAATTTTTCCCTATAAAATATTTTCTCAAAATATTGAAGGCAAAAACTACAACTAAACGTTCTTTTTTCTGTGGTGGTATAATTCATTTGTGCATCATTAAGTGTTCTAGACACGTAGTAAATGACTAGAAATGCTCGATCCTTACTTTGTCTTAGAACAACCCCAACTGTAAAATCAAATACATCACATATCAACTCAAACAGTAATATCACCAAACACTGGATATAACTACCAACTATTTATAGGGTTTTTGGAAAGGAGGTGCAACATCATAATAAAATAAAATTCTCCCCTTTATACCCTAACTGCCAAATCCTTTGCAACTATAAAATGTTGGTGAAAAAAAGACATAAGAAGGGATAAAGGTGATACATTTGCACACACTACTTGTCCAACAACTAGACATGTCTTTTGTCAGTGAATAACACAATCTTCTGAATCTAGATCTAGAATGGCCACCCCATCCAAATGAATCAACATGAGACTTGCATTGGTCATCAACATGATGCATGGTTATCTTCTTGGAGAACAACTTCTACATGTCTCTATGTGTGTGCCTTGACCTCTACTTCATCCATGCAAATGATTGAGAATGTGGTGCACCACCTTGGCCACCAGTCAAAGCGGAACATGAGTTATCGATGTACTAGTCGTCTCATAACTCCCATTCTTCTCCTATCTTGGGCAACAATCCTTAGGGTAACTTCCTCTCTCCAAGAGAGAAGTTTGATGACAACTTGTCTCACAAGTTGTCTCAAGTGTTGTGTCCAACCCTTTGGGAAATTCCCCCTTGATATAGGAGAGTCATGGGCTTGAAAAACCCTAATTCCTATCCCTTCCCTAAACTCAATCCCAAAAATAGTCCAACACTAAAAAACTTAAATTGGATTTTAATTGCTCGATTAAGGTCCTACTGGGTACTATGATTGCACGACCAAGTTAACTAATCACCCGATCAAGCCAGTTCAGATCTTGATCTGAATTGCTTTCTAATTTGAGACTTTCCCTGTTGCATTATGATCAACTGATCAAGTGGGTTGATCATCTAATCAAGTCAATCAGTGAAAACCTCATTTGAGCAATTGAGAATCAATTGTTCCATTGAGTGAACCAACTCGATAGATCGGTCAGAAATTCTTGTCTCCAATTAGATAGGAATCATAACTTTCATGATTTATAACCATTCTATTCATTTATTTGATTACAAATTTCAATTTCCTTATGCAACCTTATGCGTGCCACCCGATAGGTTCCTAATTAAATTGGTAGTAATCTTCCAAATAACACAAGAAAATATTGATGTCTAGCACCACATCATTACCACCATAAATTGGTAGTAATCTTCCAAATAACACAAGAAAATATTGATGTCTAGCACCACATCATTACCACCAAAGTAACAAGAATGAGTTGGAGGACAATTGCAACATGACAAGTGATGAATGTTTCCATGATTGTATAAATTCTTTATCATAGATATCCAAATTTAAACTGAATCATGGATTTTTATCATCTTAACATTCTATCTAAGTTCCTTTAACTAGAGAAAACTATCAGTATAATTTGAGTTCAGTACCATATATTAATTCACATGAGAAGGGCCATGCACTTTATATTCTTTCTTATCTAGTGGTCAGGATATCACTCCAAAGGAGGGGCAAATTCCATGTACACTGGTCACAATATTTCCCATGTTTCATAGTGTACCCCATGACCACCTTTTTGGCAACTTATATTTTGGAGCATGTTGGATTGGTGTCAAAGTACATAGAACAACATGTGTTACTTTAGTGACTTTAGATCTAAAGATCACAATCACCATTGTCACTACAAGGTATCCACATGTCAATCTCAAGGTGGGTATATTAGTACAACTTCTTCTCTAACAAGCACACATGTATCTGAGTTAATATCCAATATCATAACTAATGAGACATAGTCATCACTCACCATACATGCTAGTCTTGTGTATTATTGTCATCCGATAACATCCACAACAATAACCAACTAGGGACATAACAAGAATGCATACTCTTATTATACATATGATGTCATGTTGAGGTCCTCAACCCAAATAATATGTCATCAATTGAAAACATTCTTAGGACATTATTAAATTTATTATTTATCTAAATATTGAAACAAGTATATTAAGTCAAATTGCTTTTCATTAGTACTAAAATGAAGTACAAAATATCCCTTCTACAATAATCACACGATGAATCTTAGGGCATATAAAAATAGTCCCCCACTTTCACTAGAGACAATCACTCATGAGCATAAGTCCAATCGATTTAACATGACCATCATGTTTCTATCATGGAAGTGCTGTAGTTAGAGGATCAACAACATTGCTTTCAGTTGGTACTTTGCAAATAATTATATCTCGTCATTGTATGATCTCACGTATGAGATGGTAATGCCTACACATGTGCTTGGAACGATGACACGATCTAGGTTTCTTAGCTTGTGCAATAGATCCATTGTTGTCGCAATAAATCTCCACTGTGTCTTTAATGGTTGGAACCACCCCAAGTTTTGTAATGAAATTCTTGATCCATACTTCTTCCTTTGTTGTTCTAGAGGTAGAAATTTACTCAACCTCTATTACAGAATCAACCATTGTCTCTTGCTTGAAACTATTCTGGCTCACATCTCTGTCGTTTAGGAAAAACATGAATCCAAATTGCGATCAATAACCATCCTTGTCGGTTTATAAGATTGCATCAATAAAATATTTTACATAAACTCTTCCTCACCACCATAAATTAGAAATTGATTCTTAGTTATATTCATGCACTTAAGTATTATTTTAAAACTATCCATTGACCATCACCTAGATCAACAGGTACCGACTTGTCATGCTCAAAACATACAAGACATTTGGGCACGTACATATCATTGCATACATTATGGATCCAATTTTTGAGGCATATGGAATCTTAGTCACGAGTTCGCTCTCTTCCAAAGAGATGAGACATTGAGTTCTATAGAGACTTATTCAATGAAACATGAGCAAGTTTTCTCTCTTAAAATTCTACATGCCAAACCTCTTTAGCACTTTGTAAATGTATTTTCTCTGGCTTAGGCCAATAAGACTTCTAAATCTATCTCCATGTTCTAGATTCCTATAATATAGTATGCTTCTCCCAAGTCCTTCATGGAGAAGGTATTGCTCAACCATTTCTTAGCCACATGTAGAGTAGGGATGTCATTTTTCATCAATAGTATTTCATCTATACACAATATTAAAAATACAATCATGCTTCTACTAACCTTCTTTTAGACACAAGGTTCATCTTCATTTTACATAAAACCAAACTATTTGACTATCTCATCAAAATAAATATTCTATCTCCAAGATACTTGCTTCAATCCATAGATTGACCTTTATAGCTTATATACTTTATTGTCTTCATTTGAAACAATAAAACCTCCAGGTTGTGTCATGTACACATCCTCTATAAGATTCTCATTAAGGAAAGAAGGTTTAATAAAAGTGATGAAGTACTAATATCCACCTCTAGTGCTTGTACTAAAAGGTCCACATACATCATATGTATGAGCCACAGTAAGTCACTATCTCTCTCACTATTTCTAGAAAAAAGTCCTTTTGTCATCTTGCCCAATAAATAGGATTCTCATGTCTTTGTTTATTCAAAATCAAAAGAGTATATGTAACCATCTTTTTGGAGTCTAGAAATGTATTCTCATTTATATGCCCTAGACAAAAATGCTAAAGATAATTTTTGTTTTAGTCATTGAGTTTTAACTTCTTGATACTTATGTTATATAAATGTGTCTCAAGATCTAATAAACCATAAGATATAGGGAACTCTAGATAACATCTCATCTTTCGAATTGGAAATATGACCATTCTTTATCTGGAACTCAAAACCATTCTTGTCCAAACATGATAAATAATTAATGTTTCTTTATGGGGGGGGGGGTACATAAAAGAAATCTCTAACTCTATTACAATCCCTCTGGGGAGATATGACAATAGGCGCCTACAATAGTGGCATCAAATATTGCTCCATTTGCAATGCGTAGTTTGACCTCTCCTTTATTCAAGGGTCTAGTTCTTTTTGGATCCTTCATATTTGAGCATATGTGAGATCCATATCCGGTATCCAATACCCATGATGAAGAAGTAGATAGGTTAATTTATATAACACACATACATGAAGTGGGTATCTCTATCCCCTACTTATTATTCATGAGTTCCTAATGGTAGAGAGGGAAATTTCTCTTCCAATTTCTAGCCTGGTGATAATGGTGACAATATCCTACCTTTGCACTCCTCCTTTAGCATTAAGTGCATAAGACTTTTGGCCAAATTTATAACCTTTCTTAGTTTTGCATTTCCCCTTAGACTTTCTTTTCCTTTGTTGACCATTAACATGGAATAGGGATTGTCTTTCATTTTCCCCTCATCAGTTCTCAACATGCCAAGTAGCTCAAAGAATGGATTAGAAAAATAGCCTTTTTGGTCTCTGCTTATCAAAATGGTTCATGTTGTAATTCATGACAAATTTCTTGTATGAATTCGGAAATGATTGTAGGATTATACTTGTACTCAACTCTTGGCCTAAAGAAAATCCCGATCTTGAAAGGCTTTCTACATACCCAATTAACTTGACTACACGGGGTCTAAGTAGATAACCTCATGTCATTTTGTAGTTAAGTAGCACCTTGGAGATCATATATCTCTTGTATTGCTTGTTTTTGATACATGTTATTGAGATGTGTTATCATCTCAATAACACCCTTGTCCTCATGTTGCTTTTGAAGCTCATGGATCAAGGAGAAAATAATTATCAATTTGATTTCCATAAAGTCATTAGAATGCTTCTTGTGATCTTCCCTTTCCTTCCCAGATGCATTTGAAGCTGGTTCATTACTCACTAGTGTGTCTAGGTCATATAGCTTACACTCATGTGTGAGAACATTTCTCAATATCATGAACTAGTCCCTAAATTTATTCCCATTTGGTTTCTATTTCTCAAGGACCATTGGCAGTGTATATGGATTGTTTCTATTATTTTCCATTGATCTACATAGAAGCTATTATGGATGACTCAATTTTTTTTGAAAATTCATTTAGATTACAAAAATCTAATTTGACAAAATAAATTTGGATTGTAACTAATTATGCTCCCACTATTTTTATTCAAACTAACAACCCTTACTATTAATTCAAAAAATTATAGCAAGAAATATTCTAGGGATACAAGATTCAAAATACATTTAGTCATTAGTCAGTTACAACTGACTGGTTACGACCAAGCTTGAGTTAATTGGTAAACTAGGATTTACCGAGATGGTTATATGTTTTATTGGATTGATCATCTCTTAAACTTGATTAATGATGGTATCTCAATTGTGATGTTTCAAAACTAATAAAGAACTATAATCATGATTTTACTTCGTAGGAGTTGGATTTGAGAAGTGTAAACCTTAATCGCCAAAATTAGTGTTTTGATAGTATATAAATGCAAAATTTGATATGTATAGAAGTATGGTAAATGGTTTTTCATATTTTCTATGTAACTTGAATTTATTTCTATGTAACTTGGATTTACTTGAAATTTGAGTATGATATGGATAGCTCAATTATTCCTGTTAGTGCAAAATTTCAGAATGCTTGTACATTCTATGCATGTGGTTCTTGGTTGGCCTACAATTCGGCCAACCATTATGTAGGATATTGTTTAACAGTGTAGTGTTTGATTTTTAATTATTTATTCATAGCACGAAGTGATCTGAAATTTTTACTAGAGCTCTAAAACTATGTTTTAGACAATTGCTAATTTTTCATAAATTTTGGAGGATCTTAAATTATTAAATTAATGATTTATAGTAACATTTTATGACATACAATTCTACTAAAATAGAAGAAAATGTAAGTAGGGTCAATTGCAATTGACCCAAGAACCTCTACTTCTCTATATGATAAACCAAACACATTAGAAGATCCAATATTTTGCGATTCATTCCATTCTAGAGAGAGTGGGAGAGTTAGGGTTTGGATGGAGAAAGTGGTAAATATGGTGATCTAGAGTTTTCTCTTCCCATAGTTGATGAAATAAAGTAAGTTTATCAGGTATCTTTTATTGGTGATTCTTATACCACACGTCAAGATTCCGTCCCTCCTCTGATTTGATTTGAAATGATATGAAATGTTTCTATTTTCTCTCTCTTTCTCTATATTTCTACATTCCTAGGGTTTTTGAGTTGGAAGAAAAATGTGATGGATTTCTAAGAGTTTGATATAAATTCTAGAATTTTAGATCTTGGGCTACGTTTTTAAGGTGTTTTCACACTTTAGGTGAGTGGGTGATTCTCATAAATAGTAGATTGCATGAAATTAGATTAAATTCACAATAATCTTCAATCCCTTTGTATGCGACTACAAAGCCTAAATCTGCCTTTCAATTTAATCTTATGAAAGATGATCTAGAAATGGATTGTTTTCCTATTTTGATGAATTTCAATGAAAAAATCATATTAGTAATGGATACATATAATCTAAAATGGAATTACTAAAGATATCAAAGAATCTATAAGAATATACCGAAATCTAGAGTTTTTGACTATGTCTAAAATTCTTGTATGACCAAATGAAGAACTTGCCTATCTGAATATACTTATCATAAGTGCTTGTTTTTTCTGAAAGTTTAGTACAAATATTTCATACATTATTTGGGAAGTCATTTGGAGTAATTAGTATTTGCATGACATATTAGTAAAAGGGTGAAACCTAGATGAGTATATAGTTGTGAGTTTGTGAATAGACATCATGAAATTCGACTAATGTGATTCTTTTATTGTTATAATTTTATTTATTCAAGGTTATTCTTGATGCATGATATTTTAGTGAATGGCTTGGAAACCCTAGTTTAGTTCATTCCACAATTTCATATATATGTTTGGTTATATGTTAACTATTGAAAGTAATCTTTATTTAGGAAAAGTTTATGACACATTAATCCTTATTTGAGTCATGTGATATGTGAATGACACAAATGAAACCCTAAGGATAAGGCATTTAATGAATGAAGTATTTTCATATCAATGCTTCTCCATATGAGGTGATGCTCAGTATGAGATGCAATGATGCTCAACAGTCCAATTTGTATTACATATTACAGATGATCTATGAAATGAATTGTTTACAAAGATAAACTAAGAAATGTTGATGTGACTGAACTGTCAATTTAAAGAGTGAATTAGATATATAGATGCCCTAAAAACTATAGAATTCATCACAGTAGGCCTGTGCTATGGAGAGGAAACATGCTTCCCAACTAGAGCTATTTTGTTCAGGCCGTGGTAAGTCAGAGTGCACCAGTGGGGTGTGGGGGTCTAGGCCAGTGAGGGCGGACTCCTTAAATGATTGGTATACAACACCAACCAGGGATGCTAGTAGCTGAAATATCAGGTAGTAAATGCTTCAACTTAGAAGGAGATGGGTAACCCAGTCTATAACGCCAGTGTAGGCCTGTCACAAAAGCAGTCAGTAGAGCAGCATGCTTTGGCGTATCCAAGTAGTATAAGTTGTCTGGTCCCTCATGGGCTGAACCAATCCTCATCCTCGTGCGTAGATCATGAAAGACAACACCATCCAGGTTAAAAGTAATAGAGCACCGTAGGCTCTTAACAATTCTACTAATAGATAAAAGATTAATTGGAAATGTTGGAACATAGAGAGCTGAGCGCAATAAGATTCTACCGTAAGTGCATATATTCCCAATTCTAGAAATTGGCATTTGAGAACCATTTCCAAGGGTAACAGGTGGAACAGTAGAAGTTTTATGAAGTTCAGAAGATAATTCAGGATTGCCAAAATTATATGAGGTAGCGCCAAAGTCAATCACCCATTTATGTTTATCAGAAGGTGCAGAAGAGGCAGGCAGTGCACAACCTCCCTTAGTAGAAACTTCAGTAGAGGAGGCTAGATGGATCTGAAGTAGCTTCTCAAATTCAGAGTTGATCCATTCCGTAGAAGGTTGGACAGATGAGGATGGGGTAGTATCAGGTTGATCAAAGATGACTTGAATGGCCCATGCAGGCTTGCCATGCTTGATCCAACAACGATCTTCATTATGGTTTGTGCACTTTTACAGGAGTGGAAATAGCATTGTTCAGCAGATGGGTCAGAGCTAAATGAGTAAGATCCTCGACCTGACCCAAAAATAAAGCGACCACGATCACTATCGCAACCACGACCACCACCATATGAAGATTCTCCAGAATGGACGACAAACGCAACTGCATCGCAATGGTCAGGAGATAATGGAGAGACAGATGGCAATCATTGAACCCAATTTAGTACATCATGCAAGGTAGGCAACGGGTCGCTGGACATGATTTGATCGACGACTCCAGCGAAGGAGTGCAGTAATCCAACAAGGAACTAGACCAGTTGAAGTTCATTGTGCCGATGTTGTTATTCTTTAATATAAGTAGAAGTGGGTGATAGATCTCAAACTCATTCCAGAGTGCACAACATTGGTTGTAGTAGTCATCTACAGACTCAGTAGTAGAGTATTCCTTCTTGGCCAAGTGTTTGAAAATTTCAAACACTTTCTTCGGGATTTACTGATGAGAGTAAACGTGGGAGAGATGATCCCACATTTCTTTAGTAGTTTGAAACCGAAGAAGTGACTGGCTGATCTTAGGCTCATCACTGTTGACCATCCATGTCATAACACTGGAGTCCTCCTTCGTCCATAGGTAATACACATGTTTGGTTTTATCATCAATGTTTTTAGCAGGAACGGTCGGGGCAACAACCGTCAGATGGGAGTAACATCCTTGAGCTTTAACATAGAGCTCGAAGGACGCAGACTAGGTATGGTAGTCAGAGCCATCCAACTTGACTATAGTGACGCAGAGTGAGCAGAGTGAGTCAGCGGAAGCCATGAGAATAAGAGGTCGGATGACAGCAACAGTAGAATGCAGAAAGCAACAATATTTAGTAGCCAACAAGCAGTAGTAGTAACCCAAGGCAAGGGCAGAAGAAAGTCAGGATTAATAGATCCGAAGAAACCCGCAACGAGGCAGAAGGAAGAAGCAGCATATTTGAAGCACCAATTCCTAGAAACACACAGAGGGGCAGTAGATATAGGATAAGAACCTACACCACCATGGAGAGAATGTTACTCCACCATGAGGCATAAGGTGATAGCAAGCATAGACTGTTTAGAATGTCAACATGCTATTTTAAAATGTGTCTGAAGACAACGAGAGGCTAGGAAGAAGGGAAGGGAAGAGGTGATAGGGAAGATGGCAGAGATTGTGGTGTTTGGTTGAGGGGGACAACAATGGAGAAGGGCCTTAGGGAGTATGGCGGTGGCAGAAGCAGGGTGGAGGTGTGGGTGGTGGTTGACGGTGGCGACAAGGTATGGGGGGTGGGCGGCGAGGGGATGGTTGATGGTGGGACAGAGAGGGAAGGGGAGGAGAGGTGGCATCGGAGAAGGAAGGGGAGGAGAGGAGGTGGTGGCGGGGCAGAATAAGAGAGAGAGGGAGGGCAACAACGGCGGGAAGGAAGAAAGGAGGGAGGGGACGACGACTATAGGGAAGAAGGAAGAGAGGGGTGGAGGTGGTGGCTAGGGTGGATGGGGTCTGGGTGGCGGCTAGGGTGAGGGAAGCATTAGGGTTGGGAGGGGGCTAAGGGGGATCATAGTGCTCTGATACCATTTACAATGAGATATCTTTGTTTGATGTGTCAAACCAAATATGATGCTCTCTCTTTTATGGGATAAGAGAGTATGACTCAAAACAGAAATAAGCAATATGGGATAAAAGAAAGGCTAATAGACAAAACAAGTCTGAAGCCCACAACACAACATAAAAAACTAGTAAAACATATATACTAATAATCACTATAAGCCTTTTATGTCTCACGCATTAAACTACAAAGCTAACAAAGGAGAAGTAATGTCTTACTTCATTGGTCCCTCATGATGTATAATAAAAAGAAAAAAATCAGGCAAATCATGTATGATGGAAATGACATTATAGTTTTCAAGAATATGATGGAAAGATTGTTATGTGTATCACTAATTGGTCCTTTCATAATTTGATTTAAAATGGACTTGTAATTGTTTGTAATCTATTTCCCTAAGCCTGTTTATTAAATCATATTTTGATGTTTCTATTGAAATGTAGAATGTAGGAGGTGAAATCAAATGGGGACATTTCCAGGTGAAGTTGTTTATATCCTTTCTAAAAATAGGGAATGCAGCTGCAATTTACAAAATAGGCCCCAGTGATGTCTAAAATAGGTGTTTGAATTCAGTTATCTTTATGCTAGTGATCAATCCCGAGTGTGGTTATTTGTTGTTGACATTCCTAAAGGAACATCATATTAGTTTTTCAATATTCATTCAAATTTGACCAATCTCATCCATTTATTTCGTTAGTAGTGTATTTAAAGGTTGTAATTGCTTCCAAGATCATGAATTCTTTCCATAGTGCCCAAGATCAAATGGTCATCGAACTTGGATAGGATTTCAGTGAATGGGTGAGAAATTGGATGAGACAATAATTTTATATACCTACTGGGTTCTTCAATAACCAAGTTTTTAAGTATTCTACATATATCTCTGTTTTGTTTTTCTTTTGAATGCCATGTTCTGTTATAGAAATGGCATATCTAATTAGTATCCACATATTTTATTAAACTGTGGCTTCTTTATGAACATGTATGCAAGAAATACTTGGTTTTAATAAGAAAAAAAACCACACGGAGTAGAAATTATGAGTACATAGCTATAATAGAGAAGAAATTTGATGAGAAGAAGTACATTGATGGAGCCTCCACTTACGTGGAGTTGCGTGCACAACTAAAAATCCTAGAGATAGAAGATCTCTAAGTTTAGCCTTGCTTATACTAAGTTAAAACTCCACCCATGTATGCTAGGATACGTGGAAGTCTTATCACAGTATAGTTAAGGGTCGAATCCTCGAGACAACGGTCTTGTTGTTGCCAACAAGATGGAAAACGTTTGAATTTCACTTAATCACTCAATAGTTGGTATTTAGATCAAAAGGTTGATTTGGTTGTTTTTAAGCTAAGTGCAAGTAAAGTAAAGAAAGCAAGTAAATCTAGGTTGTTAACAATGATGAAAGATCACTAGGGTGTAATCGGTTTTTCACCGCCACTACACATCGATCAACACATGCAAAGCAAAACTTAACCTGTAAAAAGAGTTCGGTTAGTTAGTATCCTTGTAGACCTAGCCTCCTTTCGGATAATCTAGCTACGAGAAGTGCGGGAATGTTGCAACGCCAGCCATTCCCGAACAAATGGTCACATTACTTTGCATCATTCCCCTCGCAAAGTGTGTTCCTCGACATACCAAGGTTGCACTTCCATACGTCAAATGATTCCATTTCATAGTATGAAAGTGCAACGGATGATAGTGATTTTACTCCAACTCTTGAGATACACTTCTGGATACCGAAACAGATGCATGGTGAATACATGCACCAAGAACCAACATGCAAACGAGTTTCGAATCTACTAGTACAAACGTAGACAATTGATACTAAAAGATAAAGGATAACACAAGTTGGAGATCAAGCAACATGCATTCATTAATCGTTTGATGTCGAACTAACAAAGATAAGAACTCTCTATTACAACCTAAGGATTACATTTTACATGATATGAAAGTATGGGTAGTGGGGCTACTCCCCGCACCCTAGTGAAGAAGACTACTCCCTCATGACTAGGACCAAGAAGGAGGCGAGAAGAGAGAGAGAGAGCATCATCCCCACAAAGGAGGGAGGAAAGTCAACTCCTTGGGGAGAGAGAGAAACGATCCACCAGTCTTCGTAGGTTGCACGATGAGGAGGTCTCCTCTTCCCACCTTCTTAGCGAAGAAGGAGAAAGCAGCTTCAGGATGGAGTATGGATCTCAGATCGACAGCCTCAGGGCAGAGGATGGAAGTGGCAGGAGCTCTGGAATGATTGGGGCAGCCTTTCGACGTCTGAGAATTCTCCCCTTTGAGGTGACCCTTGGGGTCTTATTTATAGGCTTAAGTTGAGCCCAAACGGTCTTGAGACCGTTTGGGGTTCTCAAACCGTTTGCCTTTATACGGTCTCTGAGATCGTTTAGTCTTATGCGGTCTTGGGACCATATGGCCTTCATGCGGTCTTGGGACCGTATGGTCTTCATGCGGTCTTGGGACCGTATGGCCTTCATGCGGTCTTGGGACCGTATGGCCTTCATGCGGTCTTGGGACCGTATGGCCTTCATGCGGTCTTGGGACCGTATGGCCTTCATGCGGTCTTGGGACCGTATGGAGTCTTTGTAATTTTTTTGTGTTTTCCTGTAATGATAAAGAAGAGAAGTTAGTTTATTGGTATATCAGCAATAAAGTAAAAAGTTAATGATTCTATCTAATTTATCTAAGAGAGAGTATGGAAAATTAAGGAGAACTAATAAGATAACGTCACAAAATGGGAGGTTATCACCCCCCTAACTTAGAGTCTAGCTTGTCCTCAAGTTAGATAGAGCTAAGGAACACAGTGGCGAGGCGATTTTATTTAGTTAGGGTTTCCATACTCTTTCTTCAATTCTAGATCAGAGATCTACCGAGGTCTTATTAGGGCTTCTGCTTACACTAACTCTTTCGAGTATCAAGAGTTGCATGGATCTCAGGTTCCTTTCATATCGCGAGTCTCGCATTGGGACCACCTTTCTTATTATGTGCATGTCATCGACTCTAATCAGTTTTATACTTCTTTTGAGAAACCTACCGGCAGCTAGAGTGGGTATGAGGGTTGGCTTAAAAGGCTTATTGTGTAATTCCCCCTTCAAGTGGGGGAGGGTTTGTCCTATGCTTTTAGGGTCTCGCTACCGGGCACGACACATCTGCCTTCATGAGGGCAGCTGAATGTACCGGCCGGCCGAGTCCTTTATCAGCCTTTTCATATATTAGGAGACCTTAAGATCTCACTACCGGGCACAACACATCTGCCTTCATGAGGGCAGCTATATGTACCGGCCGGGTGAGATCTTTATTGACTCTTCATATAGGTCCTTATGTGTGGCACAACTCTCATGTTTTTATTCAACACTCTGGCTTTTATTCGAAACTCACATGCTTAGGAAGTGGGTTTTTGTTAGGGTTTTTGATTGGGCGGCCAAGCCTCTTTTATTGAAAGAAGAAAACTGTTCTTAGGGTTCCTGACATGCACTTATTTTTATTTGGTGGTCCGCTTGCGAGATTTCTTGATTTTGGATTTCCCCCTGATTTCCCTCTTGACCTTGAGAGTTTTCGGTTTGCTTTGGCCCTGAAGTTGACCTGTGAAGAGTCTGAGATAGAATTGAAGTAAAAGCATAAAAACCAATTGTGAATGTAATTTATAAATTCGCCATTCATGTCTATATGCTAATCTTGTTATTTATTCTTGAGGACTACTTTATCTCTAACTTAGCTAGGGGTGATTCTTTCCAGGATGAAAGTTATACTTAAGAGTTATTTTATTGAAGAAATTACTGGAAAATGTCTAAATATGAACAGAAAGTTTGAAAAAGATGTGCGGAAAAGTATGAGTTAAGGGAAGGAGTAGAGATAGAAGGGTTGAAGAAGAATGATACCTCGCCCTTGTCCAGTGCACTCCCCCCTAACTTATCACTCACTCTGTCCACAGAGTGTGAAAGTGATAGGTTGAGAAGTGCATGGACAAGGGCATTAGGCTTCTGTTAATCCTTTATTTGCCCTATGAGTTCTGAGTAAGGTGGCTACGAGCTTTCCACGTAGTGCGTGGTAGTCCACTTCTGTCATGTCCTCTATAGGCTTGTGAAGGGCCACAATTGTATACATCCAGAAGAGGATGTGGAAGCCGCAGTCGTTGGATTCTCTAATTTGCTGGGGGCACCTGTGGCAGAAGGCTGGTCGCGGCGAGCAGCAGAGCAGGAACGCGGGAATGCGCGGGGACGACGACGGAGCCAGAGACGACAGTGAACAAAACTGAGTCGACGGTGAGGTGATGAAACGACGGTGGAGACGACGACAACGTCTGAGAGGGAAACGAGCGCGAAAACGAAGCTCTGGAATGAAACAGGGAAGTCGAGAATTCGGGATTCTAGAAGAAAGAATGGGGGGCGGGGGGGTATTTATAGGATTTGGGGGGGCGCCCCTAACCGCTAAGGTTTTTGTTTTTAAGACCTTGTGTTTTTATGTTTGTTTTAGATTATGTGAATTTTGATGTATTTTTAGATTAATGATGAAAGAACTTAAAGAAAGCAAATAAAGTTTAAAAGAAAATAAAAGACTAGAAAATTAGAAAAGGTGATACTCAGGTCTTGGGTTGCCTCCCAAGAAGCGCTTTGGTTTAACGTCGCTGGCTCGACAAAATTCTGCTCCAGCTATGCTGATGTTATAGGATCTTGGATCTCTATAGTTTGTCTTGATAATTTGTCTGTTAGAGTGTGGTATTTCTTTAATCTATGACCATTAACGGTCCTTTCTCCTCCATTATCATCGAGAATAATGACAACTCCTGTCGGGTAGATATGTTTGATTGTGAAAGGCCCCGACCATTTAGTACGCAGTTTTCCAGGAAACATTTTTAGTCTGGAATTGAATAAGAGGACTTTATCTCCGACGATTATATCCTTTCTTTTTATGTGGCCATCGTGCCACATCTTGGTTTGTTCTTTGTAAATTCTTGCATTGTGGTAAGCTGTCATTTGTAATTCTTCTAGTTCTTGGAGTTGAAGTTGTCTGAATTCACCAGCGCCTTTAAGATCGAAGTTTAGTTGCTTAATGGCCCACCAAGCCTTATGCTCTAATTCAACTGGAAAATGGCAAGACTTCCTATACACTAATCGAAACGGTGTTGTTCCAATTGGTGTTTTGAAAGCTGTGCGGTAGGCCCATAAAGCGTCAGATAGTTTGGTGGACCAATCGGTGCGGTGCCTATTGACGGTTTTTTCCAGGATAGCTTTAATTTGCCTATTGGAGACTTCAACCTGTCCACATGTCTGTGGATGATACGGTGTGGAAACTTTATGGTTGACTCCATATTTTCTTAATAAGGCTTCAAAACTCCGTTCCAAGAAATGTGATCCACCGTCAGATATTATCGTTCTTGGAATGCCAAATCTGGGGAATATTATCTCTTTAAACATCTTGATTACCGGTTTTGAATCACAAGAAATGGTTGGTAGAGCTTCTACCCATTTCGAAACGTAATCCACAGCAACTAAGATGTACATGAATATGTAAGATGGGGGGAGAGGACCCATGCAATCTATTCCCCATACATCGAAGAGTTCAATTTCTTGCCATATATTCAATGGCATTTCATTTCTTTTGGTTATCCCCCCGGATAGTTGGCATTTTTCACATGATCACACGTATTCATGTGCATCCTTTGTAATGTTTGGCCAGTAAAAACCAGATTGCAGGACTTTGAGGGCTGTCTTCTTAGAACTCATGTGGCCCCCAGTAGGGCCTGAGTGACAGTGCTCTAGAACCGAGGTGATTTCCGTCTCCGGAATGCATCGACGAAAAAGTCCATCTGCGCATAAGCGGAATAGGTAGGGCTCGTCCCAGAAATACTGCTTAGCGTCATGAATGAATTTCTTTTTGTCATGGTAAGATGCAGACGGATGGATGATTCCTGTTGCCAAATAATTAACAATATCATCATACCAGGGAAATCCAGTAGTAATCTTCATTAGTTGATCATCTGGTAAAGAGTCTCGAATGGGTAATTTATCAGAATCTTTAGCTTCAATACGACTGAGGTGATCCGTGACGACATTTTCAACCCCACTTTTGTCTTTAATCTCTAAGTCAAACTCCTGAAGCATTAAAACCCATCTGATAAGTCGGGGTTTAGCATCTTGTTTTTGGACCAAGTATCGTATCGCAGAATGTTCAGTATATACTATGACTTTTGACCCGATTAGGTAAGACCGAAATTTTTCAAAAGCATAGATAACTACCAGGAACTCTTTTTCGGTGATAGTATAATTCTTTTGTGCCTCATCAAGCGTCTTGGAGGCGTAATATATGACGTAAGGCTTTTTGTCTATCCTTTGACCAAGGACTGCTCCTAAAGCATAATCGCTAGCGTCACACATAATTTCAAACGGTTGAGACTAGTCAGGAGCTCTTAGAATAGGGGCAGAGATAAGGGCATTCTTCAGAGTTATGAAGCTATTAATGCATTCTTGGTCAAATATAAAATCAGTTTCTTTGGTCAATAGGTGAGTCAGTGGCTTTGCTATTTTTGAAAAATCTTTTATAAATCTCCTGTAGAATCCTGCATGACCAAGGAATGCCCTAACTCCTATGATGTCTTTAGGTAGAGTTAGCTTTGAGATGACATCTACCTTTGCTTTATCCACTTCAATCCCTTTACTACTTACTCGATGTCCTAGGACCACACCTTCAGTCACCATAAAGTGACATTTTCCCAGTTCAAGATCAGGTTGGTGTCCTCACATCTTTGCAGGACTTTTCCTAAATTGAGTAAACAGTTGTCGAAAGAATCTCCGTATATGGAAAAATCATCCATGAAGACTTCCATGATAGATTCTGTTAATCCGGAGAAGATAGCATTCATACATCTTTGGAAGGTTGCGGGTGCATTACATAACCCGAAAGGCATCCTTCTGAAGGCATATGTTCCAAAAGGGCAGGTGAAAGTGGTTTTTTCTTGATCTTCAGGATGGATTGGGATTTGGTAAAATCCTGAATATCCGTCAAGGTAACAAATTTTTTTTTTTGTGAGCGAGTCGTTCGAGAACTTCATCCAAGAAGGGCAAGGGGAAATGATCTTTCCTTGTTGCTTTGTTAAGTTTTCTGTAGTCGATGCACATTCTCCACCCAGTTACTGTTCTAGTAGGTACCAGTTCATTTTTGTCATTAAGAACAACAGTGGTCCCCCCTTTTTTAGGGACCACCTGCACGGGACTTACCCATTGAGAATCCGAGATTGGGTAGATGATGCCTGCTTTCAGAAGTTTGAGAACCTCATGACGAACTACCTCCTTGAGATTAGGGTTCAACTTTCTTTGATGTTCCCTTGATGGTTTGAAATCTTCCATCATGGGCAATCTGTGCATGCAAAAGGCTGGATTTATACCCGTCAAGTCAGTCATCTTATATCCGATAACTTTCTTGTGTCTCTTTAGTTCATCAAGAAGTCTGTCTTCTTGGTCTACTTCCAGAGTGGAGCTGATAATCACTGGACAAAGTTTCTCATTGTCGAGAAAGACATGTTTGAGTCCCTCGGGTAGGGTTTTCATTTCAGGAGCCTTAGGTGGCTCATTTGCTTCTATAATGGTGACAGCCTTAAGTTCTTCAAAGGTGGCCGTTGGGGCTTCTTCAGCTTTTTCTAAGTATTGAATGTATTATTGCACTAGTTCATTTGCCGAGAATTCTAATTCCGGATTAGTTAAGGTATTTTCCAATTCATCAGAGGGTTCAGAAATTTCTAATTGGGACATTTGATATATAGCATCCAGGAGAAAAACTTCCTCTTGAATGCTTGGACCTTTCATGCTATTAAGAACTCTGAACTGAAAAGCTTCCTTCCCAAGTCTCAAGATAATAGTCCCTGCTTCTACATCGATAAGCGATCGGGCAGTAGCTAAGAAAGGTCTGCCGAAGATTATTGGGTATCTTAGGTCTTCTTGTATGTCCATAATAACGAAATCGCACGGAATATAAGAATTTGTTCCTATCCTGACAGGTATATCTTCAATGATTCCAAGGGGAGCAGATATGGAAGAGTCGGTTAACTAAATTGTCATTGTCGTAGGTAGCAAATCAGTGAAACCTAATCTTTTACACATAGAGTAAGGCATGATGGATATACTTGCCCCTAAATCTGCTAAGCCCTTCTTGCTGGAGCCATTTCCAATAGAACACTGAATACCGAAGGAACCTGGGTCCTTCTTTTTCTTTGGCATTTTGTTAAGCAAAATGTCTGAAGTGGTCTGAGCTAGTTTCACTGTTTCATGCTCTTCTGTCATGTATTTTCTTGATAGAAGGGTTTTCAGGTATTTAGCCCAAGCGGGCACTTCAGAGAGAGCATCGAGGAATGGTATATCAATGTATAGTTTCTTCATAGCTTCTTTGAATTTCTGGAACCTGGTGTCCATTTTGGTTCCTTTCAGCCTGTCCGGATAAGGAATTCTAGGCGGAACTTCTGGCATTGGTTCCCTTTCTTTTTCTCTTTCAGTAGTTGTAGTAGGTTTTTCCTTTTCATTGGTTGAGCTTTCTGTTGGGGAAAAAATAACTACATCCTCATCATCATGGATGATTCTAGTGGTATCAGGAAGGACACGACCAGACCTTGTGGTGACAGCATTCAGTTGCTCAGGTCTATTTTGGTCATGCCTTGGGTTTGCCTCTGGTTGCCCAGCTAAGGTACATGCTGATGGTTTTAACTGAGCAGCAATCTGTGCTAATTGGGCCTCTACAGCCTTTTGTTGAGCCTGTTGATTTGCAAGCATGGTTTGCTGAGACTGTAGCATCTGTCTAATCAAAGAAATTTCATCAGATGGTTGGGGGGGGGCACTCCTCTTTTGATATTGAGTGACTTGCTGCCCTTGTGGTTGCTGTGGGGGTGCTGTTAACTGCGGTTGTTGTGGCTGCTGCAACTGAGGTTGTTGCAGCTGTGGGTGCAGTCCTTGAGGGGTATATTGGTAAGAGGGATTCCTAGGATAATTGGATCGTTGGAACCCATTTCTATAATTCCCTTGATTTTGGTTGAAGTTATTATGAAATCCTGGTGGTTGTCTATTGAAAGATCCACCTTGTATCTGTTGTTGTGGATTGGCAGTCCCTGTAGGATTCCCGTATTGAAAACCAGGGTGGTTTCTTGGTTTGTCTGGATTGTAATACACCTGGCCAGGTATTGAGTGAATGGAGTTGACTTGCTTTGGAATTTGGTCCTCGGGATGTTCAATAATGGGTTCATATTGCGGCACTGGTGGTTGTAGATCCATCATAACGTTGTATAACAGACCACATGATAATGTGGGATGATCAGATGCATGACAAGCTTCGCAAGTTCCAGTAGCTGCTTTTACTTGTTGAAACTGGGAGCTTTTCTTCTTGTCGTATTCTCCAAAAGAAGTTTCGAGAGCTTGTTGCTTAGTAGCAATAGTCTTTAGGGCTTCTGCAATGGCCTTGAGTTCCATGGATTCTTCAGCCTTGTAGACTTTAAGGACTCCCTTAGATTGGTTAGACGACCTTCCCCAATTGGATTGGTTCTCGGACCCTAACGTAACTATATTCCAGGCATCTTCATAGTTCTTTCTCATAAAGTTTCCTCCAGATGAGGAGTCTAAAAATTGCTTGATATCATCACTTACTCCTCTATAGAATGTTTCTATTAGTTGATTTTGAGATATGCCATGATGAGGGCACTTTCTCAGGAGTTCTTTGAATCTTTCCCAAGCTTCCGCAAGTGTTTCTCCGGGTAATTGGGCAAAGTGGTTAATCTGTCCCCTGATCTCATAGGTTAGTGAAGGTGGAAAGAATTTCTCAAGAAACTTTTCTTCTAAGGGGGTCCAAGTAGTGATGATAGGGTGCCTATCTAAAGCATTGTACCAACTTAGTGCTCTTCCAGATAAGGTGAAGTGAAAGAGGTGTAACATTATTGCCTCCAAGGCAACTCCCGCTTGAGGTACAAGGCGGCAGAGTGACTTGAATCTCTTAAGATGATCCATGCAATCGTCTCCAGGTCCTCCAGAGAAAGAGATGTCTTGCATGATCTGGATCCATTGCGTCCGGATTTCAAAGTTTGGTATGTTAATAATCGGCAGTCGGACTGGGTGATCGTCTTCATAATTCTTTGGGACTGCGTAGTCCCGAAGTTGCTTGTTTCTTAGCGCTAATTGAGCAGCAGCGTTCTCAGCTTGGATGCGGGCTTGTTCCTCAGCTCGAATCTCGACAATGAGTTGTGCTCGTTGTGCAGCTATGGCGGCGTTGACTCTTTCTGCAACGAGGCATTGCTCCTCATCCATCTGTCTGGATCTTTGGCGATTAAGTCTAATCCTTCGATGGAAACTTCTTTCTACCTCAGAGTCGTACTCTGGTTCAGGGGAGAATCCGATATGATGCGGAGTTTGCATACACGTTTTTTACCTGAGTAGAAGGAAATTCACACGTTTAGATGATGAAGAGAAACAAAGAAATCAAGAAGATTTGGAGTAATGGTTAATAGAAAGTGAAAAATCCTAACCAACTAACAAGGTACTAAACAAAATTAGAACGTTCCGTTCTCCCTGGCAACGACGCCAATTTTTTGATGGAGCCTCCACTTACGTGGAGTTGCGTGCACCACTAAAAATCCTAGAGATAGAAGATCTCTAAGTTTAGCCTTGCTTATACTAAGTTAAAACTCCACCCACGTATGCTAGGATACGTGGAAGTCTTATCGCAATATAGTTAAGGGTCGAATCCTCGAGACAACGGTCTTGTTGTTGCCAACAAGATGGAAAATGTTTGAATTTCACTTAATCACTCAATAGTTGGTATTTAGATCAAAAGGTTGATTTGGTTGTTTTTAAGCTAAGTGCAAGTAAAGTAAAGAAAGCAAGTAAATCTAGGTTGTTAACAATGATGAAAGATCACTAGGGTGTAATCGGTTTTTCACCGCCACTACACATCGATCAACACATGCAAAACAAAACTTAACCTGTAAAAAGAGTTCAGTTAGTTAGTATCCTTGTAGACCTAGTCTCCTTTCGGATAATCTAGCTACGAGAAGTGCGGGAATGTTGCAACGCCAGCCATTCCCGAACAAATGGTCACATTACTTTGCATCATTCCCCTCGCAAAGTGTGTTCCTCGACATACCAAGGTTGTACTTCCATACGTCAACTGATTCCATTTCATAGTATGAAAGTGCAACAGATGATAGTGAGTTTACTCCAACTCTTGAGATATACTTCTGGATACTGAAATAGATGCATGGTGGATACATGCACCAAGAACCAACATGCAAACGAGTTTCGAATCTACTAGTACAAACGTAGACAATTCATACTAAAAGATAAAGGATAACGCAAGTTGGAGATCAAGCAACATGCATTCATTAATCGTTTGATGTCGAACTAACAAAGATAAGAACTCTCTATTACAACCTAAGGATTACATTTTACATGATATGAAAGTATGGGTAGCGGGGCTACTCCCCGCACCCTAGTGAAGAAGACAACTCCCTCATGACTAGGACCAAGAAGGAGGCGAGAAGAGAGAGAGAGAGCATCATCCCCACAAAGGAGGGAGGAAAGTCAACTCCTTGGGGAGAGAGAGAAACGATCCACCGGTCTTCGTAGGTTGCACGATGAGGAGGTCTCCTCTTCCCACCTTCTTAGCGAAGAAGGAGAAAGCAGCTTCAGGATGGAGTATGGATCTCAGATCGACAGCCTCAGGGCGGAGGATGGAAGTGGCAGGAGCTCTGGAATGATTGGGGCAGCCTTTCGACGTCTGAGAATTCTCCCATTTGAGGTGACCCTTGGGGTCTTATTTATAGGCTTAAGTTGAGCCCAAACGGTCTTGAGACCGTTTGGGGTTCTCAAACCGTTTGCCTTTATGCGGTCTCTGAGATCGTTTAGTCTTATGCGGTCTTGGGACCGTATGGCCTTCATGCGGTCTTGAGACCGTATGGTCTTCATGCGGTCTTGGGACCGTATGGCCTTCATGCGGTCTTGGGACCGTATGGAGTCTTTGTAATTTTTTTGTGTTTTCCTGTAATGATAAAGAAGAGAAGTTAGTTTATTGGTATATCAGCAATAAAGTAAAAAGTTAATGATTCTATCTAATTTATCTAAGAGAGAGTATGGAAAATTAAGGAGAACTAATAAGATAACGTCACAAAATGGGAGGTTATCATACATGCTGTTAATCTTGTTACTCGTTATTTTTTAAGCAACGTCTGTGTATTGATGATGCAATTAATATGGTATTTCAAATGTTTTCTTATAGGTACAATTGTTTCTACTTATAGAAATTAGAGTATATCCACCAATGTCTGAGTTCTTTGGCAAGTTAATTTCCTTTCAGTTGAATCATCTTTATAATTAAAAAAAAACGAGGTGTAACTTTTTTGGATAAAGAATGGCCTTGTCTTCTCTTTCCAGTTTTAGGCAACTAATTGTTAACGTAGTTTGTCTTCGAAGCACCTTGATGGTAGTTTAAACATGCAAGAATGGAGAAACACGCATCAGTCCTGCAAGTACCAATAGAGCACACATAAATGGTTTAAACATGCACAAACAAAAAAGCCCTTGTTAGACTTAGTTGTACTCCCTGGCTTTTTTCAATGAAACAATATGTAAATTATATATAATGTGCTTGGCCTCCCTTTTTAGAAAATCTGAATACTGGTGATGAAATCTAAAAGACTAATGTTATTGGATATTTGGATACCTATTTCCCATGTTGATAACATGATGTCCTTGTTATATAAACATGTTTTTTTTTTCTTGGGGTGGGGGGTGGGGGTGGTGGTGTAATGGTTTTGTCTGTACCAATGAAAAGCAAAATGTTTTCAATAGCTAGCTAGTCATTGGTAGATGATCTGTATTCCAACAAAAAATACTATCGTTGTAACTCTCTTTCATAAATTGTACTTTTTTCTAGGTAGGTATTTGCATTATATTATTTCTTCTTTACATAGTTTTACATAGTTTGATATCGCGTGAATATAGATAAATTTGGGTATTCTATTTGTCATGCACAGATCATACATACATGATCCAGCCCCAGGAAAGAGCTACCCTTAAAATGAACACGTCTGTCCCTGTCCCATGAGAATCCTATCTGATAAGAACTGGGTCTTATGCTCATGCCGAGATGCTTAAGGCTGTATAAATACACATACCGGTGCTACTGCATATATGTATTCGTCTCAGAGTTACCTGATTCATATTATTAATAGAAATGCAGGTCGTATAATTAACTAGAGAATGTATTTCTTATATGAAACCCATTCAAGGGGTAACAAGAAATGTCTTCCCATATGTAAACCAATTACAGTTTCGAATACCAAAGTAAATGTTTGACTTTTGAATAACAGTTTCGAATACAAAAAAGTAAACATTTAACTTTTGAATGGTTATTAGAAGTATATGTTGTATTTTCTACCTTTGATGTTGTGGTTAGTTAAAATAATTTAGTGTGTTATAATATTTGGAAATATGTACCGTGAAAATGAATTGTTGGACCGGAATATATTTTCCGTTATAACTATTTATCATGAAAGAAGGACTTCTCACTTTAATTCTGCAGTGAAATTGATTGTTATGTTATCTGCATTTGCCAAGAAATAATGTCTCCGTACCACCGTTAACGGCATACAGTTTATGCTGTTGCTATAACTATTTGCAGCAGTTGTAGCTTGTATCAGTCTTTATCACTATCAACAAGGAACTGTATTTCTATTAGCATGACCAACTATACCACGATTTGATAACCTTTTTCTCCATCTTTAGGAATTATATTTAATATTTATAGTGGTGTTCAGATTTTCAGCAAACTTCTTCAGCTATTGCTGATGCATTTTCATGTAGTGACCATATCACCTTGGTTTCTATTTGTCACATTCTGTTTTTTGGCGCATTTTTTAGCCGTATAGTTATATATTATTTTCCGTTTCCTTTGTTTTCATCTTGCCAATCTTATTAATACAAATTTCAAACAGAAATAACAAAGAAAAAGAATATATTTGGAGTGTTCTGGTCAGTGGACATCTTGGGTAGGGCCATTGATGTAGAGTTGTGTCGATCAGTAGACATCTTGAGTAGGGCCACTGATGTAGAGTTGTGTTGATCAGTGAACATCTTTAGTAGGTTCACTAGTTCACAACAAGACCGAGGGATTTGACTCCCTACCTGAGTACCCAGGTTGATAGGAGGAGTCGATATATCCGACTGCTCCCATTAACCGTCAAAAGTCAGACGTGGTGAGGCCCGCTATAGAAGGGGTCTTACTCGAGAGATAGGCTTAGCGACCGAGCATGATTCTAAGCCTTGTATAGTAGAATGTATCTTGATGTGATGCTTTCACATGTCGTGGTACACTTCATGTGGGTTGAGGGCATAATATGATGAATGAAATATTAATCATGTATATGCAATTATACCTTTATCTTTATATGTTTCTGAATTTCTAGTTCCCTTTGTGATTCATCAACTATGTTCAGACATTGATTTACTCTTTGTAGATACCTAGAGTATCCTACCATATATATGATTGCAAATGATTAGTTCATATATAGTTCATTACTATTCTAATTTAAATTCTATTGCTCAATAATATATGGGTTAACTGTTAAAGTGCTTTAAATTGTTTCTTTAAAGTACTCATTCATTAAGCGGGTAGGCTCATCCCTCTACTCACAATTTTTTAGGAAAAACTTGTGATTTAAAGAATGTCCATGCCCGAGTAGATCTGCCACAAGAGATAAGTATTGGGTTATTCAAATTCATTATGTCCCTATCACTCTAGGTCCTTATAGAGTAATGCGAGAGTTGTAAATGATGATGTGAAACTTTGTTTCCTCAGTATTAGAGTATGTATCCAAATATCAAGTAGTATGTATAAGGAAGTTTGAGGAACAATATCAATGTTTAGATATGTATCCTTATGTTCGGAAATAGATTAGACAAATCAAGGTTTTATTTCCCTTGAAAAGTTAGTATATGTGATTGAATGTGATGAAACAGAGTTTTGTAATCAAAGAAAAGGTAAAGAGTGATATTCTATTATGTTAAATCCACAACTTATGCCCTAATATTATGATTAGAGGTTATCATGGGAAGTGGGTGTAACAACTTGGTGTCGGAGCTTAGGTTGAGTCATCATGGGCATTAGGATAGAAAGTTAGAGTCATAAGTTTGGCAGTTAGGAGGTGATATCTCAATAGCTCTGGGAATTCTGAGTATTTGGATACCCTGGCCCAATATCTGTTTAATTGGATCAACATCAAGCTACTTTGACCATTCTTCTCTGGATGCTCTATCCAGGTATGAAGAGGAAGGATGGGCTAGAGAGAAACCCTAGAACTATAGGGTTATAATACCATAAAAGAAATGAAGGAATATGAACATACAAATATAGTGAGATTCAACTTTTATTTTATATTATTGTTTTGATTGGAGATGAATAGAAATGCTCTTATGTATTTGAATTCAGATATTATATTTTCAGAATATATTAATGATTCATTAAAATTTTTGTTCACTATGAAGTTTCTTTAGTTATTGTTTACAATATTTGTATTAAGTAGATAAAAAATGATCATGAAATTGAGTTCTCCCTAAGATATTCTTTCCACATGTCTCAGATAAATAGGAGTTTGTTAGTCCTGAGTAACTCTTAGTTTAGGACTGGGAGTTCGGCCTGGTCTGCCTGATAGGATGCGTTGTTGGGATCTAATGTTTTCTATTAACAATATAGTAAAAGTAGATTCCGGATAAGCTAGACCCATATTGTAGTGAGGATGTACACAAACTAAAATATTGAAATATAAGGGAAAGAGTAGAATAGCTAAGAATCAGTTGGAATTGATATCTATGATCCAACTTTGGGGCCTCAACTAAGAAACCCTAAATTGGGACTGAAGGAAGAGAGAATATAGATACATGCCATAGATTAGTATGTAACATACAAAATGAAGAAGAGAAGATGGATAAAGAGAACTGACCCATATAACTAATTGAGGTACTTTATTTAATTTGAAGTCAATGAACTATATATGAAGTGAATATAGAAATAATCAATTATGATGAATGGATTCTATGAACAAGTAAAATGCATTTATGTACTCCAAAACAAAAGAAACATAGGAGAAAAGAGTTAAGTATACAATAAGTACATAGAAGTGAAAAGTCTTCAGAAGAATTGAAGTGAAGAGAACTAGATGAACATGTAAATTATAAGACTAGGATAAGAAACTCAAATGAAATACAAGGGAAGTAATGGAAATGATGAGTTTTATTAAGGAAGGAGGGTTACATGATATAATTGAGAGCATGTAAGGCATACTTCTATTATGAAGTTTAACACATTCATCCTTACTACCTTTTGATTCAAAGTCTCTATAGAGTAACAACCTAGATGCCATCAAATGAATTTAATAGGTTCCTAGTGATGAAATGGAAAGAACAAAGGTGTATCTAAACATAGAACAAGTAATATGAAGGTAAATTATATTTAGATTAGAAAATCTTGATTGAAAGAGAAAATATGTTTGACCCCTGCATGAGTGGTTTGATTTGAAAAAAGGACATGTAATGGATTAAACATAAGACAAAACTAGTAGGGAGAATATTGATATAGAATTTCAAATTCATATTAGTAAAAGGATAATAAGAAATATATGTCACATGAATACATAATGATACACCTGAATAAGCAACATGATCATAAGATATAAGTAAAAGCTAATAATTACATATGGAAGAGTAGCATACTGTGAGACAATGATAGAAAATAAAAAGGGGGTTGAAACATGAGGGAGTAATATATATTATAAAAAAGGAAAGATTGTGAGATGTGAGAAAATGCTAAATAGTCTAGTATCCAAGATGATGAGTAATTAAACATAGTATGAGAAATGCATTAAGTGAATGCCTGAAGATAAGAATTTGAAATATCAAAATCATCTTGTCTTTTGCATCTTCCTTAATGAGAGTAACATGGGAATTAAGTGATAAGAAATGAATTCTATATGATACATAAACATTATGAGAGAGAAACACATTGAATATAATGATGACATATTATGGAATGCCCCAATGGGATGCATGAAGAAAGTAGCTTACTGGAAAATCTAGGTATGAGAAAAGAAATTGAAGTAAAAAGATAAGGAAGACTTTAGTAAACTTTAAGAGAGATAAAGTTTGATGTTAAATTAAGGGAGTAAAATCATGTCACAAAAAGATCATGTTATTGAATAAGGATCAAACCCTAGAATGTTTAGTGTTGTAGTAGTTCAAGGGATGTCACTGGTGGTTTGACCTTTAGTACTCATGTAATAATAAAATAAAATCTTGAGATCCGTAGTATGAGAAGAAATTATAAGTGATAGTAATCTAGGTTTTAAATGTAGCAAACGAGAAAGGTAGACAAACAACATGGAAGATAACTAAGAATGGAGGATATGAAATATATTTGAAATGTAAGAAGTGTGATTTGAATAGAAGGAGAAGTGCAACATGAGCAAATTGTGATCTAAAATAAATTCTTGCAGTGATACTAAGAATGATGAATAATCCATTTTTACTCAAATATTTTAATGTTAGAGATGATTATTATATCCAATCAAAATGAGAAGGATAAGTAAGAAGAAGAAAGTAGTAATAAATAAGAAGAGAAATTAGATATTTTTTCCATAATACATGAATTTGTTTCCAGAAGTATAATTTGTTGCAAATCAAGGGGTGTAAATTTGTTTTACATAGTATTTTAGTTGTACATGCACAAGGAATATATTAATTGAAAGGGTGTGATGGTCTTAGTCATTTAGACCAGTAATCTATCTCAGTATAGTAAAATTATAATTACATCTAGTCTTGTATCTTATGAGTACTTTGCTATTTGAGTAGAACAATAGTAAACTTCAAAACAACAAAGTGAACTCTCTTTAGTAACTTAGATGTGATAAAGAATAATAGTAAAAATTGAACTATATAAATTGATATAGTTGTATCAGATTACTAATACTGAGGTAACACCTCAAGAGAGTATGACATGATTGAAAATGGTTGATTTCACTTTCTCTTTCCTATTATGGATTGTGACATAGAAAATTCTTTTCCCTTAGTCAAAAATCCATGTTTGATTTTTTTTGTAATTAGAAGATAAACAAAGGACTCAATGTTTAAAACACTATTCATGTATGAAATACAAGAATGTAGTGACATATAAATTTTAGAATTTGAAAAGAAGAATTGAATGTACTTGTCTACATATTTATATTTTGAGGATGAAACCTTTCTAGGGGGGAATTGTTATGGCCGCATTTGAGCTTAATTGGTAAACTAGGGTTTACCTAGATATCATCGCTTAAACTAGGTTAATGATGGTAGCTCAATTGTGATATTTAAAACCTAATAAGGAAATCTAGTCATAATTTTACTTTCAAGGATTAGGGTTTGAGAATTGTAAACCCTAGTCGCCAAAATTAGGGTTTTGATAGTATATAAATACAAAATTTGATAGGAATAGTAGTATGGTAAATGATTTTTCATATATTCTATCTAATTTGTATTTACTTGAAATTTGGATATGAAATGTATAACTCAATGATACTTATTAGTGAAAGTTTTCAAAATATTTGGATGTTCTTTGAATGTGGTTCTTGGTCAAACTACACTTCAAAAGACCATGCTGCAAACTATTGTTTAGGAGTGAAGTGTTTGATTTTTATTTATTTATTAGTAGCTTGGAATGATGTGCAATTTTACTGGAGCTCTATAGCTATGTTTTAGACAACATGCTAATTGTTCATAATTTTTGGAATATTTGTAAGCTATTCAATTAACAATTTAAAATAACATTTTTATGATAGAAAACTTTGTTAAAACAGAAGAAAGTGCAAGTACGGTCCATTTGCAATTGAACCATGCACCTCAATTTCTCTATATGATCAACTTAACACATGCGGAGATCCCATATTTCATGATTCATTTTAGAGAAATGAAATCCTAGAGAGATAAGGAGAGTTAGGATTTGGAAGGAGAAAGTGGTGAAGATGGTGATATAGGATTTTCTCTTCCTAGAGTTGGTGAAATAAAGTAAGTTTGTCATCTATAGATATCTTTTGTTGGAAATTCTTCTATCACATGTTAATATTCAGTCCCTCCTCTGATTTGATTTGAATTGATATCAAATCTCCCTTTTCTCACTCTTTCTCACTAATTATCCATTCCAAGGGTTTCCATGTTGGAAGGAAGAAGAAAGTGATGGATTATTAAGAGTTTGATATAAATTCTCGAATTTCAGATCTTGGGCTACGTTTTTCACATCTTAGGTGAGTGGATACTTCCTTTCCGTAGTCGATTACACGAAATTCAATTAAATCAGCAATAATTTTCAATTCCTCTATATGCGACTACAAACCCTAAATCTACCTTTCAGTTTAAGATTATGAAAGATGATCTAGAAAAGGATTAATTTCTTGATGGCGTCTTACTTGACAGATAGGCTTAGGAACCCGAGCATGCCTATAAGTCTTGTACATCGATGTCGTAGTTTGTTGTGATGCTTTCACATGTCATGGTACTCTCCATGTGGGTTCTGAACATAATAAGATGAATGAGAGATTAATCATGTTTGTGCAGTTATACCTTTATTCTTTATATGTTTTGGAATTGTTAGCTCCCTTTGTGATTAATCATTAATTATGTTCATATATTGATTTACTCTTTGTAGATACCTAGAGTATCCTGCCATATATATACATATACAAATGAGTAGTTTGTGTATAGCTCATTATTGTTCTACTTTAAATTAAATTGCTTAAGAATATATGTTTTGACTATTAAAGTGCTTTAAACTGTTTATTTGAAGTACTCATTCACTGAGTGCATATGATCACCCCTCTACTCACAATGTTTTAGGGAAAACATGTGATTTGAAGGATGTCCATGCCAGAGTAGATATGCCATAAGAGATAAGCATTGATTATTCGAGTTCAGTCGGTTCCTATCAGTCTAGGTCCTTGTAGAGTAATGAGAGTGTTGTAAATGATGATGATTAACTTTTATCCTCATTGTTAGAGTATGTATCCAATTATCAAGTTGTATATACATGGAAGTGTGAGAAACAACATGAATGTTTAGATATGTATCTTCATTTTTGAAAACATATAAGAGGAATCAAGGTTTTATTTCCCTTGCAGAGTTAGTTTACATGATTGAATGTGATGCAACAAAAAGTTTTGAAATCAAATAAAAGGTTAGGAGTGATCTTTGTATTATGTGAAATACTCAACTTATGATGTAATCTCATGCTTACATATCGAAACTAGATCATTATTCTATCTATTTTAAGAAATTTCTGAAACACAAATTCCAACAAGAAAAAGTACATTAAGGCTCACATTAAAACACAAATATTCCCATTTCCTTCATATTGTACACCCTTCCTTTTTATGTTTCTTTCATCTAATTATCATTTCATTCTTAACATTTTCATTTTAGACAATTAGTATTTTCTTCAGACTTCTGATCACTTCTTCATTATATTTTTGCTATGCCTTAATGTTAGCTTAAAGATGAGTTTTATAATTTATTTATAGGCTCAATCATCCCCTTACAAGTATAGTTACTAAAGGTTATTCTTGGAGGAACTTTCACTGTTAGGCACAAGAACATTAACATTAAGAAATCTGGGTCAATTGAGAATAAATTCTTTGATTTGTGTTAATCAAAGAACTATCAATTAGAAATAGTAAAAACACAACTACCAACAATCACTTGGCTCGATCATTAATATTAGAAGACAAATATGCGACTTAGAATTTCACACACCTCATGTTATTATATTAAACAAAATAATACGATTTTAAATGCAAACATACTATATTAGGATGAAAGAATGTTCAACATTCCTCATCAGTAAAAGAAAAATTGCACTAATTCTTTGTTTTGACATGCCCATGTTCATGCAAGAATTTGGATCATCTAAATATCATTAGCTCTTCCATGGAATCTAGTTACTTCCATAAATTAAACAAAGTAGACATGGATGTAATCTACATATTTGTAGTACACGTAGGTGATAAGAACATAAGAGGATACTATGTGTATTACGTCTATCCAAATAATAATCCACTTATATAAAGCACATTCACCATGAAATGTTGAAGAAAGTTGCATTCAATATGATAAAATAAGTTGTTCAACATGAGAAGAAATGTGGATACTATCCATTTCCAAGAGACAAAGAGCTACTAGTTCATGTCAAGTTATGGCAATAAAGCTATGTACTTCATGATGTAAAGAAAAAAATGGATTAAAAGAGAAATAAAAGGAAATAATAATCCTAGACATAAGTCAAAAATCCAAGCTCATCTTGGGAATGTTTGAAGGTTGTCCCCATCCCTCAACTTCAGAATTGGATGGAGAGAAGATGAAAAGTTGCTAGATGTAGACCCATCTATGGAGAAGAATCACTATTTTTTTCCACTTGTGGATCTTGAAGTTCACTCTTGGGTCACTCTCTAGTCGTCTGAACCAGAGAAACTCTATAAATTGTCGAAGATGAGGCCCTTGGATGGTTTTAGTTACACTTTCATAATTTAAAGAAAAAATGGTACTCATAATAGCGTAAACAAAAACTTACTCGATATGTAAGGGATTCACACAGAGTGTAAGTGTGTCCATTTAAAAACTATTACCCGCTATCAGAAAAGAGCACGCCATGTTGGTAAAATACAAAACATGTTCATTAAAAGTCTAGCTTGGACAAAAATGGAGTTACACAATGTGTCAGGGTGGCACGCTTTGTGTAGAGTGTGTCTTCAAACTTTGCAATCAAGTTGCATATGGTTGTCAACTAAACTACATGCTTGTCAGCAAATTAGACACTGAGGTAGGAGTACATAATGTGTTAGACAACGACATATCATGTTACTCTCTGAAGAATTAGACCTTGTTGTCATTATTACATGTTGAGTAACTAGTATACTTGGTGTGTAAATGTTGATGCCACTAAAAATAATTCAGATAATGTGGATATTTGATGTGGTGTATCCATCCCGATCCAATAGTCTCCCAAGTTGCAGACATGTTCCAATGAAGTCTAACTATTATAAAATGCATGGTTTAAATAGTGAAATTATAAAAGTCCTGAAACTCTGCATTTGTAGAGATAATATCAGTCCCAAACAAAAAATAAGCGCGTAATGAGAATGGGAAATCAATATAAGATGCATTTCTCACATCCTTTCAACTTCTACTCATGAAGGAAAACAAGTAATTAAGTTGTGATTTTTTTTATTAATTTCTCATTGTCTATTCTATTTATAAAGGTCATCGAGTTTACATATATTTCAACTTTATAGAGTGTTTTTATCTTAATAGAATTTCCTTCTTTACAATCTTACTCTTCACTAGTGATGGTAAAACTTGTATGCCGTAGCTGCTCACTTCTCATAACAGCCCCAAGTGCATCCTTGATACACATTAGTTCGTGACTAATAATCTAGTTGGTCAACCAATATGTTATCCAACCGACTTAAACAATCAACCCAAGGTATGAAAAGTTCTAGTGTTGTTCTAAGCACTTAGACTTACTCCAAACATTACCAAGGGCATGCATCTTTTGTTCTAAGTGTTATATGTTGTATCATATATTAACTACTAATATGTCATTTCCATGTTGATTATTTCTTTATTTGCATTTGACTTTAGGGTTTATATAGTATCAAGCTAAGACTATAGTTGATTTACATGTTTATGCTAATATTAGTGTATCTTATAGTTCTCACATTCTCATAACTGTCCATGTTTACTTTAGAATAACTCATTAGATTATGAAAGACATTATATTTCATTAGATTATATTTGTTTCAAAGGTGAAATATACTTTGTCCATAATGCATTCTCATTAAAGTAATAGGAGTTCTTATATAAAAGTGTAACATCCTACAGTAGACTAGGACACATCTACAATCTAGGATGCAAAAGTTACAAGGAAATAACTCACTCCTGTCATGATTAATTCGTGAAAAGATGAAACTAATGTGTATCAAGGATTAGAGAAGTTGTATTCAAGATAATATCACACCCACTTTATACAACTTTCTCTAATCCTTAATACACATCTACAATCTTGTTCATAGAATAAAGATCATTAGTTTATAGACTAATAATATAACAAGATTAGAGAAAGTTGTATTCAAGATAATATCACACCCAATTTATACAACTTTCTTTAATCCTTGACATACATCTACAATCTTATTCGTAGAGTAAAGATCATTCATTTGTAGATTAATTAGTTCATAGACTAATAATATAACAAGATTAGAGTAAGTTGTATTCAAGATAATATCGCACCCACTTTATACAAAAAGATGAAAAAAATATGATTGAAATTATTATTTTACAAATATATTAAAAGAATCACATGTCTAGGAAAGCTAATAATTAGAAAACATGTACAAGTATCAACTATCATATTCTCATTAACTACCAAAAGATATAATACCAAGATCATCTTTCACTATTTTATTATTCTTTCATTTTCTTAAATACATGTTACTCTCATATACCTAATGTCTCTTGAATTTCTCTCTTGTACATACCTCTACTAAAAACTAGTCTAGGTCATCCAGGGAGGAATAGATATAGTAGCGTGGTACATGTTAATCTAAGTATTTATATATAGGATCATGGTACCTGCATGCTTGAATTTTCTAGAGCTAACACCACATCACCTCTTAACTATTATACACATGACTCATAAATGCTAACCTAATGGTCCTTGACAACTCAACCTATTATTTGATACCAAGATATAACACTCCACTCTCAATACCATACTTATCAGATCATGATATTTGGGCATGATCTCAAAACCAAATTAAGCTATGCTTACACTCTTAGCCATTTCTTTTTTACAATTAAGAAATATAACCAAAACAACATTTTGAAGCAAATACATAAGATAAGAAATGCCTACTATTGTTAACTAAAACAGAACATTATTGAAACAAAATGTTTCCTTATATTATCACTTTCATATTTTCCTAGAAGCTTAAACTCATACTATTGTTCGAATACTGTTTCCACACAAAAAAAAAATTACGACACTTGATTATGTACAACACTGTATACATATACTTTTTACATAGGGACACATGGACCAAATGTAATTAAACTCTTATAATGATTACTGTGGTGGTAGGAATCCTTTGTTACAATTTTATCTTAACAAGCTTTGGATTAACCTAAAAGTGATGTTCAATAGAGAGCTGAGCTAGTGTCTCTGTGAGTATGCATTTCTATATATATACCAATGCAGTGCACATGAACAACTACTACCATGATTTATCATGTAAGTAATATATATAAGTGGCAGATCAGTTTAGTGGAATTAAATAACAAACGTGCAATATGTAAATGTAAATTTATTATGTAAGCTAACAATAAAATTATAAATATAGATTAAGTTTCTCTTTAATGAACACTTTGATTCTTCACTGATACTTAGTACAACTGAAAAATTGACACTAATCAGTTTCTCTTTACTTTGTCCCTAAACTTGTTGGAATTATACCATAGAAAACAAACATCATTACTACAAGACTTAGCTAAAAATTGTACAACAAATGCAAGAGAAATTAAAGTTGCTAACTAAATAGAACCTTGGTGTACAACAAGGTTACCACATCTTTTTGGTGGAAACTAATTAACATCCTCAAACTGTGATATGTCTTGGGTACTTAGGAGTGGCGCCTCTATTAAAAAGACACTATCCCATGCAAAGAAGTTCCCCAAGGGTTGGCATGCTTAATAGAGTGAGTTGAATTAACTAAAGGAGAAAATACTTAAGGGTTGTCCCACTCTAACAATATTTGGCCAATGTATCATCAAAATCTCTTGTTTTTATTGGGCGCCTCTATGAAATTGAAGTTACACCATAATCTATGTATTTCCTATAATTTCTAGATTACTTTTTCATGGAATGAAAATCAGTGTACTTACAAAGTTCTACAACATTCTGGAAATCAAATTACTACATATTTTATTATTTTATCTTTCCCTTGTATTAATTTCTACTTTCCATCAATGAAAATAAGTGTAGTATAGCACAATCAAGGTTTCCCATAGGAATTCACATTTGGCATTTCTATCAGATATGTATATGTTAGAATATAAACTTTAGTTATCAAATGATAATCTTTATTGTGCAATTAGAATTGGGTAGGATGATAATGAAATAAGAAGAACAATTTAACATTTATTCACAACTTATATATTCCACAACTCAAATTTACCCAAAAACTAAATTTTAATAGTATTTAAAAGATGCCAACATTTATACTATACTCTAGTCACTAATTTACAAGGTTTATTAATCAAGTATATACCAAATTAAGCTTTACATTCAAATTCAACATTTCAAAAGTTAAGCTAAAAGAAAGATAATGAATTGTAGTTCACTAATGTTCAACTCAAGGAAGGAGAAGATAAACAGTATACTAAATTAAAATTAACTTTATATAAAACCTACTCACCTATAATTCACCTAGTATTAGATTGAAATTTAGAAATCAACTCTCGAGTCAAATTCACCACCAAAAATGAAGAGTTAACTTCCAGGTGCAATAACAAGGTACGTCCTTGACCCTCTTAATCAAGAATTTGGATCAAAGAAAGAAAAATAAAAGAAAAAGGTCACTAGTGCAACTAATTTTCTACTATTGGGGCATAGAAAAATTAAAGGAAACTCCATAGTAGTAGTTACTCTAACCCTATATATGAAAATAAAAATTAACTAACATGTAGAAGTCATCCACTGAAAAATTATCTTCAAATCACCCTACATTTTGTCTCTAATATTTTAGTATGGTCATAAATAGGTATAACATGTTATTATTGAGTCATTGATTGTGTTTGGTGCATAAATTATATCTTTATGCATGAACTAAAATTTTATCCTTGATTTGATAGTATGCATGTTGTAAAGTTATTGAAAATAGGAGTCTTCATTATTCACCTAAATAGAACATACTGTCCAATATACATTTTATTAGCTTGATTTTTCTTAGCCATATAAGGAAATAGCTAGTCAGACAACTTCTAGTTAATCTCTTTGACTATTAAGTTCTCATTTAAATAACTCTCATCTCTTTACTTAGGCTACTGACTACTAGTTTCCTCTTTCAAGTCATTTGATTTTTTCATAGTCAGGTGATTTCCAAAATCAACAATGATGACTTCTATAGTCATTAAATATTTGAACCCCCCCGTGCACTTCATTAGGCAGACTGACTACTCCGTAGGTCATTTGACTTTTTAGTCATGCAAAAAATAGTTTGTTCCAAATATTTCTAGGTGCACTGGGGGTCTAACCTAATCCTTGAAAAATCTATAGATGCACATCTATAGGTGTTCTTGTACTTATATCACTTAGTGATGAATTTCACTTATCAATTACTACAATGACATATTCAAGCTATACCTTCTGTCAAATTAGGGCTTAGTTAATTTCTATACCCTCATCTAGTAATTGTGTTATCATATTATGATACTTAATAGTTATATTATATCAACTACATTAATTTTAAGTTTACTCATGGACTAATTAATTCCAAAGTTTTATCATAGATGCTACCTATCATGAATATATAAAGTGAATCATGCATGATTGACTGTAAAAGTTCTTGAACATAAAATGAACATCTAAATGTTCCAAAAAAGTTAGCTTACTTGTTGAATATGATCAAGGAATAAAAAAATTTGTACGTTGTTAATGGTGGATAAACTACATCAAACCATAGTAATACCCCACTCACCATCATCATATAATTGCAATGATAACTTACTCAACAAATTACTAATACATTATACTTGGATACAAAGTTTTTCTAACATGAACTCTAAGTCACCTAACTCTTCTTCTTGGATATCCATATTAACTTATGATCTTAATTTCACAGGGGTCAATATCCATAATCTTAACAAAAATGAAAAAATCTTGTCAAACTATATACCATCCCCAACCGTTACCAAACTCTTGTATTGAAATAGACAACTTTCCCGTGTACCCATGCCCTTCACTGATTCTTGCCTTGACTTTATAGGAAGTAGATAAACTGGTTGTGTGCGAGAACAAAGTGCGCATCTAGGCTTGTGTTGGTTTATAGGGTCATTCATCATTCCAAAACTCTATCAGAGACTTGGTCTACGGGCTCAAGCATTACAAATTGTATCAGAGCTACTTTTCTAGAGTAGGTGAGGCAAACATCAGCAGCGGAGCTAGAAACTACTATAAGGGGGCCCACACGTTAACTATAGAGATTGCCCATATTTTCAAATGGGACAATAGTGGTCAGTGGCGGAGCCAACAATTGGACATTGAGGGGGGCGACTTGTAAGAGTAAAAAAAATCTACATTGTTATATAAAGTGTTATCTGTTATTATATATGTGCTTATTTTGTTGAACGAGTACTTACTAGAAGGTTTTATATGTACCTCATCCTGAGGATTAATTATATGAAGGGGGCCATCAAATAAAATAAGAAGTTCTATGATAGACAATCCAAATGCAATATTTGAACTAAATAGGATTTAGGCTTCACAAGATATCATTGCATAGGATGAATGGATTGTAAGGATGACTCAAACTAATAGAAAATACAACAACCTTTAGGAACATGACGGCTGCAATCCCATCATGGCTGCTCATCGCATAAAGATCTCATTGTGACAATTACATCTTTTAGATGTGATTGATTGCTGCAAAAGATAAAAAATGATTGCTTGCTAAGTGTTTGGCAAAGCAAAAAAATGGGACTATCTGCTAGCCCTCAGTGGCTAAGACTTACTAAGTATATATTTCATTAGTCAGATGTCTAGTAGTCATGATAAGTAGATGTATAAAAATAGAGACTATGTATAATCAAGAAATAAATCTTTAGATACTACTAAAAACATATTATGGGTTGATGAGTATGTCGGGTCACTACGTTCCTATTATGATTGTTGCGTTCCTTTTGTGCCACCACATCTCCCTTGTGTTACTGCAAACTTGGATCACCATATACTCAGTAACACCAGCAAGTACTAATACTAGATATAGTATATGATGTGAGATTGGAAGAAACAAAAGTGAAGACTTGGGTAATGTGTGATTGGCCATTGAATGTATTGGAATATTTATTTCATAGAAATGACATTTTGACCGGTCCACTTCAATTAGATTGTAACTTCACATCCTCATAATTTGCGGGACCATGTTTTATGATACTGGAAATTGCAAACCAAACTCCGATGGAATATTAGGATAATCAGTTAGATATTTCTAATGAAAGTACATAGGAATAAAGAGAGATAAGAGATAATTATTGGATGAAAAAATCACAAAATTTTGGCGGGGCACGGCCCCAGTAGCCCCCCCCTCGTTCCTCCACCACTGCTAGTGGTATTTTTCTTTGGCCAAATGGTAAGTATTGCATAGAGTAGTGTTGATTTCTAGAACATTGGGATATACAAATTTCCCCACAAGTATATATGTGGCTCCACTAGTGGCCCATGTTGTCATGTAACACCCCTTTCTCAAGTCGTGTGATATGGACATGTTGGAAAGGGCTATCCATACTCAAATAAGATGGAATCTTCATCCTATTGGTACTTGGGAATGGAAGTTGGGTGTACATTGGCCATGCTAACCATGTACTAAATAGGGAGGATACTGTGAGGCGATATAGTACAACTTTGATAAGTACGTGAAGAGTATAAGTGGGAAAAATTGTGACATTATATGATTTTAGGCCTCAGATAAATGACCGTGAAAGGAATTATGAGACTATACATATAAACAAGGTGCACTCCTTTTCATGTGGTAACAAACTAAAATTCATGTATAATCTTAGCTTTTCTTTCCTTTCTATCATTCATGTTGAATTAGTGGAAATTATAAAGGTTTGGTGTGCATTTATTCCCAATATTTTACACTGTAAGGAGTTAAGCACAAATACCTTAGTGAAAGTTACTAATGGGTTTAATTTGCAAAATGTCAACTTAAGAGGGAGAAGTATAAAATAAGAATCGATCTAGAAGTTTCTATGGATTTTGTGTGGGAAAAAGAAAAGAAAATCCTAAATTAAGATAATATGACATTAAATGAATTAATTTTCCCATAAATGGAAATAAGAGTAACTTGCCTAAAAATCATAAAAGTAGAACTCAAAAGATAATTCTAAATACAAATTCATTTCCTTTGAGTACAACTTTTCTTGGGTGATAAGATTCACAACTTTTGGAAAATGTGGTAAGTATAATTGTATTAATTGAATGGAGAAAATAGGAGATCAGATAAAAATGCAAAATAAAATATCTAATGACTCTAAAGGTAACAATTGATGCCAAATTCATGATCTACACATTAAAATATACCTTTGAGTGAATTTTTACTCAATTTGAAAAATATTTGATTAAAAGATGAAATCAGGAGAGAGTGTCTAGAACCTTCAAATTATTAATTAATGAACAAGTAACTCCAACAAGTAAAATTGATGGTTAATTTCAGATCCAAGGCACTTAATGTGACTTGTGGTGAAGTTTTACTAAATTTGGAGAATCTTATAACCATTAATGAAGGAGGAATGAGAAAATAAGTTTTGATTTATATAACACATTAAAAGTTCCCAAAAGGCAAAACTAATTACATATTCAGATTCCTAATATAAAAAATAGGCTTGGTGTCAAATTTAATTTAATTTAGAGCATGTTTGCCCCTTCTAATGAGGAGAGAGAAAAAGGGAAATTAATGCATTAATACACTATATTCCAATAAGATTGGGAATTTGATTGATGTGTCACACACTTATCTTTTTATTTTTTGATTTCTCATACTGTTGAATGGACCAGATCGCTCACTTGATCGATCAAACAGCTGCGAGCTCATCTCTTAGCTTGCGACTAACAAGGAAAATAGAACAGATCAAATTGTAATTTCAATTCGGATTTCTCAATATGTAGTTGATCTTTTTATGAGATTTTTGATCCCACACTTTCCTCATGTGATTCTGCATCAATTGATCCTAATATTTTGGTCTTTTGTCAACGTCCCGAGAAATGCCCAAAATTGGCCGCCGAGCTCTCTCACCGTCGTTGTGCATATAACCCTAGAGCAAACCCCATCTATAAATAGTACCATCTATACATTCATCTCCTTTTACCCAACTCTCCTTTTCCCTTGATTTCCCATTACTTGCATGTGTGGATGTCAAGGAGCTTGGATAGGACCTGAGTTTGCGGTGGACCTTTCTTGTTCTCTACTCAACCTCGGGTTGAATTGTCTACCTCAGTAGGTTCATGGTGATCCACTTGTTCTTTTCGTGTACTTGCTTTCGAGTTTAATTGACTCTCGTGATTTTTCCCCAATCACAAGCTCCTATTTGTTGGCCATGGTGTGGCACGACAAAGGGGATGAATCCCCTGTGTGTATCCTCTCTATTTCCCTTCTCATTTTCTTTTTCTCTTCATTTTCTGTTTAAGGGCAGTATCATCTTTTTACCTGGTTTGCTTTGCTTTGAGTGAGTCAAAGTCACGCCTTTGACCCCTGACTTGGCTAGTTGTGATTGGGCCAAGTCAGTGAGGTGGGCCCACTCTTCGCTCTCTCTTCATCTCTTTGTGATGTCTTTGATGATGTGGCATTCCCTGATTGGTTAGAATAGGATAAATCATCACTTTTTACTCCATTGTACAAAAATTAAAAGAAAATATATTTTGGAATTATAAAAATGTAAGCTTTCTAATAAAAATGTTTTTGAGACTTGGTTTTGAGTTTTCTTAAAATGTGTTTTCTAGAAATATATTTAATGGATAAAAATACCCAAAAATGCACTTTGAACCTCATAACTCCAAAATAGGTAAAAATATATTTTTTATTAATCAAGAAAACCTAACAAGATCAATGTTGACAATTTCAGAGTCAAATCGAGATTTTGTTCAAAACGTCCTAAAGTTAGGGTCCCTTACCTTTATACATGAATAAACCCTAATTCATGGTTATACATTGGAATCCTAACAAAAGGGTGATTAATGTCCATCACCGAGGCCTAGTGCAAGTTGACACTAAACCCCTCGAGTTGGGCTTTCATCTGCCTCCAAGCCAAGGCATAATTGAAGTCGATGGGGGTGAAGCATACTTCACCCACTGGTCAGCTGTAGATTGCATAGAATTCTACCAACATGAAGGGATGGGCGGTGTTGTAGAGTCTGAACTAGATCCGCCCATCTTCCCAAATTTCCCCATACTCGGGAACCTAGCAAACCTCCAATTATGTGAGAAACTCACACACAATCTCCTGGTATGCGGGCCAATCACTAAAGAAAGGGTGATCATCCACCATTCCTTATCCTTTGTAGACCTAGTGGAGGATCTCAACAAAGCTGGTCTTAGTGAGGAAGACATGGTCATCATATTATGTAGGTTTGAACTCTCTCTTCATCAAGATGGAAAAGATCTTTGTCTTGTCCTCATCTACAAAATCCATCCTAGATGGCTTCAATATTATCCACTCGGATGCTCTTGCTGATGATGTCTGCTTTTTAGTAGCCATTAACGCTTGAGAGAGAAATGAGATTGAGAAAGAGATCTTGATGAAGACTTGTAGGACTTTGACGGATCTGGGTGCCTTTAGGATTGCAATGTAATGCTATAGGGGTGGATTGATATCCCCCATTGCATCCCTTTATATTGGAAACAAACAACCCTATCACATCGTGTTAGTACCACTGACCTAGCATCAGTGGTACTGACTTGTCTCTCTATTTGTGTGCTTGTCGGTGTCGTCCATTAATCTTGATTCCCTGGATCCATCAATGTACAAACCCACAGATCACTCCATGTCAGCGGTACTGAATAGAGCTGGTGGTACCAAATTCTAAAATGTCAGTTTGGATTGGAGCCACCGACCATAGGATGTGTCTGATCCCTATTGTTGATGTTGGTCTAACAGATTCCATTCTTTAGGAATCAATTCCCCCAACAGGATGTCACTGGTAATGAGTTGATTATTGTAGGCTCTTGTGACTTTGGATCAGTGCCACTGACCATGTTGTCTGTGGTATCGAGCTGAATTGATCTCACTACTGGAATAACGTGTCAATGGTACTGAGATGTGTCAATTTTTGTACTTCTTTGGTTCAATCAAACCATCCCCTTTGTATATAAAATTGGAGCCTCTCCTTCTCTCGGTGCTACCACTACCAACTTTTTGAAGATTTATAGTCTACTCTGTCTACAAGGAATCGATGCCAACGACCTACTTGTCATTGGTATGATTGTTACACCTTCCCTGTTGATTTTTATCCATCTTTTGGTGCCACTGACCATGCTATCAGTGTTGCCGACCATGATGTTGGTAGTACTAAGTTTTTCTCTCCCTACATACCAAACAAGAATCATTACAATACCTTTGTTACATATAGAAACAATTCAAAATGCAAGTATAAAAATTACTCCAAAATAAGTTTACACAAAAAAACAAATAATAGAAAAGCACACTATGGATTGCCTCACAGAAGCGCTCTTGTTTTACATCCTAGGCTTGAAGATACTTTATTTCTTGAATTCTCAAGGAATCTCAATGAGCTTCAACTCTTCCTCCTCATGGTCTATCTCTCCCCCAAAGTGATGTTTGAGGCACTATCCATTTGTCAAAAGGATTTAACACCATCACTAATTTCAACCATTCCATGAGGAAATGCCTTGAAAACCACATAAGTTCCACTCCACTGAGATCTCCACTTTGCATGATGCAATTTCATCCTAGAATTGAACAGTAAAATCCTTTTGCCCGGTAGAAATACCCTATAAAGAATATGGCGATCATGTATTTTCTTAGTCATGTCCTTATAGATTCTAGAGCTCTCATAAGCATATATCCTAATCTCATCTAATTAGTTGATCTCTAATCTCTGCTTCTTCCTTGCACTAGAAAGATCAAAATATAATTTCCTCAAATCCCACTTGGATTTGCGCTCTATCTCCATAGGAAAATGTCATGCCCACCTAAAGACTAGCCTGTAGGGGGTTGTGCCGACTGGTGTCTTAAAAGCCATACTATAAGTTCATAATGCATCATTCAATTGTATGCTTAAGTTAGTAATATTGGTGGAGACAACCATCTATAGGATCATCTTAATTTCTATATTAGAAACGTCAACTTGGCCTTGAATTTGTGGATGGTATGGGGTCCCTACTCTATGCCTTACTCTATACTTACTTAATAAAGCACCAAACTTCCTATTTGTGAATCGAGATCCCCCATCACTAATAATCATTATAGGAACCCCAAACTTGGAAGAAATATTGTCCTTCATAAACTTACACACAACATGTGCATCATTGGTCTGGGTTGGAATCACTTCCACCCATTTAGACACATAGTCCACTATAAGCAAGATATACAAATAAGAATTTGGAGACACCAAAGGTCCTATGAAATAAGTTCCCCACAAATCAAAGACCTCTACCTCCTGAAAGGTATTAAGAGGCATTTTGTACCTCCTAGATATGTTACCTACCGGTTGACATGAATCACACCTTTGCACATAGTTCTAGGCATCTGTAAATAAAGAAGGATAGTAAAAACCATTTTCTACAGCCTTGGTCAATGTCCTAGAACTACCATGGTGTCCCACTATAGGTAAGGAATGACAATGAACAAGTATGCTCTCAAAGTCACACTCAGGAACACACTTCCTCAAAATTCCATTCGTACATTGTTTAAGAAAAGTAGGGTCATTCCATATATAATATCTCAAATAATGTAAAATCTATTTTTCTCTTGATATCCCCAATCATTTGGTATCTCTCCATAATTAACTATGTGTGCAAACCAAGGGTCCTTGTATTTTACAGAAAAAAGTTGCTAATCAAGGAGCTCCTCAACAATGGGTACCACCAACCCATCTCTCCAACCTAGACAAGTGATATGCTACTACATTTTTTTCTCTAGCCTTGTCCTTGATTCTAATAATAAACTCCTATAGTAGAAAAATCCATCTAATTAGTATCTATTTGGCATCCTTTTTCTGCAATAGTTACTTAATAGCTACATGATCAATCCATGGTATCACTTTTGCCCCTATAAAATATTGTCTCAATTTATTGAAGGTAAAAACTACAGTTAAAAGTTCTTTTTCTGCGGTGGTATAATTCATTTGTGCATCATTGAGTGTTATAGACACGTAGTAAATGACTAGCAATGCTCAATCCTTACTTTGTCTTAGAACAACCCCAACTATAAAATCAAATACATCACATATCAATCAAACAATAATATCACCAAACACTGGATATAACAACCAACTATTTATAGGGTTTTTGGGAAGGAGGTGCAACATCATAATAAAAGAAAATTCTTCCCTTTATACCCTAACCACCAAATCCTTTGCAACTATAAAATTTTGGTGAATAAATGACATAACAAGGGATAAAGGTGATACATTTGCACATACTACTTGTCCAACAACTAGACATATGTATTTTGTCAGTGAATAACACAATCTTCCTGATCTAGATCTAGAATGGCCATCCCATCCAAATGAATCAGCATGAGACTTGCATTTGACATCAAGATGATGCATGGTTATCTTCTTGGAGAACAACTTCTACATGTATCTATGTGTGTGCCTTGACCTCTACTTCATCCATGCAAATGAGTGAGAACGTGGTGCACCACCTTGGCCACCAGTCAAAGTGAAACATGAGTTATCAACGTACTAGTCGTTTCATAACTCCCATTCTTCTCCTATCTTGGGCAACAGTCCTTAGGGTAACTTCCTCTCTCCAAGAGAGAAGTTTGATGACAACTTGTCTCACAAGTTGTCTCAAGTGTAGTGTCTAACCCTTTGGGAAATTCCCTCTTGATATAGGAGAGTCATGGGCTTGAAAAACCCTAATTCCTATCCCTTCCCTAAACTCAATCCCAAAAATAGTCAACACCAAAAAACTTAAATTGGATTCTGAATGCTCGATCAAGGTCCTACTGGGTACTATGATTGCACGACCAAGTTAACTAACACAATCTTCCTGATCTAGATCTAGAATGGCCATCCCATCCAAATGAATCAGCATGAGACTTGCATTTGACATCAAGATGATGCATGGTTATCTTCTTGGAGAACAACTTCTACATGTATCTATGTGTGTGCCTTGACCTCTACTTCATCCATGCAAATGAGTGAGAACGTGGTGCACCACCTTGGCCACCAGTCAAAGCGAAACATGAGTTATCAACGTACTAGTCGTTTCATAACTCCCATTCTTCTCCTATCTTGGGCAACAGTCCTTAGGGTAACTTCCTCTCTCCAAGAGAGAAGTTTGATGACAACTTGTCTCACAAGTTGTCTCAAGTGTAGTGTCTAACCCTTTGGGAAATTCCCTCTTGATATAGGAGAGTCATGGGCTTGAAAAACCCTAATTCCTATCCCTTCCCTAAACTCAATCCCAAAAATAGTCAACACTAAAAAACTTAAATTGGATTCTGATTGCTCGATCAAGGTCCTACTGGGTACTATGATTGCACGACCAAGTTAACTAATCACCCGATCAGGCCAGTTTAGATCTTTATCTGAATTGCTTTCTAATTTGAGACTTTCCCTGTTGCATTATGATCAACTGATCACGTGGGTTGATCATCTAATCATGTCAATCTAGTGAAAACCTCATTTGAGCAATTGAGAATTAATCGATCCATTGACTGAACCAACTCGATAGACTGGTCAAAAATTCTTGTCTCCAATTAGATAGGAATCATACCATTCATGATTTAGAAAAATTCAAATCATTTGTTTGATTAAAAATTTCAATTTCCTTATGCAACCTAATGTGTGCCACCCGATAGGTTCCTAATTAAATTGGTAGTAATCTTCAAAATAACAGAAGAAAATATTGATGTCTATCACCACATCATTGCCACAAAAGTAACAAGAATGAGTAGGAGGATAACTACAACATGACAAGTGATGAATATTTCCATGATTGTATAAACTCTTTGTCATAGATATCCAGATTTAAACTGAATCATGGATTTTTATCATCTTAACATTCTATCTAAGTTCCTTTAACTAGAGAAAACTATCAGTATAATTTGAGTTCAGTATCATATATTAATTCACATGAGAAGGGCCATGCATTTTATATTGTTGCTTATCAAGTGGTTAGGATATCACTCCAAAGGAGGGGCAAATTCCATGTACATTGGTCACAATATTTCCCATGTTTCATAGTGTACCCCATGACCACCTTTTTGGAAACTTATATTTTGGAGCATGTTGGATTGGTGTCAAAGTACATAGAACAACATGTGTTACTTTAGTGACTTTAGATCTAAAGATCACAATCACCATTATCACTACAAGGTATCCATGTGTCAATCTCAAGGTGGGTCTATTAGTACAACTTCTTCTCTAACAAGCACACATGTATCTGAGTTAATATCCAATATCATAACTAATGAGACATAGTCATCACTCACCATACATGCTAGTCTTGTGCATTATTGTCATCCTATAACATTCACAACAATAACCAACTAGGGACATAACAAGAATGTGTACTCTTATTATACATATGATGTCATGTTGAGGTCCTCAACCCAAATAATATGTCATCAATTTAAAACATTCTTAGGACATTATTAAATTTATTATTTATCAAAATACTGAGACAAGTATATTAAGTCAAATTGCTTTTCATTAGTACTAAAATGAAGTACAAAATATCCCTTTTACAATAATCACATGATGGATCTTAGGGCATATAAAAATAGTCCCCCACTTGCACTAGAGACAATCACTCATGAGCATAAGTCCAATCGATTTAACATGACCATCATGTTTCTACCATGGAAGTGCTATAGTTAGAGGATCAAAAACATTGCTTTCAGTTGGTACTTTGTAAATAATTATATCTCCTCATTGTATGATCTCATGTATGAGATGGTAATGCCTACACATGTTCTTGGAATGATGATGTGATCTAGGTTTCTTAGCTTGTGCAATAGCTCCATTGTTGTCGCAATAAATCTTCACAGTGTCTTTAATGGTTGGAACCACCCCAAGTTTTTTAATGAAATTCTTGATCCATACTTCTTCCTTTGTTATGCTATAGGTAGCAATTTACACAACCTCTATTGCAGAATCATCCATTGTCTCTTGCTTGGAACTATTCCAGCTCACATCTCTGTCATTTAGGCAAAACATGAATCCAAATTGTGATCAATAGCCATCCTTGTCGGTTTGTAAGATTGCATCAATAAAATATTTTACCATAAACTCTTCCTCACCACCATAAATTAGGAATTGATTCTTACTTATATTCATGCACTTAAGGATGTATTTTAAAACTATCCATTGACCATCACCTAGATCGACAGGTACCCTCTTGTCATGCTCAAAACATACAAGACATTTGGGAACGTACATATCATTGCATACATTATGGATCCAATTTTTGAAGCATATGGAATCTTAGTCACGAGTTCCCGCTCTTCCAAAGATATGGGACATTGAGTTCTATAGAGACTTATTCAATGAAACATGAGCAAGTTTTCTCTCTTAAAATGCTACATGCCAAACCTATTTAGCACTTTGTAAATGTATTTGCTTTGGCTTAGGCCAAGAATACTTCTAGATCTATCTCCATATTCTAGATTCCTATAATATAGTATGCTTCTCCCAAGTCCTTCATGGAGAAGGTATTGCTCAACCATTTCTTAGCCACGTGTAGAGTAGGGATGTCATTTTTCATCAATAGTATTTCATCTACACACAATATTAAAAATACAATCATGCTTCTACTAACCTTCTTTTAGACACAAGGTTCATCATTTTAGATAAAACCAAACTATTTGACTATCTCATCTAAATAAAGATTCCAACTCCAGGATGCTTGCTTCAATCCATAGATTGACCTTTATAGCTTATAGACTTTATTGTCTTCATTTGAAACAATAAAACCTCCAGGTTGTGTCATGTGCACATCCTCTAGAAGATTCTCATTAAGGAAAGAAGGTTTAATGTCTATTTGGAAAATCTCATTGTCATGATAGGCTACAATGGAAAACATGATGTTGATGGATTTAGCCATAGCAACTGGTTAAAAAGTTTCATCATAGTCAACACCTTAAACTTGTTTGAAACCTTTTGCAACCAACTTACCTTTGTAGGTTTGTACATTACCATGCATGCCAGTCTTCTTCTTGAAGATCCATTTGAACCCTATAGGTATTACCCCTATAGGTGGATCCACCATGGTCCATACCTTATTGTTGTACATGGAGTTCATATCAGATCTCATGGATTCAAACCATTTCTCAAAGTTTGGTCCCTCAATAGCCTCATTGTAGGTAGTTGGATCATCAGCTTCAATGACCAACACATCGTCTTATTGAGTCTTAAGAAATCCATATCTCTGTGGCTCTAAATGTACCCTACTAATCCATATCTCTATGGCTGTAAACATACCCTACTAGAACTTTGAGGTTCCTATACAACAATAGGGTCTTGGCGTGCCACAACAATTTGTGGTTCCTCATGTTCCTTATCTACCTTCATATGTTCAATGTTGTCTTATTGATCTTGAGCTTCTTCAAGTTCTATCTTCCTCCCAGTAGTTCCTCTAGAAATAAATTCCTTTACAAGGAATGCAACAATTCTAGCAACAAACACTTTATTGTCAGATGGATTATCAAAGTAGTAATCCTTAATTTCCTTAGCTATCCAACAAAGATACATTTATCCAATTTGGGAGCAAGCTTTTCACAAAACTACATCTTGACATAAGCTTCACATCCCAAAACTTTCATAAAAGACATATTAAGATGTTTCTCATTCCATATCTCATATGATGTCTTTTCAACTAATTTGGAAGGTACTCGATTAAGTTTGAACGAGGCAGTTTCAAGAGAATTTTCCCAAAAGGAAAGTGGAAGACCTGTTGGACTGATAATTGATCTACCATGTCCAACAAGGTGTAATTCCTTATTTCTATCACACCATTATAATGTGGTGTTCCAAGTGTAGTCCATTGTACAAGACCACAATCCCTCAGAAGGGCCTCAAACTCTTGGCTCAAGTATTCACCACCTCGATCTAATTGAAGTGCTTTAAATTTTTCCAAGTTGATTTTGTACTTCATTCATGAATTCCTTAAACTTTTTAAAGGATTGTGATTTGTGTTTCATAAGATACACACATCTAAATCTATTAAAGTCATCAATAAAAGTGATGAAGTACGAATATCCACCTCTAGTGCTTGTACTAAAAGGTCCACATACATCATATGTATGAGCCACAATAAGTTACTATCTCTCTCACTATTTCTAGAAAAAGGTCCTTTTGTCATCTTGCCCAATAAATAAGATTCACATGTCTCTATTTATTCAAAATCAAAAGAGTATATGTAACCATCTTTTTGGAGTCTAGAAATGTATTTCTCATTTATATGCCCTAGATGAAAATGCCAAAGATAATTTTTGTTTTAGTCATTGAGTTTGAACTTCTTGATACTTATGTTATATAAATGTGTCTCAAGATCTAATAAACCATAAGATATAGGGGCACTGTAGAAAACATCTCATCTTTAGAATTGGAAATATGACCATTCTTTATCTGGAACTCAAAACCATTCTTGTCCAAACATGATAAATAATTAATGTTTCTTTATGGGGAGGTACATCAAAGAAATCTCTAACTCTATTACAATCCCTCTGGGGAGATATGACAATAAGCACCTACAATAGTGGAATCAAATATTTCTCCATTTGCAATGTGTAGTTCGACCTCTCCTTTATTCAAGGGTCTAGTTCTTTTTGGATCCTTCATATTTGAGCATATGTGAGATCCATATCCGGTATCCAATACCCATGATGAAGAAGTAGATAGGTTAATTTATATAACACACATACATGAAGCGGGTATCTCTATCCCCTACTTCTTATTCTTGAGTTCCTGATGGTAGAGAGGGAAATTTCTCTTCCAATTTCTAGCCTGGTGACAATGGTGACAATATCCTACCTTTACACTCCTCCTTTAGCATTAAGTGCATAAGACTTTTGGCCAACTTTATAACCTTTCTTAGTTTTGTGTTTTCCCTAAGACTTTCTTTTCCTTTGTTGACCATTAACATGGAATAGGGCTTGTGTTTCATTTTCCCCTCATCAATTCTCAACATGCCAAGTAGCTCAGAGAATGGCTTAGAAAAATAGTCTGTTTGGTCTCTACTGATCAAAATTTCTCATGTTGTAATTCATGACAAATTTCTTGTATGAATTCAGAAATGATTGTAGGATTATACTTGTACTCAACTCTTGGCCTAAAGGAAATCATGATCTTGAAAGGCTTTCTACATACCCCATTAACTTGAGTACATAGGGTCTAAGTAGATAACCTCATGTCATTTTGCACTTAAGTAGCGCCTTGGAGATCATAAATCTCTTGTATTGCTTGTTTTTGATACATGTTCTTGAGATGTGTTATCATCTCAATAACATCCTTGTCCTCGTGTTTCTTTTGAAGATCACGAATCAAGGAGAAAAAAATTATCAATTTGATTTCCATAAAGTCATCAGAATGCTTCTTGTGATCTTCCCTTTCCTTCCTAGATGCATTTGGAGCTGGTTCATTACTCACTAGTGTGTCTAGGTCATATACCTTACACTCATGTGTGAGAACATTTCTCAATGTCCTGAACTAGGCCCTAAATTTATTCCCATTAGGTTTCTCTTTCTCAAGGACTATTGACGGTGTATATGGATTGTTTCTATAATTTACCATTGATCTACATAGAAGCTATTATGGATGACTCAATTTTTTTTAAAATTCATTTAGATTTCAAAATTCTAATTTGACAAAATAAATTTGGATTGTAACTAATTATGCTCCCACTATTTTTATTCAAACTAACAACCCTTACTATTAATTCAAAAAATTATAGAAAGAAATATTCTAGGGAGTCAAGATTCAAAATACATTAAGTCATTAGTCAACTACAACTGACAGGTTATGACCAAGCTTGAGTCAATTGGTAAACTAAGATTTACCGAGATGATTATATGCTTTATTGGATTGATCATCTCTTAAACCTGATTAATGATGGTATCTCAATTGTGATGTTTCAAACCTAATAAAGAACTATAATCATGATTTTACTTTGTAGGAGTAGGATTTGAGAAGTGTAAACCTTAATCACCAAAATTAGTGTTTTGATAGTATATAAATGCAAATTTTGATATGTATAGAAATATGGTAAATGGTTTTTCATATTTTCTATGTAACTTGAATTTATTTATGTGTAACTTGGATTTACTTGAAATTTGAGTATGATATGGATAGCTCAATTATTCCTGCTAGTGCAAAATTTCAGAATGTTTGTACATTCTATGAATGTGGTTCTCAGTTGGCCTACAATTTGGCCAACCATGCTGTAGGATATTGTTTAACAATGTAGTGTTTGATTTTTAATTATTTATTCGTATCACGAAGTGATCTAAAATTTTTACTAGAGCTCTAAAACTATGTTTTAGACAATTGCTAATTTTTCATAAATTTTGGAGGATCTTAAATTATTAAATTAATGATTTATAGTAATATTTTATGACATAAAATTCTACTGAAATAGAAGAAAATGTAAGTACGGTCAATTGCAATTGACCCAAGAACCTCTACTTCTCTATATGATAAACCAAACACATTAGGAGATCCAATATTTTGGGATTCATTCTAGAGAAACAAAATTCTAGAGAGAGTGGGAGAGTTAGGGTTTGGATGGAGAAAGTGGTAAATATGGCGATCTAGAGTTTTCTCTTCCCATAGTTGATGAAATAAAGTAAGTTTGTCAGATATCTTTTATTGGTGATTCTTATATCACACGTCAAGATTCTGTCCCTCCTCTAATTTGATTCAAAATGATATGACATGTTTCTATTTTCTCTCTCTTTCTCTATATTTCTAAATTCCTAGGGTTTTTGAGTTGGAAGAAGAACGTGATGGATTTCTAAGAGTTTGATATAAATTCTAGAATTTTAGATCTTGGGCTGCGTTTTTAAGGTGTTTTCACACTTTAGGTGAGTGGGTGATTCTTGTAAACAGTAGATTGCATGAAATTAGATTAAATTCACAATAATATTCAATCCCTTTGTATGCGACTACAAAGCCTAAATCTGCCTTTCAATTTAATCTTATGAAAGATGATCTAGAAATGGATTATTTTCCTATTTTGATGAATTTCAATGACAAAATCATATTAGTAATGGATACAAATAATCTAAAATGGAATTACTAAAGATATCAAAGAATCTATAAGAATATACCGAAATCTAGAGTTTTTTACTATGTCTAAAATTCTTGTATGACCAAATGAAGAACTTGCCTATCTGAATATACTTATCATAAGTGTTTGCTTTGTCTGAAAGTTAAGTACAAATATTTCATACATTATTTGGGAAGTCATTTGGAGTAATCAATATTTGCATGACAAATTAGTAAAAGGGTGAAACCTAGATGAGTATATAGTTGTGAGTTTGTGAATAGACATCATGAAATTTGACTAATGTGATTATTTTATTGTTATAATTTTATTTATTCAAGGTTATTCTTGATGCATGATATTTTGGTGAATGGCTTGGAAACCCTAGTTCAGTTCATTCCATAGTTTCATATATATGTTTGGTTATATGTGAACTATTGAAAGTAGTCTTTATTCAGGAAAAGTTTATGACACATTAATCCTTATGTGAGTCACGTGATATGTGAATGACACAAATGAAACCCTAAGGATAAGGCATTTAATGAATGAAGTATTTTCATATCAATTCTTCTCCATATGAGGTGATGCTCAGTATGAGATGCAGTGATGCTCAACAGTCCAACTTGTATTACATATTACAGATGATCTATGAAATGAATTGTTTACAAAGATAAACTAAGAAATGTTGATGTGACTGAACTGTCAATTTAAAGAGTGAATTAGATATATAGATACCCTAAAAACTATAGAATTCATCACAGTAGGCATGTGCTATGTGGAGGAAACATGCTTCCCAACTAGCGCTATTTTGTTCAGGCCGAGGTAAGTTAGAGTGCACCAGTGGGGTGTGGGGGTCTAGGCCAGTGAGGGAGGACTCCTTAAATGATTGGTATACAACACCAACCAGGGATGCCAGTGGTACTTGAGTGTTATGGTCAGTGGACATCTTGGGTAGGGCCATTGATGTAGAGTTGTGTCGATCAGTGGACATCTTGGGTAGGGCCACTGATGTAGAGTTGTGTTGATCAGTGGACATATTTAGTAGGTTCACTAGTTCACAACAAGACCGAGGGATTTGACTCCCTACCTGAGTACCCAGGTTGACAGGAGGAGTCGATATATCCGACTGCTCCCATTAGTCATCAAAAGTCAGACGTGGTGAGGCCCGCTATAGAGGGGGTCTTACTCAAGAGATAGGCTTAGCGACCGGGCATGATTCTAAGCCTTGTATAGTAGAATGTATCTTGATGTGATGCTTTCACATGTCGTGGTACACCATGTGGGTTGAGGGCATAATATGATGAATGAAATATTAATCATGTATATGAAATTATACCTTTATCTTTATATGTTTCAGAATTTCTAGTTCCCTTTGTGATTCATCAACTATGTTCAGACATTGATTTACTCTTTGTAGATACCTATAGTATCCTACCATATATATGATTGCAAATGATTAGTTCATATATAGCTCATTACTATTCTAATTTAAATTCAATTGCTCAATAATATATGGGTTGACTGTTAAAGTGCTTTAAATTGTTTCTTTAAAGTACTCATTCACTAAGCGAGTAGGCTCATCCCTCTACTCACATTTTTTTAGGGAAAACATGTGATTCAAAGAATGTCCATGCCAGAGTAGATCTTCCACAAGAGATAAGTATTGGGTTATTCAAATTCATTCCGTCCCTATCACTCTAGGTCCTTATAGAGTAATGCGAGAGTTGTAAATGATGATGTGAAACTTTGTTTCCTCAGTATTAGAGTATGTATCCAAATATCAAGTAGTATGTATAAGTAAGTGTGAGGAACAACATGAATGTTGATATATGTATCCTTATGGTCGGAAATAGATTAGACAAATCAAGGTTTTATTTCCCTTGAAAAGTTAGTATATGGGATTGAATGTGATGAAACAGAGTTTTGTAATCAAAGAAAAGGTCAGGAGGGATCTTCTATTATGTTAAATCCACAACTTATTCCCTAATATTATGATTAGAGGTCATCATGGGAAGTGGGTGTAACAACTTGGTGTCAGAGCTTAGGTTGAGTCATCATGGGCCATTAGGATAGAAAGTTGGAGTCATAAGTTTGACAGTTAGGAGGTGATATCTCAATAGCTATGGGTATTTTGAGTATTTGGATACCCTGGCCTAATATCTATTTAATTGGACCAACATCAAGCTACTCTGAACATTCTTCTCTAGATGATCTATCCAGGGATGAAGAGGAAGGATGGGCTAGAGAGAAACCCTAGAACTATAGGGTTATAATACCATAAAAGAAATGAAGGAATAAGAACATACATATATAATGAGATACAACTTTTATTTTATATTATTGTTTTGATTGGAGATGAATAGAAATGCTCTTATGTATTTGAATTCAAATATTATATTTTCAGAATATATTAACGATTCATTAAAATTGTTGTTCACTATGAAGTTTCTTTAGTTATTGTTTACAATATTTGTATTAAGTAGACCAAAAATGATCATGAAATTGAGTTCTTCCTAATATATTCTTTCCACATGTCTCAGATAAATAGGAGTGTGTTAGTCCTGAGTAACTCTTAGTTTAGGACTGCAAGTTCGGCCTGGTCTGCCTGACAGGATGTGTTGCTGGGATCTAATGATTTCTATTAATAATATAGTAAAAGTAGACTCTGGATAAGCTAGACCCATATTGTAGTGAGGATGTACACACACTAAAATATTGAAATATAAGGGAAAGAGTAGAATAGCTAAGAATCAGTTGGAATTGATATCTATGATCCAACTTTGGGGCCTCAACTAAGAAACCCTAAACTGGGACTGAAGGAAGATAGAATATAGATACATGCCATAGATTAGTATGTAACATACAAAATGAAGAAGAGAAGATGGATTAAGAGAACTGACCCATATAACTAATTGAGGTACCTTATTTAATTTGAAGTCAATGAACTACATAGGAAGTGAATATAGAAATAATCAATTATGATGAATGGATCCTATGAACAAGTAAAATGCATTTATGTACTCCAAAACAAAAGAAACATAGGAGAAAAGAGTTAAGTATACAACAAGTACATAGAAGTGAAGAGTCTTCAGAAGAATTGAAGTGAAGAGAACTAGATGAACATATAAATTATAAGACTAGGATAATAATCTCAAATGAAATATAAGGGAAATAATGGAAATGATGAGTATTATTAAGGAAAGAGGGTTACATGATATAATTGAGAGCATTTAAGGCGTACTTCTATTATGAAGTTTAACACATTCATCCTTACTACCTTTTGATTCAAAGTCTCTATAGAGTAACAACCTAGATGCCATCAAATGAATTTAATAGGTTCTTAGTGATGAAATGGAAAGAACAAAGGTGTATCTAAACAAAGAACAAGTCATATGAAGGTAAATTATATTCAGATTAGAAAAGCTTGATTGAAAGAGAAAATATGTTTGACCCCTGCATGAGTGGTTTGATTTGAAAAAAGGACATGTAATGTATTAAACATAAGACAAAACTAGTAGGGAGAATTTTGATATAGAATTTCAAATTCATATTAGTAAAAGGATAATAAGAAATATATGACACATGAATACATAACGATACACTTGAATAAGCTACATGATCATAAGAGATTTTTTTTTTAGAGATAAGTAAAAGCTAATAATTACATATGGAAGAGTAGCATACTATGAGACAATGATAGAAAATAAAAAGGGGGTTGAAACATGAGGGAGTAATATATATTATAAAAAAGGAGAGATTGTGAGATGTGAGAAAATGCTAAATAGTCTAGTCTCCAAGATGATGAGTAATTAAACCTAGTATGAGAAATGCATTAAGTGAATGCATGAAGATAAGAATTTGAAATATCAAAATCATCTTGTCTTTTGCATCTTCCTTAATGAGAGTAACATGGGAATGAAGTGATAAGAAATGAATTCTATATGATACATAAACATTATGAGAGACAAACACATTGAATATAATTATGACATATTATGGAATGCCTCAATGGGATGCATGAAGAAAGTAGCTTACCAGAAAATCCAGGTACGAGAAAAGAAATTGAAGTATAAAGATAAGGAAGACTTTAGTAAACTTTAAGAGAGATAAAGTTTGATTTTAAATTAAGGGGGTAAAATCATGTCACAAAAAGATCATGTTATTGAATAAGGATCAAACCCTAGAATGTTTAGTGTTGTAGTAGTTCAAGGGATGTCACTGGTGGTTTGACCTTTAGTACTCATGTCATTATAAAATAAAATCTTGAGATCCGTAGTATGAGAAGAAATTATCAGTGATAGTAATCCAGGTTTTAAATGTAGCAAATGAGAAAGGTAGACAAACAACATGGAAGATAACTAAGAATGGAGGATATGAAATATATTTGAAATGTAAGAAGTGTGATTTGAATAGAAGGAGAAGTGCAACATGAGCAAATTGTGATCTGAAATAAATTCTTACAGTGATACTAAGAATGATGAATAATCCATTTTTACTCAAATATTTTAATGTTAGAGATGATTATTATATCCAATCAAAATGAGAAGGATAAGTAAGAAGAAGAAAGTATAATAAATAAGAAGAGAAATTAGATATTTTTTTCCATAATACATGAATTTGTTTCCAGAAGTATAATTTGTTGAAAGTATATCAAGGGGTGTAAATTTGTTTTACATAGTATTTTAGTTGTACATGCACAAGGAATATATTAATTGAAAGGGTGTGATGGTCTTAGTCATTCAGACCAGTAATCTATCTCAGTATAGTACAATTATCATTACATCTAGTCTTGTATCTTATGAGTTCTTTGCTATTTGAGTAGAACTATAGTAAACTTCAAAACAACAAAGTGAACACTCTTTAGTAACTTAGATGTGATAAAGAACAATAGTACAAATTGAACTATATAAATTGATATAGTTGGATCAGATTACTAATACTGAGGTAACACCTCAAAAGAGTATGACATGATTGAAAATGGTTGATTTCACTTTCTCTTTCCTATTATGGATTGTGACATAGAAAAGTATTTTCCCTTAGTCAAAAATCCTTGTTTGATTTTTTTTGTAATTATAAGATAAACAAAGGACTCAATGTTTAAAACACTATTCATGTATGAAATACAAGAATGTAGTGACATATAAATTTTAGAATTTGAAAAGAAGCATTGAATGTACTTGTCTACATATTTATATTTTGAGGATGAAACATTTCTAGGGGGAATTGTTATGGCCGCGCTTGAGCTTAATTGGTAAACTAGGGTTTACCTAGATGTCATCACTTAAACCAGGTTAATGATGGTAGCTCAATTGTGATATTTAAAACCTAATAAGGAAATCTAGTCATAATTTTACTTTGAAGGATTAGGGTTGGAGAATTGTAAACCCTAGTCGCCAAAATTAGGGTTTTGATAGTATATAAATACAAAATTTGATAGGAATAGTAGTATGGTAAATGATTTTTCATATATTCTATCTAATTTTTATTTACTTGAAATTTGGATATGAAATGTATAACTCAATGATACTTGTTAGTGAACGTTTTCAAAATATTTGGATGTTCTTTGAATGTGGTTCTTGGTCAAACTACACTTCAAAAGACCATGTTGCAAACTATTGTTTAGGAGTGTAGTGTTTGATTTTTATTTATTTATTAGTAGCTTGGAATAATGTGCAATTATACTGGAGCTCTATAGCTATGTTTTAGACAACATGCAAATTGTTCATAATTTTTGGAATATCTGTAAGCTATTCAATTAACAATTTACAATAACATTTTATGATAGAAAACTCTATTTAAACAGAAGAAAGGGTAAGTACGGTCCATTTGCAATTGAACCATGCACCTCAATTTCTCTATATGATCAACTTAACACATGAGGAGATCCCATATTTCATGATTTATTTTAGAGAAATGAAATCCTAGAGAGAGAAGGAGAGTTAGGATTTGGCTGGAGAAAGTGGTGAAGATGGCGATATAGGATTTTCTCTTCCTAGAGTCAATGAAATCAAGTAAGTTTGTCATATGTAGATATCTTTTATTGGCAAATCTTCTATCACATGTCAATATTCAGTCCCTCCTCTTATTTGATTTGAATTCATATCAAATCTCCCTTTTCTCACTCTTTCTCACTAATTATCCATTCCAAGGGTTTCCATGTTGGAAGGAAGGAGAAAGTCATGGATTATTAGGAGTTTGATATAAATTCTCGAATTTCATATCTTGGGCTATGTTTTAAAGATGTTTTAACATCTTAGGTGAGTGGATACTTCCTTTCTGTAGTAGATTACAAGAAATTCAATTAAATCAACAATAATTTTCAATTCCTCTATATGCGACTACAAACCCTAAATCTACCTTTCAATTTAAGATTATGAAAGATGATCTAGAAAAGGATTAATTTCTTGATGGCGTCTTACTCGACAGATAGGCTTAGGAACCCGAGCACACTTATAAGTCTTGTACATCGATGTCGTAGTTTGTTGTGATGCTTTCACATGTCATGGTACTCTCCATGTGGGTTCTGGACATAATAAGATGAATGAGAGATTAATCGTGTTTGTGCAGTTATACCTTTATTCTTTATATGTTTTAGAATTGCTAACTCCCTTTGTGATTAATCAATTAGGTTCAGATATTGATTTACTCTTTGTAGATACCTAGAGTATCCTACCATATATATACATCTACAAATGAGTAGTTTGTGTATAGCTCGTTATTGTTCTACTTTAAATTAAATTGCTCAAGAATATATGTTTTGACTATTAAAGTGCTTTAAACTGTTTATTTGAAGTACTCATTCACTAAGTGCGTGGGATCACCCCTCTACTCACATTTTTTTAGGGAAAACATGTGATTTGAAGGATGTCCATGCTAGAGTAGATATGCCATAAGAGCTAAGTATCTGATTATTTGAGTTCAGTCAGTTCCTATCAGTCTAGGTCCTTGTAGAGTAATGAGAGTGTTGTAAATGATGATGTTTAACTTTTCTCCTCATTGTTAGAGTATGTATCCAATTATCAAGTTGTATATACATGGAAGTGTGAGAAACAACATGAATGTTTAGATATGTATCTTCATTGTTGAAAACATATAAGAGGAATCAAGGTTTTATTTCCCTTGCAAAGTTAGTTTACATGATTGAATGTGATGCAACAAAAAGTTTTGAAATCAAAGAAAAGGTTAGGAGTGATCTTTGTATTATGTGAAATCATCAACTTATGTTGTAATCTCATGCTTACATATCTAAACTAGATCATTATTCTATCTATTTTAAGAAATTTCTCAAACACAAATACCAACAAGAAAAAGTACATTAAGGCTCACAGTAAAACACAAATGTCCCATTTCCTTCATATTATACACCCTTCTTTTTTATGTTTCTTTCATCTAATTATCATTTCATTCTTAACATTTTCATTTTAGACAATTAGTATTTTCTTCAGACTTCCGATCACTTCTTCATTATATTTTTGCTATGCCTTAATGTTAGCTTAAAGATGAGTTTTATAATTTATTTATAGGCTGAACTCATCCCCTCACAAGTATAGTTACTCAAGGTCATTCTTGGAGGAACTTTCACTGTTAGGCACAAGAACATTAACATTAAGAAATTAGGGTCAATTGAGAATAAATTCTTTGATTTGTGTTAATCAAAGAACTATCAATTAGAAATAGTAAAAACACAACTACCAACAATCACTTGGCTCGATCATTAATATTAGAAGACAAATATGTGACTTAGAATTTCACACACCTCATGTTATTATATTAAACAAACTCTTACGATTTAAATGCAAACATACTATATTAGGATGAAAGAATGTTCAAAATTCCTCATCAGTAAAAGACAAATTGCACTAATTCTCTGTTTTGACATGCCCATGTTCATGCAAGAATTTGGATCATCTGAATATCATTAGCTCTTCCATGGAATCTAGTTACTTCCATATATTAAAAAAAGTAGACATGGATGTAATCTACATATTCACAGTACACCTTGGTGATAAGAACATAAGAGGATACTATGTGTATTACGTCTAGCCAAATAATAATCCACTTATATAAAGCACATTCACCATGAAATGTTGAAGAAAATTGCATTCAATATGATAAAATAAGTTGTTCAACATGAGAAGAAATGTGGATACTATCCATTTCCAAGAGACAAAGAGCTACTAGTTCATGTCAAAAAAATGGATCAAAAGAGAAATAAAAGGAAATAATAATCCTAGACACAAGTCAAAAATCCAAGCTCATCTTGGGAATGTTTGAAGGTTGTCCCCATCCCTCAACTTTAGAATTGGATGGAGAGAAGGTGAAAAGCTGCTAGATGTAGACCCATCTATGGAGAAGAATCACTATTTTTCCACTTGTGGATCTTGAAGTTCACTCTTGGGTCACTCTCTAGTCGGCTGAACCAGAGAAACTCTATAAATTTCCGAAGATGAGGCCCTTGGATGGTTTTAGTTACACTTTCATAATTTAAAGAAAAAATGGTACTCATAATAGCATATACAAAACCTTACTCGATATGTAAGGGATTCACATAGAGTGTAAGTGTGACCAGTTAAAAACTATTACCCGCTATCAGAAAAGAGCATGCCATGTTGGTAAAATACATAACATGCTCATTAAAAGTCTAGCTTGGACAAAAATGGAGTTACAAACTGTGTCAGGATGGCACACTTTGTGTAGAGTGCGTCTTCAAACTTTGCAATCAAGTTGCATATGGTTGTCAACTAAATTGCATGCTTGTCAGCAACAAGGTTAGACACTGAGGTAGGAGTACATAATGTGTAAGACAACAACCCATCATGTTACTTTCTGAAGAATCAGACCTTGTTGTCATTATTACATGTTGAGTAACTAGTATACATAGTGTGTAAATGTTGATGCCACTAAAAAGAATTCAGATCATGTGGATATTTGATGTGGTGTATCCATCCCGATCCAATAGTCTCCCAAGTTGCAGCCATGTTCCAATGAAGTCTAACTATTATAAAATGCATGGTTTAAATAGTGAAATCATAAAAGTCCTAAAACTCTGCATTTGTAGAGATAATATCAGTCCCAAACAAAAAATAAGCACGTAATGAGAATGGGAAATCAATATAAGATGCATTTCTCACATCCTTTCAACTTCTACTCATGAAGGAAAACAAGTAATTAAGTTGTGATTTTTTTATTAACTTCTCATTGTCTATTCTATTTATAAAGATCATCAAGTTTACATATATTTCAACTTTATGGAGTGTTTTTATCTTAATAGAATTTCCTTCTTTACAATCTTACTCTTCACTAGTGATGGTAAAACTTGTATGCCGTAGATTCTCACTTCTCATAACAGCCCCAAGTGCATCCTTGATACACATTAGTTCGTAGACTAATAATCTAGTTGGTAAACTAATTTGTTATCCAACCAACTCAAACAATCAACCCAAGGTATGATAAGTTCTAGTGTTGTTCTAAGCACTTAGACTTACTCCAAACATTACCAAGTGCATGCATCTTCTGTTCTAAGTGTTATATGTTGTATCATATATTAACTACTAATATGTCATTTCCATGTCTATTATTTCTTTATTTGCATTTGACTTTAGGGTTTATATAGTATCAATCTAAGACTATAGTTTATTTACATGTTTATGCTAATTTTATTGTATCTATAGGTCTCACATTCTCATAACTGTCCATGTTTACTTTTGAATAACTCATTAGATTACGAAAGGCATTATATTTCATTAGATTATATTTGTTTCAAAGGTGAAATATACTTTGTCCATAATGCATTCTCATTAAAGTAATAGGAGTTATTATATAAAAGTGTAACATCCTACAGTAGACTAGGACACATCTACAATCTAGGATGCAAAAGTCACAAGGAAATAACTCACTCCTATCATGATTAATTCGTGAAAAGATGAAACTAATGTGTATCAAGGATTAGAGAAGTTGTATTCAAGATAATATCACACCCACTTTATACAACTTTCTCTAATCCTTAATACACATCTACAATCTTGTTCATAGAATAAAGATCATTAGTTCGTAGACTAATAATATAACAAGATTAGAGAAAGTTGTATTCAAGATAATATCACACCCAATTTATACAACTTTCTTTAATCCTTGACATGCATCTACAATCTTGTTCATAAACTAAAGATCATTAGTTTGTAGATTAATTAGTTCATAGACTAATAATATAACAATATTAGAGTAAGTTGTATTCAAGATAATATCACACCCACTTTATACAAAAGATGAAAACAAATATGATTGAAATTATTATTTTACAAATATATTAAAAGAATCACATGTCTAGGAAAGCTAATTATCATAAAACATGTACAAGTATCAACTATCATATTCTCATTAACTACCAAAAGATATAATACCAAGATCATCTTTCATTATCTTATTATTCTTTCATTTTATTAAATACATGTTACTCTCATATACCTAATGTCTCTTGAATTTCTCTCTTGTACATACATCCACTAAAAACCAGTCTAGGTCATCCAAGGAGGAATAGATATAGTAGTGTGGTACATGTTAATTTAAGTATTTATATATAGGATCATGGTACATGCATGCTTGAATTTTCTAGAGCTAACACTACATCACCTCTTAACTATTATATGTGTGACTCATAAATGCTAACCTAATGGTCCTTGACAACTTAACCTATTCTCTGATACCAAGATATAACACTCCACTCTCACAACCATACTTATCAGATCATGAGATTTGGGCATGATCTCAAAACCAAATTAAGCTACGCTTACACTCTTCGCCTTTTCTTTTTTAAAACTAAGAAATATAACCAAAACAACCTTTTGAACCAAATACATAAGATAAGAAATACCTACTATCGTTAACTAAAATAGAACACTATTGAAAAGAAATGTTTCCTTATATCATCACTTTCATATTTTCCTAGAAGCTTAAACTCATACTATTGTTTGAATACAGTTGCCACACAAAAAAGAATTATGACACTTGATTATGTACAACACTCTATACATATACTTTTTACATAGGGACACATGGACCAAATGTAATTAAACTCTTATAATGACTATTGTTGTGGTAGGAATCCTTTGTTACAATTTTATGTTAACAAGCTTTGGATTATCCTAAAAGTGATGTTCAATAGAGTGTTGAGCCAGTGTCTCTGTGAGTATGCATTTATATATATATACCAATGCAGTGCACATGAACAACTACTACAATGATTTATCATGTAAGTAATACATATAAGTGGTAGATCAGTTTAGTGGAATTAAATAACAAACGTGCAATATGTAAATGTAAATTTGCAATGCAAGCTAACAATATAATTATAAAAATAGATTAAGTTTCTCTTCAATGAACACTTTGATTCTTCACTGGTACTTAGTACAACTGAAAAATTGACACTAATCAGTTTCTCTTTACTTGTTGGAATTATACCATAGCAAACAAACATCATTACTACAAGACTTAGCTAAAAAATGTAAAACAAATGCAAGCGAAATTAAAGTTGCTAACTAAATAGAACCTTAGTGTACAATAAGGTTACCACATCTTTTTGGTAGAAACTAATTAGCATCCTCAAACTGTGATATGTCTTGGGTACTTAGGAGGGGTGCCTCTATTAAAAAGACACTATCCCATGCAAAGAAGTTCCCCAAGGGTTGGCATGCTTAATAGAGTGAGTTGAATTAACTAAAGGAGCAAATCCTTAAGGGTTGTCCCACTCTAACAATATTTGTCCAATGTATCATCAAAATCTTTTGTTTTTATTGGGCGCCTCTATGAAACTGAAGTTACACCATAATCTATGTATTTCCTATAATTTCTAGACTACTTTTTCATGTACTGAAAATCATTGTACTTACAAAGTTCTACAACATTCTGGAAATCAAATTACTACATATTTTATTATTTTATCTTTCCCTTGTATTAATTTCTCCTTTCCATCAATGAAAATAAGTGTAGTGTAGCACAATCAAGGTTTCCCATAGGAATTCACATTTGGCATTTCTATCAGATATGTATATGTTAGAATATAAACTTTAGTTATCAAATGATAATCTTTATTGTGCAATTAGAATTGGGTAGAATGATAATGAAATAAGAAGAGCAATTTAGCATTTATTCACAACTTATATATTCCACAACTCAAATTTACCCAATAAACTAAATTTTAATAGTATTTAAAAGATGCCAACATTTATACTATATTGTAGTCACTAATTTATAAGGTTTATTCATCAAGTATATACCAAATTAAGCTTCACATTGAAATTCAACATTTCAAAAGTTAATCTAAAAGAAAGATAATGAATTGTAGTTCACTGATGTTCAACTCAAGGAAGGAGAAGATAAACAATATACTAAATTAAAATTAACTTTATAAACAAAACCTACTCACCTAATTCACCTAGTATTAGATTGAAATCTAGAAATCAACTCTAGAGTCAAATTCACCACCAACAATGAAGAGTTAACTTCCAGGTGCAATAACAAGGTACGTCCTTGACCCTCTTAATCAAGAATTTGGATCAAAGAAAGAAAAATAAAAGAAAAAGGTCACTAGTGCAACTAATTTTCTACTATTGGGGCATAGAAAAATTAAAGGACGCTCCACAGTAGTAGTTACTCTAACCCTATATATGAAAATAAAATTTAACTTACATGTAGAAGTCATCCGCTGAGAAATTATCTTCAAATCACCCTACAATTTGTCTCTAATATTTTAGTATGGTCATAAATAGGTATAACATGTTATTATTGAGTCATTGATTGTGTTTGGTGCATACATTATATCTTTATGTATGAACTACAATTTTATCCTTGATTTGATAGTATGCATGTTGTAAAGTTATTGTAAATAGGAGTCTTCATTATTCACCTAAATAGCACATACTGTTCAATATACATTTTATTAGCTTGATTTTTCTTCATCTTACGATGGAAATATAGAATGTGTTACTCTCCCCAATATAGAATATTTATACCTATTTCCGTATGGTCATAAAAAGGTTGCAAGCATCTATTTATTTATGCCTCATACTTTTGATCATCTTCATCTTATGATGAAATCTTAGCCTTTATTTCCATATAGTTTTCTTATCTTTTGTCGTTGTTCTTTTTCTCTGACATGTACCTTGTTTTCTTTCCCTTTTGTTGGGTGTTTTCCCAACCACCTAGGGTTAGATCAAGGTGTTGAACAAGGCCAGGGTGACCAAGTTCATGAGTAGTAGATTCGAGTTTTGCAATCAATGATGACTAGGTTGCTTATTGCTAGATCATATAGTTTCTTTTCAGTTTTTCCTTTTCAAAGAAACTCATGTGGTGAATAAGAGTTCAAAAGGCAGTGTTATAACTTAGTGTCTTTCCGCTGCTATTGACATTTTATATGTATCAGAAACATGCTTATTTACTTGGATTATTATACATGCATTCTACTACGTCTTTTTTCTTGGGGAAAAGTGGATGTTTTGTATTTCCTTTAAATTTTAGTAAGGAGGTGATCCACATGTGGCTCATCAATAGGTATTCTAAAGTTAAGAGTGCTTGACCTAGAGTAGTACAAGGCTTGGTGAAATATTGGGAAGTTGAACCCATGATGTGCTTGAGTGAGGACAAAGTATGTAACCAAGACTAGTGGTATTTCATGGGGTAGTTATAATTTCCAAAACTCTACTAGAACCTTATCTATTTGAAAGCAGTCAACCTTGTAGAAAATTTGTGGATATTCTTCTACATGTAGGGCTAGCCCTTGTGGCAACATGATTTATTCCCTTTTGTAATGAAAATGCCAAACACCTTTGGTTCACCCAATTTAATGAAAAAATATGATTAAAGGATGAGCTCTTCAGAATAAGAATGTTTTTGAAACGTTGATTTGTTTTCTTTTAATTATACATATACCAAGCTATAATTTTTATATTACATTATTATGCTCTTTCTTAGTAGCTAAGTCCTTTATGGTAACCATGTAGCCAACACATTTTTGCTGAATCCACCCCCTAATTTGATGTTTCAGGTTCATATATAGCATGAATACATGTTAAAGTCATGATTGTTGTGAGTAAGTGTTAGGCGGAAGCTACTGCAAATCATGTGAAGTGGTGTGCATGTTCATATAGAAATTTCCTTTAGTATGTTAGTTGGGTTTTGTAATAAAGTTATTCGACTATTCTATATCAAATACGCATAATCTTATATTGTATGTGATATACTTTAATATTAAGAGCAAAAAGTTCAGGTTGTATGTTGTACTAACACTTAATTTGAAGAAATTATATTTAGTTTTAATATTCAGGATGTGGCATCCCAACCACCTTATATGAATTTTGATCCTCAAAATCCTATGAGTGTGGTATGTTCCATATTCCTAGCATTTAAACTTTTACCAACTTATTTTTGTGATAAAGGTTAATAGTATTGCACATATAAGATCTAGGATTTCTAGTTAAATTTACATCTAGGTTTGTAAGAAACAAGTCATGATACTAGAAACCAAAAGGCCTAAATCAAATTGATATCCTCCTGAATTAACCCTTAGATCAATGGTCTCAACTCAACCTTTGGATCAATTTACTCAATCAATTGCTCAATCATTTTCTTTAGTGACCTATTTGATGAAAAACACTAAATAAATATTTTTTTAGGGACTAAATAAATATTTGATTCTCACCTCAATATATCTTTTTTACTTCCTCACATCATCCTAATAGTATACTTCTTGGAGTCAGGTGAGTCTAACCTTGAGAAACAAAATGCCTTTCTAATATCTAATTTCTTCAGGATTTAATGACTATCTACTTTAGATGTTTCACTTTACCCATATTTGTGATATTCCCAAATACATGTTGATCATATAGATACCCAGAGATGTGAGATTTCAAAAAGCTACTATCCTCAACACAATAGTGCACATGCTCCATACCAAACCCACTAGTAAGATGGGAAGAGACGTAATATAAGTATTTATGTTATGACATACCACTATGGCTCTCAATTGGTTGGTCATTATCATTGATAAAGGAGAAGACTTGTCATCAGAAAATATTATGTCAATACAGTGCCTACTCTAACTTTATCTCTCTAGTATGTCTAGTATAACTAAACCTAACAATATAATCCTTATGGGTTCATGTATCCTTATCCAATACCCAACCATATGGTTATCTATTTGTGTCTCTTGTCATATATCCATCCTAAAAGGTACCTAGAAGAACATATGAATCTTAGCCTAGCAGTGATCCACATGTTGCTCTTATACCAAATTGTAATCCACTACAAGTACATGCAAGTCAGCATAAGTGATCCCATGTTGTCCATAGCATGGGTCGCTTGGCTTGGAGTAATGTAATACAATTTCATATTCTATTGAAAAAATAAATAGAACATCATACCTTGATAAAATTATATTCATATAGTTTCTCTTGGAAGGAAAACTTATTAAAATATATTGTCTCAACTTGTAGTAGAACCAAACACATGAATGCTAAACCAAATCTATTGCATAAAGCATCTCTAGAAACAATATAGTGGATCTTCATATATGTTGTATATGCTATGGTTTATGTGTTCTCTTCAAGACTCTTTTTCTCCTTTATCTAGAGACATATCACCCACATGCATGCAAAAAATATACAACATACATGGGTAGGAAGGATTATGTACATTATGAGAATTATACATAATATTATAGTTAAAATAATTATAACTTGACATAACTTCAATCTTTTATCTCATGAAACATATTTATTAGTCTAGAAATTTCATCACAATAATCTAATCATATGTGAACAAAATCACAATTATGGTTATTTAAGTTTCCTATATGATCTACAACTAAAAAACAAGCAAGAATAGAAGTTTGATTTGGAAAACCTTCTTAATTGAGGTATGCTATCAATTAAATGATATCAAAACTACATTCTTGGAAAAGTAGCCTCACCATTAATCCAATATTCTATATAAAATAGCATTGTAGTAGACCAAGGTCCCATGTTTCATGATATTATAAGTCAACTTTGGTTGACCGCTCAAAACTATTATATAGGTAAGAAAGTGTGACTACTACAACCTTTAGGATTTTATAACACAATATATACATGAGGTTTTCTCCACTTATGGAATTTACACCCTATATGAAGACGAACTAATGGTACTTTAAAGAATAATATAAATATATGAACCAAAATAGGAGAGAGACTTTTGTAATGATGCAATATATGTGTGATAAGGAGTCAATCCTAGGTCATCTTATAAATTTGAAGTTTTCATGTTTCTGAGTGACTCAAAAGGTGGAAAATGAAGCATAACAATGAATTATATCTATGATGAATATTTGAGAATTTTGGAGATTATTTATATAATAATAATATACATATGGAAATAATATTTTTTGTGATATTTTATTTAGATGGCGAAATGAATTTATATTTGTATGATACTTGGTGGAAAGTTGTTTTGATGATATTAAATCTTGATATAAACTTTCAAAACAATCAGAGCTTGTTTGATAGTTTAAATAAATTATACGAGAACTATAATTGAACTAGATTTAATAGTTCAAGTCAATTAACTAAAGTAGTGGCACCGAAGTGGTAAAAGTTGGTGTTATATGACCGAGAGCTCCCAAAGTTGGAACCCCCTGGAAATGGAGTGAATGAATAGCAAACATTAAATAGTTCAAGTCATTTGCATTACCTTAGTTAAATAATAATAATACTTTAATATCTTGAGATTTCCTTTTCCGAGTAAGGAGAAATTTGAAACGGAGCATTTTGAGTATTTGGATTTTTGATAAACTTCATAAAATAATGGATCAATAATTTTTAGAATATGGATTTCCAAGAAAGACAGAGTAAATATTCTTTGCAGGGTCAAACAAATTTATTTTCATCTCATTTTTGGTCAGAATGTACATTACTTGCATACAAAGCAATGCCCACAATTTGGTTTCATTAGAGTTATTTTTTAAAGTATACAAACATTTAGTTGTACTAAAGTTTCCTAGTGTTCCACAAGTTCTTTTTAAGTGTGATATTTAATGCCTTTTGAATTAAGCTTAGTAGAAGAAATTAATTATATGTCGAAGTGAGAATTTCATTTTTATTGGTGGTCAAAATTACATATGAATGTAAAAATATAATTTTGAAACGTTTTTGTTACCATGGAAAAGTCCTTTGATGAATATTACTAAGCATTAATGATGCTAATGAAATTTTTTATATGCCTTTATAAAGAAGTTGTTTGAATTGTCAAATTAAGATAGATCAATTTCTTTTTTTGACAAAGAGAAGTTGGCATTATAAGGAAAATACATTTTATATTTCAAGTCTTATTAAGATTTTGAGAGTCATAATTTTGAAAGAAAAACTTTATTAGGGGATCATACTTGACGTACGGGTTTTGAGGCAGTGTCCCAATTGGTCAATTGCAAAGGACTTTTCTTATAGAAGACGTTTCCCCTTTGGATTGTTAATTTACATGTGATAATTTATATTATAATGCCATTTGTGTTGGAAAGATGGAAGAAAAGAAAAGTGTTTGACTAGAAATCATGTCCCACAAACTTGTGTAAATAAGATTGTAAAAATTTCAGCAGAACAATGATGGGTCAGAGAACTTATTAGAGACACTACAAATCACCTATCTTTCCACCTATACACAACCCATATAGACTATATATCACATCTCTCTACCTCAACAACACACTCACACCCTCTATTTCCCTCTTTTCCCTCGGGTCCAAATTTCATGTGACCATTCTCTGTGCCCATGAGATCTCATCGGTCAGTGTGTGGGGCCCATGAGTAAGTGTATACCTGGGATTCAAGGGGCCCAATATGTCGGGTATATAGGATTTGAACCCTTTTCCTTCTTCCTTCTCAGTCTCTTTGCCATGGTTTTCAGTGTTGTGCGGCTCTTCCATCTCTCTGCGATCAACTTATGCTAAATGTGAGATCATAATCAGCTTTGACTAGAGACTATGATCCACGACTCATGTATTTGTTCCCCAAGGATCTAACCTAGCCTTTAAAATACTTCATCTTAGGATCTTGTCACTCGAAAATCTAATAAAGATATGTGCATTATCCTCTTGACTTGGTTGATGTATTATATTATCCCATTACTCTCCTTGAAAAACTTGGCAATCTATTGAATGAGTTACTCCATTGTCCGTGAATAATCTTTTGTTTTTTTCCTTCATGTATGTTTATAAAACTTGAAACATAAGAGAAGAAAAGAACTTCCATATATTTTTTATGTTCATACTTTTTTATAGAAGTGGTGAAGGTTCGCTCTTTATTAAGAGGTAGGCATTTTTTGTAACACTTGGGATTGCACTTCTAATTTAAGTGTCCAAGGTTCACTCTTTATTAAGAAGTGGCCATTTATTTGTGACAATTCGGTTTACCCTTCAATGTGATTGTGGACTAAAATGGAAGAATATCGTGATAAAATATGAAATTTTACAATGACATGATATTTGTACAATATCTTGATATTCCTTTTAGAAGTCCGGTCAAGTTGTTTTCTCTTCTACAATATATATATATATATATATATATATATATATATATATGGGATTAAGAGAGTTATTCTCTCCCCCTCTCCCATGCTAGTGACGAAACCCAACATCCACGAGGGTGGTAAACTAAAGTGGAAGATGAGATTTGAATTTGGATCTCTTTATTATGTAAACATTGTACTTGACCACTTGAGTCACTTCTTGTTGTCTTATATGTATGTATGTATGTATGTATGTATGTATGTATGGGATTAAGAGAGGCATTCCCTCCACCTCACACCCGTAGTGGAGGCCAAATGCCCGAGAGGATGGTAAATCAAGGTGACAACTGGAATTTGAACTCAAGTCCCTCTGTTAGGGGATTCCGTGCTTGACCACTTGATCCACTCCTTGTCAGTGTATGTATGGGATTAAGAGAGACATTCTCTCCCCCTCTCTCACGCCCGTGGTGGAGGCCGAATGCTCGAGAGGATTGGTAAATCAACGCAGAAACTGAGATTCGAACCTTAACATTGTGTATGTATGTATGGGATTAAGAGATACATTCTCTCCGCCTGTCCCATACCCGTGATGGAGGTCAAATGTCTAGGAGGGTGGTAAACCAAGACGGCAGTTGGGATTCAAACCTGGGTCTCTTTTTTAGGGACACTATGTTTGACCACTTGAGCCACTCCTTGTCGGCCGATGTATGTATCTATGCATGTATGGGATTAAGAGAGAAAGATTTCTCCCCCCTCTCCTACGCCCGTGGCGGAGGCCGAACACCCAGGAGGGTGGTAAATCAAAGCGGCAATTGGATGTATGTATGTATGTATGTATATATGTATGTATGGAGATTTATTTATTGTGCATGCATGTAGCTAGGATCTAGTTACCCTTGCATCCAAAAAGTAACTATTTGATTAGAAAAGTAACTATTTTGTCAAAAATGTAACTATTTGATTAAAAATAACTATTTAGTGAAAAAGTAAAAAATATGAACAATACACAGTAAAAAAATCGTTGAATTAATAGAAACAAGATGTAATTGTACATCGAATGTAACTACTATACATGTAATATAACTATTTGCAAGGTAATTTGTCTCTGTTAACATATATGGTAAAAAAATTATAGAAAATAAGTGTTTTTTGGAGAGGGTACCTACCCACATGGATATTAAAAAACTCCTACATATAAACAACTTTATGTATTTCATAAACCAAACTGAATGCTTGTGCATTGACCTTGGGACTTGATTTTAGGTTTGCGATGATAATTTTTCAACATATGCATCCACTAACGTGAGGAATATGATCAAGTTTCACAAACAAGAACTTCATGGGATATAGTAATGATCTGAGATCTAGATTAGACATAACTTTTTATTTTAGGTATCTTGAATATCATGTTGTCTTCGAACCCCTTGTGTAAACCTTTTGATTCAAATAAATGAAATGTAATATTTTTTTTCTTTATGTATTTGATTGTGCGTAATTCCTTTGGTCGCCTAAGGATGGATGCTTGAACCAAGTTAACACCCAAACAGGCAGTAGGAGTGATATTTGGTTTGAAATAGATCTATGATACTTGGTATCAAAACCATGTTATGTAACCCAATGTATATTTTGATTTTTAGGCTTTTATAACCTAATGTTATCTTTGGATTTTTCCCTAATTTTGGGATTTAGGCCCTAAAAAGAGCCAACTAATGGTACTTCAAGGAATAATATATACATGTGGATAAAAATAGGAGAATAATTTATGATGATTGCATTTATGTATGATAAGGAGCCAATCCCATACCATCTTGTGAATTTGAGACTTTGATTTTTTTCAAATGACTTAACAGTTTGCCATGAATCTTATAATCATGAATTACACTATAGTATATATTTAAATTTTTTGAAGATTGTTTAAATAATAATGAAATTCATATGGGCCAAAAAATGATAAATTTTCATGATATTTTATTTGACGGGATAAACAAATTTACATTTGGATAAAACTCGACTTGAAAGTTGTTTTAATGATATTGAAACTGGATATAAAATTTCAGACTAATCAAAGCTTGTTTGATGGCTCAAAAAATTATACCAAACCATATTCAAACTAGATTTAATAGTTCACAACATTTGTATTATTTTAGTGAAATAGTAAATCTTTAATATCTCAAGAATGCCTTGTCCTAATGAGGTGAAACATGAACCAAAGCCTCTTGAGTATAATTTATTTTTTTAATAATTTGGAGAAATAGTGGACAATTTATTGTTAGAATATATGTTTTCACAAAATATATGGTAGATAATTTTTTTGAGAGATATAAAAAAATTATTTAGATCCCATTTTTTATTATGATGTACATTATTTGGGATATGAAGCAATGCCCCAAGTGTGATTTCATTTAAAAGATACACATTTTTGAAATTGGGATAAAGTCTCCTTGGTGTTTGAAAATTTTATTAGATTTTATGCCATTTATACTTTTTAAATTAAGCCTAGAGGAAGAAATAATTATGTGGTCAAAATGAGAATTTAATCTTCATTGGCGGTCAAAGTTTACTTGTTGGAAGAATGATTGTAGAAATATAAATTCAAAATAGTTTTCTTATCATAGAAAATTTGTTTGGTAAGTATTGACAAGTATTAATGATGCTAACAAAATTTATTGTATGCATGTAAATGAAGTTGTTTTAATAGTAAAACACATATCTTTTTTATTTCTTTATTTGACTAAGAGAGAGTTGGCATTTTATGGATATTGCATTTCAGACTTCAAATTTTCTTTTGAATTTAAGAGGCATGGTTTTGAAAGGAAAATTTTATTGGGGGATCATACTTGACGTATGACATTTAGGGTGTTTGCCTAATTGGTCAATTGCAAATGACTTTCTTTAAAGAAAGCATTCCCACTATGGATTTTTACTATGAGAATGATTGTTTATATTATAATACCATGTGTAGTTGGAAAGTTAGAAGGAAATGGAAGGGATCGATTAGAAATTCCCACTATGGATTTTTACTATGAGAGTGATTGTTTATATTATAATACCATGTGTAGTTGGAAAGTTAGAAGGAAATGGAAGGGTTAGATTAGAAATTGTGTCCCCCACCCTTGTGCAAATAAGATCATAAAATTCTAGCACAACAACTATTGGTTGCAAAACTTACCACAAAAAGTGGCGATCAAACACTCTCTCTGACCTTTATACATGGCCACTATCAAATCTGTCTCACATCCCTGAACTTTGATGACACAAAAAACCCTCTCTCTCTCTCTTCCTCTTTTCCCTCTTCCCTACCAATGGTCCACTATCGTGGTTCTCGGTGTTGTGTACCTCACCCATTTCACTCTAATTGGCTTTTCTTGAATGTGGAATCACAATCAACATTGACTAGAGACCACGATCTAGACCTATGGTATTTTATCCCTCCAAGGATCTAACATCGACCTCTCAACTACTTTAGCTTTGGATCTTGTGACTAGAAATCTGGTAAGGGTAAGTGAATTATCATCTGGACTTGTTTGATGTATTCTATTATATGCCTATCTACTCTTGTTGAAAAATTTGACTAAATTTGAATGAGCTACTTCATTCCTTGTGAATAATTTTTTGTTTTCCCCTAGATGTATGTTTATCGATCGAATTGAAACATAAGAGAAGAAAATAACTTACATATATTGTTGAGGTTCTCCCTTCTTGTAAAGTGTCCAGGGTTTGCTTTTCACTAATAAGTATGCCATTTACTTGTAAAAATCGGGATAAACCTTCTTGTAGAAGTGTCCAAAGTTCTCTCTTCATAAAATAGTAGTCATTTATTTGTGTAATTTTGGGTTTTCCTTCAATGTGGAAGTGGACAAAAGCTTATCGTATAATTTTTTGACTAAGATGGAAGGATATTGTGATAGAATATGAAGTTTTTCCAATGACATAATTTTTCTACAATATGTCAGTATTTCTTTATAAGTCCTACCAAGTTGTTATATCTTTTTAACTATATATATATATATATATATGTGTGTGTGTGTGTGTGTGTGTGTGTAAACTATTTCATGTTTTTCTTAAATCATACTCAATGCTTGTGCATTGATTTTTGGTCTTGATGTTCTTGATTTTAGGTTTATAATGATACTTTGGGAAGATATGGTTTTGCTAACTGGGGAACATTAATCAAGGTTCACAAACAAGAATTTCATGGGATATAGTAAAACTCTAGCATCTAGTAGTTGTATTTAAGTTTTATGTCATGTACATTTCACATCATGTTTCCTTAGAGCCCCTTTTGTGAACTTTTTGGTTCAAATCAATAGAATGTGATAATAGATTTCATTTTGCATATCCTTGTGTTGATTATCTTTGGATGCCCAAGGATGAATGCTTGAAACCTCTTAACACTAACCAACCTGGAAGTGGGATTGAGATTTGGATGAAAATGGATCATGATAGTGTGTATCATTATCATGTTTTATAACCCAATGTATATATAGATTTTTAGCATTTTATAATCCAATGTATATCTTTGATGTTTTCCCCACTATTGGAATTTGTGTCGTATATGATGATCAACTAATGGTACTTGGACATGGAATATGTTATGAATAGGGTAATTAGGCTTCAACCAACCCCAAAAACGTGACTAGGGCATCATTAACCTCAAAGAGAAGTATTCTAAGTGGCTCCAAGATTATGTATGCGGGTCCATGCACTTTGAGTATTAATATCAGTTTTCATCGCCTTATGATTATTATGATGGCCATTTTAAATTATATGCATAGCCACATACTCAAATTTGAATAGTACTTGCATCAATGTTATTAAATGAATCTTGGACTTTCAAGTTTCATTTCAAGACACTATGTCATGATAATATGGAAATCAATTTAAGTAAAGAATTGTCAAGTTAATGATGAATCGTGTAATGGGTAGTATTTTTTGTCCTCGTCATGTTATTGTTGACCCTTCGAGCCTTATGGGTTCAAACGGAACATAGTGGTGCACATATGCTCAATTGGAGCATAAATAATGGCACTTAGGTGCAAATTATGAGTTCAAGTGGAACATCAGTTGAGCCTACATTCCTTATTAGCACAATTGGTGCATAAGAGTAGAGGACACTATAATCAACCACTAAGCGTGTATTATGTGAATTCAAGATTTATTTTTCAATTAGTTTCATATTTTTCCTAATAGCCAAGTTATTATGGTACTATAACAATACTGAATGCCTCTTACTTTAACGTGAACTTTATTTCATGTGTGGATGGGGGTGTGATGCCCCTAGGTACATAAAAACTTCAAGATAAGAGCCATATGAAGACCAGCTTAAAAAATTGATCAAGGTTTCCAAATTACCTGCCTAGTGGGGCGCCATCTACAATAGAATATCCTAAAGTTGATATATAATTCCATGTATGTCTTATATAATGTTTAATCATGTTTGATTTAGTTAGTTTCAATTCAAGAACTCAACTATACTAGATTGTCTTAGAATAAAGTATGAATCCTTTTTAAAGACAATGTATGGTGATGTATTTATTTGTTTGTAATGTTTATCATTCTTTTGACATCCCTTTGAGCTAAAGTCCCCCATATTATGGAAAAGATGGGAGTTTGTTCCATTGATACATGTATGATAAAGGGGGGTGTTACATTAATGGTATTAGAGAAAATAAGTAGATGGCCACTGGGCAACAATTTTATTCATATGTTCTAGCCCTAGGTAAAGAAGAAGTAAGTGAAAGATATTAGAAATCAAGTAGAATTTGGTCTGGAGATAGATTCTTAGATAAGGATAAGGTTTATGTGTCTAGATGGTGTGAAATTTTATATTGACTTTAGAATTTCATATAGCATGCTCTCTCTTTGTATTTTGTTTATCACCTTAAACCCTAATATTATCTTATTAGAAATCTAGGATTTTTCAATAGAAAAAAGACTCATAAACTTAGAAAATTGAGTTCCTCATTCAAAAAACTTTTGAACAAATATTTACACCTATTTTTTCTAACCATCCAATCAATAATTGTGAATTTAAAGAGTATTGCCTGATTAGAATCTTGAGAAATTGATTAATAAAATCTAAGAAGAAATATTACTCGTTGGGCCCCATCCATGCTGGCCTAATCAAGGTTTCTGCACTGGCGACATGCTCACACAACCAAAACCTACAAGTGACGAGTCAGGGATAAAAATATTTGTTTACCCATGAGATTAAAATAAAAACGATCAATACCCAAGGGTATACCCAGAAAACAATATCTGCAAATCCTTCTTCCTCATAATAATGAAGAACACATAAATGATAGTCTTAGTTTTGTGATCCTAGAATGTATTTCATGTGCTTATCTCTAGAACTAAGGTCGGGGATGGGTTCGTCACAATGCCACAAAGACGAAGATAGCAAATACCACCACAAATGCCAACCAAAGCATGGACATTGGTCTGGTTACAGAGAGTTGGGCAGAAAGAGGGGACAAAGAATCAATACCTTATAGAAGAAATTGGAGGAACAATGAGCTTTCTATAAGATCAAACATGCTTTGTGTGATCTTGACTTGAATTTTGAGATCCAGGGCCACCTCCTATCCATAGTTGATAGGTAAAGAAGGTAGGTGTTCACCGTGGGATATGGTTATCGGTGTTCCTTAAGTGTTTATCAACCCTCCAAGGAAATTTTTGGAATAAACTTATATTTAGTTGGTGGTCTGGGGTTATGAAGGGATTTTGTGAAGGTAGGAACAAGGGAAGGCATAGTGGAGTCTTGAGATATGTGGTCTCTAACACAAAAAACTCCAAAGAGTTTGATTTAAATCAACTCGAGAGAATATGGTGAAAGTGAAGGTGGGTTCAATTGGGACTCATTTTTAGATGATAAAGAGATTATGGTGGAACGATTCCATGATTCGGAGAAGTCCCACTTGGATCAGGAATCATGTGAGGGAGAGAGTCTCCCAGGTCTCAAGTGACTCCGTGATCAGAGTCCAACCAGGATAGGACATCCAAGGATCTGCATGAAAGATTAAATGTACAAAACTTGGCTAAGGAAGTGTGTCACACGTGAAATAGAAAATAACTTTATGAAAATCAATTTCATTCATTCAAATGTTTGGTTATTTAGGGTTCAAACTATATGGAAACTTTCTAGATTCATTTGAGGGGTCATATAAGGTTAGATTGGCCTCAAATTTTGGACTATAACCGCATTTTAGGGTCTACATCATTCTTTCACAAATATTTTCCAACTTTGATGACCCAAAGATGAGTTATTACTATAATGTCTTTAGTATTGCTTATGTACATTGAATGAATTATAATTTGTATCTAACTGATACATCGTATCATGTGTGGTCACTTAGGGTTCATTTTACTTATATTGAGTCTAGAGGGAGAAATGAGTCCAATTAGGGTTCATATACATATCAATGATGATGACGTTACATATAGGAGAGAGAAAGTGCATTATACTTCCATGTTTAAAGGATATTGAATCAACTATCATCATAATAGAGTAAATATTACTTAATTTGTTGGATTATACTTTAAACATTATGTTTTTGGGTCTAAAAGTCACATTAGGTTCTATTTGATACATGAAATTTTTGATTCAAAACTAGGGTTTCCAATTAAGGATTCATTCATAAGTTTATAGTTTGAGGATGTTACAATGCGTCACTTGAATTTTGCAGGATCAACATTCAAAACTCCTTTTGGTGTTTCTGGGACTCTGAGAGTCATCATAGGATGCATGCAAAAAATTGCTTTTTGTTGTCTAATCGTGACTATTTTTTGTTGACAATCAGTGGTTTGTGGGAAACCATTGGCGATTCATACAAATCCTGAGATCAAAGAGATGTTTCTATTGACTCCAGATCTGACCCCTAAGTCAACTCTAATGGATCACATCAATAGGTTTGGTACACGTGTGGTAGATCACACTATTTGCTAGGAAGATGCTCTACATCGATTAGTATGCCCTAGGTGATATATCACATTGTTCCTTTGGGGATACTTTCTCTTGATCTATGTGCTTGACAGATTTCTTCATTCCACCTTTGATACCAATAGCAAATTTCATCGTTCCGCCCTCACGTTGATTCCCATGCTGCCAATGAAGATCTTTGTTCAGAAAAAATTCACTGTGTGAACTCGTATCCACGATATCCACATGAGTTCTCAAATACCGATGGAGTTGTTAGCCTTTACATCTCCCACGTTCTCTCTCTAAGTTGCTTTTAGGGTTTTTTTAAACCTTGGAGGCAACAATGAGAGGATTTGAGTGCATTTCATGTACCTGAAGGCCTCCTCTCAAATCATATATAGAGGACGGGAGAGTCAGGTTTTCCTAAGCCCTATTTGGCCAGGATGTGGACTCCCTAACTTATGAAAACTTATTTCTAAAGTTTGGGTCTATATTTCTTCAAGTCTTCAAAATTTACTTAAGGTCCATGGCTTTATTATAACAATTACAATAGGGTCCAATTCAACCTTTCTTTAAGCAATATCTATGTGTGTGACCGTGTAGGCACCATAATAAGTTGGTAATGGGTTCAATAATCAATATTATGATCTATAAGCAATGAGCGGTGTCTAGCTACACATCATTCCTACACAAGTAGTAGGATTAATTAGTCAAGACTAAACCAATAACGAGCAGTGTTACCAGGTTATATAATCATATTATCATATGTATCCATATTGAACTCGAGGTATGACATGTCGTCCTCATTACTTTCAGTTTAAGTTCCTTGATCTCCAAGTAGACTAGCAAAATATGTATGATCTCATCATCATATATTGAATCACATGAGCATGGCCATGCGTTTCTCTAGTCTCACTTATCAAGAGACCTTAAATGTCACTCCCGTTATAGGAGGGACAAATTCCTTCTTTGTTTTTGAAAGGCAGAGAGATCATATCATTCATTCAATAAGTTCATCCTTCCAAAACAAATGTGTGATGCATAGACGAAATCGTTATAAAAAGTATTAGGTGGTACAAAATGAGCCAGACTCACAAGAGAGTGAACAAGTCTATTTCCTTCCCTCTTTACATGTATAAATGAAATACTCTAAAAAATTCCCCTAAGCTCTATGATATAGCAAGCAAAGACTCCCAGACTACTCCTGATCCTTGGAACTCCCTCGAAGGTCATGATGGCTTCAAGGGAATCAGATTCAAAAATAACATTTTTGTAACCCCTCCTAGCAGCTTCCTCCAAGCTCCATCAGCAGCATTCAGCTTCAGCCTTTCGTGTCCTCACCCCACCGCAGTGTCGTCTGATCTGTGAGTTAGAAGGTACCATTGTGATCACGAGCCACAAATCCCAGTCCAACATTAGTATGTGGTGCCCATGCAACATCACAATTGATTTACATGGGACTGCCAGCTTTGTCCAACGCGCATGAGCATGAGGAGCTGCACTCGTTGCTATGTCTGGGTCAACACGCTGCGACTATATTTCCTATAGTCATCAAGCAACCACGATAGCCCCTACACAATACTAGAAACATTGGCCTCTTACGAGTGCAAAATCCTTTCATTCCTATCCATCACTTATCCTTGCAGTGCAAATGTATCCAGCTGTGATTGTGTAGGCTTGTCTTGGACCCAATTGAAAAGGCTAAAAAACTCATCCAAGGGTGCATCTTGGAAGGCATTATTCAGATCCGATGTTGCCCATAATGGCTGTGCCTCACAGCAAGCGACAGGTGCATGCATTATTGTCTCCTCTTCGGTTCCACACAGGTCAGAAGTGCCATCTTCTATGCAGTGTCTTCTCATTATCCTTCCCTTAGTAGCAAGACAGCCCATAATAGCGCACTAATAAAGTGTTTTAGTTTTGGCAGTCAGTTCAGACTCCACAATTTCTTCCATTGACGACATTGTGTATCATTCATGTCCGGATTCCACAAAGGTGTGTTTCCCAACAATCCCAGCCAATATACAGTCTTCACTGAAAACTCCACACTTTTTTGTAGTGTCCATATGAGCATATCCTTTTGTGCTGTATGCGGCAATCATATCCCAACAATAGCTCTAGCAATTCAAGAACTGACCATCCAGCTAAGCTTCTCCATCTTCCACACTCCCCTTTCCTTGTCAATGAAGTTTCCGACGACAAGCCCTCTTCAAACTCCTGCGATCCTCTATTTAGATATTGTATTTCTTCCCTGGTATCCACCTATCCCTCAAAACATTATACTCTATCTGTCTCCCACCTTTCATCTGATTCCTCTAGGCAGAAGTGCTCCCGCCCCCCAGATGCTTCTCTAACTGTAGCTTGGTGTGAAGCCCCTATTGGCCTCCAGAAAGGAAGATCTCATGAAGTGTTTTGCTTTCAGCACTTTCTTGGCTAGAGAGTCTAATTTGGTGAGAAGTCTCCATCCTTTTTTTATTAGGAGAGCCAGGTTGAACACTTTGTGATCCCTGAATTCCATTCCCCCTTGTGACTTTGGAAGGCATAACTTGTCCCACACCTTCCAATGTATCTTTCTCTACTCACCTCTTGAACCCCACCAGAATTTAGCAATTGTGCTATGGATCTCATCAATCAACCCTTCGGGAAGTTTGAAGATGCTCACTATATATGCGGGTATATCATGTGCAACTACCCTTATCATCACCTCTTTCCCCGGTCTAGACAACAATCCTGTCTTCAACACTATAGTTTCTTCCAAATTCTCTCTTTCATCTGAGAGAAAATCACCTTCTTTGACTTGCTCATCCCTATTGGAAGCCCCAAGTCTTTTTCATGTTGATCCACTTTTCTCATCTAGATTTTTCTGCATATCTCCCCCTTCTTTTCTCTTGCACATTGTTAGTAAAAGAAATCTCTAACTTAGATGCATTCATCTTTTTCCCAAAATCTCTGTCGTACATGCTGATAATATCATCTAAACATGGTCATTCCTCGAGAGTCACTCTAGAAAAAAAGTATATTGTCATCTACAAAGAAGAGGCGAGAAAGATGTTTTACTCCTTGAATTACTTTTGAGCCATGCATAGATTCACCATCTGCTAAGTTGGTAATTAACATAGAGAAAGCTTCAACACAAAAAAGGAAGAGATAGGGGGATGTAGGGTCACCTTGGCATAGTCCTCTTCTTGGTCCTTTAAGTCTTCCATTCAGACAGATCGAGTGATATATGCTAGACACACATTTGTCGACCTTCTTTCTAACCTTCTCTCCAAACCCCATCTTCCCCATTACCATCTCCAAAAAATTCCATTCAATTCTGTCATATGCCTTACTCATATCCAAGTTGATTGCCATGAATCCAGTTTTACCACCTCTTTTCATTTACATAACATGAAAAGCTCTTAAGAAACTAACACATTAACAGTAATCAACTGTACCGGGAAAAAAGTACTCTAGTTCTCAAAAACCACTCTATTCAGTACTGGTTTCAATCTATTAGCCACCACATTAAAAAAAATATAGATCACGTTACATACGGTCTAAATTTTATCATCCGTCTTGAATTATGGCACTTTGAGATGAGGACAATGGTTTTTTTATTAACTTCCTCCAATCCTTTTTCCCCTCCACCACCCTTGGATAAAGTTGATCACATCCTTCTTCACTAAAAAACAAGGGCCTTCGAGAATAATGAATGAATCATATATCAAGTTTGGTTCAATCTATGCTCCTAAATTTTTGATAAAAATCATTTTCATTCCATCCAGACCTATTGCTTTAGTGGTGCATCTGGGAAAGTGTCGCCCAAATTTCCTCCTTGGTTGGGTCATTCTCCATCTCGGTCACTTCCCTTTCAGTAAGACCTTAGCTAAGACCCCAGTCCTCCTCTGCGTCCTGGTCTCACCTATCAAATTTGAAGAGAATAAAAATATTTTGTGGCTACCTCTATTATTGCCTCATCCTGTTCCTATCAGTTACCATTCTCATCCACAAGGCCCTTGATGTGATTTGTCCTCCTCCGCTGATCTACTTTATGGTGAAACTATTTGGTATTTTTGTTTGGATCACTGATCTTGTTCACTCCTTCCCAAAGGAACCATAAACTTTCTTATTTCATCTTTAGATCCCACAATTTGACCTGCAAACCCTCACAGAGTTTTAACATATAAGTTGATGGTCCCATATCTTGTGCTTTGCCTAGTCCTACTTTGGTCATCACTGTATGCTTTTTCCAGGATGTCAAATTCCCTATACATCACTCATAATGCATAACATGATTCTCATCACAACCAATCACTACCTTTATGACAACCTTCTTGAAGATCACATTGGGTTGTGTCAAAGCATGATGATTGTCATATCACCATTGTAGTGACATTAGGTCAAAGGTTCACAACAACACTATCACATTTGAGAGTTGATTATGACTATCATATAATGATCCATGAATCACTCTCAATGTGGGTTTATCCAATACACCTTTTCTCTAACAAGTTCATATATCTCTGATTTGGTATCCAATACCTATGACCTATGAGACATGTTCATCATTCACCACACATACTAGTCTCACATGCAATTTTGTTGTCTTGTCCAAAATAATTTTCGAGTAGGGAAATTTAATGATATTGTTCTTAGCATCCATTAGGATCTCATGTTTAAGTCACATACTTGAAGTTCCATGGCTTTGAACCAATCATTTTAAGGATGTTTATTATGTGCATTAACATCACAGTAAGTAAATGTTCATTAATAAATTAGAACTACCTTTATTATTCAAATCAAAGGTAAAAAATATCCCTATATCCACCATTTGATGATTGGCCTCTAGGGCATATACACCAACACACATATCCATATCAGCTGAGGTCATCATTACTTGTGATGAGGTATTGATAGCCACCTCTAGAACTTGTGAAAAAAGGTTAACACATATCAATATGTATGAGTCCTAATAATTCACTTTCCCTCTCACTATTTCTAGTGAAGGGTTATTTTTTCATCTTACCCAATAAACAACTTCACTTCTCTCTATTGATTCAAAATCAAAAGAGTCTATATAACCATCTTTATGGAATCTAGAAATGTGCTTCTCATTTATGTTCCCTAGACAATAGTTCCAAAGACAATGTTTATCTGAGTCATTGAGTTTTAGCTTCTTGATATTTCTCTTATAGATACTTTTACTAAGATCCAATAAGTAAAAACCATAATAAATTGGGGCACTATCATATAATATCTCATATCTTCAACTAGAAATTTGACCATTCTTTATTCAAAATTCAAAACCATTCTTTTCCTAAACAAGAAATAAAAACTATATTTCTATTTATGGCAGGTTCATCATAGCGGTTCTCTAACTCTATTGCAATCCCACTAGAAAAAGATAAACTTTAGGTGCCTACAAATATAGGAACATTTTTTTCTCAATTAGAAACTCATATATCCACATATCCCTTCATTAAGGGATTTACTTCTTTGTGATGTGTATTCGAGCATATGCGAGTCCACATCAGATGTCCAATACCCAAGATGAAGAGTCGATAAATTTATCTCTGTAACATCTATACATGTAGTGGAGATCTCTATCCCATCCTTCTTATTTGATTCCTTAAGTTAACGAGGAAATTTTATTTTTAATGTCTAGCCTAGTAACAATGGTGACAATTTCCTTACTTGCCTACTCCTCATTTAGTTTTAAGTATAAAAGATTTGGGTTTCTGGCCACATGTATAACTTTTCTTAGATTTGCCTTTGAACTTTCACGTGACCTTTCCTCTGTTGACCATCAACATATATTTTGACTCGCTTGTTTGTTTGTTTGTTTACTCTGTTGACCATCAACATAGATTTTGGTTTGCTTGTTTGTTTGGATTTTTGTTTGAAACTTGAAGTGTAAAACTTGAAGCTTTTCTCTTTTTCCCACTTCTATAAGGTGGGTGATATAACATATGATCCATCGAGTACCTACATGATACATTCAAACCCTAATCTTTCTTCTAACCACCTTGATATGCTAAACGATGGAATCTTTATGCTATTGTAAGCAAGTAAGGATAGAATATGAGTTGCATGTCTAGTCTAATCTCCTATTTATGTCATTTGATGTTAATTGCATGTTTACATAGTCATGCATGGACTAAGGTTTGAAATATTTGAGTATATGATATTAAAGGTGATACATATATAGTATTGTTACACTCTATAATGTGGAATACGAATTGTGTAATATCCCTTTCTATTTAGGAACTCTTCTAAAATATTGTTAAGGCTTTTACTAGTCATTTTCTATCAAAAATTTGTAGAAATAGAATCGCTATGTAGAAGTGCCTTATCTATGCTTGTAGTTGGCCTTTCTTATACCTTGATCTCAAAGCTAGAACATCAATTATATCTTTTTGAGTGCTATATTGTTACTATTTGAGAGGTTTGGACCACAGTATGGTCTTTGATGAATAATAGGGCCCTAATGGTGCCATGATATTGATACATGGTCTTTATGTGTCTGAGATGTGTTATAGTGAACCCTAGTTTGGGTAGTTGGAAGGATGGTAGTACACATATCTTCTGAAGTTGAAAATGCTTGATTAGCATTTAGATATTTCATGATCAATTATATTAAACTTGATTGATGCAATCATAAAATGAGTAATCGGTTTCATTAATCAAGTGAAATCATGATCATGTAGTACTCTAAGTTCATAGATATGTTTACATATGTTACTGGGGGAAATAGTGGAATGAATTAATCTTGTAGAAATAACAGAATTGTGAGAAGATTCTCAGAGTCATACAACCAGGGTTGGTACACCCTAGCGTCTTTAGATCTTATTGGGACTCGATTATGGTGGATGGACCAATGTGATGGAGAGTGGTTGCAGTTGTTTCTCGATAATTGATGAATTGTATATTATGTATGGTGTTGTGGCATATGTACCCAAGATAGGCCTATGACATGTTGGTCCACTTTTAAGTAATTCCACAGTATATCTGGCATTTTATCACTCAACCTTATGTTACCTTTGTTTTGACACAAAGTGTATGGAGAGATCGTATGGAATCCAGATATCCTTAGATCTTATGTAGATTGCTAGAGAGGTTTCATAGTGGCTACGTAGTACTTTAAGTGGTACACCTCAAACTATCCAAGACACAATGAAATTCATAACTCAAACATGTGGAATACCTATTTAGGTTTAATTGAAAAATACCATGGATTACTTTGGTGTGCTTTACATGTTATAACCATTACATGTGAATCATACTATGTGCTAGAATGCATACAACTCATGTATATACATGGTATAGTCTTAATCTAATTACATGCTTTGTTAATCTAATTGTTATCTTACATTCTATTCTAATTATTAAGATTTTTATAAGTAACAAATATTTAATTGTTATATTATATTGATGGGACTTATTGTCTCACCCTATAGTTTTCTACATCTTTTTAGGTGACAATTGAAACATTCTAGATTGTGGTGAAGAAGACCCATACTTTGGAGGAAATTTGTCATCTAGAGGTAGGTGATGTTTGTGGATTACCTAAAAATAGGTGATGTTTGTGAGTTCGAAGTAGCTAGCACTAGAGTTGTCTTTGTCCTCGACCCTAGGAGGAATGTTTTATAAATATCAACCCACTTGAGATTTTGACATGCGTGCCTAGTAATGTTGTACTAGTTATAAATATTTTAATAGATGTGTTGGCATATCCTTTTTTAAACAGGTGTTACTGAGGCCACCGAACTCTGTTTAATGTAAATATACCTATGGAATATTATATATTTATAAGGGCCTTGTTGATATTAAATTGTGATGTTAATTTGGAATTTTTATACCATGTTTTTGTGTCTAAGGATTTTGTTATGATGCTTGGTTTTGAGTATATAACTCCTCAAGGCATTGGAGATTCATAAATTTTTAGTATTACAGTCTAGGCTTTCTGAATCTATCGAGACATAATATTAAGTTATTATTTATGTTCTTAAGTGTCTGCCACATCTGACCTAGGCACATCAATGGGTAAGTGTTAACATGTTTATCATTTACCTATACCCAATAAGGTAAGGGTACTTAATAGTGCTTTCTAATCTGTTACATTAGGTAAGGGTAAACATAAACCATTATATATACTTGTTAACCCATTAGATGCTCATATATCATATAATTCTTACATATATATGATATCTTTAAAATTTAAAACGTGATATTAGAAGGAAAAACCAAATATTTATAATTATGACTATCAATTTGTTCACTGACCGAAAAGAGAGGGACAAATATATAAAATGTTGTCAAAGGAAAGAAGAACGTTGGTCAAAAGAATGAAGGAGATGGTCAAATCTATTTAATGTAGGAAAATGGAAAGAAGAACATTGGACAAAGGAACAAAAAGAGGGTCAAATCTATTCAACGTTGGAAAAAAGAAATGTAAGCAAAGGAATATTTAAGGGAGTTGTTGAGTAATAGTAGTGGAGTAATGGGAAGTCAAATTCACTCATTTGTAAAAAGTTTGAGAGAGATTTGAAAAGTGTGTAAATCAATACCTATGAGTTCATTTTTTTATTTATTAAAAAAATCGTACAATATAAATAAGAGAAAAAGTAGAGATCTTATCTTCCTAACGATGACAAAGTGTTTATTATATATTGTTCATTTTAGGAGAAAACTGAGAACATAGAGAGTATATTGTTGTCTTACTTTTAGCATTAATCACACGCATTCTCGACTTCTTCCATTGACCACTTGTCCTTTACTTTTAGCATGATCTGATGATCTTCTTACTGGTTCCAGATTTTAATAGTCTCTTCCTTTCTTCGTTTGTATATTGTAGTTACTCTGACTCTCATGGTCCTCCTTCTCCCTCGTATAGTAGGTTGCACATTGTTGTTGCATTGAGGTTGTCTGATTAGCAGTCAGCCTCCTTTGTAAGAAAATGTACACGGTTGCCTATAGAAGTCGGTGATTCTAGTGCAGACAACGAGCAACTTTCTCACGCAGATAAGAAGCACTGATAATCAATAGCAAGCAAACACACAAAAATAAGCCAAAGCTTCTGAACATGTATTTCTCCTCCACACCACATAGAGGTGTGTTTGATCTTAATATCTATTTGTCTTTAGTATTTTTGTATTGACAATCAATCCATATTTATACACACATTTTTACTTCTATTTCCTTGTATTGTCGATCTAACTGCAAACAAAATGTTGGTCGATCCCTAACATGTTTTTTTCTATCCTTACTATGGTTAACCTTTGTTCTTCTTCTCAATTATAGTTTAAATATTGTTTATGTGTTCTCTTTTATAATAATATTTCTTATAGATTTGTGCTACTATGATATGATTCAAATTATGATTATAACAAAATGTGCTTTATGGTTAGCTGTGTTTAAAAAATTCAACATTTGTATTATTTCACTTTATTTTTTATGGAAGAAAATCTAAGATAAAAATATTTACTCTTGCATTCTTTAATACTAAAATCAAATCCATCTTTCATTTCTTCTAGATCATGGATGGAAAAAACACAAAACAAAGTGCAAGTAGAGTTGATGTTGGTTACAATATGATTGGATCTAGTTCAAGTTCCGGTTCTAGATTTGGTAGTGATAACAAGATTGAAGAGACATCTAATACTAGGAAAAGTATTTCAAAGCTTTTGGTTCACTAGGATAGAGTTAAATTTGATGGGGTTCCAAAATCAAAGTACAAATGTTGCTCCCAACTACTAACAAATTGGCCTAAAGATGGGACAAATCATCAAGATTATAATCTAATAAAGAAACAAGTTTCTATAGACAAGGGGGTTAAAGGACAAGCAACACTAATCGTGGTCCTTAGTAAGAAAGATGGTTCTTTGGAAGTCAAAAGTGAAAAATCTTATCAAGATTCAAGTAGACACGATTTTTCTAGGATGATAATTTTCCATGAATATACATTTTCTATGGTTAATCACATTGCATTTTGTGATTTTATTCATAACTTTCAACCTAATTTTAAAATGGCTACAAGGAGCACTATCATAATTGATTATATGTAGATTTTTGTATAAGAGAGGACCAAGATATATAGTTGTCTTGATGTGATTTAAAAATGTATTTCTATCACTAGTGATATGTGGACTTTTAACCGCAACAAGGGATTTATGGATTTAACTACACACTTCATTGATAATGAGCGAACAGTACAAATAGTGTATTCTAATTTTTTCTCACATATCTTTGCTCCTCATACTCATGAAAGACTACTATATTTTTTTGTTAGATAAGTTGTTCAGAGATCACGTGCATTGTTCTTGATGATTGCACTACCAATGATGTAATGGTTGGGGGGGTAAAATAAAAGTGAACTTATAAAGGTTATTTGTTGGGAAATGGTCAAATATTTCACGTGTGTTGTTGTGTACATATATTGGACTTAATCGTACAAGACAGTATCAATGTAATATCAAATGCAATTGTAAAAAATTGATGATGTTGTTAAGTTTGTTAGACGTCCACATTGAGGATTCAAACGTTTGAACAAGCTACTTTTCAAGTAAGGGGACCAACAAGCAAGTCACTCATACTAAATGTACCTACGCATTGGAATTCTACATATATGATGTTGATGATTGCACTGGAATTTACATCATCTTTGACTCGATTTTTTGACTTATTATAATTTTAAGAATGTACCAAGTGCCTAAGAATGGGAGAATGCTAAACTAGTATTTGACGCTTTAGAGAACTTTTATAAAGTTACAAATATGTTCTCTAGCACTTTGTATCCATCGACAAATTATTTATTGACACAAAATTGTGCTATTCATATTTGTTTGAGAGACCTTATGTCTTATCCAAATGATTTCATTAAGAAAATGACAACAAAAATGATGTCTATGTTTGTGAAATGTTGGGATGTCACTTCTCCAGCTCTTTCTATAGCATCAATTTTAGATTCCCATAATAAGATGAAATTATTTGAACTGAACATGTGGGAGATTTATGGTGATAAATCAGATCAAGAAATTAAGAAGGGTATTGATGTTTATTGGATCAATATAGTGAAAATCATTGCAGTTCTAGATATAGTTATATGTTGGAGTACATTGATGGAGAGGCAATTTCCATGAGTAGTGGGGGTAGTAGTACAAGTAGTGGTATGAACTTTTTTGCTTCTAAATTTTATACCTATACTACTAGAGTAATGAAGGATTATGTAAGAACCCTGACCTTCATTTAGGGCTTACCCTATTTGCTTTGCTTAACCCTGGTGCTTTGATGCCTGTAATCACCTTTAGTGGTGATTAGGGTTTGGTTGTGCTTTATTAGAGTTGGTGGTACTACTTGCAAATAACCCAAATTTAGGGTTTTGTGGGCAAGTTTGCCACCGTGTGAGGTGTTCCTCCCTTTCTTTGCTTCCTCTTGTGTAGAGAGGTAGGCTTGGGCTCGTTGCTTGAGTTCTTTGGGCCTTGGTTGAGCTTGTTTGGGCCTTGAGGTGCCTTTTTTGGGCTTGGTTGAGCCTTGTATCGGCCTAGAGGTGTTTGTGTCGGCCAAGTTGAGTGTGTGTCGCCCATGATGCTCGCCCTAGCTTGACCTTGTTTGGTGGACACTTGGTGTACATCTTGGACATGTGGATGAGGCTTGCTAGAGTGGTGGCTTGTACTCTAGGACAAGTGTCCCTAGGCGAGCGACACCTTGCTTGGACCAACCTTGTTTTCTCCTCCCTTTCCTTCTATATAGGCGTGTCCTTTCCTTAGCTTAGGGTCCCTTTTAGTCCTTTGTTTTCTTCTCCACCTTGAGTGCACGACACTCCCTCCTTTCCTTGCTTATGTCGGCCGATACATCCCTTGAAGGAGTAGCTTGGTGGCCGACACACCTTTGAGGAGCAAGTGGTGGTCGACATCCCTTGAAGCTTGGGGCTCTTCTTCTTCTTTGGAGCTTGGAGCTCAAAGCGGGTTGCATAACTTCTAACCCTAGCTACATTATCTCTTGTTATAATCTTGTTTGCATGTTAGTAGCTTAGTTTCTTGCTTAGTTTCCTTGTTGGCCGATCCATGTGAGTTAGGGTTTAGGGAGCAATACTTCGTTCTCCCCTTGGTCTAGAGGAGTGAGTTTGAGTTTCTAGTGTCATGAGCAACACCCCTCTTTCCCTAACCGATTGAGGTGAGCTTGTGTCCTAGTTGATTAAGCAACACTCTCCTCTTACCATGGGTTAGAAGGGTGAGCTCGTTGGTGATGGTTGATGTGCAAGACCCCTCCTTCTTAGTTGATTGAGGTGAGCCATCTTCCTAGGGTTTCGGGTGCCTTGTGTTGAGAAAGAAGATGACCTTGTTCGTGGTATCTTGATGTGTATGAGTTGATCGATAGGTGTGTGACGGGCATCAGCCCTTGTTGCTGTAACGGGCGTTATGATGTGGTGTCGGGCGACACTCTTGGCTCTTGAGATGGGCGTCACAACCCCTTGTTTTGCCTTGTGTCGGCTGTTATGCCTTGCCCAAGTTGTTGCTCGTTTTGTGGATAAGTTCTCTCCCTCTCTCTTGGTTGTTAGTGTTTGGTGGTGACCTGGCCGTTATGCTAACCCTTGTATCGGGCATTGCTAGATGGAGAGTGATGGGCGTCGTGTTTACCCTTGTTTCGGCCGACATGCTGGTAGTAACGGGTGTTGCCCGATATGTGAGGGTGCCTGATACCCCCCTTGATGCGCGACACTCCTCCCCATAACGCCGCGTCGCGTGCTGGTTGCCTTGGTGGCAACGCAGCGTTGCTGCTCTCTTTCAGACCTGCTGTTTGATGCGTTGATCCTTGGGTGAGGGCAGTCTGCCGTTACACCCCTTTTAGTGAGGGTTTTGTTATCCGTTTGTGATGATTCCTTGTATCATGAAATAGTCTAGTAGTGGATATCCTTGCTTTAAAACGTGGTAACTCCTTATATTGCAAAATGATGCTCGTTATCATAAGCTTATTCATTTATCTTAGCCTGGCTACACATATGGAAATGATTATCTACAAATGCTAAGAATGGTAATGGTAGTGGTAATGATAACACTTGTTCTGTATGTCCAACATGACTACATGCATGAAGTAATCATCTTGATTATCTGTATAATGATAAGTACATAAATAGTTGCTTAATAATGTGTCTCGTGCACATGATCACCAGTTGATGAATAATTAATAAGTATAGCATCCTGAATATCCTCTCATGATAGTAAGCATAGTCCTTATGTTGAAACTATGATTATTATATACCCTAACCATGCAGGTGATGCTTAGCCATAAAAAGGCTATGAGAAATATGTGATGAGTAACATCACTCTGGTCGATGAGATTGCATGTATGATGTGTTTGCCCCATGATGATGATGCGAGCCTTGAGAGGCAGTGGCAATACATGATGAGGGATTGAGATCCCATGGTATGTGATGATCCTTGAGATGGATCTGGATGGTTGGCAAGAGGCCAAGTTATAACATGTGATGTTGGATCCTTGAGATGGATCAGGTTGATATGATTACAATAATAGCATAATGTTGAGTTTATGTTGTTTACTTTCTGTTATATCTTGTATGTTATACAACTTGGTTGAATCTTGCAATCCATCTAAAAGATACTAATTAATTACAGTAAAATATATCATGTAGTTTGTCCTGGCCATAGATCCATCATCGTCAGGACTTGGTGATGGTGAAACGGGTTCTCTTGTGGGTTAACCCGGAGCGCATATTTTTGAATATGTGAGGTTTCTCCTAGCCTCAAATAGAGAGGTAAACGAGTGCAGCTACGGTTGCAGAATCGGATATGTGATGAGCATGGTGAATAGGCCCATGGCTCCGGATATGTGATATGATGAGCATGAATGCATTCATGGCTCAAGAGCACAGTGATCAGGCCCGTGGCTCAGTTTTACTAGCGTCGTGACATGTACCAAGGCGGGCTAGGCAGAGGGTAGCCTGAGGAGCTGACCCTGTGGCTAAAGGCCACTTAAGCATGAGACTGCGGTCCTGCTTTGTTTCTCATGTACTGACCACGAGGGGTGAGGTCGTGGATTCCGGCTCTTTCATTGACCTTGTATGGCACCGGTTATGGGCTTCGTAGCCGAAGGTTGGATTTGAACGGTACAGTTCACTTCCTCAGGGCATAATAAAATGTAATCCAGCCATTTAGTATTTACTGCTTAAGACAAACATGAAACATTGGTTGAGGCCTTATTTGTGTAGTTACTCTCTTTATATCTTGCAGTTACTTATATGTTCTTCGATGGCAGTAGAACTTGGATATCCTATCTTGTTAATCATGTTTTACATGTAATACTTGGATACATCCGGTAAGCTTAGATAGCTTTATTTCATAGACTACTCTTGCTATATCTTTTATCAGTTAGCTGCTTAAGGTATATGTTCATCTGAGGTTTTGTAGTTTTGGCGAGGAGTTATGCCTCCCGCTGGGACAATGTTCAATTGTCTCACCCCGCTAGTTTACACCCTTTTTAGGTGGTCGAGCTAGACGTGGTGGTGGTCGTGGAGTTGCGGCCGAGCAGCAAGAAGATCAGTAGAAGGCAAGCGTTGGGCATGCTGCTGTTTGGATGTTTTGTGATAGAGTCTAGAGTCATCCATGTACTCTCAGGTCCTTGGTGGTGTTTTTACGTTGTTTCACGATAGATATTTTTTGTCTATCCTGCTGTTGGCCGGATGTGGGACTTTATGTATAAACAAGTGATGAACTCATGATATGACAGGACAATTGTTGCTCAAAGTTGTGGACATGTATCAAGGTTTGAATGGATGTATATAACATGTTTTCTTACAGGATGGGGACTGGAATGTAATAGTTTCTCAGTTTATCAGCTTTCCGCAATCGGTTTTAATTAACCTGTGATTTCTTTAATCTGTGGTTATGGTGATTTCCGCACGTTTTCACGTAACACCTCACTGTCTGTGTGATAGTGGGATGTGTTGCCACAAGTTTTGGTATCAGAGCCTTAGGTTCGCTGAGTCTACAGGGATTTAGGACTAGGTCGTCTGTTCTTCTGTGTTGTCCAGATTTTCTTACAACCGTCTTCTGCCCTCAGCGGAAGAAAAGTCAAGATGTCTGGAAACCATGAAGAACACTCAGTTGAGTACAGCGATGTTGCTTCAGCTGAAGGACAGGCACCTGGAGATCGGGTGCCTGAGGTCCCCCAACCTAACCCAGCCATACTTGAACATCCTGCCTACCAACAGCTTATGGGGCAGATGATGGCTACGATGAATCTCATGGTTGAGAGATTACCAGTGCCTCCTCCGCGAGCACAGGTTCCCCATGGAGAAGCATCGAGTATTGGGAAAACCTTCGAGCGGCTTCGCCGAGTCAGAGCTTCGGACTATGCTGGAACGGCTGATCCAGCGGATGCAGATTTGTGGTTGACAAGTCTTGAGAAGGCTTTCCGGATCCTCGACATCCCTGAAGCAGACAAAGTAAAGCACGTTGTCTACCTTATAAAAGGTAGTGCTGATCACTGGTGGACCATCGAGGAGGAGAAGCGGCCTGGTGAGGTGATCTGTTGGGAAGTGTTTCGGCGCGAGTTCGTCAGCAGATACTTTCCCAAGACGTATCTGGATGAGAAGATCAGTCAGTTTGAGAGCATGCAACAAGGAACGATGAATATCACTGAGTACGAAGCCAAGTTTATGGATCTATTGAGGTTTTGTCCTCATATGGCAGCGACAGACGAGGAACGGATCAGACGTTTCGAGAAGGGTCTGAGTGCTGAGCTGACGACACCGGTTTCTGCGTTGGAGCACCGGGAGCTGTTTGCGATGTTTGTGGAATCCGTCCGGAGGATCGAACGATCTGTAAGGGAGAAAAGAGAGTCTATGGCTAAGAAGAGACCTGCTCAGTTCTAGGGTCAGAGGTTTGGTGGCTTCAAGAAGCCCAGGTTTTCAGCACCGGCAGCGATGAGAGGTTCTGGTGGACCGTCTCAGTTGTCTCTAAGTAGAGGAAGAGGTTATGTTTCTTCACCATCTAAGGCACAAAGTTCGGCTTCCGTGGCAGTGACAGAGCCATCCAGGCCACAAGTCAATGTTAGGACATGCTATGCCTGCGGTCAGATAGGGCATGTCAAGTCGAGTTGTCCCTACAGGGATGATGAAGTGACACAGCAGCCGAAGCAGAACCTTCAAGGGTCGGAAAGACCACAGCCCAGTGGTAGCAGAGGACGAGGACGCGGTCAAGCATCTCAAGCTGGATCGTCTGCTCAAGGAAGCAGAGGGCGTGGACAGCAAGCAACGGCTCGATTCTATGCTATGAATCAGCCGGAGGCGATAGTCAACCCGCAAGTAGTGACAGGTCCGATGGAGTTATTTCATTCTGATATGTCTTCTTCTTGCTTTATATCTGTTCTGGTTGACCCGGGTGCTACGCACTCTTTTATCGCCTATAGTATGCTTGAGAACTATCATTTACCTGTTAGTCGTAGGAAGGATAGTTTGTTGTTGGAAACCCCTCTTGATGGTTCCTCGTTGCTTCGAGAAGAGTGTCCATCTTGTGTCTTGTCTTTCTCGGGACACCGCATTCGAGTGGATCTCATACCGCTTGATATGCATGGGTTTGATGTCATCCTTGGGATGGATACCTTAGAGAAGTATAAGGTCGTTCTGGACTGCGGTACCAAGCAGGCGGTGTTTGATGATGCCGGAGAGAAGTGGATCTTCCAAAGAGATAGGAAGATTCTTACGATGTGTCTAGTATCAGCTATGGTGGCCGATAGGTTGCTGCGACAAGGATGTGCAGCGTTCTTAGCTCATGTGGTGGATACCGTTGTGGCTACCAAGGCGAAAGGTTCTAGCCTTGAGGAGGTGTCAGTTGTCCGAGAATTTGCAGATGTGTTTCCTGAGGAGTTTCGTGGTGTTCCTCCACCCCGAGAAATTGATTTTGAGATCAATCTAGTGCCAGGAACACAACCAGTTGCACAGACACCGTATAGGATGGCTCCAGTTGAGATGACAGAGTTGAAGAAGCAGTTACAAGAGCTGCTGGACAAATGTTTCATCCGACCAAGCACGTCGCCTTGGGGTGCTCCCGTGTTGTTTGTCAAGAAGAAGGACAGTTCGATGCGGTTGTGTATAGACTACCGACAGTTGAATAAGGTCACAATCAAGAACAAGTACCCGTTACCGAGGATAGATGATTTGTTTGATCAGTTGTGTGGTGCTACAATGTTTTCAAAGATTGATCTACGGTGTGGATATCATCAGTTGAGGATTAAAGCAGATGACATACCAAAGTCTGCTTTTAGGATGAGGTATGGTCACTTCGAGTTTGTGGTTATGCCATTTGGGTTAACCAATGCACCTGCTGCTTTCATGGACCTGATGAACAGAGTGTTTCGTTTGTTCTTAGATCAGTTTATCGTAGTCTTTATAGATGACATCCTGATCTATAGTAGGGACAGGCTAGAGCATGAGCAACATCTTCGATGAGCGTTGACTCTTCTTCGCTAACATCAGTTGTATGCCAAATTCAGTAAGAGTGAGTTCTGGTTGGAAAAGGTGACTTTCTTGGGTCACGTGATATCTGCTGAAGGAGTCAAGGTAGATCCAAAGAAGGTGGAATCCGTTGCGGATTGGGAACAGCCGAAGACACCGACAGAAGTTCGTAGTTTCCTGGGTTTAGCAGGATACTACCGGAGGTTTATCAAGGACTTCAGTGTGATTGCATTACCAATGACAAAGTTGACGAGAAAGGATGTGCCTTTTGTTTGGGATGATCGATGCCAGCAAGCTTTCCAGAGTTTGAAGGAGAAGCTGACCAGTGCTCCAGTGTTGACCTTGCCAGAACCTGGGAAGGGCTATGTAGTTTTCTGTGATGCCTCCAAGAAAGGCTTAGGTTGTGTGCTGATGCAGGAGGATCACGTGGTTTCTTTTGCTTCACGAAAGCTTAAGAAACACGAGGAGAACTATCTGACTCATGATTTGGAGTTGGCGGCGGTGGATCATGCACTAAAGATTTGGAGACACTATCTTTATGGGGAAGTGTGTCAGATCTTTACGGATCATAAGAATTTGAAGTACATCTTTACGCAGCCAGAGTTGAACATGCGACAGTGGCGATGGATGGAGTTGATCAATGACTACGACTGCACTATCGAGTATCATCCTGGTAAGGCGAATGTGGTAGCTGATGCGCTTAGTCGGAAGTCTTCTTTTTCTTCCAAGAAGGCGCAGCTAAGTTCTCTAGCATGCCATGAGCGAGATATGCTTGTCTCTTTGTGGAAGATGAACGTGCAGATGGAGGTGTCCTCGTTAGCTGGACTCTTAGCACAGATGCAAGTCAAGCCTACGTTGAGACATCAGATCAAAGATGCACAGCAGACAGATGATGCGGTATAGTTGATCAGATCAGAGTTTGGCAGTGAAAAGCGTGATGGGTTTCATGAGTCTGAGGATGGGCTAGTCTGCTATCGTGATAGGATGGTGGTTCCTGATGTGGATGAGTTGAGGAAGTTGGTGCTCGAGGAAGCACACACATCGATGTATGCTATGCATCCAGGTGTCACCAAGATGTACCATAGTCTGAAGGACTTGTATTGGTGGCCCGGTCTGAAGAAAGATGTAGCTGAGTTCGTGGCTAGATGTGCGGTTTGTCAGCAAGTGAAGGTTGAACATCATAAGTCGGCAGGTACGTTGCAACCTTTGTCGATACCGTAGTGGAAATGGGATCATATAACCATGGATTTCGTAGTTGGTCTACCCAAGACAACTAGAAATCATGATTCCATTTGGGTGGTTGTGGACAGATTGACGAAGTCTGCCCATTTCCTACCTGTAAAGACGACATATACAGCCGAGAAGCTCGCTAGAGTGTACGTGGATGAGATAGTTCATTTGCATGGTGTGCCAGCAACGATAGTATTTGACAGAGTTCATCAGTTTACGAGTCGTTTCTGGGAACAGTTGCACCGAGCGTTGGGAACGCAGTTGAGGTTCAGTACCGCCTTTCATCCGTAGACAGATGGACAGTCTGAGAGGACTATTCAGACTTTGGAAGATCTCCTTCGAGCTTGTGTTTTGCAGTTCCTAGGCATTGGGATGTACATCTGAGCTTGATAGAGTTTGCCTATAATAACAGTTATCAGCGAAGCATTGACATGGCTCCTTATGAGGCTTTGTATGGGAGGAAGTACAGATCCCCCTTGTGTTGGTATGAGTCTGGTGAGTATCAGTTGTTGGGTCCTGAGCTAGAGCAGCAGATAATAGAAAAGATCAAGGTGATACAGCAACAGTTGAAAGTGGCACAGGACAGGCAGAAGTCTTATGCAGACAATCGCCGACGACCTTTGGAGTTCCAAGTAGGAGACGAGGTATATCTTAAAGTCTCGCCATGGAAAGGTTTGCTAAGGTTTGGCCGGAAGGGTAAGTTGGCACCCAGGTATATGGGGCCTTACCCAGTTATAGCACGTGTTGGTAAGGTAGCCTATGAGATAGAGTTACCTCCAGAGTTGCACAGGTTACATCCAGTGTTCCATGTCAGCATGTTGAAGAAAAGTCATCCGGATTCAGGTACAGTGATACAGCCAGTTGAGGTTGAGCTTGATGAAGATGTGACCTACGAGGAAGGTCCTGTGGCGATTCTTGACAGAAGGGTCAAGAAGCTGAAGAGGAAGGACCTGGTTCTTGTGAAGGTTCTTTGGCAGCGTCGTGGCGTTGAGGAAGCCACGTGGGAGCTTGAGGAAGAGATGAGGAGAAAGTATCCCTCGCTTTTCTCTTCGGATTTTGGGGACGAAATCCCTTAAAGGGGGTTAGATTGTAAGAACCCTGACCTTCATTTAGGGCTTACCCTATTTGCTTTGCTTAACCCTGGTGCTTTGATGCCTGCTAATCACCTTTAGTGGTGATTAGGGTTTGGTTGTGCTTTGTTAGAGTTGGTGGTACTACTTGCAAATAACCCAAGTTTAGGGTTTTGTGGGCAAGTTTGCCACCGTGTGAGGTGTTCCTCCCTCTCTTTGCTTCCTCTTGTGTAGAGAGGTAGGCTTGGGCTCGTTGCTTGAGTTCTTTGGGCCTTGGTTGAGCTTGTTTGGGCCTTGAGGTGCCTTGTTTGGGCTTGGTTGAGCCTTGTATCGGCCTAGAGGTGTTTGTGTCGGCCAAGTTGAGTGTGTGTCGCCCATGGCAATGGTGTGTGTCGCCCATGATGCTCGCCCTAGCTTGACCTTGTTTGTTGGACACTTGGTGTACATCTTGGACATGTGGATGAGGCTTGCTAGAGTGGTGGCTTGTGCTCTACGACAAGTGTCCCTAGGCGAGTGACACCTTGCTTGGACCAACCTTGTTTTCTCCTCCCTTTCCTTCTATATAGGCGTGTCCTTTCCTTAGCTTAGGGTCCCTTTTAGTCCTTTGTTTTCTTCTCCACCTTGAGTACACGACACTCCCTCCTTTCCTTGCTTATGTCGGCCGATACACCCCTTGAAGGAGAAGCTTGGTGGCCGACACACCTTTGAGGAGAAAGTGGTGGTCGACATCACTTGAAGCTTGGGGCCCTTCTTCTTCTTTGGAGCTTGGAGCTCAAGGCGGGTTGCATAACTTCTAACCCTAGCTACATTATCTCTTGTTATAATCTTGTTTGCATGTTAGTAGCTTAGTTTCTTGCTTAGTTTCCTTGTTGGCCGATCCATGTGAGTTAGGGTTTAGGGAGCAATACTCCTTTCTCCCCTTGGTCTAGAGGAGTGAGTTCGAGTTTCTAGTGTCATGAGCAACACCCCGCTTTCCCTAACCGATTGAGGTGAGCTTGTGTCCTAGTTGCTTAAGCAACACTCTCCTCTCACCATGGGTTAGAAGGGTGAGCTCGTTGGTGATGGTTGATGTGCAAGACCCCTCCTTCTTAGTTGATTGAGGTGAGCCATCTTCCTAGGGTTTCAGGTGCCTTGTGTTGAGAAAGAAGATGACCTTGTTCGTGGTATCTTGATGTTAATGAGTTGACCGATAGGTGTGTGATGGGTTCTCCTGGCCATAGATCCATCATTGTCAGGACTTGGTGATGGTGAACCGGGTTCTCCTGTGGGTTAACCCGGAGCGCATATTTTTGAATATGTGAGGTTTCTCCTAGCCTCAAATAGAGAGGTAAATGAGTGCAGTTGCGGTTGCAGACTCGGATATGTGATGAGCATGGTGAACAGGCCCATGGCTCCGGATATGTGATATGATGAGCATGAATGCGTTCATGGCTCAAGAGCACGGTGATCAGGCCCGTGGCTCAGTTTTACTAGCGTCGTGACCTGTACCAAGGCGGGCTACGCAGAGGGTAGCCTGAGGAGCTGACCCTGTGGCTAAAGGCCACTTAAGCATGAGATTGCGGTCCTGCTTTGTTTCTCATGTACTGACCACGAGAGGTGAGGTCGTGGATTCCGGCTCTTTCATTGACCTTGTATGGCACCGGTTATGGGCTTCGTAGCCGAAGGTTGGATTTGAACGGTACGGTTCACATCCTCAGGGCATAATAAAATGTAATCCAACCGTTTAGTATTTACTGCTTAAGACAAACACGAAACATTTGTTGAGGCCTTATTTGTGTAGTTACTCTCTTTATATCTTGCAGTTACTTATATGTTCTTCGATGGAAGTAGAACTTGGATATCCTGTCTTGTTAATCATGTTTTACATGTAATACTTGGATACATCCGGTAAGCTTAGATAGCTTTATTTCATAGACTACTCTTGCTATATCTTTTATCAGTTAGCTGCTTATGGTATATGTTCATATGAGGTTTTGTAGTTTTGGCGAGGAGTTATGCCTCCCGCTGGGACAATGTTCAATTGTCTCACCCCGCTGGTTTACACCCTTTTTAGGTGGTCGAGCTAGACGTGGTGGTGGTTGCGGAGTTGCGGCCGAGCAGCAAGAAGATCAATAGAAGGCAAGTGTTGGGCATGCTGTTGTTTGGATGTTTTGTGATAGAGTCTAGAGTCATCCCTGTACTCTCAAGTCCTTGGCGGTGTTTTTACGTTGTTTCACGATAGATATTTTTTGTATATCCTGTTGTTGGCCGGATGTGAGCCTTTCTGTATAAATAGGTGATGAACTCATGATATGACAGGATAGTTGTTGCTCAAAGTTGTGGACATGTATCAAGGCTTGAATGGATGTATATAACATGTTTTCTTACAGGATGGGGACTGGAATGTAATAGTTTCTCAGTTTATCAGCTTTCCGTAATCGATTTTAATTAACCCGTGTTTTCTTTAATCTGTGGTTATGGTGATTTCCGCACATTTTCGCGTAACACCTCGCTGTCTGTGTGATAGTGGGATGTGTTGCCACAGATTATGTGATGAATCTTCTACTAGACCCATTCAAAATGACCTAAAAATATATTTGGATGAAGGTACCCACCTTATGAGAGGAAATGATAATCGATTTCATAAATTAGCTTTGTGAAAACTTAATGAACCAAAGTATCTAGTTGTTGTAAAGATGGCTCGTGATGTGTTAGTCATTCCTATCACCAATGTTTCTCGTCAATCACCTGCAAGTGTACGAGATCAATTATAGTTAAGGTCGAACATAGAGAACTAGATTAGCTAGGCATAAAATTGTTAATTTTATACCATCTAGATCAGTTACAAAACATAGATTGGTTTTAGATCAAACTCAATTGTGAATATAAAAAAAAAACACTAACCACTTGGAGAATGATTAAAATTAGAGCAAGATAATCTTGGATATGGGATTTCACTTCCACATCATAACCCAATAAAGAACCAAGAATTTCATTTATACCTGTAAATCTTCACAAAGGAAGGTTGTCATCTAAATACATATCTCGACAGTATAAGATAGTCCTAACCCTATATAGAATTCCCATGCATACACACATCTTTGAACTTCAACCTAAAATTCTCAACATAATCCTAGTCATTCTCATGGTCAAGGATAAGTTGTCAAAACAACTATTCCCTACCTCTTAATATCTCCTCAGAAAATAATAAGAAGCATAAAACATGTAAACATGATGGCCAGCCATGCATATAAGAAGATAAACAGTATATCTCATTTTGAAATAGAAGATTAACTAATACCAAATACAAAATTCAAGTTCACACGAGTCATGACATGGGAGATACTCTCCCATACCCAAGTAAGGGAGTTCTGCTAACTCATGTTGAGAATATACATGCACAAGCAATAAATCATTGAATGAAACATGAGTAGAGAGAGAGAGGAACAAGATATAAATCTGTTAGAATGGAGAACTAGATAGAAATATCCAGCCAAAGGACATAGATTCATCTCTATAACTTCTCCTTACTTCGACAACTACCTCTCCTAAGTGCTAGAATAGAATGGAGAAGAGAAATGGAGTAAATATTAGGTTCTCTCCTAATAAAGCTTGGCTTTTTCTCCCAAGTCACCCCTCCTCATCTCCAGGCTCGTCTCTGGTCTCGAAACACTCCAAATGATCTGTGATCTATTTTCCAAGGGGTGTGATTCGTTATATAAATGAAGGAGCATTTATTTCTAATTTATGTACAGAAAATACAATTCACATGATGTGTGAGTAAGTCAACACGGCGTATGAGATTCAGTTTCTGCTTCATTCGGCCCACGATCACAAATGACACGCCATGTGGAGGAGCCACACGACATAAGGGAGACTTCCTAGTTCTAATATATCTGAGCCATGCCATATATCTAAGCCACACGTCATAGCTTGATTGGACTGTGATGTTTGATGTTTGAGAGTCACACACCGTGTGGAATGGTCCACACACAGTGTGGCTTGTTGGTGTTGAATAATGAACTCCAAAAATTGGAAAAACTTTAGAAATGTCAAATAGATCAGATTTTGTGCATTTTTCCTTCATTACAAGTGAAAAATGGGGTACATGCAATTCAAACCATATCACGAGAATAAAAATAAGAAACAAACATTCTAACATGAATTAGAGTGGAATTATGATTAAAATGAGTAAAATGTGCAGCCAAAAGTGATTGAAAATGTAATATGATTTGTGCATCATATCCCCCTAAGCTTGAACCATTGCTTATCCTCAAGCAAAAAGAAGCAGATATATGGCTAGAGATAAACAAATGGGCATGAATAAGATCCACATGAATATGAGTTGGTAGATCTCAAAATGGCAGTTTTCATCGTTTAGATATGTAACTAAACATTGAATCAATTCTAACTCTCAATATAGGATTTTAAGTTCGAATAAACATCTAAATTGCCTTGGATGAATCGACTAGAGAGAAGTTAGTAGAAACAAGATGACAGAGTCAAAGACGTATTGATATGCCACAAAGCTCAAATAGCTTTTAATTGAATTGAAATGAGATTTTCCATCCTCTTGCAATGACATTGTTATTGAAGAAATATTTTCAATTTGATTTTAGTGTGCGGTACTCGGATGGTAATGTAGGCTTACGCGCTCTTGGATTACCACTTGGGGATTTATTTCCCTCTTTCAGACGTAACCCTCAACCTTCATTGCGTTGGTAGAAACATGGGTGACTTAGCCATCATTCGTGGGGTTTGGATTTTCAAATGAAGATTAGAATTTTCCCATTTTACACTATTTAGGCTCCGCTTTGGAACTACGGTGTCATGTGCTAACTCGCCCTCATTATTTCAAATCATGTAGGTGGATGCTCATTTTGTAAAATGTCAAGTACATTAGTGAAAAATGTATTATAGGGTTGACAATGTCATCTTATTTCTACTCAAAGCTATAAAGTTGAGAAATTCAAAGCATTTGAATTATTACATGGTTTAAGAGCATGAGTGAGAGAATTGCAATTCATTTTACCTAAATACTTAAATATGGAGATGAATGGTCGTGATTCCAAAAACAATTCTAGGGTGATTTATGCCCAATTGTCATCATAACAGACCATACATTTTTCATAACTCTAGTTATCTTCCTTCTTCTAATTTTTGTTTAAAAAAGACTAGTGGCAATAGCATTATTCTCATAAACAACTTCATGAACCGACCTCTGATGCCCAGGCTTATTCAGGCCTCTGACATTCCACAACATTGAAATAAGGGATTCAACCATTATGAATGGAAGTTGGAAGCCTGCCAACATCAGTAATAGAACTTTTAACTCTAGCATTCCCGAAGACATCAATGAATTCTAAAATTCTAAAGTTGTTGGGGAAATTTTGGGATACCAATTGCCTTCTGGTGAGGAACTTTTGAAGCATTCCTAGAAGGGGATGTGTTCTTAACCTTTGATTACTCCAACAGGTATACGGGGAAGGTGTGCTAGTACTAGCACATGTTTGCAAACTAACTAGACTAGTAGGATTCACAACTTTCTCATTCACTTGCACCTCTAGAACCACCTCAGAGTTCACAGTATTCTCAGGCATTTTCCATTCACCTATCCATCAATGGTGGGCAGTCGTAGAAGGTGTCATGCTCACTGCTACTCTTCTCCACCCAGACATATCTAGTCTTAGGCTTCTTCCCTCCAATCTCAACACAATCCCCCTATCCATGGCCAAGTGAACCTCAGGCTTTGCAACAAGAAGGATGTCATTCATATATTCAATCTTCATTGTGTCCTTGACACCATCATCACTCATAAGTCTCACTTCAGTTGGAAAAGGAGATGTATTCGGGACCAAGACTTGAATCCTTGTGAATTCTAGGCAACAAAGATCTTTAGTCAGTGATTCAGGTCTTAGAGGAGTAACCATAAAACTTCCAATCAGGTTAACAACCTCTTCGTTCCACATTTCCAAGGGTAGATCAAATATGTTGATCCAAATCAGTACCTCTAACATATTAAACTTCTCAAGAGGTTCACCTCTCTGCCATTTTTTCAGTATCATCAGCTTGCCTACAAAAAACCAAGGACGTCGTTCAATCGCCACCTTCATGTCATCTGGATCTGAGAATCTTATCACAAAGAAATCATTTACCCGTTATAGTATTTCAAAGTTTCCTTTAACCTTCCAGATCATTGCAAGGTGTTTATGAAGAATTGTTCAGTGAGGCTTCGACCCTATAACATAACCAGCGATAGTGTTCTTCCACTTCGACATGTTCCTCTTTGTGATGTCCTTAGAGTAACAGATTGTGCCATCAATGACATCCAGCGAACGCTGCTTTAACATTGTTTCATTGGCTCCTTTCTAATTGAATAGATCTGCCCAAGATCTCTTTTTTTTGCCACTGGTCAACCAATTAATTCAAAAAAACACATAATATTGGTATGTAAGCATATTATTAATATCAAACGATTTCCAAATTTTCAAAATGATAGATATAACTTGAATTAATTGTCATACATCTCAAGGACCATCATTAAATCATAATAGACAATATAGTCCTCTAACTTCATTAGTATCCCTTATAAACACATATAATAAGGCAAGGTAACATCATGACCTCTTGTACATGTATGAACTTAAATTTAACATTCCAAAAGCCAATCACATGATTTTACTTATCTCATTAGGTATCCAGATAAACCAAAAGTTCAACTCATCACATGGAGAGATGAACAATATAGCAATCAAGTAATATAATACAAAGAGAAACAAGCATTATGATAGTGAAAAGCTAACAAAAGACAGAAAGTGAACTCCTAATAAAGAGAAATATTATTTGAGCCTAACAACATAGAATAAGGAACTTTGAAAGATGATTAAGAAAATATTATCAGACTTAATATTTCTTTAGGGATATGAATTAAAATGATAATACTATCTCAAAATAAGATATGTGACTCACATATTAATTGATGGTGTCAAAATTGGAATAGACAATGAATGAATATGTATAGATGAAAATTGAAATGTTATTGAACATGAAATTTTGTTGAAAATGAAATTTAAATGTTTATGAACTCTAATTGTAATTGCATTACTTTATGTTAAATATACGTTCAAGTGAAGTTTTAATATCATGAATAACAATCTGATGATAACTAGATTAGAGGGGGTGATTCAAAATCCTAGGTTTACGTATTATTGCTTGTGGCTATTTAGGGGTGTTTTGATGTGATTGAAGAGTTAAATAACTAATATTATGACTTGAGGTGGTTATAAAAGTATTAAAATTTAGAAGAAAAACTTAAGTTGACTTCATGCTCTAGGAACTAGAGTCGGTAGGATTTGCTTCAAAACAAGTCTAGTTCACCAGATCTACCTCGATTATTGACTTGGGTCAAATGAACTCGTTTTGGGGAGATCTAGAGAAACAAAATAAGGTTTGGATAGACCTTATGGACAACTATATTCCTCCAAGAAAATCCATCCAGCCCTAATGGCTGAGCTAACCACACACATGTGATTGACTGCATTTCCATATCAAAATTACAGTTGATGAAATAAAATTGTGAAAAAAATGACTTGGAGTATAAACAAATAATCTATAAGAACATAAACCTCATGTTAATGACCTTGATCGTGAATGTAAATTCATTTACCCCCTTTCAGCATGAGAAGGTATGTTGCTTTGGAGAAAAGGGAACATTTAGGGTTTTGAGGTGAGAGATAGGATGTTTCTTGTTTGTAACCTCCCTTGTTGTTGGAGGTGGAATCAAATAAAGAATCTTGGGTATTCCATGGTAATCTCTATAGTATTCTCAAGTATCCTAAATTTTGACTTTATTGTCATTTCCTTCATTAAATCTTTAAAACCCTAACCCCTCCCTCTCTTCTAATAAGTTGACATTGATAAGCTAGTAGAAGTAGAAGAATGGAAGAGTTAATGAGTTGAATGTAGTTTGTTAATGTCTTCTAATATTCAACATATGAGATAAGACAAGACCTTATAGGTTTTTAGTTGAGGTTTACTCCCATTTAGGCATGATTTAACATGATTAAAGTCATTCAAGCATCAATCTGTAACAATTGAAATTTGACCAGTTGTTAAAAAAAATTATCTGCATTGCGAACATTTGAGTGGGTATTTTTGTTTAATAAAAAAATAGATTCCACTTACATTCTATTAATGATTATTATGTTTTATTATTAAGATAAAAAAAATACCTTAGTTACTCACGTCATGTTAAATTGATGATGTTGACTTCGTAGAATTAGAAGTGATGCAAATTTCCATTATTTTTGTTATACTATTACCTTGAATGATGATGTTAATTTTACTAGGTGATTGAATGGTATTATCCAGATGAAATCATGACTTGAGAAAAGTATTGTGTGTAAACAAATCAATCGTTAATACCCAGAAACCTTGATTTGAGTATTGCGGTAAAAGAGGGGTCTTACATCACAATTTTATATTAATAATTTTTAAATAACAAGAAAAGTAATTATTTATATAAACAATGGAATGATGTATATAGATCAAATAATTATATTTTAAAATATTAAGGTTTTAATCATGATATTGAGTGTTTCTATGTCATATCCTAACCCTCATAAAGAGTTTGGGCGTACATGGAATAATGGGTTCATCATGCCAAAACTTCTTAACATTAAATCATTTAAGTTAAGGAGAATATCCACCTCTATTAGCTAATTACCCTTTCACATGGTGTATCTTATAATGTGAGTAAATGAGAAGTGATTATAATGATGAGGGTCATGACAGGATATGAAAATATAAATAGTCTTGAAGTCTTGATGCCAGTACATGTAGTAGTAATCTCCTCTAATAAATAAAATTAGTTATTTAAACAAGGTCTTCTAATAAGTTGAGTGTGTCTCAAAGATTTCTAATAATGCCCTAATTAATGAGTACACATAGGATGTGAGAGTTCACCATTTACGGTTGATGTATAAGTTGATTGAATAGCATAGAAGTGATGGCACTTGAGTATCTAGGTATAAACCGAGTTAGTGAGGGCTTCATGCCATTAACCAAGACTTTGTAGATTCCATTCATGGTATTGATTGATTCATCGTCATCATACTTTAATTTATGTTCATATTTGAATATATGTTCGTATAAAATATTGAAAAATATATATACAATTGACATGAAACGTGCTAAATAAAGTATATTTGAATATATGTATAATATATATACAGTTATTTTTATTCTTTTTTAGTATCTTAGTATTACTTCATAAGATCAAATATTGAATATAATGATGACATGAAACGTGCTACATAAAGTATATTCAAATATATATATATATATATATATATATATATATATATATATATATATATATATATATATATATATATATATATATATATATATATATATATATATATATATATATATACACACACACACGCACACACACACTTATTTTATTCTTTTTTAGTATCTTAGTATTACTTCAGAAAATCAAATATCGAATATAATGATCAAATGCGGAGACATTAGATGATAGTATCATTATATGATTTATCGAATATGAGATTCTCTAATATGTGAAGCATTAAATAGTATGATTAATTGTGAACCTGAATTTTTGCATCGTCCCTGAACATCAAAAGTCAAATGAGAAATGACAAGGCAATGTTTGAATGCCGTAGTATTAGCCAAGCGTTAGTATCAGTATTCTTAAAGTGGGCCTGAGCGCCTGAGCGGGGTAAGGGCTTGCAATCTGGTCGTTTTAGGTGAGATATTCGCAAAGTTCAAATTAACCTATTTGTGTATTTGAAAGAAGAATAAAATTCAGGTCATCTTCTGATCTCATATACAAGTAAAAAGTGAGATACCCAGAAAGTTCAAAATTGAATTACTGGTGAGATTTCTAGTAACTGAATATCAGGACATCTTCTAGACTCATACAAGTAAAAGAATAGTCGCAGCTTTTGTCCTCCGTCATGACGTAGATCCCCCGCCTGCAGTTCTTTCTGTGGCGCCACCTCCCCAAGTCCACTCTTGTTGATAACATTTTCCGGTTCAAAGCACATAGTTGCCATCGATGCGGTTGCGGCCGGGGTGGGTGTGATACTGACGCAGAGTGAGTGCAGTGGATAGAGGGCTGCAAGCATAGTTCTCGTGAGCCTACAACTTTGCAGCGGCGTGCCTGCCTGGCTGGAATATTACTGTAGATCGTTAAAGTGTCGAAACGATGCGGCTACTTTACCTACTCTTTTACATAATACGCGCGAAGAGGAAGTATGCACTACACAATACGAATCATTTTTCTCGCTAAGGCCCTGTTTTGGTAAGGAGTAAAATCAGATCCTTACTTTTGATCTCTGGGAATCAAGATGTGTTTTTTGTTTGTATAGCAAATGGAAAAATAAAAACGATGGTTTCTAATTCACAAACAGACTGATCTAGGGGAAACTCTTAGCCCCTGTTTGGAAACGGACTGGACCGGGATTAGGGCTTGTCGTTTTGCTCCACGGCGGCCCAATCCGGTCCGGCTTGGTCAAGAAACATGTTTGGCTACCAATCCAATTTGATCCCCGTTTTGGGATAACGGAATCTCAATATCTGGTTTAAGTCAATCCCCATGACGCAGGATTGGGATTTCCAATCCGGTTTGGCCCGACAACCCTCCCTGATCCCTCGCAACCCCGCAACCCTCCCTCTCCCTCTCGCCAACCTTCTCCTTGATCTCTCGCCCTAACCTTCTCCTCTCAGCGCATCTTCACAACTGTTTGTCCGTGAGAAGTAAAAGCGAAAGCTGCTCGAGGTCGCAGATGGAGTACACCGGTCGTCGGGTGGAGCGTCCGCGTGGAGCATCAATGCTGCCGCCTGCCACCGCCGGTCTACCTGGGCGGCTAGCTCCCTCAAAAGCAAGGTACCCATGCCCTGCCCTGCTCTTCTCTACTACCTGCTCTGACATTGAATTATCTTGTCGACGCACAGAAGAAACCCTAGCTCGCCCAAGGCAACAAGAAACCCTAGCAAGTGTCTGTGTGTCTTCTTATTCCTCTCCTTCTGCTGCGAGGTTGTACACTTCCACATACACCTTTTGGAGGAGCTGTTCACAGAAGCTGGTCGTCGTCCTTTGTTGCTGAATCGTGCTCCTCAATCGTGCTCCGGCGGCCCTGCCCAGACCTACGCTTCCGCACTCTGTCGTCGTTCTCGCCCCCTTCTGCTCAAGTTGGTCACGAATTAGGGTAGACGGTGCTTTGTTTGTGAGGTCGATTAGGGCAGAAGTACAACAATCAGGCATGTGTATCGATTAAGTGGCAAATGAGCTGACAATACCTGCAAACATTTGAGTCGTTGTGTATGACACTGATTTATTCTACTTCTTACTACTACTTTTATCTAGAAATGCATCAATTTACCGCTATTATGTGTGTTTGTGTGCTAAGTTATAGTAGTAAAGCAAATAAAAGCAACTAGCATGCCTGATTTTCCAGATTTTTCCCGGCTAGGTTATTTTGAGGATATCGATATGTGTTAGTAGACCATAGAGTAGTGTTGTCCTACATTTCATTTTCTATCATTTGTTTTTCATCCTGTGGTTTCTGGTTTGTGTGACTTTGTCTTTGTTTTTCCAACATGATTGGGTAGTAATGGCCGATTCATCCTCTGCTGGTTTCTGGTTTCTGTGACTTTGTATTTGTTTTTCTAACATGATTGGGCGTCGTTAATGTGTTGGACATATCTGTTTGCCATATTTATGAATGTTCTGTTTTTTGTTCTGTTTTAATGTTCTGTATTTTGATGTTATGTTTTTTGTGATACTATTATGATATCATAATAGTAGCATCAATTGCATATGATTTTTGGAAATAACAAGTGAACCCAACATGGCATAATTGTACACATTTTTTTGGTTCTATATTGAAAGGTAGCTTGACTTATACTACTTATTTAGTTTTTTTTATGATTTTATCAAGTGAAAAGGATGTTATTGTCAATGTTGCATATACAAATTAGGACTCGTATTTGTTTTTATCCCAATGATTTTTAATAAAATGAAATAAAATTTATGTCATTCATATGATTCATGTATGCCTGTGTTGGTATTACATATATAATATGCTCACGTGGTTTCAAAGTGGATATGAATCTGGAAATTGGATATAGAAATTGGTATTCTGGGAAAGATCATTCATTGATTTCAGCTATGGATTTCAGCTTTCATTGATTTTACAGTCAACTTTCCTCTCTATGTTGCATATAGAGTAACCATTATTAATCCTACAATATATACCATGGTTGAACCTAATTTTTGCCTACATTAGCTCACCATTAGCAGGTACTATGTTTGATTTGGCATGCGGGAGCAGTCATTGTTATTTCATGCTTCTGATGAGCTTTTAATGAATTAAATGTTGTATCTAATAAATGATACTCTTCATTTTTTGTTATGTAAATTGTATGTGTTGTTGAGATCGTACATGTAAATTTTATGTGTTGTTATGTCAATTTGAATGCAAGATATGAATCTATCATATGGTAGTGGTTAGGTTAATAGGGGAAACAACAGCAGATTTAAAACTTGTTTAACTAAATCAGTGTGAGGTCTAGGTTAGGTGAATCCCTGCATCTACACAGTGATGCCTGGAAAAGTTATTTCACTATACAAATGAATATTTTGTTTATTGTGTGGTATTTTACCATGAGATATGTGGTTAGGTGAAACCCACAGCTCATTATGTTTTACTGTCATTTAATTAAACACATTAGTCTATGTTTTATATCTTCTTTGTTAAATTGTTTTCGTTCATGTAAACCACCAATTAATCATAAAAAAGATCAATCTTAGCAACATTTGACTCCTCATGGAGATGACCTCTATTATGCAAGTGGTTTGAGTTATAACATGTATTCAAAATTCATGCAAATATACTAAATAGTTTAACATGCAGGTGTGACATTATAGTATGTTTTAATTTACAGAATATCAATGATTGATCTTTTAGAATTTGTGTTATTCAGAAAACTAAGGACATATGTGGTCCACCATTCTAATATAGGGAAAACTAATGTGATCAAATTTCAAAATTAAAACAAATTGAATGATGAAATATAGTCATACCTCATTTTGGAAAGGATTGATGAACTAATCCTACTAAAATAAATAAAACAAAATGATCCAAAAAAACATATATGTTAGTTGTTTATTAAATTACACTAATATTAGTGCCTTTTTGGACCATCTCTATGTAACAACCAAAACGACAATTCAGTAAACCATTCTCTAGGTATTTCAGTCTGTCTGGTTGGATGTCTCAATAGTAGGTTGCTATCAGTCACATGTGCCCAATGTATTCATCTCCCTATTTTTACTTCAACATGTATTATCACTCAAAATGTAACCCTACATAAGCAGAGGAGGCTTTCCCTAACCAAATTTAAACCTACATTCCTTATCATTGGCCATATTTAGTTCAAGCACACCTCGAGTCCATCCATGCATGACTTTCTCACACATTTCAAGCGTGTTTTCCTTGTTACTTCAAATCATTTCAAGTTGATGACAAAATATTTTCATATGATATTTTATACAAGATTTCAGTAGCACTTTCAACTTAAGCTTTACTAACTTTTCCCATGCTCAACTTTAATTGTGTTTTTTTTTCTTGATTGGACTATGATGCTTTTTCCCATGGATTTGAACCACCACTTTGTTACGTGCCACACTTTTCTTAATTTGGGTCAGTTTGATCTCATCATCCTGAACATTCAATCATGATGAAATTATGTATGTCTAATTCAGTTATAGCCTAGTTGTTTTCCAAACTATGATCATGAGTTGGATTTAGACTGATCCCTAATGGGGTTTGCTTCCCGGCAGGTACAATACAACTGAACATGGCTCTCTTTCATGTGTCAATCAAGTTTCATGACATACTTTGCAGTCATTGATAATTGTATTAGAAGTTTACACTTATTCTGCAAATCATGATTATACATTGACATAATTTCCAAAAGTGTGGTTGTGATGTGTGTTAACCATGGTTTAACCTATTCCTAAACAAATAGATGTCAACGGTATGAATGTCAACACTGTGTGTGTTATCCATACAACAGACTATGAAGAATCTTCTAAAACATATGTTTGGACTTGCCGACATAACCACCAAACAAGGATCATGGTCGTTCATGTTATGTAGCTTGGTCCACTTCATGTTTAGTAGCTTGGTTCAGTTCCTTTAATTACTTAGTGTGTTTCAGTAGTCCTTGTAACTTATGTCATTCAGATAATTTCTGATTGTTCATGCTTTAGTTCATTTATTGCTCTATTTCCTTCTATGACTTCAACTGAATAAGTACTAGAACCGTAGCAAGGTTTTGGGTCTGTACTGGTTCACATACATGTGGTACCAGGTCCATTCTCATTCATTCATAAATCAGGGAATGATCAGATTCATTTTATAAACAATATATATCAACAAACAAGATTTATTTACATTTGGAATAAACAATATATATCAACAAACCAGATTCATTTACAATATTTGTGTTTGGGTGTTAATCAATCAAGCTTGTCTCATTTGTGTATATTTATAACTTGCCAAATTTGACTCATGTCATCAAATATTGCAGCAACTACACGAGTATGCCTCCCGTCGACCCTAACCACCGTATTGTATGGACAAGAGAGTCTGATGTCGCTGTGGTGACAGCATTGCGCAGACAATATGACCTAGGCAGGTGTATTGATGGTAATTTTACTAGGGACTCTTGGAGGGAAATAACTTCTGATGTCAATAATAGTGTATAAGTTAGACCAAATAAGATGTCGCTGGAAGAACCTTAAAAAGGACTACGTCCATTTGAAGGGTTTGACCAACAAGAGTGGCGTTGGATGGGATGAAGAAAGGCACAAGCCATTGTACCAGACACCCCTGAGTGGAAAGAGGCCATTGCGGTACGCACACTATACAGAACTTTTATCCTAACAAATTGTAACTGTACATGTAAACATGATTATCCTAATACACATATTTTTGAAAGCGTAGGCAGACAAGGACCTGACTAGGTTGCTTAGGCGCTCGTTTCCCCACTACTAGGACATAGAGCTAATGGCGGGGAGGAACATTGCTAGAGGACACCATGCAATGTCTTCGGCGGACAGTCAGATTCCTGCAGATGTTGCGTCTGAGGATGATGTAAGTGTCGACTTAGGTGCGGCTGATACACCCATGTACACACAATCGGAAACAGACGAGCGTAGCGTACCCGCACCTACCGTGCAAAGTGAGGGTGAAAGCGCGCGGCCTGGGGGAACAGATAACCCGTCAGTTGGGGGCAGGAGTCCTTCTACCCATACGCGCAGGAAACGACAATCAACGCCGCAAGAGCGATGTAGTCTTTCCAATGAAGTTTTGGCTGAGTTCACACAGGTTTACACAAAGGTTCACGAGTTAGGCACATCTATGTTGACCAAAGCCTATGAAAAAGAAGAGTTGGCAAACATTTTACAACATTTTAATGACAATTTCCCCGATGCCCCCACCGCTATTTTTACTACACTTGTGAACGCCATCAAGGACTCTACAAACCGCAACATCTACCTTAGCCTCAAAAACACCCCTGCAAAGATAACCTTGTGGTTAAACGACCTTTGTGAAAGGTCACAATTCAGTTTTGGCACATCTGTACCTCCAATGCCTTCATTTTATTTCCCGTCTCCGCAACCATTCCCTTCACCCAACTTCAACAGCACGTCATCTCAACAATCATTTGTGCCACCATTCCCTTCACCCAACTTCAACAGCACGTCATCTCAACAATCATTTGTGCCACCATTCCCTTCACCCAATTTCAATACCACATCGTCTCACCCACCATTTATGTTGTCTTCCTCTGCACCCAACTTCCCAGGCACATCGTCTCAGCCACCATTTATCCCGCCACCCAACTTCCCAGGCATGCCACCGATGTGGTCTCCTACATCCAGTGATGGTGGCCCATCGAGAACATAATTGCACGGTTTATTTCGTATGCATTTGATGTTTATTATTTTCCGTCCAAATATTTACATTTGATTGACTGTTGTAATAATTTATTTTCCGCACACACATTACATATCCGTACAATTTCATTTGATTGAGTGTTGTAATAATTTATTTTTCGCACGTGAATTGGATTGTCTTATGTTGTAGCAGTTATTATGTTGTTGTTTTCATTGTACATGTAGGCATCATGTCTGCCAATGACCAACCGCAAACACATGACATGCTCAACAACCTTTTATTAGATACCTTGTTGTGGACAGTGATTCACATTGGTGATTTAATTGCTGACTCTATTGCATACTCAATCATGGACGCAGTAGACGTTGATGCCTCCACACCACCTCGTATCCCTAGGTCTGTTAGCATCAGGAGTGGCCACATAAAGGTCTTCGAAATATTGATCGGTCACGAACAAAGGGCTTATGACCTATATCGGATGCGTCCACAAACTATAATGGCCCTTGTCGACAAGCTTGAGAGTCGTGGCTTCTTGCGAGGTAGTAGAGGCGTCACCTCAGTTGAGGCAGTCTGCTATTTCCTGCAGATGGTTGGCCATGGACACACAAATCGTACTTTAGCGGAGGACTACATTCACTCCGGTGAGACCATTAGCAGAAAGTTCAACAAAGTCTTGGACGCTGTTTGTGCGTTGACCCATGACTACATTGTCATGCAAACCGCAACTACATGCACAACAACACATACTCGCATTTTACATAACGCAAGGTTCTACCCATACTTCAAGGTAATAGTTAACCCCCTAATAAATTTAATTCATTTTCAAACATTATGTATGTTTACAACATTATTTTGGTTTATAGAATGCCATAGGGGTTATTGACGGAACACACATTCCTGTCTTGGTCAGCAGAGAAAAAGAAAATCGATACCGTGACAGAAAAGGGAATGTCTCTCTCAATGTCATGGCTGTAGTAGACTTCTCCATGGAGTTTACATATGTCCTCACTGGGTGGGAGGGGTCGGCTGCCGACCAAAGGGTCCTGCAATCGGCAAAGACCCATAGCGGGTTTATCGTTCCGTCGGGGAAGTTTTACCTGGTAGATGCAGGGTATGCCAACACTCGTGAATTTGTTGCACCCTATCGCAACACTGCATACCATATTGCTAAGTACCGAGGAAACAGACATTCCTACACCAGCAAGAAAGAGATGTTCAACCACAGACATGCTCAACTACGTAATATTGTAGAAAGAGCATTTGGGGTGTTGAAGAGATGGTTTGCATACCTTAAGAAGGGGCCGACATATCCTATTCATTCGCAGTGTCGCATCATACTTGCTTGTTGTATCCTACACAATTTCATCCGACGACAAAATGACGGCGAAACCATAATGGATGACCTCCCAGATGAGAATTCACCGTCTGCCATTCCCCCAGCCGGCGTTCCCCCGAGTTCAGGGCAAGGTTCAACTCAGGCCGATTCAAGGGAGCGCGAAGTGTTACGTGAATCCATTGCTAATCTCATTTGGGAAAGTCGTTAGTAGAGTATCTGTAATAGATTGATTCCCGAATTGTTTATTTGGAACCTGATCAGAATCGTCACATTGTGTCAATATAGGTTGTCTTCAAATGGAGAACGGAATGCCTCGTTGTCAATGCGTCCTTCAATCCACTGTACGTGTATATATGGATGCCAAGGATGCACAAAACGGACGTTTTGAAGACAACAACCCACACATGCCATATTTTACGTGCGGTAGGGTTTAAAATCAAAATAGATGTCATATGAGGTTGCCCGCGCAACGGGTTGTACCCACAATTTCCACACTAACCGCCGTTAGGGCTGCAATGCTTTCACAACTTGCATATGCACGCAGTGAACGTCAGCTATGGTCTTCCCAGTGTGACTTTGTCTGTTCCAGCAGAGCAGACACTGATAGGCTACAAGTAGAAATTACAGATCTACGATCGCGGTCCCAATATCTTCGCCAACGTCTTCACATAACTAGCGACGACAACACTTACAATGAGGACGGTTACAATACATCATAGATGTATAACATCATTGATGTATGTCCAACATTCATAAGATAAGTTTATCTGTACTAGATTGAACAAACAATGGGGCCTATCTTGTATGTTATTGTTTTGATTTTCAATCTAACTTCATTACCATAAATCGTTTGACTGATTCAAATGCATGGTGTAGATGTCTATTAATACAACTGAAGTTGTGCGGTGTGACTGTGGGTTAGAGGCAGGCTTGCGACTTAACACTGACGATGCAGGGTTGTATGACTTTAGAATTCTCAGTGAAAGACCAAGTGAAATGTATTACATATGTCCTTCTCGCGAGGTGCGCTTGTACAAGCACACATATTATGTAGCCACTGTGTACGTTACACATTCGTTGTCATTTACGTAAACTTCATAATATTTTTTAGGGAAAAGATCGATGCAGATACTTTCGTTGGGCAATCGATCTCAGGCCTACAATTGATTCTCTGAAAGCTGAGATTGCGTTACTCACGCTCGAGTGCAAGTCATTGTGGGGTCAGACAATGAACTTGAAAGATTTTGTTGAAATTCATCACAACCACCATGATGTTTACACCAACAAAAAGTATGAGAATGAGTATCTAGAACGCTACGTAGAAGAACTGGAGGAACAATGTAGGCTTCTGTTGGACACTCCTTCACCCTCGATGACGCCGTAACGTCGAATGACGGCCATACCTTTCATTCGCGTCATCGGTTTTCCATTTTATTTTTGTTGTTTGGAAGTTCCCGTGTTAAGTGTTGTCGATTGTTTCTTAAAAATGAATATGCCATGCTCTGTTGTTTGGAACTTACATATTAACTAATATGCTTAGTCATTCGACGCCTCCTCATTTTGTGTGGTGTTCGGAGCATGATATGGTTCTCAGAGGTAGGATGAGAACCCAATATGATTTGGGAAGGTGTGTTGATGGAGTGTATACGACAGAGGCTTGGATGGAGGCAAAATCATAGAATGACAATAAACCTAATACATGATAGTAGTGAACTTAGGTGAACATAAGAGTTATTATTGTTCTTCTTGTTATTTTTGTTCTTCTTATCTTCTTATTATTTTTCTTCTTCTGTTCTTCTTCTTATCTTCTTGTTGTTCTTGTTCTTCTTGTTTATTACAGGTAACATGGGATATCGTTTTCCTATAAAGGAGTATGATCTATCAAACAGTGAGTTTATGAGACGCGTCTCCCTTCTCCTACCCTAGATGTGTGAGCCATTTAACATAACTCCTGGCTATGCTATTGTGGAGGTAGGCAGAATAAACTTTGATGTACAGATCAGGTGGTCTACACCTGAAGAACGAATATGGAATAAGAAAGGAAAATATTTAATCATGGATGAAGGTTGGGCTGAAATGTTGGAGAAACTAAAAGCCAAACCTGAATGGATTGTCACCCTACAACCAAAACCCGAAGACGACAGTCGCCCTACAACCTTTTATTTGTGGATTCATGGCGATGGGGACAACTCAGAATTGCTTAGGTATATTTACCCGAGACTAGAGAATTATATATCATCAACTTCAGACTCGGCTGATGTCGTGCTTGTGAGAGACTGCCACCAACCACCTATAGGAACACAAAATCGGCCAATCTTAATCTCCTCTACTGATGAAGAAAATGAAGCGAATGTCCCTATTGGGGAACAAAATGAAGTGCAGGTGTCTTATGAGGAAGACCATGAAGTGGAGGACTCTTCTTCATCAAGTTATGTTGCATATGTTGCATCAACAAAGAATTATTAGTGTCTTCTAGAAGTTGGATTAGTTTTCTGTTTTGTGTATTGTCTTTATTTTGCTTATATAGCATTTCAGGCTTGTTATGGGTGTCTGCCCACTAAGACAATTTATATTTATCGAATGTAGCTGAATTTGTTTTACTTCAAAAATGATGTTCATGTTTGACTAGTTAAATCTTGGATTTTTTAATTTAGTTGGATTACTTTTAACGATGCCCTACAATACATCATTATAGCTTTTATGATTTTGTTGTTCTTGATGTCTGTTTTTTTTAGAGGAGCTTATCCTAATTGGTTACGTATATGTGGTTGCATTTATCTCGGGTTAATCACAACCCTTGATGTGGTTCATCATATAGTTAGCATAAGCATAGAAGTATATGTGTACTTCTACAAGGAACACATATAAAGTAGAACATGTATCATGATAGCTGACTAGCCACTCATATTCAAAATGTATATCGGCTAAAAACTTGTTTCTTGGTCTGACGGGGTTATCAGGTTACCTCATATCTTGGGGTATTAAACATAGCATGTTAGGCATATTCAACCTCAATAAAACAACCAAAACACCCACATAAACACCCCACGAAAAGGTAACACGCCTGACTCACATCTCAACAACAAAATGAGAGTTCTTAAACCAAAGTGATATAGATAACAATTAAGTTATTTTTTAGTTACTTTTTTTTAAACTTCTGTTTAAACGGCGTCACAAGGCCACATTTTTAACAACAATTCTGTGAGAATAGGACAGATTCAGCTAATCCTGCCTACAGTTGCCAAACAGAATCAGACTAAACCCAACCTGCACAGCCAAACAGAATCAGCTTGAAACGAGTCTGAAACGAGTCCAGCCCCCCAGAATGAGACGGGTTTGCCAAACAGAATCAGACTGGTTTGCCAAACAGAATCAGACTCCAGCAGGCCTAAACCCGTCCAAGCCAGGCAGGCTTGCATAAAGCCAGCCCCGAACCAAACAGGGGCTTAGAGTTGGTACTACGCCCAACCTGGGGGTGTCGGGTGCATTTTGCATCTATACGCACACATGCACGCACATGAGGCTAAACCCTCGTTAAAACGAGCGCGCCTGAAACCCGTGGTTACACACACAATTGCTGAGCAAAAAACCGCCCGCTGCTACAAACAAATAATCGCGCAAGCTGACCCCAAGTTCTGTCAGTGTTATACCAAATAAAACTACGCACGCAAAAAGCATATTTCTTTTTTATCTATTTTCTGATTCAGCCAACTGCACCGTATTACATCTTAGCAAACAGGTCCTAAACCGAAAAATTGAAACATCAAAATGGAACCTTGTAAGGTGCAACCCAGAGGCAAATAGTTAAAAGGCATGTAGATCAAGCAACATTGTGACTTAAAGAGGTTATTGCATCCAAAGATGCATGATATATGTGTTGGATCTATGGCTCTCTAGAAGGGGGTGAATAGAGTTTCAAAATTCTTACAAGATAAGTTAAACCTTTAAATTATATCAATCAGAACCAATAGCTTAAGAGCAATTTGAAGTCTTAACTAAATAAGCATAGCAAGGATAAGAGAAATTAAAAAATGCACTTGGACAAGGTGGTTTAGAGTGGTTCCACTCTCCAAACTAGGAGAGAGTCAATCTTCTAGAGAGGCCAACCTCTAGGACTTTGCTATTTGAGTATACTTATATTCATTCATAAGAGATACAAGAAGACCAACATACATCCAAGGACTTACCTATTCAAGATAAGAGTCTTCCGCCTACACAAGGACTTACCTACTTGATGAGATGTCTTTAGCCTTCAGCAAGGACTTACCCACACTTGCATCAAGTCTTTGGCCTTGAAGAATTTTGTCCACTCTTCTTGAATCTTGGCCTTGCCATTCTCCTTCACTTGGAGAAGATCTTCACCTCTTCTTCAACCTTGAAAAAGAACAACAACTTCACCTTCACTCAGAGTAGCTTGCTTCAATCTTTTCTTTGAGAAATAGGATAGGGAAGATGGAATGGAATGAGAGCTTTACAAGCACATGGAGGTAGCTCTCTTACAACTGGCATAACCCACTCATAATCACGAAATGCTTTGTAAATGAGAGAGAGAAAGACGCTCAAGGAGTTGCAACACACTTAACTATAGTAAGAATTTTTTTATATAAAAAAAGTCTTTGCTATAGTTGCAAGGACTTAGAATAGCATGAATGAGCAAAGTTGGAATGAACTCCAAATGGTCATATTTATAGCTAGGGGTGTTCCCTTGAGCGTGGAATCACTTAAGGGCGAAATATAATCATTTTCCAAGTTACAACAGATCTATTCTCACTCAAAATAATTCTTCGACGGTTATAATCACTTTTTCTATGTTTTCCGTACAGTACAGTCGGTCGAGTTTTAATAAAGATAACTCGACCGATCCACTAAGACAGCCAATTTTCAAACTACCAGTCAAATTTATTCTTGAAAACTCGACCGATGAGTCAAAATCAGTTTTGCTTAGTTGATCGATCAGTCGAGTTCTGTGAGTGTGCAACTCGACTGATTGATCATCTTCAGATCCATCACCGGATCAGTCGAGTTTCCAACTCGACCGATAAACAGCTTGTGACAAATTTTCTAATTTGAGTTTTGAGTGCTCTAACATTGGAATTAAGTGTTCCAAAAAAATTCTCATCTTAGTTTCAAGTCATATCATCAATACAAGTGATTACAAAAATAATCTAAGGTCATTTTGAGTGATTTCCCAAAACGCGCACTTGCATCACTTTTGACTTGAACTTGAACAAGCTAGGGCTTGTGTAATTTGATCATTTTCATGTACCTAAAGCCCGAAATCAATCTTGATCAAATATATTAGATACATAGGAATAGAATTATTAAGTCATTATCAAAATATGGGCAATATATAACTCTCAAATCAACAATTTGGGTCTAGAGAATGATGTAAGTGATTTTTTAGAAATAAAAAAAGCCAAGGAAGTGGCTACGTTGTCCAGTTTAGGGGTGAGCATCGGGCAGACTAGCTAGATTTGACCCTCTCACACCTGACCCGAACTATGTATATATAATTCACATGCGTATGACAGACGAAAAATTATGACCTATACTTTTATATGGGTCAAGTCAAGGAGAAGTTTAGCACATACCCGATAACTTTAATTTTATATATATATATATATATATATATATATATATATATATATAGAGAGAGAGAGAGAGAGAGAGAGAGAGAATTTTTTTATTACAAACTATTAAAATTACACTTAATCTAAAATATGTTTAGTCATCATTCAGTAAGACTAAAAATAGTGTGTTTAAGTTATACATGCAATTTCATATCTAATATGTAGGTAATCTAACTGTGTACATTAGATGATTACTACTTGCATTAAATGTGCCACAAATTCTCAACTGAACATTTTTTTTACCATCCCTTAAAACAAGATGTGTCTTTTCTAAACCCAAAAACAATAAAAAAATGATAAGTTCTATAAATTTTAGAAATTGTTAGATGATTTTAAATTGTATTTCATAAATATATATGGAATACAATTAATAAATATGTATTGAAATCTATGCTTGAAAACATCTCATTTTAATATGTTATCTGAGTCAACCCAAATTTGACACAATCAAGATCTACTGTATAGGTTGGGTAAAGACCAAGATTTTTAAACGTTGTATTGGCCCTCCAGACCCATCCAACAATCAATGGGTCGATCAAAATTCAAAACCGGATATGATTTGATGCACATACCTAGTTCACCCTATCTCCTGTTTAGAAACAGTTTCAATGGGCAGATAGGTGTTTGAACAAGGTACGCCAATAAGTTGTAGTGAGACAGCCACAAAGTAATTGCACGCTGGAAGCAAATCACCAATTAGTTGCCAATAGATTTTTCAACAACAAAAATTGTTATCACCAATGCTTAAGGAAGAGCAGAAGCCTTGTCATTGCAAAATGTTATAATGCTCCCAAATGAAACGTGTTCTGGAAAAAATGTGTAGTATTGGGTAAAGTTATTCATCACCCAGACTCTTAACTATAACAATACGAAGTTTTCTTGATGTCACACGTTAAACGCCCTCTTTTGTTCTTTTCCAAAGTACTACACGAAATGGGCTAATTACAAAATTTATAATCTTATTATACATGTATTAGTATCCCATGTGACAAAAATTACACATTACTTTTCTGGTGGTAAGGTAATACAGTAACTATTACATTTGAAAGACTCTTTGGAGGCTTACAAATTTGTGGCTCGAAAGCAACAAAAAAAAGCCATTTGTTTGAAATGATCTTTAATCAGAAAAAGGTTTCAATTAAATAATAAAATATTGACTCGTTGTCTTTCTTGCTTTACTTATATAAGGTTTGAGAAGCCTCATGCCACTGACTCGGTGAAAAAACTCACCAGTGGTTTTCACTAAGGTATGTACCTACAAAATCACAGGTATCCGAAGACCGTCATAGCCGAGTTGAACATCCAAGCATTCTGTTTCCAGCAACTTTGCGAGATCCGCATTGACTTCATCATGATCCATGTCGTGATTCATACCTGTCTCAAAGATAAATGTTAACATTCACAATTTAGTATCTGCTACAACATGTAGTAACAGAAAGACAGATCTATATCCCTTTTTGTATTCATTAAGTTCATTTTTGTTTGGTTTACCACTAAATTGACATAGTGAGCACATTTGTTTTAAAAACATTCAAACCAAAATGCAAACTAGTAATGAGTCAAACCAAATCAAATAGTTATGTTGTAGTTGGGTTCTGTTTGATTTGTTTACGTACCAAATTGTAAGATACAACAACATGATCTGTTAGATTCTCAATCAAAATCTACCATTTGTCATCATCTTTATATATATATATATATATATATATATATATATGTATGTATGTATGTATGTATGTATATGTATATGTATATATATATATATGTATATATATATATATATATATATATGACAATAGACAAGTAACTTCAATAGATATCCTTTAGCATTAGGGATATAAAAGTTGTGTAACTACGCATCAACATAATCCAACTATCTTAAAATTGATATAGCATACTACTTAGTCTCTTTCTATTAACCGAGACCTTAATTTTATATATCATTCGTTTTAACACTAAGACACCCTTCTTCCTATCATACAATTAAGCTTAGATGTATTGTTTCTATAACATAAGCTCATATATTATTAAGATACATGTTAGAATTATTATTATTTAATCTACTATGTTGTATAGGTTTAATTATCTTGGTTTGTTAAGTTCACTTCACTTGTAATTGCCTTCTCTCCTATATATAAGAGAATTTTCCGTCTATCAATAAAAATATCTCATTAGTCTCCATATCATTTTTAACATGGTAAGCATTGATCTTAACCTTGGGGAGAAAAAGAGAGAGCCATCGTTTGCGGGCAGCCGCCGTCTCTTCTTGATTTGGCCGCCCGCCAGACATCATCACGGCTTCTGTGGTTGGTCTCCTCTCTTCTTCTTCATAAAAATCAAATCTTTTTTTCTATGTCGGCACTCCCCATCCCGGCCATCACCTATGTTTATCTACCTTGTCCAAGTCATATTTATCTAACTGTCGCTTCCTCGCATCCTCCCTCCAGCATATACATTGATGCCGATAAATCGACTTAGCCTATACATGGCCTTTGTAATTGTTTTCACCACCACGAACTTATCTTTCCGTCAAGATCAGCAGCATTGCCATACAAAGCCGCCTGAATCACTGCCGTTGCCATTACTAGCAGCAGCAGCACCACAGGAGACCGTTGTTGTGAATCATAGCAGCAGAAGAATGCTGCCACCGCCATCACCAGTTGCAGCGTCGTGATCAGCAATCGCAGTTGTAGTCGTCGCATGGTTGTCGCCACCAAGCAGCGCAGCAGCTGCCCATTGCAGCAGTAGGCTACCGCCACCACTGTTCTGTCTTCTTCATTTTTCCATCGTTGCCCGTCTGCGTGAGACCCTGCTTCTCCCATATATAAGTCATCCCGTCAAGAACAGGCTATCTCCCTATCTACCGCGGTTTACCCATCGATGTTCACTGTCCAGATCTCCAAAAATTCCTAAATTTCACCCTCTTTTTACAGATTCATTGCATGATCTCTCACTGAAAGAACACTGTAGACTTTTTTCCAGGGCTCTGAACCAAAACCCCTGCGAGGGGCAGTAGGGCCCCATGACTCCCGTTATGGGCTTTGAAAAACATTGTCCAGATCTCCCATCGACTCCCACCCATTGAGGGCAACAGGGTCCCATGACTGAGGGGCACGCCCCCCCATACCCCCTAGCACTTTAACGGCCATCTACCAAGGAACTCCTACGCCTCTACCTTCAGAAGCTACAACGACTCTTCTTTGCCAATTTTATTTCTCTCCTATCATCCTTCAAGTGTGCATCTATTTCTACATACAGACGGAATTGTCTCTTTTCCACACCAACTACTTAATCACTTCGTAATTGGTGTGGGGGGATATAGAGGAGAGAGAGATTATGAGGGGAGATTGAGAATGTATGAAAAGAGAGTATGAGGAGAAAGAGTACAAGAAAGATTATATGTAGCAATCAAGGCTATTCAGATCTCTATGGAGCTTCTTGTTCTTCAGCACATCCATCTTCCGATGTCTTTGTGGCACTTTATTCCCACTAAGCATCGCGTTTCCAGTGCATCATTGGTGCATCTTTTTTGCAATGGCATTGTGCTTCTCCGTGCTTCCGGTACATCATTGGTTTATCTTTTTCACAATGACATTGTGCTTCTTCGTGTTTGTGCCATGATATGCACGTCGGTTGGCTAGTTGCGCTTCGCTTATTCCAATTGGCTACCACTTCCATCTAAGTTGAAGGATCAAAGTTACATCATTGACATACTTTGGAACAAAGCTTGCTGTGCTTATTCGAGCCTCTTGTTTTCTTTTAGTGCTAGTTTGTGGATCCTGCTTCATCTTATAAAATGGATGGTTACTTTTTAAGATCGTCAGTATCAAGCCTACAAATGTTATGCCTGCAAGGTTGATGTTTCTTCTAGATTTTATCTTCACCGAGCTATTTCTTGTCCATGTCTCGTGTCATCAACTTTCTTCTGTTATTTCTCAACTGCCAAAATGGCTCTTCTAGTGATCTACTTGGGCTTCCTTAGTGGTGTATTTCATTTCCGTCAAGCTCCCAATAGTCACACGCCAAATGGTTCCAATTTGACAGTCATCAACACCATCATATTTGTGTTCGAAGATACCTTTACTGCTACATCATCAGATGTGTTGATTGCGCTTATTTCAATCACAATTTCTTTTTAGTGAAAATGGTGTAGTTATGGTGTTTTGATCGTCTACTCCAGACTATGGTGATGTTCTTCATTCTATATGCACTACAGAGGATCATCTCAAAAGCTCAAGCATTTCCAGCCTGCAAAACATAACTTCAAAGGTAGTGACATCAAATCTTTTGTTAGTTGGAGAGTCATGTTTAAGGGAGGGAGTGAAAATCTTGTATGGGAAGTGACATTATTATTGTCGCATCATCTAATTGAGTTTTGTAGTCCAAGCTGGATATGTGTTTCGCCCATATTCCAGCATGAGGGGCAGTGTTAGAAATGTCGTTATTTAATTTATTATGTTATATTGCCTAATTGCAATGTTTTAAAAAACGTTAAGTGGTAACCGTGCGGACAACACCTTGTAACTGGTTAAGCAGTAAGCGGCCGATTTTTGAAAAAATGGATTTTAGTTTCCTATATAATTTTATACAAAAATACATGTATATGTATAAAAATACTAATATTCTTTGGAACTTTTATATATATCTACGGATTCTAAACACTCTACTCAACAATACAAAACACCCAAATAGTTTATAAGATAGCTATAAGACAATAATTATAGCCATAATATAATAAACAATAGATTTGACATGGATAAAAAAACCCTAAATACATGATACAGAAATTTTTTTACATCACATGTTTACATAGCTAAGCAGTAAACAATAGACTAATTATTGGATACCTTTCTAACTTATTGTATATGTGCATATCATCAATTAGTCATACAATACAGCAGTACATTTAATTAAAGTATGCATTCTAAAATTAGATAATAGTTACATATATATTACTTGTATAAATTACACTTCACAGCAGTACCCTATTATCCCAACTTGCATACAAAGTGTGCATTCTATATTAGAACTAGGGCTTATCATAGGATATTTAATGTATATCAGTTTAATATATTATAGTCAATAATACTTGGGACCATATACTTTATATAAAGTTACAGGTGTACAGCAAAATTTTAAAAAAGGTCAAAAGCGGGGAAAAAAAGGCCGATTGATTACAAAACAGTTAACCAGCGATTTTGGCAAAATTTAAACGGCCTGGGTGCTGGGCCGATTAATCGGCCGCTCAGGCCGTTTTTCAATTCACTGCCTAATTGTCTTGGCCCATTAGGGTTAAGTTCGATTATTTTATGTGTGCCTCATCTCCCATATATAGGGGAGTTTTCCGTCTATCAATAGGAAACATCTCATTAGCCTCCATCTTATTTTCCGAAGTACATATATGGATTGGTCTGGTTCAGTTAAGCTAAATTCTTAAACTAAACCAAACCATTGTTTAATGGTTTGAAAAAATTTGGAATTGAACCAAACCATCGACCTCTTAAATAAGTTCTATAGTTTGATCTGGTTTCTTCCCCAACCCTGATATTGTTGACTTTTTCAATATTCCACATTCTAATTTGGACAAGTAAATACTTCACGTTATGTTATTAACATGTGCATTAAGTGTTTTACGTGATCAGGGAACTTAATCAAGATCCAATGACAAAGACTATGCAATAGAATTTTTTTGAATGCTTGTAAATCAAGTTATACCTAGAATTATAACTTATACAGGTGTAATTGTACAAACTGATAGGAGTCATGTAAGAATGAGTGATGAATGGTAGAAAATCATTCTAAACCCGGTTTTATACTTGTATATACCCATTAAGACAGGTGGATACTTTTTCTAAAGTTACTTGAACCATTTCCAAATTTAGGCCTTCATCAAAATGCATGTTCATCAAAACTAAGTTCAACCAAGACAGGCATTAGACCAAAGGAGCTCATGACTCGTTCTTAGTCAAATTGTAGTACTACCCGAGAAGCAACTCAGTCAAATTACAGTTCGACCACCTACGGTCTGCATACAACTTTTCATTAGTATGATGTTAGGCATTTTATTCCTACACCTTATGCTACAACTAGTATGTCACTAAATTTGTCCTAAATACTTCCAACGAGTATCTTAGCTATTCTTAAGTGTTCTCTACATATAGAGCTCCTTATGGACACACAAAGCACACTACTTGAGCATTGCCTCTACATATTGCCTCTCTATATTTTCTACTTGAGCATTGCCTCTACATATTGTCTCTCTATGCTTAGAACTCTAGTTTGACATTTCCAATTGTTTCTAAGCAAGTCAAAGCTTAAGACTAGCTTTAATATCCTACTCCACCATATATCAACTTGTTTAAACCTTGCAAATTTGATCATTACTTGTTCTATTGTGTTTTACATTGAAATATTTGTGAGTGGGTTGTACCTTCCTTTTTTGTATCTTGTTCCTTGTTTGGTTCATTGCTTTGGTGATACTTCCTAAAAGAAATTTGCAACCGAAGTGTTTTGAAGCTTCTTCTTACGAGAAGGCTATGTTCAAAGGTGAAGGAAGTAGATTGTGATCTTCTCCATATGTTGGCCTTATGGCGTCCCGTAAAAATGTGACAGTTATCCTTGACGTAGAAAAGAGGTTGGTCTTGATTTACAAAAGGCACCGGTAGGTGTAATTTGTACCGGTATAGAAAAGGTAATATATTATAGGATGAGAAATCTCAGTTGGTAACAACTAGATGGTGGAGCTATAGCATTTCAGATTCAAACCACTATAAATCTGTGTTGCCTTTTGTGATTTCTTATCTTGTCAAATGTTTGATTTACTCTTTCCGCTGCATTGTTCTTTAAGCAAGTTATTGTTAACCATCTTGTGTTGAAAATTGTGTAAATAATTATTTGCTATATTCAACCCCCCCCCCTCTAGACTTTCAAATATTACTACATACATTTCAGCTAGGCATTGGAACTTCATCCTGCTTAGTATTGTGTTACTGTATATACAGGTACCCTTGTTTAGGCTGAAAGGTTTGCATCATTCTGTTGAAGCATCACCTCGAAAGAGAAAAAGAAAGAGAAACATTATAACTCACTGGATTGCACTCAGATCCCATTTTAACTTGCCGTCTTTATGCAAAAAAAACTAGCAAGAAATTAAGTTTCTCTTGTAGCATTTCTTTGATTAAAAACCAACCACACAAACCTGTTATACATTTTATAAGTATGAAGTATAGTTGCTCGCCATGAAAAGGGGTTGAGATATTTACACTCAATTTTTAATTTAATGATGAGAGCAATGTACACATGCAATCTTACAGAGAGGAACAAGTTTTTAAGGACTTCAGTACCACGTGACAAATAAGTTTAATGAGCCTATTTCAGCCCAAATAAACCGTTCAAATACCAAAGCTTTTCTGATAGTATACAAAGTAATAAGTAAGATAAGCATTACAGAGTTGCAATCCAACTACTTGAATGTGTCAATGGAAGATTTAGAGTCTTAACTGACTTTATGCCTACTTGCAATGGATTGATATCAATACAAAATTCAAAAAAACAATCACTCAGCCATGAGAAGGTTTCCATGCAGTTCTGTCCTTAAGGTAGGGCCAAAACCTTGCTGGTAAATCACATACCTGCCTGTACATATACTGAAGGAAGTTTTATCTAAGGTAAAACCCACCTCCCTCCACAATTATGTATAGATAAATTCTTAGTTTGTTTTCTATGTGCAACCAAAATATTTTATTTTAAATACCCAAAAAAACTTTACTGAGGATCTCAGGTGGGGTTTGGTCCTAGCTTTTCATGTCAATCACTTAGTGTGTATTATCAACATTTGTAAAATTTGAGCTCATTGGATACTTCAAGACCAGTTGTGAGTTGTGACAATGATTGAGGAAGCAGAGTCATTGTTCATCATCATCGGCTTCCCTTTTCAAATTTTGAGTTTATTCAATAATTTTGGGGAAACTTTTTGTCCACCAACTTGCTGTGAAGAGCCTCAGCGATAAAGACGCTTCATTTTGAGAGAAGGAGATTTGTTATATACTAAAGAGCCTACGGCTGATTTTGTAAAATTTGAGCTCATTGGATACTTCAAGACCAGTTGTGAGTTGTGACAATGATTGAGGAAGCAGAGTCATTGTTCATCATCATCGGCTTCCCTTTTCAAATTTTGAGTTTATTCAATAATTTTGGGGAAACTTTTTGTCCACCAACTTGCTGTGAAGAGCCTCAGGGATAAAGACGCTTCATTTTGAGAGAAGGAGATTTGTTATATACTAAAGAGCCTACGGCTGATTTTGAGGACGAATTGTGAAACCTTTCCAAAAAGTAACTGCAAACACAATTGCACAGGCAAAGCTCTTAGATATCATTCTATAGTTTTGTTTTAATCTCTGTCACTTGGGTAAAAGTTGAGCTATCTATAGCAAAAATAGTAAATAGGAAGTGAGGGTTTTGCCAACCCACTTATGCATTTGGTTCTGTCGTTAAGTCTAAACTTCAACCTAAGTTATATATCATAGATGTTTACCCAATATCTTGTCATTATTTCAAGGATTTAAATTTCAAGGAGACTGTAAGTGTTTCATTACAAGAACAAATGTAGATGGCTTTGAAACAAGAAATTCAAAGTCTACTTACAATATTACCAAAATCCTTCTTCCTATCCAAAATCTCAGTTTCAGTAGAAAGCATTGAAGCAGAGGCCCTCTCTACCACTGTTTTCAAAGGAAAATAAGGCCATTAAACTTTCTGTTATTCCTTGCTTTTCATACCTGCCACAGCACTAAATGTGAAGCATCTTCTTTACTGCTCCTGTTTAAAGCAAAGAAGGGACCGCTGCCAATGGTAGAGCCCTTGGCCCCCTCAAAACAGTAAGTAATGGTTTCAACCTATGTTGTACAGGCCCTCGCCTGGGCAGCGCCTGGGCGCCTAGGCTTAAGTTAGCCCGCCTCAAACTGAGCGCCCAGCCCCCTAATTGACCTAAGTTGTTGTCTAAGGCCTTTTGAAGCCCAAATTAAGTCAATTCAAGGCTAATTTAGCATAAATTAGATCCAAATTTGATCAAATTGAGTTATTTTATGGTTAAATTGGGTCTGATTTATCCCAAACGGGGTCAATTTAGGGTCAATTAGGTCTGATTTGGGGGAAAACAGGCCTGATTTGGGGGAATTAGGTCTAATTTGGGGGAATTGAGTCTGATTTGGTCATGTAAGGCCTCGTTTAGATCAACATAAGGAAATTTAGGGTTAGTTAGGTTTGATTTGGTCATGTTATGCAAATTAGGTTTGATTTTAGGCCAAATTATGTCAAATTTGAACATATTAGGTTTGATTAGGGGAAAATAAGTCTGATTTTGGAAAAATGGTCTCATATGGTGAGATTAGGTCTAATTTCGCCAAATTAAATATTGTTTAGGTCAATATAGGGAAAATTTGGAGAAATTAGGTCCGATTGGATCATAATATACAAAATTAGGTTTTATTTAGGCCAAATCATGTCAAAATTGGGCACATTAGGTCTAATTTAGGGGTTACAAGTATGATTTGGGGGAAATTGTTCTAAATTGGATGACTAGGTCATATTTGGCCAAATTTTGTCTAATTTAGGTGAATATATGAAAATTTTATGGAAATTGGGTTTGATTAGGTCATGGTATACAAAATTAGGTCTGGTTTAGGCAAAAATTAGGATAAACTAGGTCAAATTTGACCAAATTTGGATCAAATGAGTTTATATTAGGGCCAATCAGTTCTAGTTTAGGTCTTGTTAGTTTTGGTTTAGCCTAAATTCTACTTAATAGTATTATACAAGTTTTGGCTACAAACATTATACATGTTTAGCTTTCTGATTTCTATATGAATTTCGTTTAAGTAAAACTTCCACAATTCAATCCATATCTAATGATTTTGTTGTTTTCTTCAGACGATGCTAGCACATTGATTGCAAATTTATCATGTATATTTGTGTGTAAGGATTGTATTTTTCAGAAATTTTACATATATTTGTTAAAATAAAAAATATATAAAAACGCCTGGAAACGCCTGGGCCACCGCCTGGGCGCCTAGGCTGTCTGGGCGTCCCCCTGGAATGCCGGGCCGCCTGGCCGCCTATTTCAACATCACAAAACCTCAAAACCACCTTCATAGGAGTTGCTTAATGCCACACGTACAAAAGAGATGACAGGTTCTTATAGGAAGGTTCACAGAGAGCATGTTCTTGTGTGTCCCTCTTGAAGTGATTGGTATCATCCATGGTAGCAGGTCCGTCACCGAAAAATATCCATAAACTGAATTTCTATGGGTTAAGTTCAGTGTCACGCCTTTGCTTCAAGGTTCCCTGAACCCATTATTTCCAACCTCTCCGACAACATGGATGCCTAGAACTTCTGACCTGGGTTCCATCACAGATTTTATCATGCACATTCCTGCAAAGAGCAAAACCACAGGTCTTGCATCTCAGTATAAGCCATCAAAGAGTTATTATCCAACGCATCTAGCATTGGGAAAGCATTTTCCATCTTGAAAGCTATATATTATAGAAGCACCTTTCGTAAACACTGACAGAGATGAAAGTGTGTGGCTAAAGTAGGGTCTCCACATCATCTATAGTTTTAGAAAGAGATCGGAGGTTTTATCACCAAGCAGGCAATTGCAACATCACTGCCTACACGAGGGCGAGTCTTGCCTAAAGGTTGTCTACCGCCTGCAACCACTGCCCAGATGAGCAGGTTATGTGATTCTCAATTGGTCTTTGATAATTAATTTCAGTCTTCATAACCATTGCATAAGCAAGCCATTCATTGAAGTCCTTTTAAGGGAATGACTGCCTCTCCTAGTAGACTGGATGCTAGTATATTGTACAAAACTCACCGTTCCAGAAAGAGTTTCTCTTAACTTTTTCATATGTATTTATTCACCATACTTGGAGCACCACACAGGTAGGTAGAGCGTCCAAGACCATCCAGATAGGATCCATTTACCACCCGAAAAAGGAGATTTTCCTTCCATCCTGCCACTCCAGTACAAAAACAATCAACAAAAAAAGTCACGAATACTTGGTGTGCGGTCTAGTGGGGAATATAGGGGAGTACTAAAGAAAGTATCTCTGCAGTAGTCCGGCATGTCCTTATAATTAATCACTCTACCCTACTGAATGCCAATCCTAATACTGTCTTCTTCAAATTGATCTTCAGCCATGACACCTGCCAACCCTCCCTGAAGAGAACTATATAACCAGAGTAACAAACCCAATTGTGTACTTCGAACATATAAGTATGCTCTATCTGCCTTCATAATGCAACCAAGAAGCTTTACTACAGTCAAGAAAAAAAGGGGGACATTGGGGTCTCCTTGCTTGATACCTTTCAAAGACAACGGTGGGAACCAGACAAGCCCAAATGTGTACCTTGCAAATGTATCTTGCTCTCTCTGCCTCCGTTGCAATTCTCCTGCAACCCTTAAGGGGATATAGGGGCCTCCTTGTCAACACCTTTCAGGGACTAGAAGCGGCGTGCTGGTTTCCCTTTTACTGGCATGGAAAATCTAACAATCAAAACACAAACATTCACCTAGCCAATATCTACATAAAGTTGTAAAGACTCATCTAACACCCCATGTCAAAGGCTTTCTAGAAACTAAATTTATACAACAAAGCCCTTGTATTTCTGGAAATGTATCGTACGTAAATTTCATGAGGTGTCATGAAGTTATCAAGAATTTGTTTAGGATTTCCTCTACGTTGGACTTGTTAATAGATATTTGGACAAGCCACAAAATGTCACTGGGAAATCTGTGCCACATTCTAAAATCTGAAAAGCTCTCCAGAAAAAGGACTTATCTACAAAAGACAAGGACATTGTAAGTTCATTGGATACACGGACTCTAATTATGTTGGTAATACTAGATCTGACTGAAAATCAACACCTAGATATTGCACTTTTATTGAAGAAAATATGATTACTTGGAGAAGCAAGAAGCACACTGTTGTAGCACAAGGTAGCATGGCTCATACTACCTATGAACAGTGTAGTCTTCTAAGAAAATTGCTAATTCTGGTGATGAACCTATGCCTATGTTCAGTGATAATAAGGCATCCATCATCATTGCTAGAAATCCTACTTTCTGTGAGCGAACCAAACCTATTGAGGTAGATTGCCATTTTGTAAGAGATTTATGTTTAAGCGCATCTCTACTCCCTACATCAAGATTGAAGAGCAGATTGAATATCTTCACAAAGTCCCTTCCAAAGTCTAGATTTACTGCTATCATCCACAAGCTAGCATGATTGACATATGTAAATTAGAATAGCGGCTGTTGGGATGAGGGGTGAAGGGGGAGGAGGAGGAGGGATAGGCGGTACGGGAGATGGCGGAGAGGGAGAGGCGAGCAGGTGTAACGGCTGTTGGGATGAAGGGGAAGGAGCGGGAGGGATAGGTGGAACGGGAGATGACAAAGAGGGAGAGGTGGAGAAGCGGAAAGGGGAGAGGCAAAGGGGCTACTGGGTAGCGGGTCTGGAAGAGGGGGGAGGTGGAAATAGAGGGGAAGGAAGTGGGTGATCAAGGGGGATCAAACCGCTTTGATACCATGTAAATTAGAATAGGATTCCAGTAATTGTGTGTCTAATACAAGCACAGGCACCCTCCTTATATGGGATAGGAGTCCCTCATTACAGAGTTCACCAATATAGGATAAAAGACAAGACACTAAGGGCACGTTTGGTTAGCAGGATTTCCTGAAATCCTGTATTCTGTCCATCCTGCATTACTGAAATGCTGCATTCACAAAATCCCGTAAAGTAAAATTTTATGTTTGGTTTGCTGGATTTTGTAAGTGTGGGATTTATTTTTTTTCGTGTCTACCATCTTACCCATGATGGATTTTGGCGTCCGGGAGAATTTTGATGGAGACCAAAATGCGGGATTCCTATTATGTCTGAAAATCCCGGGATTAACCCCATTTCTCCAATCCTGCAAACCAAACATAAAATTTGCTGAACTGGAGTCTAAAATACAATCCAATACGGCAAAATCCAGGTAACCAAACATGCCCTAAGAGTGCACAAAATAAAGGAATAACTATATATATAACTATATATATATATATATATTTATATATATATATATATGCCTGAGACTTTTATTATTTCTCTTACTCATTTTACTCCCACATTGGTTATTTTCCTTGTGTTACCTCTCTCACCTCCTATATTAAAGAGGTATGGAATTGTTTTATCCATTAAATACATTATTTACCACTTAACAGTGGAATTATAGAGAGAATTAAATAGCAACTATTTTATAAGGTTAGCCAACCCCAACATGGTTCAAAATGAGGCTTAGAAGATGACAATGACATTTCATAATTTTTTAAACACTCAAAACCACAACAATGAAGTATCAGAAAGCATTTATATAGGTGGGGAAAACCTGTGAAAAGGGTCCTTTTTGGACGTATCCTTCGAACTTCCTCCAGTGCCTAAGAAAACACTTAGCCCTAGTTAGTAATTTGCATACAAAATTAACATAAACACCAGAAACAAATATTCTCAAATGAGTGGACAGTTCAGTTACCCTTGGTAGGCCAAAATGAGTACTGGAAGATTGACCAGGTCTTAGAGCATCCTAAGAGAAAATGGCATACAATTGTCATAACTAACTGTAGCTGTGATGATAGTTTGAAACCACAAAGAAACCAAGAAGATTGGTGGTGTCGCTTCCAAATGTGTGACAGCCCATAAAAATTGACGCTTAGTGTGTGTAAAGAACAGTGAGATGGTTTCAAAACACTTACCAAAATCAGAAGCTCACAATCCTGTAGGAGTGTATATGTTTCCTCAGGAATCTCACTTACATCACTACGCATTAAGAAATGATTGAAGTATCAATAAACTAGAAAGCAACTAAGGCTAAATAAATGAAGACTTAATAAATGTACCTGATGTAGCAGACATTGCCAAAACGGTAGCCAAGAGAACGATAACCTATCCCGTGAAAAACTGGCAAAGGAATAACCTGAAAACGCAATCCAACAACTGATTTTAAGCCATTAGTTTGTTTTTCGTAACTGCATGTTGATGTGAATCTCCCTTACACCATTGACATGATTGAAAACCAAAGGCAAATAGGCAACAGTAGAAACAAAAATTATAAGTATTATTCACACGCAGGAAAACACAAGTATACAACCTGTCATATAGGTACAGGTATCAGAATATGTTGTATACATATTTGTATGAGCGTGCAAGGGTACAAATATGATGGGTATGATACAGTTGAGAGAATATGAGATACACACCATATGTGACAATATGTTTGTATCAAATCAATTCCAAAGAATGGTATACAAAGATGATTATCAATATATATATATATATATTATATATATATATATATATAGAGAGAGAGAGAGAGAGTCAGGCTAGAATACACTCGAGTGTACAGATCACGTCGTACACCCCAATGGTGTTTGCCTATATAGACCATATTTTTTCAAAATGTAATCCATTGATCTTCATGGTTACAATAATAATAGGTCACATACAAAATTTGAGCTCATTTGGATGAGTGTAAGTCACTCATCCAAGGACAACAAAATCGACGCACAAAACTAATTTGAAATGCATAATTTTTGCCACCTTTAGATGCACGACCTATATATGTCCAAATGAGCTAAAATTTATTATATATAGTATGTTCTTATGATAATTAAGAAGATCAACGGTTTAGATTTTTCAAAAATTTATTGCATCTTCAAAAATGACTGAGGTGTACGGTGCCTCCGGTACACTCGAGTGTACACTAGCCTGACTCTATATATATATATATATATATATATATATATATATATATATATATATATATATATATATATTCTTAAAAAATCAAGCACTTGTTTAGGTCTACAAGAAATTTTCTCTAAACCAAAGGCTAGAATACGGTTATTCATTTTGTTTGGGTGCCTCAGCTTGTTATGGTAGAAGTGGTCAATTCGACCTGTTATTGTGATACAAGAATATGAGATACACACCATATGTGACAATATGTTTGTATCAAATCAATTCCAAAAAATGGTATACAAAGATGATATATATATATATATACACTTGTTTAGGTCTACAAGAAATTTTCTCTAAACCAAAGGCTAGAATACGGTTATTCATTTTGTTTGGGTGCCTCAGCTTGTTATGGTAGAAGTGGTCAATTCGACATGTTATTGTGATACAAGAATATGAGATACACACCATATGTGACAATATGTTTGTATCAAATCAATTCCAAAAAATGGTATACAAAGATGATTATCAATATATATATATATATATATATATATATATATATATATATATATATATATATATATATATATATATATATATATATATTCTTAAAAAAATCAAGCACTTGTTTAGGTCTACAAGAAATTTTCTCTAAACCAAAGGCTAGAATACGGTTATTCATTTTGTTTGGGTGCCTCAGCTTGTTATGGTAGAAGTGGTCAATTCGACCTGTTATTGTGATACATATTAATTTCCCATCTCTTTTGTGTTTGTTTACACTAAAGGTTGTTTTGGTTGACTATCAATAGACAAAATTTCACAATGACTTCTAGAAATCGGATTCATAATCTTTATCTAAGCCTCAATTTCAATGCTTAGAAAATCAGAAAAGAGAGGACAATCAAAACCTTAGGAAAATATCATGTAGACCAACAAAATTGTGTCGTCCACTTATATGAATTATGAAGTCATCTGCATCACCTATTGGATGCAGTTTTTCGTCTGTATGAGTTGCTGACATGGATGTGGTACCATGATGCTTATATGTTGTATTTTCCAGTATTTGTGTCCATATTGCAATGAACTCTGTTGACACTCTACATTGTTGTTTGTTAAGTAGTGGCACTCTCTTCTTAGTTGGTCCCTCATGCCCTCCATCTTGCTGTCTGACAACAATAACTCGATGCGGGCCTAAATGTGTGCTGCCCTTGGATTGAGTATCAGCTCCTCCCACACGCGTGTGTGCCCCCTACACATGGCAAAATGACCACAAATATGGATGAAAAAAATCATTCTTATTCCACCGTGGTTTTGCCAGAAACAATATCCCATATTAATCCAGATAGAATAACTAGCCTTATTCCGGAAGCAAATAGTTGCTAGAGTGAATTACAGGTAGAAAGTGATGTGTTTTGCTCCGAATATTTCTTAGAAAGAATTATGTGTTGAAAATGATCCATTTTCTAGTGATATACCATGACAAGAGTGGCATATCCCAAAACATTGATAGTGAGCTACTGTACAGAACGTATCTGGCTGGGTAGACTTTTATAAGTATATATGATATGCTAGTTGTCAAGCAAGCGGGCTGGAATAAGTGAAATATCCAAGCTGAGCATAAAAGCATCACAGTGCCAGACACCTCCGAGGCTTCAAGGTAGAGGATGTAGGGGACAGTCCTGTGCAGTAGAAAGAAAGGTGTCATGAACCCTGCGTCGGGACAGCTACCACAGCAGTACAGAAAGAAGAGAAGCAAGTACAGCAGAAGGCACCCTGATGGATGGTAGGAGTGACCACTGGAAGGAGATGATGAAGGCTGCCAGTAAGAAAAGAAACAGAAAATGTGGAGTCTAAAGAGCTTGAAGACAAAGAAGGCAAGTTACCCAGATAAAGCATGCCATCATCCCAAAGACTATTATAATATACAGGTTATATCTTACTGAAAACACGAACCTATGTATCTTTCCTTCCAACATTAGAACAGGTTATATCTTACTGAAATGAATTACTTATTGCCTTTCACCCTTCCTGGATTGGATCTTACTTGGATGTTGCACTTGCGCTTCATAGCCAGATTCCTTGCCTGCAGAACTCCAACCTGCAAGTACAATTTGACCCCCATCCCAATCATTGAGGCTTTTCAAGCACCAGCATCATAACCTTCAGTGTTGTTCTTATCTCAACTTCTCAGTTCCAAAATTAGTGCATTTTCTTACACTATTATTTTGATCAGTATGGGATTATAGACCTAGCCATATATATATATATATATATATATATATATATATATATATATATATATATACCACCTGGTGTTTTGAGAGAGTCCACCCACATCTACCTTTTGCTCAATTTTGAGGGAGTTTCACTTCAAAAAGAAATTGCACACCACAAAGTTTGGTCAACTAATTTAGAAAAAAATAGACACTACAACAAGATATATGTGTGTTTGTGCCCTCCCTCACTCCCAGCTACAATTTGTTCAATTACTATGAATTTTTTTTGTGATATATAATAATGAATTCTTGTTCTTGTTATGGATGAATTGACAAAACATGTTCAAGATAATATCCCTTGGTACATGTTATTTAATGATGATATTGTGTTGATAGATGAAAGAAAAGATATATTGAATGATAGAGTTCAACTCTAGAAAAATGCATTGGAATCTAATGGTTTTTATGATCAGTAGAAGCAAAACTGAATATATGCATTACAATTTCAGCCAATCTAGAATTGTGAATGGTGGAATCAAGTTAGATGGAATGGATGTACCAATATGTGATAAGGTTCGTTACTTGGGCTCTATTATTGAAAGGGAGGGTGAGGTTCAAGATGATGTTTGTCACAAGATCGCAGCAGGATGGTTGAAGTGGATGAGTGCAACTGGAGTAGTATGTGACCAGAGATCCCTCTCAAATTAAAAAGCAAGTTTTACCGAACAGCTATACAGTCAGCCACGCTATATGGGAGTGAATGTTGGGCAGTGAAGAAACAAGGTCTCAATAGGATGAATGTGGCTGAAATGTGTATGTTGAGATGGATGTGCGGGAAGACGAGAAAAGATCGTTTGAGGAATGACTATATCAAGTATAAAGTGGGGGTAGTGAGCATCGAGGACAAGTTGTGTGAAGGTCGTCTAAGATGGTATGGACATGTGCAGCGACAAATGCACCTATTCGAAGTAAGGTACCTGACCTAAATTAACTTGGGAAGAGCTTATAAAGAGAGATTTTGAATCATTACATCTTGACCAGAGTATGACGCATAACAGAGCTGATTGGAAAAAAAAGGATCCATGTAACCGACCGCAACATGGTTGGGATTTGAGGCTTAGATGATGATGATGATATGTATTACAATGAATTCTAATATATTTAACAGATTACCGATGTAATTATTAAACACAAGCAATAGTTGGACATAAAATAGTACTCATGTGGGCAGTCACTTAGTCTTGTATATGACGTGTGTGTGCATGCACAAGTGTGTCTGTGTAGACACCGGTGTTTGTATGTGTGAATATGTATTTGTGTGAATTTATGTATGTGCTATACATACATTCACCGCTTGCATGGAAGTTAACCAATGGAAATTCATGTCAAACAATTTGCATTTTATTCATATAGTACATTTAAATCTAATAAAGCAACAAGAAATGTACTTATCATACAAAATACCCGAGTGACATAAAAAATAGTATCAACGTCGGAAGTCAATTAGTCTTCTAAATATGTGTTTGTGCGCACACATGTGTGTTTGTTTAGAAACAGCAATCACAAGTATTGACACCTACACATATATACTCATGCACAAGCGCACACATGACATTTTTTATATCATGTATAGATCTTGATTATCCAAAACCAAATAATGTAGTGTGATGATGTATTTGTTTTCTTGTGTGAAATCAAAATAGGAAGATCATAAAAGAGAGGATATTCGTGAAAAAAGCAAGAACTTCGTGAAAAAATCTAGAAACTTGGGTATAGTTTGTGAATCATGACATGTGGTTGTATGAAATATGGGGAAAAGGTGCACCTGGAGGAAAATTCCAAATTTAAACACAACAAGCAAAGAGTTAAAAAAATATTGTGACTTGATTATAAATATCCTAAAAAAGTCATCACATGTCTCCAAGCACACGTGACTAGTTGGAAATTAGGATATTATTCCCATGCTCAAGATTGAGACCGGATACCAACAATCCCAAATATTTGATTTAGGCTAGAGTCTGTAAACTATCAGCAAATCTCATTGAGAAGCCTATCAAGCCCATTATGTTTGAATCATAACTAGAATTGAAGAGCACTTCCAACACCACTATCGGGCATGGGGCTTTCTTGTGCACAAGGAATCATCAATTTCACAAGCATTGGATAATGTCAAGAAAATCTTGATTACCAATGATTGTTGAACCCTAGAGCCTTCACTAACAATGCAAAGAAAGTCTTGGAAGATTTAACTGATAGGCACCATCCAGGCCCTTGTCCTCCCCCTGGTGAAAAGCCTAGAAGATCGCTTGGCATGTCCAAGGGCATTGCAACCAGTGTATTTATCTTGTCAATTTTGTAAAAACAAAATGTTATAATATAATGTTGCTTTAAGAGCCACCAACAAGATTGTGAACCTATCAATGCCCCTGGATAGGGTGCAATAGTCGTTACATGATTTATTAACTAGCCTAAGATGAAATGTCAAGAGAAGTATTACTCATGCACATTAAGATAGTATGAAGGACCTCCCAGATAACATGTCAAGATAATTAAGGATGTCATTGATGCTCTCTCTCTCTCTAAAATGGTATGGGATCTTCACATGCCTCCTAGCAAGACATAGACTTGCCAACAACTAGACATCTTTTTACAATATAAAACATCAAAGGGTTTTTTATAGTATTAAAATAGCTTTGCCTTCTGGTAGGGTGCACATTTTCTCATGGATTATTTTGAAAAGAAAAAACAAGATGGGATAATGGATTCTGCTTAGACGCCCTCAAACAAGATGGGATAATGGATTGTGTGAGTTTCGTTTTCCCACTCTTAAGAAAATCCTAGTTCCAGTCCCAAATTTGACCCTTCTTCACTTGCCTAGTGTAGCACAACTACAAAAGAAATGTACAGAATGATGGCCAGGGTATCCACTGCATTGATACCATGACATGCAAAAAATACAAAGATAGTTTTAATTGGGTAAGTCCATGTCAAACTATGCGTATTCTACTTATTTAAATTGCTAGACATACATGCATGCCACGAATAATAACATGTATTTTAATCAACAAAAACGACAAAAGGAATATGATTATATTCTAACCTTAAGATCATGAACAAAAAAAGGTTCCTCCTCGATTATATTGAAGTGTATCTTCGAAACAGCAGCACCAGGCAAAACTACACTTGTATCTACCAAATAATAGTGAGTCTTCTTCATTACCTGAAATTCCATGGCATAAAATTTGTGTTTCACAAACCGAAACAGGAGAGATTTTGATATACCAGAAAATACAAAATGAAGTTGTCATTTATTCAAATTCCATATAATCTGATTTGTTTTTGAATTTTAACCAAAGAGCATAAACGTTCTGCAACTTGTTGATGTTTAAGATTGATAGAAATTAACGTATGCTCATCTAAAAATCTAGAAATTAAGAACAGAACAATTATATGATATAGTTTCCCATTATTTCATTATGTTAATTTGAGTACTAAATTTGATATCCAAATCTCAGTTCAAATGTTTTTTTTCAAATCCCTGTAAATAACTATTTCCAGCATCTACTGACATCATTGGTCATAAGAAAAGAAACTTCTATATAAGGAAAGTGTTAACTACTTTTGATATTGCCAATTACAAAGTGTAATCTTTCAAAATATCACGACTCAGATAATACTTAATAAATACTTCAATCATTGTGTGCCACACACATGAAAAGAATATTGGCACATGGAACAACAACCTCAAAGTCTCGGTTTGTCACGTATATTGGTATGCTGGGCTGAACATTGTTTGTCCAATCACGAAGATCATCAAGGCCTGCATAAGGATAAAGCGGGCAGAAGCAAACATTGAGCTAATGGGATAAGTGTTAGAATGTGTGCTACACAAGAAAATTAGTAACAACAATGAAACTGCTGAACAAAAATTTCCACGAGATATTCAATTAGATACTGCATCTACAGAATAGCTGACTAAGCATAGTTGTTAGTTCGCACTGACTAAACTAGGAGAACGCATTGTAAAAGTCTTCTAACATCATCCTAGGCTCCTAGCTACATGTCTATGTCACAGACACCATCTATTGCAATGTTAAATTTTCTATGGGGCGGGTCGTTTAAAGGTAAATTACATGATAATAGTCTAAAGTAACCATCATTTAACTTAGTTTAAAATTATAGAGGGAAAAGAAATTGTTTATTCAGTGAGTAAAAAGGTGTACAGGGTACTCTCTTATATAGCTACAGAGAGTTGAGACATATACACAAGCGAGCAATATGGGACTAATACAATAGAGCAGTATAAGAAATAACACAGCAGAATAAGTAAATAACACAGTATTTCTATACTCCCCCTCAAGCTGGAATGTAGATGTCGAATAAGCCCAGCTTGTCAATCAGAGTCTGGAAGCGAGCTTTAGGGAGAACTTTGGTGAAGATGACTGCAAGCTGCTTCTCAGTGCTGAGATATGGAGTGCAAATGTGTCCAGAAAGGACTTTCTCCCGAACAAAGTGGCAATCAACCTCAATATGTTTTGTTCGTTCATGAAAGGTGGGGCTGCTCGCAATGAAAATGGAAGCCTTATTGTCGCAGAACATAGGGATGGGGCTGGGAGAGGTAATATCAAACTAGTTCAGAAGACCACGGACCCACAGAAGCTCACATGCAGTATGAGCCATATATTCTGCCTCTGCACTAGATCGAGCAACAACTGTCTGCTTTTTACTGCGCCAAGTAACCAGATTCCCCCCCCACAAAGGTGCAATATCTAGATGTAGATTTCCTGTCAAATCGACTTCCTGGATAGTCAAAATCAGAAAATCCAGATAAATTGCAATGGCCATGCTTTTTGTACAGAAGACCTTTCCCTGGAGAGCTTTTGAGATATCGTAAGATGTGACAAATAGCATCCCAGTGGCATTGTCGGGGTTTATCAAGATACCGACTTATGAATCATACAGCAGCTGCCAGGTCAGCTCTAGTGACAGTCAAATAGATAAGCTTGCCAACCAATCTCCTGAACTGGTGACGATCAGCATAAAGGAGGAGAAGTATCATTATCCCAATCCATATTGGGATCCAGAGGAGTGTTGGTTGGCTTGCAGCCCAGCATGCCTGTCTCCTGTAAAAGATCAAGAACATATTTCCTCTGTGACAGGCATAGCCCTGCAGAAGATCTAGCAACCTCAATACCTAGAAAATTTTGTAGTTTTCCTAGGTCTTTGGTGATGAAGTGTTGTGCTAAATACTTTTTGGTTGTCTGTATCCCTGCACTGTCACTGCTAGATAAGACAATATCATCAACATACACAATAAGGATGACAAGTCCTGCTGCGGTTTTACGAATAAATACAGAATGATCAGATTGTGAACGCCGAAAGCCAAAGGTAAGTAAGATCTGACTGAGCTTGTCAAACCATGCACGTGGGCTTTGTTTCAGACCATAGATCGCCTTTCTGAGTTTACAGATTTTAGAAGCAGACTCCCCCTGAGCAACAAATCCCCGAGGTTGCTCCATGTAGACCTCCTCCTGTAGATCTCCATATAGAAAGGCGTTTTTGACATCAAGTTGAAACAGAGGCCAGTCTTTATTAACAGCGATAGATATCAGAATACGAACAGAATTTAAACATGCGACTGGAGAAAAGATTTCAAAATAATCAACTCCATACGTCTGAGTATACCCTTTCACAACTAATCGGGCTTTCAGGCGCTCAATGGTACCATCTGGTTGATATTTAATGGTAAATATCCAGCGGCAGCCAACAGTATGGCATGAAGAGGGACGGTCAACCAGATCCCATGTCTGACGATCACAGAGCGCATGCATTTCCTGCTCCATAGCATGTTTCCAGGCAGGATTGTGAAGGGCCTCTTCGGCTGATTTAGGAATTGTCATAGCAGACAACAAAATTGAAGCAAGCAAAGCTACCACAGAGATTTTCAGATGAACAGAAATTACTGATAGGATGTTGAGTACATGATCGAACACCTTTCCTTAAACTGATAGGAAGATCCAGGTCAGAAAATACCTCAGTAGATGGGGGATCAACCGCAGACGCAAGATTTGGTTCGGCCGGGGCTTCAGAAGCATTAATGATCTTTGACCGGTGTCGATAGACTTGCAATGGGCGTTCTTTAGGCACATCAGGAGTTGGTAATTCCTCAACTAATGGTAACAGTGTGGTAGCGATAATATCAGCTGACAACTTTTCGCCATCAGTAGAATAGTAAGGCATATGCTCAAAAAAGATCACATCCGCACTAACAAGCCACTATTTTTTTAATAGGATCAAAACAGTGGTAGCCTTTCTGTGTACGGGAATATCCCAGAAAAATACATTTGACTGAGCAAGCATCAATTTAGTGAGACCAAGATGAAGATTTTTCACAAAACAAGTACTCCCAAAAATGCGAGGAGGCAGAGAGAATAAAGGTTTATCAGGAAACAAAATGGCGTACGGGACCTGATTTTTCAAAACAGAGGAAGGCATGCGATTGATGAGATAGCACGCCGTAGAGACAGCTTCAGGCCAGAAGTGATGGGGTACTTTGTAGTGTATGAGAAGGGTGCGAGCAACCTCAAGTAGGTGACGGTTTTTTCTTTCAGCGACGCCATTTTGTTGAGGAGTGTATGGGCAAGTGATCTAATGTATGGTTCCACGGGCAGCACAAAAGGATGTAACAGATTGTTGCATGAACTCCAATGCATTATCAGTACAAAAAAAATTAATAGGTCGATTAAATTGACTGTGAATTTCAGCAAAGGTGTGAATAGTATCTAACACAGTATCTCGACCTTTAAGCAGAAACAACCATGTGGCGCGAGAATAATCATCAATAAATGTCATAAAATATTTCACACCCGAGTGACTTGATACGGAGCACGGTCCCCAAATGTCAGCATGAACAAGGTCAAAAATTTCTTTAGAAGCAATAACGTTCTTAGCAGGAAAAACAGAACGAGTTTGTTTGCCTAAAACACAAGTGTCACAAGAAAAACTATTCTCAGATAAAGTAGGGAATAAATGCTTTAATTTGGCAGCAGATGGATGCCCCAGACAAAAGTGTCATTGTAGTCCCGTCACAGAAGTAGATAGCATAGCAGAAGCAGTAGGATGTCCATCCTGGATAATACAACCCATCTGGTCCTTCACGGCCCGAACCAATCCTCATCTTCGTGCGGAGATCCTTCAAAATACAGCCAGAAGGATCAAATTCAATAGAGCAGTTGAGTTGTTTTATCATCTTACTGACTGACAATAGATTAACAGGAAACTTTGGAATATAAAAACAGACTGCAACTGTATTTGTGGTGAAAGAGGAACTGTGCCAGTGCCATGAACAGCAGTTTTGGACCCATTTGCGACAGTAACAGATGATATAGGAGCAGTTTTATTGATAATAGAGAAAAGGAGAAAATCACCAACCATATGAGTGGATGCACCTGAGTCAATGCACCATTGTTTGTTACCAGATGATGGAGAGGCGAGCATGGCAGAGGGTCCTGGTGTAGACGAGGATGGCATTTGTGCGAGACGTTCCTGGAACATCTTCTCGAACTCCGAACGTAACCATTATGTGTTAGCAGGAGCAGCAGGTGTGTCGGTGGTAGAATCAGCAGCAGTGTCTGTAGCAGCCTGGTTAGCCCAAGTGGGCTTGCCGTGCTTAATCCAGCAGCGATCTTCGATATGATTGTCCCGGCCACACCAGTTGTAGTAGCGTGGGCCGGTAGCAGTACCACGTCCAGGAGTAGATGTGTCGCGACCTCCTGAAGGAGGAGGGTGACCGCCACGGCCACAACCGCGACCACGACCACGGCCAGAATCAGAGCGAGCAATAAGCGCAGGATGCTCAACAACAGGCGTAGGAGTCATGGACGGCAGGCGTTGGACTCTTTTCAGAACATCCCGAAGGGTTGGCAGCGGATCACTTGACAGGATCTGGTCAACCACACCACAAAAAGAGGCAGGAAGTGCAGCCAAAAATTACACCAGTTGCAGTTCGTTGTGCTGCTTCTGAGCAATTTTGATGTCCTCCGTCAAGGGGTGGTAGAGTTCAAACTCATTCCACAGAGTCGAGCATTGATTGTAGAAGTCATCAATGGAAGTGTTAGTGGAGAACTCCTTTTTTGCCAGAGTTTTGAAAATTTCAAAGACGCAGTTTGGATTCTCCTGATGAGAATAGATATGGGACAGTTGATCCCACATAGCCTTAGCATCATGAAGGCGGAGAAGAGATTGGCTAATTTGAGGCTCGGTACTATTGAGGATCCAAGACATGACGCCGGAGTCATCCTTGGACCATTGTGCATAGCTTTGTCTGGTTTTGTCATCCGAATCAGCGGTAGGAACAAGAGGAGGCTCAATCGTAAGATGGTGATACCGGCCTTGTGCTTTAACATATAGAACAAAGGACGCCGACCAGAGATGGCAGTTGGAACCACCGTCGAGTTTCACCGTGGTGACACACAGAGATCGGGGAGGCTCAGTAAAAGCCATGGCAGGAGCAGTAGTCGGCGCAGTAGCAGATTAGAGCAGAGACCCACAAAGGGCAGATAACAGCAGCAGGGATCTGACGTATCAGATCAGAAAACCCGTATCGGGCAGAATATGCATAGAGAAACCAACACCGTCATGAGGAAAACTCAACCTTCCATCATGAGGCGCAGGCAGATAGGACGGTGAGACAAAAAAACTCTCAACTTAGTGGGCCAGCGGATGTCCGAACGTAGATCCGAAGAGAGGTAAAAACCAGTGGCAGCCGGCCGAAAGGGTAGAAGCCTGGAGGAGGAAGAAGGTTGCGGGTGGGGTTGTTAGTTGGGGAGAGGAGGCGATGGGAGGAGAGTGGCGGTGGGGGGGGGGACTTACGTCATGGGTGGGTTGATGGGTGGGGAAATTGAGAACCTGCTCTCGATACCATATAGAGGGAAAAGAAATTGTTTATTCAGTAAGTAAAAAGGTGTACATGGTACTCTCTTATATAGCTACAGAGAGTTGAGACATATACACAAGCGAGCAATATGGGACTAATACAATAGAGCAGTATAAGAAATAACACAGCAGAATAAGTAAATAACACAGTATTTCTATAAAAATATTACACAAGAATACCCAAAGTTTGACAATGTTATAGCACTTGTCCTATATATGTTCAAATTTTGTAAATTACTTGGCAAAGCCTACCCTAATCATCTTCCTACAACCCTCTTTTGAGTGGCATCTAGTGGCATCATCAATCAGTAGGGCGCTTCCATGCCACACTAGATACATCTCTTCTCTTCCCTCACATTTTTTCCTTACCCCAACCCCGCGTCGCTTACTCCCTCTTAACTTTCCCCTACCAGCATCACATCGAGTTGGAAGGCAAATTGAGGAGCAAGAAGATGTGCGATTATCACTAAGTTTGTTATATCCAGATAAAACTTTTCAAGGTTCAGGCTCAACAAGAAAAATTGATAAAGTAGGTCAAAACTGTTGTCTTTTTTTGTTAGGGTAGAGGGGATTGGGATTAATTTGAGTTTATTTATAATATATGCATATATCATGCTTGTCAATTAGCTTACAAGCACATATGTCCAAGATGGGACACCATGTTGGTTAGATCCTTGGTTTGTAACAAAGAGGACTCAAGTTCAACCCCTACCAAAGGCATGAACAGAATCACCAACTGATTTTAAAAAAAACACATCTTATGAAACATCAATGAGCAAGCAGTGATAATATAAATCATGCTCATTCTTCATTACATAAATTCTTAGTGTTATTGAACAAATATGTGAATGATAATGGAATAATGTACAACAAAAAAAAGTACGAAAAAAAAAGATAATGGAATACTACTGTAATAATGTTAATTCGTGATCAACAAGAACAATACATGAATTTATGTATTGCTCAAAACTTGAGAGGTTTGCACACTTAAGACACGAGCCAAGTAGTATGTGTATTATAAACTGATTTTTCAAAAATGGGAGAATCTGGATGCTATTGGTGTGAAATACAGAGAAAAGGAAAGGACTGCTAAGGTGTGCTAAGTACTGTTGTGCCGCAGTTGCTGCGCAAACCAAGAGTATGTGGCAGCATAATGGTGTTAGGAAGAGCAAAGGAAGATAGGAGGTAAACAGGTAACATAGGAAAAGGTAAGAGGAGTGTCACTCCCTGTGCATCCTAGCCAGCAGTACATTTCCATCACCATCGTGCAGTGTCTGTGCATGCGCCAATAGCTGCGCAATCCCAACCCCTTTACTATATGAGTCCTTGTTGCTTGTTGCTGCAGCAAACAACATAGGGTAAGAGAAGGAGAAAGCGTGAAGGGAGAGCGGAATGGAGGGATGGTGAGGTAGAAAGGAGGCCGCTCTAGGCTCCACATTGAAGCCCATGCAACCGCTAGCAATGCCCCATGAGGGGCTGGAAGAAGATACAATGCAGGTGTAAGATTTACTGAGTATATTTATTTCAAAACAAATCTTGAGATTCATAAAGTAATTCTCTTTACTAAAATTTAAGTCTTCTTTGTTATATAGCAAACTTCAGGAGAGATTTGAGTTCGTGTTGTGAATCAGTCCAATCATGTTAACAGACTCTTTGATGATTATCTTATCATCCTACTTCAAGAAGTACTAAATGCTTTCATAATATTCCATCGTAAATGTATATAAATAGTTCCATATACTAGTAGAGATATTGGACAACAATATTGGTGAAAAGAATTAGTTATAAACACAAGACTCGAGTATACATGTTCAAACCATGTGCCGCCCACCCAAGCAATCTCGTGGCCTACATGCAGACTTAGGCCTCAATTTTAGGTCGGACATAAGCTTGGGCACAGCCCAAATTGGCCATGTGGTGTAGATAAATCAGTATCAGTTCTAGACTACATGATCGCTCCAGTCCTTCACCATATTCCTTATGTTCTACAGTTCTAAACCTAGTATTACTCCAATTTTGATATGTTTGACGCTAACTATACATACATCTAAAAGTATACTATATAGTACTATATTATCACTAGATCTACCTAATTACAACACTATTAATTACTATTATCATACAATTTATCTAATCACTAGTACTATTACATTAAGTACTGTTATAATTAGTTACTTCTTCATGTTTAGTAATGTGAACATATATAAAAGAAAATACAGGCAACTATATATATATATATATATTTATAGAAGTAATAAAAATTGATGAGTTGTTTAATTTTCTATATATTTGTGTGTATTAATGTTGTATAAGTTAAAGTTATCATTTGATAAGCTTCCAAAGTATTTTTAATCATTAACTAACATCTCTTTATTACTTTTTAGACTTTATTTTAGAAACTCAACTTTAAAAGAGTATTGTACATGACGTGTATGGACAACACGTAGCTTCATACAATCAGTCTTAGATAATCTACATGTCATGGGAGCAATATGTCAACCATATCAACTCAATATTGTATGGATAATCAGTGCATAACTCGATATGCAATTGATATGACTAAGTTACTATGTAATTCATGTGTTGCAAACTGGATATTATGGCATAAACACAGAAAATAGGATAGGTTCCCTACCTCCCACATGACGGACGCCCCCCACATACCCATTATAAAACTTTATTGCACAAAACGATACATTTAGGTATAGAGGCTACACCTGTGAAATTCCATGATTTAATTCGTTCATTTTGGCGTTGAAACAGACAAGATTGCATCTGTCGAAATTTCCATCGGTATACCGGTAAATACCTATTTCTAGGCTGTCAAATTGACATCAGTATGGATACCTGCAGATGCATATCGTTTTAGTAAGTCGTGAAACACTAGACAAAACTAAATTGTATGATATACTACGTCAGTGAGAGAACACAATTTCGTTCTCGTTCAGACGATAAGACACTAGTTTTTTCATATTAAAGAAGCAATTTGAAATCCAATTTTGATAAAAAAATTGAGACCTGTAAACCTAGCCTTGCTCTACTGACCAAGTATAGGTGGGGCTACGGCCTTTAAATTGGGTTTTTCTCTTGGTTAGGGTCAAACTAGCCCAACTCAGCTAGATGATGGATTGATGGGGTGACCTTGAAAAGGATGGAACTTGGCCTGAAAGGCTAATACTAGAAGTGGTAATCTCAAATCTGCACACTAGTGATAAATCTCAACAACAGTAGTGAGGTATCAACAAAAATATCTATTACATGACTTTATTGTTTGAGTTAACTTATGCATTTCCTCACATCAGCCCAAGTTAGATCAATTTGACATCACCCTAGAATATGTCAAATTTCATCTTGTCATTGAAAATAGTAGGACTGGGCAAAAAAACCAAACTTTACCACCAAACTGGACCAGACTTGACCAAACCACCCAGTCTAGTCTAGTTTGGACAGGTTATATAGTCAACATAGGTCTGTATATTCTCTGCACCGGTCTTATGTGGTCTAGTTACAGTGTCGGCGAGCGGCTAACCGATTAGACCAAACTTAACCATTAACCAATTATATATAATACTTGCATTAAAAGATGCATACAGTTATTATTATGAATATAGTTAGATATGGATGTGTTATTTGTTTAATACACATAAAAATAACATTATGATAGGTTTTCTATAAGGCAAAGATAACAAATTGCCAAAAAATGGAAAAAAAATTGCTGAACTAATGCTAAATCACAACAATCATCTTAATTAGTCGGTCAAAAGAAGAAAAAGTTTTTTAACCCTATTTCCCTATGGTGAGACTTCCCCGCCCCCTCATATTTGATCGATGATGGAACGTTGTAGGCTTTCAAGTTTCCAATCATTGACGGTATCTGCACTTGACCTTCATTTACGTGTGCTAATAGTATATACTAAATACTATATACTACAGGTTTTAGACCAACATTAACCGTACATGTCCATACATCTGCAATCAAGTTTGGTATGAACCATGCCAATTGTCAACTCCAGTTTGGAAAAAGTTCATACCACTGTGCAGTCTGGTCGTAGTTTTAGGGTCAAATTAGACTTGACCAGTCCATGCCCACCCCTAGAAAATAGTTGATGTGAGTTGAGTAATGCTTAGTATTGGTTGTTTGATAAAGTTGAGTAAACAAGAGCTACTGTGATAAGGGAAAACTTGATTATGAGACTTGTATAATATAATTTCTGATTTTAATTAGGTGAAGCTAATAATTATATATATGGTTGTTCCCCAATAGATTGTCCATTTCTCTTGAAAAGTTGTGCAGATCTAAGTTCCAAGTGACCGTCTTCATCATCATCATCATCATTTAAGCCTCAATCCCAACCATGTTGGGGTCGGCTACATGGATCCTCCTTTCCCAAGTGACCGCCCTTCTCAAAACTCAAGATCTGTAATTGTAATGACCCGCACTTTTGAGTGTCCAAAAGACCTTAAAGTCGTGAATCATTACTCATAAATTCGAGGATCAGATTCAAGAAATAATACAGAATAGTAAACAATTTCCATTAATGAACAAATATTTACATGTTTGCATAAAAAAACTCCTCTAAAAAGTTACATACATTTTAGAAAGAATTAACTTATACTTGTGTGAAGATATACCATTATGATTAAACCTTCATGAATAACTTTAGTGCCTTCAACATCTTTATTTTGTAACCTCATGTCCACGAATCAAGTATACTTGATACCTAAAACGCCTACAAACAAATACGCGTCCAGTATATTTCTATACTGGTACGTGGGTTCATCCAATAATCACAAGTACACATAAATAAATATCTTTTATTTGAACATAAGAACGTAAACTTGCTTTCATATTCTAACCCATATTTGGTCTACTACCCCAGGTGTAATCACTGTCCCTCCTGGGCTCGTGTGCATTACCCTTAAGATCAGTCTAAGCCAGGGTTCAGAATATTGTGATTTACTTTACATGATACTCATAGGAACTTTATAATTTGCAAGAAGTAAATAAACAAGCAAGCAGTTTATCATTCGTTCAATCTCATCGAGAAACCTTGGAAAACTTAGGATTCGATACATGTATTCATAAGTGTAACCACGTACCTTATGACATTGCAGAAACTATGCAGAATTATCATGTACTTTAAGAGTACATCCAAACATCCAAGAAACAAAGTATTCAACCTTTAAAAGATGTCGTGTGGAGTCACACCATTGGCCAGCACCAGCACCACTAGATAAGTCAGGGGCGCGGTTCAGCCTGTAGTTCATCCCCTGGTTCTTCTCTTGGACCGGCCCACTTGTTAGTTAATTGATTGAACCGGTGGCTAATCCACAGACCGGTCTCCCTCTTTCCCGTCTCCAATCACAGCACGACGCCTCCGGAACGTTGAGGCCTGGCGCTGGCGCCCGACCTACCGTGGCCAAGGCACAGCCATCAGAGTCTCCTTCCTCGTTGTTGTAGAGCGCAAGGACCCTTTAGCACTGTCGTCTCCGCCATGATGAGGACACCACTGCCCAGATGTCGTCTTCTCCTATTGAACTATCGTGGACCAGAAACGTTTCCTTCTCCACGAGTCTTTCTCCGCACGACGGGACGGCGTTGCACCTGAGCCTGCGTCACCGCCCGACGCCATGGTACCCACCTCCGGAAGGACAAGGCACGCTCGAGTAGCACCTCCTCTCGTTTCCTCACACGACAGCAGCCCCACCAAACTCCTAGTCGCACTCGACCCTACTACCCCGTCTGGTCTGGCCCTCTGTAACAGGTCCTTGACGGCGCCCCGTCGTAGCAGAACATCCCTCGCCCCCGATGACCGACACATCATCTGGCACCCTCCGATTAAGGCAAGCCAACATGGCCTTCTCCTTTGCACCCATCTAGCAGTTCAGATGATGTATCGTTCCCTTTCGAGCTATTGAGGTTGTTTCCTTGCTGCGTTGTTGCAGGACGCCGCCCAGCCAGCTTCATCACCGGCTCCTTCGTATCTGCCATAGCTTGGGTTGAGGCAGAAGGGCGTCTAGTACGGATTTTTTCCTTGTCGAAGGCCTGCGATGCCCACCACCATCCGACCCACCTTGGGACGGTCGTCACATGCTTCCCTTCTATCTGTTGTTATAGGCGAGAGAAAAGTCGTTTTCCCAAAGCCATGCATGACTAGTCTCTTATAGGCCTCGTGCCCCTAGGGTTAGACCGAGGGGAATCAGACTCCTGCTCTCGCAGGGAGTCTGGTTCCTGTGATGAAGGGGACACTCTATCCTCATAACAAGCATCCCTTCTTTGATACAATTCCTTTTCCATAAAGTAATTATATCAACCACATTAAAGCTCCTTTTGAACCCAATCCCTCATGTAAGCCTCCTTTGGTTATTATCTTCTCATGATCCAAATATCATTCCTGAAAGGATTCGATAAACACCTTAATCTTGTGTTCCAAGAAATCACTAGGTAATTACTTAAATGATTACCTAGGTTATTATATAACTTGGTATATCCTGGATTTCCGTGTACACTCTTATTTTTGGATTATCTAGCACCCAAAACTATCTTGGATATCTCTTATGATCACGAATAACAAAAGCGCCCAACTCATATCTCAAGGACTCATATTTTAACCCCGGTTCACCAATTTGGGTCAAAATGTGTCCCTAAGGCCCTTGAATCACATCTTGGGCCTTCCAAAGGTTCCTTGATATGTACCTATTTAAGGCTTTGATACACATTGCACCTGATATTAGCCTCATATGAATACATATGCTCAAAAGCACATTATATACTTAGAATGATCATTTTATGTGAGTCTAGGGTCTGGAATCATCAAACCAAGGTTCCTCAATTCACTTCATTGTTATATGTTCCCTAATTCATTTGGACTTAAAAACTGTGAATTTCAAGGATGTAACATTCACCCCTCAAAAGGAATTTTGTCCTCAAAATTCAAGCCTACTAAGCCTAGGTGAATGATAACTCATCTTATTTTCAAAACTTAGGGTTAGCACCCTACTTAGATGGCTTAACAACTTTTCCTTAGTATATCAATTTTCATTTTATTACTAAGATTGGCACCTAAATTGAAATTCAAGTATATCCACAACTCTAGTATACGCATATTATCATCACGTGATGATTTCATTCTCATTGGTGATTTCATTATTACTTGGTGATTTCTCTTTTCACCTAGGTTTCCAACCTATTATTCATTATTTTCACACAAGGGTGAGGTAACACCTCTAACCCTAGGTCAAGTCATTACACATTCAACTTAAGTCATTTATTCTCAATTTTAAGCATAACGTGTCTACCTAATCTCCCTCCCTCATAATGAGATGAAATAAGCATTTGACTGCAGCCCAAAGACAAAATTCATCCCATTCCAAGAGCGGAGATGGTACATCCACACATTACCTTTCAATTTCACATATTAAGTTGAATCATACTAGATATGACTCTAAACTGACTTATTCTTAATTTCATAGCATTCTTATATTCCATGAAGTCAAGTGTCCTTTTTCTTACTCTTAAAGTTAGGGCACAACTTCTCTCAAGTTTTCATGATTTCATTACATCTTTTATATTTACATCTCCCGCATCATTATGAGCCTTAGCAAAATCCTTGAGGTCTCTGGGGGTATAGGTACTTTGGAGTGATCTCATCCTTATGCATCAAGGGAGTGTCTTTCACATTCACCCTTTTGGGCCACATGAACATCATGAAGGTGGCCAACCTCCTGAGACATGGGCCTAGGGAAAACCTAATTGTTACCTCCCGACCACTTGGTCATGTGCATTCAGGGCATATCAACTCCCAACCCATCGGTCCTATGTACCTCCAATACACCCTACTTGACCCTAAGATTGCATTAGGACTCTACGCTCCCTACGATTTTCTTTTGAGATGCCACATCTTTTAAGCACATTGTTCTCTTATTTAATTCTTTAACCTGGATTGCCTTCATCTCTCTCTTTTGAGTAGACATTATGCAGTGTAGTCCCAACATTGGGCTCGAGCCATCTTCCCTCCAGGGCTTGGTGTCATGCCGGTCTTCCCTCCCGGGCTTGACCTTTTGTGATCTTCCCCTCCAGGGGCTTGATCCTAAACAACTACACTGTGGAATTGGGCCACCTTCCCTCCTGGGCTTGATCCTAAACAACTGCACTGTGGACTTGGGCCACCTTCCCTCCTGGGCTTGGTATCTTTCTGGTCTTCCGTCTTGGGCTTGACCATTTCATGACCTTCCCTCTTGGGCTTGGTCGTCCACTCAGGTCACCTTCCCTCCTGGGCTTGGTACCTTAATGGTCTTCCCTCCTGGGTTTGACATTTCATGACCTTCCCTCCTGGGCTTGGTCGTCTACTCAGTCCACCATCCCTCCTGGGCTTGGTGCCTTACTGGTCTTCCAAATCCTAGGCTTGACCAGTTGTGTTACTCAGAGATGGCATCCTTGGGTTCAAAGAATGTAAGTGCTTTCATCTTTATATCTTTAACTCTTCACCCCTCTAAGTGAGGATTAAGGTTATCTCAATACTTACATACGTTTATTCACTTACCTTTTAAGGGAAAGATCTAGCCTAGGGTGCTAGGAAGCACGAACACGGACACAGACACGGGACACGGCGATTTTCCAAAATTTAGGACACGGATACGGCACCGGACACGGTAATTTTTTTACACATATATGTATATATTTTTTATGTTCATCCTATTACAGAAAATGAATTGTGGAGTTTGTATTTCATTTACTTAAAAGACATGCAATCATCCAAAAAACACCTTCATCAAAATAGAAAAAGAAACAATCTACGACAACAAACATAAGCTATTTATATTCAAAATTAATGTAAACACATTCATGTCCATGTTTGCAATGAAACAAAGCAAATTGAAAATTCAAATTCATAAAGCAAGGACTGCTGGACAGTAAATAAACATTAACCAAATCAATTCAATAATAAATAAATCCAACATAGAATGACATCAAAAGATACAACAAACATTACAGATTCATATATCACAATTGAACCAACAATGATTATTTTCAACATTATAACAAAATAAAAAATAAGAAGAACAAGAAAAAGTAGCCATAGGTTGATAAAGGGGCAGGGCCGCACTAAGAAAATAATGGGAATCTGGAGTAAAATTGGGGAGAAGGGGGAGAAGACATCAATGAGAATGAAGAAAAAGGGGGGAGGTGAAAAGCCGGACTAAACAGATTTAATTTGAGGGAGAGGGAAGAACGAGAAGAAGAGGATGGGGAGGAGACATTGGTAAGGGTGGAGAGAAATTAAGAGGGAAGAATCAGGAAGAACTGACATGGATATTGAAACGTTGGTACTTAACAGTAGTAGGGAGAAGAGAGTTGGAGAGAAATGGGGAGAAGGGAAAGAATTGCTGGGAAGAAATATAGAGGGGGGAGGAATAATCAAGGATAGGACAAAGTTGGTGGAAACTTGGGGAAATATATGGGGGGATTTGATAGGAGGGAAGGGTTTAGTCTTTTTTTAACTTAACTAGACACAAATGTGGCTGGACTGGGTTGGCCGTGTCCAAGTCGTGTCCATGTCGTGTCCATCCCAAAAAAATTTTTTTAAAAAGTTGGACACGCCTAGGCCGTGTCCACAACGTGTCTGCGTCCGACACACGACAGACACGGCCACGACACCTCTCGGGAAGTGTATGTGCTTCCTAGCTAGGGTGCCTTCTTGGCTCATAGGAGGGGGTTAGGCTCTCTAGCCACAACCTGATCCCAAGATCTAAGGTTTTGCCTCCCTCCTAGGTCATCTTCCCAATCTTGGGTCGACCCACCCCAGGTTGGCACACTAACCCTAAAGGTTTCATAGATATCTTTCTTTTATCATGAGGCATAACTTTTTATCATTATAATTTATCATCCCATGTTTGCTCAATTTCTGGAATACCCCCTCATGGTTTATGTCCATTCAGTGAACTTGGGTCACCTTCCCCTCCAGGGGCTTTGTGCTACATCGGCCTTCCCCTCCAAGGGCTTGGCCACCATCACCAAACTTCTACAGACAACATGATGGGTTTGAGCAAGTTATATTCGAACTTTCATTTTCATATATATATATATATATATATATATATATATGTATATATATATATATAACTATTGGGTTCATATATATCTTAAGACCTCTTACATAAGTGTTATGCTCCTCGTGCACACGTACATGAGAGACTGGGTCACCTAAACCCACCCCTTTATCTTTCTTATTCCTGATTTCAAGTTTCACATGGGTGGTGTTCCATACCACCACACCATGTTCATTATTTAAGATTAAGGTTTTAGGGTTAGGATTAGGGTTAGGGTTAGGGTTAGGGTTAGGAACCATACTCTACTTGTGGGCTCTGATCTCCAAAGTCCGAGATGAACACATGAACTTCGAAGTAAACATAGCGGAAGCGATTCGTTTAGCAGCGGAATACCAAAAATCGGCTAAAAATAAAACTTTTTGAGATAAGACATTGAAACCATAAAAACTCCTTTCATAGATTCAAGATAAACTGTTTACATCTCTGTTAATTACTTCTTGAGTAATTATACATAGCATGCTACAAAATCTCAAGAGACGAATCAAAACTCAGACCATGACTCCAAGGACCTGAGAGTACAGAGGACGCATAGGACTGACTATCTATCTATATAACTCAGCAGTCTGAATCTCCACCTGAGATTTACTGCTGCTCCGGGTGCTGCTGCTGCAGATACTGGTCACCTGGAGATTGGTCCCTTCGTCCTTGGCGACCACCTAAAAAGTTGAAATCTACGGGGTGAGACAATTTTAAATAATTGTCCCAGCGGGAGTTATAACCCTTCGCCAGAAACATGATTATTACAGAATAAGAGAATAACAGTACACAAAGAAGTCATATATATTTTAGGAGTAGTTAGAACAATGTTTCACAGATTGTAATCTATTCCTCCTACTAGAAGTAAAGCATCTCTAAGATAAACCCACATATCACTTTTCTTTTAGAAATAAAAGGACATGTATAACATCTATTTATTATAAATCCATCATCACCACACTGGCTCTCTTCAGGCTTATATCATATATCCATCACTTGGCATTATAATAAGGGATATCATGGCCTGTAGCCATACCCTTTCCTACAAGGTGTTAGGATTCCAAAACCACAATATAACTGTATGATTAGTACACATGAAATCATACTTAACCATACTCAAGTGACACAAGGGTTATTTACATTCATCACCCATAAGTCTGCAGTTAAGCCTTTCATAGGATTATCTTGTAATAGAACTTCACATAGTAACACTCTATATCAGGATCACATTTCATAATTTAACATAGGGATATCAATCCCTAAACATCTTATCACTAAGAATCCGGAAAGTGAGAGTCCAAACCCCTGAACTAATTATAACATTTATTACCAACAACATATTATTTTATCTGGTCATCTAAATAATATGACCTTTGATGAACATCAGCGCATATTACTCATGACTCATTCAACCTATCAAACTCATAAGTTATCACTTATCAGATAACATACATGTTCTTAAATATTAAACATTAGCATAGCAGCTAAGAAAGAAGGATACTGAATGTAACAAGTCTAACTTACATCAATTATCATTTCTCAATTCTCTCATCACAAGTCATCTGTTAAGCATGACCTTGATGGTACTCATGGCTCTCACAGCCCATCAATCTCATAAGATACCACTAACAAGGCACCAGGATATATCACTATTCATAAAGCTAACAACATGCTTTCAATGAATATAGCATCTTCATCCATACCTGGATATGATCATCCTCATATAGGAACCTACATGGTCAATTCAACTGATAACAATAAATAACTCATTTAAAGAAGTTGTATCTCCCTACTCTTACAAGAGCTAGGTTTCCCTGGTTTTCATCAAATAGTGTTTTAAGGCACACATTACATGCCCTCACCCTAGAATCAGGGTTTACTATTCACATTACATGTCATCACCCTTGAATTAGGGTTTACTATTCACATTACATGTCATCACCCTTGAATTAGGGTTTACTATTCACATTACATGAATTGAACTCATATCATCATCATGTATGAGAAAACATCACCTTTGGTGCTCTCAGGTTAGGTTAAGATTCATCAATTATCATAGTTAGGGTTTCCATGATTTCACATAGTGGATCATACCCTATTCATACACATTCATGTATATTGAAGGTATTTTACTTGAGTTTCCACCATAATTGGTACCTTCTCTCTCCTCTAACTAGTAGATGGTGATTACACCACTCTAGATTAGGTTGGGTTAAATCCTCATTGACTAACATAAGTCAACACATCACCATCATGTGATTAGGTTTTGATTAAAACAAGGTATCACTCAATTGAACCCATTTAAGTTGAAACGAGTGTGAACCCATTTGAATTGAAACGAGTGTGAACCCATTTGAGTTGAAACGGGTGTGGACTCGTTTGAGTTGAAACGGGTGTGAACCCATTTGGATTGAAACGGGTGTGGACTCGTTTGAGTTGAAACGGGTGTGAACCCATTTGGATTGAAACGGGTGTGGACTCGTTTGAGTTGAAACGGGTGTGAACCCATTTGAGTTGAAACGGGTGTGGACTCGTTTGAGTTGACACGGGTGTGAACCCATTTGGATTGAAACGGGTGTGGACTCGTTTGAGTTGAAACGGGTGTGAACCCATTTGAGTTGAAACGGGTGTGGACTCGTTTGAGTTGAAACGGGTGTGAATCCATTTGAGTTGAAACGGGTGTGGTCATGAAAGGTGACATAAAGGTTATGATAGAATAGGATATCCTTTGTTGAAGCCTTCAATTGGCCCAAGCCATGTTAACTACTTACAAATTGAGTCAATTAAGATGAGCCTCAAACAATTGGACACCAATTTGACCTTCAATTGGAAGCCAATTAGAGTTAAGTCTAACTCAATTAAGGTTTCCAATCGGCTAATCATCAATTTTCAACAATGTGAATCAAATCAAGGTTGAACCTATCAATTGAACTCCAATTGGGCCCAAACTTGGCCCAAACGGTCTTGAGATCGTTTGGATGACCTCCAAACGATCTTGAGACCGTTTGCCCAAAGTTTGACCAAAAACCAAGTCGGTTGGATTAGGGTTGAACTTGAATTAGGTCTAAAATCAGCATTTTTATCGATTCAACAACTTATTACAATTGGGCCCTCAACCCATCAAATTACCTCAACTTTAGACCTTCAAACGGTCTTGAGTTGTGCCAAAACGCTCTTGAGACCATTTGGAGGAACTCCCAAACAATCTTGAGACCGTTTGGGTCCTTCAACCTAAAACTCAACAAAATCTATAAATGAAAACAGCAATTTCAGCCCGATTAGGGTTAGGATGTTGAAGTGCCTTCAACTCTCAATTGGTTAAGAATTTAACTTTGATTCTTTGCAGGAATGAAACTCAACATATTATGAACAGGAATCTCAAACGGTCAACGCGTGGTCAACTCATTCAAACGGGTTGAACCCGTTTGCTCAAAAAGTTCAAGTTAATCAGTTTGGAAAAATCAGCACTTACTTCAATTCGATTGCCTAATTGATTGGCCTTCAACCTACGATTCCTTTGGAGTTAACCCCTCAAATTTGGTGGGTCATTAGCCTACATGATTATGAACAGGAATCCCAAACGGTCAACACTTGGTCAACGCCCTCAAACGGGTTGAACCCGTTTGCTCCAACCGACCATGTGAACCCGTTTGCCCTTCAAACGGTTTGGTCAGAGGGGGGGGGGGACAAGACCGTTTGATAAAGTAACTTTGGTAATCACGCCCACCTTCTTCAACCTCTGTCAAGGTCGGTTATTCCACCGTTTTACTTGCAAAGTGCAAGGAAGAAGGGGTAGAAGAACTAAGTACTAGAATTGCAAGAACAAAACATGCATATAAAGTGTAGAGTTTAGAATTATAAAACCCGCCTTAAACGATGTTCTTGGAGCTCCAAGCTTCCAAGCTTCAAGCCTCTAATGGCGTCTTGAACTCCACAACTTGGTCAAGGGTGATTCTTCCAAAGAAAGGTAGGAATGGATGGCTAGAACAAGAAAACTAAGTGAGTTATCCACAAAACCAAGCTTGCATGATGAATTCACCCAAGAATCCGAGCTTGAAGATGGTTCTTCTCACCTTAGAACTACTTGGTCACCTCCCTGAGCTCCAGAGCTTGTTTTAGACGTTTTGAGAAAGAAGAGAAGTGAAGAGAAATGAAGGATTGTTCACTTGGTTTACAAGGAAAAGGGCTTATATACTTTAGGCCATTTTACACCATAAGGACCTCTAAAGCATGGAATTTTCATCTAAGTCCCTCCTTGCTTCTTAGGCACGTCCGAGCCATCCAAACTTAAACCAAGTTCATCAAAGCTCAAGATCTAAGGGTAGAAAAGATCAACTTTCAACTAGGGTACACATATGAAGGTCTTCATACACATACAGGGTGAATTTTATGCACAAAGATCACTTTTCTTTTCTGATTATTTATTGATGCATCTCTTTCATCATTTCTACTCTAAATGGTGCCAAGAGTCATATAAGATGCTCTAGAAGGTGTACTTTACAAGTTTCACCCATAATTTGGGTAAATTGCACTTTACTCCAAGTTAGGTTTTTTTAAGCACCAGGATCATTCCACAAGCTGCATCTGAATGCCCAAGCTTGGAAAATCCATCATGCCTCATCATATTCACTCTTATGATGTTCAACATCAAAGGTACATCTTAACATGTGAACTCGGTAAGTTAAACCTCTTAACTGGATGATTGCACATAGGTCCCTGCATTGCAAAACAATACTACAACATTGTTCCTAGGGGACAGGAATGGAAACATATGTTCCTTAGGAGCTTTTATTACATGCTAAAAGATAATTACATGTGTTTAATTACATATTCAGGCAAAACTTCTAGGGTTAGGTTATAACCCAGGTCAGGGATGTTACAAATTATAAACCCCTAACAAGGATTTCGTCCTCGAAATCCCAGGGAAAGGAAGAACAGATTGATCTTTATGATGATATTATGGGTTTGTAATTCGTACAAAGTCCCTTTTGTTAATTACTTCTTATCACTGTTTATGCTTGTATAAAGCATAAACCCCTAACATAAGGTGTCCATACTTTTTGAAAGGAAAAAGCATAAAAGAACATTCTTCCAACATTACTCAAGAATGCTTACCATCAGAGGAACATACATACCTTAACACAGATATTTTACTCAGTATATTGTCTCAAAGGCTTCACTGAAGGAGTTCATTGAGTATGCTTACTAAGTAGTTACTGAGGAAATTCACCAAGTATATTCACTAAGTATTCACTGAGTATAGTCACTAAGCATTCACTGATTATGTTCACTGAGCATATTCACTAAGTATTCACTAAGTATATTCACTGAGCATATTCACTAAGTATTCACTGACTATATTCACTGAGCATATTCACTAAGTATTCACTAAGTATTCACTGATTATATTCACTGAGCATATTCACTAAGTATTCACTGAGTATATTCACTAAGCATACTCACTAAGTATTCACTGAGTATATTCACTAAGTATTCACTGAGTATATTCACTAAGCATATTCACTAAGTATTCACTGAGTATATTCACTAAGCATATTCACTAAGTATTCACTGAGTATATTCACTAAGTATTCACTGAGTATATTCACTAAGCATATTCACTAAGTATTCACTGAGTATATTCACTAAGCATATTCACTAAGTATTCATTGAGTATATTCACTAAATATTCACTGAGTATATTCACTGAGCATATTCACTAAGTATTCACAAAGTATTCACTGAGTATATTCACTGAGCATATTCACTAAGTATTCACTGAGTATATTCACTAAGCATATTCACTAAGTATTCACTAAGTATTCACTGAGTATATTCACTGAGCATATTCACTAAGTATTCACTGAGTATATACACTAAGCATACTCACTAAGTATTCACTGAGTATATTCACTAAGTATTCACTGAGTATATTCACTAAGCATATTCACTAAGTATTCACTGAGTATATTCACTAAGCATATTCACTAAGTATTCACTGAGTATATTCACTAAGCATATTCACTAAGTATTCACTGAGTATATTCACTAAGTATTCACTGAGTATATTCACTGAGCATATTCACTAAGTATTCACTAAGTATTCACTGAGTATATTCACTGAGTATTCACTAAGTATTCACTGAGTATATTCACTAAGTATTCACTGAGTATATTCACTAAGCATATTCACTAAGTATTCACTGAGTATATTCACTAAGCATATTCACTAAGTATTCACTGAGTATATTCACTAAGTATTCACTGAGTATATTCACTAAGCATATTCACTAAGTATTCACTGAGTATATTCACTAAGTATTCACTGATTATATTCACTGAGCATATTCACTAAGTATTCACTAAGTATTCACTGAGTATATTCACTGAGCATATTCACTAAGTATTCACTGAGTATATTCACTAAGTATTCACTGAGTATATTCACTAAGCATATTCACTAAGTATTCACTGAGTATATTCACTAAGCATATTCACTAAGTATTCACTGAGTATATTCACTAAGTATTCACTGAGTATATTCACTGAGCATATTCACTAAGTATTCACTAAGTATATTCACTGAGCATATTCACTAAGTATTCACTGAGTATATTCACTGAGCATATTCACTAAGTATTCACTGAGTATATTCACTAAGCATACTCACTAAGTATTCACTGAGCTTTTCTTATTTAATTTTTCCTTATACTCTCTAGATTGTTATAGGATAATTACCTGATCAGAGTAATCAAAAGATAACAATCTAGGAGTTTCATACTTGCCTTATCTCCAATAACTATATACCTGGCCAGGGTATATAAGTATTGAGATTAGGTAGTATGTATTTTACTTATCAACATATTCCTCGTTCTTCATATCATTATACACACAGAATTTACCATACTAGATTATTCTTCAGGTATCACATCTATATTTCATCCTTTTCATACACAGTTAAGGGAGATCATAAATTGTTTTAAAGAATACTGAGTAAGATACAAGTTCTTATCTCCCTTGTGTTCTTCCAGGACCTAGTCAAGGAATTCAGAAGCAGCAAAATTACATATTTTTAACACATAGAATCCTGATATGTAATATTAAAACAAAACTTATTTCATCTGACCTGTATGGGACGTTTGTCCACGTCCTCTATTATTATAGAGCCTCCCTTGTGAGCCTTGCAGACTCTGTCCTTAGGGCTGAGTCATTATTGTATTCCTGTCTGGACAATCCCTTGCCAGGTGTCCCGGCTGTCTACATAGGTAACAGATCCTGGGTGCAAAATGTCTATACGATCCAGTTACCGATGCTGATGCTATGTCGGAGGGTCCTCTTGGAATACTACTATGATCCCTACTTCCACTTGACACCCATTGTGTCTGGGTAGGAAATCCTGACAAAGCTGATGGTGTAGAAAATCTTGGTTTCTTAAAACTTTCAGGCCCTTGTTCTTGAGGCTGGGTGTACATCTTCTTACTACTTGTCTGTTGTTTCATGGTTTCTGACCTCTCTATCCTTCTTACTGACTCCACAAAGTGGCAAACCTTTCTCTATTCTCTAGAGCAGACGCAGGAGTGGCTAGTTCAGATTTCAAACCCTTTTCAAAACGTCGAATTCTTTCTTCATCGGTAACTGTCATTTGTGGACAAAACAGTAGTAACTCCATGAACTTAGCTTCATACTCACTAACGTTCATGTGTCCTTGTGTGATCTTCTCAAATTGAGAGATCTTCTCATCTAGATACGTCTTAGGGAAGTATCTATTGACGAATTCTCGTCGGAAAACCTCCCATCCTATTTCTTCGCCTGGTCTCTTATCCTCCTCTATCATCCACCAATTACCAGCACTCCCTTTTAGGAGGTATACCGCATGTTTTACCTTTTCAGCTTCAGGAATATCAAGGATCCTGAAAGCCTTTTCCAGCTCTGTCAACCATAGATCAGCATCTGCTGGGTCAGATGTACCAGCATAGTCTATGGCTCCCACCCGACGAAGTCTCTCGAAAGTCTTGCCAGCTCCATAACCTTCCTGATGGGCTGGTACCCTAGGTGCAGATGGTGGCACCCTATCTGCTATGTGTGTTATGGCTGTCAGAAACTTCTCAAATAAGGCATGGACAGCTGGGTTTTCTATTTCAGCTGGGTCAAACTGGGGTGGCTCCCTGGGTTGCTCAGGTAAGGGTTGCTCCATTTTTGGGTGCCTTGCACCTCCCTGTGGTGCAACAACGCTACTTTCCGCCACGTACTCTTCATGTGGCTCAGACATCCTTATATATCTTCTCCTCCTGAGGAGCAGAAGGTTCTATTAGATAAGGAAGGAACACTAAGGATAGACTCGACATCCTAAGTCCTATGTCTCTGTAGACTCAGCGAACCTAGAGCTCTGATACCACTAATTGTGGGCTCTGATCTCCAAAGTCCGAGATGAACACATGAACTTTGAAGTAAACATAGCAGAAGCGATTCGTTTAGCAGCGGAATACCAAAAATCGGCGAAAAATAAAACTTTTTGAGATAAGACATTGAAACCATAAAAACTTCTTTCATAGATTCAAGATAAACTGTTTACATCTCTGTTAATTACTTCTTGAGTAATTATACATAGCATGCTACAAAATCTCAAGAGACGAATCAAAACTCAGACCATGACTCCAAGGACCTGAGAGTACAGAGGACGCATAGGACTGACTATCTATCTATATAACTCAGCAGTCTGAATCTCCACCTGAGATTTACTGCTGCTCCGGGTGCTGCTGCTGCAGATACTGGTCACCTGGAGATTGGTCCCTTCGTCCTTGGCGACCACCTAAAAAGTTGAAATCTACGGGGTGAGACAATTTTAAATAATTGTCCCAGCGGGAGTTATAACCCTTCGCCAGAAACATGATTATTACAGAATAAGAGAATAACAGTACACAAAGAAGTCATATATATTTTAGGAGTAGTTAGAACAATGTTTCACAGATTGTAATCTATTCCTCCTACTAGAAGTAAAGCATCTCTAAGATAAACCCACATATCACTTTTCTTTTAGAAATAAAAGGACATGTATAACATCTATTTATTATAAATCCATCATCACCACACTGGCTCTCTTCAGGCTTATATCATATATCCATCACTTGGCATTATAATAAGGGATATCATGGCCTGTAGCCATACCCTTTCCTACAAGGTGTTAGGATTCCAAAACCACAACATAACTGTATGATTAGTACACATGAAATCATACTTAACCATACTCAAGTGACACAAGGGTTATTTACATTCATCACCCATAAGTCTGCAGTTAAGCCTTTCATAGGATTATCTTGTAATAGAACTTCACATAGTAACACTCTATATCAGGATCACATTTCATAATTTAACATAGGGATATCAATCCCTAAACATCTTATCACTAAGAATCCGGAAAGTGAGAGTCCAAACCCCTGAACTAATTATAACATTTATTACCAACAACATATTATTTTATCTGGTCATCTAAATAATATGACCTTTGATGAACATCAGCGCATATTACTCATGACTCATTCAACCTATTTAACTCATAAGTTATCACTTATCAGATAACATACATGTTCTTAAATATTAAACATTAGCATAGCAGCTAAGAAAGAAGGATACTGAATGTAACAAGTCTAACTTACATCAATTATCATTTCTCAATTCTCTCATCACAAGTCATCTGTTAAGCATGACCTTGATGGTACTCATGGCTCTCACAGCCCATCAATCTCATAAGATACCACTAACAAGGCACCAGGATATATCACTATTCATAAAGCTAACAACATGCTTTCAATGAATATAGCATCTTCATCCATACCTGGATATGATCATCCTCATATAGGAACCTACATGGTCAATTCAACTGATAACAATAAATAACTCATTTAAAGAAGTTGTATCTCCCTACTCTTACAAGAGCTAGGTTTCCCTGGTTTTCATCAAATAGTGTTTTAAGGCACACATTACATGCCCTCACCCTAGAATCAGGGTTTACTATTCACATTACATGTCATCACCCTTGAATTAGGGTTTACTATTCACATTACATGTCATCACCCTTGAATTAGGGTTTACTATTCACATTACATGAATTGAACTCATATCATCATCATGTATGAGAAAACATCACCTTTGGTGCTCTCAGGTTAGGTTAAGATTCATCAATTATCATAGTTAGGGTTTCCATGATTTCACATAGTGGATCATACCCTATTCATACACATTCATGTATATTGAAGGTATTTTACTTGAGTTTCCACCATAATTGGTACCTTCTCTCTCCTCTAACTAGTAGATGGTGATTACACCACTCTAGATTAGGTTGGGTTAAATCCTCATTGACTAACATAAGTCAACACATCACCATCATGTGATTAGGTTTTGATTAAAACAAGGTATCACTCAATTGAACCCATTTAAGTTGAAACGAGTGTGAACCCATTTGAATTGAAACGAGTGTGAACCCATTTGAGTTGAAACGGGTGTGGACTCGTTTGAGTTGAAACGGGTGTGAACCCATTTGGATTGAAACGGGTGTGGACTCGTTTGAGTTGAAACGGGTGTGAACCCATTTGGATTGAAACGGGTGTGGACTCGTTTGAGTTGAAACGGGTGTGAACCCATTTGAGTTGAAACGGGTGTGGACTCGTTTGAGTTGACACGGGTGTGAACCCATTTGGATTGAAACGGGTGTGGACTCGTTTGAGTTGAAACGGGTGTGAACCCATTTGAGTTGAAACGGGTGTGGACTCGTTTGAGTTGAAACGGGTGTGAATCCATTTGAGTTGAAACGGGTGTGGTCATGAAAGGTGACATAAAGGTTATGATAGAATAGGATATCCTTTGTTGAAGCCTTCAATTGGCCCAAGCCATGTTAACTACTTACAAATTGAGTCAATTAAGATGAGCCTCAAACAATTGGACACCAATTTGACCTTCAATTGGAAGCCAATTAGAGTTAAGTCTAACTCAATTAAGGTTTCCAATCGGCTAATCATCAATTTTCAACAATGTGAATCAAATCAAGGTTGAACCTATCAATTGAACTCCAATTGGGCCCAAACTTGGCCCAAACGGTCTTGAGATCGTTTGGATGACCTCCAAACGATCTTGAGACCGTTTGCCCAAAGTTTGACCAAAAACCAAGTCGGTTGGATTAGGGTTGAACTTGAATTAGGTCTAAAATCAACATTTTTATCGATTCAACAACTTATTACAATTGGACCCTCAACCCATCAAATTACCTCAACTTTAGACCTTCAAACGGTCTTGAGTTGTGCCTAAACGCTCTTGAGACCGTTTGGAGGAACCCCCAAACGATCTTGAGACCGTTTGGGTCCTTCAACCCAAAACTCAACAAAATCTATATATGAAAATAGCAATTTCAGCCCGATTAGGGTTAGGATGTTGAAGTGCCTTCAACTCTCAATTGGTTAAGAATTTAACTTTGATTCTTTGTAGGAATGAAATTCAACATATTATGAACAGGAATCTCAAACGGTCAACGCTTGGTCAACTCATTCAAACGGGTTGAACCCGTTTGCTCAAAAAGTTCAAGTTAATCAGTTTGGAAAAATCAGCACTTACTTCAATTCGATTGCCTAATTGATTGGCCTTCAACCTACGATTCCTTTGGAGTTAACCCCTCAAATTTGGTGGGTCATTAGCCTACATGATTATGAACAGGAATCCCAAACGGTCAACGCTTGGTCAACGCCCTCAAACGGGTTGAACCCGTTTGCTCCAACCGACCATGTGAACCCGTTTGCCCTTCAAACGGTTTCGTCAGAGGGGGGGGAACAGGACCGTTGGATAAAGTAACTTTGGTAATCACGCCCACCTTCTTCAACCTCTGTCAAGGTCGGTTATTCCACCGTTTTACTTGCAAAGTGCAAGGAAGAAGGGGTAGAAGAACTAAGTACTAGAATTGCAAGAACAAAACATGCATATAAAGTGTAGAGTTTAGAATTATAAAACCCGCCTTAAACGATGTTCTTGGAGCTCCAAGCTTCCAAGCTTCAAGCCTCTAATGGCGTCTTGAACTCCACAACTTGGTCAAGGGTGATTCTTCCAAAGAAAGGTAGGAATGGATGGCTAGAACAAGAAAACTAAGTGAGTTATCCACAAAACCAAGCTTGCATGATGAATTCACCCAAGAATCTGAGCTTAAAGATGGTTCTTCTCACCTTAGAACTACTTGGTCACCTCCCTGAGCTCCAGAGCTTGTTTTAGACGTTTTGAGAAAGAAGAGAAGTGAAGAGAAATGAAGGATCGTTCACTTGGTTTACAAGGAAAAGGGCTTATATACTTTAGGCCATTTTACACCATAAGGACCTCTAAAGCATGGAATTTTCATCTAAGTCCCTCCTTGCTTCTTAGGCACGTCCGAGCCATCCAAACTTAAACCAAGTTCATCAAAGCTCAAGATCTAAGGGTAGAAAAGATCAACTTTCAACTAGGGTACACATATGAAGGTCTTCATACACATACAGGGTGAATTTTATGCACAAAGATCACTTTTCTTTTCTGATTATTTATTGATGCATCTCTTTCATCATTTCTACTCTAAATGGTGTCAAGAGTCATATAAGATGCTCTAGAAGGTGTACTTTACAAGTTTCACCCATAATTTGGGTAAATTGCACTTTACTCCAAGTTAGATTTTTTTAAGCACCAGGATCATTCCACAAGCTGCATCTGAATGCCCAAGCTTGGAAAATCCATCATGCCTCATCATATTCACTCTTATGATGTTCAACATCAAAGGTACATCTTAACAGTGAACTCGGTAAGTTAAACCTCTTAACTGGATGATTGCACATAGGTCCCTGCATTGCAAAACAATACTACAACATTGTTCCTAGGGGACAGGAATGGAAACATATGTTCCTTAGGAGCTTTTATTACATGCTAAAAGATAATTACATGTGTTTAATTACATATTCAGGCAAAACTTCTAGGGTTAGGTTATAACCCAGGTCAGGGATGTTACAAATTATAAACCCCTAACAAGGATTTCGTCCTCGAAATCCCAGGGAAAGGAAGAACAGATTGATCTTTATGATGATATTATGGGTTTGTAATTCGTACAAAGTCCCTTTTGTTAATTACTTCTTATCACTGTTTATGCTTGTATAAAGCATAAACCCCTAACATAAGGTGTCCATACTTTTTGAAAGGAAAAAGCATAAAAGAACATTCTTCCAACATTACTCAAGAATGCTTACCATCAGAGGAACATACATACCTTAACACAGATATTTTACTCAGTATATTGTCTCAAAGGCTTCACTGAAGGAGTTCATTGAGTATGCTTACTAAGTAGTTACTGAGGAAATTCACCAAGTATATTCACTAAGTATTCACTGAGTATATTCACTAAGCATTCACTGAGTATGTTCACTGAGCATATTCACTAAGTATTCACTAAGTATATTCACTGAGCATATTCACTAAGTATTCACTGACTATATTCACTGAGCATATTCACTAAGTATTCACTAAGTATTCACTGATTATATTCACTGAGCATATTCACTAAGTATTCACTGAGTATATTCACTAAGCATACTCACTAAGTATTCACTGAGTATATTCACTAAGTATTCACTGAGTATATTCACTAAGCATATTCACTAAGTATTCACTGAGTATATTCACTAAGCATATTCACTAAGTATTCACTGAGTATATTCACTAAGTATTCACTGAGTATATTCACTAAGCATATTCACTAAGTATTCACTGAGTATATTCACTAAGCATATTCACTAAGTATTCATTGAGTATATTCACTAAATATTCACTGAGTATATTCACTGAGCATATTCACTAAGTATTCACAAAGTATTCACTGAGTATATTCACTGAGCATATTCACTAAGTATTCACTGAGTATATTCACTAAGCATATTCACTAAGTATTCACTAAGTATTCACTGAGTATATTCACTGAGCATATTCACTAAGTATTCACTGAGTATATACACTAAGCATACTCACTAAGTATTCACTGAGTATATTCACTAAGTATTCACTGAGTATATTCACTAAGCATATTCACTAAGTATTCACTGAGTATATTCACTAAGCATATTCACTAAGTATTCACTGAGTATATTCACTAAGCATATTCACTAAGTATTCACTGAGTATATTCACTAAGTATTCACTGAGTATATTCACTGAGCATATTCACTAAGTATTCACTAAGTATTCACTGAGTATTCACAAATTTCGTTACTTAGGCTCTATTATTCAAATAGACGGGGATGTCCAAAATGATGTTTGTCACCGGATCACTACAGGATGGTTGAAATGGAGGAGTGCAACTGGAGTTTTATGCGATCAGAAGATCCCTCTCAGGTTAAAAAGTAAGTTTTATAGAACAGCTATACGACCAGCCATGCTCTATGGGAGTGAATGTTGGGCGGTGAAGAAACAAGGTCTCAACAAGATGAACGTGGCCGAAATGCGTATGCTGAGATGGATGTGTGGGAAGACAAGAAAAGATCGTTTGAGAAATGACTATATCAGGAATAAAGTGGGGGTGGCGAGCATTGAGGACAAGTTGCGTGAGGGCCGACTCAGATGGTACGGACATGTGCAACGCAGACCTACTAGTGCGCCTATACGAAGCAATGCTATTGAGCCAAACACTATAAATAGAAGAAGAGGAAGGCCTAAATTAACATGGGATGAACTTATAAAGAGAGATTTTGAATCTCTACATCTCAATCAGAATATGACCCATGATAGAGCTGAATGGAAACGAAGGATCCATGTAGCCGACCCCAACATAGTTGGGATTGAGGCTTAGATGATGATGATGATGATTCACTAAGTATTCACTGAGTATATTCACTGAGTATTCACTAAGTATTCACTGAGTATATTCACTAAGTATTCACTGAGTATATTCACTAAGCATATTCACTAAGTATTCACTGAGTATATTCACTAAGCATATTCACTAAGTATTCACTGAGTATATTCACTAAGTATTCACTAAGCATATTCACTAAGTATTCACTGAGTATATTCACTAAGTATTCACTGATTATATTCACTGAGCATATTCACTAAGTATTCACTAAGTATTCACTGAGTATATTCACTGAGCATATTCACTAAGTATTCACTGAGTATATTCACTAAGTATTCACTGAGTATATTCACTAAGCATATTCACTAAGTATTCACTGAGTATATTCACTAAGCATATTCACTAAGTATTCACTGAGTATATTCACTAAGTATTCACTGAGTATATTCACTGAGCATATTCACTAAGTATTCACTAAGTATATTCACTGAGCATATTCACTAAGTATTCACTGAGTATATTCACTGAGCATATTCACTAAGTATTCACTGAGTATATTCACTAAGCATACTCACTAAGTATTCACTGAGCTTTTCTTATTTAATTTTTCCTTATACTCTCTAGATTGTTATAGGATAATTACCTGATCAGAGTAATCAAAAGATAACAATCTAGGAGTTTCATACTTGCCTTATCTCCAATAACTATATACCTGGCCAGGGTATATAAGTATTGAGATTAGGTAGTATGTATTTTACTTATCAACATATTCCTCGTTCTTCATATCATTATACACACAGAATTTACCATACTAGATTATTCTTCAGGTATCACATCTATATTTCATCCTTTTCATACACAGTTAAGGGAGATCATAAATTGTTTTAAAGAATACTGAGTAAGATACAAGTTCTTATCTCCCTTGTGTTCTTCCAGGACCTAGTCAAGGAATTCAGAAGCAGCAAAATTACATATTTTTAACACATAGAATCATGATATGTAATATTAAAACAAAACTTATTTCATCTGACCTGTATGGGACGTTTGTCCACGTCCTCTATTATTATAGAGCCTCCCTTGTGAGCCTTGCAGACTCTGTCCTTAGGGCTGAGTCATTATTGTATTCCTGTCTGGACAATCCCTTGCCAGGTGTCCCGGCTGTCTACATAGGTAACAGTTCCTGGGTGCAAAATGTCTATACGATCCAGTTACCGATGCTGATGCTATGTCGGAGGGTCCTCTTGGAATACTACTATGATCCCTACTTCCACTTGACACCCATTGTGTCTGGGTAGGAAATCCTGACAAAGCTGATGGTGTAGAAAATCTTGGTTTCTTAAAACTTTCAGGCCCTTGTTCTTGAGGCTGGGTGTACATCTTCTTACTACTTGTCTGTTGTTTCATGGTTTCTGACCTCTCTATCCTTCTTACTGACTCCACAAAGTGGCAAACCTTTCTCTATTCTCTAGAGCAGACGCAGGAGTGGCTAGTTCAGATTTCAAACCCTTTTCAAAACGTCGAATTCTTTCTTCATCGGTAACTGTCATTTGTGGACAAAACAGTAGTAACTCCATGAACTTAGCTTCATACTCACTAACGTTCATGTGTCCTTGTGTGATCTTCTCAAATTGAGAGATCTTCTCATCTTGATACGTCTTAGGGAAGTATCTATTGACGAATTCTCGTCGGAAAACCTCCCATCCTATTTCTTCGCCTGGTCTCTTATCCTCCTCTATCATCCACCAATTACCAGCACTCCCTTTTAGGAGGTATACCGCATGTTTTACCTTTTCAGCTTCAGGAATATCAAGGATCCTGAAAGCCTTTTCCAACTCTGTCAACCATAGATCAGCATCTGCTGGGTCAGATGTACCAGCATAGTCTATGGCTCCCACCCGACGAAGTCTCTCGAAAGTCTTGCCAGCTCCATAACCTTCCTGATGGGCTGGTACCCTAGGTGCAGATGGTGGCACCCTATCTGCTATGTGTGTTATGGCTGTCAGAAACTTCTCAAATAAGGCATGGACAGCTGGGTTTTCTATTTCAGCTGGGTCAAACTGGGGTGGCTCCCTGGGTTGCTCAGGTAAGGGTTGCTCCATTTTTGGGTGCCTTGCACCTCCCTGTGGTGCAACAACGCTACTTTCCGCCACGTACTCTTCATGTGGCTCAGACATCCTTATATATCTTCTCCTCCTGAGGAGCAGAAGGTTCTATTAGATAAGGAAGGAACACTAAGGATAGACTCGACATCCTAAGTCCTATGTCTCTGTAGACTCAGCGAACCTAGAGCTCTGATACCACTAATTGTGGGCTCTGATCTCCAAAGTCCGAGATGAACACATGAACTTTGAAGTAAACATAGCAGAAGCGATTCGTTTAGCAGCGGAATACCAAAAATCGGCGAAAAATAAAACTTTTTGAGATAAGACATTGAAACCATAAAAACTTCTTTCATAGATTCAAGATAAACTGTTTACATCTCTGTTAATTACTTCTTGAGTAATTATACATAGCATGCTACAAAATCTCAAGAGACGAATCAAAACTCAGACCATGACTCCAAGGACCTGAGAGTACAGAGGACGCATAGGACTGACTATCTATCTATATAACTCAGCAGTCTGAATCTCCACCTGAGATTTACTGCTGCTCCGGGTGCTGCTGCTGCAGATACTGGTCACCTGGAGATTGGTCCCTTCGTCCTTGGCGACCACCTAAAAAGTTGAAATCTACGGGGTGAGACAATTTTAAATAATTGTCCCAGCGGGAGTTATAACCCTTCGCCAGAAACATGATTATTACAGAATAAGAGAATAACAGTACATAAAGAAGTCATATATATTTTAGGAGTAGTTAGAACAATGTTTCACAGATTGTAATCTATTCCTCCTACTAGAAGTAAAGCATCTCTAAGATAAACCCACATATCACTTTTCTTTTAGAAATAAAAGGACATGTATAACATCTATTTATTATAAATCCATCATCACCACACTGGCTCTCTTCAGGCTTATATCATATATCCATCACTTGGCATTATAATAAGGGATATCATGGCCTGTAGCCATACCCTTTCCTACAAGGTGTTAGGATTCCAAAACCACAACATAACTGTATGATTAGTACACATGAAATCATACTTAACCATACTCAAGTGACACAAGGGTTATTTACATTCATCACCCATAAGTCTGCAGTTAAGCCTTTCATAGGATTATCTTGTAATAGAACTTCACATAGTAACACTCTATATCAGGATCACATTTCATAATTTAACATAGGGATATCAATCCCTAAACATCTTATCACTAAGAATCCGGAAAGTGAGAGTCCAAACCCCTGAACTAATTATAACATTTATTACCAACAACATATTATTTTATCTGGTCATCTAAATAATATGACCTTTGATGAACATCAGCGCATATTACTCATGACTCATTCAACCTATCAAACTCATAAGTTATCACTTATCAGATAACATACATGTTCTTAAATATTAAACATTAGCATAGCAGCTAAGAAAGAAGGATACTGAATGTAACAAGTCTAACTTACATCAATTATCATTTCTCAATTCTCTCATCACAAGTCATCTGTTAAGCATGACCTTGATGGTACTCATGGCTCTCACAGCCCATCAATCTCATAAGATACCACTAACAAGGCACCAGGATATATCACTATTCATAAAGCTAACAACATGCTTTCAATGAATATAGCATCTTCATCCATACCTGGATATGATCATCCTCATATAGGAACCTACATGGTCAATTCAACTGATAACAATAAATAACTCATTTAAAGAAGTTGTATCTCCCTACTCTTACAAGAGCTAGGTTTCCCTGGTTTTCATCAAATAGTGTTTTAAGGCACACATTACATGCCCTCACCCTAGAATCAGGGTTTACTATTCACATTACATGTCATCACCCTTGAATTAGGGTTTACTATTCACATTACATGTCATCACCCTTGAATTAGGGTTTACTATTCACATTACATGAATTGAACTCATATCATCATCATGTATGAGAAAACATCACCTTTGGTGCTCTCAGGTTAGGTTAAGATTCATCAATTATCATAGTTAGGGTTTCCATGATTTCACATAGTGGATCATACCCTATTCATACACATTCATGTATATTGAAGGTATTTTACTTGAGTTTCCACCATAATTGGTACCTTCTCTCTCCTCTAACTAGTAGATGGTGATTACACCACTCTAGATTAGGTTGGGTTAAATCCTCATTGACTAACATAAGTCAACACATCACCATCATGTGATTAGGTTTTGATTAAAACAAGGTATCACTCAATTGAACCCATTTAAGTTGAAACGAGTGTGAACCCATTTGAATTGAAACGAGTGTGAACCCATTTGAGTTGAAACGGGTGTGGACTCGTTTGAGTTGAAACGGGTGTGAACCCATTTGGATTGAAACGGGTGTGGACTCGTTTGAGTTGAAACGGGTGTGAACCCATTTGGATTGAAACGGGTGTGGACTCGTTTGAGTTGAAACGGGTGTGAACCCATTTGAGTTGAAACGGGTGTGGACTCGTTTGAGTTGACACGGGTGTGAACCCATTTGGATTGAAACGGGTGTGGACTCGTTTGAGTTGAAACGGGTGTGAACCCATTTGAGTTGAAACGGGTGTGGACTCGTTTGAGTTGAAACGGGTGTGAATCCATTTGAGTTGAAACGGGTGTGGTCATGAAAGGTGACATAAAGGTTATGATAGAATAGGATATCCTTTGTTGAAGCCTTCAATTGGCCCAAGCCATGTTAACTACTTACAAATTGAGTCAATTAAGATGAGCCTCAAACAATTGGACACCAATTTGACCTTCAATTGGAAGCCAATTAGAGTTAAGTCTAACTCAATTAAGGTTTCCAATCGGCTAATCATCAATTTTCAACAATGTGAATCAAATCAAGGTTGAACCTATCAATTGAACTCCAATTGGGCCCAAACTTGGCCCAAACGGTCTTGAGATCGTTTGGATGACCTCCAAACGATCTTGAGACCGTTTGCCCAAAGTTTGACCAAAAACCAAGTCGGTTGGATTAGGGTTGAACTTGAATTAGGTCTAAAATCAGCATTTTTATCGATTCAACAACTTATTACAATTGGACCCTCAACCCATCAAATTACCTCAACTTTAGACCTTCAAACGGTCTTGAGTTGTGCCCAAACGCTCTTGAGACCGTTTGGAGGAACCCCCAAACGATCTTGAGACCGTTTGGGTCCTTCAACCCAAAACGCAACAAAATCTATATATGAAAATAGCAATTTCAGCCCGATTAGGGTTAGGATGTTGAAGTGCCTTCAACTCTCAATTGGTTAAGAATTTAACTTTGATTCTTTGCAGGAATGAAATTCAACATATTATGAACAGGAATCTCAAACGGTCAACGCTTGGTCAACTCATTCAAACGGGTTGAACCCGTTTGCTCAAAAAGTTCAAGTTAATCAGTTTGGAAAAATCAGCACTTACTTCAATTCGATTGCCTAATTGATTGGCCTTCAACCTACGATTCCTTTGGAGTTAACCCCTCAAATTTGGTGGGTCATTAGCCTACATGATTATGAACAGGAATCCCAAACGGTCAACGCTTGGTCAACGCCCTCAAACGGGTTGAACCCGTTTGCTCCAACCGACCATGTGAACCCGTTTGCCCTTCAAACGGTTTCGTCAGAGGGGGGGGGGAACAGGACCGTTTGATAAAGTAACTTTGGTAATCACGCCCACCTTCTTCAACCTCTGTCAAGGTCGGTTATTCCACCGTTTTACTTGCAAAGTGCAAGGAAGAAGGGGTAGAAGAACTAAGTACTAGAATTGCAAGAACAAAACATGCATATAAAGTGTAGAGTTTAGAATTATAAAACCCGCCTTAAACGATGTTCTTGGAGCTCCAAGCTTCCAAGCTTCACGCCTCTAATGGCGTCTTGAACTCCACAACTTGGTCAAGGGTGATTCTTCCAAAGAAAGGTAGGAATGGATGGCTAGAACAAGAAAACTAAGTGAGTTATCCACAAAACCAAGCTTGCATGATGAATTCACCCAAGAATCCGAGCTTAAAGATGGTTCTTCTCACCTTAGAACTACTTGGTCACCTCCCTGAGCTCCAGAGCTTGTTTTAGACGTTTTGAGAAAGAAGAGAAGTGAAGAGAAATGAAGGATCGTTCACTTGGTTTACAAGGAAAAGGGCTTATATACTTTAGGCCATTTTACACCATAAGGACCTCTAAAGCATGGAATTTTCATCTAAGTCCCTCCTTGCTTCTTAGGCACGTCTGAGCCATCCAAACTTAAACCAAGTTCATCAAAGCTCAAGATCTAAGGGTAGAAAAGATCAACTTTCAACTAGGGTACACATATGAAGGTCTTCATACACATACAGGGTGAATTTTATGCACAAAGATCACTTTTCTTTTCTGATTATTTATTGATGCATCTCTTTCATCATTTCTACTCTAAATGGTGCCAAGAGTCATATAAGATGCTCTAGAAGGTGTACTTTACAAGTTTCACCCATAATTTGGGTAAATTGCACTTTACTCCAAGTTAGGTTTTTTTAAGCACCAGGATCATTCCACAAGCTGCATCTGAATGCCCAAGCTTGGAAAATCCATCATGCCTCATCATATTCACTCTTATGATGTTCATCATCAAAGGTACATCTTAACCTGTGAACTCTGTAAGTTAAAAATCTTAACTGGATGATTGCACATAGGTCCCTGCATTGCAAAACAATACTACAACATTGTTCCTAGGGGACAGGAATGGAAACATATGTTCCTTAGGAGTTTTTATTACATGCTAAAAGATAATTACATGTGTTTAATTACATATTCAGGCAAAACTTCTAGGGTTAGGTTATAACCCAGGTCAGGGATGTTACACTACCTCTTAGAGTTTCCCTACCCCTTGACTTACTAAAGTTTTTATACTCTAATGGGTTGTCAAACCAAGTCATTCCTCTATGGAAGGACTTACCCATACTTGTATCTTTCTAGTGTTTACCCTCTCTAGAGGGACCTACACCAAAGGTTATATCTTTTCACATTTACTTCTCTAATTAATAATTTCTTTCCAATGCTTATTATGCAAAGACAAAGAGATGAGAAGTAGACGAAATGTGAGATGAGAAACCTAATTTTTCTCTTAAAATTTCTAAGGATGATTTGAAATAATAAACTATTAAGTATTAGTTGATGAATCTGTGCTCTGATACCAAATGTAGCGATTCGCACTTTTGAGTGTCCAAAAGACCTTAAAGTCACGAATCATTACTCATAACTTCCAGGACAGATTCAAGAAATAATATAGAATAGTGAACAATTTCCATTAATGAACAAATATTTACATGTTCGCATAAAAAAGCGCCTCTAAGGAGTTACATACATTTTAGAAAGAATTAACTTATACTTGTGTGAAGATATACCATTATGATTAAACCTTCATGAATAACTTTATTGTCTTCAACATCTTTATTTTGTAACCTCATGTCCACGAATCAAGTATACATGATACCTAAAACGTCGACAAACAAATATGCGGTCAGTATATTTCTATACTGGTACGTGGGTTCATCCAATAATCACAAGTACACATAAACAAACATCTTTTATTTAAACATAAGAACGTAAACTTGCTTTCATATTCTAACCCATATTTGGTCTACTACCTCAGGTGTAATCACTGTCCCTCCTGGGCTCGTATGCATTACCATTAAGATCAGTTTAACCCAGGGTTCGGAATATTGTGATTTACTTTACATGATACTCACAGGAACTTTATAATTTGCAAGAAGTAAATAAACAAGCAAGCAGTTTATCATCCGTCCAATCTCATCACGAAACCTTGGAAAACTCAGGATTCGATACATGTATTCTTAAGCGTAACCACGTACCATATGCCACTGCAGATTCTAACCAGAATTCTCATGTACTTTAAGAGTGCATCCAAACATCCAAGAAACAAAGTATTCAATCTTTAAAGCGTGGCGTCACACCATTGGTCGGCACCAGCGCCACCTGGATAAGTCAGGGGCGCGGTTCAGTCTGTGGTTCATTCCCTGGTTCTTCTCCTGGACCTGCCCACTTGTTAGTTAATTGATTGAACCGGTAGCTAATCCACAGACCGATCTCCCTCTTTCCCGTCTCCGATCTCAGCACGACGCCGCTGGAACACTAAGGCATGGCGTTGGCGCCCGACCTACCGTGGCCAAGGCGCAGCCTTCCTTCCTCGCTAGTGGAGCGCAAGGACCCTCTAGCACTATCGTCTCTGCCATGATGAGGACACCACTGCCCAAACGTCGTCGTCTCCTATTGAACTATCGTGGACCAGAAATGTTTCCTTCTCCGCGAGTCTTTCTCCGCACGATGGGATGGCGTTGCACCCAAGCCTGCGTCATCGCTCGACGCCATGGTACCCACCTCCGGAAGGACAAGGCACGCTCGAGTAGCGCCTCCTCTCGTCTCCACACGTGACAGCACCCCCACCAAACTCCTAGTCGCACTCGACTCTACTGCCCCATCTGGTTTGGCAGTCCGTAATAGGTCCTTGACGGCACCGTCGTAGCAGAACCTCCCTCGTCCCCGATGACCGACGCATCATCTGGGCACCCTCCAACTAAGGCAAGCCAACATGGCTTCCTCCTTTGCACCCGCCTAGCAATTCAGATGATGTCTCGTTCCCTGCTGAGATGTTGAGGTCGCTACCTTGCTGCGCTGTTGCAGGACGTCGCCCAACCAGCTTCATCACTGGCTCCTTCGTATCCGCCATAGCTTGGGTTGAGGCAGAAGGACGTCTAGTACAGATTTCTTAATTGCTAAAGGCCTGCGATGCCCACCACCATCACGGCCCACCTTGGCACGATTGCCGCATGCTTTCCTTCTATCTGTTGTTATAGGCGAGAGAAAAGTTATTTTCCCAAAGCCATACAAGGCTGGTCTCTTATAGGCCTCGTGCCCCTAGGGTTAGACCGAGAGGGGAATCAGACTCCTGCTCCCGCAGGGAGTCTGGTTCCCGTGATAAAGGGGACACTCTATCCTCATAACAAGCATCCCTTCTTTGATACAATTCCTTTTCCATAATGTAATTATATCAACCACATTAAAGTTCCTTTTGAACCCAATCCCTCGTGTAAGCCTCCTTTGGTTATTATCTTCTCATGATCCAGATATCATTCCAAAAAGGATTCGATAAACACCTTAAACTTGTCTTCCAAGGAATCACTAGGTATTACTATATAACTTGGTATATCCTAGATTTCCGTGTACACTATTATATTTGGATTATCTAGCACCCAAAACTATCTTGGATATCTCTTATGATCATGAATAACAAAAGCGCCCAACTCATATCTCAAGGACACGTATTTAAACCTTGGTTCACCAATTTGGGTCGAAACGTGTCCCTAAGGCCCTTGAATCGCAACTTGGGCCTTCCAAAGGTTCCTTGAGCTCAATTACATTTCTATGTACCTATTTAAGGCTTTGATACACATTGCACCTGATATTAGCCCCATATGAATACATATGCTCAAAAGCACATTATATAATTAGAATGATCATTTTATGTGAGTCTAGGGTCTGGAATCATCAAACCAAGGTTCCTCAATTCACTTCATTGTTATATGCTCCATAATTCATTTGGACTTGAAATCTACGAATTTCAAGGATGTAACAGTAATAGTCGAACCCCTAGAGATGATGTAAGAATGATGTATGTCTGAGGGGACGACATTCTAGGAATGCCAATCTACCCTCAATTTAGTAGTCTGTAACTCCTGGAACACCAGTCAATCGTCTTGCTTTAACTAAATACAACCATGACAGTTTAAAAGCAGTGGCCTGGTGTCCCCCTCCATCCAATGGCAATTGTAGTAGTCAAAGGAGGTGCACTCTACTCTTTGGTTGCCTCGAAAAAATCTCTAGCAGTTGTAAAAGTTGCACCGTACACATGCTGACTTCTAGAAACACTGACCTCTTCATTGGCGCAAAAGTGTACAAGATATTGTCAATCATGTAGCAGACTACACTTGACGGTACTATAGATGTTTTGTTTGAAGAACTGGTGATTGCAAGCAAGAATGGTTCAGACTTCAGAGAGACTAGATTGAATTGATATATAAAACTAACTAAAAGTTGGCTATTTTTGCAATTTGTAAGGGTTGGAATAGATGTGTCAAATATTATACCTCATTTATATAGCATTCCCAATTATTTACGAAAGGTTAAGTTAATTTCTTCGTTTGTACTTTTGGGTCAGGGTTCAAGTAAACTAAATAGCAATTCAGGGAAAATATAACTACAAAAGAAGCCTTATTTGCAAACCTCCAATGGCATCTGCATGTGAATGTGTTATGATGACCGCGTCTATCGTTCTTATCCTGCAAAATGTATCGACATTAGTAAATGTATAAAAATTAAGATAAACAAGACTAGATTCAGCAACAACCATAAAAAAAAATATCATTCAGAAGTAACTGGATGAAGTATATTGTTAACCAAGTAACTAGACAAATTAAAATATTATATTTCAGATTAATGTAATCTTTATCCATACAAGTTAAATGGAGGAGCTGAAAGACAATCTGAGAAAAGTAATTTTAGCAATCATCGTTTCTTTTTGACAATATAGCCACTCTAAGTGGATAAAATCTGCCTACGAGCAATCAGTGTGTCCATTACTGTGAGAAGATAGAATGGATGAACAAGTTAACAGCAAGTTTGTCTCGCCCTGCCCTGATGGTATTTCACAACGTTATTCAACTAAAAGATTAGCTTTCAAATGAACATTATCTGATGCTATAATCTTTATTATGTTTTATGTAAGTCCAATCAATGCAAGAATGTATATTCACAATATAACTTTCATTGTTAATATAAAGTCGTAATGTAGTATGCATATAAGGTTGCCAGTTATAGCATGAAATCCAATTTTGATCAATGCTATCAAAGGAGAGTACAAACGTGCGACGAAAACTCTTCAAACAAGTCTCGCAAAATAAACAATGCAAAATCATTCATATACATATACTGTGTTACTGTGTTATTTACTTGTTGTTTTGACAGATGAAGCATAAATTTTGTAAAAAGAAAAGTCTTTGAGGCACATGAGCACCTAGGATTTCTTTGCGCATATTGTCACTGAAAAGCATGCCAGCGTAATGGATAGGGACAGTCAATAGGAAAAGTGTGGATGAAGTATTCGAGAGAGTCAAGTAAAACAAGACTGCGGCCAAGACGGAATGATTGGAGCTAGGCGCCGCTTCTTGTCCTTTGGAGGTTGTCCCTTTTGCATCCATCCCTCCTAAAGTAGCTGCAATTAGCAACCATTGGGAGCCGCTTGTAGTAGTATACAGGATCCAAGGAGATGATGTGTGCAAGTGTAGAGAAAGTTGTCTCTTTTAGCGACGTCGGTGGCCTTGGGGCTACTAAGGTTGTTGGTTGCGGTAGTTGCTGCCATGGAACAGGCATCGACTGGAATGGGTGTGGAAGTGGAAGTTTGTGTAAACATCGAGGAACTTTGAGGATTTTTACAATTAAACTTCGACACATCTTTGACAAAAACTAAGCTAAAATAATGATTTCATGATGAAAATTGATATATTTCAGTAAAGCTAGCTTAAAAACAAAATATATGTCAAGTGTTTCAAAAAGGGTTCATGCGGCCCCATATGCAGCCGCATATGTAGTTCAGACCCTTGACCGAACCGCATATGGGAAATCGGTGCCTAAAATAGACCATGGCAGCATCTAAGGCCGCATAGCCGGCATATAAGGATGATTAATCCATGATTTTTGAATGGTCAAACTGCTAAGCTGGCAATTTTTTAATGTCACCCCCTATTCCTCATGAACAAAAACCACCACATACATTCAGCCTACCTTTAGCCTCCATTTCCTCTTTTTCTACATTGCATTCATCTATGGTTGTTATACATTTAGCTCACTACTGCATATTTGAATATATTTAAGTTGTGCTTGATTGTGTATGTGTGAATTCATCTACAATATGTAATTCTACAAAAAAAATATGTAATATATATTTATATAGATATAGAATTAAAAAATCAAAAAATGGCATATGCTTCCGCATATACTCCCCCATACCGCATATACTCTATTCGGTGACGTCTCCAAATGTACAACGCATACCGCTTTTTAAAACTATGTATATGTTTATATATATAGTCATTCATACAGGTTTACTTATGTAGAAAAATTCAGTCACATGCAAATGTCCAAGCGCAGTCTACGAGTCAACGTCGACAGGCATGGAAATTTACCAGGTTTTGACATCAACATCGAACATCAACAGACATAGACATATGTAACATTGAGGATTAACTGTCAGATGTTGAGGATGCTCAGTACCATGCATGTTGCTTGAGACACGAGTGGTGGCACTTGTGGGTATTGTTGATGCTAGTGGTAGTGGCCATCGGCCAGTTGTTAGTGTAAGCGGTGGTGGTGGCCCCTACATTATTGCTACTACAGTGAGCGAGAGCCGTTGGGCGGGCCTTAATTGGCGTTGGTGGGGGGAGGGGTGGTGGCTACTGCAAAATCAAAGGGATGTGGGATTGGTAGGAAATTAGGAATATAGTCGTGACAAGAGGCACGCAAGCAACACACCAAAGGAGCGGTCTGTCGCCGACTAGGCCTCTCTTTTTTTCCCTCTTACTTAATGGCTAGGCTTTCGGATCCCTACTATGATACCATGTTAGAGATAAGATGGTGGCAAATGAGATGATTCGATAAGACAAAACCATCCTCTTATATATAAGAGAGGAGACTAATACAAGCATGGACTCAATCCTAATGTGCCAAACATAATTAGGACCACATACATAATACACTAAATAACAATCACTCTAACATATATGATAGTATAAATTGCCATAAATCAAATTATGTTGTATGGCATTGTTGCTTCATAGAGAAAAAGGGTGTGCACAGATCAAGTGTAATAAAACATGAAAACGTTAAGACACATGTGTGAAAAGATAACTAAAGACTACATAAGAATAAGCGGGGACGGAAAGCATTTAGAAGAAAAGTTAAAGTGAATGGACCATCCGATATCGTTTAGGCATGAATAATTTAGATTGGACTATACACTGCTTGTCAAAAACATGATTGACTAATCACATCTGCATCTATGGGATTCCTAACACAAGATTCCCTCAAACTGGTAAAAAAAGAGCAATGGCACCTAGCACCTTCTATATGTAGTTGACGATTACAAAACTAGAAGTAAAATTTGGGTGGTGGACAACTAGATCTTTGCGACCATAGTAACGAATTTGGGATTTGGAATTCAATCAGCAGGGTTGAAAAAATCTACATTTCAAAATAATGTGAAAATTTCCAGATAAAATTCAAATAGATATCACTTGGCGAAATATTCGAGGGAAATCAAATAAAATGAGGACAATACAATATGTGTGTACAAGTATGGGATTAAGAGAGAAAGATCCCCCCTCTCCAAAAACTTGTAGCGGAGGTCAGACACCCAGGGAGTATTTAAATATGAAATACTTGTCCAGTGTACGATTATACACACATAAACGTATGTACAAATTATTCATACATTGATATTGTGAAAGGATTTGGGTCAAAGCGATACCCGGTTAGGGAGTGCTCTCCTTTATTATATAGACAAAGACTATTTACATAATAGACCCAACAGGAAAAAGAAATAGTAAAGAGATACATAAATAAGAAAACTATTTTCTAACACTCCCCCTCAAGCTGGAGCATATACATTATGCATGCCCAGCTTGGAAGTCATATGCTTGAAAGCTGAAGATGGAAGTGGCTTGGTGAAGATATCTACCACTTGTTGACCAGTCTGAACATGAGTTTGAATCTTCTTGGAGAGCACTAGATCACGAACAAAGTGGTAGTCCACTTCTATGTGCTTGGTCCTCTCATGAAACACCAAATTGCTAGCAATATGAATGGCTGCCTGCAATGTTCAAAATTTCAACGAAATTGTCGAAATTTTTGGCAAAATTTCTATTTTTGTGGCAATCGAACATCGAAATTGACTGACGAAACTCTCGAAATAGGCAGATCATCGATTTTTTTATTACTTTTTTATATACTATGTACTAGCTAGAGCATTTTTTTGCACAGTTTTGTGTCTTTAAGTCTATATATTGTGTCTGCAAACTATAATGACTTAGTTCATTGATTTTGCCATTGAGAATTGACATCAAAAATCCCCATCGAAACAGTTCAAGGTCATTCACTAAAAAATGATGAGACCCCACCCCCACATATCCAATATGAAATATTATTACATATTTGAGTAGATCTACACTAGTAGATCATTCTGGTAAAATTTCATAAATTAATTTGTTTATTTTTCCGTCGAAACACCGGGAACGCATTTATCAAAAATTTTATCGAAATTTCTGTTTCTGTGGCCACCAAAACGGCATCGAAATCGGACATTTTCTTCCTTGGCTGCCTGGTTATCACACATGAGAAAAATAGGGGTCTCAACAGACACTCCCATTTCTGACAAAACAGACACAACCCACTATAGCTCACAACAAGCATGTGCCATGGCTCGATATTTGGCTTTTGTGCTGGATCGTGCTACCACATTCTGTTCACCAAATGTGACCCAAGAAACACGCAATATCCAGAAGTAGAACGTCTATCTCCAACATCCCCAGCCCAATCAGCATCAGTGAACCCAGTGAGTTTCAAGAATGTATGTGTGAGGTTTTGCCCCGTAAAGTAAGGCCCTTCCCTGGAGATCCTTTGATATACCGAAGAATCTGAATGACTGCCATCCAATGTTGACATCTTAGGCGCACTCATGAACTGACTAACAACTCCAACAGCATAAGAAATATTAGGTCGAGTAACTGTCAAGTAGATCAATTTCCCTACAATCATTCTATACTTTGTTGGATCAGAAAACTCACAGTCATCAGAAATAGAAGTCTTGGTATGATAATCCATAGGCGTGGAGACAAGTTCTCATTGTGTCATGCCTGTCTCTGCAAGTAAATCAAGGACATACTTCCGCTGAGAGAGGTTTGTACCTTTCTTGGAGCGTAGGACTTCTATGCCAAGGAAATAGCAAAGATTACCCAGATCTTTCGTCTAAAATTGTGTTTGCAGCCATGTAATGCAGTAGAGTTATCACCGGTGATGACAATATCACTACATAAACAGCTAGAATTATGGTGCCACTTAAAGACTTATGCACAAAGAGTGAGTGATCAGTAGAAGACCGGGTGACCCCAAATAGTATAAGTGCAGCACTGAATTTATCAAACCACGCTCGAGGTGACTGCTTCAGACCATACAAGGATTTCTTTAGCTTGCACACCTTCTGACACTCCCCCTGAGCAACATACCCAGGAGGTTGCTCCATGTACACCTCTTCAAGTAGATCACCATGAAGAAAAGCATTCTTGACATCCAGCTGAAGAAGAGGCCAGTGACAATGAGTAGCAACAGAAATAAGAATCCGCATAGAAATGAGTCGAGTCACTAGAGAAAAGGTCTCAAAGAAGTCAACACCATGTGTCTGAGCGTACCCCTTTGCCACCAAACGCGCCTTCAAGCGACGAATAGACCCATTGTGTTTCTGTTTCATAGTATAAACCCATCGGCAGCCCACAACAGACTTGCCAAGAGGAAGATCCACCAAGTCCCAAGTAGAGTTCTCATGAAGTGCAGCCATCTCACTATTCATAGCTTGGACCCAACCATCATGTCGGGTTGCTTCCTTATAAGAACAAGGAATCGCCGTAGAGTCCAGTTGAAGAGAAAACGTGCGAGCTACAGTTGACAAATGAGACAAGCAACACAAATTCGCCAAAGGATGACGGATAGTGCAGGATTGGACACCTTACCCAGGCGACGGGATGAATGAATCGCCAATTTAAAAAAAAAAGGATTAGACAACTTTTCGAGCTGCAACTGAAAGGTGTAAATTTGAAACTGAAGCATCCAGAGAACTCTCAGTAGAAACAGGTACCTCAGGAGTGGCAAACGATGAGGAGGCATGCTACTGGACTAGTGATGCTACATCCTCTTGGCAACGCCCTGCTCACCTGGTGTAAACTAGAGGGAAGGATGGGGGTGGTGGTGGAGGTGGTGGTGGCGGTGGTGAGGGTGGGGTGATATCAAGAACACTCTCATCACACAGCACAAGAAGTGGTGGCTCTCTCTCACGCTCAAAGATGTATTCACTCTCAGGATTGTGCTCCTCCTCACTTTGAACAGAGTCACTAAAGAACTGGGTAGAGTCATGAAACGTAACGTCAGCCGACACAAAAAGACGACGAAGACGAGGACAATAAGACATATATCCCTTCTGTGTTGGAGAATATCCCAGAAATACGGTGCGAACTGCGTAAGGAGACAACTTGTCAGCGTGTGGATCAAACATGTGAACAAACACAGTGCATCCAAACACACGAAGAGGAACAGGAAAAGGTTGCTCATCAAGTTGTAAAACAAAGAAGGGAGTAGCCCCTTGTAAGACGGGAGATGGCTGACGGTTAATCAAAAAATAGGCAGTGAGAAGAGCATTAGACCAATATTTCTTTGGCATAGACATTTGAAACAACAGAGTACGAGCTACATCAAGTGGCGGTTTTTGCGTACAGCAACCCCATTTTGTTGGGGTGTATGAGGCCAAGTCGTCTGGCGAACCATGCCAACAAAATTACAGAACGTAGAAACAACCTTTTGAACATATTCAAGAGCATTATCAGTACGAAGAATCTTAATATGAGCATTAAACTGGATTTTTATTAATTGATGAAAAGTTTGAATAACAGACAAGACTTCATCGTAAGACTTAAGTAAATAAACCCAAGTCATGCAGGAGAAATCATTAATGAAAGACATGAAATATCGGAAGCCATTATAACTTGGCTCTTTAACAGGACCCCAGACATCACTATGAATAAGATCAAAAGGACGCTTAGAGCGTTTCACAATGTGACTCGAAAAAGAAATGCCATGATGTTTGCCTAACTGGCATGACTGACACTCTACGACTTAATTGAGGCTAAGCCTGGGACAAGCTTCTGAGGACTCTATAGGGATGGATGTCCATAGCGACAATGCCATTGCAAGGTAGAGCAGCTGAAAATGGTGGATGAGGTGGATGGAATCTAACGAGTTGGGCGACCACCTTCAAAGAAGTAGAGATCACCTTTCCTAGATCCCCCACCAATCATCTTCCAGCTCTTGGGATCCTGTGACACAAAGAAAGAGTCTCCAAAGATTACCAAGCATTTCAAAGAATTAACCAGCTTAGCAATAGACATTAAGTTAAATAGATGTCTGGAACATAATGGACAGATTGTAAAGCCAAATTGGATGATGCTTGTACGGTGCCACACGCCTAGACACTTTTGATAGAACCATCAGCCAGTGTCACGGAAGAATGTGGGATATATGAGTCAGAGGAAAGAAGCATAGATCGTATACCCATCATATGTTGGGAGGCCCTGGAATCCACAACCCATGTAGAGGATGGATGAGATGCGACAAGTGAAGTCCCCTGGTTACCTGTATCTGAAGCTAAATTGATAGTCGCCAAGGGAGGCATGTTGGGTAGCCTGTAGAAGACGGTCATACTCCTCCTTGGAGATTGTGACATCTGATTACACCTGCTTCATACTTGTTAAGGCGCCATGCTTGAACGCCTTGTGTTTAGGCGCGCCTAGGCGTCTCTTAGGCGACTTTAAAAAAATTATATTTCTGTAAAATTTACCAATATTTATACATGCGCTATGATTTTTGCATTCCCCCTTCATATATATGTTATATTTTACCTATATCTATACATATGTTCTGATTTTTATGACATTTTCCCCTTCATATATATGCTATATTCCATATAGGTAAATCCATAAAAGTCTGGGTAATCCACTGATATACATTTTCTTTATTTATACTTGATGCCTATAGTGTATTTCCCTATTGGATACATACACTTGTATTGTTTGTGCATAGATATATACATATTAAACACAATTAAACATGTATGTGTACAGTTTCATTGCTGCATACATAAATATATACAGATTTGAAAAGGTATACTTGGATGCAATTATACAAAGATGTATTCTGTGGTAATATGTGTATTACAGGTTCTACTAATATTCAAAACAAACCTTATGTAAGTTATCTGGTCCACCTATATCAGTTTAAACTTGAATAAGAGATTTAGGATAACGATGATGAAGGATGTCAGTGCTATACATAGTATCAGTAGATAATTTTCCTTACTTAGGGTAATTATCAGCTGATATACATATATGTTGCAGCTCGTATGGCTGTTTGAAGTTCCTATGATAAGCAAGAAGGGAGTTAGTATACATAGCACAATATTTATATTGCAATTGAAGAGTTATTCAGGCTGAAAATATCCCTCAACATTCAAATCACATTCAAGCTAATACAAAGAAAATTAATATAAATATCTAGAGTACAAATTCCATTTAATAATGATATAGTACAACAAACATAGATAAATATACTTAATTTGAATAGTAGAACAAATGTAGATCAAATAAATACCTATATATAGGGTCAGGGCTCCATAAAAAATCATAAAACGGCATATTGGTCAAGGCGCAGGACAAAGTGACCCCCCTTGGAACGCCTTGACGCCTAGGCGACCGCTTAGGCGCACCTAGGCACTCGCCCTAACAAGTATGACCTGCTTAGAACCTCCAGATGCAGATGCTCCAGATGAATTTGTAGTATAATGTGCAGCCCCAGTTGGAGGCCGACCATGCTTAGAATAACATTTTTCCTCTACATGTCCAAGTTTTCCACAGAAAGTACATTTTAGACGATTTCCTCCAGCACCTCATCCTCGGACCACACCTCGTCCCATTCCTTTGGCAGTAGCAGCAAGAGGAGCCTGAGTCTCAGTGTGGAGGTCTCCAGGAGTGGCAGAAAAGGACTCAAATGATGATTGTTGAATTCGAACAAAGGCTTCCTTCAGACTTAGTAGTTTGTCTGTGGCCAAAATAACACTCCTAGCTGAGGCATACTCATGATTTAAGCCGGATAGAAACCTTGTTGTCACTAGATCATCTCGGTCCTTCATCTGATCATCAGTCTTTAATGGCTGGCAAAAGCTGACTTCTTGAGAAATAGACTAGATAGTACCAAAGTAATCCTCAAGAGAGCGACTATTTTGTTTCTCTACAAAGAGGCGATCATAAACAGTATAAAGACGAAGAGCATTCTTCTCATGAGAAAATTGTTTCTTTGCAACTTCCCAGATTTGTTTGATTGTAGAATAGAGCATGAATCCAGACACAATCTGAGGTTCCATGTTGGTCCATAGCCTTCACCAGCCTGTTGTTTTTCAGCCACGTGGGGTACTCCTTGCTACTTTTATTAGGAGGCTCCAACTCATTGATGTCCACCTTCACACGAGATTCAAGCACAATGTAGATTGCATTCATCCAAAGGAGATAGTTCTGTGAGTTAAGCTTCACAGAAGTGATCTGAGATTGGTCGTTGTAGACGACTGTAGTGGAAGCAGGCTTGGCATCTCCCATGTTAAGGAATCAAGAAAACAATAGCAGACAGAGTGAATAACACGTCGTGTCGAGGACTAAACACATCGTGTCTGGGTAGTACACGATGTGTCTGTTTTTCTGTACGTCGTGTGAGTAGACAGAAAAATACTCCCAATGCTCAACACGTTGTGTCCGATTTTTCACACGTCATGTGAGTTGCCAGAGACTTCTTCCAAAATTCTCACACGCCATGTTGCTAAGGGACACGTTGTGTCCAAATTCAGAGGCGTAACTACCACCAGCTAGGACACACTGTGTCAAGAATGAGACACGTCGTGTCTTCTGCAAACAGTGTCGTCAGAATAGAAGTATTCGGCAGCAACACACTGTGTCGTTTGGGACACACGTCGTGTGCAGCGGCGACAGAGTATACGTCGACGGGAATTGGCTCCATCAATCGGTGAAAAGCGACTCCGGGAAGACACGCCGAAGAGAGGATAGCCCCAGGAAGATGCGTCGGGGAAAGGGTGACGGGAATTAGAGTCGTCACAAGTCACTTGATGCGAAACTCACGCATCAACAGCCCCGAGAGATGTGGGCACTCATCCACGTACGGGGACTACGTGGAGAGGAAAGAGGATGAGAAGGAAGGTGCTCCTTCTCTCTTTGGAATAGGACGAGGGGTTCTCTTCCTCTCCTTCAAGTAGCCACCGTGCCTTGACGGATAGGAGGAGGACCGGCTGCCCGGAGAGAACTTCTGACGGTTGTCATGTTGCGCCGACGACGGAGGATACAACCGGAGAAGGAAAGAAGAAGGAGAACGGGCGGAGGGGAGGAAGAGGCGGTGGCTAGGGTTGCAGCAGCCGGATATGCTCTGATACCATGTGAAAGGATTTGGGTCAAAGCGATATCCAGTTAGGGTGTGCTCTCCTTTATTATATAGACAAAGACTATTTACATAGTAGACCCAACAGGAAAAGGAAATAGTAAAGAGATACATAAACAAGAAAACTATTTTCTAACAGATACATAATTGTATATACGTGCACACATGATTTGCATATTGATTCTCTCTCCCCAAGTATCAAATCATGTAGCAAATTCTTAGTCCATTAACAAGAAGATTGCGAAACTTGGGAATCATTTCTGAATTTAAGAATACTTCATGGCATTCGTGAATAATTCATGGAATTCGGGTAGTTCAGGTTTCTTGCAAAATTCAGCACTAGCATGTGCCACATGAAAGTTTGGGAATTATTTGTGAATAATTTAGAATATTGGAGAATTTGTGACTATGTTTAAAATGACACATAATTCAGGCATGTAAAATTCCTGGTCACCTAGTGATTGGCAGTCACTTTCTTGGAAGTTGCACTGGGGTAATGCTTTTTACTCCTCTACAAGAAACTATCCTGAAACATTTCTAAATGGAAAAGAATGATTTATATACTTGACCTTAACATGGCTGGGTTGAGGCTGTAATGATGATGATAATGATGTGTTACTTCTCTATTTGTACTCATCTTTGTTTAAATTTTGTTGAAACATGAAATAACTTGCTGAAATTTTTGTACCGCTGGCAGTCGAATATCGAAATGCACTGAACAGTGAGATCTTTTTCAACTATTTAATGTAATATGTACTACCTAGAGCATAATTCATGTTAATATGTATGTATAGGGACTGACTTGTAGTATGTAAAAAGGTCAGCGACCTATGTATAAAGTTTGTAAAGTTTCTTCTATATATGAATACCATCATCTTGGCCGAGGAGTAGTCGAGGGTTTCTCTCCATCTGATTCTGTAATATGGTATCTGAGCCTAGGGCTTCCGATCCCTAGTTAGTCCATGGAATTCAAGCAGTCAACTTGATTCCTTCTCCTTCAGTGTTTAGTCTAGGGAATTCAAGTCGTCTACTTGATTCCTTCTCCTTCATGTTCACGTTACTACAGTATTTTACTGTAGTAGTGCGGGTACCGTAGAGGCTGTTGTGCCTCCATTTTCTGGCTAGAGTCTGATCCAACTCTTGGATTGGGTCCTCCTCAACCTCAGTGGCCCTAGGGAGACCACCATGAGTCGCCAGGACGCCTTGTTGGTCTTCTTCGGACTCCATCTTCTCTGGCCGTCAGCAGTAGATTATTTTTTGGTCCGCATGGATTAGAAATTTTTGTTGGTCCGCGTCAGCAGTAGATTATTACGTCAAACTTGCAGCTCATCCCCAGTGAAGATGGATCATCTTCCTCCCTCTAAACTTGGTCCTAGAGAGGCGCCTTTATCTTTTCTACCATCTCCAAGTTTCATTTCCCACATTTGCTGCAAGCAAGGAGGTCATCAACTCTTTTTTCTCCAAGGTATAGGCCGTGGGTTACTGTAGCAGTACCGCGACCTTCACACAAACTGTCTTCTATCCTTAGAATAATACTGTGCTATATTTGGGTATCCATTCTGTACTGTCCAGCAATCCAGATTCCACCTTTCAGCTTGTTCTCATGGCTGAAAAGGAGCAATTGGTGTAACATGCCTCTTTTACGGTTCAAAATCAGATTATTACTACTCGAAAACTTAAGAAGAAGAACTATAATCAATGGAGTCGTACAATTAAGATTTCGTTCAAGGGTAAAGGATACATAAAGCATCTAACTTCTGAGCCACCAAATGATCTGAACGTGCTTGAGCAGTGGGAACAACATGATGCTAATCTACTTAGTATGATGTGAAATAACATGGAGCCGCATATAGTAGACATGACATATCACTTTGAGACGTGTAAAGCAGTGTGGGGACATCTTCAACTTATGTATTCAAACAACGTCTCTCGCATGTTTGATATGATAGTGGAGGTGTATGGACTGCAACAGGGAGATAAGTCACTTATACATTATTTTGGCGAATTGATTCGCTTGGCTGATGATTTGCACAATCTGCTTCCTCTCTCTACAGACATTCAGAAGATGCAACAACAACGTGATCAGATGACAGTGATCAAGTTCTTGGCTGGTCTTCTCCGTGAGTACAAGGGTGTTCGCAGCCAGATTTTGTCTGGAGCCGAGTTGCCATCTCTGGTTGATACCTATTCTAGGGTGTCACGTGCTTTATTGTAGCAAGATGCAACCATTTCCACTCAGTCACAGGGTGACAAGTCAGCCTTAGTCACTCAGTCTGGCAGAGACACTGCATCTAGAGGATGTGGTCGTGGCAGAGACGTCACCCGAGGAGGGTTTGGCATTGGTCGTGGAGTATTCCGTCAGCGTCCTGAGTGTACCCATTGTGGCAAGAAAGGGCACACCAAGAACTCTTATTATGAATTACATGGATTTCCTACTAAGTCGGCCAACATGGTGGCTACCTAGGTTTCTCAGGAGGAGGTGATGACTCATTAGATGTCCTTTTCTGAAGAAGAGTACTCCTAGTTGATGTGCCTTAGTGCTTCTCAGCAGGCAACATCTTCAGTTGCTTCTCTTGCACAGAGATCTAATTCGTCAGCTTGCATCTCTCAGGCATCCAGGCATCGTCGTCCAAGTCAGACTGGGTTCTTGATTAGTTGATTAGTGCAACTGATCACATCACAGGGGTACCTAAGTTGTTTACCACTTATACACACAAACCCAACCTACCCGGTGTTACCCTTACAGATGGTTCCATTGCCTCTGTTAAGGGAACTGGGACAGTTTCACCTACTCCACATCTGCCTCTTTTGTCCACTTTGTTTATCCCTCACTTTCCTTTTAATTTGTTATCTATTAACAAAATAACTCGCTCTCTTCAAGCCTCTGTCACTTTCTTACCAGATAAGTGTGTTATACAGGACTTGAAGACGATTGGTGAAGGGAATGAACTGGCTGGACTTTACTACTTGCAGAGGTTGCCTATAGCTTGTGTAGTCGCTTCTCCTTTGGTGATGCATAGTCGTCTTGGTCATGCATCTATAGAGAAGCTCAAGTTTTTGGTCCCAGGTTTGTCCAACCTGGAAGGTCTACAGTGTGAATCATGTCAATTGGGGAAACACACAAGGTCTGTCTTTAGGTCTAGGGAGAGCCAAAGAACAAAGTCTGTTTTTGAGCTGGTACATTATGATGTATGGGGTCTTAATCGTGTTACTTCTAAACTTGGTTATAGATATTTTGTTATCTTTGTGGATGATTACTCTCGTGCTACATGGCTTTATTTGATGAAAGAACGATCTGAACTCTTGTCAATATTTATATCATTTTGTGCAGAAGTGGAAACTCAATTTAAAAAGAAAATTTGCATCATTCGTTTTGATAATGCCAGAGAATATTTTAGCCGCAATTTTATCAATTTCACATCCACCAATGGCATCATTCACCAATCCCCTTGCCCACATACTACACAACAAAATGGAGTGGTCGAACGAAAGATTTGTCATGTTGTTGAGATTTCTCGCACTCTTCTTCTTCATATGCATGTTCCTAAAGAATTATGGGGGGATGCAATTCTCACTGCCACCTACTTCATTAACTGCATGCCATCATCCGTCCTCCAAAACCGCATGCATGTTCAGATCCTTCATCCTCTAAAGCCATTGTACCATGCCCCCCCTAAAATTTTTGGGTGTACTGGTTTTGTTCATTGTCTTGGTCCCGGACCCCGGTGTATACAAATTGAGTCCAAAGTCTATCAAGTGTGTTTTCTTAGGTTACTCTCAAGTCCAAAAGGGCTACAAGTGCTACAGTCCTAGCTTACATCGCTTATGTGTCTGCGGATGTCACTTTTCTGAAGACATATCCTTCTTCGATGAAAGTTCTTCAGTGACACCGGTAGCCATGACGGAGCTCTTGCCCCTTCCTGTTGTGGTTGAGTCTTATGTACCTGAGTCCTCTAGTACTGAACGCATTCGTGATGAGGTTCCACCCACCTATGATAGGCCCCCAATCACATAGGTTTACACTCGTCGAACAGGTTCAGGTGGACAGTCCGATTCAGGTACCCATGCAAGTGGGACTGAGGCTCCCGCCAGTTTAGTTCCTTCTCCAGATGCTTCCTTGTCAGAAGATTAGGTAGACACAATTTCTTCTCTACGTTTACAACAAAATCTTCCTATTGCTTTAAGTAAAGGTGGCAAATCATGTACTCTTAAAATTATTCAACATCCCATTTCTAACTTTGTTTCATATAGCCATCTTTCTCCTTCATATTATGCCTTCATATCTTCTATATCCTCTATCTCTATACCTCCATCTATTTCAGTTTCACTTGATCACCCAGGTTGGCGTCGTGCTATGGATGAGGAGATGTCAGCTCTTCACCAGAATGAAACATGGTCTCTTGTCTCACGTCCTCATGACAAGTCTGTCGTTGGATGTCGTTGGTTTGTATTGTCAAAGTGGGTGCAAATGGTTATGTTGATCGGCTCAAGGCACGTTTAGTTGCCAAGGGCTACACTCAGGTGTATGGTGAGGATTACTTAAAGACCTTCTCTCATGTGGCAAAGATGGCTTCTGTTCGCATTTTCATGTCTTTGGCTGCTAGTCATTCTTGGCCTCTACACCAGCTTGATATTAAAAATGCGTTCATGCATGGTCATTTGGATGAGGAGATTTATATGGAGCAACCACCTAGGTGTGTTGCTTAGGGGGAGTCAGATTCAGTATGCCGTCTTCACAAGTCCCTCTATGGTCTTAAGTAGTCGCCTCGTGCCTGGTTTGGCAGATTCAGCAGTGCTCTTTCTGAGTTTGGACTTCATCGGTGTACCATGGTTCATTCAGTATTCTACAGAAGACAGAGTTCTGAGAGCATTTTCTTGGTAGTATATGTTGATGATATTGTGATTACTGGGGATGACAAGCATGTCATTGCACAATTAAAGCTCTATCTACAGGGCCAATTTCAAACAAAGAACTTGGGTAGTCTTAAATATTTTTTGGGGATTGAAGTTGCCAAGTCTAAGTCTGGGATAGTAATTTCATAAAGGAAGTATGTCTTAGATCTTCTCAGTGAGATAGGGATTCTTAGGGCTAGACCTACTAATACTCCAATGGATCCTAAAGTCAGATTATCCAAGGAGCGGGAAGAGTTTCTTAATAATCCCTGGAGGTTCAAATGACTTGTTGGGAAATTGATTTATTTGACTATAACTCCTAATATTTCTTTTGCCACTAGTGTTGTCAGTTAGTTCATGGATAAGCCATGCGCAGGTTATATGGAGGTTGTTATGCACATTCTAAGGTATCTCAAGAAGTCTCCCGGTAAGGGACTTCTACAACAAAATCATGGACATCTGCATGTACACGGTTTTTCAGATGTTGATTGGGCTGGATCTAGTATTGATAGGTCTATCTCTGGTTATTGTGTGTTTGTGGGAGGAAATCTTGTGTCTTAGAAGAGCAAGATACAAACTGTTGTGGCAAGGTCCAGTGCAGAATCAAACGATAGAGCTATGGCCCTAGGAATGTGTGAGTTCCTATGGATTCATCACTTGTCAGAGGAGCTTGGCTTCATGCAGGAAGTTCCTATGGACTTGAAGTGTGACAATCAGGTTGATGTCCACATTGCCCAGAATCTTGTCTTTCATGAGAGAACCAAACGTATTGAAGTTGATTTCATTTTCTATGAGAAAAGATTCAGCAGAAGTTGATTCAGTTGTCAACCAGTCAGATCAGAAGATCAATTATCTGATTTGTTTACAAAGTCCCTAAATGGTTCTCGGGTTCAATACTTATGCAACAAGTTGGGCACATATGATATATATGCTCCAGCTTAAGGGGGAGTGTTAATATTTATAGGGACTGACTTGTAGTATGTGAAAAGGTCAGGGACCTATGTATAAAGTTTGTAAAGTTTCTTCTATATACAAATACCATCACCTTGACTGTAGAGTGGTCAAAGGTTTCTTTCCATCCGATTCTGTAATAATTCCTTTTCATAGTTTTGTGTCTTTAAGTCTATATATTGTGCTTACAAATTATAATGACTTGACTTATTTGTTTCACCATTGAAAACTGACATTAATATTTCCCATCCAAAAAGTTCAGCTTCCTTCACTCACACATGAGGATACCATCTTTCTTTTCGGGGACCTAGCAATCATTACAATCTAACTAAACTGTGAAAACAGAAAACATTTTCCTTCCTAGCCATTTTCTTCTCTGATTGCACGGAGATGACATACGCAAACACAGACGGGTGACTCCGTTCTACAAACGAGGGGTCCCGCCCGCTTCCCCTGTCGTGATGCTTTCTTTTTTGCTTTGACAACGTCTGTAAATTGACAGACAGAAGAGGCTTTGGAAACAACACAAAAGGAGAACAGCCCCTCGCTCCCCCGCCCCCCTTGGTCTTTTGCCATCAAAAGACCTCTTGTTGCTTATAGTCGTCAAGGTCAACGTCGCCACCTCCGAGAAGAACAAAAACAGCAGTCCTCTCAGTGACTCAGGGCGACTTCCCTCAGGTCAGGCTGGTGTCGCCACCTCTCCCAGGACCGGAATGATTATCCCTGCCCGATGGGTCTACATTCATCCCTGAATGTCGTCAGGTATTGTTCACTTCCCCGCCATTCTTGTAACTGTCACCTGTCATCCGCGCAGGTGTGTCCGCACCCCTCCCGAGTAGACGAGAAAGAAAGGATTCCTCTGCGCCCCTGGAGTTCACTTTCCCATATGAGCATTCAATACATGTATAAGTCTGTGGAAGAGTCAAAGGGACTACTGAGGATCTCCCCCCCATCGGGGGATGGGTCGTTTTAGGGTTCGCCGCGGTTCATTGCTGTGCTTACACCCCCGTCTACCCTTCTCCGAAAGCTTCGCGGAACCACCTATCACAAGTCTTTGGCCGGGAGGGGTTTATTGCACAAAGGGGTCGGGACGCTAGCTCCCGCAAAGGGAAACGAATGTCAAATGCAAAGCCCCGCACCTCATATCATATTGGCATACTCGCCCAAAAAAAAAGAGCAGACCCCATTGAAGACGAGAGTGAGGTACAACAAGGACATTTCCGTCCACCTTCTCACAGAGTCGTACGTGGACGTTACCGCTCATACAGCTCCCAACCAGCAAGCAGTGGGATTTCGAATGGAAGTGTGGATGAATCGACATCAAATAGAGGAGTTTTTCTTTTCAGGTCAGCGAAAATGAGGAGAAGCAACATCCCGGAGAACCAAAAAAAGCGGAGCAAGCAAAGCAATGCATGGCAAGCTAAAGAAGAAATTTCCAAGCAGAAAAAACCGTCCTTCTTTGGACTTGGACGTCCCGTATCGGGATTTGTCTTTTGGACAAATTGACTGATAAAATCATGTGAGGGCTGCTCGCCACTCCCCGAGGCCAAGGACGGGGTTGAACCATCATTCCAGGATTTGCAGTCCAATACATTTCCATTATGTTACCTAGCCAAACCTGCCACCTCATGTGCCAAAGTCGGGTTTTCCAGATCAAGTTTTCTACATATTGATTCCCCTAAAAAACGGCTATAAGACCAGCGGCGGAGGGGAGGAAAACTTTCTTTCCTTCTTTCTGTATCTGGACTGGAGGCCTTGCTCAATCTTCCTTTTCAATGAAAGGCCCTGACTACTCCTGGAGGCACTCCACAAAGTACAATAACAGAGGTCTGAAGGCTGCTTGAAGGGCCCACCCAATAGAATAGAATAGAATAGAATCCCGCCCGCTCTTGTCTTGGGTCGACATCTCATTTTGCTTACAAAAGTCAAGTGGTCTTCCCGGACACAGTTCCAAGTGACATGGTTGTTCACTATTCCTTTCCTACATCCCACATGTGTCCAGTCCAGCGGATTAATTGTTTATGCGGCAGTGTGATGCGCTTGAACTCTTTCTTTCACCATCCTACGGAGAGTTTATTCGTTTCTTCCATTATCCCCTTATATGGGCGTGCAAGCGCTCGGTTCGCCCCTTGTATTGGTTCATGGTCCTCCGCTTTTTTGACTGACGGGATCCGAGATTGGAGATGGAAATGTCTCTTCCGTTCATCTCTCACTGTGGGACCGCCTTCGGCTGCCTATCGAAAACCCTCTTTCATTTGAATTTCTCGGTCGGCTGAGTCTGAGGAGATTGTCGTCGAGGAAGGAACTGCTTGACTGCTTGCTTTTTCCCTTTTTGGTCTTTTCCATCCATTCTCTGGGAAGGTCAGACGTCTTCGCAACGCAATAAGAAAGAAGTAGGAAAGTTGGAAAGGGGGCGGGGGGAGCGAAGCGGGGGGGAGAGGGGGTCTGCCTTCCCCCGTGAGTCAGAGCTCGTCCATTCCGTCGAAAGGAAAGCTTGATCCCAGCCCAGCATTGGCCCTATCGCGGGAAGGATGCGGTCGGAACCAACGAGAGAAGTCGTCGTCGCTTTAGAGGAAATTTCTTCCTCCGTCCTTCACCAAGTCATCGCCAGCAATATGCTCTGGTACCTTGGTGGCAAAGGGTGAGTTCCTTTTTTGAACAAAAAAAAAGACTCATTGGAGAATAAAAAGAAGAATGCTCTGGGGAAAGGCAAAAGAAAATTGGGGGGGGGGGGGGGGGGGGGGGGGTAATTTTCATCCTCTTTTTGCCCGCACAAGCTGCTTTCCGCGTCCGGGAGTGAAGAGGGCTTATATCGCTCTTGGGCCTACCCGGGAGGGATGGGAGTCCTTTGCTCTTTTTCCGCTTTCATTCCTCTTGGATGATCAAGGGGCAAAGAAGACCATTCTATCAAAAAAACCGTTTCGGTTTGGGATTGGAAACAACCCGCGCGCGGTAGGTATACCTAACCTAAAGAATGCCTTTGGCTCTTTCGATGATTTTGCTCCTTGAGTCGGAGACATCAGAGGGGCCCATGATCCCGGTACGACGACGCTTCATTCGTTTTTCCGTCGTTCCTCTCCCTGACGGTCGATTTGTACCTCTCGCTTTGCTCAATTTGTATCCACGTATCCAATACGAAATATTATTGCATAATTGGTTAGATCTTGGGTATATTTTGATTAATTCATTTGTGCATTAGTTGTTGAAACAACATGAACGCATATGTCAAAAATTCTTCAGTGGCCACCAAAACGACGTCGAAATAGGACATTTTCTTCCTTGGTACCTATTGCAATCTAGTTTTTCCTTTAAATTTGGTTTCTATCACTTGACCTCTCTCTCTCATGCTATAGTCGCATGTACCGTGAATTTTTATTGTTAATATATGTCTTTACTTACTGTCATGTTATTTTACTTTTCTATTTGGACCTACATGTAATTGTTCCACTAGTATATATATCAGGGTACACACATTGTGTAACCCTACGCTTCCTCAATTTGCTTTGTCTCATGATACCAGAGCAGATCTAGATCCGGGAGCCGTCTCTCCTTCCCCTCCCTCCCTCCCTTCTCTCTCTCTCTCTCTCTCACCCGCTGTCGGCCGGCCCCAGCGGCAGCCGCAGCAGTGTCGGGCGCCGCCGCCGCGTCGGGCCGCCGGGTAGCCAGCCGCAGCGCGGGCGCCGTCGCTGTTGGCCGTCGGGCCAGGCCCTGCCTGCGGTGCTCATCGCCGCTTGTTCCGGTGGCGTGATCTCCTTCTGAAGGACCATCTTCGGATCTACTTCCTGCCTGTCCGTGTAGGCCTTGAGCCACCGGGTTTTCTGCTGCGCCTTGGCGTGGCCCGTATGTAACTGGCTCGTCCAATCTTTCCACTGTGCCTGCTGCCGCCTAGGTGAGGAACTAGGCGGTCATTTTTTGTCCGTGCCTGCTTGTTCTTATCATTGTCGGTAATTGGTGATTTGCCTATCATGGCCTCTTCCCATGAGGATCTACGTCGTCAGGTTACTACTGTGAAGCTGGATGGGCAAAACTACCAGCATTGGGTCTGCTCTATGCAGATCTATGTTAAATCCCAATGGAACTGTCTTTCCTAAACGGTCCCAGATTAGCAGTAAAAACATTTTTAATCTTATTCATTCAGATGTATGGGGTTCGTGTCATGTGCCAAGTTTGTTTGGCAATAAATACTTTATTCTGTTTATTGATGATTTCTCTCGCGCCACCTGGTTGTTTATGTTGAAAAATCGGTCTCAAGTGCTATCTACAATAAAATTCTTTTTTGCTGAAATAAAAACTCAATATTCTGTGCCTATTAAAATTCTGAGAACCGATAATGCTTTGGAGTTTGTTCAGAAAGAAGTTGGATTGTTTTGTCGATCTGTGGGTACTATTCATCAGACATCATGTGCCTATACGCCTCAACAAAATGGAGTTGCAGAAAGAAAGAATAGGCATTTACTTGAGGTTACTAGAACTATAATGTAAAATTCTAATGTACCTAGGCATTTTTTGCCAGAAGCTATCCTAACTACCTGTTTTCTGATTAATAGAATGTCGTCTTCTGTTATTGGCAACAAGATTCCTGTTCAGGTTCTATAGCCTAATATAACTCTATTTTCTGTACCTCCACGGATATTTGGCTCTACTTGCTTTGTGCGGTTACTTGGACCAAACTATGATAAATTATCTCCTAGAGCAGTAAAATGTATTTTCTTGGGTTATTCTCGTACTCAAAAAGGGTATCGATGCTATAGTCCTACTGGGAAAAAATGGTTTACGAGTAGTGATGTGTCTTTTTTGAGGCTACACCTTTTTATTCTGCTAAAGGAGATACCCTGGATTCTGATATAACCACAGCACCATTGCCTATCACAAATGCACTCCTGATACTTCATCTGTTGAAACTACTACTACTCCACTTATTGTGTATAAACGCAGGAACATGTCCCAACCTGCTCAAGAACCCCCCCATCTAGCACCAATCTTCTCCTCAAGAAGATCCTACTCCTACTGAGGTACATTCTGACTTAGACCTGCCTATTGCTCTCAGAAAAGGCACTCGTTCTTGTACTTCTCATAATATTGCTAATCATGTTTGTACTGCATACCTGAGTATTCATGCTAGTAACTTTGTGGCTGCTCTATCTGCTATTGTTGTTCCTAAGACTGTCCATGATGCCTTACAAAGCTCAGCCTGGATGACTGCCATGAAAGAGATGGCTGCTCTTACTGATAGAGGAACTTGGGAGCTGGTGGATCCACCTCCTGAGTGCAAACATGTTGGCTGCAGATGGGTTTATGCTGTAAAGTATCAACATGATGGAACAGTGGAACGTCTGAAGGCACGGCTGGTTGCAAAAGGGTATACTCAAACTTATGGAATTGACTATTTTGAGACGTTTTCACATGTTGCCAGACTTAACTCTGTCAGAGTTCTTCTTTCTGTTGCTATTAACTTAGATTGACCTCTTATTCAACAGGATGTTAAAAATGCCTTCCTGCATGGGGATCTTCAAGAAGAGGTTTATATGGAGCAACCTCCTGGGTTTGTTGCTCAGGGGGAGTCACATAAAGTTTGCAGGTTAAAAAATCTATTTATGGACTCAAACAGAATCCTCGGGCATGGTTTGATAAGCTGAGTAAAATCCTGACTGCTTTTGGTTTTCTGAGGTCACAGGTTGATCATTCAGTCTTTACAAAAAAGACTTCTTCTGGTATTGTCATTCTGATTGTTTATGTTGATGATATTGTTCTATCTGGCAGTGATTATTCTGAGATTCAGGCTACTAAAACACACATGTGCAAACATTTTGCTACTAAAGATCTGGGGAGGCTAAGATATTTTCTGGGCATTGAGGTATCTAGGACTTCTAATGCTCTTGTGTTATCTCAGAGGAAGTATGTTCTTGACCTGTTACAGGAGACTGGGATGCTTGGTGCACGTCCTGCTGATACTCCTCTGGATCCCAATATTAATTGGGATGATGATTCTTCTCCTACGTTTCCAGACAGTAAAAAAATATAACAGACTGATTGGTAAAATGATTTATCTGACTGTTACTAGAGCTGATATTTCTATTATTGTTGGTCTACTTAGTAGGTACCTGGATAAGCCTAGACAGTGTCACTGAGATGCTCTCTGTAATATTTTGAGATGTCTTAAGAAATCACCTGGCAAAGGCCTCTATTATAGAAAGCATGGACACTGTTCTCTAGAAGGCTACTCTGATTCTGATTATGTTGGAAATAAGATTGACAGAAAATCTACTTCAGGCTACTGTACTTATGTTGGAGGTAATATGGTCACTTGGAGAAGTAAAAAGCAAAATGTTGTTGCCAGATCTAGTGTTGAAGCTGAATACAGGGCGATGGCCCACACTACTTGTGAGCTCCTATGGGTACAATCTCTTTTGAAAGACTTCGGGGTTGAGTCTTCTGCTGCTATCCCTATGCATTGTGACAATAAAGCATCTATCTTCATTGCTAATAATCATGTATATCATGAGCGCACAAAGCATATTGAAGTCGATTGTCATTTCATTCGAGAGACTATCTTATCGGGCAAGATCTGCACTCCGTTCACTCGCTCAGAAGATCAAGTTGTTGATATGTTTACAAAGTTGTTGGCCAAGAAACATTTCAACTCGCTTGTGGACAAGTTGGGCATGATTGATATTTATGCTCCAACTTGAGGGGGGAGTGTTAATATATGTCTTTACTTACTGTCCCGTTATTTTACTTTTCTATTTGGACCTACATGTAATTGTTCCACTAGTATATATATCAGTGTACACACATTATGTAACCCTACGCTTCCTCAATTTGCTTTGTCTCATTTATCTTTGTAAAAATTAAGAACATGAAAGAACATGATGGTCAAAGGAAAATATCATGCTAGTAGCATACTTCATTTGCGAACATTGTGATGTGTTATTTGGGCATCCTAAGCACTAAAGAAGGGGACAGTTCCTATGCTCATGTGTCATTCTGTGGATAGGTGCGCAATTATGTCATTTTAGGACCAAATTTGGTCAATTCTAGGCTACATCAGGCTAATTTAGGTCTGATCTAGAACAAACTAGTTCGATCTAAAAGAAAAAAAAGGACTCATTTAGGGCAATTCATGTGAAATCGGGTTTGTGATTAGATCACTTCCGGTCTGTTTAATTTAGATCAAGTCAAATTTGAGTACAAATTTTGCAAGTCGATGCATTAGTCTAGACATTGTCAAACACAATTACACAGGTACACATTTCTAGGCATATATAAGCATTTCATGCATTAGTCTAGACATTGTCAAACACAATTACACATGTACACATATCTAGGCTATATATAAGCATTTCAAAAACACAAAACATATAAACTTAGAAGAATTAATCGAAAAATATATATCACTGAGTAATATACCTTGAATTGAAAGAAGGTGCCCCGACCAAATGAACCCACAAAAATATGCTATATATTGATCATAACCTAGGGTCACACATCTCTTGAATTAGTTCAACATTACATTTTCTCTCCTACAAGCACATATACCATTCTCTCATTGTTGGTGATATTCTACGTGGACAGTGACATTATATTATGTTTCTCATCTTAAGTGTGTTTAGGTTGCTTTTGGAGCCAACTATTAGTGTGATTTTCTTAAGATCTTGATTAGTTCCCTGCACTTGAGCTAGATGAATATGTTGATTTTGTCGTTAAAAAAATCTTTTCATTGTCAATCTCATACTTGTTCTTTGCCTCACTAGGGCACCTCTCTTTGTTAATGAATAACATCTATTAGCTCGTGAGGATTAAGAAAGTAGCCCAATCTTTGATGCAAGAGAGAGGACCCACATCACGAAATTTACCATAAGGGTTCTACTAATTTTGTAGTCATGTATAGTGTGCACGTGCGCAACTTACTTGTAAATTTATTTAGAGGGGGGGTCGTAAAAATATATTATCGAGTTAATGTTATCTTTTATCAAAATACAATATCACAATTAATTTCCCGTTTCCATTATATGTTGAGGGCCTCTACATTAGTGTACTTTGTTATGAGAAAGGATGACCCACCAATAAGATTTGTACTCAGCTAACTCTAGCCTCCTTTTCCATGGAGGAATTCCCTGGACATCTCTTATTCTCTTCAGTCCTTAAGAAAGGAAAAGACATTATAGTTTGTGAGGATTTAACCAGGAAAGCTATTTCTGTAGAATGAAATTGTGATTGGATATTGAGGCATCCATAATGGGGCCAAGTGTATATACTTGCCAGCTTTTCTTAAGGGATATATTGTTATGACATGAACATGCACAAGCCTGCAAACACCATATAAAGAACTTTGTAAGATAGCTTCAGTAATGAACATTTTCTCCTTATTTGGAAGGAACACACATGTAGGTCATACTTGTCTAGGCGGCTAGGCGGTCCTTCCCACCCAAGGAGAGCCTAGGTCGCCTAGGTGTTTTCATATTTTTTGTTTTTTACACATTTATAAATGAATTTGCATATATATACATATATATACAGAGTTAAGCTAGAATACAGTCGAGTCGAGTGTATAGATCGCACTGTACACTCAAGTGGTGTTTTAATATGTTAGACCATTTTTATGACAAATCCAAATCATTGATATTTGTTATTTCTAGAATAGAAAAGTATTGCTTCTTATTAAGTGAGTAAAACAAATACAATGCTCTCTCTTTTATAAGACAAGAGAGTAGTACAGCGTTTAGAGATAAGCAATATGGGATAAAGAAACAAGCGACTAAAAGACAAATAACTAAAAAAAACACTTAAAGTAAAAACAGCAGTAAAGTGTATATACTAATACTCCCCCTCAAGCTGGAGCATAGATGTCAATCATGCCCAGCTTGTCGGTCATAGCAGTGAATCTAGATTTCGAAAGTATTTTGGTGAAGATGTCAGCCACTTGATCTGAGGTATGTATGTAGGGTGTAGATATCTGGCCAGATAAGACAGCTTCTCAAACAAAGTGACAATCAACCTCAATATGCTTTGTTTATTCATAGAAGGTTGGATTACTGGAAATAAAGGTAGCAGCCTTGTTGTCACAGTACATAGGGATAGGAGTAGAATCAGAAATGCCAAAGTCTTTCAGCAGGCTCTGTATCCAGAACAGCTCACATGTAGTATGCGCCATGGCGCGATATTCTGCTTCAGCACTCAAACGAGCAACAACTGTCTGTTTCTTACTGCACCAGGTAACCAGATTTCCACCTATAAAAGTACAGTAGTCGGAGGTGGAGCGTCGATTGACCTTGCTCCCAGCATAGTCAGAATCAGAATACCCAACGAGGTTACAATGACCATTTTTTTTATACAGCAGACCTTTCCAAGGGGAGCTCTTCAGATATTTGAGAATGTCACAGACTGCATCTCAGTGACATGGTCGGGTTTTGTCAAGATATCTGCTAACAAGTCCAACTGCAGATGTGATATCAGCACGAGTGACAGTAAGATAGATGAGCTTGCCAACCATGCATCGATACTGATGGTGATCAGGATAAGCAAGAGAATTCTCATCATCCCAGTTGGTGTTTGGATCCAGAGGAGTACTAGTAGGCTTTGCATCAAGAAGACATGTTTCAGATAGAAGATCCAGAACATATTTACGCTGAGATAGGCACAATCCAGAGGCTGACCGAGAAACTTCAATCCCAAGAAAGTAGCGCAAGGTGTCTAAATCTTTGGTGACAAAATGTTTCTCCAGATAACGTTTAGTTGCCCGAATGCCAACAAGATCACTCCCTGATAGAACGATTTCATCAACATATACAATCAGAATAACAATGCCAGAAGTAGTCTATTTAACAAAGACAGAATGATCAGATTGGGAACGTCTAAAAAGAAATTTCTGAAGAATGGTGCTCAGTTTATCAAACCAAGCACGGGGACTTTGTTTTAAGCCATAAATCGCATTCCGCAAACGACAGACTTTGGAGGACTCCCCCTGAAGCACAAATCCGGGAGGTTGTTCCATATAGACTTCCTCATGCAGATCTCCATATAGAAAAGCATTTTTCACATCAAGCTGAAATAAGGGCCAATCAGAATTAATTGCAATAGAAATAAATATGTGAACTGAATTCAGCCAGGCCACAGGTGAAAAAGTCTCAAAATAGTCGACGCCGTAAGTCTGTGTAGCCCTTGGCAACAAGCCTAGCCTTGATACGCTCAATCGTGCCATCTGGTTGATATTTAATAGTAAACACCCAGCGACATCCAACCGGAGAACAATCAGTGGGAGGATCAACCAACTGCCAAGTGTTACGATCAGTAAGAGCCTGCATCTCAGCTTCCATGGCCTGACGTCAAGCTAGATGCTTAAGAGCCTGAGAAGCATTTTTAGGAATAGAAAGAGCAGCAGTAATTGGCAAAGTTAGTCCCAAGGTGAGCAGTAGTACAGAAATTCCCAATCGGATGTTTGGTACACGTTCTAGTTCCTTTCCTTAAACTGATAGGAAGATCTAAGTCAGAGAATACCTGAGGTGATGACTGATCTGGCATTGCGGAAGAAGATTCTGGAGGGGCCATAGAGGGAGTTGTCATCTTCGGTCTTCTTTGATAAACTTTCAGCGGAGGAGCAGCAGGAGCAGTATCAAGGGAATTAGAATCATCAATCATCGGTAATGGTGTCTCCATCAATAAATCCGACGTAAGAGCAGACTCAGCAGAAGAATAGAATGGCTTGTGCTTGAAGAAAAAAACATCAGCCGAGACCATCCATTTTTTTTAAACTGGATCATAACAGTGGTACCCTTTTTGAGTCCTAGAGTACCCTAAGAAGACACACTTGATGGCACAAGGATCAAGTTTGGTTAAACCAGGACGTAGGTTTTTAACAAAGCAAGTGCTCCCAAAAATGTGAGGAATAGAAAATAAGGGCGCATAAGGGTACAAGATTTGATAAGGGATTTGATTCCCAAGAACAGAAGATGGCATGCGGTTAATGAGATAGCACGCAGTGGAAATAGCTTCAGGCCAAAAACACTGGGGATCATTATAGTGAAAAAGTAAAGTACGAGCAATTTCAAGAAGATGTCGATTCTTGCGTTCGGCAACTCCATTTTGCTGCGGGGTGTAGGCACAGGAAGTTTGGTGAATAGTACCCAGTTTGCGAAAAAAACTGCTGACCGAGGATTGCATGAATTCAAGAGCATTGTTAGTGCGAAAAAAATTATAGGTTTGCTAAATTGGGTATGTATTTCAGCAAAATAAGCAGTAATAGTCTCAAGAATATTAGACCTATCCTTTAGCAAGAAAATCCAGATGGTCCTAGAGAAATCATCAATAAAGCTCAGAAAGTAACGGAATCCAGAATACTCGAGACAGAACAAGGTCCCCAAACATCAGCATGTATAATATCAAACAGTTGTTTTGAACCAATACATAATTTCTTTGAAAAAGTTGCTCTAGTTTGTTTGCCCAATTGACAAGTTTCACAGTGAAAAACAGAATCTGAAATATGAGGTAGTAAATGCTTTAATTTGGCTACCGACAGGTGTCCCAAACGATAGTGCCACTAGATTCCAGTCACAAAAGATGTCAGATATGCTGTAGTCTTTGGAACATCCAAGTAATATAAATCATCTGGTCCCTCATGGCCCGAACCAATCTTCGTCCTCGTGCGCAGATCTTGAAAAACAACACCATCCGGGTCAAATGTAATAGAGCAGCGAAGGCTCTTTACAGTTCTATTGACAGATAACAGATTTATAGGAAACGTAGGAACATATAAAGTAGAGCGCAGAGGCAGGCATCCAAGAGTGCATATATGTGATAAAGTGGATTTATGGCTTAAATTCGAGGACGAAATTTCTTTTAAGGTGTGTAGGATGTGATGGAGTGGAATTTTGGAATCCCAAAATGTCTAATGACATAAGTGAATTTATATAAATTGAATTAAGGTGCTTGATTATTCATGGCCTAAGTGGTGAGACATCTTTGTCACGCTCCTTGAGAAGGGAGGAGCCGCAGATTATGTGTGGTGAAAAATCTATCTCAGCCGCATAAGAGGACGAATAGTTGAGATGACATCTTTTAGCTAGCAGTTAAGGCCATGTCGTGGGTAGTGATAGACCACGTCCATTTACTCATGAATCGTGGTTTATCTCACGATCTCAGCAGACGGTTGCCTTCATCTGATTGTGGGCTACCTAGACAGACTTTGTCGCACCCGTTGTATTGAGAACAATGAGAGTGAGATCCCTTCTCCCACAACTGCTCTGATGCCTTTCATAGTACCCGAGATATTGGGTAATGAAGACGGAGGTCCAACAGTGTACGGGGGTGTTGCAGAGCCTCCCGCTCATCGCTGGAACAGAGCATCACAGCAACAATGTGAAGCCCACACCGGAGCTTCCATGGCAGATGACGACGGCGTGCTTCGGCTTGGCATCCTCGTGGATCTTTTGGGAGGATCTCACAGCGGTGGCTTCACACTGGGAGGACGGCAATGCGTCGAACGTGAGGAAGGGAGAGAGTGGTCGCTGTCCAGGGGACACTCACAGAAGAACAGAGGTTGCATCAGACTCTTACGTCTGTGTTAATTACACAGGAGAAGAAAGGAGAGTCGGTACCAGGCTATGAAGTCAAAATCCCAGAACTGAGCAGCAGTAGAGGACCAGTCAGTTAGCACTGATCCAAAGGAGGCCTAGGAAGTTGACGAGGAGGGTGTCATCTACCGAGATATGTTGCTCGTCGGAGCATCCCACAGCGGCGGTGATGGCCAGGAAACCGTGACGAAGATGAGAATAGCCCGAGAAGATGGTGGTGTAGGATCTCACACAGGAGATTATCCTCACTACAGTGGTCATGGACGGAGTCCATCGAACTCACAAGAAGCACAGCAGTCCCGACGTCTTGGAGGGAGAACCTTTCTTCTGGCCTTCCGTAGCATCTGACGGCCAACTTGAGGAGGCAGGGATCTAGCCCTCCCAGCAGCGTGCCAAGTTGCCGAAGATGACAACTAGTAGAACAGAAGCTTTTCGGATCAAGAATCCATGACAAGGACGAGGACTTGGCGGCCGACCGCACGTCAGAGAGGACGTGTAGCGGCAGCGCTCGAGGAAATCAGGTTGTGGGTGCCCTGGGCATCCTGGCGTTCACGCGAGAGAGGGGAAAACAAACCCTAAACCGGGTCCAGGCGCGAACCGACTGGGTTGAAGCTGAACCAGGCGGCCAACAAGTAAAGTTGCGCCCTCTTATTGGACACGTGGCAGTCCCAGATAGGCTGACAAGGTAAATATACCCAGAATTGCTCAGTTATTGAATAATTCATAGCAATTAGCTCAATGATCAGAAAAATACAAATAATATACCGAAATTCTCAGAAAAATGTGTAGAACAATATGAAAGCATAATATCAGCCTTTTAATGCTCTGATATCAGTGATATCATGTAAGATGTATTATACTTGTTTCATGAGTAATAAATATCAAATGATGATATAAAATTATGGGAAAATGTCAGTAAATCTATAATCATGTTTATAATGGATATGGCAGATATGGTCATGTTATGACATGAAATCGTGTAATTTGCTCCACATGGCTAATTAGGGCTAATAACCCTAAATAAAATGCAGAAAATACAGTAATGATCAATAAATGATGAAATTCACAGAATACCCTCATATCAGTAACTGGAAGATAATATGTAGATCTGAGATCAGTTTTGTAAACGAAATTGATGTTATATGAAGAGCACCCTTAATACATGTGATGTAACCCTAATATGTTTATGAAAGTGACATAATGTTAAATATGTTTACATAATAATGTGACACCTAAATATATCTAGTTGATGAACTTTAATCTGGAATATGACATCAGTAAGATAAATCTAAGACAAGAATGCAAGTAATAGTGGAAATATCCTAATGAGATAAGGTAAACCCTAAAATGGATATAATTAGGGTTAAGATGAGATGTAAGATGATGAGAACCTGATGGTGATATGTAATCTTGTCTTAATCAGGGTTGACCAAGGATATCGATGACATGAGGAATATGTGATTAGGTTTATCTGTGATCAAGGTACGCCATCACCTCTTACTTGGCTTATTATACAATATGCTTGTGTTATATGTGTAGTAAAATACTTGGCATATGGTATTGGATGAAATGATTGTTCTTGTATGATATGTTGCATGATTTTCCATACTTATTGCTATGAACACATCAAACATAATTTATTCTGTTCCATTATATGAAAGCACCAACTCTTTGGCAGTGTGCTTGGAAGTGACCCAACTCTTTGGTAGTGGTCACATTGTACATATGGAAGCACCAACTCTTTGGCAGTGTGCTTGGACCCAACTCTTTGGTAGTGGTCACCTTGTACATATGATCCAACTCTTTGGTAGTGATCATAAAGGCCTTAATGCATTCAACTCTTTGGTAGTAATGCATGGAAGATATAATGGAAAATATGCCTAAAAGATATGTGTTCTCTTTTGTTAATAAATATTCTTGTTCAAGTATACACTTTTCTTATATTCTTTTGTTACTGCCAAGTATTAGTTTTATCTTATTGCCAAGATATGATGAGAGGTATATAAAAGACACGTAGGCGTACTCAGTACAATATTCTTGAATATTGTGTTGACGTGTACCACATGTAATCTTTTGTTTAGGTTGTGGTTATGCTCTTGAAGATCCAGTATAGTTGAGAGTTGTGTGGCGATCTGATGTTCAGGTAGACCTGTTGTCTTAAGATCCTGCAGTTTAGTGGTAGTACATGTACATGTATAAGTTTGTTGTTCAATATGTAATATCAAATGTTGTAACAATTCATGTTGTAATTATATGTTGAATGGTGAACATGTCTTGTGGTTTGTTTATTGTTCATGTGCATGTGCTACTGATTGTTTCCTTCTGACTTCCTCTGATTTTCTTCTTCTTAGCCTAGTATGTGGTGTTTAAATTGAGATTCTCGTTGAGGTGAGGGTTTCAATTTGGACATCACACATCAGATTAAGTTTTAGAAAATCCAGGCACGTCACAATATATCACCAAAACCAGTAACCGATGTTTGAGAGTCGTCAGCCAAAGTAACAGGAGGTATAACGCTAGTATTATGTAAATGAGAAAATAATGTAGGATTGCCAGAAATATGGGATGTCGCACCCGAATCGATCACCCCAGTGTTTTTACCGGACTGAGTCAGAAGAGCAATGCTACCATCAGTGGAGGCCTCAGTAGAGGAAGTAAGATGTGCTTGTAGTAGTTTCTCAAACTCTGATCAGATCCAATCGGCAGACGGAGGTGCAGAAGTAGTGGCAGTGTCGAGCTGATCTGTGGTGACTTGATTTGCCCATGCTGGCTTCCCATGTTTTACCCAGCAACGATCTTGATTGTGATTGGTACGCTTACAGAAGTTACAAAAGCGTTGTTCAGTAGTCTCAACAGGAGAATAGGAGCCACGTCCTGGTCCAGAAGAACACCCGCGGCCACATCCCCGACTACGGCCGTGTCCACGGAAGGAGTCACCAGTCCGAACAATAAGGGTTGTTCCGTCAGAAGAGTCAGGTAGGTTTTGCGAAAGGGAAGGAAGGCGTTGAACACGCTTCAGAACATCTCTCAAGGTAGGAAAGGGATCACAAGAGAGGATCTGATCAACGACTCCTGCAAAAGATGAAGGCAGACCAACAAGGAACTGGACAAGTTGAAGCTCGTTCCTTTGACGCTGGATTTCCGTGATATCTGCAGACAGAGGATGGTAGACCTCGAATTCATCCCAGAGAGCACAACAGTTGTTGTAGTAATCCTCCACGGAGTCAGTAGCAGAGTACTCCTGTTTAGCCAGTAGCTTGAAGATTTCAAAAACCTTCTTCGGATTCTGCTGGTGAGAGTATACGTGGGAGAGTTGATCCCACATATCCTTGGCAGTCTTAAGGCGAAGGAGAGACTGGCTGATTTTAGGTTCCGCACTATTGACCATCCAGGTCATAACACCATAATCTTCCTTGGACCAGAGATCGTAGGCATGTTTGGTCTTGTCATCAGCCTCAGCATCAGGGATGGTCGGACCCTTGGTCGATAGATGAGAGAAACGCCCTTGAGCCTTGACGTACAGTTCAAAGGAGGCTGCCCAGAGATGATAGTTGGGGTCATCCAACTTGACGGTAGTGACGCACAGATTGCGAGGAAGGTCAGGATTCGCCATCTGAGATGATAGAGATAGTCGGAATCAAGGGCGCAGATAGCAGCAGAGGTAGAAGTCACCAGTCAGCAGCAGAAGTCCAACACATGGACTAGTAGCAGATAGAAGATCCAAGCATGGATCTCAGAAACCCTCGTAGGGGCAGCAGGAGAAGATAGAAACCTACGCCAACATAGAGGAACAATCATTCCACCATGAGGCGCAGGCAAACAGAGCGGAAGACGCTTTTTACTACGTCAACGTGCCAGAAACTGGAAAAGTACCGAAGCTGTCTGGAGGTTTCAGGGAAGAAGATAGGTAGAGGATTGGGTGTACTTGATGGATTAAGCCATGGTAATGAAGTGGGTTAGGGTGTTGAAAGGTGGTGGAGGGTTGGCGGAGAGGTGGGTGGTGGCTGGAGTGGTGGCGGTGATGGCTGGGGGGGTGTGGCTGCGGCACAAGGGGGTTGGGGAGGGGTGGATGATGGGTGGGGAGGTGGTGGGAAGAGGATGGAGGCAGCAGGGGCGCCGGCGGAGAAGAGGGGAGGTGGCGGCGGCAGCACAGGGAAGGGAGGGAGAGAAGGGAGAGGGGCGGCTAGGGTTGGGAGGGAAGAGAGGCGGCTAGGGTTTAGGGAGGATCGGGACGCTCTGATACCATCTAGAATAGAAAAGTATTACTTCTTATTGAGTGAGTAAAACAAATACAATGCTCTCTCTTTTATATACAAGAGAGTAGTATAGCGTTTAGAGATAAGCAATATGGGATAAAGAAACAAGTGACTAAAAGACAAATAACTAAAAAAAACACTAAGTAAAAACAGCAGTAAAATGTATATACTAATATTATTATAACAAATATAGGCTACATGAAAAATTTAAGCTCATTTGGATTCTTCTAACGCACTCATCCAAGACCAACAAAATTGACGCACAAAACTAATTTGAACTGCATCATTTTTGTTGCCTTTAGATGCATGACCTACAAATGTTCAAATGAGCTCAAATTCTATATATAGTATGTTCATAAGATATTTAAGAAGATTAATGGTTTAGATTTTCCAAATAAATGTTGCATCTTGGAAAATGACTTGAGTGTAATCGGTCTCCAGTACACTCGAGTGTATTCAAGCTTCTCTCTCTCTCTCTCTCTCTCTCTCTCTCTCTCTATATATATATATATATATATATATATATATATATATATATATATATATATATATATACATACATATATTGGCTATCCTTAAGCTTAACCAATCGTAACTTCAACTACATCATGCCTATCATGACCTATCCTAGACCTGATCGGCCTTAATTTGCATAACCTGATCAAAATTGGACCATATTAGACTTAGTCTGCCTAATTAGGCATAACATGCCTCATCGGACCTAACTTCTAATTAGCTATATACATACATACATATATTGGCTATCCTTCAGCTTAACCAATCGTAACTTCAACTACATCATGCCTATCATGACCTATCCTAGACCTGATCGGCCTTAATTTGCATAACCTGATCAAAATTGGACCATATTAGACTTAGTCTGCCTAATTAGGCATAACATGCCTCATCGGACCTAACTTCTAATTAGCTCTACATTGACTTAAATGAGCCCTGATTTGGCAAAATTAGACCTAATTTTCTCAAATCGGACCTAATTTCCCCAAATAAAACATCTTTTCCTCAAATGAGACCTGGTTTGGTCTAAAACAGACCTATTTTCTCCCCTAAAAGACTAAACTTGATCCAATGTGACAACTTTCAGACCTAATCCATGCTAGTTTGGTCTTAGTGTCTTAATTTGGGCATAAAAGACCTTGGGCGCCCACTCTAGTCATACAAAAACCCAGCGCCCAATTTAAGGCGGCCCACCTAGAGCCTAGGAAGCCTAGGCGGATGCCTTGATAACTATCATGTGGGTGTGATTACTCGTACTTCCTCTCCAATGAAGGTGCAAATCACTCTGAATGCTGTTAATCAGTCATATTGAAGGGGGCTATTGATAAGACTAAATGGCAGCTTTATTGTCACTGCGCTTTATAAGATGTGTATTCATCATTGCATTCAGTTACTACAAGGAGGACCACATACTATTGGATATGAAGCCCAGCAATTTCCTTTTTAACATAATACTTACGCTTTATAAGATATGTATTCATCGTTGCATTCAGTTACTACAAGGAGGACCAGATACTATTGGATATGGAGCCCAGCAATTTTTTTTAACATAATACTTATATATTTTCTATGGATCGAACACAATTGCAAGTTATTTGCCTTACAATGGAGATGTAATATTACATAGAGATCTGCGGTGTAATTCATCAAATCCGCAAGATTTCACTGCTAAAAGATGATTCAGCAGAAGTATTAAAAAACAAACTTTTACATGAAAAAAAAAGGTTGAAGAATAAGTATCTTTCCTAGCCTAATCGTCATAGAAAAGTCAAATGAGCATATTAGCAAAAAAGTAATTATTGTTGCATATAATAGATTTCTGAGAGAGCTGAAGAACCTCACCCAAGAGTAGGAAACCAACGAAGAGCACTATGATAGAAAAATCTGCATGTGAAAATCCAGTAAATAAAAAAAAAGTCAATGATCGAGATAAAAGAATAGATTTCATATATATCTATTAAGACAAATCCACATGAAACTTATAAAACCAGAAGTTGCTGCAAGCACTGCATTCAATAATTATTTTTTTGCTGTGTAGCATTCAACAGTGTTTTAAAAATCGGTGTATGCGGCCGCATAAGCGGCCGTATACAAGGTGCGGACCTCCAAAAAAACGCATAATCAAAATCGGTCCAAAAGGCGGTCCAAGCTGCATAATCGGCTGTACGGCCGCATACAAGGCCGATTATACCCCGATTTTTAGTTAGAGATATTCTGATTTCTTCTTTTATACATTTACATTCATTTATGTTTGTTTAAATTTAGATTATAGTGCATGTTTGTATTTATATAAGTTGTGATGATTGCATATTTGCATAATTGCATCCATTATTCTTGTAATTGTACTATTTAGATACACAATTGCACAAATTAAATATGTAAATCATGATTAATATATATACATAAAATTAATTAAAAAAAATCCAAAACAGCATATACTCCCGCATACCGCATATACTTTACAAGGTGACCTCTCCGAACGCATAACGCATACCGCTTTTTGAAACACTGGCATTCAATAACATCTTTTTGGTAAATAATATCCATATCACAGACACGCAACCACTACGTCGAACGAGTAATGTGGAGCCCTATTCATGAAGTCAGAATTATGTTTTGTGTGTTAATCTTACAGTATTATTTAGATTACAAAACATCCTAAAAGCTGTATGAAAAAGAGAGGCGATAGAGAATATTGACAGTGATATTATTAATATATTCATTTATATTTCTGTCTTTACTTTGTGTTCTCTGTTAGTGTCTTGTCTTTTATCCCATATTGGTGAATTTTGTAATGAGGGACTCCTCCTATTCTATATAAGGAGGGTTCCTATGCTTGTATTACTCACTTGATTTACTAGATTCCTATTCCGCCCTAAACTTGTTTTCTTTTCACCCATTGCCACCTTCCCTTCCTTGCCCATCATCCGCCCCCTGCCATCCCGCTTCCTGCCATCGCTCTCCCTCCCGATTGCCATCCATCGTCAAAAGTCTTGCCAGCACCCACCAGCACAACACCTTCCAGATCCCGCTCCACCTCTCCTGTTTCTGCCCCATCTCTCCTGATTTTGTCCTTCTTCCCCACCTCTCCTGATTTTGTCCTTCTGCCCTGTTCCGGCATCATCCATCACCATCCATCTTTAACCCCACCAACCATCCACCCCACCACCATCTAACCACTGCCATCAACCCACCACCAGCACCCGCCGCCCAAACAGACCACAACAAGTGCCCCACCAGCACCCACCGCACAAACAGACCACAACAAGCGCCCCACCAACACCCAAACAACCCTCATACCTTCACACCTCCGACAACCGTTCCAGCGGCCTCCTTCACCCCACTAGTACCCGCTCTCCCTTCCCATCTCCCTACCCCGTCCCTCCGTCCAAACAGCCGCAACCCGCCCCTAAATCCCACCGCCCAAACAACCATCTTCAAAACCCTAACAAAATCATCCATTACGCCTAGGTTTCCTTAACTGGGAACCTGCTTTCTATATAAATCCGCCGCTCCTCGGCTCCAGTTAATTTTTTGGGAGGGGCTTGCTCCCTCCCATCAAACTTCATCACATGTCGGTCTAATATGATGATGTGACGTTGGTATCTTAATTAAAAACCATCTTAATGTCCACTCTTTGAGTCTCTGAATTTCTTCAACTGATTCTTGTGTGATGCTTCACGCCTGGTTGAAGTAAGAACGTGTGCGGACTGCTCCCGAATTGTTCCTCACCGTGGCCTCTACGGATAATTTTAGAACATTGTGTGTGACCACAGTCAAACTAGATGGTTCTGATTGTCATACGTGGTCAGCTTCTTTTGAGTTGTATGTCAAGGCTCAAGGTCAGTACTCTCTATTAGATAGTGTTTTATTTATGTTCTTTATATTCTCCTGTTATTTTCTTATTCTACAAGGACCTCTATGTAATTGTTCTCTCTATAAATATATGGGGTACACACATTGTGTATCCTAACCCTTACGGTTCACTCAAGATGGTATCAGAGCAGGTTTTGTAGCCTCCACCCTCCCTAGCCGTCGATCTCTCTCTCCTCCCCCCCCCCCGGCGCCCTCCACCTGTCGCCGGCTGCCCGTTGCCGCCGCTGGCCGGTGCTGCCCGGTAACCCACAGCCACCGCTGACCCGCCGGCCGCCGCCTGCGGCTGCGCTAGGTTGCTAGCCCACTCCTGGTGGTCGTGCGCTCCTGTTGCACGTCTGGTGGTTCTTCGTGTACGTCACTGGACTGCTAAGTGCATCCCGCCGCCCATCGTTCGTCTCCGGCTGATCTGTTGACCGTCTTCGGCAATCCTCCAGTTCTTTCTGCCCGTGTCGGCCCTTGAGCCGTCGGGTTCTTTGTTGCGCCTCGGCGTAGTCTATATGTAGGTCGGTCCTTACGAATCTTCTCTCTGTCTGCTGCCACCTAGCTGGCGGATCTAGGCGGTTCTAAAATGTGTTGTTGTTCTCTGCTACGTGTGGACCCGGCTTCCTCATGGCTTCTTCTCATGAAGACTTCCGTTGTAGGTGACCATTGTGAAGCTTGACGGACGCAACTACCAACATTGGGTATGTTCCATGGAGATTTTTGTCAAATCTCAAGGCAAGCAGCTCATCTGACTGATGATCCACCGCCTACACCGCCTAATACTGCCGAGTCCAAGGACAAAAAACACTATGAAAACTGGGTCAAGGATGATTCCACTATGATGGCGCGGATTCTGAACAGCAGCAAAACCCGCATCAGCGTCACTCTGCTTCGTCTCCCGATAGCCAAGGAGATGTGGGACCAACCGGTAAGCACCTACTCTCACAGCAAAAATCACAAAAAGGTGTTTGATCTGAACAAATAGTTGTCCCGTCTGCACTTTACTGAACCTGACATTGCTGACTACTTCTCCACCTTTAAGGGTGTATGGGCTGAGCTCAAGAACCTACATCCCTTATCCACTGACTTGGCCACGATGCAACGCCAAAGAGAGGAACTTCAGGTGATCCAGTTCCTCTATGGTCTTCCAGACTCATATGCGGGGGTGGTTGACCAGATCCTAGTCAGCGACCCTTTACCCACTTTGGAGAGTGCCTTTCAACGTCTCCAACGCCTAGCGGCCTCCTCTGTAGATGGGTCTTCTGACATAGCTGATCCTACTGCTCTTGCCGCTATGTCTGGTCGTGGACGTGGTAGGGGTCGTGGTCGCCCACCGGACAATCGTTCTGCTACTCCTGGACGGGGATGTGGCGTCTCTGGTCGCGGTTCCCTTGAACGCGGCTCGTCTGCTGATACTTCTGGAGATGCCGCTGCCCAGTGGTACTGTGACTTATGTGGTCGCACGAACCACACTGAAGACAAATGTTGGAAGAAGCATGGCACACTTGCGTCGGCTAATGCTGCGACTGATGGTACTACTCAAACGGTCACTGGTGCTCCCTCGACTGAGTCCACTGCTGAGTTCATCCGCTCAGAAGTGGAACGTCTTCTACTTGAGAGGACTGGTGTTTCCTCTTCCTCGGCTGCTACATCTGGAGCTCACGTGGCCACCTACTCTAGTTGTGATTCTGCATTCCTAAGTGCTCCTTCCAGTGCTGGTACTACCAAATGGGTGATTGACTCTGGAACCTCCTCTCATATTTCTGGAAACCGTCCCTTGTTTTATAATCTGTCTAAACCCTGTTCTACATCTACTGTTATGCTTGCTGATGGTTCTAAATCCGCTGTATCTGGAATTGGAGATGTCTTTGCACAACTTCTTCTGCGCTCTGTCTTATATGTGTCGAACTTTCCATTGAATCTATTATCTATTAGTAAAATTCTCCGCAATCTTGATTGCAGTCTGACATTTGCATCGAGTACTTGTGTTTTTCAGGACCTTCGTACGAGGATAAAGATTGGTGGGGGACATTAAGGACCTGATGGACTCTACTACTTAGATGAGTTGAAACAGACTGGCACTTCTGCTCTAGATTCAGCACTTTCAGCTTCTGTCTCTGCGTTACAGTGGCATTTCCGACTTGGGCATCCGTCAGCTGAGAAGTTAAAACATGTTAATTTTGGTGTACGCCTGCATAGTTTTCAATGCGACGCCTGTCAATTAGGCAAACAATCTCGATCTGTATTTCATAAAAAAAACTCATATTGGTAGCAAAGTTGTCTTTGATTTGGTACATGCTAATGTATGGGGTCCTTGTCATATTCCAAGCTTGTCTGGCAATAAATATTTTATTTTGTTCATTGATGACTACTCTCGTGCTACCTGGTTATTTCTGTTAAAAGATCGATCCCAGGTTCTGCCAGCTATTAAATTCTTCTTTGCTGAAATTAAAACTTAGTATTCTATGCCTATCAAGTTTTTACTTACTGATAATGCTTTGGAGTTTGTTCAAAGAAATGTGGAGTTATTTTGTCGTTCTGTGGAGACAATTCATCAGACGTCTTGTGCTTATACACCCCAACAGAATGGAGTCGTTGAACGGAAGAATAGACATTTACTTGAAGTAGTTCGCACTATAATTTTACACTCTGATGTTCCCAAGCATTTTTGGCCAGAAGCTGTTCTTACTGCTTGTTTTCTGATAAATCACATACCATCTTCTGTTATTGGAAATAAAATACATATACAAGTTCTGCAACCCAATCTGCCACTTTTTTCTGTTCCTCCGAGGATTTTTGGGTCGACTTGTTTTGTTCGTTTGCTTGGTCAAGTTGTCCCCTAGAGCTGAAAAATGCATTTTTCTGGGATATTCACGAACTCAAAAAGGGTATCGATGTTATAGTCCGGTTACTAAAAAGTGGTTCATGAGTAGTGATGTTGTATTTTTTGAAGATACTCTGTACTATTCTACTAGGGGAACTACGTTGAGCTCAGATTTGATTGCAGCACCTTTGCCTCTTACTTGTGATTCTACCACTACTGTGCAACCGAATACGACTACTACCCCTCCTCTTATTGTTTATCAACGCAGAAATTGGCAGCCTCAGCCTACTAATGTTAAAGACCCCCCCACTGACAACCAATCTTCTCCTTCAGAAGGTCCTGCCCCTACTGTGGTAATTTCTGATCTAGATTTTTCTATTTCTCTCAGGAAAGGTACTAGATCATGTACATCTCATAATATTGCTAATCATGTCTCCACTGATCATTTGAGTGTTCATGTTAGTAATTATGTTGTTGCTCTATCTGCTATTTCTGTACCCAAGAATATGCAAGACGCGTTACAGAGTCAGGCCTAGACTCAAGCCATGACAGAGGAAATGGTTGCTCTCACTGACAGGGGTACCTGGGATCTTGTTGATCCTCCATCTGATTGCAAACTTGTTGGTTGTCGCTGGGTCTACACTGTTAAGTATCATCCTGATGAAACAGTTGAATGCCTGAAAGTTCGTCTTGTGGCGAAAGGTTACACTCAGACCTATGGTTTTGATTATTTTGAAACCTTTTCTCCTGTTGCTAGGCTGAATTCTGTGTGAATTCTTCTGTCTATGGCAATTAATCTGGATTGGCCCCTCATCCAGATGGACGTCAAAAATGTGTTTCTTTATGGTGATCTTCAGGAGGAGGTACATATGGAGCAACCACCTAGGTTTGTTGCTCAGGGGGAATCACACAAAGTCTTCCGCCTCAAGAAGTCTATTTATGGACTCAAACAGAGTATGCGTGCCTGGTTCGACAAACTGAGCACCACCTTGTCTACTTATGGGTTCGTCAGATCTCATGTTGATCATTCTGTTTTTATCAAAAAGACGTCCACTGGTATTGTTGTTCTTATTGTGTATGTTCGATGACATTATTCTATCCGATAGTGATATCTCTAAAATTCATGATACTAAAGCCTATTTATGCAAACATTTTGTCACTAAAGATCTGGGAAAATTGAGGTATTTTGTGGGAATTGAGGTTTCCAGGACTGCTAATGCTCTTGTTCCATCACAACGCAAGTATGTTCTTGATCTTCTACAGGAGACTGGTATGCTTGGAGCTCGGCCTACTGACACACCTCTTGATCCCAATGTGAATTGGGATGATGATGAATCTCCTCTGTATCCTGACAGTAAAAGATATAGAAGACTGGTGGGAAAACTGATTTATTTGACTGTTACTAGAGCTGATATTTCTACTGTTGTGGGTCTTGTTAGCCGGTATCTTGATAAGCCTAAACAGTGTCATTGGGAAGCAATGTGTCATATTCTGAGATATTTGAAGAACTCTCCTGGTAAAGGCATGTTCTATAGAAAACATGGTCATTGCTCTCTTGAAGGCTATTCTAACTCTGACTATGTTGGTAGCACGATAGACAGGAAATCTACTTCTGGTTATTGCGCATTTGTTGGGGGTAATCTGGTTACTTGGAGGAGCAAAAAGCAAAATGTGGTTGCCAGATCCAGTGTTGAGGTTGAATATCATGTTATGGCTCATACTGCTTGTGAGCTTTTGTGGGTGCAATCTCTTCTAAAAGAACTTGATGTGGTATCTTCTGCTCCTATTCCTATGCACTGTGATAACAAAGCGACTATCTTTATTGCAAGTAATACTGTTTTTCATGAGCGGACTAAACACATTGAAGTTGACTGTCACTTCATCCGAGAGTCTATTCTGACTGGATGCATTTGCACTCCTTTCACTCGCTCAGAAGATCAAGTTGTTGATATCTTTACAAAGTTGCTAACCAAGAAACATTTCTGCGCTCTAGGGGACAACATGGTTATTGCTCTCTTGAAGGCTATTCTGACTTTGACTATGCTCGTAGCAAGATAGACAGGAAATCTACTTCTGGTTATTGCGCATTTGTTGGGGGTAATCTGGTTACTTGGAGGAGCAAAAAGCAAAATGTGGTTGCCAGAATCAGTGTTGAGGCTGAATATCATGCTATGGCTCATACTGCTTGTGAGCTTCTGTGGGTGCAATCTCTTCTAAAAGAACTTGATGTGGTATCTTCTGCTCCTATTCCTATGCACTGTGATAACAAAGCGGCTATATTTATTGCAAGTAATCATGTTTTTCATGAGCGGACTAAACACATTGAAGTTGACTGTCACTTCATCCGAGAGTCTATTCTGACTGGACGCATTTGCATTCCTTTCACTCGCTCAGAAGATCAAGTTGTTGATATATTTACAAAGTTGCTGACCAAGAAACATTTCTGCGCTCTGGTGGACAAGTTGGGCATGATTGATATCTATGCTCCAACTTGAGGGGGAGTGTTAGATAGTGTTCTATTTATGTTCTTTATATTCTCCTGTTATTTTCTTATTCTACAAGGACCTCTATGTAATTGTTCTCTCTATACATATATGGGTTACACACATTGTGTACCCTAACCCTTACGGTCCACTCAAGACAATCATCTAATCGCGAAAGGACATGTTCTTCCATCTGAGAATGCTGACGAGAAAACTAAACAGGCCTATGATTTGTGGGTCAAGGATGACTAGAGTAATGACCTGGATGGTCAACAGTGCAGAACCGAAAATCAGTCAATCCCTTTTACGCCTTAGACCGGCCAAGGTCATGTAGGATCAGTTAGCACATGTGCACTCACATCAACAAAACCCTAAGAAAATTTTTGAAATCTTCAAAAATCTGCCTATAAAAGGAATTCACTACTAATATTTCTACGGAAGATTATTATAATCAAAGTTGTGCTCTGTGGGATGAATTTGAAGTTTCCCATCCCCTCACTTCTGATAGCACTACAGTTCAGAGACAGCGGAATGAACTTGAGTTGGTTCAATTCCTTGTTGGATTACCTACCTCTTTTGCAGGAGTCATGGATCAAATCCTATCTAGTGATCCACTCCCTAAGCTTTGGGATGCTCTCAAATGGGTCCAACGATTTTCATAGGTCTCTTCTTCTACTGTTGGATCCACAGAGGCATCAGCATTGGCAGTCCGTTCAGGTGACCTTGGTCGTGGCAGAGGATGTGGTCGTGGCAGAGGATGTGGTCATTTGGCCCGTATGGACCTGGACATGATCAACCTCCTCCTGGACCAGGACGTGGTCAGCCCTCCGTTGGACCAAGCACCGCCCCTCCTACTAAAACTCGTCATTACAACTATTACGGTAGTATCATAATGAGGATAGGTGCTACCTGAAACATGGCTACCATAGCACATGGGCCAATCAAGCTTCTATTAACTACACCGAGGATGCACCGGCCCATCCTTCCAGTGCTTCTACAATTGGGTCAGAGATGAATTCGAAAAGCTTTTCCAAGAACAACTACAAACACAGACATTGGCACCATAGTCAAATGGTGATTTTGCCTTCCTTCCTCAACTCCTTACGGTAAAAACAAAAGAGTCATCGACTCCAATGCTTCTAGCCATATTTCTAGCAATTTGAAGCTATTTTCTAATTCAACTGCCAAGGGCAAAGCCACTCCATATATCAATATTGAGGATCAGCTCGCAGACATTTTCACAAAATCATTGCCAAAGACAAGATATCTTTCTATGGTGGACAAGTTGGGCATGCATGATATCCACGCTCCAGCTTGAGGGGGAGGTATTAATATATTTATTTTTATTTTTGCCTTTACTTTGTGTTCTCTGTTAATGTCGTCTTTAATCCCATAGTGATGAATTCTGTCATGAGTGACTCCTATCCTATATAAGGAGAGTTCCTGTGCTTGTATTACTCACTTGATTTACTGGATTCCTATTCGAAATCACAGATATAAAGTAGGAAATATCATGTTGAGTATTATAAGTAACAAAATAAAGAGACAGCTAGAAGTTAGCATCAGAAACAAAATTTAGAAAGTACCGTTATAAAAAGAGAAAGAAAACAGATGATGGAGATGATTGCATATAACTAAACCCTGTTAGGACTAACTCTATTTATCATGTAAAGTTATTTTCAAACTATTCCATGTACTTCTTTGTTTACTGTGATTCCTCTCCGATAAAGTTTTTTTCAAACTTTTTCCATGTACTTCTTTGTTTACTACCATTCCTCTCCAATAACAAGCAGCAATTATCAGGTGTGAATTTAACTATCAGGGGCCGTTTGGGTCCTGTATTTCATCGGGGTATTGTAATTAGATACAGTATTTCAAATCCTAGCGATTATAATTACATGGTTTGGCAATTAATTGATGTAATCCGAGATTGCCGGTATTTGCTTGACTGGTATTTTGACACGGTGAAATGCAGTCTTCAGAATCACGTCATGATCGGCGTCATTTTCATTTACCACGACAATCGCGCTTCACGGAACCCGTGTCCGTCCTCTCTCCTCACACAAACTCCTCCTTCCCCGCCGTTTCTTCCAGCTGTGCCGCCTCCCATCATCATCTACCTACATCCCTCTCTCCTCTCTCCTCCCACCAGCTCCTCCTACCCTCGCTGTTCCTTATTGCTGTGCCGCGTACAGCCTGGTGGATGGTGGGTCCGACGGCAGCCCAGCGTCAGAAAATGTCAGCCCAAACAGGCGATTTCAGAACAGTGGCATTCCACATCGTTTCAATTCAGACTCCTAAAACTTACCAATACAGCTGTAGTGGTAAATTCTTCATCCAAACGGGACCTCAACCTCATGGACAAATACCAATAAGGCCATGTTTGGTACGCAGTATGGGAAAGGAACAAATTTGGATGATGGATTGCATTGGATATGAATTGAGGAAGAAAAGGTTATGCAAGCACTTATGTGTGTTTGTGATAGTGTAGTATGGGATTCGTTCGACCTGCATCAAACCTCTTGGCATCTCAAGTGGCTGATGTCTCAACCTCACAGCAAAGAGGACTTCCAAGTCCAACAGACCTTGTATGCTGCCTGCTAGATACAGCTTTCGTTGGCCCAAAATTACAATTGCAGGCTTGCAGCAGATAAAATTGCATCCTCGATGCAACCTCGCTGCCCCTAAGCTCTAGGTTGGGCAGACCTAGGCTGCGACCTCCTGGCCATACAGTTGTTGGCCTCAGATTGGGATGTGTCCAGTCCTTTTGATTCCTCGAATGTGGTCTATGGGGCCACTTTTGCCCTAATTTTTTATTGCCAATCGATGGTGTTAGAGAATAAAGCTGAGGTGGTCATTCTACCAGAAATAGCATTGTTGATGTTGTGGAAATGATGTGATAGAGACCTGTACAAGTGATTAAATACATGCAGCATCACATGAACATTGAGGAGGAGAGGGGGGGGATGGGATGGGATTCAACCAATCCATACAAATAGGCACCTTATTGTAATGCGGTAAGTCAGGGGTGTGCTTTCCATGTGACTGAATTCCCATCTCGTTATTGACTACACAAGCAGTGGAAGATAATGTGTATGGGATGCATATCCTTTCCGGTTCGCACATCCCATGAACCACACGGAGCTTAAGGGTTCACCTGATCGGGCACCAGAGGCTTATCACTTTTCAATCTCCCTTTTTCTTAGACAATAACATCTACATAGGGTTATTGACTTTCATGTACCAAACTACCAATTCGTGTGAATATACCACATTCACAACACCGTGGTATCACAGTCTATGGCCCATGGTGAGACTGCCTTTTCCAATTACGGTTACCTAAAGGGTGCTGCTTCACCATTTTATAGAAATTCATGTTATCCTGGGAATATTAGAGGAGTTGAAGTAGATAAACTTTTTGTTACCAAGGGTATTTAGAATGGTCCTAGGGTGTAACTGGTTTGTACAGTGGTATACAGGTACAAGATCCAAAGTTCACATCATGGTACAGGATGTCGGTTGTGAGTCGACTTGACCAAGTATGTAACTAGCAGTTTGTGGGAGCTTCCTAGAAATTTTTGGGGAAGTTTAGGGAGAGAACGCACATGAACTTTAACTTCAATGCAAATTTCATTGCAAATTGGTGTAAGGTTTAGGTAAATTGACCGATAGCATCTTGAATATAAATATTTTATCTTGAATGCATAGATATGGCCTCTAGTCTAGTTTAGGCACTAATTACCACAGTTACCAAGGCCACGCCGCCTGAGCATGCCTATGCATGCTAGCTCTGGAGAAGGTGTCAGTTTGGGCGCCTAGGTCCCCATGCAGACTGGGTATGACAAATTTAGGTCATTCTTTGCACCAAATTCAATAAATAAGTGTCAAATTAGGTCATATAAGGTCATTTTAGGGCAAATTTTGGTTAGTTCTATGTCTAATTCAAGTCAATTTAGGTTTTATTTAGTAAAACTAGGTCTTGGTTAGATCAAATTAGAATAGGTTAGGTCTAACTTGGGCATTGTCGAGTGTGAATCTAGGTTAACATTAGAATTTTTAAGTTTAAGTAACCAGTATACTTTACTTAACAAATTAAACATATAAACATATCTACTTTTTAATTTTATATAAAAAGAATTCAAAATATCAATAAAATGAAAAATAACATAATGTATGGGTCGGCTAGGCAGCAGCGCCTAATTACCAAGACGACTAGGCTCCCTATTCTCAAAATCACCGCCTAGCCTCCTTGAAAACTATGATCATCACCCATTGTCATATGTGGTGTTAGACCCTCTCTAGAGTACTTAACAACAATCCATCATAGCAATAGTGTTATATATATACACACATACAAATATATACATATCGACAATCACTTTGCATTAGTGGTGTTCCTAGTCATGGAGTCAGACTGAGTTAGTTTAAATGGTGGTGGCATTCTAGACTATGTAGCATGACCACTACGCCAAGAGCTATGAAAATTACCACATCTATAATGGACCAAGAACCAAACAAAGCCTAACCTTGATAGTTCTTGTTTCTCTATATGCACAAGCCCACTATCATTTATAAATTGATGCATATGGTCCTTTACTATTCAAGAACCATGATACAAAATAGATTTGATGTCATGAATACATCACACATCATCAGTATCAAGGATGTTAGTGGCACACCATTGCCTAAGTAGATTGTTCCTATCTCATGGCCCCCTCTAACTTGATTGAGTGTTGTCCTAGCTTGCATTTTCAGTCATATTATTTGTTAGGTTGGCTAGAATAGAAGAAGTCCTATATATCATGATTTATATATTGTAAATTCTTATAATCAAGCTTTTGCAGTTCAAAAGTTTAATGCAAAAAATGTTAGGTTCCAAAATGAGGGGAAGGGCCCATGCACTCTTGCAGGTGTAGGAGAACCATCTGCTACATCTATCTGTAAGTATATGGTGCAAGCTTATGTCTACTGGTACACTATAGCTTGAAGGGGAGTTTTAGATAATAAATTTGGAACCTTTTCTATTTTAATTCTTTATTTGAGGAGTGAGAGATGAATAGTTTTCTTTTCTGATTGTCAGTCACAAGTAATCTCGCCTCCTCATGAATAGCGTGTGTACGCACCTAAAAGACAATGAAAAGTTCCCCCTTTCCAAATTTTCTAGAGAAGCCACTATAGTGTTTTTCAAAGCTAGAAATACTACATAGATATATGATTGATGAAATGCCATTTTGGTATAAATATATTAGAGATTTAGGAGAAAAATGTTGTTAATTTGCAAATATTAAGAAGATAAATACAAATATACAACATGGATTTTCCAAGATGATGGGGCACTATGCAAACCATTACAAGGTTAGACTAGTGTTATTGATAGAAAGGGATAAGATGCACATAGGAGGGGGTACAGAACTCCATTGATAAATAAGGAATAAACAAAAGGAAACAATATAATAACAAAAAATCAATTCCTATAAGGAATGAGAAAAATAAATTCTACCATTCTCCATAAATCTAGGAAGTGGATGTTCATTCATGCTCTCTTTGTCAATCAAGGTTGTAATGCATCTAAACAAGGGAGTTAGTGAAGAAAATTGTCTCAGGGTGAAAGGCAAAAAAAAAAATCCAAGGATTTCCGTAGTGGATAAGATCCTTATGAATTTTGATCTTTCCACTAAAACATTTTGTGAAAATATGCTTTCACTCGAGATGAATTCTTTTACAGAGTGGCAATCTAACTCAATGTGTTTGTTCTTTTGATAAAGATATGAGTAGACAACAACAATATTCAACTTGGTGCTTTACCAGTTACACGTCAAATAAATTTACATAGAAGAATATTCAAGGCACTAATCCTTGATTACACAATGTGGGGCTAAACATGGCAAGGTTAGTGAGGACCAGTAGGCCCTTTGACAATAAAAAGCCTAAAAAGCTTCTGTACGCGGGTTACAGTGCCGCGATACGCAGCGTGTGAGGGAGCCGCAAAGCGCTCTCCTCTTTTATTAATAATTGAGAAGGGTAAATTACAAGGTGGTCCAGCAGTAAATGAAAATTACATATAGGAATACAATAAATATAAAACAGCTATATTAAAACTCCCCCTCGAGCTAGAGCGTACACATCATGTATGCCCAGCTTGTTACTAAGATTCTGAAACATTGTTGGACCCAATGGCTTTGTAAGAACATCAGCAAGTTGATCTTCGGATTTGACATGAGTCACCACCTTTCCATTCTTAACTTGATCTCTGATAAAATAATAGTCAACCTCTGTTCTTAGTGCGTTCATGGAAGATTGGATTCTTAGCAATATAAATAGCAGCTTGATTGTCACATCTAAGCTCAACAGGAGATATCACAAGAATTTTCAATTCAGCTATCACGGATTGAACCCGGTGTAGTTCACAACAAGCATGAGCCATAGCTCTATATTCTGCTTATGTACTAGAATGGACCACCACATTCAACTTCTTACTTTTCCAGGTAATAAGATGATTCCCTAGAAAGGTACAATATCCAGATGTGGATCTTTTGTCATTTTGATTACCAACGCAATCTGCATCATCATAGTCAGTAAGAACAATAGTAGATGAAGAAACTTTAGTGATCACTTTTCAGATATCTGAGAATACGACAAACTGTTGTCCAATGGGCCTGCTTGGGTGAGCTCATGTGCTGACTCACCACTCCCACAGCAAAGGAAATGTCAGGACGGGTAACTGTCAAATATATCAACTTACCCACAATCTTCCTATAATACCCTGAATCAGGATAATCAGTATCATCAGTCTTCCTTCACATGATAGTCCATAGGAGTGGATACTGCATTGGACTCATGCCTGTCTCAGGAAGTAGATCTAGCACATATCTCCTTTGAGATAAATTCGTGCCTGCATGAGATCTAAGAACTTCAATGCCCAGAAAGTACCTCAATTTGCCTAGGTCCTTTGTGTGAAAGTGCTTCTGCAATCCTTCTTTAACATCAGATATGCCTATAGAATTACTGCCAGTAATAACAATATCATCCACATAAACGACAATAATAATGGACCCAGTAGAAGAATTAGAATAAAATAATGAGTGATCAGTCACAGAACGTGAGAAGCCCATTTGTAATACAATAGCACTGAACTTGTCAAACCAAGCTCGAGGAGATTGTTTCAACCCACAAATAGCCTTATTCACTCTACACACCTTTTGACACTCCCCCTAAGCAACAAAGCCAGGAGGTTGCTCCATGTACACCTCTTCTTGTAGATCACCATGTAGGAAGGCATTTTTTACATCAAGCTGATATAGTGGCCAGTCAAACGTGGTGGCCATAGAAATAAGGATCCTCACAGAATTAAGACGAGCCACTGGTGAGAATGTCTCAAAGAAATCAACACCATATGTCTGAGTGTATCCTTTCGCCACCAGTCTAGCCTTCAACCTCTCTACTGAACCATTTGGATTGTGTTTAACTGTGAAGACCCATATGCAACCCACAACATTTTTATCTGAAGGTAATTCAGTAAGCTCCCACATATTATTTTGTGCAAGAGCAGACATTTCAGATTTCATTGACTGCAACCATAGTAACAAAAGTCTCTGAATTTTATGAAAAATTGGCAATTTTTTGCGATTTTATAGGTTCCCAAATATTTACCACATTTAATACGCCGGTCGCCAATTTTTCACGACTTTTCACGATCTTTCTCGCTTTTTCGTGGTTTATACGACTTTTCACGATTCTTCATGACTTTTCACATTTTTTCACGATTTTTTTCTTTTAAGTCGTTTGTTCTTTTTTTTTACCAAACCATGCACACAACTCCGAATATACACTACACCTCCTGTTGGGTTTTGTGGAGAAAACATGCGCGGCGGAAGCAACAAAAATTCCACGCAACCCAAAACAGGATCTCGTCGACAACAGCGTATTCGGAAAGAGTGTTTGCGGGATATACCTTATCGCGGAGCAAGTCCGGCGATGTCCCGTTGCACGATGGTGTGCAACGATGCTGGCCTACACGGACGGAACTTCTCTCCCGTTCGTTAAGCGTGTCGCAAGAAGATCTGGTGGTGCTCCTTTCGTGCGGTGATGTACGCCGCTCGTAGCGCATACGGATGGTCGTAGATGTCCTCTGAACGCAGACGTCTCAGCGTCTGCGTCTCTATTCGTCCACGTGAATGGACTGGAACTCCACGTCGCGCTTCCTAAGCCGGCGGGGAGGATTAGTCTCAGTGCGACGGCGTGCTAGCGTCGCGGTGCTCTCCTTTCTCTCCTGAGGACGGTGACGGCTAGGGTTTACGTACGTGAGCGTAAACTGAAAAGCCTCTTCTTATATAGATATCGGTCGTCAAGCTCTTCTAAATAGGAGACGAAGGGAAGTAGGGTTTCCTAAACCCATCGGTAAACAGAAACACTGCGTTAATTAAAACGCTCGTGGATTAATTAGAATATTCTGGAATTCATTAATTAACCAAATAATCGCATTAATTGATTAATTAATATCTGACTCCATGCAATCGCTTGGGATGGCTCTATGGGCATATATACCGAAACTCCAACCTCCCACTCTCCCGACAATCCATTGTTATTATTTAACTATTCTTTAATCTTTTCCTACTTTATTCACTTATTTAGATTGTATGTCTAGTGACCTTATTTATTACGTTGCTATATGATATGATATGTATGTATGTATATATACCCATATATCTATATATCTATATATATGTATATGTATATATGTGTATATATATACATACATCTATATGTGTGTATATAAGTATATATGTGTACATATATATAGCCAATTTATTCTCGATTATTTTCGAATAGTTGACCGAACTTTGATCAAAATATATCAATTTTTCATGAATTTTTTCGATTTTTTTTCGAAATCTGATTTTTTTTCGGCCAGTCGAAAAGTTGTTGAATCCCGAATTTGTTACTAATGCCTGTAACCAGCCATCAACCTTCATTGCATCAACATGATTCTTCGGAATAGTCACAGAATCAATTCCAAGAGCAAAAGCGCATAACTACTTAGACAGATTTGACAAACAGCAAACGCATGCAATAGGATGACGAATAGTACACGAGCGAGTACCTTCGCGGAGAGCAATTGAAACATCAAGATCAGATGTCCTTCCAAGAATCTCTTCAGTAGAGGAAGATAGGTAAGGCACATCGACTGGAGTCGCTACCTCATCAGGATCTTGCCTGCCTCGTTTGTGATATACCTGAGTGTAATATTGAATTGGAGGAACATCATCAAATGCCTCCTGGAGAATAGTATCTTCAAAAAAGACGGGTGGCACTCTCTCACTTTGTTGTGGTAGCACTCCCTCACTAATTTGTGATGGTGGCACTCCCTCACTCTCACATAATTGCTCCCTCTTACTGGGAACACTTACAAAAATATGGAGTGGACTCATGAAAAGTGACATCCCTAGACACAAACATGCGGCGAAGACTCGAACAGTAACACTTATACCCGTTGTTGGTATTGGAATACCCAAGAAAGAGTCTTGATAGACCACGGAGACAATTTGTCAGCCTTAGAATCAAAGTTATGAACAAAGGAGGTGCAACCAAATACTCTAAGAGGAACAAGAAAGGGATGATCATGTGGGCGTAAAATAGAGAATGGAGTGCACCCTTGGAGTACAGAGGAGGGCTGCCTATTAATAAGAAAACAAGCAGTCAATAAAGCATCAAGCTAAAATCCCCTTGGAACATTGGATTGAAAAATAATAGTCCTAGCTATATCAAGAAGATGACGATTTTTCCTCTCAGCCACCCCATTTTGTTGGGGTGTATGAGGGCAAGATGTACGATGTATCATTCTGATAGAACTACAAAAATCAACCATAGCACGTTGAACATATTACAAGACATTATCAGATTGGAAAAATTTAATATTGCAATCAAACTGAACCTTTATTTCTTGATGAAAATGTTTGGCAATGGATAACATAGACTCTCGACTCTTCAACAAATAAATCCATGTCATGCGAGAAAAATCATCTACAAAAGAAATAAAATATATGAACCATTATAACTGCTCTCCTTTACAGGACCCTAGACATCACTGTGAACAAGATCAAAGGGATGAAGAGCCCTTTATTGACACGACTAGGGTAAGACATCCTATATGCTTCCCTAACTTATAAGACTGACACTCTATAGTAGACACATGTGATAAATCTGGTTGTAGCTTCCGCAAACTCTCTAGAGAAGGGTGACCATATCTATAACGCCACAATAAGGGAGAACCGCTCAAAAGAATAGCAGGGGCTGGTGCAATAGATACTTGACGAGACAGACTTGCACCATGAAAGGGGTAGAGATCAATTTTCCTAGGCCCCCCACCAATCGTCCTCATACTCTTGAGATCTTGTAATACAAAACAAGGACCAAACGTCACTATGCATTTTACAGTATCAATCAATTTTGCAACAAACAGTAAATTGAATGGAAATTCAGGCACATAATGCACAGATTTGAGGTCAAACTGAGGAGTCAAGGAAACAGAGCCACTTGCTAATACTTTCCGCACAGAACCATCATCTAATGTCACGGACTGATGTGGAATATATGAGTCTAAGGAGTGAAGCAATTTCCTCATACCAGTCATATGTTGCGAAGCTCCAGAATCTACCACCAATGAAGAAGGAGAACCGGAAGCCATGAAGGAAGAAGTTGAATTACCAGAGGTAGATGCTAGGTGAGCTGAAGACGAAGAGGCTCCCATGTTCAGATGTTGAGTGGCCTGAATAAAGGAGTCATATTCTTCCCTGGTGATAGTAATTCCAGAAGCACTAGCAGAAGCAGCAGTGGGAGGAGGAGTCTCAGACGACTCAGTACTACTAGAAAAGTGAGCTGAACCAACAGGAGGTGCAGTGGATCTTCCATGTTTCTTCCAACATTTATTAACAGTATGTCCTGGACGACCACAGAAAGTACACTTTGGCCTAGTAGATCATCCACGTCCAACACATGTACGTCCTCCTCTAACTGCAGCAGCAACAGATGCCTGAGACTCGCCAAAGGAAGGAGTTGCAGACTAGTGAACTAGTTCAAAATTTGATTGCTGAATTCTGGAATAAGCTTCCTCCAAACTGGGAAGTTTATCAACTGCTAGAATCACACTTCGTCCTGAATAGAAAGACGAACTCAGCCCAGAAAGAAACTTCATTGTAACTAGATCATCCCTATCCTTGACTTGCTCTTGCGTAGTCACGGGATGGTAGAAACTCAGCTCTTGGGCAATAGACTGTATCGTCCCAAAATAGTCCTCCAAAGACCTATCTCCCTGTCGTTCTGCAAAAAAGAGATCATATATCATAAACTGTCGCAGAGCATTCTTCTCCTGAGATAGTGCTTCTTCACAGCATCCCAGATGTCCTTCGATGTGGAGTAGAACATGAACCTAGCAACAATACTAGGCTCCATACTCCCCCATAGCCAGGTTTTCACTAGACTGTTGTGACGCTTCCATTCAGCATATCCTTTGTCGGTCTCGGCAGGAGGACCAGAATCGACATGTTTAGATTTGTCTTTGGACTCTAGAACAGTGTGGACAGCTTTCATCCACAGAAGATAGTTCTTCCCATTCAGCTTGATGGTGGGAATAGGTGACGCCTCATTGCAGACAACAGACGTCTCGTCCTCCATATTCAGCTGTGATGTAGGGATCTTCAAACTATTGTTGATATGGCAGAGACGGAAAGATACACGTCCCCAATAACAAACGAGGTGACGGATTGATACATGTCGCGACGAAGAAAGGAGCGATGTAGAGATACACATCAGGCTACGAGAAACAAGATGCGCTTCTGACGCATCCACAGCCTCCAAACGAATACTTCCTAATCACACATGGAGGAGATGTGATCAGGAAGTCTTCATGTAGACGCGGACCCTTTGATCAGGAATTTTAGAACTCCGTCTCAAATATGCGAGGACGCCTACGTCACTTAACAGAAGCCCACCGACGCTTGAGAGCCCTAAGCGGCAAGTGGTTGTTCTGTTGCAGCCGGGGGGCGGCGGCCATGCGGTCTCAGGCAGCAGCCGGAGGTGCTACTGTCTCTGGTCGGCGGCGCTACTATCTCTGGCCGGCGGCGCTTCTGCTGTCCTTGGCAGCAACCGGCGGCCCTGCTGATGGAGGCGGCGGCGACTGGAGAAGGGGGGCTAGCAGCGGCGGAAGAAGGGGGGCTAGCGGCGGCAGCGCCTAGGGAGGCCAGGAACGGACGCTATGGTACCATGAACGCGGGTTACAGTGTCGCGATACGCAACGTGTGAAGGAGCAGCAAAGTGCTCTCCCTCTTTTATTAATAATTGAGAAGGGTAAATTACAAGGTGGTCCAACAATAAATGCAAATTACATAAAGGAATATAATAAACATAAAATAGCTATATTAACGGCTTCAACAATCCCATCTTTTCAATCATGTCCACTAGTGTTTAAAAAAGTGGCATGTGTGATCACTTATGCAGTTTGGCCCACACTGGTCGAACCACATATGTCCACACGGCCTAGTATACGTCTAATGGGTGCATGTGCGGCCCTTTGCTGGTATATGCGGGGAGTATGCGGCAACTTTTTGAATGAAGATTTTACAGACATCTTTTTTCAATATTACATGTTCAAACATGCTATATATGTGTATACATATACAGATAACTTGATACATCTTACACTATATTTATATGGCCACTTTCAAATATATACAATCGTTGATATTACAATTGAAAGATATGATTGTGTATACTTAACATATACTTTTACGCTATATATAAATAATCTATTTAAAACATTTAAAACTACATATACTCCCACATATTACATATACTAGATTTGATACCTCTTCAACGTACATCGCATACCGCTTCTCCAAACCATGATGTCCACCTTGTTCATCAGAATATGAAAAAAGCATTCTTTCTTTTTCCAAATAGCTTCCCACTACAAAGTGATAGTCGAGTTCTTAATAATATCCTTCCAAGAAAAATGGCATTGATGGCGATAAAGATGCAAGCATCCTTATTGTTACACCGTCAAGTCTTGAGACTGAGCTCCATAGATAGCTAGGGTGCTACTGTGACAAAGTGAATTTTCACCAATCCTTTCTCAAATTACTCTTTTTCCTTCATTATACTCACTCATGGTCCCCAATCATTTTTCTTGACTCCTAAATCAATGTTGAGACTCAAATCCGAAATATGGTGATCACTGTGGATTTTATACACATTATAACACCTTAAATTTGATTAATTGATCACTTTGTCCAAAGAAGAAAATTGGTCAATCAAACTTCATTTTTTTGGTTCTTAAACTTTTTCTTAATGTTCTCCACATTATTTTGAAACTATGGTCCAAAAATCATGTCATTTGGACATTCCTACGATTTACTATGGTTTCTTGAAGTTTTGTGGTAAAAACCCCTTTTAAATTGCCATCTTATTGGCTTTACCATGTCACTGATCCAAGGCAGGGATTCGGGGGTGATCTCTGCCCTTGGATGCACCCTCCCACGAACCAGGGCATGATCTAATGGCCTGGGAGTTATCTTCAACCTCCCGCAGATTGCGGGGAGGAGTAATTGCGACCCCAAAGGCGCAATCAGCCATAAACAACCTTGATTCAAAATTCTAATCGAGAGGGAATGTGCACCTCGTGATTTCGAACTGATCTAGCCCTAGTTTGACCATCACTATTACTCTCTTCAGCCGCCAAAACGTTTCCCTTGGCTAGCCTTCTCACTCCGGCGGCCATAGCTAAGTGCTAGATCTCGATTTGCCCTAAAACCTACCCCCCGTCCTATATAAACCCCCCCCAATGGACCACTTCCATTACCCATCGCGATAACCCTCACTTTTGAGCTCTCCCACGGCCAAGTTAGCCTCGATTTTTCCTTGTCTTCCACCTGCTGCAGCAGCGGCACCGCCGCACGGCCGCCTTGGGTGATCCTGCTGCTCGCCCCCTCTCCTCTTTCTTTGGCTCCCATCAGGTTCGCGGGGCCGAGGCGAACTTCACCGGCCTACTCGCTGCCTTCCGCTCCTTCTTTTGCTCCCAAAGCCTCCCCACGCCGGCAAGCTCCTCCGCCTGCATTGTGGCTCGCGTGAGGCCTGAACAAGGGAGGAGAAGTCCCCAAACCAGCCGGTCTAGAGGAGTCAAACGCATACTGAACCGGCCAAGACCCAAGTTCAAATAAACCTTGAACCCAACGAACTAAGGATATGAACTGGGCCGAGAATCCTTTGATCAAGTGAGCCGCCTAGCTCATGTGGCTCGATCTGGGCCATTCCTTGCACATCTGACGGCCCTCGTTTTTCCATACTAAGGTATTTCTCCTCCTCTCTACTCAAAAATCCAATAATTGGTCAGATCTTGCAAAAATTGTATCTAATACATCCTAGCTCCAAAAATTATTAACAAGTAGTCAATCTTGATCAGAAAAACCCATTGAATCGATTAAAAATACTTTAGAAACCTGATTCCAAATGATTCTCACTGATATATCTTAATCTTGATCTATTGCTTATATAATTGGTCTAAACGACTCTATTTGTGGTTAATCTTGACTAAACACTGAAAACCCTAATTCTTGACTCTAATGTTCATATTGAGACTCTAAAATCATAATTGACCCATTAATGATCTAGATTTATATTTGTTGACTTGAGTTAATCTTGAATATGATGATGACATCTTAATAATATGATTGATCTAAATCTTGTGGCATATCTTGACCTATTGACCTAAAAGTTGATCTCTGATTTACTCATAATACTAATCAGAACTTGATCTAATCTTGAACCCCAATGATCTTAGAACTTGATAATGATCTAAAGACTTGACTTTTGACTTGCATATTGACCAGGATAATTAGGGTTAACACATGTACCTAGAAAACCTAGGTAGGTCATTCACACTCGAAAATACTTGACACTTGAATAATTGTTGGACTTTTGGGAAATATTGTTGATGACCTAACCCTAAGGTTGACCAAGGAAAATGTAACCCTAATCTCGAATATTGAAACATGATATCCAAATATCTTGATCTTGAAAAAAAAAATCTTGATCTTGACCCTTGATCCAAACATTGAGTTTTAGGATCTAACTCGAAGGGTCGACCTATTACTTGATGATTTGTACTCGAAATCCTCGGTGAAAGGTACTCTATTATATAACTCCTCCTTGATTGTATTGAAGATACTTTTATGTATCTCTTGACTGTATACTTGGCTATTTACTTGGATGAGCTATTGTTCCCTATGATTAGTCTTCTGTTTTTCTATACTATATTTTGAAAAACATGAAAACATAAATTGCATGCCCATTATGACTGCCCGTATATTGATAATGTTGATAATGTTGATATTGAGTGCAACAACCCCCTCAGTTGGAGGTGGGACTTGTACATTGGCTTCCTATGTTCCTATGGTGAGAAGGAGCCTAGTGACTTTCCTCATCGCGTTGGGGTAATAGAGTCACACAAAATATATAAGCATGCTTCTCGAATTACAGCATAATGGGAACTCGTAATAAAAGTTGAATTGCTTGAAAAACTTGTCGAATAAATGTTGGTTTTGCAAATTGTTGTTATTCTTTTGAATATAAGTCCTGCCAAGTATACTTGTTTTCTTATAAAGTGTTTTACTTGATTTTGATAGCGTCCGTGCAATTGCATGATTGTGTCTCGATTTTCTTGATTTTAGGCAATACAAATGGAATACTGAATAAGATTGCTTCCGCACTCATACACTCTGATGACAAAGATAAATCGGATATATCTCCATATTGGGTTAGTTTGTTCTTTAATTATCTCATTTTTGAGTTATTTATTTCTTATTGTATATGTCAATGTGATTGATCCTATTGGGCCACTCAAGGACGGGCGCTTCAATCCTTTTTCTACTATCTAGGCAGTGGGATTGGGATTTAGGTAAGAACAATTCTGTGACAGTTGGTATCAGAGCTTACACACTCCCATATACTTTAAGTAAATAATATCTCAAGTCTCTTACACCCAAGAAACCCTAAAGTCCATAATGGTGAAAATGGAGGTGTCTACGCTCGGGGTCCTGGCATAATTTCTCCTATCCGTCTTCACGGTGGCTGAGATCTCCCGCTCTACCTGGCCTCAATTGATCCAGAATTGGACCTAAAGGTTCTCTTGTGAAACCTTAGAGAGCCTTCTAGCATCTCATCTCTTCTTTAAGGACTATCCTAAGCCACCCATGTAGATGAAGATTTGGTAGTCTTCTCATCTCCTCATGTGGTCCTTTCTTGTGACCTTTTACCACATGATGTCTCGATTATGGGTAGCTCATGCAGGGGAAAAATGAATATCGCTAAATCTTGAAAGTTGATACCATGATCTGACCTTAGTTTGAAAACTCGATTTTGAACCATGAATCTTGGAATAAAGTACTCATGTATGACCACTAATAACATGAACACTCAATTCAGCTAAAATTTGACTAGATGCTTTCTATGTTTGAGGTAAATGATACGAATTATGATATGGTGAAATAAGGATGACTTATACCTTATACCTTATTTTTTATAAGGTCCCTATTTGATTAAGCCCATGTTGCCCTATTGTTGATTAAAACTCAAACATAGTTAAGAAAACTCATATCCTATTTTATACACACCTTGACCATGCTATCAAATGACTAAGTCTTAGACTCACAAAATCATGATGTAAGACTATGGTGCAAAAAAAAAATTTCCTATTGACTATTGATGCATTTTGCAATCTCAATTTCGATATGATGATTATGGACCTAGATTTTGCACTATTATGCTCTAAATCCTCGATTTCTAAATTATACCACTACCTTGATCATGAAGGAAAAGAATGCAACTATTACCTTGACTTTGTAAAATCTTGACATTATTGCCCTATTATGGTCTTGAATTTTGATCTCATGGCCTTATGGAATATGATTTAATCATTGATATTCTCCCTATTTGAATAAACTCAATGGATAATGTCGAATGTTGGTAATGTGCTAGATTAGGGTAGTAGTTGACTCATGACTCCCATAACCTAGTTCATATCCCTATTTTGACTCCCTCTAAATTTTCGTATTGTTGATTATTTAGAGTTTGGAAGGGTATTCCCTTTCACCCCATTTGGACCGGTTGACCTAAGCCTAATAGGTTAAACCCATGCTTGATACTCGATCTTGAATATTGATTTGATAATGACCTTGATATATGACAATGTTGACTATAGCTTGTGGTTGACTTCCTAGATAGACCTAGGCCTAGATCATTCATAACTTTGGATACCATGATAATGAAATTTTGATATGTTGCTCAAATACTGCTTGAATATTGTTGCACGAAATTGGATATAGATGAATGATATCCCCTAAGGTCTAAATAGGAATCTAAACCCTAGCTTCAAAATTCTGGACCTATAACTTTTGATGCTTAAAATCTCGACTCTTGACACTGATATATAATATTGTGACTCACGATTATCAAATCTCAATAATGATACAAATCCTATGATCACACTATTTGGATATTGAGATATATGACTGATGGCTTCAAAATCCCAAATCTTGAAATTTTGAAATGATGACTATGTTGACACTCTTGGTTTATGAATTAGGATTTAGCTCTCATTAGGACTAGGGTGGGACCTCCCATTGATTTTGAGCTCGAAATCATGATATCGAAAGTATGATGTTGTCTCGAAATGTTGAAATATGAAATCTCAAATCATGGATGTATAACCCCACCTAGGCCAATGTAGAAGTTAGGACCTTGAGATATTGGGATTGAAAGTCACCTTGTACACTTGAACTCTATTTGTTTGACATAAAATATGACCTCTCCAAATTTGTAATCAATAGGATACTCTCCATATTTGTGACTCCTATAATGACTTTGAATAGTATATGCATTAACCTTGATACTCAATTGCTCGATGATGAAGCGATGTTGATACCAAGTTGGTTATGATATGGAACATGGAATCCCAATTATGATTGTTGGATTACTTGAAATTTGAGGACATGATTTTGATTTTATAATTGAGGACACTTCAGTATTTGAGGATATGAATTAGGTTGAATGATCCAAATTTTTGAGGATGATTTCAAATTTTGGGGAGAAAATTGCTTTTTAAGGAGGGAAGGATGTGACAAAGTGAATTTTCACCAATCCTTTCTCAAATTACTCTTTTTCCCTCATTATACTCACTCACGGTCCCCAATCATTTTTCTTGACTCCTAAATCAATGTTGAGACTCAAATCCGAAATATGGTGATCAATGTGGATTTTATACGCATTATAACACCTTAAATTTGATTAATTGATCACTTTGTCCAAAGAAGAAAATTGGTCAATCAAACTTCATTTTTTTGGTTCTCAAATTTTCTAAATGTTCTCCCCATTATTTTGAAACTATGGTCCAAAATCATGTCATTTGGACATTCCTACAATTTACTATGATTTCTTGAAGTTTTGTGGTAAAAACACCTTTTAAATTGCCATCTTATTGGCTTTTCCATGTCATCAATCCAAGGCATGGATTCGGGGGCGATCTCTGCCCTTGGATGCACCCTCCTACAGACCAGGGCATGATCTAATGGCCTGGGGCTGATTGCGGGGAGGAGTAATTGCGACCCCAAAGGCGCAATCAGCCATAAACAACCTCGATTCAAAATTCTAATCGAGAGGGAATGTGCACCTCGTGATTTTGAACTGATCTAGCCCTAGTTTGACCATCACTATTGCTCTCGTCAGTCGCCAAAACGTTTCCCTTGGCTAGCCTTCTCACTCCGGCGGTCATAGCTAAGTGCTAGATCTCGATTTGCCCTAAAACCTACCCCCCGTCCTATATAAACCCCCCTAATGAACCACTGCCATTACCCATCACGAGAACCCTCACTTTTTAGCTCTCCCACAGCCAAGTTAGCGTCGATTTTTCATTGCCTTCCACCTGCTGCAGCAGCGGCACCGCCGCACGGCCGCCTTGGGCGATCCTGCTGCTCGCCCCCTCTCCTCTTTCTTTGGCTCCCATCAGGTTCGCGGGGCCGAGGCGAACTTCACCGGCCTACTCGCTGCCTTCCGCTCCTTCTGCTCCCAAAGCCTCCCCACGCCGGCAAGCTCCTCCGTCTGCATTGTGGCTCGCGTGAGGCCTGAACAAGGGAGGAGAAGTCCCCAAACCGGCCGGTCCAGAGGAGTCAAACGCAGACTGAACCGGCCAAGACCCAAGTTCAAATCAACCTTGAACCCAACGAACTAAGGATCTGAACTGGGTCGAGAATCCTTTGATCAAGTGAGCCGCCTAGCTCATGTGGCTCGATCTGGGCCATTCCTTGCACATCTGACGGCCCTCGTTTTTCCATACTAAGGTATTTCTCCTCCTCTCTACTCAAAAATCCAATAATTGGTCAGATCTTGCAAAAATTGTATCTAATACATCCTAGCTCCAAAAATTATGAACAAGTAGTCAATCTTGATCAGAAAAAACCCAGTGAATCGATTAAAAATACTTTGGAAACCTGATTCCAAATAATTATCACTGATATATCTTAATCTTGATCTATTGCTTATATAATTGGTCTAAACGACTCTATTTGTGGTTTGTTAAATAATAAAAGAAGGCAACTCGTTGTATTAGATAGGAGAAACCCTGCTCCTATAAATAGGAGAACAGGGAAGCGTACATGACATAAGACAACCCTAATGGGCCAAGACACAGTGAGGCCCATATTACAAGGATAATATAAACAAACTCTCTAACATGGTTAATCTTGACTAAACACTGAAAACCCTAATTCTTGACTCTAATGTTCATATTGAGACTCTAAAATCATAATTGACCCATTAATGATCTAGATTTATATTTGTTGACTTGAGTTAATCTTGAATATGATGATGACATCTTAATAATATGATTGATCTAAATCTTGTGGCATATCTTGACCTATTGACCTAAAAGTTGATCTCTGATTTACTCCTAATACTAATCAGAACTTGATCTAATCTTGAACCCCAATGATCTTCGAACTTGATAATGATCTAAAGACTTGACTTTTGACTTGCATATTGACCAGGATAATTAGGGTTAACACATGTACCTAGAAAACCTAGGTAGGTCATTCACACTCGAAAATACTTGACACTTGAATAATTGTTGGACTTTTGGGAAATATTGTTGATGACCTAACCCTAAGGTTGACCTAGGAAAATGTAACCCTAATCTCGAATATTGAAACATGATATCCAAATATCTTGATCATGACCCTTGATCCAAACATTGTGTTTTAGGATCTAACTCGAAGGGTCGACCTATTACTTGATGATCTGTACTCGAAATCCTCGGTGAAAGGTACGCTATTATATAACTCCTCCTTGATTGTATTGAAGATACTTTTATGTATCTCTTGACTGTATACTTGGCTATTTACTTGGATGAGCTACTGTTCCCTATGATTAGTCTTCTGTTTTTCTATACTATATTTTAAAAAACATGAAAACATAAATTGCATGCCCATTATGACTTCCCGTATATTGATAATGATGATGATATTGATAATGTTGATATTAAGTGCAACAACCCCCTCAGTTGGAGGTGGGACTTGTACATTGGTTTCCTATGTTCCTATGGTGAGAAGGAGCCTAGTGACTTTCCTCATCGCGTTGGGGTAATAGAGTCACACAAAATATATAAGCATGTTTCTCGAATTACAGCATAATGGGAACTCGTAATAAAAGTTGAATTGCTTGAAAAACTTGTCGAATAAATGTTGGTTTTGCAAATTGCTTGTTATTCTTTTGAATATAAGTCCTGCCAAGTATACTTATTTTCTTATAAAGTGTTTTACTTGATTTTGATAGCGTACCGTGCAATTGCATGATTGTGTCTCGATTTTCTTGATTTTAGGCAATACAAATGGAATACTAAATAAGATCGCTTCCGCACTCATACACTCTGATGACAAAGATAAATCAGATATATCTCCATATTGGGTTAGTTTGTTCTTTAATTATCCAGTTTTTGAGTTATTTATTTCTTATTGTATATGTCAGTGTGATTGATCCTATTGGGCCACTCAGGGACGGGCACTTCAATCATTTTTCTACTGTCTAGGCAGTGGGATTGGGGTAAGAACAGTTCCGTGACAGCTACCTAGGCTTAGGCCACATAGGGAACCCATCGAACTGAACTGGAGCAAGTCCAACAAGCCTCCATGTTGGGTGGGCACTAGAAAGGAAGTCCAAACAGTTGGAGAGTCAAGGCCAAACATGAGGATGTGTCGCAAAAGGGATGTGTGCAATTACTTGAGAGCAAGCATATCAGAGCACCCATATTCAATGTAAGTGAAACGGTTGGAGCGTGAGTACACATGTACCAATTCATGTGAGATAATTGTGGGCCATGCAGCACGTTAAGGGTGCAAGCACCTAAAGTGATCCATTGGATGCAATGTGCATGTGAGCAAGGACTCGGTGGTTGCAAGTAGCAAGCGTCCTCGGCAATGAGCAGTTACCCCATGTAATACAAAAGTGTGAGATCAAAGTGAGTGATACGAGTGATCCCTCTAAGTGTAGTCGCCCCTTAAATGGACAAACAACCTATGTTTCACCCCTGTATATATATGTATGAGTACTTGGCAAATTACATCAAAAAAGAGCTTGCAAGACTTTAAGAGTGCAAGTATGGGTTTGCGGCCTTGACTCACAAGAGAAGTGTAAAGAGCTAAACATAATGATAAGAGTTTATCCCATAAATCTCTCAATCCCTATTGTCCCATCATTCTTCCTTGTGGAAGACAAGTGTAGGCTAATCCAAGATTGTACATCCTCAGAGCCTTACAACTTTGACTTAGGAGTTATTATATTAGTGGTATCAAAGCTTTCGTAGGACACCAGGTGTCTAGTAGAATGTCGAATAAAGGAGAAATGAAGTAACAACTTCTCAAGGTAGAGTTTATGGCGAATATAAGTAAATTAGTCCTTGAATCGGCCATCAGTGCTATTATAGCTTTTGTTCGATACCGGGCATACACTAGAATGTCAAATAAAGGAAAAATGAAGGAACAACTTCTCAAGGTGAAGTCTATGGGGACTATAAGTAGAAGACTCCTTGAATTGGCCCAACATATTGAGGAAATGGATCATGAGGATCCCAATCCAACATAAATTATGTCGAAACCGCCAACACCAGGCTTAATCCAATTCAAAGAAGTCCACAAAGAAACAAATTTTTAGTTTTAGGAAAGAGTGAGCAAAGGCAAAGCATACCCCCTCTTGTTGTACTACAAGCAACGTCGAGTTAACCAAGCTTAAAGTCCCTAAACCAAAGGCTTTCTCTAGCATGAGGAGCGCCAAACTACTCGAGACCTTCCTTTAGGAAAGGGAGCACTACTTCTAGGTGATCCATATCTCAACAGAAGAGTAGATGGATATTGCCACTATATACTTGGAGGGTGACACCAAGCTTTTATGGTACACTCGTTTGGAAAACCTACAATGACTCTGTGAGAAGAGATGAGAAGGAGAGGAGACGAACACCGAGAGATTTGTCGGTTGCAAGGAGCAGCTTTCTTGAGAGGGCAATAGCCGTCTCTCCTTGTTTTTATATATTAGGGTAAGATACATTGTGGTACAAAGAAGAAAATAAGAGAAAAACAATAAAACAACTAATATAATAAAGATAGAACCAGGAGACGGGTCGTCGATTTCCGCCACTGATCAACTCACGATACCATCGACATGACTGTCGATGGTATCGACGGAATGCTCTTTTGTTGCTGTGATAAAGTCGATACCATCGACCTCCTGTCGATAGTATCGACGGGGATGCAGGTTGTTTCACACTCCCCCTCAAGCTGGAGAGTACACATCGTGTATGCCCAGCTTGCCACATAATCTCTGAAAAGTTGCTGGACCCAAAGGCTTTATCAAGATATCCGCCAGTTGATCTTCAAACTTGACATATGGCGTCACAATAGTACCATCTTTGATTTGATCACGAATAAAATGGCAATCAACTTCTATATGCTTTGTACGCTCATGAAAGATAGGATTCCTGGCAATGTGTATAGCAGACTGGTTGTCACACTTGAGCTCCATAGAAGACATAATAGTGATTTTTAACTCAGAAAGAACATATTTGACCCATTGTAGTTCACAACATGCATAGGCCATAGCACAATATTTAGCCTCAGTGCTGGATCTAGCTACCACATGCTGCTTTTTGCTTTTCCAAGTAATCAAATGATCACCTAGGAAGGTACAGTAGCCTGCTGTAGACCTTCTATCAGTATGATCACCAACCCAATCTGCATCTGAATACCCTGTGAGTGTCAAAGTAGATGGAGTCACCTTGGGTTTAGAATAAGTGATCCCCTTACCAGGAGCACTCTTCAGATATCTCAGAATCCGACAAACTGCTGTCCAGTGTGACTGTCGTGGTGAGTGCATATGCTGACTCACGACGCCTACAGCAAAAGAAATGTCAAGTCGTGTAACAGTCAGATATATTAGCTTGCCAACTATTCTCCTGTAATATCCTGGATCTGAGTATTCAACATCATCAACCGTCTCCTTGATGTGATAATCCATAGGAGTAGATACCGGTTTAGATTCAGTCATGTCTGTCTCCTGTAGTAAGTCAAGCACATATTTCCTCTAAGATAGGTTGACACATGCATGAGATCTAAACACCTCAATGCTCAGAAAATATCTCTGTTTACCCAGATCCTTCATTTGGAAGTGTCTCTACAGCCCTTCCTTCACACGAGATATGCCTGTAGAATCACTGCCAGTAATCACTATGTCATCAACATATACAGCAATAATGATAGAGCCACAAGAAGAGCTAGAGTAGAATAAAGAGTGATCAGTCATGGAGCGAGAAAAACCCATCTGGAGTACAACCTCACTGAACTTGTCAAACCAAGCTTGAGACTGTTTCAGCCCATATATGGCTTTCTTCAATTTACACACCTTCTGACACTCCCCCTAAGCAACAAACCCAGGAGGTTGCTCCATATATACCTCTTCCTGTAGGTCACCATGTAGAAAGGCATTATTAACATCAAGCTGAAATAGGGTCCAATCAAAGGTAGTAGCCAGAGAAATAATAATCCGCACAGAATTTAGAGGAGCTACTGCAGAAAAGGTCTCAAAGAAATCAACTCCATAGGTTTGTGTGTGGCTTTGCTACCAATATGGCCTTCAACCTCTCAACTGATCCATCCGGATTATGTTTGATGGTGAAAACCCATCTGCAACCCACTGCTTTCTTCCCTGTAGGTAAGTCAACAAGATCCCATGTGCCATTATGCAAAAGAGCTGACATCTCAAGCTGCATTGCCTGTTTCCAGCCACTGTCCTTCAGAGCATCATAGTGATTCCTTGGTATATCAACAGAATCAATCCCAATAGCAATTGAGCGGGCCTGCTTAGATAAGTGGGACAAACAACACACATTTGTAATAGGATGTCTAATAGTACAAGAACAAGTACCTTTCCGAACAGCAATAGGAAGATCAAGATCTGATGCTTTTGCAGGAATCTCGTGAGTAGAAGACGATGAGGAAGGCTCAGGGACTGGTGTCGCTACCTCTTCTAGATCTTGTCTGCCTCGCCTACTATAAACATATGGGTACTGTTGAATAATAGGCATGTCAACTACCTGCTCGTCCCGAATAAAAGTATAATCAGGAATGATAGGTGGCGCTCCCTCACTCTGTACAGATGGTGCCACTCTCTCACTCTGAAAATCTGGTGGCACTCCCTCTCTCAACTGCTCCCCCTTACTCATAGCATCAGAGAAATATGGAGTGGTCTCATGAAAGGTAACATCCCTAGACACAAACATGCGACGAAGACTAGGACAGTAACACATGTATCCTTTGCTAGTACTAGAATAACCAAGGAACAAGATTTTAATAGACCTAGGAGAAAGTTTGTCAGCCTTAGGGTCAAAATTATGGACAAAAGAAGTGCAACCAAACACTCTAAGGGGAACAGAGAAGGGTTGATCCGTGGGTCGTAACACAGAGTAAGGATTTTGTCCTTTAAGAACAGAGGATGGTTGTCTATTAATTAAGAAAAGAGCTTCAGACCAGAATTTCTTAGGCACATTGGATTGAAACATGATCGAACGAGCAATATCAAGAAGATGGCGAGTTTTCCTCTCAGCCACCCCATTTTGCTGAGGGGTATGAGGACAAGACGTGAGATGAATCATGCCCACAGAACTGCAAAAATCAAACATAGCCTTTTGAACATGCTCTAAAGCATTATCAGATTGGAGAGTTTTTATATTGCAGTCAAACTGAACCTTTATTTCTTTATGAAAATGTTTCACAATAGATAGCACAGACTCTCGACTTTTGAGAAGGTAGATCCATGTGATGCAGGAAAAATCATCCACAAAGGAAATAAAATAACAAAAATCATTATAACTTTGGTCTTTAACAGGACCCCATACATCACTGTGGACTAACTCAAAAGGACAAGATGCCCACTTATTGACACGACTGGGATAAGACAACCTATGATGTTTTCCCAGCTGACATGACTGACACTCTAAAGATGACACTTGGGACAACTCAGGTTCCAACTTCCGCAGGCTCTCTAACAATGGATGTCCATATCTGCAATGCCATAGTAAGGGGGAACCACTCAACAGAATGGATGGAGCTGGAGCAGATACTAGGCGAGGCAGACCGTCACCGTGGAAAAGGTAGAGATCACCTTTCCTAGGCCCCCCACCAATCGTCCTCACACTCTTGAGATCTTGTAAAACAAAACAAGAAGGCCCAAATGTTACCGTACATTTTACAGTGTCAATCAATTTTGCAACAGAAAGAAGGTTAAAGGAAACTCAGGCACAAAGTGTACAGATTTAAGATCAATCTTGGGTGTTAGATGGACAGATCCACTAGCTAGCACTCTCCTCACTGAACCATCTGCCAGTGTGACAGATTGGTGAGGGATATACGAGTCAATAGATTGGAGCAATCTCTTCATACCAGTCATGTGATGTGACGCACCAGAGTCAACCACCCAAGATGAAGTAGAGCCAGAAGTTATGAGAGATGTAGCCTGATTACCCGCAGTAGATGCCAGGTTTGCTGATGACGAAGATGAAGATCCCACACTCATGTGTTGTGTAGCCTGAATGAACCGATCATACTCCTCCTGAGTAAGAGTGATGCCGGTCCCAGAATTGGTGCCCACAGTTGAAGAGAGAGAGGAATCTGTAGAGGTGGCACAATGTGCTACCCCCACAGGAGGTGCAGCAGGTCTCCCATGTTTCTTCCAACACTTCTCCACTGTATGTCCTGGTCTGTCACAGAAAATACACTTAGGATGTGTCCCACGTCCTCTGCCCATACCAGGTCGTCCTCCTCTCACCGCAGCAGCTACGGATGCATGAGACTCCCCAGAAGATATAGTAGAGACAGGATTAACAGACTCAAAAATAGACTGTTGAATTCTCGAATAGGCTTCCACAAGACTTGGTAATTTATCAGAAGCCAGAATGACACTCCTGGCAGAACCGCAATTGGGATTAAGCCCGGATATTTAGCAGTAACCAGGTCGTCTCTGTCTTTGATCTGTGCAGCAACTGTCACAGGATGATAGTAGCTCAGCTCTTAAGCAAGTGCCTGAATAGCTCCAAAGTATTCCTCAAGAGATCTATCAACCTGCCTCTCAGCAAACAGACGATCATATATCATGAATTGCCGAAGAGCATTCTTCTCCTGAGAATAGTGTTGCTTCACTGCGTCCCATATCTCCTTAGTTGTAGTATAGAACATAAACCTAGCCGCAATTGCAGGTTCCATATTATTCCATAACCAAGTCTTCACAAGACTATCATGACGCTTCCATTCAGCGTATCCTTTATCAGTAGAGTCCAGGGGACCCGAGTCAACATGTCCCGCCTTATCGCGAGATTCCAAGACAGTGTGAACAGCATTCATCCATAGTAGATAGTTTTTCCGGTTGAGCTTGATGGAGGGGATAGGAGACGCCTCGCTGTAGGGAGTCTTGGCGTCCTCCATTGTAGATGGGAACTTAGTGACGGATTGATACACGTCACAGAGAAAGCTGAGGTGACAGAGAGATACACGTCACGGAGATAGATGAGGTGACGGAGAGATACACGTCACAAAAAAAACACGGATAAATGTGTTACTGACGCATTCACAGCCTCCAATCAATTTTCCTAATCACACATGGAGGATATGTGATTAGGAGAGCATTCTAGAAGAGACGAGTCCCTCGGATTGGGCTTTAGATAGCCGTTGGATCACCCGGAGACTCCCAAACAATAGTTTCGGCTCCCGAGAACTGGTCGAAAACTGTTGTAAGTCAACCGGAAGCTTGCTAGCGGCTCCGGTCCTTGGTGGCTAGATCTACAACAGCAAGGGAAAGTTGCTATCGATCCAGTGATGAAGACAAGGGAAAGTTGCTATCGGTCCTTGGTGGCTAGCAGCACCCGCGCCGGCGGCAGGCTGCTGTTCCTGCTGGTCCGACGGTCGAGGTGGCCGCGGCGCCTGGAGAAGTTGGGCGGCGGCGGCGGTTGAGAAGGAGAAAGGAGACAGGGAGGTTGTGGCGGCGGTTTGTTGAGGAAGCGAGGCGGCGGATCAAAGCTACTCTGATACCATGTGAGAAGAGATGAGGAGGAGAGGAGACGAACACCGAGAGATTTGTCGGCTGCAAGGAGCAGCTTTCTTGAGAGGGCAATAGTCGTCTCTCCTTGTTTTTATATATTAGGGTAAGATACATTGTGGTACAAAGAAGAAAATAAGAGAAAAACAATAAAACAACTAATATAATAAAGATAGAACCAAGAGACGGGTCGTCGATTTCCACCACTGATCAACTCTCGATACCATCAACATGACTGTCGATGGTATCGACGGAATGCTCTTTTGTTGCTGTGATAAAGTCGATAACATCGACCTCCTGTCGATAGTATCGACAGGGATGCAGGTTGTTTCACATACTCGATGTCAAGGAATGGGAAGATCTGAAGAAGGAATTCTGCGAGGCATTCCTTCCTGCTAACACTAAATGGGTTGCAAGAGACTAGTTGTTGAAGAAAGCAAACAAGCCACATCCATGACTACATAAAGGAATCGTCATCTTTGTTTCTTGATGTCAAAGACATGTCAAAGGTCAGAAAGTTGTACGAGCTCACATTTGGGCTCAAGGAGTGGGATCAAATTCAGCTCAAAAGGCAAGGGGTGAAAGACATCCAAGGGGCTATGGTCGTAATAGATGCTCTCATAGATCACTAATCTAGCGTAGCAAACAATGAGGACCAAAAGGGCAAACATTACTCCTAAAAGGGAAGCAAACTAAAATAGAAAGATTGCAATGTACTTGTCTAGCATCTAATAATCATGAAGGAAAAGGGAGAAGCCACTAAGTTGCTTTCTTATCCAAGGACTGCAATAATGAAAGAAGTGTCCTCAAAAATAGAAGTTATTGGTTTCCCTCATCGAGCTAGGGATAAACATTGAGGAACCCTCACACATTGCTCCCTTCCAACTTCTGAATGCCATATTTTTAGAGTAAAAAAGCAAAAGCCATGGCACAATTATCTCATGAACATACAAGCCACAATCAATAGGTTCCCAATGGAAGTTATGGTGGACCCTAGACCCACTCATAACTTTGTGTCCAACAAAGAGGCGACAACATTTCAAATTTGTGTCATGAGGGGTGGTGGTGGGGTTAAGCCCATCAGCGCGAACCTAACTGATTTATATGGAGTCTCAATCAGTCATTTCAATATGGGACCTGGACCATAGAGGTGGACTTGAATGTAAGTCACATCAACGACTTCCATGTGATATTGGAACTGGATTTCATGGTTAAGACCCTAACGACACCATCACACACTCAAGGATCTTTTCATGATGAGGGGAATGCCCAAGAATTCATGGTTGCAATGATTTCACAAAGCAAAGCAAGCATTTCATTGCTATTTGTCGTATCCAAGTGAGAAAGGCATATTCGCAAAGGAGACGGCATGTTCTTGGCAACTTATGAAAAAATGGTGTTGCACCTAGCGAAGCTAGGCAACATCTTGGAAGTGTCCAACGATGTCGTGCTGCCAGCTAGACTGCCACTGAGATGTGAGGTTGATCACTCCTCGAACCAATGTCTGGTGCACGACTCCCTATGCAACAAGGAACGAGGTATCCAACACGGATGTCGTTTCAACGGCTTGGAAATAGGTATTTATCGGTATAGGATATAGGAAATTTTGACAAATGCGATTATGGTTGTTTCGACGCCAAAATGAACGAATTAATCATGAAATTTTACAGTGTAATTTCTATACCTAAATGCGTCGTTTTATGCACTAAAATTCTACAATGGGTAAGTGGGGGTGTCCATCATGTGGAGGTAGGGAACCTGTCATGTTTTCTGGAGATTTCGACGAAGGATTTCAATGACAAAATGTAGGAACTAAGATCTACAATTTTTACTAGCACAAACCATATATATAAATACACACTTATGCAAGAATATCCAATTTACAACACATGAATAGCATAGTAACTTACTAACTCATACCATTTGTATGTCGAGACACGCACTGATTCCCCATACATCATTGGGTTGATATGGTTGACATATTGCTCCCATTACATTGTATAAGGTTGGTTGTATGAAGTTGTGTTGCTCTTACACGTCATGTCTAATACTTTGTGTATAATAGTCATTTGTATTATGAAATCAAACACGACATATTTCATAATTTTATTTAAAATTGAGTTTCCAAAATAAATTTAAAAATAACAAAGAGGTTTTATTTAATGACTAAAATATTTTTAAAAGATTAGAAAATAATAAATTTAACTTATAAAACATTAATACACACAAATATCTAGAAAACTAAATAACTCATCAATTTTTATTACTTTTAAAAAACAAAAATGTATAGTTCCACTATATTTTCTTTTATATATGTTCACATTACTCTTTAGTAGAATGTCTTCTACTAAACATAAACAAGTAATTAATTATAACAGTTGTTATTGTAATAGTACTAGTGATTAGATAAATTGCATGGGTAATGGTAATAAATATTAAACAGTGTTGTAATTAGGTGGATCTAGTGATAATATTGCAGATCTACATAACATACTTATAGATGTATGTATAGTTAGCATCAAACATATCAAAATTGGAGTAATACTAGGTTTTGGTAGTAAAAAATCTTTTTTAAGGTGAAAGCGGAAGAAAATAGTAATAAAAAGAGATGGAGAGGTTGCAAATGGTAGAAAATGGAAGAGATTAGTTATAAATACCTTGATTTGGGTTTGTTTGAATTATAATCGCCAAAAATCACCCAAATGCACCTTCTTTTCTCCTCACAAGAAGTAACAGCAGTCATTCTCACAAAAAGGTATAACGCCGGTTTCGATTGATACAATCAAGTCGGTAGTGCAATTTGTACCAAAACCCAATGAAACATGGCGATATTGGCGGTAAACCAATATTTGCAAGCCGATCAGTATGATGGTTCCATATTCCATGGTGTCGGTATTGGTATTTCGGTCGATAAATCGTTGATATCGACGATATCTCGTTTCTTGCTATGCAAGCACCATACAGCATATCTCTATAGCATTTTGATGAACTCAAATGGCAATTGAAAGTTATTCGACCTATTTATATGACCAAGCAAGGCACCTTTTGACGCATAAATACTCTTCCAGGAGAAGAAGACAAATCGCTATGTCTATGGGCTATAGGACCATAAACAAAGTGACACTAAAAAGTGATTCTTAAGTTCTAAGATTGAGGACTTGTTCAATTGGTTTAAGAATGTCGGAGTCTTTTCAAACAAGGACCCAGGATTTAGGACCTCAGACATATAGGATGGTCTTGAAAGGAATGATTGGACTAGCCATATCACCAAAGTGCACCTCCTTTTCAAGTAGCTCATCAATAGGTACTCTGCTGCTAAGCGTGCTCCGCTTAGAGTACTACTAGGATGGGTGATTTGTTAGGAAGTTGACCATGGGTTGTGTGTGGGTGAGGATAAAGTGCACTGCAGAGGCCAGTGGTGGTCTATGGGGCCAGTCATCATTCCTAAAACTCTGCTAAATCCTTTTGAGGTGGGCCTAGGCATTACAAAAAGTACCTGATTTAGTTCCCCTCCAATATGTGGGGCCCACATGGGCATGCGGCACGCAAGTCTTGAGCATGCGGCCCAGGCATGTTGAAAAGGGCTATCAGTTGAGGCGAGATAGAGCCAACCCTTGTGTGAGTAGTCGTGAATGGGAGTTGGGGTTGAATGAGCCATTACGAGTCTAAACTGAAATAGGGAAGATTTATGACACCATGTAGTCGAGCCTTTATGAGAATGTGAAGAGTCTAAGTGAGGGAGATTATAACATCCTAGGATATGACGCCCCGAGTAAAATGATATTAAAAAGAACGATTAGACTACAAATATCGCCAAGGTGCACATCCTTTTCAGGATTGCCCATTAATAGGTAGTTTGCATTTAAGCATGCTTGGCTCGGAGAATTATTGTGCGTGAGTGAGGCCAAAACGCACAGCCGAGGCCAGTGGTCTATGGGACCAATCATCATTCCTAAAACTCTGCTAGATTCTTTTGGGTGGTGGGTCCAAGCGTTATGAGACACTTGTAGAGTCTTGTCAGGAGCTAAATCAAATAAGAATAGACAAGGGTGTCTCTGGAGAAACAGAAGATCGAGTAATGGATTCAGTGACCTAGCATCTAAATAAAATGTGCCTCAAAAGACAATATAGACATTGAGACGCACTTGGTGCTCCAATGTGATAAAACCATGTATTGGTACCATTATGAGGTTCTAGGGTATCAAAGAAAAATATGCTTTGTAGATCTCTATAAGACATCTTATCTTAGCTAGAAGCAAAGACTTTCAGCAAAGCAAACACACACATGACTATGATTAGTAATGAGAACTAGGGTCCATCAGAATATAGCATCTGGAAGGGGGTCTAAGTTCCTATTACTTGGCATATGATTATTGTGGGCTCTGATCTCCAAACCATGACATAAACACGATTAAAACTTAACGGAAGCGATTCGATAATCAGCGGAAGACAAAAATCACGGGAAATTAAAACTTTTAAGACAAGAGCTTGAATCCATAAAAACTTCTTTCATAAAGAGAGATAAACTGTTTACATCTCAGGATAATTACTTCTTGAGTAATTATATACATCAAGATACAAAATCTCAAGATCACATAACAAAAGACTCCAAGACCTGAGAGTACAGAGGACACATAGGACTGACTCTAACTACACCATATGGCAGGATAATCTCCACCTGAGATTCTACTACTGCTCCTGGTGCTGCTGCTGCTGAGACTGATCACCTGTAGGTTGGTTCCTTCGTCTCCGACGTCCACCTAAAAGTTGAAGTCTACGGGGTGAGACAATTTTACATAATTGTCCCAGCGAGAGTTATAACTCTCCGCCATAAGCTTTAATATAACATCAAAGAATATCTTAAGCAATAAAGCCTTCAAGGTATTAGATAACAGTTGTAGCTATAACCAAGAACTCAACATTTATGAGGTATGAAGAAATATAAGCACTATTACAGTGTAACATTAATCAACTAACTTGGAGTTATCTCTAACAAGTATATTACGTGGTTGATTATGTTTTACAAACAACATTATGCCCTGTGGAGATGAGGCATACCACTCATACTCCAACTGATCGCTGAAAAGTCACATCAGTATCATACATAGGTCATCAAGAGAGCCGGATTCTCATGACCTTCACCTTCCTCAGTCAGTAAGAGGATCACTTGTAGGACATCTCGTGTCTCTACTACTATAGCTCACCAGGGTAAACTGGTCCTTCGCTATTCTAGAGTCACAGTGGCGTTCTGTACTCTCTTCGTCATCAGGAGATTTCATGTTTATCTCCACTGATACGGATATCTGTGTTTTCTTTGTCATCAGGAGGTTTCATGTTTACCTACCACTGATACGGTATGGAATTATAGTGAAGGATGGATGGATTACACATCTACATCACTTTCCTACACTAGGATGTAAGGTTCTACACATCCATGTACCCCACATACTCAAAAGTATGTGCTCCAGGAGTTCCCTGAGGAAAACCTGTTTCACCATCACTTGATCTCTGACAATGATGGATCTATGATCAGGGCTCTACATTATACTTGATTAGTTAGGTACATTCAGTATTCTTTAACAACATACATTGTTCTCCAAACAATAACAGTAGCATAACAGCTATAAAGGAAGAATACTAAATGTAACATGCCTAACTCATATCAATCATAATTTCTCATCATACTCATCACAAGTCATCTCTAAAGCATGACTTTGATGGTATTCATGGCTCTTATAGCCCATTAACTCATGGGGTGCCACTGACTGGTCATCAAGTTACTTTTCTTATTCATAAGGCTAACAACATGCCTTCAATGAATATAACATCAATATCCATACCTGGATAAGATCACCTTCATATCAGAACCTGCATGGTTAATTCAACTGATAAAGGTAATACAAAAATAAGGAATACATTTCCCACTCTTATCATAACAGTTAACTCCTCTGATTCTCATCAATTGGAGTTTAATACTCATTTGCATGCCATTACCCTTGAATTAGGGTTTACTATTCACATTACATGTCATCACCCTTGAATTAGGGTTTACTATTCACATTACATGTCATCACCCTTGAATTAGGGTTTACTATTCACATTACATTGAATTGAACTCATAACATCATCATGTATGAGTATCATTATCATTGATGCTCTCAGATTAGTTAAAGATTCATCATTCATCATAATTAGGGTTTCTATGACTTCACACAGGTGGATCATACCCTAATTATGCACATTCATGTGTATTGAAGGTTCTTTAATTGAGTTTCCACCTAAAAAGGGTACTTTCTCTCTCTAGAAGTACTTTCTCTCTCTAGAAGTACTTTCTCTCTCCTCATACTAGTAGAGGGTGATAACACCACTCTAGATCAGGTTGAATTAAGTCATCATAGGCTAACATAGCCAAAAACATCACCACCATGTGATTAGGGTTTGATCTGATCAAGGTATTACTCAATTGACCCTTCAAGGGTATTTTGGTAATTTACCCCATTGATCATCATCATGGTCAAGTCATTAGTCAATTAATCCCTTAATGTCCTAGGTTATCATTAGGGTTTAGATTAGGGCATAAATGATCCATTTATATCTTCAAATGATTGAGTGAAGTCAACCTTGAATCACCTTGATCGATCTCAACCATCAACCTCCAATTGGTTTGAGATCGTTTGAAAGAGTTGACCATTTAGCCAATTTTGACTTCCAAGACCGCGAGGGTGTGTTGACCGTTTGCTCTATTTTGACTTTTCAAGACCGTGAGCCCTCATCTTACTCCAAGACCGCGAGCCTTCATCTTACTCCAAGACCGCGAACCTTCAACTTGGTTTCAAGACCGCGAAGGTTACGTAGACCGTTTGCTCACCTTTGACCTCAAGACCGCGAGGCCCCTCACGGTCTTGAGACCGCGAGCCCTCTCACGGTCTTGAGACCGCGAGCCCTCTCATGGTCTTGAGACCGCGAGCCCTCTCACGGTCTTGAGACCGCGAGCCCTCTCATGGTCTTGAGACCGCGAGGCTCACATGGTCTCAACCGCTTGGACCATCAACAAAGTTCAATGGTTACAACCGATGATGTCAACCAATGTTGAAGCCCTCAAAAGGTCAAAGCCATGGTGACCACTTATGGATTAGGTCAATTAAGATTATGCTTAACCAATTGGTCATTCAATTGACCCTCAATTGTTGACCAATTAGGGTTGAAGTTGATTCAATTAGGGTTTATCAATGTTCACCCATCAACACTCAACAATGTGTATCAACACAAGGTTGAACCCTTCAATTGAGCTCCAATTGGGCCCAAACTTGGCCCAAACGGTCTTGAGATCATGTGGGTGGACCCCACATGGTCTTGAGACCGTTTGCCCAAGATTTCATCAAAATCTAATGTGATTTGATAGGGGTTGAACCATGATTGAGTCACAAAATCAGAATTTTGATTAATTGATAACTTATTGCAATTGGGTCCTTAATTGATCAAATTAGCTTAACCCTAGACCTTCAAACGGTCATGGTTGATTGCCCTCGCGGTCTTGAGACCGTTTGGATGACCCCCAAACGGTCTTGAGACCGTTTAGGTCAATCAACCCTAAAAACCCTAATTAAGTCACCATAATTTCAGTACTGATTTCATCTAGGGTTAGCCCTAGTAATCACCCTTCAACTCTTAGCTCGTTTCGAATTAGACCATCAAACTTGGTGAGTTGTTAATTAACATAATTTTGAACAGTAATTTCATATGGTCAAAGCTTGGTCAACGACCTTACACGGTCTTGAGACCGTTTGCCCAAAAAGGCAATTTCAGACCGTTTGAAAATCAGGAATAAATTCAATTAAAGTTGTTACTTAAAAAGGCCATATCTCCTGATTCCTTTGGAGTTAACCTCTCAATTTTTTGAGGGTGATTAGCCTACATAATTAGGAACAGATTTCTTATACGGTCCACGCTCGGTCAACGGGTCCAAACGGTCGTGAAGACCGTTTGCCCTCTCGCGGTCCAGAGACCGTTTGCTCACCTCGCGGTCCTGAGACCGAGAGAGCAAGTTAGGGAGACCGTTTAAGAAAGTGAAAAGCGGTGGGTTTTTCTTGGAAATCACGCCTTCATCTCCTAGCTCAAGAACAGTACGGATATCCCACGGATTTGCTTGCAAGGTAGCAAAGAAAAGTAGGGAACATGAAGAACTATCATCTAACCGCATAAAAGAGATGTATATAGTAAAGCATGGGTTTAGAGTTATAAAACCCGCCTAAAGCTTGCTCCTTGAGCTCCAAGCTTTCAAGCTCCAAGCTCTAATGGTGTCCTTGAGCTCTCACAGGTTGGCCAAGGTGAAAACTCCAAGGAAAGACGAAAAGAGATGGCTAGAAAGGTAGAGTTTTGTGAGCTAGTTATCAACTTGACCTTAAATCCGAGTTCTGACCATGGAATTTAGGCAAAAGAAGGTCCCAAACCTACCTTGCACCCTTGGTCGTTCCTCTTGAGCTCCAAGACAGTCCTTAGTCGGCCAAGCAAGGGAAAACAGTGATATGCACGAAGGAAAGGTTCCTTTGCTTGAGAGGTAAAGTGTATATATACTTGGGTGGGGTTTCATTAAAGGCCCATAAGTTTCCCATAATTCCAACTAGGTCCTTCCTTCATTACTTGCTCGTCCCTTCCTCTTTATTCTAAGGACAAACCTTCTCTTAAGGTCTAGAAAAAGAGGCAAAGAAGATCAATCTAATACTAAGGTACATACATAAAGAGCTATTGCACATATACCCTGATTATTCAATCACAAGGTATATTTCATAACTTGATCATTCAATTGAGGTGACTTCCTCATCATTTCTTCTCTAAATGATGGCAAGAGTCTTAAAAGATACATTAGATGATATATTTTTACAAATTGCATCCCTTAATTTGGGTAAATTGCATTTTACCCCAAATTAGGGTTTCAAGCACCGGGATTGCTTCCACAACTGCACCTTGGTGCCCAAGCTTGGGAAATCCCTCAAACTTTACCAAAAAGATGCTCATGATGTCTCAACATTAGAGGAACATCTCATCATGTGCAAATTGCAAGCTAACCCTTTCAACTGGGTAAATTGCACATAGATCCCTATATATCAAAACAATGCTACAACTTTAAATAAAAAGGAGCAAATACTGAAATATATGTTTCTGAGAAATTTAATTACATGCTCAGAGTTAATCACAAGGATTTAATTACATATTTCGGCAAAACACCTAGGGTTAACTCATAACCCAGGTCAGGGATGTTACAATTATAAGGTAGCATGCAGTAACTAACTTAGGGACATAGTGGTCTTGGTAACATGGATGGTCATGGTTTCCACAACTCAAGAAGTTCGATGACTGGCACAATTTTTCAAGTGAAGTTTCAAATTTCCTTTAGATATATATTGGCACGTTATTTGTCCTCAAGTACAAATTAGGAGCCAAGATGGGTATTTATTTCATTCACAAAAAGTTAAATTTCCAAAATTGTGACTGGTGTTGTAACATAAAGTCAGGTTGCTCTATAGATTTCGCCAACAAAGTGATACGATGATGAAACCCACATAGTTCGCCTTGCAACTTACAAGGCACCCCTCACATCACAGTAAATAATACGAGCTACAACAATGAATTTGCTTTGGTAAGTATCTTTTGCTTGCTTCTAAGGCTCACATGATTCTGTAGCAAAAATATTAAATATGCATCTGAAGTAAGAGACATCCCATCTTCACAAGAAAAGGATGATGGAGCTTGCGATGCTAGTGTAGCGGAGACACAAAGAAGAAGATAAGGGAGCAGTGTGTGTTTTACTAGATGCTCCTGAGTAGTATAGGTCATCTAGTCTTAGTCTTTCCGTACACCATCAATCTTCATCTTTATAGAAAAGCTTGTAGAGCAAGAAGGCCAGATCGTCATGGAATAGGAGTGTTCAATCCTATTAACATAAGGCAATCTGAAAGACTTTTGGTTCATAAAGAGTATATGAAAAAGTGCTGCAGTATGAGAAGTGTCGTTTCAATCCCTATAACTGCAAATTGTGAATATAATAGGAGATATATTAGATATCTTCTAGAAAAAATGAAAGAATTACCAAATATATGGGAGGTGGCTCCTTATTTAAAGACCAAATGCTGATTGTCATACCAAGAGGCTGCTCCAATAAGAAAGCCAAGTTGTTGGCTACTCAGAGCTCGATCTTTAAATGATGGGTGTTGATGGAGTCAGTCAAGTTAAGCTCAGATATGAGCCACCATGTTGTCAGAAATACCATATCCTAAAGCAGTATTGGTAGAAAGATATCTACCATAGAAGTAGATTGATCAACCTAGGCAAGTTGTGCATGTTTCTCCTAGAATATCTACCTTACTTGGTTAAATAGCTATGACGAGAACTAAAAGGACACTAGCCTCATTCTTTACCCACTTACCCTAACACATGATCACAGCCTCGACAACAACCCTGTCTGGAAAAGGTACTAAGAGAAGTATGAATTTGGTAGCAACCATCATACAACTTTGATAGTTTATGACCAGCTAGAATCTTGATCAAGATATGAATTTGGTAGACTGACAAACAGTTAAGTTGCAGCTCCCAGTGTTGCTTCTGAGGAATTGTCAAATCAGTACAAAAGGGACAGCGGCTCTAATTCATCATGGGGACCTAAAAATCTAGAAACGTGGCACTCGATTCCACCTGGTGTGAGCACGAACACCTGCAGTTTCTATGGATCTGAGAAACTCTTGAAGAAGTTTCCTTATATTGGACATACATGCCAAGAAGTCCCACGTCTCCTTGGCAATCCCTACATAATTGTTTGTTGAGATTTTGTTGTATGTGGAATGTCAATCACAACCGAGTGATCAGCAACTATCCAAGTAGTATATTTTTTGCTTTGGCATCATCATCGTTAGTTACTTGTCAGGCGGGGCATCTATTGGATGAAGGGTTTTTTCTTGGGATGTTGCACATAGCACAAAAAAGGTACTCCACATCTTTCAGCCATTGATTTACGGATGCCTAGATCATTACTAAGGCACTATTATTACTTTCCTATGTTTTGTATACAATCTCCTCTAATCTGACAGAGAACTCATTTACTCGCGACCAAAAAAGCAACTTTTAAATTTAGGATCCATTCTTCTGCTTAATAGCTCTGGTTCTGATGGAAGAACCATGATCATACTTTTGGACACACAAGCCTAGGCGACCGCTTCGGTGACAAGCACCGCAATGGTGACGGGTGCTGACATGTGTTGTGCCTAATTTTCCACCTCGGGTATTTTTTTGTGGTCCCGATGCTTATTAATGGGTATCAGTATATTTCTATAATGTTTTAATGACCAAACTAATATTTTTGTCTTTATTTAGTGTTTGGTTATCATTATTTTGATATAACAACAAACTTACTGTCCATTTTCTGATTTGACTTCGTCTTAGCCTCAAACTTAATTTCTATATTCAGAATCAATTTGATGTTTATTAGGGCTTCAAGTGTCATATCAAGGATCATAGTCTTGATATCAAAACCACTATTGATTGTCATAGGAACCTCAAATACCCTTATTTACTACAAAGAACATGTATATAAGCCACGTAAGGGTGAAATCAGCATGTTAAAAAAATTCCATGTATGCTATGTAAGGACAATGTTATCTCTATTAGAGGTTTAATTGTATTATATGGAGATTAAGTACCTATTCTAGAGCCCATTGTCCCATTATAGTAACCCTAAATTTAATTTTGACTGTGAAATAAACTATGCTTATGTTGATACATGGATTATGGATTTTTTGAATATTAGTATTACATGTGTGTGTATGTATGTGCATGTATATAACCACAACTTATGTATATCTCTATGCATATAACTACAAGATATATGCATATAAAGGGGAAGTACACATGTTAATAATAATATATGTATATATAAAAGAAAGATAACCTGAAAACGAAAAGAAAACAAGGCTTAATGCCTTTCCGCCTTAGCATGTGTGGCCATGGTGTCTAGAGTCGAATTAACAAGAGACACTATAATGGACTCAACCAGTTAAAACTAAGGGTCACCCTGTGGCTCCCAGTGGTTCAAGCAGGTATTCATACAATTTAAGGCATTAATGACCACCAAAATAGAATTGCAGTTTAAAAAATGTTACGCACATACTTGCCAACGTCGACGATAATATTAAAACTTCCAGACGAATGGGTATGTTGAAGAATAATGCTTGTATTGAGTCTTCTATTTTTATCGCCTGGCTTCGCAGCTTTATCGCAAACCTGAAAACAGCACTAAGCATAGTAACATGGTAAACAGGTAAAGGGTGAAGATAGAATACTTCTATCAAATAAGTTGTTGGTTTTCTAGACGTTAACCTTACAAGTTTCAGAAGGGTGAGTAAGACAGCTCACTCGTGGAATCCCTTCACTGGTTCCTGTGCCTAAGAAAATAACTTCTGACTGACCAACTGGTTTTCCAAATTCAATGGTTGCATCACCTGATCGCAAATTGAAAAGAGATACATTATCAACTCGTAGAACTCATGAAGCAGATTAAATATGGGTGGGATATAATTTTGGCAGTAAAATCTTGATAAACAATAAGTTCAAAATTAACAGAGACCTCTTGCAAATGGTTTTATGGTAAGAAAACAAAGCTGATGGTGCTCCATACAAAACTAGAAGATTCGGATACCATATACATATATTCCTGCGTCCTATATTTTTTGAAAATTGTTCTAAAATGATCAATAGAGAAAATAGTACTTTCAGATGCAAGCAGTTAAGGGTAACGTTCAACAAACTCAATCATGCCCCAAAACATGTTATTTGCTTTAGTAAACCAATCAAGTGGTTTTCTGAAACGAATCAGATCACAAAGAAGGAAAACCCACATAAGCAAAAAAAAGATTGAGATACAAGATTAGTTCAACTCTTTTTTGAAATGATGTTTGTGTATACTCAATAACAAAAGCCTGCCGTATCGCTAACTTCTCTAGATGTATTATATAGCTAGCCCCAGGGCTTTGCTCAAGGAGTTGGTTGTCTCTGATGAATTAAATTAGGGTTTAACTCAGTAATTAAGGAGGACATATAGTTGTATTGTCATCATTCATCCCATCAACAGCTATTGAAGCCTTACCACTACCAGCATCTCTTAAGCATACTCCAATCCTCATCCCCTTTGCTCACAAATTTCTTCTCCCTGCTATCTCTTCTCAGTGATCCATATAATTTATCAACAAGTAATGCTTGTTCTAGTATGCGAACAAAAACTAGCGCAAAACTATCAGTTGCCTCCCTGGTTGTTGCACCCAAGCTGCTCTACTAGACTCAATGCCTAGGAATGTAAATGAATACATGTGTCAATTTCCACCCATGACCAATCTGTTTTAGTGCAGATATGATAACGAGTTTCCATATGTACATAGTTTAAAACTTTAAGTTTTGGATATATTGGCATGTTCTGCATATGTCATTAGGATGTGAATAAGACTACTGCTATGGAAAAAAAAAAACATTTTCCACAAGCCATATATATTTATATCTTTAGAAAAAGCTTATAGAACGGTCGCGTAACTCATCAGAAAGTTAATCTCACGCAGTTATGGAAAGACATATTTGTATACTCCTTACATCCGTATTTGCTATACTTTATCACTTCCAATCCATTTGGGTTCTTATTTACACTTAAAGGTACTTCCAAAACTTTCGGGCAACCTAAGTGACACATAACTGGGTGTTACACCAACAAGAAGGCCATGGGGGGCACCTCTATATTGTCTCGAATACATCTGACGTCCTGGACCACCTAATAATTGGCTTGTACAATATCATGCATCCTAAGAGTACATTGACATTTTGGAACATGTATCAAGCCCATATGAAACAAAGTTCACACCAGCCACTTAGGGGTTGGGCTAGATGGATATACAGCATAGGCATCTATTGCTTAAAAATTTGGGCTTCGGCATTTTTTATTTATAGTTTAGGGTTGATGATGGTTAATGTTTGATGACAAACTGATATATTTCTATCCAGTTAATAGCAAATGATATAGAAGCAAGAGTTATATCCAAATTAATCATTGTTGAGGAATAGAATTGGATGAAGAGGGGCAGGAAGCAGGGACAACTGAACAGGACAAATAAGTAAGGAGGGGGTGAGATTTGCGGTGTACTATTCATTGTGGAATAAGATTTCAGTTTTGACTTGTGTCCTGACAATCTTCTCATTCCCTAGGGATCAAATGGGACACTTTTTTTAGAAATGAAGGATGATGAAACCTTGACTCTGCCGGCTATATTGGTGAGCGAAAACCAGCTCCTTTTCACAATGGCTGGCAGTTTTATCCAGCTGGTTGTTCAGTATGCAGCCATCGATCGGTCACTAAGTCTAAGCTGAGATTCGCAGGAATAGCTTGAGAGCTTACCCGCTCGCGGCCGTAGTGAGCTGTTGTCGCTGGCTCCACCGGGTGAAGCAGTAGCTAGCAGCTTCTTTGGCTGATGGATAAAGGGCAGGGAAAAGGAGGAAGCAGCACACACCAAGCCAGGACGACACTGTGCGGGTGGCAACGGAGTGGAAACATAGGAAAACGCGGGGAGGAGATGCCGCCATCGAGGAGGAGATACGCGCCTCGGAAGGGAGAACAACGGCTTGTTAGCTTGGTGGAGAAACATGGTTGGGGGGGCAGAGCCGAAACGTGGTTCACCGAGTGTGGATGAAAACTGACCAATGAGAACGGAAGAGGGAAAGTATTGATTCTGCGTTGTTTTTGGAGTTCTTTTTCCCAAAAAGCCTTAAATTCTCGAAATTCCTTCCCTTTTACCAAATTCCACAACTCTCTCATTCTATCACCATTTTTCCAACAACCCCCTATGTTACATTTTCCATCTCCGTTCATTCTACCACTAAACACAATAAGGACTTTTTTTTTCTGACTCGCTCTTTGTTCTACGTCTAGCATATGATATCATTTAATTATAATATTATTAAATTACTTTTTTGAGTTAGAAGAGCATTAAGTCTCCCCCTCCCTCAAAGAGTATGCCAAAACCCAGATGAGTCGAGGGTAGTAAATAATATGCACTACGTTGTAATATTAATAAATCATTACTAATTATTATCTTATTAGTAATAAATATCTTTAAATTTGAATCTCGTTCAATTCAAAAAATTCGGGTTATTATGGTATGTCATGGACTTGGGTCTGATCAAATTTACATCGAGTCAATTCAGTCGTGTCAGATCTAGCTCATACCAGTCGGGTTGGTTTGTGTCCAATCCATTCTAGGTCGGATTTCAAGTTTGCTATGTGTTTTAATTTCATATTTACTAATGTTCATAATAAATAAGTTTCTGATATTTCTATCGAGTGGGGTCGAGTCTATACTAAAAAAAATCAATCTAAGTTAGACGTTTTATAACTCTTTTCAGATAGGGCTTGGGTTTGTGTTGAATATATTTGGATCGGGTCGTTTAACATGTTAGGGTCATTTTTTGTTTGAGTTGAGTTCAGAAAAACCCAACCTACTACATGGATGTATTAATAAATATTTGATTATTATACATAATATTTTTAATGAAATATGAATTTAATCTTTGAATTCATACAAATATGTAGACTATACATTGATAACTTGTATATAAAATACAATTTCCATATACAATTTGGTAATAAATATGACCCGTAGTTGTTTAATATAATAGCATTTAGTATTTTGATGCATGTTGATTAGTTAAATAGATTTCAAACATCCCTTTACAAGGTTAATTGTGAGTTTGACCATTTCATCGATTTGAATATTTGCCTAAATCGGATGCACAATTAGTTATCTCACAGCGCTAATTGGTTCAAACTCTGACTTTTGATCGAGTACCCAACTAAAAAGCAGAATGAGTTTTTTTTATGAGTATCAGAATGAGTTTATATTAATAAAAAGTTAGCTTTAAATTTTATAATATCACATACTATTAAAATAGTATTTAGCAATTAATCATAATATAATGTACATAAGTAATATATTATAATGCAACTAAATATTGATTAATATATATATCGAAATAGAATTATACCACTACAACAGTCAGTGTGTGATTGTGTCAATACTAAGTCGTTGATTCATAAGTATATTCTAACAGTACACATGAATAAATAACATTACAAAAACAATCTTGAACAATACAATAACCATAAAGAACAACATGTTTTGGAATTCAATCAGTGTTGTTGTTATTGGGTCATGAAGTGATATATTTCTAGGTCTAAAGCGTGTCTTATGTATTATTGTATTTTTGTAATATTTCAAACTAAAAGGTATTGACTTTAGTCCCACATTGAGAAATTCTGATATTTTTCTCCTCTTTATATATGGGTCATATCTATAGTATATTTGAGGAACATAATGTGATAAGGGCTTCCCACACGTATTGTGGGACAGCTCAATGGGAGTTGGGTCGGTCCAGTATGAAAATTCTTTAACTGAGTGTGTAGGCGCACCAAGTGTGTAAGCGCATGTTGCATCCTGCGTGTCAGGGGTGCAAATATGGCTGGTCGATTTTAACATGTGTCTCAACCTTTCAAGGATGCGGTTGAGACTGTTTGGAAGAGACCAACAGGTGTCTGCAACCGCTCGTGTCTTTTTGTTTAACAATTGTCGTCGCAACTCTTTTATAAAACATAAACGATGTTGAGTGTTCTATATATAGAAAACAAAACTCTCTCTCACTCATTTTCTTCTGCGATTTGTTGTTGCCGCCAACGATGTCCGTGTGATCATTGGAAAAACGATCAAGTTTGCCGGAGACTGTGACTTACGAGTGCACGCATCACCGTTCCAAAGGTTGTTGGATCTTGGGAGAGTAGCTGCCGCATTTACTACTGCATTCGTCATCGAGTAAAGCAGAAATACTATTAAGGACAATGCATACTTGCACGCATCAACAAATCTATATTTCTTATTTACAATTTTCCTATTTATATCCACCAGAACAACAATCTTAAGAGTGTCTTGTTTTTCGATGGCTACTAGCATGGAAGGATTTGAAACCCCTTGTGGGCTCTGATCTCCAAACCACGATACAATCACGATTTAAACTTAGCGGAAGCGATTCGATTAACAGCGGAAGACAAAAATCACTGAAAATTAAAACTTTTCGAGACAAGAGCTTGAATCCATAAAGCTTCATTCATAAAAAGAGGTAAACTGTTTACATCTCATGATAATTACTTCTTGAGTAATTATATACAACAAGATACAAAATCTCAAGAACTCATAACCAAAATCTCAGATCAAAAGACTCCAAGGACCTGAGAGTACAGAGGACACATAGGACTGACTCTAACTACACTACATGGCAGGCTAAATCTCCACCTGAGATTACTGCTGCTCCTGGTGCTGCTGCTGCTGAGATTGGTCACCTGTAGACCGGTTCCTCCGTCTACAACGTCCACCTAAAAAGTTGAAGTCTACGGGGTGAGACAATTTTACTTAATTGTCCCAGCGAGAGTTATAACTCTCCGCCAGAAGCTTTCTTATAACATCAGAGAATATCTTAAGCAGTAAAGCTTTCAAAGTATTCAATAACAGTTGCAACTATATAACAAGAGTTCAACATTTATAAGACATGAAGAAATATAAGCACTATCACAGTGTATCATCAATCAACTAACTCGTAGTTATCTCTAGCAGGTATACTACGTGGTTTATTATGTTTTACAAACAACATTATGCCCTGTGGAGATGAGGCATACCACTCATACTCCAACTGATCACTGAGAAGTCACATCAGTATCATACATAGGTCATTAAGAGAGCCGGATTCTCATGACCTTCATCTTCCTCAGTTAGTAAGAGGATCACTTGTAGGACATCTTGTGTCTCTACTTATTATAGCTCACCAGGGTAAACTGGTCCTTCGCTATTTTAGAGTTACAGTGGCGTTCTGTACTCTCTTTGTCATCAGGAGTTTTCATGTTTATCTCCACTAATACGAATATCTATGTTTTCTTCATCATCAGGAGGTTTCATGTTTACCTTCCACTGATACGGTAGGGTTTAGTAGTGAAGGGTTGACGGATTACACATATAAATCAATCACCTACACTAGGATGTAAGGTTCTACACATCCATATACCCCACATACTCAATAGTATGTGTTCCAGGAGCTTCCTTAGGAAATCCTATTTCACCATCATTTGATCTCTGACAATGATGGATCTATGATCAGGGCTCTACATTATACTTGATTAGTTAGGTACATTTAGTATTCATTTAATCATCACACATTGTTCTTCAAACAATAACAGTAGCATAACAGCTATGAAAGGAGAATACTAAATGTAACAAGCCTAACTCACATCAATCATCATTTCTCATTATACTCATCACCAGTCATCTCTGAAGCATGACTTGGTGGTATTCATGGCTCTTACAGCCCATTAACTCATAGGATGCCACTGACAAGGCATCAAGATATTTTACTTATTCATAAAGCCTTTAACATGCTTTTAATGAATACAGTATTATCATCCATACCTGGATATGACCACCTTCATATCAGGACCTGCATAGTTAGCTCAACTGATAAAGGTAATTTAAAACAAGGAATATACTTCTCACTCTTATCATAAGAGCTAAGTTCTCTGATTCTTATCAATTAGAGTTTAATACTCATAAAGCATGTCATTACCCTTGAATTAGGGTTTACTAATCACATTGAATGCCATTACCCTTGAATTAGGGTTTACTATTCACATTGAAGTGAATTGAACTCATAACATCATCATGTATGTGGAACATTATCATTGATGCTCTCAGACTAGCTTAAGATTCATCATACATCATAATTAGGGTTTCCATGATCTCACACAGGTGGATCATACCCTAATTATGCACATTCATGTGTATTGAAGGTTCTTTAATTGAGTTTCCACCTAAAAAAGGGTACTTTCTCTCTCTAGAGGTACTTTCTCTCTCTAGAAGTACTTTATCTCTCCTCATACTAGTAGATGGTGATAACATCACTCTAGATCAAGTTGAAATAAGTCATCATGGGCTAACATAGCCAAAAACATCACTAACATGTGATTAGGGTTTAATTTGATCAAGGTATTACTCAATTGACCCTTCAAGGGTATTTGGTAATTCACCTCATTGATCACCATCATGGGTTAATTCATTAGTCACTTAGTCCTTTAATGTCCTAGGTTATCATTAGGGTTTAGATTAGGGCATCATAGAACCATATACACCTTTAAGTGGTTAGTTGAAATCAACCTTTGAAAGTCCTCAAATGGTCTCAACCTCCAACCTCCAAACGGTTTGAAACCGTTTTGGATGGGTTGACCATTTACTATTGTTGACTTCAAGACCAAGAAGAAGTGTAGATCATTTAACCATGTTGACTTCAAGGCCGAGAGGGCAAGTTGGGTTGAGATCGTTTGATGGCTCTCGGTCTTGAGACCGTTTGATGGCTCTCGGTCTTAAGACTGTTTGATGGCTCTCGGTCTTGAGACCGTTTGATGGCTCTCGGTCTTGAGACCGCGAGCCCTCTCATGGTCTTGAGACCGTGAGGCCTCTCACTGTCTTGAGACCGCGAGCCCCCTCACGGTCTTGAGACCGCGAGGCTCACATGGTCTCCAACCGCTTGGTCCATCAACAAGGTTCAAGGTTACAACCGATTATGTCAACCAATGTTGAAGCCCTCAAAAGGTCAAAGCCATGGTGACCACTTATGGATTGAGTCAATTAGGGTTATGATTAACCAATTGGTCACTCAATTGACCCTCAATTGTTGATCAATTAGGGTTGAAGTCGATTCAATTAGGGTCTATCAATGTTCAACCATCAACACTCATCAATGTGCATCAATACGAGGTTGAACCCTTCAATTGAGCTCCAATTGGGCCCAAACTTGGACCAAACGGTCTTGAGATCGTGTGGATGAACTCCACATGGTCTTGAGACCGTTTGCCCAAGTTTTCATCAAAATCTAATGTGATTTGATAGGAGTTGAACTTTAATTAAGTCACAAATCAGCAATTTGATTAATTCAATAACCCATTGTAATTGGGCCCTCAATTGATCAATTTATCTTAACCCTAGACCTCCAAACGGTCTTGGGTTGTCACCACACGGTCTTGATACCGTTTGGATGAGCTCCAAACGGTCTTAAGACCGTTTGCCCATCCAACTTTTGGATTCTAGTGAAAAATTTTCAAGGTTGGATCCATTGAGTTGATGATCATATCAATACTTAATTGCATTGTAATTTGGTATGTTTGTACCTTCAATTGGTCAACTATTCTTGACCCCAGACCTTCAAACGGTCTTGGGTGATTGTCCTCGTAGTCTTGAGACCGTTTGGTTGATCCCCAAACGGTCTTGAGACCGATTAGGTCAATCAACCCCAAAAACCCTAAATTAATCATTGATATTTCAGTACTGATTTTAATTAGGGTTTGCCCTAGTAATCACCCTTCAACTCTTAGCTCGATTGGAATTAGTCCATAAAATTTGGTGGGTTGTTAATTAACAATATTTTGAACAAAAAATCTCATATGGTCAATGCCTGGTCAACGACCTTACACGGTCTTAAGACCGTTTTTCCAAAAAGGCTATTTCAGACCGTTTGAAAATCAGGGATAAATTCAATTAAAGTTGTTGATTCAAATGGCCATATCTCCCGATTCCTTTGGAGTTAACTTCTCAATGTTTGAGGTTGATTAGTCTACATAATTATGAAGAGGTTTCTTATACGGTCCACGCTCGGTCAATGGGGTTAAACGGTCTTGAAGACCGTTTGCCCTCTCGCGGTCTAGAGACCGTTTGCTCACCTCGCGGTCTTAAGACCGAGAGAGCAAGTTAGGGAGACCATTTAACAAAGTGAAAAGCGGTGGATTTTTCTTGGAAATAACGCCTTCATCTCCTATCTCAAGAACAACACGGATTTCCCATGGGTTTGCTTGCAAAGTAGCAAAGGAAAGTAGGGAAAAAGAAGAACTATCATCTACATGCATAAATGAGATGTATATAATAAAGCATGGGTTTAGAGTTATAAAACCCGCCTAAAGCTTGCTTCTTGAGCTCCAAGCTCTAATGGAGTCCTTGATCTCTCACAGGTTGGCCAAGGTGAAAACTCCAGGGAAAATCAAGAAAAGATGGCTAGAAAGATAGGGTTTCGTGAGCTAGTCACCAAATTGACCTTGAATTCGAGTTCTAACCATGGAATTAGGCAAAAGAAGGGATTCAAACCTACCTTACACCCTTGGTCGTTCCTCTTGAGCTCCAAGACAGTCTTTAGTCGGTCAAGCAAGAGTAAACAGTGAAATGCACGAAGGAAAGGTTCCTTTGCTTGAGAGGTAAAGTGTATATATACTTGGGGTGGGGTTTCCAACTTAAGCTTATAAGTTTTTCATAATATCAACCAAGTCCCTCCATCTTTACTTGCTCGTCCCTTTCTCTTAATTCTAAGAACAAACTTTCTCTCAAGGTCAAGAAAATAAGGGCAAGGAAGATTATCCTAATACTAAGGTACATATATAAAGAGCTATTGTACATACACCCTGATTATTCAATCACAAGGTATATTTCATAACTTGATTATTCAATTGAGGTGACTCTTCATAATTTCTTCTCTAAATGATGACAAGAGTCTTAATAGATACATTAGATGATATATTTTACGAATTGCATCCCTTAATTTGGGTAAATTGTATTTTACCCCAAATTAGGGTTTCAAGCACCGGGATTGCTTCCACAGCTGCACCTTGGTGCCCAAGCTTGGGAAATCCCTCTAACTTCAACATAATCATTCTCATGATGTCTCAACATCAGAGAATCATCTTAACATGTGCAATTTGCAAATTAATCCTTCTAACTGGGTAATTTGCACATAGGTCCATGTATCACAAAACAAGCTACAACTTTATATAAAAGGAGCAAAACGGAAAAATATGTTTCTGAGAAACTTAATTACATGCCCAAAGTTAATCACAAGGATTTAATTACATATTTAGGCAAAACACCTAGGGTTAGCTTATAACCCAGGTCAGGGATGTTACAAATTATCCACCCCTTACAAGGATTTCATCCCCGAAATCGATAAGACATATTAAGAGAAAAGGGCAGGATACTTCCTTCTCATCTCATCCTCTAGTTCCCAAGTGGCTTCTTCAACACCACGGTGGTTCCAGAGGACTTTCACAAGACTTATATCTTTCTTCTTTAACTTTTTAATTCTGTTATCAAGGATTGACACTGGTCCCTCCTCATAGGATACATCATCATTCAATTCTACCTCCATAGGTTGTAGAACTGACTCGGTGTCTGGGTGACATTTCTTCAGCATAGAAATGTGAAACACAGGGTGTAACCTCTGTAACTCTGGAGGCAGCTCTAGTCTATATGCTACCTTTCCAATTCGTTCAATGATTGGATAAGGTCCCATAAATCTAGGAGCTAACTTCCCTTTCCTTCCAAAACGAAGGACCCCTTTCCAAGGCGAGACCTAGAGATACACTCTGTCTCCAACCTGGAACTCTAAGGGTCTACGACGCTTGTCAGCATAAGATTTCTGCCTATTCTGTGCAGTCTTAATCTGTTGTATTACTTTAATCTTCTCTGTAGTCTGCTGCACAAGATCAAGACCTAACAACTGATGCTCACCAGTCTCAAACCAACACAAAGGCGATCTACAACGTCTACCATACAAGGCCTCATAAGGTGCCATATCAATACTATGCTGATAGCTATTGTTATAGGCAAACTCTATCAAGCTTAGGTGCAGATCCCAACTTCCGGTAAACTGGAGAGCACATGCTCTCAACAGGTCTTCTAAGGTCTGTATGGTCCTTTCTGACTGTCCATCAGTCTGCGGATGAAAGGCCGTACTAAACCATAGCTTGGTGCCTAAGGCTCTGTGCAACTGTTCCCAAAAACGACTGGTAAACTGGGGACCTCTGTCAGAAACTATAGTGACAGGAACTCTGTGCAAACGCACTATCTCTTGCATATACAACTGTGATAACCTTTCAGCAGAATAGGTTGTTTTGACAGGTAAGAAATGTGTTGTCTTAGTCAACCTATCAACAACTGCCCAAATGGAATCATGTCCTTTGCTTGTCCTGGGTAGGCCAACAACAAAGTCCATGGTCACATGGTCCCACTTCCACTGTGGTATGGGTAAAGGTTGCATTGTCCCGGCAGGTTTCTGGTGTTCAGCCTTTACCTATTGGCACACAGGACACCTCAGAACAAACTCTGCAACATCCTTCTTCATCCCAGGCCACCAATACAATTCTTTCAAATTCCGATACATCTTGGTGCTTCCTGGATGCATAGCATACATGGAAGAATGAGCTTCTTCCAGGACTAACTTCCTCAATTTATCCACATCCGGCACTATCATCCTTCCATTCTAACAAGGTACATGATCATCTGAGTCATGGAAACCATCTCTCTTCTCATTTCCATACTCAGATCTGATCTGCTGAACTGCATCATCACCTTGTTGTGCTTCCTTAATCTGCTCCCTTAGGGTAGGTTTAATATGCATCTCAGCCAACAATCCGGCTAACAACGACACCTTCAACTGTACATTGTCTTGCCTTAAAGAGATAAGCATATCTCTCTTAGAGCATACTAAAGAGTTTAGTTGTGCTCTATCCATGGTTGATGTTGCTGATTTCCTACTCAAGGCATCTGCAACAACATTGGCCTTGCCCGGATGGTAATCAATTGTACAATCGTAGTCCTTGATTAACTCCATCCAACGACGTTGCCTCATGTTAAGCTCGTGCTGAGAGAAGATATACTTAAGGTTCTTGTGGTCTGTGAAAATCTGGAATGTCTCTCCGTAGAGATAATGTCTCCAGATCTTCAAGGCATGAACCACGACAGCTAACTCCAGATCGTGTGTCAGATAATTCTCCTCGTGTTTCTTAAGCTGTCGGGAAGCAAAAGAAATCACTTGTTTATCCTGCATCAACAAACATCCAAGTCCATTCTTGGAAGCATCACAGAAGACTACATATCCTTTTCCTTGTTCAGGTAGCACAAGAACAGGTGCACTTGTCAACCTCTCTTTCAACAATTGGAAGGACTGTTGACACTTATCACTCCAAGAAAAAGGAACATCTTTCCGGTTCAACTTGGTCAAAGGTAAAGCTATAGAACTAAAGTTCTTAATGAACCTTCGATAATAGCCAGCTAACCCCAAGATACTTCGAATCTCCGTCAGTGTCTTCGGTTGTTCCCATTGTAGAACAGATTCTACCTTTGAAGGGTCAACACGAATTCCCAAGGCAGATATCACATGTCTAAGAAAAGATACCTCCGGCAACCAGAACTCACACTTGCTAAACTTAGCATACAGCTTGTGTTCCCTTAGCAAGGTCAAAGCTTGGCGAAGATGCTGCTCATGCTGCTGAGCATCCTTACTATAGATCAGAATGTCATATATGAAGACGACAACACACTGATCAAGGAAATGTCGGAAAACTCTATTCATGAGTTCCATAAATGCAGCTGGTGCATTGGTTAGTCCAGACGACATAACCGTGAACTCATAGTGACCATACCTTGTCCTAAAGGCAGACTTGGGTATGTCACTATCCTTAATACGAAGTTGATGATATCCAGACCTCAAGTCTATCTTTGAAAAGACTGTTGCACCACGCAACTGGTCAAAGAGATCATCAATCCTTGGCAGAGGGTACTTGTTCTTTATTGTTACTTTATTGAGTTGTCTATAATCAATGCACAACCGCATTGACCCATCTTTCTTTTTAACAAACAAGACCGGAGCACCCCATGGTGAAGTGCTCGGTCGGATAAAACCCTTCTCAAGTAACTCTCGAAGTTGTTTCTTGAGTTCTGCCATTTCGGCAGGCGCCATCCTATACGGAGTCTGGGCTATGGGTTTCGTATCTGGGACTAAATTGATCTCAAAATCAATTTCCCGAGGCAGTGGCACGCCTGGAAGTTCTTCAGGAAATACATCCTCGAATTCCCTGACTATAGGAACTTCTGTAGGATTGGAACTCTCCTTGGTAACATCTACCACATGGGCTAAGAATGCACAACATCCTTGCCTCATTAACTTCTCAGCAACCATAGCTGACACAAGACGGGTGGGCAAAATCTTTCTCTCACCTAGAAAGGTCCATGTGTTGCTTTCATCAGCAAACACAGCCTGCTTGGACTCACAATCCAAGACAACTCTATACCTTTCTAAGGTATCCATCCCGAGGATTATACCGAATCCTTGCATCTCAAGTGTTATAAGATCCACTTGAATGCGATGATCAGAAAAGAAGAGGATGCAAGGAGAACATACCTCCTGCAAAACGGCAGACCCACTCAACGGAGTCTCCAAAAACAAACTATCGGTCCTATGACTAGTTGTCATATTGCAGTTACGTATCACTTTACGAGTGATGAAAGAGTGCGTAGCACCCGAGTCAATCAAAACAGATACAACACAGGATGTAGACATATCAGAATATAAAAGTTCCATCTGACCTGCCACTACCCGTGGATTGATCACTGCTTCTGGTGGGTTCATAGCATAGAACCTTGCTGTCGCCTGGTGTTGAGGTGGTGCTGATGATCCAGCTTGAGACGCTTGTCCACGTCCTCGAGCTGTTCCCTGAGATTGTCTCCTCTGAGATCCTTGTTGACTCTGTCTTGGAGGCTGTGTCACATTGACAGGCCTAGATCGGCAATCCTTCATCAAATGTCCCACCTTACCACAATTGTAGCAGCTTCTCTCCAGTTGTTGTGGTCGGGGTGGTCCAGTAACTGACACTGATGCAGAACTGTGAGTTCCTTGAAGCGGTTGACTCCGTCCTCTACCTCTGCTCGGTGTCCATTGAGTTTGAAAACTCGATCTGGGTGGTGGAGGGTTAGGTGCAGAGAATCTAGGTTTCTTGGAATCCCTAGATGAAGAACCCTGGAACTGTGGATATCTTTTCTGAGTTTGTCTCTTCTCAACCACAGATCTCTCTATCCTTCGGACTGACTCAACAAAGGTAGAGAATCTCTCTCGGTTTTCTAAGGCAGACACGGGGGTTGACATATCAGCATTTAAACCCTTCTCAAATCTTCTTATTCTTTCCTCCTCTGTGGCAGCCATGTGCGGACAGAACCGCAGCAACTCCATGAACTTAGCTTCATACTCACTAATGTTCATCATACCCTACCTTAGTCTCTCAAACTGAGAGATCTTCTCATCTAGGAAGGTCTTTGGAAAATATCTATTGATAAATTCCCGACAAAACTCTTCCCATGAGAACTCTACTCCAGGTTTCTTCTGCTCTTCCATGTTCCACCAGTGACCAGCACTACCTTTGAGAAGATAGACAACATGTCTAACCTTCTCAGCTTCCGGGATGATAAGAATCCTGAAAGCCTTCTCCAACTCTGTCAACCAAAGATCAGCATCGGCGGGGTCGGCAGTCCTGAAGTACTCGGTAGCTCCGACACGACGAAGTCGTTCGAACGTCTTACCGATACCTTGTGCTTCAGGATGGACAGGTGCCCTAGGTGCAGGCATGGGCATCCTATCGGTTATGTGTGTCATGGCAGTCATAAACTGCCCGAACATCGTCTGTACAGCTGGGTTACCCATGTCGGCTGGGTCAAACTGGGGTGGCTCTCTTGGTGACTCAGGTGCAGGCTGTTCTATTTCTGGAACTCTTACACCGCCTCGAGGTACACTAGCACTACTCTCTGCCACGTACTCATCATGTGGCTCAGCCATTCTTATGTATCTTCTTCTCCTGAGGAGCAGAAGATTCTATTAGATAAGGAAGGAGTACTAAAGATAGACTCGACATCCTAAGTCCTATGCCTCTGTAGACTCAACTGACCTAGAGCTCTGATACCACTAATTTTGGGCTCTGATCTCCAAACCACGATACAATCACAATTTAAACTTAGCGGAAGCGATTCGATTAACAGCGGAAGACAAAAATCACTGAAAATTAAAACTTTTCGAGACAAGAGCTTGAATCCATAAAGCTTCATTCATAAAAAGAGGTAAACTGTTTACATCTCATGATAATTACTTCTTGAGTAATTATATACAATAAGATACAAAATCTCAAGAACTCATAACCAAAATCTCAGATCAAAAGACTCCAAGGACCTGAGAGTACAGAGGACACATAGGACTGACTCTAACTACACTACATGGCAGGCTAAATCTCCACCTGAGATTACTGCTGCTCCTGGTGCTGCTGCTGCTGCTGAGATTGGTCACCTGTAGACCGGTTCCTTCGTCTACGACGTCCACCTAAAAAGTTGAAGTCTACGGGGTGAGACAATTTTACTTAATTGTCCCAGTGAGAGTTATAACTCTCTACCAGAAGCTTTCTTATAACATCAGACAATATCTTAAGCAGTAAAGCTTTCAAAGTATTCAATAACAGTTGCAACTATATAACAAGAGTTCAACATTTATAAGACATGACGAAATATAAGCACTATCACAGTGTATCATCAATCAACTAACTCGTAGTTATCTCTAGCAGGTATACTACGTGGTTGATTATGTTTTACAAACAACATTATGCCCTGTGGAGATGAGGCATACCACTCATACTCCAACTGATCGCTGAGAAGTCACATCAGTATCATACATAGGTCATTAAGAGATCCGGATTCTCATGACCTTCATCTTCCTCAGTCAGTAAGAGGATCACTTGTAGGACATCTTGTGTCTCTACTTATTATAGCTCACCAGGGTAAACTGTTCCTTCGCTATTTTAGAGTTACAGTGGCGTTCTGTACTCTCTTTGTCATCAGGAGTTTTCATGTTTATCTCTACTGATACATATATCTATGTTTTCTTCGTCATCAGGAGGTTTCATGTTTACCTTCCACTGATACGGTAGGGTTTAGTAGTGAAGGGTTGACGGATTACACATCTACATCAATCACCTACACTAGGATGTAAGGTTCAACACATCCATATACCCCACATACTCAATAGTATGTGTTCCAGGAGCTTCCTTAGGAAATCCTGTTTCACCATCATTTGATCTCTGACAATGATGGATCTATGATCAGGGCTCTACATTATACTTGATTAGTTAGGTACATTTAGTATTCATTTAATCATCACACATTGTTCTTCAAACAATAACAGTAGCATAACAGCTATGAAAGGAGAATACTAAATGTAACAAGCCTAACTCACATCAATCATCATTTCTCATTATACTCATCACCAGTCATCTCTGAAGCATGACTTGGTGGTATTCATGGCTCTTACAGCCCATTAACTCATAGGATGCCACTGACAAGGCATCAAGATATTTTACTTATTCATAAAGCCTTTAACATGCTTTTAATGAATACAGTATTATCATCCATACCTGGATATGACCACCTTCATATCAGGACCTGCATAGTTAGCTCAACTGATAAAGGTAATTTAAAACAAGGAATATACTTCTCACTCTTATCATAAGAGCTAAGTTCTCTGATTCTTATCAATTAGAGTTTAATACTCATAAAGCATGTCATTACCCTTGAATTAGGGTTTACTAATCACATTGAATGCCATTACCCTTGAATTAGGGTTTACTATTCACATTGAAGTGAATTGAACTCATAACATCATCATGTATGTGGAACATTATCATTGATGCTCTCAGACTAGCTTAAGATTCATCATACATCATAATTAGGGTTTCCATGATCTCACACAGGTGGATCATACCCTAATTATGCACATTCATGTGTATTGAAGGTTCTTTAATTGAGTTTCCACCTAAAAAAGGGTACTTTCTCTCTCTAGAGGTACTTTCTCTCTCTAGAAGTACTTTCTCTCTCATCATACTAGTAGATGGTGATAACATCACTCTAGATCAAGTTGAAATAAGTCATCATGGGCTAACATAGCCAAAAACATCACTAACATGTGATTAGGGTTTAATTTGATCAAGGTATTACTCAATTGACCCTTCAAGGGTATTTTGGTAATTCACCCCATTGATCACCATCATGGGTTAATTCATTAGTCACTTAGTCCTTTAATGTCCTAGGTTATCATTAGGGTTTAGATTAGGGCATCATAGAACCATATACACCTTTAAGTGGTTAGTTGAAATCAACCTTTGAAAGTCCTCAAATGGTCTCAACCTCCAACCTCCAAACGGTTTGAAACCGTTTTGGATGGGTTGACCATTTACTATTGTTGACTTCAAGACCAAGAAGAAGTGTAGATCATTTAACCATGTTGACTTCAAGGCCGAGAGGGCAAGTTGGGTTGAGATCGTTTGATGGCTCTCGGTCTTGAGACCGTTTGATGGCTCTCGGTCTTAAGACCGTTTGATGGCTCTCGGTCTTGAGACCGTTTGATGGCTCTCGGTCTTGAGACCGCGAGCCCTCTCACGGTCTTGAGACCATGAGGCCTCTCACGGTCTTGAGACCGCGAGGCTCACATGGTCTCCAACCGCTTGGTCCATCAACAAGGTTCAAGGTTACAACCGATTATGTCAACCAATGTTGAAGCCCTCAAAATGTCAACGCCATGGTGACCACTTATGGATTGAGTCAATTAGGGTTATGATTAACCAATTGGTCACTCAATTGACCCTCAATTGTTGATCAATTAGGGTTGAAGTCGATTCAATTAGGGTCTATCAATGTTCAACCATCAACACTCATCAATGTGCATCAATACGAGGTTGAACCCTTCAATTGAGCTCCAATTGGGCCCAAACTTGGCCCAAACGGTCTTGAGATTGTGTGGATGAACTCCACATGGTCTTGAGACCGTTTTCCCAAGTTTTCATCAAAATCTAATGTGATTTGATAGGAGTTGAACTTTAATTAAGTCACAAATCAGCAATTTGATTAATTCAATAACCCATTGTAATTGGGCCCTCAATTGATCAATTTATCTTAACCCTAGACCTCCAAACGGTCTTGGGTTGTCACCACACGGTATTGAGACCGTTTGGATGAGCTCCAAATGGTCTTAAGACCGTTTTCCCATCCAACGTTTGGATTCTAGTGAAAAATGTTCAAGGTTGGATCCATTGAGTTGATGATCATATCAATACTTAATTGCATTGTAATTTGGTATGTTTGTACCTTCAATTGGTCAACTATTCTTGACCCCAGACCTTCAAACGGTCTTGGGTGATTGTCCTCGCGGTCTTGAGACCCTTTGGTTGATCCCCAAACGGTCTTGAGACCGTTTAGGTCAATCAACCCCAAAAACCCTAAATTAATCATTGATATTTCAGTACTGATTTTAATTAGGGTTTGCCCTAGTAATCACCCTTCAACTCTTAGATCGATTGGAATTAGTCCATCAAATTTGGTGGGTTGTTAATTAACATTATTTTGAACAAAAAATCTCATATGTTCAATGCCTGGTCAATGACCTTACACGGTCTTAAGACCGTTTGCCCAAAAAGGCTATTTCAGACCGTTTGAAAATCAGGGATAAATTCAATTAAAGTTGTTGATTAAAATGGCCATATCGCCCGATTCCTTTGGAGTTAACTTCTAAATTTTTGAGTTTTATTAGTATACATAATTATGAAGAGTTTTCTTATACGGTCCACGCTCGGTCAATGGGGTTAAACGGTCTTGAAGACCGTTTGCCCTCTCGCGGTCTAGAGACCGTTTGCTCACCTCGCGGTCTTAAGACCGAGAGAGCAAGTTGGGGAGACCGTTTAACAAAGTGAAAAGCGGTGGATTTTTCTTGGAAATAAAGCCTTCATCTACTAGCTCAAGAACAGCATGGATTTCCCATGGGTTTGCTTGCAAAGTAGCAAAGGAAAGTAGGGAAAAAGAAGAACTATCATCTACATGCATAAATGAGATGTATATAATAAAGCATGGGTTTAAAGTTATAAAACCCGCCTAAAGTTTGCTTCTTGAGCTCCAATCTTTCGAGCTACAAGCTCTAATGGCGTCCTTGAGCTCTCACAGGTTGTCCAAGGTGAAAACTCCAGGGAAAATCAAGAAAAGATGGCTAGAAAGATAGGGTTTCGTGAGCTGGTCACCAAATTGACCTTGAATTCGAGTTCTAACCATGGAATTAGGCAAAAGAAGGGATTCAAACCTACCTTACACCCTTGGTCGTTCCTCTTGAGATCCAAGACAGTCTTTAGTCGGTCAAGCAAGAGGAAACAGTGAAATGCACGAAGGAAAGGTTCCTTTGCTTGAGAGGTAAAGTGTATATATACTTGGGGTGAGGTTTCCAACTTAAGCTTATAAGTTTTTCATAATATCAACCAAGTCCCTCCATCTTTACTTGCTCGTCCCTTTATATTAATTCTAAGAACAAACCTTCTCTCAAGGTCAAGAAAATAAGGGCAAGGAAGATTATCCTAATACTAAGGTACATATATAAAGAGCTATTGTACATACACCCTGATTATTCAATCACAAGGTATATTTCATAACTTGATTATTCAATTGAGGTGACTCTTCATAATTTCTTCTCTAAATGATGACAAGAGTCTTAATAGATACATTATATGATATATTTTACGAATTGCATCCCTTAATTTGGGTAAATTGTATTTTACCCCAAATTAGGGTTTCAAGCACCGGGATTGCTTCCACAGCTGCACCTTGGTGCCCAAGCTTGGGAAATCCCTCTAACTTCAACATGATCATTCTCATGATGTCTCAACATCAGAGAATCATCTTAACATGTGCAATTTGCAAATTAATCCTTCTAACAGGGTAATTTGCACATAGGTCCATGTATCACAAAACAATGCTACAACTTTATATAAAAAGGAGCAAAATGGAAAAATATGTTTTTGAGAAACTTAATTACATGCCCAAAGTTAATCACAAGGATTTAATTACATATTTAGGCAAAACACCTAGGGTTATCTTATAACCCAGGTCAGGGATGTTACACCCCTAGTATACATGTGATGTCATCCGCTTCCAATAACCAGATCTTTAATGTTTCTTCCGTCGCTACGAATTCTTTATCTGACATAAACTTGATTGAAACTTTTGATGGATCACACTATCGTCGTTGGTAAAAAAAGTTGTACACTATTTTAGAAGTTGCTAATGTAGTCTTTACTCTATTTGAACCCAAACTAGAAAATGATTATATTGAATGGGAAAAGACAAATTAGATTTGTCATCATGTCATTTTAATATTATTTCTAATCAGTTGTTTGATGCTTATTTTCAAACTAAAATTGCATCTGAAATTAAGACAAGTCTAAACAAGAAATATGTTCTAGAAGAGACTTTTACCCAAAAAATCACAATTACAATTTTTCTAGAATTTGTATGTCTGAAGATAAGGAAATAACAACTCAAATTCATAATTTTTAGATTTTACTTTATGATTTAAAAAATGAAAAAGATAGATCTTCCTGAGTCTTTCTTTGTTGGTTGTTTAATTGAAAAATTCCCTATTCTTGGAAATATTAGAAGAATAATTTAAAACATAAAAGATAGATTATGTCGATGGATGGTGTAATTATACATATCTGAGTTGATAATAAAAATTGTTTGAGAGAAAGATCTGATTTAAATAAAGAACGGATGTCTTCCACGAATTTTGTTAACCGTGGTGTTAAACAAAATAATAAATCCTCTAATCATGCAAAAATTGTTGAAAAAATAAAAAGGATAAAAGAAACAACAATAAAAATAAAGGCAACAAAGACATTACGAAAAATAATTTTTTGTTATATTTGTAGCAAACTTGGTGACACTTCTCCTAAGTGTAGCAATAGAAAGGAGAAATTGGTCAAAGATTCAAAAGAATCAACTACCAACCTTGTAATGGAAGAAGTGTTTGTGGCATTCCTCATCATTGACAATATAATCATTTTAGAATCGTGATTGGATCATCGACTTCGAGGCTTCATGCCACTTTAGTGGCAATAGAGATACCTTCGTGACCTGCGTTGAAGTAGGAAGGGATGTGCACCGAGTTATCATGGACAACTCAAGTGCATCCCTTGTGGTTGGCAAGGGCAATGTCGACATCAAGATGACTTTTTGGAAATTCTTGTTGATAAAAGATGTGTTGTTTGCTTCTGATCTTAGAGTAAATTTACTCTCTGTCTCTCAACTAGTTAAGTATGGGATAAAGGTGTCCTTTGAATCTGATCCGACCATATTCTCTAAGTCTAGGGAATATCTCGACATGGGTTACACTTCAAATGGTTTGTTTCTCCTTATACCAAACATTTCAGTAAACAATGTTATTCCTGATATCGTTGATGTTGAGAAATATGGGAACCAAGTAAGGCAACAAAAATTAAATTTTATCTATATGTATTCCTTAGAATCGGCAAGATCGTATCAATAACTATGAAGTAGGAAAGATGGTTTAACAAGTTTATAGCTGATCCTCGAGCAAGTCCAGTGACTACAACTCATGGCAATCCAACTATCTTCTAGTTGCTCATGGATGGTGTCTGTACAGCTCCTGGTCTTCACTACAGACAGCAGACTCAAATGGTGTTTGTAACGGTTCCTGTAGTCTCGCCACAGACTGTGGCTAACGACATCCTCCTAGAGGTGAGCAAAGGCCACCTCACCTTTATGGAAGTCCACAGGGACCACTCAGAAATATTATCGTCCTACTAGAATGGATAGGAAGGAGTTGTCCCTCCCTTTGGTATACTAGTCACCAACCTGGTCTCCCACAATAATGATTCTCAGTTGTTCTCTCCCTCACTATCCCTCCCTATTCGGGTAGGACTTGCTTGGGCTCTCTTGACTACTAAAACTAGAGAGGACAACAATTGTCAGAATAACTAATTCTTAATTGTGTATTTTGAGAAGCTCCCGGTATCCCTCTATATATAGGAGGGGTTAGGATCAGGGTTCTCAGTTGTTGAGAGAGTGAAAGGGACTGGAATATCATGAGTTTTCACAACCTACAAGCATTGAACTGGTCGATTGGCAACTAAACCGGTCGGTTCACAAGCAATACGGTCGGCTTGCATAGTGAATTGATCATTTCACCTATTTCTTTATCACGTATGAATTTGGCAAAATCATCTCCAATTAATGCAAAACATTAATTCTAGTACCAATGGAATTGAACAAGTGAAACGAGTAATCTTTCTCACAAATTCTGAAAAGTCTCTAGAACCTTCCACCGACACAACTGATCTGATCGGCTCACCTGATCGTTTGGTGCCCTGTTTCATGTAGAATTTCATCCAATTCAATTCCAATCAACCTGATACTCCAAACAGCCGTCTCACTACGTGAGCAGATCGGCTTGCAATTCAGTCACCTGATTTGTTGCTTAAATTGAATACATAAACACTTTCGTAATCAATCCAATCATTTTTCATAATTAAACTCCTCTTCTAGATGAGTTCCTATGTTGTGACCCTATAGGTCCCATATCACGTTGGCAATAAATATCCATAACTAACTTATGACATCACAAGCAGAGAGCACTGTCTAGTCGCACATCACTGCTACCCAAGTGAATGGAAAGTTGGAGAACAACTTCAACCTACAATATGTGTAAGGTGTTGTAGTAATTGTATAATTCTTTTATCTTTGATATCCATAATGAACTTGAGACATGGAATCCTTCGGAAATATAGGCACAGAGTATGGCAGCAGAAATAAAAAATTTATCTATTGGTATTTTCATAACAATAAGATTGTGTCAACTACTATGAAATAGGAAGGATGGTTTAACGAGTTATATCTGGTCCTAGAGCAAGTCCAGTGACAACAACTCATTGCAATGCAACTACCTTCTAGTTGCTCTTGGACTATGGTTGTGCAGCTCCTGGTCTTCACCATGAGCAGCGGACAGGACAACCTCTACAACGACTCATGTGGTCTCGCCATGGACTGCACGCTGATGTTATCCTCCTAGTAGTAGCCAAAAGACTCCTACCTCTAGAGTAGTCCACACAGACCAACAGAACTCTTGTTGTTCAACTAGAACAGACAGGAAGGAGTTATCCCTCCCGTTGGTGTACTAGTCACCAACTTGCTCTCCCACGATAATGATCCCCAGTTGTTCTCTCCCTTCGCTATCCCTCCCTAGTCTAGTGGGACTTGCTTGGACTCTCTCAATTACTACAACCAGAGAGAATGACAACTGTCAGAGTCATTGATTCTTTATTGTCTGTGTTGTGTTCTGAGAAGCCCCCAGTACCCCTCTATTTATAGGTAGGGTTAGGGTTAGGGTTTCCGGTCTGTTTGGGATATGTGTGGGAGTGCAAGGGACTGGAAGATCTTGAATTTTTGCAACCTAAAAACCACAAAATGGTCGTCTGGCATGCGATACAATCATTTTGCCATTTCCAAATCACATACAAAATTGGCAATTTGTTTCCAATTATTGCTAAATATTAATTCCTTGCATCACAAGAATAGTGCAATTAATACGATCGAATTTTCTCACAAATCCAGAAAGTTACTAGAACCTTCCTACGACCAACTGACCCGATCAGTTCACTAGGTGAATCGATTGTCTTGCTCAAACTGAGTCGATTGATTCACTCAGTGAGCCGATCGATTGGAGTCATATTTATGTAGAACTTTAGCCAATTCAGTTCCAATCAGTCTGACACTCCAAACGGTCATCTCAACACTTGAGAAGATTGTCTGGATATCCAAACGATCATCTCATACTTTGAGACGATTGGTTGGCAGTGTAGTCAGTTGATTCCTTATGTGAACTGAGTACCTAAACACTTTAATAATCAATCCAATCATCATTTAAGATTCAACTCCTCTTCCATATGAGTTCCTTTGTGTGTGACCCTATAGGTCCCATATCACGTAGGTAGTGAATATCCATAACTATCCTATGACATCGCAAGTAGAGAGTGGTGTCTAGTCGCACATTAGTGCTACACAAGTGAATGGAAAGTTGGAGAACAACTTCAACCTACAATCTTTGTAAGGAGTTGCAGTGATTGTATAATTCCTTTGTCTCTAATATTCGGGATGAACTCGAGGTATGGAATGATCATCCTCTCAACGTTCAATCCATGTTCCTTGAACCAAGAGTAGACTGACTGAGATAATGTGACCTCAATATCATATATTGATTCACATGTGCATGTGCATACGTTTCTCATTCTTGCTTATCAAGTGGCCAATATATCAATCTCCAGTAGGAGGGACAAATCCCATCTCTATCACTCACAGTCATTCCCCGTCTGTCAAATCTACCCAATCATTGCCTTTATGGAAATGTGTATTTTAGGATTACATTTGATGATGTCAAAGTATACCCAACATGTGATGAGTGTAGTGATTTCAGGTCTAAGAATCACAATCACCACCTTCACTATGAGAGATGAGTATGACCACTAATGATGGTTTCCAAGTGTCACTCTCAAAGAAAGTCTATCTGATACACTATTCTCTAACATGTATCTCTGTGCTTGGTTTGACATTGCAATATCATGACTAATGATATTCTATCATCAACCAACCCACACTCCAGTCATATGTGTTACTGGTGTCTACCTACCTTCCACAGTAACAACTGACTAGGGACATAATAATATTGTACATACTCTTAGCATTCATATGATCTCATTGTCCAAGTCACGTACTTGAAGACATACATCATTGAGTATTGTCATTATTTAGACATCCATAATGTTTCCTCATTATCTCATATTTGAATGAAACAAAATGAACTGAAAGCTTGCCTTTATTAGTATTAATCAAATCCTTTATGGTATATGCCATGTCAACCATCATATGATTGGCCCTCTGGCATACCTTACCAATAGACTCCCACTTGCACTTAGAGCCAACCGCCCACGAATCTCATTCTTAGTGATCCAAACATGTCCACCATATTTCTGTTGTGCAAGTGCCAATCCAACGAGTTAGCAATATTTTACTATTGGTTGGTATATTGCATGTTTTGTATCACTTCGCTCTGAGATGAAACCATTATAATATGGTATCTGATATTCCTTGTCAAACAAGTAGCTTCATTGTTGTCACAGTATCACTACTGAGTCATCATTGGTTGGAACATCTATGAGTTCATCATATGAACCTCTAGATCCCTGTAGTAGCATTTTGTGTTCTTAACACAAGTATACTTGGCTTCTATTTTAGAATAGAATTAATGGTTGTTAGTTTGGAACCCTTCCAACTAGCAACATTTCTCAAACATATTTTATTGCAATCACTTTGTCATTATGGAAGCTTGCATCGATGCAACCTTTTACATCCAACTCTTCCTTTATTTCTATCTTTATCGACTAGCAATCTATCCTTAAGTAGTTCTCAAGTACTAATGGATATCTTTAATGACATTCCAATAACCCTTATTGGAATTTAGTATCATCTTGTCATGTCCAACACATACAAGATTATATGGGATAAGTACATATATAGCATTCATGATAGATCCATTGCTACATCCTATGGCATCTTAATCATGTTATTCCCATTAGTCATAAGAATCAGAAGATATGGTTCATGAGAGACTAATCCAGATTCTCTCTCATTGAATCCTTTAGCCGTTGACTTCTTCAACACATTGCTATTGTATGTGATCAAACTTATATTGTGAAACATCCAAGAACCATCTTATAGGTCTTGATCCTAATCTCATGAGATGTTTCACTTAATCCTTCATTGTTGAAGGGGTTTTCTATGCCAGATTTTAATACTCACAGTATTGGTATGCTATTCCTCATCATATGTGGAATATTCATATATGCTCCCACTAAATCTTTTGTAATCACATATTTCATCTTTTATCTTGATTCAAGTCAAACTCTTTGACTATCTTGTCAAGTCAAAAGATCCCTCCTCGGAGATGCTTGTCTCAATCCCAGATTGAACTTTGTAGTTTATAGACTTTGTTTGCATTCTTGAAGTTATAAAACCTTTTAGGTTGTGTCACGTACACATCCTATGATGTATTCCATTTAAGGAATCCAGTTTTGATCTTCATATTCTAACTCTCTTGGTCTATTTTAACTACAACAACAAGCTTGACAATTGGTAAAGGAATTTTTGTCATATTCAACAACTTGAACTGATTTGAGAAACTTATTCAACCAATTTGTCCTTTTATGTCACGTAGATATTTGCCACAAGACCTTATTGTACCCTTTAGGTATTACTCTTTAGGTGGCGCTATCAAGGTCCTACCTTGTTATCTTCCATGGATCCCATAATGGTCTTGAGTCATTACTCAGATTATTGTACTTAATAGCTTCTAGTCAATTAGTTGGCTCATCTTGTTATGACCAACTTATCTGAATTGTTGATTTCACAATCCTTCAATTTTAGATATATTCTACTAGAATTTATTTTATTCTGTGTCACACGAAAAACTTGAGATTCCACAACATCTTGTGATTCTCTTAGTTCTCATTGTACCTCTTTATTGACCTCGAACATTTCAAGTTCTACTTTTACTCCCACTGATTCTTTAGGAACATAGTTATCCTATCAACAAAACAATTTTGTTATTGGATTGGGATTAATAGTAACATTCAACAACTATGGTTTGTGGATAAACCTTTTTAAGAAACTACTTTCTCAATGTAGGTTTCAATCCTTTAGACCTATTGGGACATTCCCCAAATCATATCATATATGATGTCTTATAAACCATTTAGACGGTACATTATTTAGTGATAGGTATATATTTATGAGAGTATAAGAAGACTAGATTAATTGGTAATTATATCATGATCATCATGGTATAATTCCTTCACTCTAACACATCATCATGTTTAAATGAATTTGATTTGTGATACATTTCACGGTTCTATCCTGAAGGTTCTCAAGGTATTGATGCAGAGTATTTCAACATTTGATCTCATCAAAGTTTTTTAACAATTTCATCAAAGTCCTACTTCATTTATAATCTCCTTGAACATTTGAAGATATTTGTGTTCCTATTTTACTGAGTATATATCATCATACTACCAAAAAATAAGATGAAGTATAAGTAATTATCTATAGCATTCATTCCATAAGATCTTCATGCATCACATGTATGAGGTCTGATGGAAGGCTTATCCTTCCACTACATTTAGTAAAGGATGTCATGTTGTATTGTGTATAAATAAGGCTTTGCATATTTCCTTAGGTTTGACAACTAAGCAAATCTAGATTAACATCAATATGTATTCTAGACATGCATTTCTTATATGCAAGTCCAATGTGACTATTGTTAATGATAGTCTTGAGTTATCAAATATAATCCTTTGGTATTAACGTTGTAAACATTCATCTCAAAATCTTTTGGTCAAAGACCATTTAGATGTTTGGGCATTTCCATGCAAGATCATATCTTTTGAAAAAGAAACGTTAATTTTTTACTTTATTGATTTATCATCCTTGTCATAAAAGATGCTTTAAAGTAAATGTTTTAATTTATTGGCATAATGAAATAGCAGTTCAACTAACTCTATTAGATGCCCATTGGCTAAGATAAGTTTTAAATGTAGACTAAAGCTTCAGCAACTCTTGCTTTGCCTTGTCCATCTTTGTCCTTCCATGAGGATTTTTACTTCTTATCAGATCATGCACATCAAGTATGTTAGATCTACGTTTGGTATCACATACGAAAATGAAGAAGTTATCGAATTTATCTTATAATGTTCACACCTAAAGTGAAGGCCTCAATGCCTTCCTTCTTCTTCTTTAGTTCTTCTAACCAGAGTGGGCAATTTCTTTTCCAATGTCTATGTTGGTGACAATGGTGACAATTGCCTCTTTTCTTCACTCCTCCCTTTGATTTGAGATCTGAAGACCTAGGCTTGTAGCCAACTTTAGAACTCTTCTTAGCTTTGCCTTTTCCATTAAACTTCCCCTTTGTCTTGTTGATCACCATCATAGACTTGGTCTTGTCTTTCTTTATTTGTCCCTCAACTATTCTCAACATGCCCAACTACTCTGTCAATGTTTTGTTAAATTCGTTGTAGTTCATGAAAAACTAAATATGGCTCTGGAAGAGAATGCAAAATCACGTCAATGGCCAACTCTTAACCCAAGGGGAATCCTAGTCTAGCTAGGTTCTTCTCCATGTACCTAATGAGCTTGAGTACATGAGGACCTACTGGGTCTCCTTCTACCATGCTACATTTGAATAGTGCCTTGTAGACATCGTATTTCTCTTGTCTTGCCTGATCTTGTAACATGTTCTTGAGATGTGTGACCATCTCAATCACATCCATGTTCTCATGCTGACTCTGTAACTTGTAGTTCATGGAGCATAGCATCAGACACTTGAGATCCATGACATCTTCAGTGTGCTTATTGTAAGCGTCCTTTTCAGCCCTAGGTGCAGTCGGAAGGGGTTCATCTGGTTCTGGTGTCTCTAGGACATAGAGCTTGCGCTCCTGTGTGAGAATGACTCTCAGTGTCCTGAACTAGTCGTGGAAAGTTGTTCCCATTTAGTTTGTCCTTCTCAAGGACCGATCACAGAGAAAAGTGATTGTTGTTTGTTGCCATTTGGTTCTACAAACAATCTGTAATTTTGTCAAACTCATTTCTGATTTTATTTGATTAAGACTTTAGCAATATTAATTAGGTCTTTAATTAATTATCATTCTCATTATTTTGATTGAATTGATAACCCTCAAGTATCAATTTGGAAAATTGTAGTAAGTCAATTTTCTAATGAGCAAGATCCAAGATAATTCAACTATGGTCCGACCAATGTCGCAAAACACAGTTAATTACCAAGGTAGGTAGCTTTTGCCAATTGCATCATATGCAATATTTGATAGATAATATGTGCAACTCCTTGCCATAATCATCTGCATGATTCTGGGATTAAATGCTCTAAGAATCACCAATTTAAGCCTAAATCAATAGCCAACACGATAGATATCCACCCTGCAAAGGCAGAACCTACATATCTACCATCACACTTCCATGAGTTAGACAGCGCATCATGCGGAGGCGTAACCTGCTCTTAGTCGAACAAGCTTTTCATGTGTGTTTCTAATAGAAAGCATCTTAGACTTAACATGTTTGATTGAGGGATTTATATATATTTATATATATGTATATATACATATAGTGTATCCAACCACCACACATATAGTAAATATCATATACATGCTATATCCCACAATGTAAGCATACAACATAAAACAAAAAGTGATTGTTATGGCCATGCCTATTGTAATTCCTTGGAGCCACAAGGAATTACTACCACATAGGTAAATCATCACATCACATGTATGAACCTGTTGTTGATGTAGATTTGTGCTTTCCAAAATGGGTAGTTTGATTCAACCCTTGAACCGGTCGTCTCGCTTCTGGGCCGGTCGGTTGGTCCTCAGGGTGTCCAGACATCGGTTGGACCCATCAGGCGATCATCTAGCTCCTTCACTTTGTCCTCCATGGTCCTCTGTATGGCCGACTCATCTTACGAACTGATCATCTCATCTGGAAACAATCATCTTCTTTGTCATTTAAGAAAAGAAGCTATCCTATTGCTATTAAAATTATTACATGGTAAAGAGAAACCTCAAGTTACATTTGAGGGGAGCAAAGGTAGGAAAGAATTAACTTTACATTAGGAAGAGGGAGGTAGAGGCTCGACACGCAGACCAAGATAAATAGGAATAAAACCAAACAATCCATCCACACACAAATATTGGATTATTGGCCATAACCATGCTGTACGTCCACCATCAAAACCGTCTTTAGGGAGACGTGTGTAAATTACATATAATATATATATATATATTAGTTTTTGGATTATGCCTTGAGTTACATTTGAGGGGAGAAAAGGTAGGAAAGAATTAACTTTATATTGGGAAGAGGGAGGTAGAGGCTCGACACGCAGACTGAGATAAATAGGAATAAAACCAAACGATCCAACCACACATAGATATTGGATTATTGGCCATAGCCATGCTGCACATCCACCATCAAAACTGCCTTTAGGGAGACGTGTGTAAATTGCATATAATATATATATTAGTTTTTGGATTATGTGTTCTTTGATCGGATACACATATGAGACACTAAATATTCACATCCTATGTAATAAATAAATAATAAAACCAAAAATTTGATCATATCGACTATCCTAAAGCATAGTAAATTGATGTAGCTCTAATGCCATTGTTGGGAAATACAGACATAGAGTATGGAAGCAAAAACAAAAAAAAAATATCTATTTGTATTCCCATAACAGTAAGATTGCATCAACTACCATATAATAGGAAGGATGGTTTAATGAGTTATATCTAGTGATGGAGCAAGTTCAACGACAACTCATTGTAATGCAACTATCTTCTAGTTTCTCTTAGACAGTGGTTGTGCAGCTCCTGGTCTTCACCACGAACAACATACATGACAACTTCTGCAGCGACTCCCATGGCCTCATCACAGACTGTAGGCTGACGTTGTCCTCCTAGAAGCAGCCAAAGGACTCCTGCCTCTAGAGTAGTCCACACGGAGGGACAACTCCTTCATGTGAGATCAACTAGAATAGATAGGAAGGAGTTATACCTCCCGTTGGCATACTAGTCACCAACTTGCTCTCATACAACAATAATCCTCAATTGTTCTCTCCCTTCGTTATCCCTCCCTAGTCAGGTAGGACATGCTTGGGCTCTCTTGGTTACCACAACCAGAGAGGACAATAACTGTCGAAGCACCTGATTCTCTATTGTCTGTGTTGTGCTCTGAGAAGCCCCCAGTACCCCTTATTTATAGGCGGGGTTAAGGCCAGGGTTCCCAGTTTGTTCGAGATCTATGTGGGAGTGGAAGGGACTGGAAGATCTTGAATTTTCACAACCTACAAACCATGAAATGATCATTTGGCAACCTAGACGGTCATATGGAACATGAGATAATCGTCTCACACTACAAGACGTTCATTTTATACTCCCAACCGCATACGAAATTGACAATTTGTTTCCAATTAATGCTAAACATTAATTCATTGCATCACAAGAAGTATGCAATCAAAATGATCGAATTTTCTCACAAATCCATAAAGTTACTAGAATCTTTCTATGGACCAACTGAGCCAATCGGTTCACTAGATGAACCATTCGTCTCGCTCAACCCAAGCCAATCACTTTACTCAGTGAGTTGATTGGTTGGAGCCATATTCATGCAGAACTTTAGCTAATTCAATTCCAAACAGTCTAACACTCCAAACTGCCGTATCAACACTTGAGATGATCATATAGTTGTCCAAATGGTCATCTAAACCTCTGAGATGATTGACTGGTGTAGTCAGCTAATCCATTGCATGAATTGAGTAAATAAACACTTTAGTAATTAATCCAATCATCATAGAAGATTAAAATCCTCTTCTAGATGAGTTCCTTTGTGTGTGACCCTATAGGTATATCATGTTGGTAGTGAATGTCCATAACTAGCTTATAACATCACAAATAGAGAGTAGTTCCTAGTCGCACATCAGTGTTACCCAAGTGAATGAAAAGTTAGAGAACAACTTCAACCTACAATCTATGTAAGGTGTTGTAGTGATTGTATAATTCCTTTGTCTTTGATATCTAGGATGAACTCGAGGCATAGAATCGTCATCCTCTCAAAGTTCAATCCATGTTCCTTGAACCAAGAGCAGAATGCCTGAAATTATGTGACCTCAATATCATATATTGATTCACATGTGCATGCACATGCGTTTCTCAGTCTATCTTATTAAGTGGCCATGATATCAATCTCTAGTAGGAGGGAAAAATCCCATCTATATCACTCATAGTCAATCCCCATGTGTTAAAGCTACCCAATCATCACCTTTATGGAAACTCGTATTTCAAGACTACGTTTGATGATGTCAAAGTATACCCAATGACATGTGATGAGTGCAATGATTTTAGGTCTAAGAATCATAATTGTCACCTTCACTATGAGAGATGACTATGACCACCAATGATGGTTTCTATGTGTCACTCTCAAGGTGGGTCTGTATGATACACTGTTCTCTAATATGAATTTGTGTGCTTGGTTTGATATTGCCATATCATGACTAGTGAGATTCTGTCATCAACCAACCCACACTCCACTCTTATGTGTTACCGGTGTCTACCTACCTTCCATAGTAACAACTAACAAGGGACATTATAAGAATGTACATACTTTTAGCATTCGTATGATCTCATTCTCCAAGTCACGTACTTGAAGACATACATCATTGAGTATTGTCATTCTTTAGACATTCATAATGTTTCCTCATTATCTCATATCTGAATGAAACAGAATGAATCGGAAGCTTGCCTTTATTAGTATTAATAAAATCCTTTACGGTATATGTAATGTCAACCATCATATGATTGTCTCTCTGGGCATTCCTTACCAACAAGAATCGTCACCCTGTCAATGTACAATCCATGTTCCTTGAACCAAGAGAAGACTATTTTAGATATATGTGACCTCAATATCATATATTGATTCACATGTGAATGCACATGGGTTTCTCAGTTTTGCTTATCAAGTGGCCAAGATATCAAACTCCAGTGGGAGGGACAATCCCATCTATATGACTCACAGTCAGTCCCGATGTGTCAATGCTACCCAATCATCACCTTTATGGCAATCCTTATTTTAGGATTACATTTGATGATGTCAAAGTATACCAAAAGACATGTGATGAGTGTAGGGACTTCAGGTCTAAGAACCTCAATCACCACCTTCACTATAGAAATGACTATGACCATCAATGATAGTTTCCATGTGTTACTCCCAAAGTGAGTATGTCTGATACATTGTTCCATAACATGTATATGTGTGATGATTTTGATATGCCATATCATGGCTAATGAGATTTTGTCATCTACTAACCCACACTCTAGTCTTATGTGTTGATGGTGTCTATCTTCCTTCAACAAAAATAACCAACTAGGGACATAATAAGAATTTACATACTCTTAGCATTTATATGATCTCATTGTTCAAGTCTTATACTTTAAGACATACATCATTGAGTATTGTCATTCTTTAGACGTTCATAATGTTTCCTCATTATCTCATAATTGAGTGAAACCATAATGAATCAGAAGCTTGCCTTTATGATTATTAATCAAATACTTTATGTTATAAGCCATGTCAATCATCATATGATTGACTCTCTGGGCATACCTTTCAACAGACTCCCACTTGCACTTAGAGACAATCACCCATCAATCTCATTTTAAGTGATCTAAACATGCCCACTATGTTCTACTGCGCAAGTGCTAATCCATAGCATTAGCAACATTTTGCTATTAGTCGGTATATTGTATGTTTCTTATCTCTTTGCTATGAGATGAAACTTCCATAATATGGCATCTGACATCCCTTGCCTAACATGTAGCTTCATTGTTGTCACAATATCACTATTGAATCATCAATGGTTGGGACATCTATAAGTTCATCATATGAACTTCTAGATTCATACAACATCACTCTGTGTTCATAACACAAATATACTCAGCTTCTATTGTATAATAGAATTATGACCATTAGTTTGGAACCCTTCCAAATAACAACACTTTCCTTTTAAATCAAACATATTTCATTGCAATTATTTTTGTTATCATGGAAGCTTGCATCGTTGTAACCATTTACACCCAACCATTCCTTTATTGCTATTTCTATTGACTAGAAATCTATCTTTAAGTACTTCTCAAGTACTAATGGATATCTTTAATGACATTCCAATAACCCTTATTGGAATTTAATATCATCTTATCATGTTTAATACATACAAGATTATATGGGATAAGTACATCTATATCATCCATGATAGATCCATTGCTACAGTCTATGTCATCTTAATCATGATATTTCCATTCTTCACAAGAATTGGAATATATGGTTCACGAGAGACTAATCCAAATTCTCTCTCATTGAATCCTTCTGTATTGAACTCTTTCAACACCTTGTTATTGTACGTGCTTAAACTTACATTATGAAACTTTCAAGAACTATCTCTATAGGTCTTGATCCCTATCTTATAGGATGTTTCACCTAATCCTTCATTGATGAAGGTGTTTTCATGCCATCTCTCAATATTGAGACATTATTTCTCATCATATGTGGAATATTCATATATGCTCCCACTAAATCATTTGCAATCACAAATTTCATCTTTTATCTTGATTCAAGTCAAACTCTTTGACTATCTTGTCAAGTCAAAATATCCCATCTCTGAGATGCTTGTTTCAATCCCAGATTGAACTTTGTAGTTTATAGAGAATTCATGAAGTTATAAAACCTTTAGGTTGTGTCACGTACACATCCTCTCATATATTCCTTTTAAGGAATCCAATTTCAATCTTCATATGCCAAATCTCATAGTCTATTTTAACTACAACAACAAACATGACAATTGATAAATGATTTTCTACCATGTTCAACACTTGAACTGATTTGAAAAAAAACTTTTCAACCAATTCATTCTTTTATGTTGTCCAAACAAGTCTTTACAACAAGACCCTATTGCACCCTTTAGGCATTACCCCTTTAGGTGACATTACCAAGGTCCTACCTTGTTAGCTTGCATGGACCCCATAATGGCCTTGAGCTACTACTTAGATTATGGTTCTTGATATCTTCTAGTTGATTACTTGGCTTGTCATGACCAACCTGTCTTAGTTGTTGGATTCACAATCCTCCAATCTCAGACATGTTGTACTAGAACTATTTGGTTATGTGTCATATGATGAACTTGAGATTCCACAACAACTTATGATTCTCTTAGTTCTCATTATAACTCTTTGTTGACCTTGAACATTTCGAGTTCTACTCTTACTCCCACTGATTCTTTAGGAACTCAGTTATCCTATCAACAAAACAATTTTGTTAGTGGATTGGGATTAATAGTAACATTCAACAATTATGGATTGTGGATAAACCTTTTCAAGAAACTACTTTCTCAATGTAAATTTCAATCCTTTAAATATATTGGGACATTCCCATATCATATCATATATGATTTCTTATAAACCATTCAGACGATACATTATTTAGTGATAGGTATATATTTATGAGGATATAAGAAGATTGTATTAATTGATAATCATATCATGTCTCATCATGGTATGATTCCTTCATTCTGGCATATCATCATGTTCATATGGATTTGACTGGTGATACACTATCACAGTTCTGCCCTGAAGGTTCTCAAGGTAATGATATAAAGTATTTCAATATTTTATCTCATCAAAATTTCTTAATACTTTTTTCAAAGTTATATTTCATTTATAATCTGCTTGAACACTTCAAGAGATTTATGTTTCTAATTTACTGAGTACATATCATCATATAACTAGTAAATAAAATGAAGTATGAGTAACTATCTATATCATTCATTCCATAAGATCTTCATGGAACATATGTATGAGGTATAGTGGAAAGCTTATCCTCCCACTCCATTTAGTAAAGGATGTTATGTTACATTGTGCGTAAATAGGACTTGCATATTTCCTTAAGTTCAATAACCAAGGGAGTCTATATTAACATCAATATGTATTCTAGATATGCATTTCTTATATATACGTCCAAGGTGACCATTGCTAATGATTGTTTTGAGTTATCAATTATAATCCTTTTGTGTGAACGTTATAAACATTCATCTTGAGATTCTTTCATTCAAAGACCATTTAGATGTTTGGGCATTCCCATATAAGATCATATCTTTTGAAACAGAAACATCAACAACTCACTTTATTGATTTACCATCCTTGTCATACAAGATGCTTAAAGTAAATGTTTCTATTTTACTGGCATAATGAAATAGTACTTCAACTAACTCTATTACATGCCCATTGGGCTAAGATAAATTTAAATATAGACAAAAGCTCCAATAACTCTTGCTCTGCCTTGTCCATCTTTTTCCTTTCAGGAAGGCTTTTACTTCTGGTTAGATCATGCACATCAAGTATGCCAAATCTCTATCTGGAATCATATACCAAGAAGAAGTAATCAAATTTATCTTATAACATTTATACATGAAGTGGATGCCTCAATGCCTTCCTTCTTCTTCTTTAGTTCCTCTAATCAGTGTGGGCAATTTCTTTTCAAATGTCTAGGCTGGTGACGGTGGTGATAGTCACCTCTTTTCTTTACTCCTCGCTTTGACTTGAGATATAAAGTTTTGGGCTTCTGGACAACTTTAAAACTCTTCTTAGATTTACCTTTGCCTTTGGACTCTCTTTTGTCTTGCTGATCATCTTCACAGACTTGGGCTTGTCTTTCTTCACTTGTGCCTCAACTGTTCTCAACATGAACGACAACTCTATCAATAGCTTGTCAAAGTCATTCATGTTGTAGTTCATGACAAACTGATTGTATGACTCTAGTAGGGACTGTAGAATTATGCCAGTGGCAAGGGGAATCCCAATCTAGCTAGGTTCTCCACATACCCAATGAGCTTGAGTACATGAGGACCTACTGGGTCTCCTTCTGTCATGTTGCACTTGAACAATGCCTTGGAGACATTGTATCTCTCTTGTCTTTCCTAATATTGAAACATGTTCTTGAATGTGTGACCATCTCAATCACATCCATGTTCTAATGTTGCCTTTACAACTCATAGTTCATGGAGCATAGCATCAGACATTTGACATCCGCAACATCTTCAATATGCTTCTTGTAAGCATCCTTGTCAGCCTTTGGTGTATTGGGAAGGGGTTCATCTAGTTCTGTTGTATCCAGGACATAGAGCTTGTGCTCTTTTGTGAGAATGATTCTCGATGTCCTAAACCATACGTGAAAATTGTTCCCATTTAGTTTGTCCTTCTCAATGACCGATCACAAAGAAAAGTGATTGTTGTTCGTTGCCAGTTGGTTCTACAAAAGAATTTGCAATTTTGTCAAAAACTCAATTTTAATTTGATTTGGTTAAAATTTGATGATATTTATTAGGTGTTTAATTAACTATCACTCTCATTATTTTGATCAAATTGACAACCCTCAAGTATCAATTCAAAAAATTGCAGCATGCAATTTTTTAATAAGCCAAGATCCAAAACAATTAGATTATCACCCGACCAATGCTACAATAAATAATCAATCATTAAGGTAGGCAATATTTCCAATTGCATCATATGCAATTCTGGATAGATAATATGCATAACTCCTTGCCATAATTATCTATATGACTCTAGGCCTAGACGCTCTAAGAATAACTAGCTAAGCCTAACCCAAAAATTGACACAATAATAATGCACCCCGCTTGGGCGGAACCTACATTATTACCATCACACTTGTACGAGATAGACGACACACGACGCTTGGGCGTAACCAGTGTTTGGTCAATCAAGCTTTTCATGTGTGTCATTGCTGAAAAGCATCTTAGACTTAATATATCTGATTGAGGTTCTATATATACCATATATATACATATATTGTATCCAATCACCACATATATAGTATGTATCATATACATACTATATCCCACAAGGTAATCTTGCAATATAAAACAAAAGGCGATGATTATGACCATGTCTACTGTAATTCCTTAGAGTCACAAGGAATTACAATCACCTAAGTCAATCATCACATCACATGTATGAACCCACTGTTGGTGTAGATCTGTGCTTTCCAATCCGAGTTGATCGACTCAACCCTTGAACTGTTCGTCTCGCCTCTTGGCCGGTCGGTTGGTATCTTAAAATAGTCATCTGGCCTCATATCCAACTAATATTTAGACTCCTCCAGATGGTCAGTTGGGACCACTAGGCGGTTGGCTCGCTCCCGCAGTGTGTCATCCTTGGTCCTCCAGTCGGTCAGTTCATCATGTGAAATGGCCGGCTTGCCTAACGTTGATCTTCATCTTTGTCGTTGCACACAAGGAAACTATCCTATTGCTAGTAAATTCATTAAGCTATAAAGAGAAACCTCGAGTTACATTCGAGGGGAGCAAAGGTAGGAAAGAATTAACTTTACATTAAGAATAAGGAGGTAGAGGCTCGGTATGCAAACTGAGATAAAATAGGAATAAAACATAACCATCCAACCACAGAAAAATTTTAGGTTATTGGCCATAACCATGCTACACATCCACTATCAAAACTACTTTTAGGACGACGTGTGTAAATTTCACACACACACACACACACACACACACACACACACACACACATATATATATATATATATATATATATATATATATATATATATATATATATATATATATATATATATATATATAGGGCATTCATTCAATACCTGCACAGGTAGCCTGATTTTTCGCTACCTGCACATCCAAAAGTGTAACTATATGGTACACAAAAGTAACTCTAAGATCAAAAGAGTAACTATATTGATAAAAGAGTAACTATATGACTAAAAAAGTAACTGCGCAGAAAATATACAGTCAGTAAATATATGGACGTATTTTTTGATTTTGGTGGGGCAAATGATATTATTTTTGGATGAATTTTTTGGGGAGCTAGATAAAATGCTCCTCTATAATTGTGAGGAAGGGTGTGCGGGTGGCTACCCGTACGGGTATTAAAGATGAACCCATTATATATATATATATATATATATATATATATTAGTTTGGGATTATATATGGTCTTTGATCAGATATGCGGATTAAGTAGTTTAAGTATTCACATCCTATGTAATAAATAAATGAAAAAACTAAAAATTTGATCATATCGATTATCCTAAAATATAGTTAATTGACGTGGCTCTGATACCACTACTGGGAAATACATGCACATTGTAAGGCAACAGAAACAAAATTCTTATCTATCCATATTTCTCAAAACAACAAAATCGCGTCAATAACTATGAAATAAAAAAGATGGTGTAACGAGTTTATACCTGGTCTTAAAGAAAGTCTAGTGACTACAACTCATTGCAGTGCAACTTTCTTCTAGTTTCTCTTGGACGGTGCATGTGCAACTCTTAATCTTCATCACAGATAACAAACTCAAACGGTGTCTATAGTAGCTCCTGCGGTCTCACCAAAGACTTTGGTTGATGATGTCCTCTTAGCGATGGGCAAAGGTCAACTCACCTCTATGGAAGTCCACACGGACCACCCAGAACTCCTATCATCTTGCTAGAATAGATAGGAAGGAGTTGTCCCTCCTTTGGTGTACTAGTCACCAACCTGCTCTTCCACAACAATGATTCTCAGTTGTTCTCTCCCTCGCTATCCCTCCCTAGTCAGATAGGACTTTCTTGGGCTCTCTTGGTTACCACAACCAGAGAGGACAACAATTATCAAAGAAACTGATTCTCAATTGTGTGTGTTGGGAAGCCCCCTAGTACCCCTCTAGGGTCGGGGCTCCCAGTCATTAGGGGAGTGCAAGGGACCCGAAGATCATGAATTTTTGCAACCTACAAGCATCGAACTAGTCAGTTCACAAGAGAGATGGTCGACTCATACAATAAATTTATTGTTTTGCATATTTTCTTATCGCATATGAATTTGGCAAAATCGTCTTCAATGAATGTAAAACATTAATTCTTGTACCAATCGAGTTGAATACGCGAAACGAGTAATCTTTCTCACGAATTTGGAAAATTCACTAGAACCTTCTGTCGGCACAAGTGAGACGATCGGATCACCAGGTGAACCGGTCATCTCACACAACCCAAGTCGATCGGTTTGCCTAGTGAGTCGATTGATTGGTGCCCAATTTCATGTAGAATTTCAGTCAATCCAGTTCCAATCAACCTGACACTCTAAACGGCCATCTCACTGGATGAGTTGATCGGTTGGTAGTCCAGTCAACTGATTTGTTGCTTGAATTGAATACCTAAACACTTTAGTAATCAATCTAATAATTATTCATGATTAAACTCCTCTTCTAGATGAGTTCCTATGTGTGTGATCCTATAGGTCACATATCACATCAGTAGTGAATGTCCATAACTAACTTATGACATCACAAGCAGTGAGCGGTGCCTAGTCGCACATTAGTGCTAACCAAGTGAATGGAAAGTTGGAGAACAACTTCAACCTACAATCAGTGTAAGGTGTTGTAGTAATTGTATAATTCCTTTATATTTGATATCCGGAATGAACTCGAGGCATGGAACCGTCATCATCTCAACGGTCAATCCATGTTCCTTGAACGAAGAGTAGACTGTCTGAGATATATGTAACCTCAATATTATGTATTGATTCACACCTGCATGAGCATGAGTTTCTCAGTCTATCTCTTAAAGTGGAAAGGATATCAAACTCCAGTTGAAGGGACAAATCCCATCTACATCACTCACATTCAGTCCCCATGTGTCACAACTACCCAATCATCACTTTATGGTAATCCTTACATCAAGTTTACGTTTGATGATGTCAAAGTATACTGAATGACATGTGATGAGTGTAGTGACTTTAGGTATAAGAACCATAATAACCACCTTCACTATGAGAGATGACTATGACCACCAATGATGGTATCCATGTGTCACTCTCAAGATGGACCTGTCTAATACATTGTTCCATAACATGTATCTGTGTGCTTAGTTTGATATGCCATATCATGGCTAATGAAATTATGTCATCTACCAAACCACACTCCAGTCTTATGTGTTGTTGGTGTCTATCTGCCTTCCACAGTAACAATCGACTAGGGACATAATAAGAATGTACATACTCTTAGCATTCGTGTGATCTCATTATTTAAGTCTTATACTTGAAGATATACAACATTGAGTATTGTCATTCTTTAGACATTCATAATGTTTCCTCATTATCTCATAACTGAGTGAAACCATAATGAATTGGAAGCGTACCTTTATGATTATTAATCAAATCCTTTATGTTATATGTCATGTCAATCTTCATATGATTGGCTCTCTGGGCATACCTTTCAATAATTGATTCCTTTGATGTTTAGCATAATAGACTTGGACATGTTAACATGTGATATGTACATTATTTGAAATCTTTAGGATTGCTCAAAGATATGCATGACGTTATTGATTTAAGTTATAAGTGGAAAGTCTGTGCTAAAACTAAATCTACAAAGAAACTGTGTCCACAAATTCTACAACGGAATTCCTAATTATTATAATTAATACACACGAATCTTGGTGATTTAAAAGGAAATCTATCTAGAGGTGGGAAAAGATTTTACATAATTTTGTAGATGATTTCTCACACTATACAAAATTATATTTGTTACACTCAAAAGATGAAGCTTTTGAGATATTTGTTAAATATAAGGCAGAAGTAGAAAACCAACTAAATCAAAAGATATAACGTCTTCAATCAAATAGGGGTGGAAAATATAATTATTCACCTTTTAATGATTTTTTTGTAACTCATGGGATTATAAATGAATATACTCCTCCTTATTCACCTCAATCAAATGGAATTATTAAACGTAAAAATAGAACATTAAAAGAAATGATGAATTCTATCATGATAAAATTAGGAGCACCCACCAACTTGTGGGGGGAAGCAATTTTTATCATCTTTTTTTATTCAAAATCGCATTCCGAGTAGAAAGACAAATACAACTCCATATGAATTATGAAAAGGATATCCTCCTAACTTAATTTTTTTTTAAAGTGTGGGGGCGTTTAGCAAAAGTTTTACTAACTGAACCTAAGAAAAAAAAATTAGGACCAAGAACTATTGATGGTGCTTTTATAGGGTATGCTCAAAATAGCGCTGCATATAGATTTCTAGTTCTTAGAAGTAGCAACAATATTGTAGAACCAAATATTGTTGAATCTAAAATACAAAATTCGTTGAGCATATGTTTTCTATGAAAACCCCTATAGAAATAAATTCTAGTCCATTAAATGAAACTTTAGAGAATATACCTAGTACATCTAATGATAATGATTCTTTTGGACCTGATATTTTAGAACCTAGAAGATCCACTAGGATGAGGAAGTAAAAGAATCTTGGTGATGACTTATATTCCTTTATTATGGATATTGATCCTCAATGATGCTATTAGCTCGTATGATTCCTCTCTATGGAAAGAAGTAATTGATAGTGAGATTGAATCTATATTATCCAATTACACATGGGAATTAGTGAATCTTCCACGAGGTATGAAACCTATAGGTTGTAAATGGATATTCAAAATAAAATTAAAAATTGATGGAACAACTGATAAATATAAAGCTCGTTTAGTTGCCAAGGGATATAAACAATAAAAGGATATTGAATATTTTGATACATTTGCTCATGTAACTAGAATCTTTTCAATCAGAATTTTAATAGCTTTGCAGTCTATTAAGAAATTAATTATACATCAAATGGATGTCAAAACTGCATTGTTGAATGGATATTTAGATGAGGAAATTTATATGAATCAACTAGAAGGTTATGTTATTCCTGGAAAGGAACATATGGTATGTAGACTTATCAAATCTCTTTATGGCTTGAAACAAGTTTCAAAATAATGGCATGAGAAAATTTGATAAAGTAATTATATAATATGAGTTTCATATAAATGAAGAGATAAATATATTTATTCTAAAGTCGATAGTGAAGATTGTGTTATCATATGTCTTTATGTGGATGGCATGCTTATATTTGACACTAATATTGATATCACTGATAGTACAAAAAGTCTTTTGGCTTCTAATTTTGATATGAAAGATATGGGAGAAACATATGTAACTTTGGGAATTAAGCTTCTTAAAATTGATGATTGCATCATGCTCTCATAAGAACATTATATTGATAAAATTCTTAAAAGTGTAAATCTATTAGTACACCTTTTAACTCAAATTGTAATCTTCATAAAAATAAAGGTACTATCATTCAACAAATAAAATATGCACAAGTAATTGGAAGTTTAATGTACTTAATGAATTTTATTCATGTCGATCTAGCATATGCAATTGGGAGATTAAGTAGATATACTCAAAATACTAACAAGGATCATTGGGATGATCTACATATGGATTTTAAGATACCTAAAAGGCACTATGAATCATGAATTGATTTTAGTGGATCTCCAACTGTGCTAGAAGGATTTTGTGATGCCAACTAGATTTCTGATTCAGATGAACTAAAATCTACAAGTGGCTACATCTTCACTTTGGGTGGAGGTGTTGTGTCCTGGAAATCCACCAAGTAAACATATATAGCTCATTCCATTATGGAATCTGAGTTTATTGCCTTAGAAAAGGCTAGAACTGAAGTCGAATGGCTAAGATAGGTTCTAATGCATCTTCCCATTTGGGAGAAATCTTCTCCGCCAATGTATATACACTGTGATAATCATGCTGTCATAGCAAGAGATAAAAACAAAGCTTATAATGGGAAGAGTAGACATATTTGTCTACGTCAAAAATTGTGAGACACTTGTATATGATAGCATAATCTCTATGGATTATGTGAAATCAGAGTTGAACTTGGATGATCCTCTAACAAAGTCATTAAGTCAAAGACTTGTGAGCAACACATCAAGATGAATGAGGTTATGTCTATACTCAGAGTCAATGTGATGGACGACCAACCTTGATGAATGGAGATCCTGAGAAGGAAGTTCAATGGAAAAATCAAAATCATTATTGACTCAATATATTGTAATGATTTGTATCTCATGTTGTGATGTAAACAATAATGTGCAGTGAATTATTTGAATATATTTTATCCTTAATAGACTTCATAGCCATTATTGATGGTGTATATAACTGTAGTATATCTTGATGAAGGTCTAACTATATGAGTGTGGAGTGGGGCCACTCCTATTGAGACATGGGCAAGTCTCTAGAGAACTAATGAATATTCTCAGTAGGTGCATGGCCTAAGGAGCCAAAAATGTAAGAATGACAATTGATTTTATGAATGTCATGTGAGTAATTAACCTCTAATCATATGAAATAGGAATTGGTTCAAGATCATAGTTCCACCAATCTTTTACAGATTATGTACATGTACTCTATGCTTTGGTTCAAAGAATATAGTTCTACTAAAGCTTATGCCTACCATTTGTTTAAGTTCTTCTAGAAATGTACTCAAATTTTAATTTTGTTTTATTTTGAAACAGTGGGGGATTGTTGTATTTTTGATGTATTTCAAACTAAAAGGCATTGACTTTAGTCCCACATTGGAGAATTCTGACATTTCCCTCCTCCTTATATATGGGTTCTTATCCATAGGATATTTTAGGAATACAATGGGATAAGGGATTCACACACACATGGTGAGACAACCCAATTGGATTTGGGCCGGTCTGATCCAGAAACCCTTTAACCGGGCGTGTCGACGCACGTCACATCCTGTGCATAGGGGGAGGGGGCAAATCCGACCTCACAGAGCCCCTTGCATGGGCGCAACCCTGACTCGATTTTACTACTTGGTCCATGGTCGATGTTAACATGTTGTTCACAATATCTCAATATATCACTTATTTTAGTTTGTCAAGATAGTCAAGTTTCAAGATTTTTCCCAATAGAAATATGTCAACTATTTGATATTATAAAAATTGCAAATGCATGGATTATCAATTTTGGCACCTTCATGTCATAGTTTTCAAGGGATAAGTTCCTTGTGTTCTCACACTTCAGGAGAAAACAACACTAGAGCCTTATTAGCTATTACTAGTTTACTAAGGGACAACTACTCACTCATCCATTATGGAACAATGTGGGTATTAACAGTTCAATGATATAATTCCTAACTAAAGAGATAACAATGACAACAAGCAGTTAAAGCTACAAATGGATCAATTCTAGAGAGAAGTCAAACATTTAGCAATATTCAAAATTTAAAACATTATTGTTGATCTTCAAAGAGGCAAGATAGGCTTTAAAACAATTTGGGGCCCACTACTTTCTAATTAGTAATGGCTCGGGGGAGAGGAGGGTGAGGGCGACAATCCAGCGAGCGAGGAGGAAGGGGGAAATCTACTGCTGAGCCATCTTTGGCTCCTCCGCTTGGCCAACCAGAGGTTGACGGTGAAGGAAGCAGTGCCCACCCAGATATCCCGTCCGCTAGGGCCCAAGACACCGCCGCTGCCAGCTCTTCCAAGTCATCTCTGATCTGCTCCATCGAGGGGTCCAGACCCATTCGCCTTGCGGACTGGTTTGCCACCAGCAGGCAAGGAAGAGCAGAGATCCCTTTGGACCTGATAGAGTTTTTCGAACCAGGACTGAAGGAAGGTGTGAAGTGCGCCTCAATTTCGAGTCAGGAATACTCAATACCGACCTGGGAGGAGTATCTCTCGATTCGATTTGTGGGTAGGAAGGCATTCAACGGCCAACTTAGCGGTTGGATTCGGAGAGTGTGGCGCCCTAGTGGCCCAGTCAAAATCGTCGCTGAAGAACGTGAAGGTTTTGTTGTGAAGATGCCGACTGCAAGTGAGAAGGAGAGGGTGCTTGATGAAGCACCCTAGTTCATGGATGGATCCCTACTGGTTGTTCACTCATGGAAGCCAGGGTTGCCCCTACAACCTCTCTCCTTCTCGAATGCCCCTATCTGGGTCAAGATTGAAAATGTTGGTCTGTCGTGGACCAAGCAACACATAGTCAGCGTTGCAAGCACCCTTGGCATTCCAGTGGACTTCGATGTTCAGTCGACTACAGTGGGTTGTCTTGGTGATGCTCTGGTCTGCGTTGATGTTTGCAGCGAAGCCAAACTCCCTAGAACAACTATGGTGGAGGTGGATTCATCCCTGAAGACCTAGAAGGTGGAGTCGATTGCACAGCCAGTAATCTGCCCCAGTTGCAAGAGATTCGGGCACAAAGGGATGTCATGCCCTCTGAAACTGAGGAAGCCCCCGCCAGAGAAGGTCATCCAGGTCAGGTTAGACAAGGCAACTGCTCGACTGAATGCCAAGGGGCCGATTCCTACTAAGGTGGTCAGTGAGGTGGTTCCTAAGAGCAGTGATCGTGTTAACCAACTGGAGCAAGATAATAATCTTCTGGAGTTCATCGCTCAACAGGTTAAGGATAATGTCATTGACAATTCTCGACAATCCTCATTCTCTAAACCTCTAGCTGCTGAGATCCAAATGGCAGAGCCCGACATGGTTGGTACCTCTTTTGTTTGTAACTTGGATGGTTTGGATTTAGGTTGGGAGTTGGAGATAGTTAGAAGTGGCAAGGAAGCTTCCACTTCTGAGTCTTGGTTGCCAAACAAAATATGGAGCAACTGTGAGTTTTCTGCCCAACAGCAGGTCAGGAAGGAAAATCTCTTTGAAGATCAGGGTTCTAATGATTCTGAGTTTGAGTTAGACCAATGGGACCCTAAGTACATGGACTACGACCAATCTTGGTCTAAAAGGAAGAAGAAGTCTGGAAGGAAGAAGGTTGGTTAGACTTTCTCTTCCGTCTCTCTAATTCTGGATCTTCTCGCTTCTTAGAGGTAAATACTTGATCAAAAGTTCTGAAGATGCATTGATTTGATCCGTGAGCATTGATATGAAGCCTTTCTTGAATCCTTTCTTTCAGATTTTGGTTATAATGCATAAGGAAGACAGGAAGGCTCTCATGGCCATGATTTTGGGTCAGTTTTCACTGCCATTGATGGCTCTTGATTTGGAGTTTGTAGCTTGGAAGCTTGGATTAGTAAGGAGAGCTGGATGGTTGCTTTGGTTTGATGATTCTTGCTAGTCTAGTAGCCTACGCCTATTTCATGAGGCCATGGTTCACATTTTGAAGGTGGTTTTATTGATAGTTGCTTCTCTGGTTTCATGTAAACAGGGCTGATGTTATTAGGTTTGTTAGTATAGGATTGCCTAGCTTTCATGTACGTTTTCCCTTTTCTTTTCTGTGAGGTCCATTTGTTGGACCTTGGTCTATCTGGATTCTTTTCCTGGTTGTATGGGGCACATAGTCTTGTACCCAAAGTTTTTGGACTCATTAATAACAACACGTTTTTTCTTCGACCAAAAAAAATAATGTATGCTTTTTAAAGGCAAAATATATACTATTATACTCATCTAAACATCACTATTCATTTCCATCCTCCTCTACTCTCTGTGAAACTACTGGACTCTCAATACCTTTCCAATTCTTTTGTTCCTTCCTATACTTTCCACAAGTCATCGAACTCTTGTTAGCATCTGTTTTTCTATTCTTAGTAATATCTTTTTTTTTTAAAGTGGAACCGAAGTCATATTATTGCTGTAAATCTTGTTGAGCAATTACAATGACTTCATTATCAAAGTTATCTAACAAGGACCTAGATACATTGGACAAAAGACCCTTAGACGCTAGGTAATGACTGGCCATGTTTGCCTCATGGTACACATGGTTCATGTTCAAAGCTAGCAGACCCTGTGTAGCTTGAATGATCTCTTGAATGATTGAGTCCTCGTATCCATGTCCATAGTTACCTTTCTTCACTGCGTTGGCCAGTAAGAGGTTGTCCGTTTCTACGACCAACTTGGTAAAGCTTATTCTTTTTGCTTACTTGATGGCGTACCTCATTGCCATAGCTTCCACCATTAGCATTGAAGTTGCATGTCCCAGTTTGTGCTCTATGGTTGTTCGAATGTCTCCCTTATCATCTCAAATGGTGGCTCCTGCGTATGCTCACACTCCTTGCTTCCAACTAGCATCAATGTTGAGCTTCATCAGTCCTTCACCCGAGGGTTTCCATTTGTTGTGCAAGCGATTTGGCTGCTGTCTCTCCATAGTTCTTCCCCTTCTCCTATGGTAAACACAATACTCCTTCACCATGTTGATGAATCCAACTACTAGTGACAGTTCGTGGACTTTCTTCTCCTTAAATAGTGACTTGTTCCTTGCTTTCCAGGCTATCCACATCATAATGACAAATCTATCAACCTCCTCTTCCTTCTCGTGGTGTGTCAACAGGTGTAACAGGTCTGCTGAGCTTGCCACCATACCTGCCATGTTGATGATGTCCCCATCCCAACATGCCCAAATCCTCTTCGCATAAGTGTAGAGGAAGATGGCGTGGAATCCATCCTCTTCTTCATGTTTGCATCGTTGGCAAGTGGTGTTCTTCGTGACCTTTCTCATATGCAGCTTCTTCATCAGAATCTCCAAGCAAAGTGTAGTAGTTTTGGAGGCCAACACTTCTTCCATAGCCTGTCCCAATCCCCTTCTTCCTCTTCTTGAGCTGTTATACTTCCTTTAGTAATGAATTGGTTTGCTGATCTAGTGGAAAATACCCCCTTATGTTCTGGCTCCCATGCGATGATGTCCATTTTTGTAGTCACACCAATCAGTATGTTAAGGACCCTCTCATGTAGGGCTAGTGGTATATATAGCCTTACTTTATCCTCGTCCCATTGACCTTCTAGTTGTTTGATGAGAGTTTGAACACATTGATTGGAGTAAGCTGTATCCTCATGTCTCTGTATTCTTCCGAACAAGCCAGGTACCCATATGTCCTCATATATATGAGTCAAGCCACCATTTCCAATCTTCCATATGAACCCCTCCTTAACTATCTGCGTAGCACCCTGTATGCTTCTCCATGTATAACTTGGCCCATACTCCCGCCTCTATGACTCCTCCTCTAGGGAAATATTTTGCCTTCAAGACTTTTCCAACCAAGGAGTCTGGGTTGGTGGCAAGTCTCCAACCCTGTTTTGCCAAGAGTGCTTGGTTGAAAGCCTTCAAATTACGAAACTCGAGTCCTCCATTTTTGTTCATTTTGCATAGGGAATCCCAACTACCCAGTGAATTTTCCTTTCCCCCTCCTTGGAACCCCACCAATATCTTGCAACCATGCCGCAAATTTCATCTAGTAGTCCATCTGGTAACTTGAAAATGCTCATGACGTATGTTGGTATGGCTTGCATCATAGCCTTAATGAGCACTTCCTTTCTCGGTCTTAATAGTAGTTTTTCCTTCCACCCCTATAGCTTTTTCCATATCCTATCTTTGATAGAGATGAAAACTTATTTCTTGGATCTACCCATCGTAGTGGGTAATCCTAAATATTTGGTGTGGCAGTCAACCTCTTCCACATGCAGGTGCTGCTTGATAAGGTTCCTCCTCTCCCTTTGAACATTGGCACTAAAGGCGACTTCAGATTTCTCATAGTTGATCTTTTGTCCTGACACTCTCTCATATTGGTTGGTTAACTCAGCTAGATAAGAACACTCCTCCCGCATCGCCTTATGTGGTAGATTTTCCTAAAAAGGATTCACTTAAAGTTGAGTTATGCATACCGATGTTCTTAGTAATATCTTGTGACAACCTCAATTTTCTCTCTCCTATATTGTACTCATCCTTTCCCATCAAGTGTCTCTTACTCAATTCGATGTTAAGTTCATGATTGGAGAGTTGTGACATTCCAATTTAGCCACTACGAGGATCAATTTCACAATGTGGGATGCTATTTTGCACTTTTGAACTAAAGAATCATGATATATCCTATTACCATAAATCAAACCACTTATATATGATCTTCATACTCTATAATGTATTTCATGTTATAGAGGATTCAATTGTGTTTTCAATGGTGCAAAAATTGCCTCATTTGAACCATCCTAGACCAAGATATGGGTATTTGAAAATTGACTCATATTGTACATGCTTTAATTATTCTTGTTGAGTTGCAACCCTTATTGGGCCCAATATTAGATGTGCAACCCATTTAACTAGTTGTCTTCCTTATTCCCAAAATGAAAAGAAGTGTTTGACTGGAGGATCCCTCCCCCTCCTCCAGCCGGATCGGGAAAGCAATCAAACCCAACGATGGATGAAGGGAACCTAAACCCTATCCCTCTTTGTTTCTTTATAAACCCCTCCCATCTGACCCTTGTTCCTCTTCTCATATTTTTTATTTTCTTTTCCATCTAGGAACCTCATCTGTTCCCCATCAGACCTACTTTCACCGATGGAAGGAAGAAGCTCTACCCCTTCACGACCCTGTCACGAGCTCCAACTCTTCATGGCCCTAGGGCACCATTGACCCTCCAACACCTTGCCACTCGATTTTTGGCACTCAGGTTGGCCTCCAGCTCTTTCTCTCCCCTCTTGGACTAGTGAAGCCCCACAGAGGTTCCCCCTCTAGGTAGCTAGTGGAGGCCAGTAGCACCGGTGAGGCCAGAGACCCAGCCACCACCGGCGGTGCCCCATGTGGTCATCTGGGCCCTTGTGCCATTGTTCCCCTCTCCACCGGCGGGTGTGGGTGCTTCAAGCGCCACCCCTATTCCTCCTCTATTTGGGATAGGGAGAACGATGAGTAGGGGTGCGGGGTGGGCACAAACACACTGGCAGTCGTCGGATGGAGCACCATCACATCGATGACCCAGATAACCTGGACTCCAACCACATGATCCATGGGAGGACCACGCTGGTCTCATAATTAACGACAGATGCTGGCATGGAGCTAAGCCTTTGGATCCAGGGCGAACACTATGCACCTCGGGCCAACGGCCCAGATCGACCAATAAATTACTAAGGTGACATGCCTAAGTTCCTAATGCTTGTTTTTTTTGTATAGTTTTGATGTAATCCTTGAAAAATGCATAACTCCCAACTCCCTTGGCCAAATGATGCAAAATTATATATCAACATGGGAATATTTGCAGACCCTGATTCCTACTCTAATTCTATTAATTGGCTAAAATACAAATTTTAACCTTCGTTGACCATGTTAAATGCACGACCATGATAAAGTTGAAATCTTTTATGTACTCTTACATATGTAACCATCAAATAAATAACTCTAATATCTTTGTCACCCTAAAGAAGGTCCTACTCTCCCTATTGCTCATAAATGACTCCTTTTTGTACATATGTGCCTAGTGTGGACTTTAATGATGACCTTTGCCCTGGATTGCTAATCTTGCTGCTAATGGACAACCACCTAATCTTATTATGTATTTATGATGAATTAATGTTTCTGATCTAAATCATCTTTAGGTTTGGACCTCTTGACTTGATGAATCATGATCTAGGGTGCTCGATTGTGAGTCTTTTGACCCTAGAATGCATGTAAATGTCTTAAACCTTGATATGATCATAGAAAGTACACGGAACGTCGTTATGGCTTGAAACTTGAACCACACCCACATGATGGACTCTAAATCAGTATAAGGTCATCAAATATACTAATAAGAAACTTGTAACCTAACTTGGACAAAACCCTAAAATTAGGGTTAATGATGAGAATCTAATGCATGTATACAATCTTGTTGTCAATCAGGTTTGGCATGTGGCTAGATTATGAAGGATAGGTTAGGTTATGAAATCTCTGAATCAAGTATGGGCCTTATCTAGTTATTTGAATATCACTTTCTTGCTTGAAAAGACATGTATTGTATGCTTGTTTGTTTACTTGCTCAAATATTGCCATGTAGTATTGCTATGTCTTACTTGATGTTTGCTCTGTCGGTTTTATACCTTGAACACACACACACACATTTATATATATATATAAATCCATTATAATATTGATTGATAAAGGGTTAGCTCTTAGCTATGGCATTGAGGCCCCTCTCGTATAAAAGGATTGGCTAATCTTGAGCACCCTTACAGACCCTTCCGACCAAAGGCCTTAAACATGTTTGATATTGTTGGTATAATGGAGTGGAATGACATAAAATATGGTTTCACATTTTGTTAAATAGTTAACATGTTTATTCTTGTTCGTTTAGTCTTGAAATCTTTTCAAATTATGCAAAGCTTATACATATATATGTATCTTTATGTCCCATACTCAACACCTCATGTGCTGACCCGTTTCTCGTATTTTGTTTTTAGGTTCAGAGATGGCTAGAAGGTTGATGGGCTTGGTGAGCTATGCTAGGTGTACTTGTTGTAAGATCCAAATTTAGTGCACATGAATGACTTGTACCTCAACTATGGAAATGTGTAATTGAACTCATGAATATGATGTACCTTGTATAATTTATACTTGTTGAATGTTGAGACTGTGTTGGTGTCTTTATCTTGTTATTTGTTCATGTGTGCTAAGCTTTACTCTTCTGCATGTTGCCTTTGGTATTTGTTTGGTTCATGGGATCGGGATTTCGGTTCTGTGACAGATGGTATCAGAGCATGAATAATAACTACACCAAACATTGCTCACATAAAACACAAACTAAACTCACCTTACATCTCAACCCTAGAAAACTTAATGAAATGTCCTTGTGGATTAGGTTGACTTAGCCTCTAGGTTAGAACCTAGATGTTCTAGAACTAGGTGCAGACTTGTGTAAGTTACCTCCCTAGACATATGATTTGTGACATGTGCTTAGGATGTCTACACAGGTGTGCACCGTGTTCTTGCTAGTTCTCTAGGTGTCATGACACTAGACTGAATAATGAGTGTGGTAACTCATTTTGGTTTTGGTATTATTCGAATGGAGTATGGTGGTTTTCATCGAATATTTCAACATTGAAGAAAATATATTTGAGTACTAATATATGTACCTATGAAAAATGTTACCACATCCAGAAAGGCAATGAGTGTCTATGTAACCTAAGGGACAGAGATGTAAAATCAACTCTAGATGAGAGAGTTTAGATGATAGTGATAGTCTCTAGAGTTGTCTTGAGCCATGATATAGGATAAGCAAGTGAGTAACCTAGAAACCTAAGATGATGATTATGATATTGATGTTGATGTTGATGTTGATAAGACCCAATTTGTTTGAGGAAGGTCAAGTATGTCTAACGATATGAGATGAGTTGACCATGCAACCCTAGCTAAACCTAGCACCTTGTATGATACATATGACTTGGTTGATGTGCTAAACATAGCTAGCGGGTTGACATGCTTGCTTGTATCTAGTCTTGTACATGTGGGGATATGATATATGATATATGGTTTGAGACCAACATGGGCCTCAATCTCTTTACAAAGGAGGACCTCTAGCATGTGACATATGAACCGGGTTACCTTTTGATATGAGTCGACCCGCCACGAGAGAAGGTCAGAGTACCTAACCTCCAAAAATATGTGAAAGGTTAAAAAATATGCATGATGAAGTACATGATAATGAGTCCTTGGCTAGACTACCCCTGAATATATGAGTTGAGTGACCTAGTGTGAAGTTTCCTTGAAAATGTTGAACCCTAGATGTCCTATGAAAATATCTAACCCTAGAGAAAGAGGCAATTGAAAATTTGATGCTTGATATATATAGATGAGGGAGATGTCCCAAGACCTAAGATGATGCATATGATGTGTGATATCCATGATGAGCCTCATACCCGGGTTAGTAGTTGCATATAAAGGAATCTAGTGGTTACCCTTAAGATGGGTAGAAATTTGTGATACAGGTAGAAGATTGTGGTTAACATGTCTTGTTGGACACATATATGTCTTAGCTTGAGTGGCTTGAGATTGTGAAGCTCTTTCTAGATACAAATGAGAAAGTTACAAAACCTCGATATTGATGATAATGTTGTCCCTCATATGATGCTTGATGCATGAAATAATCTCACTTATGCTTAAAATATGATATATGCCCAATAAGTCACACTCATAAGCTAGACCTAGTATGAAATCAAACCATACATGAAGATGTAGTTTTGAAATCATGAACTCGATACGGTGATGCCTCAAGATCTTAGCTTGAATAGTTAGGGGTAACATGCCTAATATCATACCCTAGATGAAAGAAAAAAGATTAACTTGATATGCCGATGATCTTGGAGTCATAACTTGAATAAACATGGTGAATAAATTGTTTAATTTTAAATTCGAAATGAAAAAGAAAGAACAAAATTGATTAGAGTTGGTAGAAATTTTGGGGAAGGCAAAAACATGCATGAAATCTAGAGTAAAGATGAGATACACACTTGATGATAGTCTCGTTTGAAGCCATGACCATGAATATATTCATTTCAGAATGGATGACATAGATTTTGATGATACCCCTTGGTCTCATATAAATATATGAATAAAACCCTAATGTAGGGATACTAAGGGATGAGAAAACCCTAATGCCATGATGATGTCATAATATGATAAAACACCAAGAGACATGTATGGTTGGGATGAGTACACCTTGCTGACGATAACCTAAGTGTACACCCCATTGTGGGTAAAGTACCTTTACAACCATGGTGGGATATATAGACTCAATGATTTTTGACTTTGACTCTTAACTATGATCTTGGGCGAATTTCGAGGATGACATTTCTTGTAAGGAGGGAAGGATGTGACAACCTCAATCTTCTCTCTCCTATATTGTACTCCTTTCCCATCAAGTGTCTCTTACTCAATTCAATGTTAAGTTCATGATTGGAGAGTTGTGACATTCCAATTTAGCCACTACGAGGATCAATTTCACAATGTGGGATGCTATTTTGTACTTTTGAACTAAAGAATCATGCTACATAATATCACCATAAATCAAACCACTTATATATGATCTTCATACTCTGTAATGTATTTCATGTTAATTGTGTTTTCAACGGTAAAAATTGCCTCATTTGAACCATCCTAGCCCAAGATATGGGTATTTGAAAATCGACTCATATTGTACATGTTTTAATTATTCTTGTTGAGTTGCAACCCTTATTGGGCCCAACATTAGATGTGCGGCCCATTTAACTAGTTGTCTTCCTTCTTCCCAAAATGGAAAGAAGTGTTTGAGTGGAGGATCCCTCCCCCTCTTCCAACCGAACTGGGAAAGCAATCAAACCCAATGATGGATGAAGGGAACCTAAACCCTAGCCCTCTTTGTTGCTTTATAAACCCCTCCCATCTGACCCGTATTCCTCTTCTCATCTTTTTATTTTCTTTTCCATCTAGGAACCTCCTCTGTTCCCCATCAGACCTACTGCCACCGATGGAAGGTAGAAGCGCTGCCCCTTCACGACCCCGACATGAGCTCCGACTCTTCACGGCCCCAGGGCACCATTGGCCCTCCGACACCTCGCCACTCAATTTTCAGCACTCAGGTTGGCCTCCAACTCTTTCTCTCCCCTCTTGGACTAGTGCAACGCCGTGGAGGTTCCCCCTCTGGTCAACTGGTGGCGGCCAGTAGTGCCAGCGAGGCCAGATACCCAACCACCACAGGCACCGCCCCAAGTGGTCATCTGGGCCCTTGTGCCATTGTTCCCCTCTCCACCGGTGGGTGTGGGTGCTTCAAGCGCCACCCCTATTCCTCCCCTATTTGGGACAAGGAGAACAATGAGTAGGGGCGCCGGGTGGGCACGAACACACTGACAGTCGTCGGATGGAGCGCCACCACATCAATGACCCAAATAACCTGGACTCCAACCACACGATCCATGGGAGGACAACACTGGTCTCACAATTAACGGCGGATGCTCGCGTGGCGCTAAACCTTTGGATCCAGGACGAACACAATGGACCTCGGGCCAACGGCCCAGATCGACCAATAAATTACTAAGGTGACACACCTAAGTTCCTAATGGTTGTTTTTTGTATAGTTTTGATGTAATCCTTAAAAAAATGCATAACTCCCAACTCCCTTTCCCAAATGATGCAAAATTATATATCAAAATTGATCCTTTCAAAAAGATATACAACATGGGAATATTTGCAGACCCTGATTCCTACTCTAATTCTATTGATTGGCTAAAATACGAATTTTAACCTTCGTTGACCATGTTACATGCACAACCATGATAAAGTTGAAATCTTTTATGTACTCTTGCATCCGTAACCATCAAATCAATAACTCTAATATCTTTGTCACCCTAAAGAAGGTCCTACTCTCCCTATTTCTCATAAATGACTCCTTTTTGTACATATATGCCTAGTGTGGACTTTAACGATGAACTTTGCCCTAGATTGCTAATCTTACTGCTAATGGACAACCACCTAATCTTATTATGTATTTATGATGAATTAATATTGCTGATCTAAATCATCTTTAGGTTTGGACCTCTTGACTTGATGAATCATGATGTAGGGTGCTCGATTGTGAGTCTTTTGACCCTAGAATGCATGTAAATGTCTCAAACCTTGATATGATCATAGAAAGTGCACAGAACGTCGTTATGACATGAAACTTGAACCACACCCACATGATGGACTCTAAATCAGTATAAGGTCATCAAATATACTAATAAGAAAATTGTAACCTAACTTGGCCAAAACCCTAATATTAGGGTTAATGATGAGAATCTAATGCATGTATACAATCTTGTTGTCAATCAGGTTTGGCATGTGGCTAGATGATGAAGGATAGGTTAGGTTATGAAATCTCTGAATCAGGTATGCTCCTTATCTAGTTATTTGAATATCACTTTCTTGCTTGAAAAGACATGTATTGTATGCTTATTTGTTTACTTGCTCAAATATTGCCATGTAGTATTGCTATGTCTTACTCGATGTTTGCTCAATTTTATAACTTGAACACACACACACACACATATATATATATACATATATATATATACATATATATATACATATATATATATATATATATATATATATATATATATATATATATATATATAGAACTCCATTATAATATTGATTGATAAAGGGTTAGCTCCTTGCTATGGCCTTGAGGCCCCTCTCGTATAAAAGGGTTGGCTAATCTTGAGCACCCTTACGGACCCTTCCGACGGAAAGATGGTCAAATGCCTTAAACATGTTTGATATTGTTGGTATAATGGAGTGAAATGACATAAAATATGGTTTCACATTTTGTTAAACAGTTAACATGTTTATTCTTATTTGTTTAGTCTTGAAATCTTTTCAAATTATGCAAAGCTTATACATATATATATGTATCTTTCTGCCCCATACTCAACACCTCGTGTGTTGACCCGTTTCTCGTATTTTGTTTTTAGGTTCAGAGATGGCTAGAACGTTGATGGGCTTGGTGAGCTATGCTAGGTGTACTTGTTGTAAGATCCAGATTTAGTGCACATGAATGACTTGTACCTCGACTCTGAAAATGTGTAATTGAACTCATAAATATGATCTACCTTGTATAATTTATACTTGTTGAATGTTGAGACTGTGTTGGTGCCTTTATCTTGTTATTTGTTCATGTGTGCTAAGCTTTACACTTCCGCATGTTGCCTTTGGTATTTGTTTGGTTCATGAGATTGAGATTCTGGTTCCGTGACATATCTATACTTCAAACAAAATTGTATTATAATTTGACTTGAAACTATTGCAATCGTATGCGGCTTGTTACATTATCTAATTTCTGTCAATATTAAGAGATATATTCTTGTTAGACGACACTGGGAGCAGTTTCCGCAAAAAGGGAAACCTTATGTGGTCGACTTTCCTAAAAAGGATTCACTCAAAGTCGAGTTATGCATACCGACGGCGCACTAGCACGAACAACCCCTATAAAATTCATTGTATTTGGAAGAGATCAGTGAGAAGTTGTTGTTATGACTTCTATGGCGGCTCAATGTATCGAACAACAATGGTGATGAATAGCAGGTAATGGGAATTTGATGCTCCTTCCGTTTAATTGCATGTCACCGCTCTACAAAATTTTGGTCTTGGTTGATCAAACGTTGCCAATAGATAAGTTTGTCGGTGTCTAGCAGGTAATGGAACCTCGATTCTCCTTCCGTTTAATTGCACGTCACAGCTAGCAGGTAATGGAACCTCGATTCTCCTTCCGTTTAATTGCACGTAACAGTTCTGCAAAATTTTGATTTGGCAGATCAAAATTTGTCAATACACAAGTTTGTTCATCGCTATTGACGTAGCAATGCAAGGTACATCTGAAGGAGAGTACTTGACACATACTACCCAGCAGTTTGAGATTTGTAGACTATATTGGTTTCCGTGAAAATATTTTCTCCAATTATCCTTTCATGGTAATACATTAACCTCTTCTTCATATGTTTAATCCCTTCTTGATTCCCACGTTTTATTTCAATTGATTTCATACCTCAACTTTGACCCATTATGTTGTTAGTTTTTGATTATTATCCGAATTGGATTAGAATTGCGTCCAACAATATTAGGAAAGGAAAAGTAATATCCAATATGGAGTCAAGCATTATTTCCTTCTCCTATTCTATTATCGTTCTCATAGTCCTTATAGAATAGACGCAACTCTCATACTTCCTTACAGGGGGATGTCCTGTACCTATAAACAGAGGTAGACACCATGGGTTATCTGTGTGCCGAATAATGCCAAACATTGTGTGTGCCAATACAGAGGAAGGCATACTGACATCCAAGAAAGGAAGAGAGCGAGAGTAGGGTACAAAATTCTATTGTAGGCATGAGATTGTGGGAGAGCGGCAATCCTTATAATCTTTGTGAAGTTGCTTAGTAGAATTTTGCGATCTTCTTCTCCAACTCAGTTCTCTCATTGGTTGTTTGTTTGTCGTTTTGGCCTGTCGACGGGGAGGCCATTGTCACTTTTATCGTGCAAGCTAGGGTTGTATCCCGTGTGGTGTTTTCTTGGGCTTAGAGGGCTTCTGCACGAATCCCATCAAGTAGTATCAGAGTCACTACTACATAACCTACCTTTAGTGTCAATTATTTAAGGCCTTTAGTGTCAGTTTCTGAGCGACGCCTATGTGGGCGACACTAAAAGGTCACCCATTACGCGTCGGTTCCAGAACCGACACCCAAACTCTTCGCGCGCGACCGAAAACGCGCCATCAGGGGACTATAGGCGTCGGTTATTAGAAAAGAAACCGACGCCCAAACCCTTCACGCCACAGAAAGGGCGCCATCTTGGGCGCTATCAGTGTCGGGTATAAGCCAAAAATCGACGAAATATGTCTTCGCGCCAAAAGAATATGTGTCGGTTACATTTAAATAACCGACACTGTAACGTTATGTGTCGGTTGTTTACAATTACCGACGCCTGTTATTGGCGCCAGCTTGGGCACTATCAGTGTCGGTTTTTAGTAAGAAACTGACACCATATATGTTCGCGCCACAGGAAATAGGCGCCGGTTATATCTAAAAAACCGACATTATATCATTGTGTGTCGGTTTTTTACAAATAACCGACGCCTATTGTTTTTTTTTTACAGACCTGCAGACCTGCTGTGGCTGGTCGCAGGATGAGAAACCTGCAGTTCAGTTAACTAAACTGCAGGTTTTACGACATCCATTGATATCAGCCAACAACAGGCCACAAACCTGCAAATTTAACAACAAAAATATTCACACATGCATTTAGCAATACAACCTGCAGTTCCATTTTATTTTCACACATTTAGAAACATTCATGTAGCTAGCAATCTGTAGTTCCATTCATTCACATTCACACATGTAGAAACATTCATATAGTAACCAACACTTTCATTCATTTTCACTCAGACACATGTAGAAACATCTAGACATGTAGAAACATTCACGCATATTATAATTCAAAAATTCATTTACAAAATCCCCACTATTTGTATGGTTGTTGCCCATTCTTCTCTTACTTCATTTAATTCTCCCATCGTATAGGGAGCATGTACATCTGGTAAGTCCGTTCCTGTAGTGGGGCCAGCTTTAAACACATGTAAAGAGAATGATGTATATATATAATTAATGAGCTATAAATAAGATTGATATATTTCATATTATCTAATGAGACTATATAATACCTGAGCAATACAATCGATGTCCATACAACATGACAGACTAATATAGTACATAACAACAGCAGCGTCGAATTTACATACAACACTAGCTTAGTACATATATAGTGGGACTTATAAGGTGACGATCCCACATGGTAAAACAGGTTACCGACAACTACATGTTATGACTGGGAGGTCGTGATTCAGCAACAGTATGCATTAGCAGGAAGACAAACAGATCACCATATGTTTGTCCTCATATGGTGATATGTTTGTCCTCCTGCTAATGCATACGTTGCTGAATCACGACCTCCCAGTCGTAACATGTAGTCGGTAACCTGTTTTAGCAGGTGGTATCGTCACCTTAGTCCACTATATATGTACTAAGTTAGTGTTGTATGTAAATTCGGAGCTGTTGTTGTTATGCACTATATATGTATTAGTCTGTCATGTTGTTATATGAATCTGAACCACTTGTGTGTGCTGCACTTTATGTATTGTATCTGTATCCTGCTTCTCTTCATTGGGGCTTCTTCCTGCATATCCTGCATATCCTGCATAGCTATGTCATGTTCGTCCTGCATAGCCTTCTTCCTATACTTATTTTTCAAAGAGAATACATCAAATCAGAAAATGATATTGAAACATCAAATCAGAAAATGATATTGATATTAAAAAAGTAAACATTTAGCTTCAATAAAAAAATATAAACATGCATGCCTCTAAAATTGTGATCTTTTATCAATTAACAATCCTTCATTGTGATCTCCGCACACATATAAGTCATCATTAGCTTCAATATTTTCTGGAGTTGGCAACCCAACTGAGAATGGACTGGAGTCATCATATTTATCATAGTACTCTTCTTCATCTATAGGATCTTCAATGAACTGTCTTTTACCATGAAGAAAAACCGACCATTTATCATTTGTAAGATCATCGATATAAAATACTTGTTTCGCCTGTGATGCCAATATGAATGGTTCAGCCTTCTCGCCAATCTTTTCAAAGTTCACTAAAGTGAAACCCAATTCATCCACTATAACTCCTTTGGTGTTATCAACCCAATTACATTTGAAGAGCGGAATTCTGAAATCTATGTAGTCAAATTCCCATATCTCTTCAATGACACCGTAATATGACATTTTAGCTTCACGTGGACTCTTATCCTTTACACTTGCAAAAAACATAGTCGATGCTTGAAGGGAGACCCCACTGTTTTGGACGACACTCTTATCATCTTGGCGCTTTGTGTAATATGTGAATCCATTAATGTCATACCCTTCATAAGACATAACAGTCAACTTTGGTTTAAAGGCGAGACATTTGATAGTTTCAGTAATATCATCTGGTGTTTGAGATAGTTGATGTAAGACTTTATCTTCAAACCACTTAATAAAAGTCTTGTTATGCTCTCTAGCAAGCCACATTGTATTGGCTCGAGGATATTGTCTTTTGATGAAATTGGTATGTTCCTCGATATAAACGTTCACTTCGTCCATGTTGTGTAAAATATACAAATGACCTTGTTCCAACTGCTCACGGCTGATTACTTTCACACATGATCCCAAAATTCCTTTGCCAAATAGCTCGTCAATATTCTTGTCATTATCAGGAGTGTCATTACCACTGAGAAAGTCATTGCAGAAATCCATAACCTCTCTCGCCACATAACCTTCAATAATACTCCCTTCAGGTCGATAACAGTTTCGAACATCACCTTTAAAAACGCTCATGTATCGTTCAAAGGGATACATCCAATGCAAGAAAACCGGGCCCAAGATTTTCACTTCCCTAGTCAAGTGGACAACAAGATGTACCATGATATCAAAGAATGAAGGAGGGAAATACATCTCAAGCTGACATAGGGTAACAACCACTTCTCTTTGCAAATTACCAAATTCATTGACAAAGTCTTTTATTCTTTCATAAACAACCTCCCCTGGTATAGGTTTAGGTGCACTGCGTTCCTCATTCAATCCATTGAATGCTTTGCGCTTCCTACGATACGGATGGAATTTTAGAAGAAACCTTCGATGACCGAGATATACATTCTTACCGCCATATTTTAGTCTTGTTGAATCAGTGTTCTCTTCACATATAGGACACACTTTAGCTCCTTTGACACTATATCCAGACAAATTCCCATATGCTGGAAAGTCATTAATAGTGCAAAATAACATAGCATGCAAACGAAATGTCTCTCTTCGTGAAGCATCATAGGTCATCACACCTTCACCCCAGAGTTTCTTTAAGTCATCAATCAGAGGTTCAAGATAAACATCGATGTCATTTCCAGGTTGTTTAGGGCCCGATATCAACAACGACAGCATTACATACTTATTTTTCATACACAGCCAGGGAGGAAGATTGTATATAACAAGCATGACTGGCCAAGTGCTATGTTGGCTGCTCAATGTCCCGTACGGATTCATCCCGTCTGTACAAAGCCCAAGTCTTAGATTCCTGACTTCTTCACCAAATTCAGGGTACAATACATCAATCTTCTTCCACTACTGTGGGGAATCAGACGCATGTCGTAGGATCCCATCATTATTTTTCTTAACATCTGCATGCCACCTCAAATTCTTCGCATCTATCGGATTGGCAAACAAGCGTTGAAACCGTGATATTATAGGTAGATACCACATCACCTTGGCAGGAGAACCAGTTTTGGACTCCCCCGAAGTCGTCAATTTATACCGTGACGCACCACATTTTGGACAATCTTTCAAATCTGCATAGTCCTTTTAAAATAATACACAATCATTAGGGCATGCGTGTATCTTCTTGGCATCCATTCCCATTGGGCACAACAATTTCTTTACCTGGTATGTTGAGATTGACAGCTCGTTTCCTTCAGGAAGCATTTCTTTCAACAAAGACAGCAATGACGTGAAGCTTTTGTCGCTCCATCTATTGTTAGCTTTCAACTTATACAATCTCAACACAACGTTAAGCTTCGTAAACTTAGTACAACCTGTGTATAACAGCATCTCAACATCATGCACAATGTTTTTAAAAATGGGAGGTGGATCGGTGTGCTCTACCCCACAACTATCCAGCATCGCATCAACGATGTCTACTGGAACTGGTTCATTCACATCTACGTCATCGTAGGCAATTTCTTCTTCCATACAAGCACTGCTATCGACATCCACTGGTTTCGGGTTTGAAATCTCTCCATGCCAGTGCCATTCTGTATAGCCTTGTATAATCCCGTTGCACATGACATGAGTCATGATTTCGTCACCAGTGTTGACTTTCAAGTTGTTACCGCAATGTCTACATGGACAGTAGAACCTATCTCCAGGTTGTTTCCTATGTTCCTCGGCAAATTTAATGAACTGGTGAAGACCAGAAATAAACTCTGGGGTGCAGCGATTGCGAATGGACATCCATGATCTATCCATTCTATGATCAAAGAGAAAACAAGTATATATTAGGACAAGATTAGGGTCTAGGGTTAACAAATACATGTGATGTCATTATTATATATAATAAATGTGTACCACCTATCCATTCTTGAACACCTAATCTCACTAGTAAGTGTATAATGTGTATTGGGTTTTCAAGAAAATTTCGGCAGCATTTCCCCGCTGTTCTCCAAGTACATATGTACTTAGAGAACAAACGGGGAAATGCTGCCAAAATTTTCTTAAAAACCCAATACACATTATACACTTACATCCTAAGTGAGATTAGGTGTTCAAGAACAGTCCCAAACCGGGGACTATCCAAGATTTACTCCTAATGAGTAAATCTTGGACGAGTTTCTAGGCCAACAAATAATGTATTGTCATTCTTATACCTAAAATCCTAGTTCTTCAAGTTAGGGTGATTATTGATGTCTTTAAAAGAATGATTGGCAATTTAGGGAAAAGTTCATCATTTACATTCCAAGCATGTCACATGTGTGCATTACAGTTCATCATTAAGCAAGATATAAGCAAGTATGTCATATTAAAATAGACTAAACAATATGATAAAATAGTAGTGTAATCATGCAAATGGGAACATTCATGGGAACACACACTTCAGTTATAAGCATTCATGTAGCAGCTTTCAGTTCCATTCATGGGAACACACACTTCAGTTATAACAATAACTAAACAAAGGGGTTGGTGTATCCCTAAACATGCGCATAATTAAAAAAACTATTAATACAGACAAGTCTAGATAGATAGACAACTAAATACTACACCAACATGGTCCCACATGCATCAGTAACTTCTTTTTGATGATGAAGCTGTGTCACGAAGCTCCTCACTGTATTTAGACGAATTTGAACTGACAGGGGCCTCAGATTCAGATTCCTCATAGATGATATCTGACGCCGTGCGCTCATACCGCAGAAGATGATCGGGGGTCTCACAGTTGCTATTGGTTATCCAAACTTTGATGGAATTATGGCCAACTGGACGGAGAAAAAGCATGTTCCAACGGACCACATGCAGCTCTCCAATCCAATCACGCCAACCGGATTTTGATACAAGATTTCCCGCCAAATCATACTCAACCTCGATAACATGTGAATAATTACCAAAAGTTAGGGTCACTTTACCAGGCATGTAGTGTCTTCCTTGTAGAAAACGTCAATGTTTGGGTATGACCAATTGGTTTAAGGAACGATCATCTAGGATGATGTCCAATTGTTCTTCAATAGGGAACATTAACATTGACATAGAGGCCCAGTTCATAGTGACTGTTATGGGTGGACAGAGACTGCACAATATTAGTATTAACAAAGTGTAAGTACATATAAAGATGTTATATATTTTCAGAAAAAGTTGTATAACATCAGTTAACCTTTTATTGCTTGTCATAACCAACTTTATTGTGGTAGACATGATAGCTTGAAAAGAAGTCTACAAATGTACTTAGAGAACAAATGAGGAAATGCTCCTAATGAGTAAATCTTGGACGGGTTTCTAGGTGCTTACTAAAATAGAACCATTATATGGAACTAGTCCTACATTATACACATACTTTTCCTGAGTAAGATAATGTGCACTTCATGGAATTATTAAGATCTGAATATATATAAGTTGTTTCTACCTACTTTGATGGGATTTTATAACATTCGAGTCTTCCATTTATAACATTAAGATCTGAATATATATAAGAATCCCATTTGATACACACGATTGAGAATCTTTCACGATACTAGGAAAATACACTAACTAGATATTCATTTAGGTGTTAGACATCAATATGTGTATGAGCCCTAATTAAAACTGATTCTCATAAGAAGTAAATAAATTTAAAAAAAAATGCCCAGCAGCAGGGCGGCACCTTGAGGGAAGACGAGCAGAGGAAGAAGAAGAAGGCAGGGCGGGCACCTTGAGGGAAGAGGAGCAGCGGCCGAGGCAAAGTCCTAGCAACTTCCGGCGGCGAAGAGAGGAGCGGCGGAGAGGGCGGCGAGGCTAGGAGACCTAGCTGCTACCGACGACGGCGGAGAAGAGGTCGGCGGGCGGAGAAGAGGCCGGCGGGCGGAGAAGAGGCCGACGGCGGAGGAGAGGCCGACAGGCAGAGAGGGAGGCCGGCGGGCGGGCGGAGAGGGTGGCCGACTGCTTCTCGCTCGACGGCGACGAGCGGCGAGCACGGAGGAAGGAGCGGCGGCGGCGGCAGGGAGCAAGGGAAATCGCCGGAGCTAGGGAAATCGGGAACGAAATAGGGAAATGGGAAGAATCGTTCGGGCAGGGTGAGCTATTAAGTTGAAAATACGTGTCGGTTATTTAAAACACCGACAACTAAACCAACAGTGTCGGTTCTTTGCCACAAACCGACAACTATACTAGATTATAGTCGTCGGTTTTTGATTAAACGACAACCGACAACTATTCCTATCTCACGAATACACTTTAGTCGTCGGTTATTTAGTTACGAACCGACGCAATATGTAAAATATTGGAGCCAATTTTTTCGCTGGAATTTTGGGTTTGGCGGTTGATTTTAGGTGTCAGTTTTTATTAATCAACCGACACTTAATAAAAGCGGTACCCGTGTCTGGTCGACCTTCACGGATTGGATGTCGGTTTCTGTTCAAAACCGACACAGTAGGGTTTATGTGTCGGTTTTTGTATACAACCGACACCTTGAAAAGTGACTTTATAAGCCATTTCTGTAGTAGTGAGTGAAGGCTGCTACAAGACGATCAACGAGCACCAGAGGTACGTGAAGCATGGCGGCGTCGACTAGCAACGCAGAGAGTCAACATATTGACAAATTTGATGTAAGAAGCAACTTTAGTGTGTGGCAAAGCACGATGAAGGACGTCTTAGTCCAATAAGGGCTAATCGAAGCTCTTGAAGGGGAAAAGCCGGACAAGATGTCTGAAGGCGACTGGAGGATGATGGAGCACAAGGCGGTCAATACAATCCGTCTAAGTCTTTCCGCGGAGGTAAAGTATTCAGTGATCATTGAAGATTCACTGAAGAAATTATGGAAAGTCTTGGAAGAGTTGTATATGGCGAAGTTGCTGACGAACATGTGGGTGTTGAAAAGGCAATTGCACAAATTGCACATGGAAGAAGGCACAAGGTTCGTCGACCATCTCAACATTTTCAACAAGCTTGTCACACAACTGATTAGCATGGAGGAGAAGATAAATGAAAGCGATAAGGTCGTTCTCTTAGCATCATCTCTACCACAGTCATGGGAACAATTGGTGATGAACATCCTTATCGGGAAGACTACACTCGACTTCAGTGAGGTGATTGCATATTTATTAGAGGCAGAGTCTTTGAAGAAGCCATTTGAATCTTCCTCCTCGGGTGACAATGTTTTGGCTGTTACAGATGACAAATACAAAAGCAAGGGTCACAAGAAGAAGAATCAAAAGGGCAAAGGTAGACACATATGCTATATATGTGACGAGGAGGGCCACATATTAAAAAATTATCCAACGCTAAAGCAGTTTAAGAGTGGAGCTTGCTCTTTAACAGAAGGATATTCAGAAGTACTGACTGTCATGAAATCAGATATCAATCATGGGTGGATGTTTGATTCAGGCTCTTGCTACATCATATGTCCAGAGAGAGATGTATTTGATGAAGGATCTCTCGATTGGGCACGTGGGACTGTTCAACTGGCAGATGACAAACTCTACCAAATCACCGGAATTAGAACATTTACGTTCAGGATGCATGATGGAGCACATCGCACATTATCGGGGGTCTGATATGACTCCGGTCTCAAGAGGAAACTAATATCTGAGAGGGCACTTGAATCCATCGGTTGCAAGATTTCAAAGCAAGATGGAATCGTGCAAGTCACATGCAAGGGGCAAGTGATCATGAATGGTACCTGGTCCAAAGGAGCATATCGATTGGCTGGGGAGGTTTTAACTAAAAGAGGAGTAGCTGATGGGAGTTCTACCACTAGAGGCGTAGATGAAGCATTGACATGTGAGGTGAGATCAAAACGTGCTACATGTCTTCAACTCTCAGGGGCAGTCACGTGCGAGGCTGCAAGACCGGCTACAAAATTCAACAGATGCAGAGGCGAAGCTGTCAACTGTTGGAAGAAGGAAGATGTGGGAAGACCGACCACACAGTACCAGTGAGCAGGTGGAGCTCGGAGAAGGTACAAACATATGGCATGGAGGGCCAAATGAATGAAGGCTGTAGTTATTTCAGCTGCAGGTGGAGGCGGTGCGGTTTCCCAAAATATACAACTTGAGGAGCTCTCAGATGAAGGGTCCGAACAACCATGTCTGGATACTCACTCCGCATAGGCGTGCAATGGTAGAGTACTTCGGAGGGCGGAAGCAGCTTCCGAGGGTGGAAGCAAACAGAAGAAGAACATGAGCAAAATTCTTGAAGGAGCAAATACTTCAGTGGATAAGATCCAAGGTGGAGATTGTTAGGATTTGGTTCTTATCTGAATTGGATTAGAATTAAGTCCAACAATATTAGGAAAGAGAAAGTAATGTCCAACATGGAGTCCAAGCATTATTTCCTTCTCCTATTCTATTGTCGTTCTCCTAGTTCTTATAGAATAGACACAACTCTCCTACTTCCTTATAGGGGATGTCCTGTACCTATAAATAGAGGTAGACACCATGGGTTATCGGTGTGCCGAATAGCGCCAAACATTGTGTGTGCCAATACAGAGGAAGGCATACAGACATCCAAGAAGGAAGAAAGCGAGAGTGAGGTACGAAATTCTATTATGGGCACGAGATTGTAGGAGAACGAGAATCCTTGTAATATATGTGAAGTTACTTAATAGAATTTTGCGGTCTTCTTCGCCAACTCAGTTCTCTCGTTGATTGTTTGTTTATCATTTTGGCCTGTCGACTGGGAGGTCATTGTCACTTTTATCGTGCAAGCTAGGGCTGCATCTTGTGTGGTGTTTTCTTGGGCTTGGAGGACTTCCACGCGAATCCCATCATATTTTGACAAGATTTTTGAAATCAAAAGACAATGTGAGGTCGAGCATTGCTTTTATGCACCCCCTACTATTCTTTTTGTAATTGACTCGCTCTTACGGACTTACTTCTATATTGACTATAAAAAGTGCATAAAGGATGCTAATTATTATTGGAACAAATTTTGATTGTTATTGTTTTTTATTTTTGACAATGCAAATGTCAAGCACAATATTTTCTATTGACTCGAGGAACTCAATCCATAAAATTGGAAAACAAAGTCGACTAATAGAATCATTCACAATCAAGAAATGGATTTCTCATATCATTGACTATCATATCATCTAATGGTAAATAATCCAGTTGAAGAAGAGATTGTCATCTAATGATAGCTATGGCTAAGAGCTCTGTGAGCTGGTTACTACAAAGCTGAACAAGTCCTTCAATTCCAACTACGAAATGCAACTCCCACCAAAGCATACTGATAAGTAGGGTAACACTCTATCATTATGTAAACTTCTTCTAGCATAAGATATCAATTGTTTCTAACTGAAAACCACTTATTATGTTAAGACTTCTACAAGGATATTGTATAAAAATAAAGGGAGGCATAATTTTGCTTTAGTCACATTCAAGGATCTTTTCTAACACCATCTCAACCATATTATCCCCAATCTCCTTTCACAGAACTGCAAAGTATGGAATCATAGACATTTCTTTGTATAGCACTCCAATGGAGTTTTTTCGGGTTATGATGAGGTGTGATGAGAAGCAAGGGATGATGGTCTTCTATCATTGGATCGTATTCCGTTATGACATGACAATGAAAGGATAATAATAATTTACACTGGGGAAAGTAGAATAAATTAGTAGTCATTGAGCTCATTGCAAGAATAAAAACTTCTCAAACAAAAAACCGATACTTGAATCATAGTCACGAACCATGTGATTGGTAGTTCCCCACCTAAAAATGTGAGTGGCACTATAGAAACACCAAATACATTTGAGTTCCAATTGTAAGTGGGATTTATATTTTATAAGTATGTTATAAAAAATCAATCCCCTTGGAATTAAGTTGGTTCATGTATGTTCGGTTTCTTGGCAGTGATCTTGAAGAGGAATCATATATACTTGTTCATGAACCTTTCAATAGTTAGAAAGTAGAGGAATCAAAAGTTATCCCGATCAACATGATTCTTATAAGTTTGACAATGACAAAGAGAAATTACATTCTAAGGTACATATAACAAGAAACTAGAAAAATAATAAACAAGGAATGTATACATACATACATGTATACAATATCCCATTATGTATTAATTTTTATTATACGTATGAATAATATGTTATTATATTTTACTTTGTGGAAGATTAATCACCTAACAAATTTATAACTCATATTATAGAGAAAAATGCCGGTTGTTTAATTGACATAAAGTCACTCTTAACTGTTAGCAACACATATTATAAATACTAGCGTACAGGCAAACAGTAGAAATCATGATTTTTCAATTTTTTATATTCTCTTACCTTGAATGTCATAAACAACATGTGTTACCAAATAATAAAGAATTATTGCTGGTATATGTGAACTCTCATATGTGACATCATATATATTATGTGAAATATAAACATATACGTAAAACATTAAAAGATGTAACATTGAGGTAATGAGAAATTTATAGGCGTAGTCACTATATAAAGTCATCATTTATTTGCATGTTGGTGACTTTAGGTTGGAAACCCAGAAGACACATACATGCATGCTACATTACTTACCACTGGACTAACATCTTAAATTTGATATTGACATACAGACAATTACTGGAAATGATATATAATCATAACTATTACTAGAAATTTTGGCTTTAATATTCTACATCAATCCAGCCATTATGTAGGATGAGTGTTTACAATTATATGAGTTATGTGTATCATTCTTAGATGAAATACTAATCAAGTACAAACTAAGAGAGATAGAAAACGACCTCAAGGCCTATTTGACTGTTTTGACTATGCAGTGTGTTTGTTTGGGAGCTTCTTTTGAATAATTTGCACAATACATTAAATAGAGTGTTTGGAAATAAATGGTTACTGTGAGATTTTAAATGTGGTCAAAATGTGAAAAGAAGGGAAATAATGAAGGTAGATGCCAAATTAGAGTTATAGGGGAAATTTTCAGATTCTAGATATTGTATTCTTAAACGCGTACATATACTTTTATCTAAGTTCCACGAGAAGGTCTTTTGTTAAAGATAAAGATAAAATATCACGTCACAATATGACATCAATAATGGTATATCTATCGTTTGTGAACTCTTAATGTGAGTAACTACTACGTTGATATATCCTATATAACTTAATGCAAAATCGTATCTCCATCATTATCTTTCCTTAGATGTAAGAAAATAAGGCATATTAACATGTTGCAATATAAAAAATTGAATCACATGTCTCACGATATCAAAAAGAAGGAAGTTGCTTCGGCTACCATGTAAATGTGTAGGCATAGCTTTACTCTCTAAGTGAACCAGTTCTACGAAAATACATAATAGGAAAATGATTTAGGAATGGACTATGAAGTTGAGAATTGAAATGTACCCTATTTATATAGATAACATTAAAACCTATGGAAAACATATAAACTTGGAATTGTTTAGATTAATATTTTAGATACAGTTTCTTATTTATTCTAAAATTATACAATCTTGGAACTATTTAAATTATAAAAGTCCAGTGCAATTTTGGGACTATATATATGATATGCGATTTTTCCATTTTAATCATTCAATATTGTTACATTTTACATGAAAATGCCAATCATTCATCAAAGAAATGCAACCTTAAGGTATTCAAGAGGTGCATAATATATAAAGATAAAATAATTTTATGAAATGAAATATGATACTACAATAATGTTTAATGTAGAAATCTATCAAGCCTCACGGTTTACAAGATTAAAGACAAAATCCAAAAAAGGCGTAATTGTTAGATCATTTAGTTGATATAAAATTGACTTGTTCTACTGGTTGTTGTTATGTTTGACATTTATAATAAGATGATGCAATATATAACTAAAACTATAGTTACTACTTAGATATTACCGATATGTTTATGAATGTTACCAATAATATTGAAGAATAGAAATTTTCATTTAAACGAAGTTACACAATCAAACTGGATTCCTATTGTTGAGGTACTACACATACAAAAAATAAATATTGTTGGTTACATTTTATTTGTACTTATTTTATTCTTAATAGTTGTTGTTCATTATATTATCAAGGCGATACTTACTTATTTATAAATAACATTTGACAAAATTGATTTTAAAAAATAGTCATTCTCAACTATACTTTTCCCCCCAAATCTAGTAGTAGTTAGAAAAACAATATGATGGAAAATATTGAGGATGTAATAAAGAGAAATATTAGATTAAAATAAATATAAATAAATAGAAATTCATGAACATATAAACAATTGTAAATTCAAAATATAAAATTATAAATTCTCAATAAAACTCTATGATTAACATGTGTATGTGACTTTTATAAAAAGAAAATTCACATTTTTTATCTTCGTTAGATTTATTATGTAGAAGATAAGAGACTACTAAAAATTTGAGGTAAATTATATGATATGCATTATTCTGTAACTTTTTAGTCCATTGGTTTACATGTAATACTTTCTATCCTTTAAATTTATTTAAAAGGATATTTTCACTTCATATATATAAATTCAAGTGTGCATAAATATTACGTGCATAACACGTGCCATTTACTACTATAGCACAATAATAATAAAGAGAGCCTAGCAGTTATTTACTTTAGATTCTTAGGATTTGACTCTTCAAATGGTTCCAATAATTGACAAAGATAGAAATCTGCAATGTTGAATAATATTGTTATTATTGGCTTGGAACCCAAAATTGTTCAATTTGTGTTCTTTAGGATTAAATTTTCCATATATGATTGTTATTTCTTACTTTTTTTTAATTCTCCTTCATATGGTTAGGGTCATTTTGTATATATTAAATGTCACATGAATAAATAACCTTTACTTTTTAAAATCACTAAAACACAACATCATGTAACATATTTTCACTGTAGGGTCTCTAGTCTTACAAAATGAATTTGTGTACCATTATAGGCCTTATAAAAGTCCATATTAGTATGCATACATATATAGTAAAATGGGGTATCATACTTGGTCATTATTTTCACCCATGGTTATGAATTTCACTGTGTAGTCAAGGACCACAATATAGATGGATTATATGCTACATATAAATGTTTTCCCCAAACTAAGGCACAATATAAGGCTATATTGATATTCAAGACATTTCTTTGTCAAGATTCATGTTAAGGTTCTTTTATCTACATCTTTATCCAATAGCCATCTTCATTGGTATAAAATTACATCTTTTTATAAACTTTATATCTATCAATATAAGCTTAAGATGGAAAAAATGCACCTATCCAAAGAGTAAGATATATTTATCCCTATAGTATAAAAGCAACAGTTTCACATTTCTCATCTAAGTTTATTCTCATCTAAGTTTATCTTAAAATATAAAGTTGTTCAAAATGGTATGTTTAAAAGTAAAATATTTCTTTCAAAATTTATGTTATAATAAAAGTGCATCCATTTGGATCTAAGGGACTCATCAATAATCAATCTATTTCTAGAAGTATCCTTAATATCTATTTCTAGGGTTTTAGTTTTTTTTTTCAATTCGGACTAATATGATTATTCAGATATTTTTTTCTTATTCATTTGTGGAATTGCATATTCTCTTATCTAACCATTATTAGTGGATATAACACAAGTTAACACGACAAAAGATAGGTGTTGTGGACCAAATATCTTACTATCACTACATTTTGTGTCTAGCATGTCCCGGTTATCATGTAGTTTCCTATTTATCGTTAGTATTAAGTTTGCTAATAACAACATTTAAGGAACTTATGATTCATTTATCCTGATGTAGGGATATATGTACCCATATGAAATTGATAGTTTTTGTGTGTTATCAAATATGATATACCAATATAACTAGGTTTTAAATCATCTTGGTTAGTATTCCATCTGATGTATAGTGTTTCATTATTGATCTGTTTCCAAAATCAAAAGTTACAGTAGACCAAGAATATCATGATACTTGGCATTATATTTATAATTATTCACATACGAGTGTTCTAGCCATTATTACGATACATAGATTGTATGTTTTCAAGATTATTATTTACCATTCCCGTTTACCTTATTAATCTAAACCTTAATGAACTGAATCATACAATCCTTCATGAACTGAGACATATATACATTTTACTGACATGCATGCTGACAAAGTTTCTACTGATCTTTGATATATGTGTTATTGTTGATCAAAGCCTGGTGGGGGAGTTAATATCGACCTCATGTTGATTTCCCCATGATCAAAAATGTCATTCCAACATTGAGGTTTCTTGAGGGATGATATTTGTCATCACTGAATAGTCATTGTGGTCACCACAAGGATGAAGTTACTCCTATAACTAGTCATGTCCATTAGAATGGGAGGTGTTTCCTCTCTAGTGGAAGTTTTTTGTAACATTTTACAAAGTTGCAAATGTGTTGAAGACTTTATACATTGTTAGTTGATATTAAATGAATCGAGGCAAGTGGCTTGAGGAGGCTACATGCTAATAACAAAGTATGAACCTTTTCTCTATATTTTGAGGGTTCTATTGATCTTATGACCAATTAATTTAGAAATTTGTACCTCCCACATAATCATTCGAAATGTTTTGAAACATTAACCATGTTCTTGATTCATACCAACTTATTTTCTAATAATTCTACCATTCTAAGTTAGTTCTTTGATAAGACTAAAAATAGTTCCCCCCATAAAAACTTCAATAATATATATGTTTTTATATGTTCAATACTTTTTAATGATTCAAAAGTTGTTGGTTCCTGAATTGACAATATTTGATATTCAATGTCAGTTCAATGTAATCAGACTCAAATATTTTAGATTCACATAACAATATCAAGGTGGTTCACGAGGTCATATAGAGGAAACATATTTTTAAATTTTCTCAAATGAGGAGGAAGAAATTATTTAGGAATATAAACTTTAAATAGAGACTAAATGGCATAAAAGAACATGATCATCGAGAAAAAAATAATCAATTGGAATTTGGAATGAGGGAACAACTTGCATATAGAATCAAATTAGGGGAATTGTGGCACTTGTACTATAGAGTCCAATTTCTAATATGTTACAAAGTTAGTATGTCATTTTAAGTGTGTATAGGAATTCTATATACGTACCCATGCCTTAAGATTGAGAAATGTAACCGAGGGGGTAGTAGCTCAGGTGGTAGAGGCACATGCTCCCCAGAGCAGGGACCCGAGTTCGAAACCCCTCAATGGTGCAACACCAACCAGCCTTATCCCATCGCGTAGCTCGGCCTCTGCGCGATTTAAACGCTCCCCCCATTGTGTGGGTAGGCGAGAGGGAGCCGGGGGTTTATGCCGTCAGCGGGGGTCACAATCGCGACGCTCGTTTGGGGGTGGTTCCCACATATCAAAAAAGAAAAAGAAAAAAAGATTGAGCAATGTCCATATCCAACTATGTGAATTGAAGGACTATAAGAGGAAAAGCCTAGGGTCTGGAGGAGTCCTAGAATGCATGAACTTTCTTCAATATGACTTCCATAATTTCTTAAAGGTTAGAAGAAGTTCATTGTAAATTACTTTCCCCAACCCTTCTTCTTGTTAGGATAGTACCTAGGGCTTACCATCCCATGTTTCGATCCTTGATTCTTTATTCTTTCTCCATTATTCTTCTCTTAGATTATTTGGACAAATTGGGGTAGGAGGAGATGTTGTTTCTAATTTTTTCATGGTTCTTTATGTTGTTTGAGATGTAGATGCTTTACCCAGGGTTATCTTGCTTTAAATTGAAGTGCATATATATTACCCATGGGTTTTATTTCATAAAGTTTGGATATAGCACACTTAAATAAGTGATTATGGGAAATTTGATGTTAATTTGACTTTAATTTGAGCGCGTATGAACACAACCTCCACTCTCATATAGGGTTTCCTATAAAGAAATTTTGGGTGGATAATGACATATGAGAATCCTTCAATGGATCTCTACATTTATCTCTCAATTATTTTTACATGTGCTCTCCACACCATGGGGATTGAACTAAGAAACAAATAGCAATCCTATCAATAGAGGATGAGGAATAAGAGGAAAATATATTAAGTTTTAATAAGAAGGATATTCTAATAATGGGAGATCATCTTGAAGTAGAATTTTTTTGAATACTATTTACAAACAAACCATATATCTTTTGTATAATGAATGAGCATTCTTGAATTCCTAGTCGCTAAATTAGGAAGCAAAATTTAGGAAAATTTACTGTCAAACTATCATAGAATTCCTCATATCTTTATATAAAAATTTGACTATTTTTTATTAGAAATTCAAAACAAAAATTCTACAAACAACATATAGAAATATTGTTTCAATTTAAGGAGAGGTACATAATAGAAGTTCTCTAACTCTAGTACAAACCCACTGGGAAAATATAAACTATAGGTTTTAATAGTCGTGGCAACAACTATTGCTCCATTAGCAACTCATAGATCCATCGCTCCCTTCAGTTAAGGGTTTAATTCCTTTTCAGATCCTACATTTTAAAGCATATGTGACATCCACATCATATATTCAATACCTAAGACGAAGAAGTAGATTGGTCTATACCAATGACATATATACCTAATTTGTATATATCTAGCTCTACTTCTTCTTTAGTTCCTAGGGAAATGTCTTTTCCAATGTCTAGTCTAGTGACAATGGTGACAATTGCCTTCCTTCCCTACTCCTCCTTTATCTTTAAGTGCAGAATATTTAGAATTTTGGTTACTTTAGAAATCTTCTTAGCATTCTCGTTGCCCTTTGACTTTCCATTTTCTTTATTGACCATCTACATGGAATTTTACTTATCTTTCTTATGAGTCTCAACATTTCACAACATGCCAAGCAACTCATATTACATTGAAAAATGTTCATGTTGTAGTTCATGCCAAACTAATTGTAAGACAGAAATGAGTGCAAGATTACATAGTGGCCAACTCTTAGCCTAAGGGTAATTACAATCTTTCTAGGCTTTCCATATACCCAATCAACTCAAGTACATATGGTACAATTGGATCACTTTCAGTCATGTTGTAGTTAAAAATTGCCTTGGAGACATCATACCCCTCTTGCCTCACTTGTTCTTGGAACATATTTCTGAGATATGTGGACATCTCTATAACTACCAAAATTGCCTTGGAGACATTATACCCCTCTTGCCTTATTTGTTCTTGGAACATATTTCTGAGATGTGTGGACATCTCTATAATTCTATTTATATCTCCTAGTCAAGTTCAACCTAAAGGATAATACAATAATATATGAACCTTGGTTTGGCAAACCCACCCACTTATTGTCATACTTCCGCAAGATACATAATGCACCACACTTTGGCGTGCCACAAATAGTATATTGAGATTTTCATGTGTATGACACAATAGAGATCATCTTAAACTTTGATATCAATATTTGATTTAATAATCATGTGTATCCAATCACCATTACATACATTGTGTTGTACGTATCATATTTAACAACAACCACCACAAGTGAGAATACATGATATTACAACTAGTACAACATATTAATCCAACAAGAGCTTTAGAAAAAAAATCAAGTGATTCATATCTTATGTAACCCTAAATATCCTTTATCCAGTTTTCCAATAGGCCAATTGGAATGCTAGTCTCTTTATTTGAATCCCTATTTGGGCAGTCCTTCAGTTTTTTATGGATCACAAACCCTCTAAGGACCTTCACTATTGGTGTGGTATTGTGATCATCTCCTCCTTTCCACCATGGTCTATGATTAATACATATTTATCCTAGTTATAGTTGCACTTTCAGGTTAGTTTTTCATACGTTTCCACCATTTTAATTTAAAATAGCTTGATTTAGGTTTTTTTAATTTTATTCTAATTTCTAATATTTTGTTCTAAATTCTTGATTTCTATGGCATGTATGAGCTTTCATTAAGTACATGCCAGTGTAGGATATAGTGGTCCCACTAACCGACTAGTAGGCACATGAGTTTTATGATAAATGGATGAGATTTTTGTTGATTTGTCCCTTCATCGGTTGATTTCTTCATTGATCACCATCATCATTGGAACATACCCTACGACATATGCCAATAGCACCCCTAAGGTGGGTTTTCTTCTTATAGGATTCTTTTTTTTCCACTCATCTTGACTTTCCATCAATTTACCTCCAATGGAAACTACCACAAAGGGGTTGTACACAACCTACCGATGAAGATTCTGCCTTCACCCATCGATGAGATATGCACTGATGTTAGGACAAGCAATGTGCACCGATGGTCACCCTATGTTCAACCTCCTATGGAAGTTCAGGTGCAAACTAATGCCAAGCCTTGGATTAGTCATCAACCGCTAGCCACTAACAAAACTCCTACCAATTCCTCCAATGCTCATCCTATACTCCTCCCTTTAATGGTTGAGGATCTTGATCATTGATGGTTACTGCCTCTTCAATCCAACGATCCAACATACTCCACCTTTGATTCCTATCCTGCATTTGACCTTTGTTGGAATGTATGTGTGACTCCACAGATGCTCCTAGCACCAACTGGAATCCTAGGAGTTGTGGGACCTTATGTCTACCTCTTCCCTCTTCCTCTTTGCATCAATGGCAGCTAGGACTTTAGTGCAAGGATGGTGGAAGGTGATAAACTCTAGCCTCCTCCTATAAATATAAGGCATCACCTCCACAAAAGGGGATTCACCATTGATGTCGCTAGGCTGCCAAAACTAGTCTTGAGCATCCCTTGCCTGTTTCCATTGACCATACTCATTGGTGGACAATTCCTCCATCTCTTCAAAGGCTTTAAGGTTCTGAACTCAAAAGATGCTTTACCAATAATGCCCCATTTTCATCGGTGGACGGCCTTTGCTGAAATCCACCCATTGTTCCTTCCCCAGGTAGCATATTTCCATCAGTGAAGGAAGAAGACACCCCAAGACCCTTTCTAATGAATGTCAATGAACAATCTTGTCAATACGTTCGTTGTCATCCCCGACCTTGAAGACAGTTATATGAATGCCACAATTGCACCTTCATTTTCTAATGTGACGATGGATCTTTTCCTTTCTAATGTCAATCTTGTTGCTATTGTGATGAGCTATTAGTCCTCTCTTTGGGGTGTCGAGAGTATCCCCAATATCCAATTTTATTATCTTCATGGAATGTATTATTATATGGACCATTATATGTTTAAAATCAATCATTTTATACTTATACTCTTATTTGATCATCAAATTTACATGTTAATCATATCTTGGGTGTAGATAAATTGGAACCTAGAATCTAGGATGTTGATTTATTCTTGTCAAACCCTTGATGAGAACATTAGGTAGTGTTTTTAGAGGCGATATATAGTCAACCTACCTGACATTGAGCTTAGATATATATCTAATTTTAATCCTAATACTGAAAAGGGGATTCAATTGGCATCAACATATATATGTTTATGCCATTTATGATGTAGTGAGAGAGAAAATGATAAGTCATGGTGGTGAAACCCATTCACTGTAGTGTTTCCTTCGTCTAATAATCAACCCTTAATTTAGCCCTTTTATTTTGCAATCCTGGTATAATCAACAACAATCACTTTTGGTGATAAATTATAGTTCTTATTGGTTAGATTGATTAGATATTTTTTAAATAAATTGTCCTTTGGATTTGATCCTAATACTATACTATGATAAGATTCATCCACTTTGTTGACTCAAGGTCTAAATTGTAACCCTTTCTCAATTGAGTAAACTCTTGTTTTGATGATGACTAAACCATACCACTTATTTGTATCTAATGCTTCTATTTGAGTGATTTTAGATTAGGTATAGACACATTCCAAATGCCTAACTTGTGCATCCTAACTTGGAGAAAGACAAGTCAAAATCAATGCAAGTGCACTTTTGTTGAAAATACATCAAATCCATTAGAATCATTTTATAAATCACTTGTAATGATTGTAAGACTTGTAATTAAGCTTAGAAAAAATCAAGATCACTTAAATTGAACATTTAAGAACTTTTATGGCACTTTCCAAAAGTCATTACATGGAACTTTATAGGCCAAGTTTCATCCTTGATAAACTGGATCGACACTCTTGATGGATTTTGGGAACTACCAGGTTCAACTGAGTTTACCCCAGGACTAATTCGACCGACACCCTGTACATGCAAATCAAATTAAATCCATTGGCCGAGTTTCATCCTAGATAAACTCGACTAACACTTCAAATTTTATTTGTCGCATAGTGCTATTGGTCAAGTTTCCTAAAAGTAAACTCAATGACTTCACTGTACATGATGTGCAGAAAAAGTGTTTTCAGGCATTGGAGTGTTGTAGAAATAAAAAATAGATCCGTTGCAACACCCCAAACGACTATAATTCATTTCTAAGTGCTTCCACTGGCTAGTAGGCAACCCCAAATATAAATAGGACCCCTTGATATTCATCCCATGGTTATCCAAGCACTATGAAGGTCCCTATATTATAGTTGAGTGCCTCCAAGAGCCTCCTTCCAATCTTAAGATTAATCACTTGCTACATCCATTAGAGTGAGTATGAGATTTGTAAGAGATGTAGTCCTACATGTATATCTTGTGAGGCTCTCACTTCCACCTCTATTTCTATCATGAATATGAAGTTCTCTCTCTTGTCTAAGAGAGGTGAAGAAGAAGAAGGGAAGGCATCTCTTGGTGAAAGCTTCTCCTTGGCAAGGGTGAAATCAAAGGTGGAAGATCTAAGAAGAGTGAGTAATTCCTTCAAGAAGGAAGACTTGTTGTAAGAGTGGGTAGGTCCTTGGTGAAGGAGAAAAACTCATTGCAAAAGTGGGTAAGTCCTTGGTAAGATTGAATACTCTTGGTCTTGGATAGGTAAGTCCTTTGGTAGGTTATTGAATCCCTTGTCCTAAAAGGGAAGGATGGGTATCCTTTTCCCGGAAAAGGAAGGTCATATGTTGTAACTCTTATAATGGAATATAAGGAGTATGCAATGGTTGAAAAATCCTAAAGGTTGACCTCTCTCGGTAGTGGATGTAAACTCTCCTAGTTTGCATATATTGTATTCTTGTGCTTGTTCAATATCCCTCTCCCTTGCTATGTATGCTTTAGTTGCACTCAAAGTTCATACTTGCCATATTATCTCTTGAAGTAATTGAAGGTCTAATGAATTTTGTTTAAGTGTTTTTAGATCTATTCATCCCCTCTAGAGCCCATCATCCTAGATCCAACACACTTCACGGTGGTGATTAATGAATGTAGTTTAGGTAAAAACCTAGGGGGTTTTCCCTAGGTTAATTTGCATGTGCTGTAATAATCCACATCAAATTTGATGCCCTTGTGAGGGATAAGGGAATTTTCTAATCAACTTAAATAACTCAGATTAGTTAGGATTTTTTCTTTTACAATAGATAACATTGAATATCATCTTGAATCTAACTCATCTTCAATCATTCGATCTTGGTTGTGTGCACTTATCAGGTGGCGTTTGTTGTGTATGTGACACTCTTTTAGAGTTGACTCCATCACAAACTTTAACCCTAAGATTGAACCAACCTACCATAGACTCCTTCATGAACGCAAGGCCCATATGGAATAAGAGGAGATCAACTGTAAGGTGGAAGCAATTCTCAATGAACAGAGGGATAGACTCTTGGATGAGGCTAGAGCCATTGGGCAAGAAAAATATGAATAGCTAAAGAAGTAAAATGACAAAGAGTTCTACGAGAATTCTTTATCCCTAAAGATACAAATGTTCAAAACCTAGTCATTCAACCCGCCTATAAAGCAAAATACTTTGAAATAAAGATGTAATGGGTGACAATGATGAAAAGCAACAATTTTGCAAGAAGAGTCAGTGAAAATGTGCATGACCATTTATAAAAGTTGATAGATCTCTGTGGACTGAGCAAGCAATACGACTTATCTGAGAAGCCATTGAGATAAGACTATTCTATTACTCCCTTATCAAAAAAGTTAGGGTGTGGTCTAACTCCATATATGATCATAACATCACCACTTAGGAGGAACTTCAGAACAAGTTCCCAAAGAAGGTCTTTCTGCCCTCACTCACTTACCAAATCTAAGGGCAAATTTCTTAGCTCAAATCCAACTAAAATTCTATTTGAAGTTTGGGAATGATACAAAGAGTTACTGCACAAATGACCTTATCATGACATTCCCTCTACTCAACTTATGGAGAACTTCTATATGGGAATCGATGATGACATCAAATAATTTCCCAATGCAACATCCAATGGAGACTTCATGCGATAAAGATTTGATGATGCGTGGAAGGTGTCAAGTAGGGGAGAAGAGAACCAAGCTAACCAGGGCTCATCACATAAGATAGTAGTTCTTAAGGTTTCTATGTAGAGGACAAGTCTGAGATAAAGTCTATTATTGAACTTTGAAGTCTCTATCCCTTAATGAAGACAACCTTGTGTCATCCTTCCAAAGGTATGGGTAAAGATGTCAATCCTCTTTTCAAGCCAAGGCAGCCCAAGAAGTCTCTCTGGTCTATAGTGTAGAGGGGCACAAAGTCCTGAGTGCAATCACCTCTACCAAGCTATCTTGAACATGCACTAGTCTAAGTTCAATAGTAGCTTGATCATCGAAGAAGTCAATATTGTCAATTCTATACCAGGAGAGAGCTACTATGACCCTAACACATTGAGGAGCCACCCAAGATTTTAATACACGCTAATAGATGGAGCAACAAACACACATCAAATCAACCAAGTACCCAACCAAAATCAAGTTTAGGGTTCCTCTTGGTTTCCAAAAAAATAAATACATTTGAAAGAACAATTTCATCCCTAGGAAATACCGCAACAACTTCATTCAAAGCAACAATTATAGTCCAGGACAGAAACCCTATAATAACCAAGGACAAGTTCTCCTAGGGCAGACAAACTAGCAAAATATGCATGTCCCTCATGACCAAAAGGCCGTTTGGATGCTATTGAGAAGATATTAGTAAGCCAACATGCATATAATAAATATATGGGGTTCAACTTCCACAACTTGCTCTAGCCATTTTCCCTCCAATGAGTTCGTTCACCAATCAACCTGAGAACAATCCTAAGCATAAGGAAGAGAAACTTAGGCTATAACCACAAGTTCTGGCTTTTTTGTATCAGAATCACTGGCCCCTATCAGTAATACTAGGCTGGTTCTTAAGATGATGATGATGATTAAGTCACCTTGGTGGCTAGACCAATTGAACCAAAATTGAAAAGCCAAGATAGGGTAATACATTCACTCCTAAGACTAGAATCACACCCAATCCTGAGAAGGACTTTGAAGCTACACCTACCTCTCCTTCCATCCCATTGGTGCTTGTCTACAAACCACATGTTCCTTACCAAAATCATCTTAGCCCAAACATGGTTAGACTTGATATTTATGAAGTTCAAGGAAGAGATGAAGAATATTCATGTTGACATTCCATTCCTTGATGCTATGGAAAAAATCACCTCCTGGACCCAAATTTTCAAAGCTCCCAAGTACATAACAAAAGAGTAGAAGACTATGAAAATAGCACAAACATCATCAGACACCATATAGAGCAAGATGACTAGGAAACTCAAAGATCCAAGATCCTTTGGAATCTCATGCTTTGTTGGGGACTCTAGGTGTCAGAAAGGTGTAAGTGACCTTAGGCAAGCATTTATATCAAGCTCTATAGTTTGTTCAAAAGATTGGGCTTCCACCATTGATATCCTTCCCACATGCATCACAATTCATCATGTTGATTCTTTTGTGATCACTCGTATGGGGATTGTAGAAGACATCCATGTGAGAGTGGGACAAATCTTGTTGCCCATGTGATTTTATCATCATGGACATCATGGAGGATCTTTGATATCATCTTATCTCGGAGCACCATTCCTTGCAACTTTTAGAGCCTTAACTGATGTTGAAGCAAGAATCTTGATATTAAGGCTTGGAAAAGACACACTTGATTTCAAGGCTTTTGAGAGTCTCAAGGGTCCCTCTTCTAGAAATAGTGCTTCCTCATCGATTGCAATAACAAGATGACACAACTATGGCATGAGATTCCTACATTTTAAGATCCTCTCGAAACAACACTTATTGACCCTAACACCCATGAGCTGTATGATGAACAAGTGGAACAAATTCTTTTTCACCTAGAAAATGACGAAGAAGACCATGAAGATGAGTTTGAAGATCACAAGTCCATCTCAATAATTGAAGAAGAATACAAGGAGCCCAATGCACTAGAGATGAAGCCTCTACCCAGGGAAGTAAAATATGTCTTCCTCAATAACGAAAAGATCTTCCCAATTTTCATCAATGCAAATCTTACTGTTGATCAAGAAGATAGGTTACTGGCAGAATTAAGGAAGAGGTAGAAAGCGTCAGAATACAAGATGACTGATCTAACTGGGGTAATACAAGCCCTCTGCATGCACAAATCAATATGATTGACAAGTACAAGCCCTCCACCAATCCTCAAAACAAGTTGAACCCAATTTTAAAGGAGGTTGTGCGTAAGGAGGTAATATCCCTTCTCAGATTCACCATGGGTGAGTCTAGTACAAGTAGTGTATAAGAAAGGAGTTACTACAATGGTTTTTAGTGAGAATAATGAGCTTATCCCCACCCACACTGTAACTAGGTGGCACAAGTGCATGAACTATCATAAGCCCAACAATGCAACTAAGAAGGATCACTACCTACTTCCTTTTCTTGATCAAATCTTGGAGATACTTGCACATAAGGAGTTCTTCTGTTACTTGGACATATACTTTGAATCATACTAGATACAAATCCACCCCACCAATAAAAAAAGACTACCTTCACGTGCCCATTTGGCACATATCCCTTCCATCAGATGCCGTTTTGACTATTCAATACACCTACCACTTCCCAGCACTGCATGTCTGCCATCTTCATCGGCCTCACATTGATGATTGTGAAAATCTTCATGGATAACTTCTTAGTCTGTGGGAATTCTTTTGACACGTGCCTACTCCATCTTTCCCTGGTCTTGGAACATTGTGAAGGAGAAAATACAAAGCTTAATTGGAAAAAAATCACTTCATCATGAAGGAGGGCATTGTTCTAGGACATCCTATCTTATCCATAGGCATCAACATTTACAAGGCAAACATAGAAGTGATTTCCAAATTATCACCTCAGAGAAATATCAAAGAAGTTCGAGCATTCTTGAGACAATCCAACTTATATAGGAGAAACATTGGGGGCTTTTGAAAGATCACCAAACCTCATACAAATCTTCTCCAAAAGTTAGTGAAATTTATCTTTGACTCGGACTGCCAGAAGAGATTCACCATCCTAAAGGAAGCCACCATCACCTCCCCATCCTTCACACCCCAGATTGGTATCTTCCTTTAGAGATCATGTGTGATGCCATTGATTATTTTGTAGGTGCAATTCTAGGGAAAAACATTTACAAGAAGTATAATCCATCTACTACACAAGCAAGACATTGGATGATGCACAAAAGGAATTATGCAACCACTAAAAATGAGCTTATTGCCATTGTATTCCATTTGACAAGTTCCACTCCTATCCCATTGAATCACAAGTGATTGTCTGCACCTATCATGTTGTTATTAAATATTTAACATCAAAGAAGGATGCGAGGCTTATATTGGTTAGGTGGATTTTATTGTTTTAAGAGTTTGATTTAGAAATCGAGGACTAGAATGGAATCAAAAATGTTGTTGTTGATCATTTTACGCAATTGATTCCAAGAAAGCAACACAGTCCCCATAAATGACTCTTTTCCTAATGACTACTTGCTAAAAGTGTCCACATTACTAGTTGGAAGACTCCTTCATCTAGATTGTACATGAAATAAAAAAAGAAAATTATTCCTGGCATCTACCATTACTATTGGATGAGCCTTATTTATTTAAATTGTGTTCATATGTCCTCTATCATCAGTGCATCTTTAAGAGGAAGCTCCTCTCATTTTTTAATAGTTTCATTATGGCCAAAAGGTTACACGAGCTCCAACAATATTGCATCAAGGTCCTTCAATGTGGGTTCGTCTGACCCTCTATATTCAAAGATGCACATAGCTATTTCAAGTCATGGGACCTTTTCTAAAGATCTGATAATATATCAAATAGGGATGAGATTCCACTCAAACTTTAGCAAAATGTTAAGATCTTTGATGTCTAGGGTGTGGAATACATCGGTCAATTCCCTCATTTTATGACTTATCCTACATCTTCTTTGTTATTGATTATGTTTCAAAATGGGTCAAAGGTATCCTTAGAATTTCTAATGACTCAATGTCAATTATCGAACATTTCAAAGATACTATATTTCCATGCCTTGGGATCCCTGCACTATCATTTCTAATGGAGGATCTCATGTCCTCAAGCTTAGATTTGAATAACTCCTTTACAAGTATACTATTTCTCATCCACTGGCTACTCCATACCACCTTTAGATAAGTGGTCAAGTGGAAGTTTCTAATCGCCACAAGAAGGGGCTCACAAGATGAATGACATATTAGGCTTATAGAACACCTTACAAGACTCCCCTAGGAACTACAACCTTCAAACTAAATTACGGGAAGTCTTATCACCTGCCAATGAAGCTTGAATACAAGGGTGTATGGGCCATCAAACAACTCAAATTTGACCTCTGTGTGGATAAAGAAAATCATTTGCTTCAAATACAAGAGCTAAGACTGAAAAAATACAAGAATGCACACATTTACAAGGAGTGCACAGAGATATGGCATGAAAACCACTTGAGGAGGAAAGATCTACATGTCGAAGATAAAATATTACTTCAAAACTCTCACCTTTATCTTTTACTAGGAAAGTTCAGGACCCAATGGTCATGTCCATTTATCATCAAGCACATCTTTGATCATGGAGTTGTTACAATTTGAAGCAAGAAGGCTGGTGAATGTAAAGTTAATGACCAATATATCAAACACTACTTTATAAGGAATGATATGTAGTCCAACCAAAACCTCTTTCTACTCCCCCTATACATCACGATGAGCTTCAATCATCGATATGTTGACATTAAACAAAAACACTTCTCTCAAGGCAACCCAAGTGCTACTTTTATTTTTAGCTACTTTTCTATCTTATTTCATATTTGCATTAGTTAGTTTGTGCATCTCATGACATGATCATATGTTCTAACACATTTTATTGTAGGTGAATGAGTTCTACTAAAAGGGAAGCAACCATGACTCGTGGTCCAAACACCACCGTTCTTCCCATACATCTTAGATTTAGTGTTTGCTTAAGGATAAGAAAATACTTAAGTTCAGACTGGAGGGCGAGTGATACATATTCTACTCTCCACCCACACCTATATGTTTGTAACTTATAATCTCATCATTCCATGTCTACATTGAGTTTAGCTTAAATTTAAAAAAAATCTCCATTTAGAGTAATCAAATCCATCATCTAGCCAATTCAAAATTCCCATTTGCATCCATGCATGTTGTCATCACTTAACTCCCCTTACTCAAAGAAACACCTGATGATGATAAATGTTGAAGCAAACCATGGTTAAGAATCACCCTTTGTGCCCAGGAACCCAAACATCATATTTCTATAGAAAATATGGCAAGTTTTTGAGTAACTAAGAGAGATCAAACACATAATTCTTCTAACAGAATAATTAAACAAATTCATGGAATCTTCACTTTCTCTGTTATCTGGTCACTATTTGAGCAAATCGAGATGGGAGAACTACCCGACACACTAAATTGTAATCAAGCTGCATGGTGACATGACCCCTCTTCTAGACTTCTTCCATCTCCTTACCTTCCATCCATCAAAATGCAACAAAATACCAAAAAAGATGCCAAAACCCAAGTTCGGGGTGTCACACTCCCTCCCTGCTCTATTCACTTCTTCTATACCCCTCACCATGTAATAGGGGTATACCACAAAAAAGAAAATATGCCAATGTGCACAATAAAAAAATGTTGCAATGTATTTGCACAATAAAATGCAATTTCTAGTCAAACAGAGGAAAGATTCACATATTCCTTCTATACACCCTTATCCCCATTTTCTACCTAGGGACACAATGGATTTCTCATTTTGATATCCTTTTCACACACCCCTATGTCAAAATCTATGCATACTTGTTGTTCTGTGGGATTCTTTAAACTTTCATGAAAAATCTTAGATGTGCCCGGTATTGGGGATCATGGTGAGGATGTGTTTTTTGGGAATCAAAATTGGGCATGAAGTCATGCACATACGTGTTATATGATCTCAAGAAGTTGGGTAGCTTGGTCATATCAGGTGGTAGGGAAATGAGCATGATGTGAGGTGAGGAAATCACATGGGTTGACAGTATTCATTTGGTGACTATTTAGGATTTTGTGTTACTTAAGGAAGAACAATGTTTAAGTTTAGGGTTATTATATGAATGCACATATATCCTAATTTTAGCTACATTTTTAGCTTAATTTTCCATATCATTTCTATTTTTTCACTTTGAAGATATCTTACATTTAGGTTTTCTTTATTTCATGTCAATTTGTAGTATTTTAATCCAAGGCCCTACTTTTCATGGTAGGTTTGAGACTTCATTATATGCACATCAGCGTAGGAGATGGTGGTCCAACTAATCAAATAGCACACACAATTTTTTTGATATATGAACCACATTTTTTTGATCCATCTGTTCACCGGTTGATGTCTTCATCGATCATCAACTCAGACTTAACACACACCAATGTCCCCCTACAGGGGAGGGATGGGTGGGTGGGTTTTCTTCTTATTGGATACTCATCAATTCACTGATATTGACTTTCCATCAGTTGACCTCTGATGGTAACTACCATCAAGGGTCCGTGAACTTATCACATCAATGAAGATCCTACCTCGACCCACTAATGAAAGATGTACTAATGACGGGACAAACAATGTACATTGATGGTCAACCTACATCTAAGCTCTAGTGAAAGTTTATGTGTAGACTAATTTCTAAATTGGCATACGACATTGACGACTGACCACCAACAAAACTCCTATCCATTCCTATGACATCGTTCTTGTACTCCGCCCTTCCATGGCCTGACAGACCCTAACCATCGATGGAGTTATTTCCTTTCCAATATGATGATCGGACAGACTCCACCCTCTGATGCCCATCCTACAGTCAAACTCCAATGGACATATCCTACATGTACGATATACTCTTTAGCCAATAATTTAACATATACACGAGTCTTATATACTCTTCAGCCAACAAATGACATCCCTTCCATGTCTCTTCTAAGTCTTCCATTGCTATCCAATCAATGTATATCCCATAAGGGATAAATTCAACCATGACATCGGCCAAATAGGAATGTTACCAACTTGTAGTATTAAATCCTTATTATTGAGCTATTTAAAATTATGCAACAAGAGAATATTTATGCATTTAAAAATTAGTAAGGACTGTTTGGTGGACTAGAATATGAACATAAGGATTAACGATTCTAAGATTTTAGTCCATTATATGAAGTTCATATAGTTACCGAAGATGAGAGTATAGGGTTAGATATTTTAAGCCTCAACAAATGCCACCCACTCCTTCCTTCCCATTCCACATCATTCCTTTCCACCTTTCATCCACAAATCCTAGCTATCTAGGTTTTTGGGCATATCTCTTCCATTTTTCATGCCATTCTTTACCTTTAAAGGATGAGTACGTCCTTAGAGCCGCCAAAGGTGAAGAGTGAAGCTCCTTCATCCACGTTCTTTAGAGTTTCTACCCTCTTTTTGCTCTTCTTTTTATATTTATTTGGCTATGAGTAGCTAAGCTCTGTATGTTGTTTGGGGCCAACAATATGTATGATACAATGTTAGGAAATATTGGTGTATTTGTTACAAACCATACCTTTCTTTACTAGTAATAAGAGGATTTACAATAAATCTAATGTTAATTATACCATTACTAACACACTAAATTATTAATTACTTGATCTAAGTTTATATTAGTTTAAACTTATTATTTGATAAGTTAAAGAAAACATGTGTTGTGTATTCCTCAAGGTTTGAGCCTTAGTTGATATAGAGATAACTCACACATGTATGTGGGAAGATCATTATAGACATTTAAAGTATAATTTTAATAAATAAATTGTCATTTTGGAATTTTATCAAAATATTTATATATAATTTTAGTTAATTCATTTACAAATCCAACACAAAAAATGAACCAATTTAGAGTTAAAATGAATAACTTATGGAACTTTTAATTTGAGAACAAAAATAAATAAATAGTGTCAGATTGACAAGTAATGATTCTTTTGAGTGACCTTTCGATGGTTTCACAGACTCACAGATAATATTTTCATAGACTCACAAATCAATAGTTTCACGTACTCACAAACTGATGTTACTGTGTTGCGCCGCCACCCAACACATCCAATCACAAAAACAACCATAAATTTTGTTATACTTATAAGAATTCAACAAAATTTGTTTCAATTAATTCTTATTTCAATCCTCTACAGTAGTGGGTCCATAAAGTATAGAAACAATGACATGGAAGGTGACTTGTAAGGTGATTTTTGGGGAAGAACGTGGAGAACAGTAAGAACATAAAATCTAGTTGTAGATTCATCATGGTAAGTTTATTTAGCCATGGATTCATCTCTCTTTTTCTCTTCTCCTACAATAATTCTATTGTAGGACTAATCAAAGGTTCTCTTTTACCTCTCCTCTTTATCTTCTTCCTCTATTAGGCCCTTTTTAGAGCAACAAAGTTAATGACATGTTTTTAGAAGTCAAAATTTGAAGCTTTTACTTCAAATTCAAGCTTTGTTGACTAAAATCCAAAGATTTCATGCCTAGATCCGAGATCAACAAGCAAAGATCAGATGTAGGTGAGTGAAAAGTTGCCTCTAAACCTTTATTTTTGTAGAAATGATGCCAAAAATATAAATAACATGTATTTTTTTTCTCAATGATTATTGTTTTTTATTTATTGAGACAAAATATGAGATTTCATTTGAGTTATTGATTGTTTTAACATATTTGTGATACCTAGTATATGCTTTCATCTCTAGATTAATTTTCCGTTAGATAGTAGTGAAATTTTTACAACAAAATTAGAGGAGCTAGAACCTCAGATTTGCCCTATTTATACGATATTGAATCATATAATGAATCTATGATCTAGTCGATGGTTGTTTCTAGTTAGATACTTATGTAGTCTAAAGAATAGTTCATTCTAGCAATTATTAGTATGCCCAACTTATCTGTTCAAGTAGACTAACTTATTGATTCCAGTGATTTGAAAACATTAAGTACAAAGTTAAGCTAAGAACAATATAGAACTAACTATTTAGTGAAACTAAAGAATCAACTAGACATTAGATACCCTTAACACTATAGAATATTAGAATCCATCACGGAGGTCTTTATTGTGAAGGAGGAAATGTTCCTTCAGACTGATAGAGTCCAAGATGAAGTAGTCGCAACATAGTTGAGAGGTACCAGGGACTAAGACTAGTGAAGATGGTCTTCTTAAAATTAATTAGGTACCCAACATTAATAAGAGATTTTGGTGGTACCTAATATAGTTCCATTAGTTCATACACTGTTTAATGAGTCATCCCTTGTGGAATCACTAATGCATGTAGTTATGCCAAGTGCTTTGACTCTCTATCTGAATGCCCAGGTTAAGAGGAGGAGTCTAGTTTATCTGGCAAGATGTCTAGCCATCAAGGCCAGACATGGCGAGCCCCACTACAATATGGGGAGATAGTTTAGTAGAGTTATAGTGCATAGTCTACTCTAAGCTTTGTAAAGTGAGATTGTAGCTTGCTGCAATACCTCCACATGATCTTGTACACTTCATGTGGGTCCATGGCATAATAAACAAAATAAAAGATTAGTGAATGGAATTACTTTATTTACTTAATGTAGTTATTAGTGGAACTCTTGTCATGTTATGTAGTTTATAATTTTCAATTTCCGTACTTATATTCTTCTATATTAGATTCTATTAAAAATTACATCTAAATTGTTATGTTTCTTGATGACTTTCTATGCATTGAGCCAATAGCGCACACACTCTACTAATATATTTTTCAGAAGAGGGTCCAACTCAGTAGGATGACTCATAATCTAACTTTCACCAAGAATAGATTATCTGAGGTCTTAGAGGAAATTTTAGCTTAGTTGGATGGTTTTATATCCTTCCTCCGGTCTTGGGAATGTGAGAGTGAGGATTGAGAGTGGTTTTGTGATAAGTTGTAAGTGATGTATATTAAATTCAAAAATCATTTCTTTATGTTGAATATGATGGAAGAGCGAAACTCAATTGTGGTCTTGGGATGTTTCTGGCTTAATCAAATGTTATCTAACAACTTAACACGATATTTTTTTAGTTCTATTAATTTAAAGAGAAAAAAGTAAGCATGATTTCAGTTAGTGATTAGAAGTGTATGGTTAGTCTAATCCCTCTTTGGTGAGATTAAACACTAGTTAGCAGGTTTAGGTCACACCAACTATTGGGATCAATGCCTAGGTTTGAGATAGCTAAGGTAGGAGGACAATGTGATTATGATGTTTCCCTCTTGGAATTGTAACTTTCTAACATATATGTTTTTATTATGAATATTTAGTTGGCAAGAAGAGGATGTGGTCACGGTGAAGAATAAAATAAGAGCCAATATGGCCCTAATCTTCAAATAATGGTTCAAAGTGGAGAATATAGAGATGAGGTGACTAAGATGTATCATAACTATTTGGAGATAAAAGAGAAATATAATATGGATAAGAGTTCTTCATATTCTAGTAAGGACTTCATGAGATCCTATGATATGGTGAAGAAGCTCATTGGGACTGAGTTTTCTGGGACAAAAAACCCAATTGTGGTAGATTTGTGGCTTTGAGAGCTAGAAAAGACATTTTTCCTAATGGAGTTATCAAAGGAGAAGAGTATTAACCATCCTATCTATCTACTTTAATGAGATGCATAATTATGGTGGCATGGAGTAGAAGATAAGAGGAGAAATACAATGATAAATGGAAATTGAAGTATTTCCCTACTACCTTAATAAGTGGTAAGATCAGACAGATGTAGATCATAATATAGGCCAATATGATGATTGGTGAGTATGAGGCATATTATACAATGTTGTTTTACTTTTATCCACATCTTATATCGAATGACATAGAGAAATATAGGAAGTTTCAAGTGGGTTTTAGGACTAGAAATTAGACATATCATATCATCGGTTGTTCAAAGAGATATAGATAAATTTAGAGAGTTTATGGAGGTAACAAGATGCATTGAAGAGTTAGTTAATGCTGATAAGCATTCTAAGGGTAGAAATTTTTTTGGAGATTTTGCTGGAGGACATAGTAGTGGTGGATATTGAGGAAGTGGTGGATTCTTTTCAAAAATAGTATGAGGTCTTAGTTGTTTTGGAAGGCAAAGATTTGGTTCATATTATGTTTTATCTTCTCATAGCAGGGTAATATCTAGCCCTAGCAGATGGAATACATTACTTAGGTGGGCAACTTCATTTAGACCTTTAGCAACATCAACATTAGTGATAATACAATTGTATGTGATACTTGTAGTAGGGTACACTATGGCCAGTGTTGGGGAACTGATTATCAAAGATGCGACTACTACAGTCATATGGAGATTTTAAGAGAGATAGTCCTAAGCTTTAGACCATACCAAAACAAAGTTCATAGTCACAATTTTAAACTCTGCAGAGGCAGGCTCCAGCTAAAGGAGCAAGTTCTTTAATGTTTTTAGGCTCTAATGGGGGAGCATCTAGTAGTAGCAACAGACAATGTGGACACTATGAGAGCAAGATACACATGATGTTTCTTCTCTATGACTCAACTAGAAGGAGTAGTCTCACCCAAAGTTGTTATAGGTATGATTCTTCTCTTTAACAATATTTTAGTTACAATCTTGATAGATCTTGGTGCGACACATTATTTTATACAAAGATCATTAGTTAGTGTATTTAATCTTTTAAATTTGGAGTTATCTTATGAATTGATATTAAGAGTACTGTTAGGTGAGCCAACATTTTGATAGAAGTAGGACCCAAATGTATTTTGAATTTCAGTGGGCATACCGTAGTGGTTAATCTTATAGCTTTAGATGTTAATCCTTTTCAGATAATTTTGGGTATGGACAACATTTAGACATGCCATGTCCAATTAGATTGTTGAAATAAAGAGGCTATCTTTCATCAAGGTGGATTTTCTTATGTCTTCATTGGAGATAGGAAAGTCTTACCCATGTGCATAGTGTCAGCTATTGTAGCTGATAAGATGATGAGAAAAGATGTGATGCCTTTCTAGCACATGTTGTATATGCAACAGTAGAGAAAGAACAGTTAATAGATGACGTTCTCATAGTGTGCGAGTTCATTGAAATATTTCCTAATGACTTACATGGTTTACCTCCTGAGAGAGATGCTAATTTTGAGATACAAATTCTACCTGGTAGCCACTTTATATAATTACCACCCTTTAGAATGGCACATGTAGAGTTCAAGGAATTATAAACTCAGTTTCATGAATTACTAGGTAAGGACTTCATTCAACCTAATACATAACCTTAGTGAAATTTACTACTTTTTGTAAAAAAGAAGGATGAAACAATACAATTATGCTTAAACCATAGGAAGCTGAATAAGATAACCAACAAGAATAAATATCCTTTGGCTAGGATTGATGACCTATTTTATCAGTTGAATGGAGTAACAATTTTTTTGAAAATATAACTCAAGTTTGGTTATCATCAATCAAGGATAAATACATTAGATGTACCTAAATCATCCTTCAAAATAAAATATTGACATTATGAGTTTGTAGTTATGTCTTTTGGACAAACAAATGTCCCTACAAATTTTATGGACATGATGAATATAAGTTTTAGACTGTATCTAGATCAATTTGTAGTAGTGTTTATGGACGATATCATTATATATTCTAGAGAGACAGAGCAACATGAGAAACATATAATGACAACCTCGTATAGTTGTTGAGTAACATAAATTATATGCTAAATTCAACAAATGTTGCCTCTAGTTGTCTGAAGTTTCCTTTAGACATGTCATATATTGAGAAGGAGTTAGTGTAGACCCTAAGAAGGTGGAACCTTTTTCTTAATGGGAGAACCCACAATTCCTAATGAGATCAAAAGTTTTTCAAGGATAATTATTTTTCAAGGATAGTTGGATATTATAAGGAACTTCAGTGTTTTAGTAGTACCCCTTACACATTTAGCAAGGAAGGATGCACCTTTTGTTTGGTCTGAAATATGTAAGAAAATCTCTCAAAAGTTAAATAATAATTAACTACATCACCAATTTTAATTTCACCAGAGGTGGACAATGGTTATGTGGTATTTTGTGATACATCCTGAAGAGGTAGGCTGTGTTCCTATGTAGGAAGGAAAGGTGGTGGCCTATGCTTCTAGACAACATTAGAAGAATGAAGATATTTATCCAACATATTATTTTCAGTTGGCAGTAGCGGTACATGCCTTGAAGACGTGGTGTCATTATCTCTATGGTAAGTCAATTTAGGTCTTTACTAACCATAAGAGTGTAAAGTACATATTAACACAAAAGGATCTTAACCTGATACATGCAAATGGCTAGAGATCATAAAAGATTATGATGTGACCATTGATTATCACCTTGTGAAGGACAATGTTGTGGAAAATTCTCTGAGTAGGAAGTTAACATCACCTATAGAAATGTTTTCTATGAAAGGCATAAAAAGAGACTTACTGGTCAAAATGAGAGAGATGAATTTAGATTTTGAGTGTGTCTGAACAAATAGATGCAAGTTAGACCTACATTTTATGGAAAATTAATGTCCAATATAGTGATAATGAATTGAAGCAAACCATGCATTATATGATAGAAGGTAAGATGACAGGTTCAATTATTCAAATGATAGGATGTTGTATTAGTATAATAGCTTGTGTATGCTAGATGACATTGAGTTAATAAAAAAGTAGATTCTTGAGGAAGCCCACTATTCTATGTATGTAATGCATCCATGTAGTTTCAATATGTAAAAAATCTCAAGGAATTGTGTTGGTGGTTGGATATGAAGAGAGATGTGTTTGAGTATGTAGCCAAGTGTGGTGTGTACTAACAAGTCAAGGATGAACACCAGAAGCCAACATGTACCCTTCAAACACTCCATATTCTAATATGGAAGAGGGAACATATTATTGACTTGAGAGTTATATACATTGTCCATATTTTGATAATGACAACCATTCCATTCATATGTATCTGATATGTTTGTTTAAGATTGATTTTAGGCTTTAGGTACATGAAAAGGATAAAATTACACAAACCCTAGCTTGTCCTAGTTCAAGTCAAAAGCAATGTAAATGTGCAATTTGGGAAATCACTCAAAACCACCTTAGAAAATATTTGTAATCATTTGTATTGATGATATGACTTGTAACTAAGATGACAAAAATTCAGGGACACTTAATTCCAACGTTTGATCACTCTAAAATCCTTTTAAAAAAATTGTCACAACAAATTTATCGGTCGAGTTTGGATCTTGACCGACTAGTGATGGATTTTGGGAATAAATCAATCGGTTGAGTTGTACACTCACATAACTCGATCGGCAGACTCACTAAATAAAACTAATTTTGACTCATCGATTGAGTTTTCCCAGGACAAACTCGACCAATAGTTTGAAAATTGGATTTGTCAGTTTGTGGATCGGTCGAGTTACCTTTATTGAAACTTGATCGAATGTACTATACGAAAAACACAGAAAAGTGATTTCAATCGTTGGAGAGTTGTTAGAAACGGAAATAGATCCATTGCAAGTTGTAAAATGGCTATTTTCATTCTTAAGTGATCCCACACTCAAAGGAACACCCCAACTATAAATAGGACCTCTTGGAGTTCATTTGAAGGCTGCTCATTCATGTTATCCTTGGGCCTTGCTATAGTTGAGTGTGCTACAACCTTTGAGCCCCTTTCTCTATATCATTTACAAAACATTTTGTGATTATGAGTGAGTTAGGCATGTTGTAAGAGAGACACCTCTATGTTATCTTGTAAAGCTCTCAATCCTTCCATCTTCCCAATCTCCTTTCTCAAAGAGCAAATGCTGAAGTGATCTTCTCCAAGTAAAGGAGTAGTTGTTCTTCTTCTTCAAGGTTGAAGAAGGTGTGAAGACCTTCTCCAGGTGAAGGAGAAGGTCAAGGCAGAAGATTTAAGAAGATTGGGTAATTCCTTCAAGGCCAAAGACTTGATCCAAGTGTGGGTAAGTCCTTAGTGAAGAATGATGCCATCTTGATCAAGTCGGTAAGTCCTTGTGTATGTGAAAGACTCTTATCTTGAATAGGTAAGTCATTGGATGTATGGTGGTCTTCTTGTATCTCTTATAATGGAATATAAGTGTAAATGGGTTGCAAAGTCCTAGAGGTTGACCTCTCTAGGTAGTTTGGATATTGGAACCACTCTAACCACCTTGTCCAAGTGTTTGTTTCAATCTCTCTCATCCTTGATATGCTTGTTTAGATAGAACTTCAATTTGAGTTTAAGCATTTGGTTTCAATTGATATAATTTGAAGGTCTAACTATTCTTGTGAGATTTTTGAAGCTCTATTCACTCCCCTCTAGAGCCCTAGATCCAACAAGTGGTATTAGAGCAAGGATCTTCTCCAACAAATCTACCACGAGATGAGAATATGGGTGAGAACCTACTTGGTTTGCTCAACCTAGAGGGAGGATTCTCCATGCACCTCTCAGTTCTTTACGACACCAACTTCCTCTATTGGAAGTGGCAAATGCAGTTCTACATTCAAGGAATAAAATTTGATATGTGGAAGGTGATGATTACACCCTACAAGGAGCCAACTAGATTTGTATCAACTTGGGATGAATTAGCCCTAAAGAATGCTCAACTCAATGCCAAAGAAAGTAGCATCCTCTATGCAGCCCTCACTCCATCCGAGTTCAACCGCATCTCCTCACGGGATACAACCTTTGAGATATGGGAAAAGTTGTGCATCACTTATGAAGGCACAAATCAAGTGAAGGAGGCAAAGATCTACATGTTGACCAACCTCCTAGAGAACTTCAAGATGGGGAAGAAAGAAGGAGTTTCCAAGATGTACTCAAGGCTCAACATCATCATCAATGACCTTGTTGCCTTGGGACACACTTTGGATAGAGGAGCAATCAACTCAAAGATCTTGAGATCTCTTCCAAAGAGATGGGAGTCAAAGGTGACCTCAATTGAAGTAGTGATAAGTCTTGGTGACATTCCAACCGAGGAGCTTATTGTCAATATACAAGCTCATGAGCCAAGACTTGGCAAGTAAGAAGAGTAATCTAAGCAACAAGAAAAGGAAGAAAGGAAGATCAAAGATAGTGTCTTCAAAGCTCAAGTGGAGGCCCTCATCCTTCAACAACAGCTTGCTTGCCGGACCTCTCCCTCCTCCTCAAGTGAAGATGATGGCCCTAGTGAGAATGAAGCCAACTTCTCCAAGGGAAAGCACTTCAAAGGAAAGCAATCTTCTTCTTCTTCTCCAAGGTGCTACAAGTGTGGTCAAAAAGGGCACTACAAGTGTGGATGTCCTAAGGCTACAAAGTCACATCACAAGAGTAGCTCCAAGAAGGAGGAAGAGTACAAGAAAGATAGAAACTACAAGAGGAAGGACAAGAAGGAGAAGAGATAGAGACACAACTCATGCAGCTTGGGAAGGATCATCCTCTAGTGGCTCAAACTCCGATAAAGATGGAGAGTGACACCTTACACTCATGGCCTCTACAAGTGAAGATATTGGTAAGGTAAGTGAGGTAAGCTTGCATGAGTAGCTAAAGAAACTCTTATTGACATGCTTGTTACTACTCGTTCTTCTTATTCTTAATGTAAAGCTAAAAAGAAGAGGTTAGGTACAATCATTGATGATTTATATGTTAAACTTAATATTCTTGAGCAAAATGAGAAAATTCATCTTGAGAGCATTAATACCTTGCAGGGCCAATTTATTTATCTTGTGCTCTAATACAATGGAATTGAGGTAGAGAATGGTGTCTACCTTAAGAATTGAATCTCTTAAGGGAGAAAACCAAAAGTGCCTAAATGAGCTTGAGATACTTAAAACTGGAAATGTTGAACTTAAGCTTATTGTTGATGCTCATAGAGATGAGAGGGATGTTTATATCAAAGAAATTCAATCGCTAAAATATGAAAATTCTAGGTTGCTTGGTCAAGTAAATGATTTATCTTCTAGACCTATTTTTCCTAGAAGTAATTTTGCTTCCATTACTCTTGAAAATGACTCTTATTTGACTAAAGCCCTCAGTTTAGAGGCTGACCTTGTTCATGCTAGAGATGGTCTTGCTAGTTTGTCTTCTACTATTATATCTCTTACTAATGACAATCATATACTTAGAGCCTCCCTACAAAAATTTCTCAAAGGGAAAAAAATTCCCTAAATGAAATCCTTGACCATTCTGCCAAACAAAGTGGTACTAGTGGTTTGGGATTTGTAGGGGGAGCACCTGAGGAAAAGAATAAGGCCAAAGGTAAGAAAAAGAGTAAGGAAACTTCCTTTTTCATTGGAGAGTCTTCTGGCGCTAAGAACCCTATGATTTGCTCTCATTACAAAAGTGATGATCATTATTCTACTTATTGTCCTTACAAGCCTAAGGGGACCAACTCAAAGATGAAATGGGTCCCCAAGATAACTCCTGATCCTAAAGGTTGAGTTGGGAACCGACACTATCATTTCTTGTAGGAAAAAGGTAAAAGTATTTTTGATAGTGGATGCACTAAGCACATGACATGTGATATAAGCCATTTCAACAATTTCACAAAGAAGAAAGGAGGTTCAGTTACTTTCAGGGACAACAAGAAAGGTAAAGTAAAAGGTAAGGGTGATGTAGGTGAATCCTTGTGTATCAAGAATGTTATCTTTGCAGATGACCTACATCACAATTTAATAAGTGTAAGTCAATTATGTGATAATGGTTACCTTGTGCTATTTACTTCTTTTGAATGCTTGCTTCTAGATTTCCTCACTTATCACGTCATATATAAGGGAACTAGAAATGGTAATCTTTATGTAATTGTTCTTGACACTATCTAGTCTATTGTTGGTAGATTCCTTGTAGTCAATTTGAATGATATTTCTCTTTGTCATCATCAGCTTAGTCATGTAAATATGCATCAATTGAAGAATTTGAGCAAAAAGGACTTGGTCAAGGGACTTCCAAAATTAGATTTTGAAAAGGACGAGGAATGCCAACCTTGTTCCCAAGGAAAGCAAAAACAATCCTCCTTCAAATCCAAAGGAGTCCTTAGCACCAAGAGAGCTCTTAAACTTCTCCATATTGGTCTATTTGGACCTATGAGAACTCAATCGCTTTGTGGATCCAAGTGTTGTCTTGTTATTGTTGATGATTTATCTCGATATACTTGGACCTTATTTCTCATTTTCAAAAGTGATACACTTTATGTTTTCTCTATTTTTTTGTAAAAGAGTTGAGAATGAAGCTTCTTTCCAGATTATTTCCATCCGTTGTGATCATGGGAGAGAATTTGAAAATGATCTTTTTGAAAGTTTTTGTGAAGAATCTGGATATGCACATAACTTTTCTTCACCTCGAACACCTAAAAAATGGGATTGTAGAGAGGAAGAATAGGTCATTATAGGAAATGACTAGGACCATGCTTTTAGAGTATGACACTCTAAAGAAGTTTTGGGCCGAAGCTATTAGTACCTCATGTTTTGAGCAAAATTGGGTTATCACACATCCTTCATTGAAGAAAACCCCATATGAGCTATGGCATGGTAGGAAGCCTTCTATCAGTATTTTCATATTTTTAGATGTCCTTGTTTTGTTTTGAACATGAAAGATTATCTTGAAAAGTTTGATCCAAAATCGTACAAGGATTTCTTTCTTAGCTATAGCACTACTAGCAAGGCTTATAGAGTGTTTAATGTTGATCTATCTAAAGTACAAGAATCTATTAATGTTGATCTATCTAAATTAGAAGAATCTATTAATGTCAAATTTATTGAGACTAACCCCTCTATATCAAAAGATATTACTAATGATGATGTCGCACAAGATTTAATTCCTATCCTCAAAGAACTCAACATCACCCAAAAAGAAAAAGAGGTGGCCACTCAAGAAGAAGAGAAAGATGAAGAGAAGAAGAATCCAACTCTCCTCTTTGTAAAGAATCATCCTAAACAACTGATTTTAGGTGACCCCTTTGAAAGAGTGAAGACGCAGGGTGCCTTCAGCAAAGAACAAGCAAACAACACTTCATCTCACAACTCGAGCCAAAGATCGCCAAAGAAGCTCTTAGGGATGATGAATGGATCCTAGCCATGCAAGAAGAATTGGAGAAATTCGAGAAGAACAAACTGTGGACTCTAGTGATAAGACCATGTGATAGAAAGATCATTGGCACCAAGTGGGTCTACCATAACAATCTAGATGAAAGCGGCAAGGTGGTAAGAAACAAAGCAAGGTTAGTGGCTCAAGGCTACAATCAATAAGAAGGTATAGATTTGATGAAACATATGCACTTGTAGATAGACTTGAGTCCATTGGTATGTTGCTTGCTTTTTATAGTTATAAGAACTTTCTTCTTTATCAAATGGATGTTAAAAGTGCATTTTTGAATAGTATAATTGAGGAGTAAATGTATGTTGCACAACCTCCAGGCTTTGAACATGATAGTTTACCTAACCATGTTTATCTATTGCAAAAATCTCTCTATGGACTCAAACAAGCACCTCGAGATTGGTACGAGAAATTAAATAACTTTTTGTCAGATCATGGGTATATCATGGGAAAAGTGGATTCTATCTTGTTTCTTAAACACACTTCTAACAATTTTCTTATCATTCAAATTTGTGTTGATGATATCATTTTTTCCCGAACTAATCTTGATCTTTACAAGGAGTTTAGTGATCTTCTGTAGAGTGAGTTTGAGACGAGCATGATGGGTGATCTTACATCCTTCCTCGACTTTCAAATCCAGAAAACTAATGATGAGAACTTCATAAACCAAGGCAAGTAAACAAGTGAGCTACTTAAGCACTTTGGGATGGAGAACACCAACTTGATGGACACCCCAATGTCAAACACCGCCAAACTTGATAAAGATGAAGAAGGTGAGAAAGTGGATGAGAAGCTCTATAGAGGTATGATTGGAAGTTTACTTTATTTAACTGCCTCTAGACCTAACATAATGTTTAATGTTGTCTTGTGTGCTTGTTTTCAATCAAATCCCACAAAATCACATCTTATAGATATTAAGAGGATTTTAAGGTACTTAGCCAAAACCCCAAATTTTGGACTATGGTATCCCAAGTAAAGGGACTTTACTCTTATGGCTTATAGTAGTGCAGATTATGCAAGATGTTTGATTGATAGAAAGTGCACAAGTGGCATTTACTTCCTCCTAGGACCATGCTTGGTGTCTTGGTTATCCAAGAAACAGAGCATAGTGGCTTTATCAACTACTGAGGTTGAATACATTGTAGACATGAGTTGTTGTGCCCATGTTCTATGGATGAAGCAAGTGCTCTAAGACTTTAACATTTATTTTGATGCTTCTCTTATCTATTGTGATAATGCTTGTGTAACCAATTTATCTTACAATCCTATATTGTATAGTAGAGCCAAGCATATAGAGGTTCGTCATCATTTGCTTTGTGATCACATTGCCAAAAAGGATATTTATATCACACATGTGGACACAAAAAATCAGTTGTCGAACAACTTTACTAAACCTCTAGCTATAGAGAAATTTAATTTCATTAGATCTAAACTACTCATAACCGCTTTGGATGAATTTGATATGCCTTCTAGTTAGTTGCTATCTGTCCTATATGCTTTGCTCATCTTAATCACTTGCTTGCTAAAGTGCTAAAATTTCATGTTCATATGCATTGTTTTTTCGCTTGTATTGGGTATTTTTCACAAACACTTATTTTATCACTAAATAGTACCCAATGATGTGTGATATGTGCCTAAATATGTTTAAAATGCAAAATGGATCAGAAAAATAAATTGAATTAGCACTCAAATGGCTAGAAATTAAGATTTCTAATGATGGATCAGATTGACCATCGACCGAGTTGCCAACTCGACCGATCCGCGGCCAAGGGCTTTTGTAAAAAGCCATTCAGTCGAGTTTCCATCTCTTAGAACTCGATTGATGGCCGGTCTGGAGCAAACTTAAGTATGGTTTAGCCGAATTTTCTCCCTCTCAACTAGAGAAAAATTGACTGATTCCTTCTCCAACTCCCTGAAGCTCTCAACCCTAGCCCCAACCTTCCCTTTCCTAGCCCTAGCCATCCCTTGCTTGACCTTCCTAGCTCTCTTGCACATCATCCCTAGGTGTTTGGTCTATTTGGTGGCGTTTACCTCATGTTTGACCTCTCAATCTCCTTCTTTACACCTCCATGGCTTCAAATAGGAGAAAGAGAACCACCCCTTCCGAAGCACCATCCTCCTCCTCCAACTCTCACCTCATTCCCTTTGATGATACCTTCTTTGTATCTGATGAAGATCTAAATAGGTACAAGGAGTTCCTTCCTAGGAACCCCTTCCCTTTTTGTGCCTTGTTTGAGCCTCTTCCGCATAGACAAAAAGTTATAGATGAGGTAGCTGAGTTGTTGCATGACCACCACCAATCATCCTTGAGTGTTGAATGCTAGTTCTATAACAACTCCATCACAAGAACTAAAGTAGTTCATGAATTCTATGCAAATTTGTCATGGAATTACGACACTCTTGTACCCCTACCTAATACTCAAGTCATTCTTACTTCCATAATTGTTGGCAGAAGTTTAAGATCTTAGAAGATACCTTGAATATCTTGTTCTTCGGTACTAAGGTCACTGACACATGGAGGAAGGATTACCCTAAGTATTTTGACCTCCTAGACCTTGAGTCCTTCTACAAGAAATATGATATCACTCTCCTTGACATACATAAATTCTTAAAGAAGCCTCAATTTCCCTATAGGAAGAAGTTCATCCTACCCTCCTTCTCTTTAGACATGAAAAACCACATTCTTGCTCTGGTAGTCAACTGCAATATTCACCCCAAGAAAAATCAAACTAAAATTACAGAGAATACCGCAGTGATTATGTTCTATCTTCTAAAGAATATAAGAGTCAAGTGGTCTAGATATGTTCTCCATCACATGACCTACTTTGAATCTGGGAAGAACACCTGAGGTACCCACCCACCCTACCCAACCTTGATTTGTGGTCTCTTTCAATCTGTCACTGGAAAGTTTCTTTTTCATGATCTTCATTACAAACCTGCCCAAAAAGGAGTCTGTATCATTGAGACCACACTCAAGAAAAGCTACATTTTCTTCTACCACAGCTGGAGCCTCTACCTCCACCCAGGCACCTCCACCTCCTCAACCATCCTGACCTACCCACGCCTCATTCAATGTATCAAATGAAACCCTCATGGGTTACATGATACATCAGTAGGCATATAACCTTTAGGTTTATGAGCATCTGCATCAAGATCTATGTGATATCATGCCTACCACGAACCTATCCTATTCCCATCCTTATCCTACCTACCAGCCCTACCTAGGTGGTAATTATGCATCCTTTGCATATAATCACTTTTACCCAACCCCTCCACCTGTTGCTTCTGCTGCTACACCCTCTAATGCTGGTGGATATACCCCTATAGTGCTACATCTCCTTGTTGATCCTATAGCTACCTTTCTTACAGGACTTGTCACCTCTTCTCCCACTTTTCCTCAAGCCCAAGAGTTGCATGACCTTGGTATGTCTTGGGCTGAGCAGAATTCCATGTGGCCCGGTCATGGTTTCAGTCCTTCTACTGATGAGGAGATGCCCCACCAAGTTGATGAGGAAGCTACTGCTAATGATGAGGAGACATGTGAGGATGATGATGAGGATGGTTCTGATGATGGCTTTGTTGGTACATCTGTGATGAAGGTGAAGCTGCTGCCTCTGTTGCGCCTTCAGATGGAGATGATGACTACAAGCCTGAAGTTTTTGATGATGATGACGATGACCCTCTGGACTTAGATAGCCTAGACATTTAGATGTTTTAGTTTTTAGTCTTGAGATTTTGATCATGTATATATTTCTAGACTATTTTTTACTTAAAACATCTGGGCACATTATCTAAGATGTATTATTTCTATCATCATATTGTTTTCATTATTTTGGGTTGTAGTTGTTTTGAGGACATGCCTTCAGTGTTGTAATCTTAATCACATGTACCCTTATTCTATGTTTAACTATATCTCATGAGTTTATGGTATGTAACCCATATTTTGAGTATGACATAGTTTGCTTGACTCTCTCTCATCTCTGTTTGTTGTGTGTTATGAGGTTGCATGTTTTATCTTGTGGTTGTATGTTTTGGTTGTGCTTGGAGAAGACCCGTTTCTATGCTCTTCTACCTCCCTTACTTTTTTATAGTGCCAAAAGGGGGAGAGTTTCAATGTTTTGAAGCTCAACCATATTACTTTTATAGCCTATGTGATCCTTTTCTTGTCTAAATATATGATTTAATTTGTGATTTTCTAAAGGACCATATAGTATATATGTTATATTTTTTGTGTAGAAAGACTAACTATGCAAGTAGGAGTGAGCATAGATTGAAGGGGAGCAATTCACATTGTGAACATTATGAATGCCCTTGCAATTTACAAGGCTAAGGTATAACTTTACATATCCTTTTCAATATGTTGAGGAATGGTTTGTCATTGTTAAAAAGGGGGAGAATGTTGACTTGAGAGTTATATATTGTCCATATTTTGATAATGACTTAACCATTCCATTCATATGTATCAAATATGTTTTTTAAGATTTATTTCATGCTTTAGGTACAACAAAAGAATCAAATACACAAGCCCTAGCTTGTCCTGGTTCAAGTCAAAAGCAATGCAAAATGTACAATTTGGAAAATCACTACAAACCACCTTAGAATATTTTTGTAATCATTTGTATTGATGATATGACTTGTAACTAAGATGAGAAAAAACCAAGGACAGTTATTTCCAACGTTTGATCACTCTAAAATCATTTTGAAAAATTTGTCACACCAACTTTGTTGGTCGAGTTTCGATCTCGACCGACCAATGATGGATTTTTAAGAAATGGATCAATCGGTCGAGTTGTACACTCACAGAACTCAGCCGAATGTCTCACTAACCACAATTGATTTTGACTCCTTGGTCGAGTTTCCCCAGGACAAACTCGACTAATATTTTGAAAATTTGCTTTGTCGGTTAGTAGATTGGTCGAGTTAACTTTATTGAAACTCGACCAAATGTACTATATGAAAAATGTAGACAAAAGTGATTCCAACCATTGGAGAGTTGTTAGAAATGAAAATAGATATGTTGCAAGTTGTAAAACGGCTATTTTTTTTCTTAATTGATCCTACACTCATAGGAACACCCCCCAACTATAAATAGGACCTCTCAGAGTTCACTACAAGGCTTCTCATTCATACTATCCTTGGTTCTTCCTATAGTTGAGTGTGCTACAATCCTTTGAGCCCCTTTCTCTCTCTCATTTACAACACATTTCATGATTATGAGTGAGTTAGGCATGCTGTAAGAGAGCTACATCAATGTTATCTTGTAAAGTTCTCAATCCTTCCATCCTCCCAATCTCCTTTCTCAAAAAACAAAGACTGAAGTGATCTTCTCTGAGTGAAGTAGGAGTTGTTATTCATCTTCAAGGTTGAAGAAGGTGTGAAGATATTCTCCAGGTGAAGGAGAAGGAGAATACAAAATATTCAAGAAGAGTGGGTAATTCCTTCAAGGCCAAAGACTTGATGCAAGTGTGGGTAAGTCCTTGGTGAAGGCCGAAGACATCTTGATCAAGTGGGTAAGCCCCTATGTAGGTGAAAGTCTCTTGCCTTGAATAGGTAAGCCCTTGGATGTATTGTGGTCTTCTTGTATCTCTTAAAATGGAATATAAGTATACATGGGTTGTAAAGTCCTAGAGGTTGACCTCTCCATGTAGTGGATTGACGCTCTCCTAGTTTGGAGATTGGAACCATTCTAACCACCTTGTCCAAGTGTTTGTTTCAATCTCTCTCATCCTTTCTATGCTTGTTTAGATAGAACTTCAAATTGAGTTTAAGCATTTGGTTTCAATTAATATAATTTGAAGTTCTAACTATTCTTGTGAGAATGTTAAATCTCTATTCACCCCCTCGAGTCCTAGATCCAATACATATTACTATGGACTTTGTAGTGGGGTTACATAGAATGTCACATGGTTTTGACCCAATATAGGTGATTGTGGATAGAATAACTAAATCCTCCTATTTTCTCCATGTTAAGTCAACTTGGGATGCACCCAAACTAGCTAATATCTATACAAATGAGATATATATTATACATGGGATACCAGTCACCATTCTATTTGATAGATACCCAAGTTCACATCTAGTTTTGGAATCCGCTACATTGTGCCTTGAGAACATAAAGTTTAACACAACATTTCACCCTCATATAGATGGACAGTCAAAGCATGCAATTCAAACCCTAAAGGTCATGCTGAGAGCATGTGTATTATAGTTTAGTGATAATTAGAATAATCACATTAGTTTTATGGAGTTTACCTATAACAATATTTATCATTTTGGCTTAGGCATGACACCTTATTAAGCTTTGTATGGAAGAAATTTTAGATCATCTATCTGTTGGTAAGAGTTGGTAAGAGGTAGATTCTATGTCCAAAATTGGTGGAATAAACAACAGAATAGATATATGTTATCAAACAATAGTTGAAAGTTGCAAAGGACATATTGAAAAGCTATATAGAGAAAAGGCATAGACAATTCATTTTAAGGTTGGAATTGATGTATGCTTTAGAGTATCGCCATAGAAAGGTGTACATAGGTTTGGTAAGTGAGGAAAACTTACTCCTAGATATGTGGGTCCCTATCCAATCATTTTGAGGATTGTACCATCAGCTTAAAAACTTGAGTGGCCACCTAAGCTAGCCAACTTATATGATACATTCCATGTGTCTATGCTGAAGAAGTGTCATCCATGTATATGATCATAGACCCAACCAATACGACTAAGAGAAGATATCTTCTACGTTGAAGCCCTATAAAAATTCTAGATTATAGAATTAGGAAGCCTAAAAAGAGAGAGATACCTCCAGTGAAGGCCCTTTAGTGGAATCATGGAGTAGATGAAACTACATGGAAGTTACAATCATAGATGTGCAACAAGCATCCTTTCCTCTTCTAGGAATTTTGAGGCAATGTTTATTAGAAGGGGAGATTGTTACAACCCATACCTTACATTACTGGTAATATGAGAATTTAAGATAACTCTAGTGTTAATACACCTTTATTAACTCTTTGCATTATTAACTAGTTTATTACAATTTTATATCATCTTAAACTTGTGCTTTGGTAAGTTAAAGAAAACATATGTTGTGTATTCATCAAGTTGTAAACCTTAGTTGATATAGTGATAACTCACGTATGTATGTGGGAAGAGCATTAGAGAAAATTTATGAATTAATTAATTAAGAAATTATAGTTTTATAATTTTGTCAAAATTTTGATATAAATAATACATAATTCAATCATGAATCCAACATCAAAATGATGAACCAAACCGGAGATAAAATGGAAACATTATGGAACTTGTATTTTTTGTACAAAATACCATCGATTGACAACCATAGTTCATTTGATGGGCCTTCTCATGGTTTCATAGACTAAAAAATGTGTAATTTCACAGACTCACAAACTTCTGGTTTTATAGACTCACATATAGATGGTTTAACAGATTAACCAACCGATGGTTTCACAAACTCACAAACTGATGGTTTTATGTTGTGTTGTCGCCTAATACAACCGATCACAAAAATGGTCACGTCTTTTAATATACCTATCCAAATTTGATAAAATTTATTTCAATCGACTCATATTTCAATCCTTTACATAATCATAGACCTAAATCATGAAAAGTACTATATGAAAGGTGACTTCTAATGCAATTTTTTGGGGAAGAATGTGAGCAACATTGAGAATAGAAAACCTAGTTGTAGATCATTCGTGGTAAGTTTGTTTAGCCATAGATTCCTTCTACTTTGATCTTATCCATTATTTGAGTCTATTGTAGGACTCACCAAGGGTTCTCTTTGACCTCCCCTCTTTATTTTCTTCTTCTATCATGTCTTATTCAAAACAATACAGTTAATGACAGGCTATCTGAAGGCAGATTATGAAGTTTTTACTTCAAATCGAAGCTCAACAGACTAAAAATCCAGACATTTTTGGCCTAGATTTGATACCATAAGGTGAGTGGAAATCATCTCTCAATCTCATTTTTTTAGAAATTTAGCTAAAATTTATAAACAACATATATTATTTTGCTTGATAATTATTATTATTGCTTTATTGAGCCAAAACATGAGACTTCAGTTGAGTTATTAATTCTTTTGACTTATTTGTGATGTCTATAGATGCTCTCATCTCTATATTAATTTTTTATGAGATCATGGTGAATTGTAACTATATAATTAGAGGCAATGGAACCTGAGATTTTCCTTAATTTCTATCTAGAAGATACATTAGTCTCTCCCCTCCCTCAACGGCATGCCAGAGCCCGAATGATTGTAAGGGTGGTAATTAAAGTGCTCAATTAGGGATTTGAACCTGGGTCCCCTGGGGAGGACAAGTCGAGCGAAACCATCTGTGCTATACTCACTGAGTAGTTTGCCCTAATTTCCACAATATTGAATCATATAATGAATTTGTGATCTAGTCGATGATTGTTTCAAATTAGATACTTATGAAGTATAAGGAATACTCCATTCATATGATCAGTTTATCAGTTCAAGTAGACTAATTTATTGATGATGGTGATTTAGAAGCCTTAAGTATAGAGTTTAGCTAGAAACAATATAGTAGTAGTTTTACCAGTGAAACTAAATTATGAACTAGACATTAGATATCCTAAACACTATAGATCCATCACTGAGGTCTATATCATTAAGGAAGAAACATGCCTACAAATGATCAGAGTCCTGGATGAGGTAGACAAAGCGTACCATAGAGCTACGAGGACTAATCCTAGTGAGTAAAATCTCCTTAAATTAGTAAGGTACAAAATAATAATTGGAGATTCTGATGGTACCCAATATGATTTAATTGTTTCTAATATTGCTCAATGAGTCAGTCCTTGTGGAACCATTGATGCATACAATAAAGCCAAGTTCTTTGAATCTATGCCTTAGTACCCAGATTTATAGGATTCTAATTTATCTGTTCAACTATTTAGCCACCGAGACCAGATGTGGCAAGCATCTTATACATTGGGGAGCTAGTTTAGTAGACTTAGAGTCTCAGGTCTACTCTAAGTTTTACAATACTTCCACATACTATGGTACACTCATGTGGGTCCTATGACAGAATAAAATAAATAAAAGAGTAGTGAATGTAATTAGTTTATTCAATTAATGCAATTATTACTATTAGAACTCCTGGCATGTATGGTTTATAGTTTTCGAGTACTATTCTTATATTCTTCTGTATTCAATGTGGTTAACAATATACATCTAAATTATCATGGTTTCATAATGATTTTTTCACATACTAAGCTGGTAGGTCACATACTCTATTGAACAATTTTCAAGAATGGGTCCAAGTTAGGGGGAGGAGTCAGAAGTCAGTTTCCATCAGAAATAGACCAGTTCTCATATTTATAGGAAAAGTTAACTTAGTTAGATGGTCTCTTATCATTCCTTTGGTCTTGATAATGTGAAAGTGAGGATAGAAATTAGTTTTGTAATAAGTTGTAATTGATGTATATTAAAGCCAAAACTCATTTCTTTTGATTGAATATAATATTATAGTAAAATTTAGTTGTGATATCGTGATGTTTCTGCTTAATCAAATGTTACTATTTTACTTACACAATGTCTTATTAGTTATATTAATTCAAAAAAAGACCCATTTCCATTAGTGATGAAAAATGGGTGGTTATTATAATCCCTCTTTAGCATGCTTAAACCCTGGTTAGTGGATTTAGGTCGCATCATTAGGTGTAAACACCTCAAAAATGTATCCAAAGAGTTGACATTCCAAAGGTCTATCCATGTACTATCAATATACTCAATATATTGTTGCTTTAAGGTCAAGAACTCTAGAAAGGATCAATTGGAGAGAAATATATAGAAAAAGGTGATTTGATATCCTTTTATCCAAATCAGAGGAAAGAAATAATTCAAACATAGGAGAGAATATTCACCAAGGAAACCTATCTATATAACATACTTGATTCATCACTTCTAGGAAGATAGAACCCTTGAACATCATTTCCACATCTTTCTTATTCTAAACCTTAATTCTCCCTCCCTATCTAGATTTTCATATCTCTCAAATTGAAAGACATATTATGAGAGCTATTAGTATGTTAGGTTACTAATAGAGATCAATCGATGTCCTTGGGATACCTGCAAATATGCTCAAACATTATTTTTTTCTAGCAACAAACATTGGATCATTTTATTCTATAAAATCTTGATAGATGAAATAATTTGTTTGTCCCTCATATCATTTAAAAAATTATGAAAGCTCAAAACATTTCTATAATGAAACTTATAAGGTACAATTAAAATTGTAGCCAATTTTGACTTACTAATAAAATGATGATAATCAAATACCACACTGTCATACTCTAGTTTTAACATCTTGGTCAATTGACTTTTTCCTTGAGAAACTTGGCAAGAAAAGTCTATAAAACATCCAAAAATTGTAAATTTTGTGATAGAAATTATATATAATTTATTAAACTTACATCTAAATTTCAAAGTAATATGAGGTACATATAAAATACTAAATTGCATTTATTACACTACTTTACTCATCATTACATTTCTTTTTATATTTTTTATTCACATGTTATCATTTTATCACAATTAATGGATTGGGATCCATTGGGTTGTAAATGTTAGATTGTATGTATGTGAAAAATAGTGCTATATCTCAATATGTACATAAATAAGGAGACTGCTGATCAATATAGGATAATGAAAGCACTAGGTATCTAAAAAAATTTAAATTAGTCTTTCATCTTACCAATACCTAGTTATATACAATCAATCATGTGTAGTATGTCTCGACAAGTTCAACACATCATAATTAAACTCCAACCATTATTCATGTTTAAATAAGGGTTACTAAAAAAGGATATAATCATATGAGTAGACCCTAATTTGCTATCTAAGACAAAATTGGCTCCTTACAATTACTTTGTATGGAGGTTATCTAAGGGCAACTCAAGGTATTGATGCAAGGGTATCTAATTATGCCAAAGTTCACTAGCACTGATTCCTAGACTTATTGTAGGTGCAATGCATAGGGCCTTCATATCATGATTGAATATAAGAAAAGGGGGATATAAAATGGTGTGATAGTTCACATGGAGGACTCAACATGCTCCCCCTCACATTTATATGGCCTAAGAATGAGGGAGGGACATCCAAGAGGGACTAGTGGACCTATCAAACTTGGTCAAAATATGTGGGCACCCACATGTTGACCCATTTAAGTTGGGATTGGGTGTTGGTTTTACCACCTGTAATTTGTGGATTTTTTGAATGACCAATGAGATTAACTGAAGATAATATATTAAGATACATATAGTGCATATATAGGTATCAATATAAGTTTTCAACAAGCACAAATTTACGTTTCATATTAGATTTCAATATTTTTTAAGCTTATGTGGTGTCATTGACAACCAAAAGTACTTGTAATTCTAAAATATCAGATGTTATATGACAAAATTAAGTGTTTTTTTGTGATATTATATTTATGACAATTGTTTTGTTTTCACCCATTTTACATCAAAAGATAGCAAATATAGTTGTCTTTATTTCTTTCTTTTAATTTCAAGTAATATAAGTCACAACGAATCTATTGTCTTTGATGCCAAAAATAATAGTTGGTGTGTTTCTATGTACTATATTCACCATAAATTATAGTAATCAAGTGTTTTCATTTTGTTTTTTATATTAGATGCAGAAACTAGCAATATTTTTTATTAAACATAGCAATTAAAATACTACCCATGGGTTGACTCGCAACCCACTAGGAAGGTTTAAATGTACTTTTTCTCTTAAAATTTTAGAAAGTGTCTTTTATATCCATACCCACAAGAAGCAATGGACCCATTGGCCAAGTTTATTGCCTAGGGGAGGTTGTCATGACCCCATTGGCTACATTCTTTTTCTGTGAGAATGAGCTTATCTAGATTGATTGCAACCTTTCTACATTATACCATGGTACCAAAAAATGGTTATACAATTGGCTAAGTATATTATAGGGGAGAAGGGGAATGGGGTATCTATGGGGTTGTCAAGATAGGATCATCATTCACTTCTGCGAGAGACAAGGTGGAAGGAGGATTTGGTGGTTTTGGTAATATTAGTGTTTTTGACGATTCAATGGGGGAAACAAATTGATTTTAAAAGGGATTGATTGCTTATTCGAATACTGGGAGTAAAAAACAAGAGGGATGTTGAAAATCCTACCTATATCACTAATTATTAGGATTTGTCTATAGAAAGAAAAATAGGAAATGGCATAGTTTCATTACACTATATGAACCCTAGATGGATATTAGATCATGCTTGTATGACTCATGTAATGTTCTATTGAATGATGCACAACTTTTATTACTGGAGTGAACTGTGTTTGGAAGACCTAGGATGCATTTCTTGCTTTTTTATAAAAATCCATATTTTTAAAAAAGTCCAAATATATATAAATATATGTTGGAAAATTTGTAGTGATATAAATACATATTTTATATAATTACTAACTATATATTACCATGAAGACACTACAAAAATATTCTGACTATTTAACTTTTATTTTCCATTATAATATTAAATCATGTTGGGTGGATTTCCCATCACTATTTTCAACATGAATTTGAATTCTAGTCTACCCCTTTGACTATTTATTGTTTCCATTTCAATAATACCTCATCCATATGTCTATGTACCAACATTTCAATTAGATTCTTATATACAAGTTGACTTTGATTACGGGTCTATTTCTCAATTAACCTCTTATCATCATGATATGATCTAGATCATCACTTTTAATTAACATTCCAAAAAATGTTCACAAGCATTAATGAAAGGCTTGTATGAAATTATAAAAATCAAAGTTCATCATCCAATGTATTCTACACTAAAACATAAAGTAGAGCAATGAAGGAAGAGTATGTTTCAAAATCCACATATTGAATTCATTTTTATGGTTTTTGATTATCAATAATCTACTCATTTTCAAGATTGATAGTAGTTGAAAAATCTATAAGTCTATATATAATTATATATTTGGACCTATAAGCAATTTCAATATTAATCTAAAACTAATTTAATATGATATTTATATAAGAATACTTTTTATTAAAACAAAATCTATTTTATACATCTTGTACATATTGAGAAATTTGATCTTTTTAGGAATTCTTCTATGAAAAATAAGCTATATCACTTTAAAATATATTCATAATAACAATTATATCTTACTTCTTTGTTGTAGCATTCACTTCTCATCATTATTTGTAAGACTCCCGCTAATTCTCCATTACTCCCCATTCTCTTTGTCTGCATTATCAACATGGTGAGTGTAATAGAACATTTTAGCCACAATAGTTTGCATATTTTTCAAAACCTCTCCTCAACTACTCAAAGTGTTATATAGAGCCTTTATCTGCTAGCAATATCCCCCTTATCCATTTTAATTTTTTCCCACAAATGTAACCATCTCATCCACATATGTCCCTATCCTACCTTTGATAAGGAGTGATAAGGGTGGATGATTAATTGGTGCGGTCAAAGTTCTTGTCCTACTCCCATTTTTTCATTGTGATAAAAACTTCATTGACATGTGGTTGCCACCTCTGTGTGTTATGAATATTATACCTAAACTAGGTTGGCATGCAAAGAGATAGACATATCCTCCATTGACATATGTGTACACTCTAGAATATGTTGTTTTACAACGTGAATGACTTAAACACCAATGGAGTTATATGTAACATACATGCTAAAAAAATTAGACATAAGTTGGCCACATTTAAACTTATCTTGTGTTAATGTTGATTGTCAAAGGCAAGTGAGTTTTAAGTAATTAAGTGTCTCAACTTGTCAATCACCCACAAGTGTACATGATCAATTGTAGTCGAGGTCAAACTAGAGGGAGATAGGCTAGCTAGTCACAAAACTATTAATTTTCAACAATCTAAGTCAATTTCAATTAAAGAGTTGGTTTGGATTGAATCAATTCTAAAAATCAAATAAGAAAATTTAGAAAATAAATCACTTGGAGAATGATTAAAGATCATATCACGAGAGTCTTGGATATGGGATTTCACTTCTACATCATAACTCAAATAAGAACCATGAATCTTGTTGACATTAATCAATCTTTAAAGGGTTGGTTTATTTCATATAATACATTTCCCAATAATAAAAGATGGTTCTAACCTTGTATAGCATTTCCATGCATATACATGGTTTCCAACTACAACCTAGAACCATCAACATGATCCTAGCCATTCCCGTGGTCAATCCCGTAGTCAAGGGTATGTTGTCAAAATGATTATTCCTTACTTCTTAATATATCTTCCCAGAAATAATAAGAAGTGTAAAACGTGTAAATATGGTGGCCATCCATGCATACAAGAAGATAAACACCATAACTCATTTTGAAACATAAGATTAACCAACATTTAAACACAAAATTTGGACCACATGCATTATGACATGGGAGCTACTCTCCCAAGAAAAGAAGTTTACTCACTCATGGTGAGAAAATACATGCTTAAATGATATTTCATTGAAAGAAACATGGGTAGAGAGAGGGGAATAACAAATAAATATGTGGGAGTGAAGAACAAATGAAGATTTCTGGTCAAGAGGTGGAAATCTATCTCGCTTCAGCAACCCTCTCTCTACAGATTTGTAAGGAAAAAGAGAAGAGAAATAGAGCGAAGAATGGGTTCTCTCCCGTGAAATCCTAGATCGCCATCCCAAATCGCCCCTCCAAAAATCTGGACTCATCTCTGGCCTCTAACTGCTCCAAATGGTATGTGGTATGCCTTCCAATGGAAGTGGCTTATTATATTTAAAATGAGCAATTATTCAATTAAAATTTGCAGAAAATAAACATAACATGCCGCATTTGCATGTCACACGTCATGTCAGATCTAATTTTCTGAATAGGTCGGGTCACAATCGCAAGTAACACGTAGTGTGAGTTGATCACACGACCTAAGGACAATTCTCTATCGAATTCTGGGCTTCTTTGGGTCACACCGTGTTGTGGGGTCACACGCCGTGACTACAACTGATTCAAGGGTCGGTTGACTAAGAGTCAGACATTGTGTGGAGTGATCCACACACCTTGTTGCTACTTTTTTCATTGAGTTTTGAGATCTAAGACTTGGGGACACTCCAGAAGTGCCAAAAGGTCATATTTTGAGCATTTTTCTTTCATTGCTAGTGGAATGTGATGTACCTAAAATTCAAACCATGATGAGTGATATCGACAAGAAACAAACATCTTAGCATGATCAGAGTAGAAATGTGGTTAAATTGAGTGAAATGTGCAATTAAAATGGCATGAAAATATGATATGATTTTTACACATCAAATCCCCCTAAGCTTGAACCATTGCTTGTCCTGAAGCAAAAAGAACTAGAAAAATGGCTAGAATAGATAGATGGGAAAAAATAGATTCATATGAATGTGAATTGATAGATCTTGAAATGGCAATTTTTATCATTTAGATATGTGACTGAACATAAAGTCAATTATAACTCTCAAGATGAGATTTTAAGTTGAAATAGATATTCAGTTTGCTTTGAAAGAACCAACTAGAGAGAAATGAGTAAAAACAAGATAACAGAGCCAAGAATATAATGATTTTTCACAAAGCTCACTGAAATGAAATTTCTTATCCTCCTGCAATGGCCTTGTCATTCAAGAATTTTTTTATATCTATTTTGAGTATATGGTACTCGAGTGCTAATGCAGGTTTACGTGCACATGGGATACCATTATGGGATTTATTTCCCTCTTTCAGACGTTATCCCCAACATTCATTGGGTTGGTGGAAATATGGGCGAATTAGACATCTTTTGTGGGGTTTGGATTTTTGATCGAAGATTCCTCACTGTTTGTAACAAACTCAAGAGTTGTACAACCGCATACCTCAGGTGCTTCAGAATGAGGGGTCAAAGCCCTCATGGGGAGGTCGGAGGTGCTATGAGAATAGCAAGTTGGGGTTGATGATGTCCACGGAGGAGGGTCCTGTAGGCGGAGATGGATGTGGAGGATAGCCATAACGACCCTGAGAGATGTGCCATGAATCCATTCTGGTCATCCTGGTGTGGATGTCTGCAAAATTCTGGGATAGTCCAGTGTACTGTTGAGAGATCTAAGAGATGCAGATATCTTGATAATCAAATCTATGTTGAACATACCCACAGAGCTGCCTCATATCTGGGTACCTCCAAGTGAAATATGTATGTGTACCCATGGAAGTAGGAGGTTGAATGTTAGCCCTAGAAGCGGAAGACTTGACCTGTGCACCTGTAGAAGGTCCTTCATTATGATAATATTACCAGTTGGCTTTGTCTTACAAAGTTGTGACGGTAGGATTTGGCAATTGGTCGACAGATGATTTATGGTGAACCTTGTGGAAAACTTTCTGTTCTTATCTTTTCTCAATAGACTGACAGAGATGAGACAATCACAATCAACATATTCCCCTCCATCTAGGGGATCAAAAATAGATATATCAACCTTCAAAGAAATAACAAGTTTAGTGGCGATCCATCCTCTCATGATATCGTCTTTTGTTTCTTTCTGGATCTTTACAGCTCGTGATAGAAAATGGTACCCAATGTTCACATCATAATTATTCACCATGGCCCATAGGAAAAACAAATCAAGTTTACCCACTACACCTTGTGCTTCCTTCCTTTCGAAAACACTTGTGCTAAGAAGGTGGCAAATGTAGAGAAAAATCAAGTTGTGAACATGAGACACTCCAACATTAGTAACATTGTAGGATTTCCTCAATGATTTGTCCCCAGACGATGACAACCTCAAATTGTTCCGGCATGATAATACCATCATCATAATCGAATTCCAATAAGTTGCAAAACCATTTGAAATCCACTTTGAAAGGTTTATTCATCAAATAGAAAGAAATCAGTCCAAAGGGTTCATGTTTATCAAACGGTTCCTCTGTTACTTTGAGATTTTTGAGAAACTCATAAATCAAGTGGGGGTAAGTGGCAACACAATCAAAACAACATAAACCCAGACCAAGAAAAACAATATACTGTTTAGCCTCGTTTAGAATGCCTAGTCTGTCCATATCACTATCATGTTCAAACCTGGTTGGGACCACCCGGTGAGAGGCAAGGAAGAGGTAGATGATGTCCTCCTCTGCGTTCAGTGTGAAGTGCACCAAGGAGGTGTAAGGAGCACCAGAGGAAGATGTCATAGGGTCGAGACGAGATCTCTTTGCAAAAACTTTATTCTACGCATTTTACAACTGTTGGACAACTCAACATGGCGTAAGGGGGTGGTCACACAACATGTTATTGTCATTATCCTTAAATGCTTTGCTAAGATAAACAAGGCATTGTAGAGATTCACACGAGTAAGACATGTCGATTATCTTCAACCTTTGATTGAGATGAACACGACATAACAAGGAATCACTATAGTGTGTTGTGGTGGCAAATATGTAGATCTGAGCTAAGAGTGGTGGAGGGCGGTGACGTCGTCTTCTCTTCTTGGTTTTCTGACGGTTGATCTTGGTGTGGATGGGTTTCCACCAGATGGCAAGTAATGGAGGGCATTGGTGGTGGTCCTCCTTCACGAGGTGATGTGGATGGACAGAGAGTGGTGGTGGTGGTCTGCTTCCTTGTTGTTGCTGGAGTTGCGGTGGTGGCAGTCTACGGGTGTGGTCGGAAAGGGTGCACCACGACGTGGGGAATCATCATCCATGGCGTGAGTGTCGGGAGCGGGGGTAGGGTTAGGGGAGGTTGTACAACATAAGGGGTGAAATAGAATGAACTGAAATTCAGGGTTCGATCACTTCACGATGCAACACGACATAAGGCAGACATACACGCCACAAAGTGATAAAGGATTTCCCTAATTATGTAACCACACATTGTAATGGTAGCCGACACACTGTAAGGACCCATCATTGTCAAAAATTGAACTTTTTTGCTATGAATCTAACACGACGTAATGAGGTTATCCTATAGAGTTTCAATCTTCACACTTAATTCCCACACACTGTGTTATCTGTCCACATGCTGTAAGATGCAATCTCTATGAAGTTTCATGAATTTGAAAAATTACCTACACACCATGTAGAGTGGTCCACATGTCGTGTTGCAACATGATTTTTGCACAACTTTGTCTCCTTGTGCTTTTCGACAGAAACAATCTCCACCTGCAAAAATACAAATGATTAGTTGATCTTTACACACAAATTCAATAGTATAGCACCATGAGGTCTTATTCGAATGTAGATGACTATCTAAGAAAAACTAAATGAAATGCAACAAAAGAAACTATATAAATGTGGGGACGTCTCCCACAAAGGCCTTGCATTTAGAGTCCAGAAGTAGACTTCATTCTTCTTCAACAAGGTTCAGTAAGGGAGCATGAGGCTCCTAGTTTATCTTCCTTCCTTCAGTGCAGAGCTTGTAGCATTGTCCATTAACCTTAATCATTGATTTCTTACCTTACAACTTTATTGTCCCATATGGAAAAACCTTCAAGACTAGAAAGGGTCCAAACCACTTGGATCTAAGCTTTCTTGGAAAAAGCTTTAGTCTTGAATTGAACAACACATGGTTTCCTTCAACAAAGTATCTCCTCTTGATCTTCTTATCATGCCATGCCTTTGTCTGCTCCTTATAGATTTTTGCATTTTTATATGCATTAAGCATGAGCTCTTCAAGCTCCTGGAGTTGCAATAGTCATTTGGTGGCCCATAAAGCTTTATGATCTAGCTTCAAAGGAAGATGGAAATTTGTCATAGATGATTCAGAATGGTGTGGTCCCAATGGCTTTCTTGTAGGCTATTTATGATGCCCAAGAGCATCATCTAGATTGAGTGCCCAATCCTCCCTGGAGCTAAAAACTATCTTCTCAAGAACATTCTTCAGTTGTCTATTTGACACTTCAACATGTCCAACAATTTAGGGGTGATATGGGGTAGAGATTTTATGTGTAACCCCATACTTGGTGAGAAGATTGTTGAACTATTTCTCACGAAAATGTGTTCCACCATCTAAAATCATGGTTGTGGCGACTCCAAAGAAAGGAAAAATGACCATATGAAACAACTTGAGCACAAACTTAGTATCAAGAGCTTGGGTAGGGATGACCTCTACCCACTTTGAGACATAAACATAGGCGACAAATATGTATTTGTGACCATAGAAGGATGGGAAGGGGGCCATATAGTCGACACCCCATATGTCGACCACCTCAATCTCCAGGATAGAGTTGAGAGGATTTTCATCTCACTTTAGTGTCCCATCAATAATTTGGTATTTGTCACATTCTTTGACATAAGCATGAACTTCTCGAAACAACGTTGGTCAATAGAACCCAACTCGAAGGATCTTGGTAGCTGTCTTTTCTCCTACAAAGTGACATCTATAGGAAGAAGAATGGTAGGCATAATTGATGATTGGTATCTCCTCTTCAACTACACACCTCTAGACCAGTCTGTCGGCTCCTTGTTTGAACAACATTAGGTCATCCCAATAATAAAATATGACATCATGTAAAAATTTCTTCTTTTTCTAATAAGTGAGATCGGGTGGAAGATGTCCTATGACAAGAAAATTGGTGATGTCCCCAAACCATGGTGTTTGTTATGTATCAACAAAATACAATCTCTCTAGGGGGAGGTAATCATTAATAGACAATACATCCTTTGCACATGTAATCACTCTATAAAGGTGGTCAACAACATTGTTTTCAGTTCCTTTTTTGTCTTTGATTCTCGATATCAAATTCTTAAAGTAGCAAAATCCAGCGAATCAAGCATGGTTTAGCATCCTTCTTATTCAACAAATACTTAATGCAACATGATCAATATAGACCACAACCTTAGAACCCACTAGATATTGATGAATTTTTTTGAAGACATATACTATGGCTAGCATCTCCTTCTTAGTAGTAGCATAGTTTATCTGGGCTTCATCAAGCATTTTATTGGCATAGTGGATAACATGAAACTTGTTGTCCTTTCGCTGACCAAGTACATCGACAATGGCATAGTCGCTTGCATCACACATAAGCTCAAAGGTTGCGTCCCAATCTGGCGGTTGAATGATCGGAGATGAAATGAGAGCATCCTTAAGCTTCTTGAAGACGGCTTGGCATCCATCATTGAACACAATCTCAACATCTTTTGCAACTAACAAGAATAAGGGGTTGGCTATCTTGGAAAAATATATAGTGAATCCTCTACAAAATCCTGCATGGCCAAGAAAGCTTCGAATATCCTTGACATTTGATGAGGTAGACACATTCTCTATTGCTTCCACTTTGGTCCTGTAAACTTCAATACCTTTTTTAGAAATCACCCGACCTAGTACTACTCCAGATTGCACATTAAAATAGCACTTCTCCCAGTTTACTACTAGGTTAACCTTCTTACATTGCTCAAGGACTTTAGATAAATTAGACAAGCAATCATCAAAAGAGTTCCTGTAGATGCTGAAATTTTCTAGAAAAACTTCCATTTTTGTTCATTAAAATCATAGAAGATATCCATCATACAATGTTGAAAAGTCATTGGTGCATTGCAAAGACTGAACAACATGCATCTATAGGCGTATTTGTCATATGTGTATGTGAAAGTCATCTTTTCTGATCTGGAGGATAAATCGATATTTGGAAGAATCTAGAATAACTGTAAATATAATAGAAATAGGAATTATTAGCTAATCTCTCAAGCATTAAATTTATTAATGGCAATGGAAAATGGTCTTTACGGGTTGCTTTATTCAACCTCATATGGTCTATAAACATGTGTCATCCTGTGGCTACACATGTTTGAAGCAATTCATCATTATCCCCTTTGGTAATAGTTGCACCCTCCTTTTTGGGTATTACATGAATAGCACTCACCCAGGGGCTGTCACGTATTGGGTAAATGATCCCTGCATCTTTAAACTTGAAAATTTTCTCTTTAACAACCTCAAGCATATTCTGATTTAAACTCCTAGGAGGTTCTACACAAGGTTTAGCATCTTCCTCTACATTAATTATATGCATGCAAATGGAGGGGTTGATGTCTTCAAATCGTCGACAGAATAACCAATTACTTATTTATGCAAACATAATTCATTCAACATTTTGATTTCTTGTTCATTAGTTAAATCATCATCTATGATGACAAGAGATGTAGAATTAGGGTCAAGAAAAGCATACCTTAGTCCTGATGGAAGGGGTTTGAGTTCTACCTTGTTCTCCTTGGTGGGCTTGCAAGAGTGATCCTTCAATGATTAAGCATCTTCATGAGACAAATGTGGACTAGAACAGGAGACAACGTCTAAGTTTTCTATAGACATGACATTGGTCGATTTGCGTTCCTAACAATAGTCAACAATAAAATTGGAAAAGTCTTCATCCTATCCTACTCCAAAAACTTGTCAATACAATCAACTTGGCAGATATTCTCTATCTTGTTTGGATCTTTCATTACATCCAGAATAGATAATTTCATAATTTCCCCTCCTACCCTTAGGGTGATTTTGTTGTGTGTACATAAACTATGCAATCAGCTGTGCGAAGGAAGGGTCTTCCAAAGAGGATAGGATTGGATGGAACTTCACTCATATCTATCACAACAAAATCACAAGGGATAAAGAAATTTCCCACTTGAACAAGTCCATCTTTAACAATTCCTCTTGGATACTTGATGGGGTGATCTTCCAATTGAATGTCCATCTTGGTTGGCTTCAAGTCTCCAGTGTCAAGTTGCTCCCACAATGTAAACGGAATAAGGCTTATGCTGGCCCCAAGGTCAACTAAACGTTTATCAAACATTGTATCACCAATCTTGCACGACAGTATGAAAGCACCTTGATCATCAAGTTCCTCTGATAATCTATTTCGAATGATGTAAATCATCATTTCAGTTAGAATAATGGTTTCCACTTGATTTTTCCTCCTTCTCTTGGTTAAGATGTCCTTCAAGAACTTTTTATAGGTAGGCATTTCAGTAATGACTTCTGCTAAGGGAAGGTTAACATACAGTTTGTTGAAAATATCCATGAACCTGTGAAATTTTCCATCTTCTTTCTAGCGTGCAAACTTTTGAGGGAAGGGGGTAGTAGGCTTGTAAGATGGTTTCTCTTCAGGCATATCTTTCATCCTTTGATTTTTCTCGACATCATCTTCTTTATCATCTTCAACTTTCTTGTCATCTACCGGTGAGGGTCTTTCAATAATGTTTCCACTCCTTGATGAAATGGACTTGCATCCATGTGGATTCATCTCTGATTGGATTGGAAGTGAACTGGAAGAGGCTTTTTTATTTGCTAGATCTTGCTGGGCAATTTGATTTTCTACTATCTTCACATGAGTAGAAACGTCGTTTACTTTGGAAGAAAGGTGAGTGATAACATCTTTTAAGATTAACCCATGTGCATGAAATTCGTCATTTTTCTGAATTTGTGTTGGTACAAAAGTTTCTAGCATGCTTCCCAAGGTTGACTTTGGTTGAGGCTGATTGTAGTTTTAATTTTTGTTGAATCCTAGCGGTTGGTTATTGTTCATGGGTTGGTGGTTTCCCACTTGATGTTGCTGATTATGGCCTTGGTTTTGTTGATGTTGGTTTGATGATTGTTATTATGAGGATTGTTGTTTTGGTCAGAAAATTTTGGGTGATCTTTCCATCCTAGATTATAGGTGTTGGAGTTAGGAGTGTAAGTTGCTTATTGGGAAAACTCCCTACTGCATTAGCTTGCTCTGGAACTTCTCCAACATTCATCAGTGGGAAAAAACAAGAAGAAGAATCATGCCTAGGGCTCCACATGCATCACACATTTGCTCAGCTGCTTGGATCGAGTGTGTGCTCAACTTTTCAAACTTCTGTGACAAGGCATAAAGTTTGGCTGCAATAAGATCAACAACATCAATGGTGTGTTTCCCACTTGACTTCTCAGTTGTGCCACTTGATAGTAGGGCTAGCTGGTTCTTTTTGAGCTCCACTCGCAATGATTGAGTGTCACATCTTCTATGATGTCATATGGCTCTTTGTAGGATTTATTCATAAGTGCTCTGTTTGCAGCGCCATCCACAATCGTATGAGTGTTGCAGAATAAATTATTGTAGAAGTCTTATAGCAGCAACCAATTGGTCAAACCGCTGTGAGGGAAAAGGTGTTGTAGGTCCTTAAATCTCTTTCACATATCATTAAGTGTTCACCTTCTTGTTGCTTGAAATTGGTGAGCTGACTCCTCAATTGGGTGCTCATTCAAGGAGGAAAATACTTGGTAAGAAAAACATTCAACAATTCATCATAGCTTTTGATGGATCTCTTGGGCAAAGAGGATATCCACATCTTGGCTCGGTCTTGTAGTGTAAATGGGAACAAGACTAGACATACTCCTTCATCCGGAACACCATTAATCTTGAAAGTGTTTATGTACTGCAAAAACTCGACTATGTGAAGATTTGGATCTTCCATAGGAGTTTCTTCAAATCTATTTTGCTGGATCATCTACATAATGGTGGGGTTGATAGAGAAGTTGTTGGCCTCTAAATCTAGATGATCAATGGCTCTACAAATGTTAATGGTAGCAGGTACAACAAATTCCTTTAGTGGGCGATTGCCCTCCATCTCTAGTCTTGATGGTGATCGGGTGAAGATGATGGTGAAAATGTTGAATTGGGCGGTGGTGGTTGTGATACCCCCAATCTTGAGGAGTTATCACTTTTATTCTCTTTCTTTCAACTGTAAAAAGTTCACTCAATTTTTGAGTCTAAGAAAATGGATGTCTCAAAACCCCTCTTAGAATGACACATGCAACCTACAAAAGAAATAGTTACGTGACAATCGTGAGACTAAAAGGTATCACAATATGAATAATGCAAAATGATGACTTTGTCTCAAATACTAATTAACACTTTTCCTCTAACTAAAAAATATCATAGCTCCCCGACAATGATGTCAAAAACTTGTTTATTGCAAAAGGCAAGTGAGTTTTAAATAATTAAATGCCTCAACTCGTCAATCACCCGCAAGTATATGAGATCAATTGTAGTCGAGGTCGAACCATAGGGAGATAGGCTATCTAGTCACAAAATTGTTAATTTTTAACAATCTAACTCGATTTTAATTAAAGGGTTGGTTTGGATTGAATCAATTCCAGAAAACAAACAAGAAAATTTAGAACGTTAATCATTTGGAGAATGATTAAAGATCATATCACAAGAGTCTTGGATATGGGATTTCATTTCCACATAGTAACTCAAATAAGAACCATGAATCTCACTGATATTAGTCAATCTTCAAAGGGTTGGTTGATTTCATCTAATACATTTCCCAGTGATAAAATATAGTCCTAGCCTCGTATAGCATTCTCATGCATATACATGATTTCAAACTACAACCTAGAACCCTCAACATGATCTTACTCAAAATGGTTATTCCTTACTTCTTAATGTATCTTCCTAGAAATAATAAGCAACATAAAACATGTAAATATGGTGGCCACCCATGCATACAAGAAGATAAACACCATAACTTATTTTTAAATAGAAGATTAACCAAAACAGTACGCAAATTTTGGTTTACATGAGTTATGATATGGGACCTAGTCTCCCATGTCCAAGAAAAGGCACCATAACTCGTTTTAAAATAGAAGATTAACCAAAATTATACACAAAATTTGGATCACATGAGTTGTGATATGGGAGTTACTCTCCCATGTCCAAGAAAAGGAGTTTTGTTACTTATGGTGAGAAAATACATGCATAAATGATATGCCATTAAAAGAAACATGAGTAGAGAGAGAGAGAGAGGAATAACAAATAAATCTATGGGAGTGAAGAATAGATGAAGATCTCTGGCCAAGAGGTGGAGATTCATCTCTAAAAATGCTCCTTGCTTCAAAAACTTCCTCTCTACAACTTTGCAAGGAAAAAGAGAAGAGAAATAGAGCAAAGATGGGTTCTCTCCTAAGAAACCCTAGATTTCCCTCCCAAATCACCCCTCTAAAGATCTAGACTCGTATGTGGCCTCTAACTGCTCCAAGTGGTACGTGGTACACTTCCTAAGGGAAGTGAATCATTATATCTAATTAAAACAAGAAATTGTTCTTTTCAAATTTGTAGAAAACAAACTTGATACGCCATGTTTGCATGTCATAGGTCATGTGAGAGTGAGATCCAATTTTCCAAATAGGTTGGGCTGCGATTGCAAGTAGCATGCCATTTGAGTTGATCACAAGGTGTATGGACAATTCTCTATCGAAGTTTGGGCTTCTTTGTGTCACGCCGTGTTGTTAGGTCACATGTCGTGATTGTAGTTGATTCAAGGGTTGACTGACTGAGAGTCACATGTCGTATGGAGAAATCCACACACTGTGTTGCTCCTTTTATATTGAATTTTGAGCTTCAAGACTTGGGGAAACTCTGGAATTACAAAAAGGTTGAATTTTGAGTATTTTCCTTTCACTGTGAGTGGAATGGTATGTACCAACAATTCAAACCATGGCAAAAGTGATATCAACAAGAAAATAACATCTCAGCATGATTCAGAGTAGAAATGTGGTTAAATTGAGTGAAATGTGCAACTAAAATGACATAAAAATATGATAGGATTTGTGCACATCAGTTAAAATTTCAAATATGAAATTATATAAGTTCTTATTTTAATTATTTCAAAGCCCAAAAATAGTGAAACTATTAAACATGTATTGTAGTAAAAAAATTAAATCTTAGAGAATCATGGGAAACTGTCCTCGAATAGATAATGACTAAATACATATATGGATTTAGTGTTCCTTTTTCTCCAAAAATCTGAAGGTTTCATTAAATCTACTCTAAATATAGTAGTGATCAGTTTTTACAAATGAATAAATCATAACAAAGGATGGATAGTACCCTATTACATAGGTTAATAAACTAATCAATCAACACCTAATAGTAATATCGACCATGTCAAGGATAATTTTTTATTATTTAGCAACAATCTTTCTACTTTTGGTCTTGATACTAGTGAACCATTTGTGTTCTCAGTATATTCTTTCCACACATGATAGTCAGCATGATTCCTAGCTTGACTGGGACGCTCACTCACTTGTTTGCATAAATAATGTGAATGATTAATCTTTGTCAAGCGACCCTTGTATAACAACAAACGCATCCGCCATGTGAAGCTTCTTAGCTTGTCTTTGGATCGAGTATGGTGTAGCCTTCATCTTACCACTTGTTCCCCTAGTTTCCCTACCAACCTTACCTTTATAACTAAGGGTTATAGAAGGTAGTATATACAACTCATGGTCCAAAGGATTATGAGAATATATGGCTTGTTGCATAGAAATTGGTTATGTGTCTATTGTATGAGTCATATTAATACCTATGTCTACATAAGTAATAACTTCATCTAAACTAGGGTCAACTAATGCATGATAGATTCCCAAACCCTACTTAGTGCTTTCAATAGATGGTGTACTCGTATGCAAATTGGATTGGGCAGCAAGGTATTCTTCGGTTGTAGGGTTCTAATGTTGGTGAGCAGAGTCCAGGTCTATGACTATTCCATTGGAAACAATAGTATCATTAGGTTGTGAGGTAGTAAACACTTGCTTCCTCTTATAATTCTAGAATTTAGAAATCTTGGATATGTGGAGGGTGATGGCCCATATGTTTGCATCAATCCTTCTGGTTCATCTTCCAAAACGTCCATATCATTAAGAGTGTCAAACTTGTTTGCAGATACTATTTGATGTGGTGGACTTCAGGTTTTTCTTGTACCAATATGTTGAAGGCATTGTGAGTCAATGTTTCATTCATGGAACACCACCCATCTTTCTTCATTTGAAACCAAACACATACTAGCATTGTCAGACCAATTATCCTTCTATGAAGTTGTAACTAGATCTCCTTATTGAAAGCATTCCCCTTGATGGTGAATGAGTATGCCAAATGGGAGAGAAATAATAGGTCGTGGTTCAAATTTGACCCAATAAACAACCTCGTCAATAATCACCATAGGTTGCACATCTCGTGTAGTATCAATTTCAATGGATAGCATTGCAGAATGACTTCTTATACAATTCATCAATGTATGATTATAAATTCTGAATAACTTCCCAAGGACATACCTGATATGTGTAAGAGAATCCTATTATATGAAGGGGTAGATTTAAAACACACGCCCAAACAACTATAGTTCAAGGCATACCTAAGGTAGGTAAGAAACTTGGTGTCCAACACCACACCATCAAACAACACCTATAGATAGTTCAAGGACCACTTGTAAAGGCTTTAACATAGTCCTAGTTACATGTGAATTTCACAACAAACATGATCATTCTTAGTTCATAGAATCTTCACCACTGGTGTCCATAATAGTTTGAGGCAATCACATAGGGTTAGGAATTCCACATAACTTCCTATTAATTTCACGACCACTAAAAATGATCATGGTCTGTGAAGTATGGATTGCACATCAAGAGTGTTTGAATTTTAGATGTGTTGGTGCCATTAATGAGGTAGATGTCCTCCAAAATAATAGAAATAGTATCATAGTATCCAAAAAAGCATTCAAGGATTGGAAGTTGTTGATGGTTGCATCCTTGAAACTCCTCACAAATGTAGTTACTAGAGGCATCACTTTGATTGAGGAGTATGGTTGATGATGCCTAAGGTACAAGAAATTATCAAGGGATATTTTTGCAAATTGTGGATCTGGTGTCAGTGATTATGTATGTTCCCAGCATGAAGAAGGTTGGCCTCATGGTACCCCCATAGGTGAACTGAATACCAAACTCTTGAAGACACTACACGTCTAATTGGTTGTCCAACTTAGGTGAGATATTTATATATGGTTGGGTATCTCTAGTATCCTTAGAGACTCCATATACCGATGGCAGGAGATTGTTGTTAACAAAGGCATGATCTCTTTCTCTGTCATTAATGGGGATATCTTCATCAGAAAAGAGCACAACATCGGTGTCATCCCCCATACACCCTCTCACACCCCTTCCATGGCTAGAACCCTACCTAGCATGGCCGCTGGAACCTCCACATTGTCCTCCCAATGAGCACATCACTTGTGCACTCACAGAGTCCATCTATTCTAACTATTCCCCCAGATAATAGTCATACATAAACAACCATCCTCCTTGGATAAAGTGTTTCTGAGTTTGATATCATTGATAATTTTATATTTTCTAATAAATACAATAGTTACATGTTGTATTAATAAAATGGATTAAAAATAAATATAACCCCTTTAAATTATGTATTAAATACCTCATATCCAAGTAAACATTAACTTGATGCGATAATATTGTTATTAACATGGTTGGATTAATTTCCTAATGTATCAATAATTGTTGAAAATAGAAGTAAAACAAAGATACACAACATTAGATGAATCAGAAAGGATAATCTATAACTTAAATAATTTTCTAAGACCATGGTCATTAATTTTATATACTCACTTCTAGAATCCAAATGATGTATACATGATCTTGAATGTTAGTATAACGAGACCCTTTTATTATCATATAAATAATTAAATACGATAAAGTTGTGTCAAACCATGTTGAATTTTAGAAAAGTCTGTAGAAGAATATATATACATATGACATAACCTCACTTTGTACAATAATAAGTTATTATTTCTTGAGACTTTATGTTATGTGAAATTTTATGAAATTAAATATGACATTTTTTATGAATTGAAATAGTTATAGAAACTTTACATAATACAAAATTGTGAAATTCATATAAATAGCTTAGAATATTGTTTAGAATAACAATAATAAGTTTGACAGATTATAAGTACACATAACCCAGTTAATTATTCTTCTTCGCATATAAACATTATGCTAAAAATAAGCACATATATATAAAATGTCTACAATTATGTTTTAAACTCAAACAAAACCTTAGATACATTAAATAAATCTAAATTTTTTCTTCTAAATTACTAAACTCATACAAGATGTTTTCAGAGGATGCATAGGGTTATTCTATGATTACTTGATCGCATAAATGGTAGTTCTGTGGAATCATGCACATGTTGTTTTATCTCAACAATTAAATCTTAGTTAAAGTCCGGTAAACGTTTACATTACCAATCATCATAACCTCTTTTTCTATACCAAAACAAGAATAGTGGAAATCGAAGAAGAAAATGAAGACAATATAGAATCATAATATTACTTATTGATATGAAACTAACGATATAAGTATTTCTTGTACAATATTGATTCAATAAATTTAAGTTCATGATTCAATAAATTGATGTATTTATGTAATATAGTGATAAAACAACACAAAATAGACCTTGAAGCTAATAATTCACACTCAAAATTACAACAATATATCAAAATTTGGAATTTGTCAAGATACAACATATGTGCCTGACAAACATGTAAAATAATACAAGTATAATAATTAAGGTAGTAGTAGAAGAAGTAGTATTAGTAGTAATGTTAGTAGTAACATTAAAAAATATAATCATAGTTATCAGTGGACCTACACCTTATTCACCCATTATAATGCTTGGTCATTAACTACCTAAGAGGTAACATGGATTTTGGTCTACACCCTTGTGTGGGATTATAAAGAAATAGAGAAAATGAGGCATGTTCAATTTCACTTAATTGTTGTGATTCTTCCCTATTAAAGTATGGATCAACAAGTAGTATTAATTTATGTGGGAAAAAGAAACGTCATTTTTCTACATTGGTAAGAGAACAAACATAATCTTATAGGAGGTGAAGGGGATACATGAAGCAAACAAAAGACCTAATCTTTATGGGCATAGGAACACAATACATATAAGGAAATAAAAAAACAAATGACAAAACAAGAAATAAGAAAAATATAATATATATATATGCATATATACAAAATAATATATATATATATATATATATGTATGTAAATATAGGTATGTATTATTGCAACTAAAAAAGTACCTTATACAATATTTACTACCAATAACCATGTTTGTCTGTGGTATTTTCTGGGGAATCGAGGTGGCATTTGTTAAAGGGGGTTCTACTTATCTAAGAGGAAATACATCTAGATCTCTTATTTGAAACATGGATTATTGGGTTTCATCCTAGTGTGTCAACTGATGGAACACACCATGATTTGTTGTCAGACACAACTCAAATTTTAAAGGAAAAAGTCAATTATAAGCATCTTTCTAGGATGCTTTTAGACCTCACTATTACTAGAATAGAAATATGCTTGGTTGTGGGCGTTCTAAGTCAATTTATGGATTGTCCTAGATAGACCCATCAAGATGCAACTTGTTGGGTCTTGAAATATTTGAAGAATGCCCTTAGCCATGGGTTAATTTGTTAAAATAATGGTCATATAGATGTGAGTCAGTATGTCGATGTTGATTATGCAAGGAGAAAATATGATATATGGTCTACCTTTGGGTATTGTACCTTTGGTAGAGAAAAATCGATATACAGTCTACCTTTGGATATTGGAACCATCAGTATTGTACCTTTGGTATAGGTACAATATCTAGAGATAAATTGTCTATCACATTTCCCCCCGCATAATCAACATTTAAACTCCCAATCACATCTGCATGATCATTCTTTTAGTAGAATAACCAATACCCAGGGGCATTCTATAAATATCTCAAGGCCCAACAAGTTGCATCCTTATGAGTCTTCTAGTACGGTTCATAAACTGACTGAGAACCCCATAGAAAAATAGATATTTGGTCTAGTAACAATGAGGTATAAAAGCATCCAAATAAGATGCTTGTCACTGAATTTGTACTTTAAAAGTTGAGTTGTATCAGACCACGAATCATGCCTTGTTCCATTGAAGACACATCGGGCTGGAAACCAAGCATCCATGTTTTGGATAACATATCTAAGTTGTATTTTGTATGCCACAAGGAGACTCCCTTTTAAAAATGCCATCTCAAAACTATAAAATACCATAGACGATCCATGTCTTTGGTAACAAAATATTACATAAGGTATTTTTTATTTGTAGTAATATTGATATCATTACTTCCAAATCAAATTTTATTGTCCCGATATACAATAAGAATACAAAACCAACCACAAAATTTTTGAAGAAAAATAATGATCACAAAAGAATGGAAAACGTTGAGCTTCTAACATAGAAGTTAATTTATCAAACCATACTCAAGGACTTGATTTAAATACTTTCATTCACATTCCCATATTAGAAGGCATTAACATATACGGCGTAACAACCAGCCTTGATTCACACTAATAGAAATGAGGATACAAATAGAGTTGAGTTCACATGAGCCACATCATAAAATGTTTCCAAATAGTCAATTCCAAACTCTTGCGTGTGTCCCTTAGTACCAAGTCTAGATTTTAATTGTTCAGTAAGTCATTAGGGAAATAGTTTATAGTAAACACCCAGCAAAAACCAACAATATAACTTCTAGAGGAAATATCAATGAGAGACCAAGTCTCCCTAGACCCATAAGCATACATATCTTCATCTGCTACTTGTATCCATAAAAAATTTCCTAGAATATCCTAAACAGATCTAGGAATAAAAATAGAAGTCAATGTTGAAGTAAATTTTTTTTATAGAAGCACACAAATAATTTGTAGATACATGTCAAGATACAATATTCATAGGCATCCATATTGTTGTCTGAAATTTTCTGGAGCAATATGTAAGTTAAAATCAACACTTACATATGAAAAATTGATGTGACCACAAACAAGAGGTGGACCAACATAATCCACAGATATCCTAGTGGAAGATACTTCAAGTGGAGTACACATGTTCTTACATTCATACACTTGAGGACAGACTGAGAAGACTCGTCTAGTAGAGATATATATCGACAAGGCAAAGGTAGGATGGGAGGAGACATGTAACAACTCCCTCCCCCTGTTATCCCCATTAAAGGTGTGCCTAACTACTTTATAGAATCTAGGTTTCCAAAATAAATATTTTCATTAATAAAACTATATTGATAACTAGATGAAAGGTAAATTGTATTGAAAAAGTTGCACAATGTTTCAAAAGGGAAATATATAAGGAAAGGAAATAATAATATCTAACTAATCATCTAGAGTTTTGTATCTGTATGTTCTTTTGTTGCCATCTTCTAGATGTCCATGTCTTCAGATAAATAATGCAACCAACCTAAAGTACCAAAAAAAACCACATGGCCAAGATTATGAGTCATAAGGTTTAGCAACCCTAATTAGGTATTAAGTGTAACTTTAATTCTTTCATTGAACATAATGTCACAACATCATTAATCTAGATCAGATCGTTCTAAGTAAACAACACATAACCATTATTTCCATGAAATTAGGGTTTTAATATATGCATTAATACTAAAAAATGAATTAACATGTACTTTTGAAATTGAGACCAAACTAGGTCTTGAGACCAATCATTTTCAGATTCTTCATATTTTTCTGATCATTTTCATATATATTGACTATATTTGGGGTTATGGTTTATTTTGTATGATTTTACTAATTTAAATACCTTCTGGAAAATCACATGGTGCCACATCATGTAGATAATCATTTATCCAGGTGCCATAAGTCCATATTTAAATAATGGGGGAATTACTGCTTTACCCATGTGTTGTGACATATTTTCCATGCAATCTGAGCACAAAGTGGTCAATCCCTATGGGGGGGTTCTTCCTCTCTTGCTCACATGAACACCAAGAAGCCGTGGAGTCAACCCTATTGTTGACTCTTACCTAGAGACATTTACATTTGTAGCTAAGACCTCCATTGTCTTCACTACACTTTTTTTGTCTCAATGTGCGGCAGCACATGGGATGAGGTTGCTTATATGGTCAGGAGAAGGAAGAAGTCATACAATTACCTCGATTAACAAGGAATTGAAGGTCTCAAAAGATTTTCGGGAAGTCAGGCAATGCGTCTATGCCTCTCGTGAGGCCTTGTGGTGGTTAGAGGTGAATTCTCAACAAAGCGCTTCAAGATCTAGAAGTTAAAAGTTGGGGAACTAGACTCAAGGTTTCCTCAGGGTTCCTTGGTTATCTATACAATCTAAGGGACTTCTCGTGTAGCTTTAGGTCAAACTAATTGGCCCAGGGTTCCTCGATCATTTTGGCAAGGTGAAGGTCATAGGAGATGAGGGTGGATCAAGGCAAGGTTGCATAGGGGCTTTCTATAGGCAATTGGATAGTGGTTTGCAATGAGGGATACTTAAGAAATTTATTGAAATCTATTTATAGGTTAGTTCAGCGAGGAGAGGTTCCTATTCCCTTCCCTAGATTATTGGTGTCACCAAGATACTGGGAATTATCTCCACAAGGAGAGATAATGACTATATTAATGCTTGTTGAGTCTAAAATGGTCTCAAAATTCAACAGACCTAGTTTTGTGAGTAACCATTGAGAGCAGAGAGAGAGAAAGGGTCTACGAAAGAAGTTGGTCGGGCTAGACTCATGTCTAGAGGTAGAAGATGACACGATACTAATTAGATCATCATCCAAAGAGTTGTACATAATACTACATCCATGTCATGCCCCTAAGTCCCCAGTCACTCAGATATTGATTTTTGTCAATTATTTAAATCCTATTTAAATCACAATTATCCACTAGTTACTAACTTTAGCAAAACCTTTGGAAAAAATGTGTAGGTCTCTAGAAACATCCAATTTTTAGAAAATGTTAGGGAGATCTTTATTTTAGCCTTATCTAATCATAGGCAACAATTGAGATCAAAATATAGATAACTACCCTTTTCTTTCATTCAAGAAATTAGTTAAATTAAATTTTAAAACCACAAATATTCATATTATCTTCCCAAGTTTTCTATTTAACTTCCTCTAGTTATTGTCCCACATTGAAACAAAGATGGGGCCCAAATAAGTTTACTGCAGACCCTAAACATGGTGTACAAGTAAACATGGGATACATATTAATTACTTACCCAAACAGTTAACCATTATTGGGATCCACTAGCATTTTGGGATTTACTCTTACTATTGAATCGACAAACATATTAAATAATTATATTTATTAAATAAGGGTGCATATTCTTAATTTGGTGAATATGCACTCAGGGGCTCAATTGCAAAACAAATACATAAAACTCATGAAATTTCAAATGCACCTTATTAAATGCTCAAATTACATTAAGCTAAATTAAATGCTTGAATTTTCATGTTATTACATCCTTACCTCCTTATTAGAAATTTTGTCTTCAAATTTTGACCTATCTAGAAAAGAGGTGTGGGTGTGCTTTCTCCATGTCTGTGTCTAGCTCCCATGTGGCTTCATCCTTTCCTTGTGTATCCAAAGAACTTTAACAATCTAATTTTGTTATTTTGAGATCCTTCACCTTTTAATCTAAGATCCTTATAGGTTCCTCAAGATAGGGCAACCTGACTTCAATCTCTATAAGTTCAATGGTTAACACATGGGCATGATCCTTCACATAGTGCTTCATATTGGACACATGGAATGCATAATACATCATACTATATTGAAATGGTAGGGTAAAATGATAAGCGCCCTCGCTAATCTGTTCTAAAATCTCGAACAGAGACACATATCGAGGACTCCACTTACCCAGATTCCTATCTATGGCACAAAGAAGTTGGATATTCACAAACACATGGTCTCCTATAGAGAAGTGTAAATCTTCTTGCTTTGCATCTACATATGACATTTTCTGATCCTAGGCTTTCTTCAGTCTCTATTTGATCAAAGCAACAATGTCTGTGTAAAACTATAGTTATCTAGACCTAAATAGGGTTCTTTATCCGACATCATCCCAATGAAGTGGTGATCAACACGACCTCCCATAAAGAGCTTCATAACAGGGAATTCCAATACTCGCTTGGTAGCTATTATTGTAGGAAAACTTAGATCAAGATTGTCCCCATGGTAATCCCACTCCAGGACACAATCCCTTAATACATATTTCAAAATTTGGGTAGTGTATTTTGACCATACGTCATTCGAGGGGTGATAGGTGGTGTTGAACTTCAGTATGGTACATAGTTCTTCTTGACTTACTTCCACAACTTGAAGTTTGGATCATGATTGAAGATGATGGAACCTGAAACTCCACACATAAAATGATCTTCTAGATGTAAAGATTAGCTAGGTTAGAGACTTTAGCAGCAATCATGCAGGCTAGGAAGTGTGTTTGACTTTGTTAGATGGTCCACTATGACCCATATTTCATCATAATTGTTCATTGTCCTGGGATGGCCTACCATAGAATCCATGGTGATCTAGTCCCATTTTCGTTTGGGGATTTTGATGGTGTTCCACCTTCACCATCTGGCATGTGAAACAACTAGCCACGAATGAGGTTATTTTCACTTCATTCCTTGCCTTAAAAATGCTTTTGTGGGCCTTTGAACATCTTGGTGGTGTTGGGATGTACAATGTACTTTGACCCTTGAGCCTCTTATAAGATGTGAGCCTTCAATGGAAAATCTTGAGAAATCTAGATACACAATTTGTAAAAAAAATCCAAATACACTCCCATAGATAGGTGGGTCTGAGGATTAGAGGGTAGGTCCTTCATATTATCAAGATCGAGGCTTGGTAACTAAGCTGCTACTATCTCAGAAAGTAGTTCAAAGATGAACTAAATGTTGGTCATATGTTGCCCATCAGTCAGGTTGTGAGGCCAATCTGGAAAGTGTTCAAGCCTCTTCTAATGTGTGACCAAATTGAAAGAACAAACTAAGAAATTTCCAACTAAGTGCATCAGCCACCACGTTAGCCTTACTGGGGTGGTAGGCAATCTTGAAATCATAGTCCTTGAGGTACTCCACCCATCACCATCGTAGGTTAATGTCCTTATGGGTCAAAAGGCACTTCAAGCTCTTATGGTCTATGAGGATATTGAACATGTCTCCATCTATCTCAAGTAAAAGGCAACAACATGCTGATGTTGCTCTAAGATGCACCCTAAGCCCATATTTGATGCACCAATGGAGATACTGAATATTTTGTTGCCCAAGGGTAGGGTCAACATGATGTAGATGTGAGATTCTACTTAAGATCCTCGATTCTACTTCACAAACATTAGACTAGAAAAAGTTCTCATTATTTTGGGTGAGCTTGGTGAGGGGAAGAGCAACATTTGAGAAGTTTGAGATTAGTTGTTGGTAGTAGACAACTAGTCCCAAGAAAGTACAAATCTTGGATGGTGAATTTGGCACTTGTCAATAATGAACTACTACCACCTTGTCTAGGTCCATCACAATGTTCTCCTAGATATGATGTGTCTGAGGAACATGACTCAATCAATCCAGAATTCACACTTCAAGAATTTTCCATAAAACTTCTTCTCTCTTAGACTATCAAGGACCTTAACTAGGTGGCTTTAGTGTTGTTCTATGTTGTCTTAGAAGATTGGGATGTCATCAATGAGAATTATGATGAAGGTATCAAGGAAGGGTTGGAACACACTATTTGTAAGGTTCATGAACATGCTCGGTGCACGGGATAATCCAAAAGACATTACTAAGAACTCATAGTGGCCATATTGGGTTTGCAAAGTGGCTTCATGATATCCTCCTTCCTAATTCATAATTCATGGTACCAGGATCATAGATTGACCTTTGAGAAGACCTAGACAGTTTGAGTTGGTAAAAAAAGGTCATCGATCATGGGTAGAAGGTACTTATTCTTAATTGTATCTTGGGTCAACATTCAGTAGTCGATGCACATGCAAAGGAAATTGTCTTTCTTTTACACAAAGAGGACTAGGGCTTCCCGATAAGAGGTACTAGGTGTCACAAAATTATTCTTACCCAACCCCCAAACCCATTGTGTAGATAGTTTTAGAGGGATTGAAGCGTCCGCCCCTGGGTGGCTCGAAGGAAATAACACACTAGAGTATATTATAAAAAAATTATCTCAGAATAGGAAAGATTTGTAAAAGCTAACTAGCCCAATTCATGATTTAGTGAACTTGTCCTTGTCATCAGAGTAGTCAAAAGTGGAAGAAGACCTTATTCATATTTTGAAATATGTTTCCTAATAGAGAAAAATCATGACATGTGGTCAGTGCAAATGCATAGGTACACTATTGGTAAAACAAATGAAATTACATTATAAAACAAGCTCTTAGCATTTATAAAATGAACGAGTATAAAAAAAGGTCAACAAAAAAAATCAATAAAACACCATGCATTTTACAACCATTTTTCCATTACATAATTTATACTGCCATCATTGTCAAGGATATAGGTATTAAACAATATCTATACCCAAAGGTGAGTGTCTGTTAACCTCCATTTTAAATTCGTTTATTGACCCTGAAGGTGTAGATCTATTTGTTTTAAGATACACGAGGCCATGTCTACACCCAAAGGTGAGGGCTTATTTGTACCTATGCATTAAACCTTGGTTGCACCAGATGGTGAGAGTCTATTTGTATTTCAAAGTTTGATATCTATGTATAATAGATTTCTATTTTATGTACAAGGTTCGTAAAATATACTTGTAAGGGAAAATTAGAACATTGCATCATAGGAAGTCACTTAGTTCACACAAATACTATTATATGCCAAGAAAAGAAAATAAATCATACAATATAATAAAAAATACTATATCTATGTCAAGGATGGTAATAGGCATACTTTTATCAGAGTTTAGAGTAAAAGTTCTTTGGGAGTCAAGAGTAGGTCAGGGTCAAATCATGGCACAAAAGGAGTATACATGCATTAAAAGTCTAGTCATACGTATGTGGGGTCACTAGGACCAGATCTGTGTTTCTGAAGTCTATTATTGTTCTTAGGTGTGGTATCTCATCAATAACAAATTATCATATCATCAAGTTTTCAAGTCCATCATTGTAAAGATGGGGTTTTTGGGGTCCCCGACTTTACTTTTATACAATAAAGTGCCAAAATCTCATTATTTTTCATTTCATTATTTGATTTAAGGAATTAACTTAAATGTATTAAAATTTCGATCCTAAGGGACTCAAAACGTTATGCATCAGAAAGATAAACGAGGTATCATAAAAAGTCATCAATAGTCATCGATAATATTTGGCAATATCATTATATATTGTATCAAATACATGATATTTACTACTCATGTGAATTACACCAATCTATGAAAACTTACAGAGGACAGATCTGACTATTGCATCTAAGTTTTGAGACAAAAAGTCAAAGGTATTCTATCTTCAAGTCCAGTTTACACATATATAGTCTTTGAAATATTCATAAAATGGGTATAAGATCATATCGAGATAAACAAGAAAATAAAGAGACAACAACAATTGATGATATGTACTACAAATGATTTTTGGGCAATAAGAAGAAAGATACAGAAGAGAAGTTTAAAATGCAAATGGAATAAGATTAAATAAGAATGAGTGGAATGAAATAAGAGGTACAAAAAGATGTATGCAAAAGATAGATTATGAGGCATTTCAAGAGGAATTCAATTAATTAATTAATTAAATTGAACTTACCATAAATAATAATGCATTAATGAAAAAATATAGAATAAATAATTCAAACATGAACAACTCAACTAGTAACGTCTGACCATACAGAAGGCGGTAGTTGCACCACTGCAAACCACATGCTTAGGGACTAAAACCCAAGGAGCATGTGCAACCATGGTCATATACCCCAGATTTAGAGACTACACTCAAGGGCGTGTGCAACTAAGACCATACACCCCTAAAATTAGGGGATAAGCCAAAGAATGTGTGCTATTAAGGCTATACACCCCACTCATATGTTACACTATATTAGGCAAGTGTCACTATTTCTTAAAAAAATAGGATATGGCAAGTAGTAGAAATTCGTGGTAATTAATTAAGTATCAACAGTATGCCATAAGACATTTAGATCCAATAATTACTTCTAATAATTAAAACATGGATGATACGTCAATGGTATAAAGAGTGATAATATTTGAAAATGTAAGATAATGTCAAAGGATTATATAGTTTAGAACAATTCAAATATTATGCCTCATTCCAAGAAGAAAAATAAAAAGAGAAAGAGTATCAAAAGCAGGTATTAATGCCCAAACACCTCAAGTGAGAAGTACATACCTGGTTTTCATGACCAACTATATTTCTAGGGATGAAGATCCATCATCCATCCTTCTCAACCTAAAGTATTTTTAACATACATCAATCTACAATTAGTCATTCATAATCAGAAGTATAGAACCTAATATTGGTTACCTGATGTCAAGTTAGGATTTTAATATCAGACCTCACATATGTGTATCTCGATCACATAAGGTTATATATTAAGAATACAAGTTATTCTTTAACAAAACTTATTATTCAGTATTCATAGTTGAGGTTCTTTCGTTCCTTTACCATTTAGTTCAAAATAGTCTTTATATATAAAATATGTTTCTTTCTCTAGTACATCATTCAGATCAAGATAGGTATATTTTAGATATATACATACTTACATTTTTTATTGCATATCTAGCTACCGTCAAATATATGTAAATACAGTGAAGGTTTAATGCTTACAAAAATTACATTCATATATAGAATGTTCTCTGTGGAATTATTCTAACTATAGAAACTTGCTACTTATTAACATGCATACACTAATATGTAGTACATAACAAGTTGATTGATCAAATATCTTGGATATTCATGACATATCATTACTATTGTCTAATATATGGTTCAATATATTGACATTAAGATCATCATCATATAGAATTTGGAGACTTCAAAGTATATGTATATATATTTGATGGAGTATTTCAACTAACTGTTGTAACAAATTTTTACAATCATCATTGTCAATGTCGGTTATCGTTTAAAATATATAAACATTTACTATTCATTGTTAGAACTAGATTGCAAATCTAAAATGCATGAAGTGGAAACTCACCTACAAGTTACATGACATAACATTAATCTTCCATGCTCCATTTCTTGATCAAACACCATCACCCCAATTGATTCTTTTCTAGATTTGTCATTACATGAATCAAATCAAAGATCACCTCCAAGGGTGATAGAGGGGTAACACATGTTCCGGTTGTTAAGTTCATTGCAAGGGATAGATATGCACATTTCATTGTAAGATTGAACAATCACAAAAAGAATGGAGAGGTTTCTCTTATCACAAGATTTGAAGGTCCATGGGGTCAAAAAAGTTCATAGATAGAGACTAGCAGATAAAGAAGATGTTAACATTTCTGAACTACAAATAACGGATGAAGGGAGATTTGTAGTGAAATGTTGTTCAATCTAAAAATTGTCCCTTCATAGCTGCCATATATGTAGGCTTAGGAACACCAAGGATATTATTATTTTGATGGACAAACAACATTGAAAAGAAGGATATTAACAGACATTTAACGGAACAAGCATTTAAAAGTCAAGTATGCACATATATCTTTAAATATAATAAATTATAATCTAGATTTAATGTATGAGAATTGGGAGACGATGGAGTTACATATTTGGGCTGATTACTTCAAGTTAAAGAATAATATAAGTGAGGGGAATGGATGGGAAATAATTGATATGTCATGTAATATAAATTTTATCGAACCAACATTTAGAAGACTAATGTGTACGTATGTCTTTCAATATGATAAATGACAATATAAATTTAACATATGAGAAGAGGAAGACGAGCGAGTTACAAATTTTGAGGAGATCACTTCGAGTTAAAGCATCATTTAAACGAAGAAAATGAATGTGGAATAATTGATATGTCATATCATGGTAAATATATGTTTTATATTGTTAAATTGCATGGAACCTTTTCTTTTTGTTTCTCGTTATCAACATTCAAATGTGTCCCTCATAGTTTCATTACTTTGGTAATTAGTAATGAAGTACGAATAGGTATGACACCCATAATTACAAATCTACATTTCAAAAGAATTACTTCAAACATTGATATATGAATTAAAACATTACGATTTTCTCATAGTTGTCTAAAATATACTTTTACAAAATCATTCTTATTATTTAGTATAATCAAAATATAAATAATATATCTTTTTCTACTCTAAAAGCATTTCTTGAATTACAACCTTTCTGGGTTTCTGATTATAGAGGAAAGGAGACATGCGCCTTAGAGAAGAGGAGTGTTGTTATAGTAAATTACAATTGAACTTAGATTTAATTGACGTTTTGAATGCATTGTTATGTAAAGTCTTATAAATTCGATAAATTAAATGAGAGGATAAATAATGTCGATAGATATAAAATTTAGCATGTTGACAAAAATGATGTGAGGAATCAAGTTTCGATGTAAAAACATATTTTTTAAAATGTTTCATATCTACTTTTATTTTAATTGATGGATTTTATAATGCATTTATTCTCCTTTTAATCCATTTAATAAATCATTTCATATTTATCTATTTATTTTCACAAATTAGACTTAGGATAATTATATGTGTAAATTAAAGAAAATTAAATAGATACATTCAATAATGAGTAGGCAAATAAAGCCGATTTGGAACAAAATTTAGGAGATGGTAAATTATTCTCATGAGCATTTACATAAATTACTAACTTAGTGTTTTGGACCAGTTTTGATCACTTATTCTTATTTCGCTTTATTAGACAATTTATGACTCGAAAAGATTATAACTTCCTACCCACTGTCTAATAGGATGTCAAAGGCCAGTATGTAATATGTGTTATTCAAATTAATTGTATTGAATACTTTCTAAATTATTTTATCAGTTAAGAAAATTTAAATGTTGTAGATTGTTAAAAGAGTATAAATGAATCACTATTACATTATTAATTGTCAATGAATGATTTATCTAATAAAATTTAGGAGAGAGCATGTTATACATTTATTATATAAATAAATTGGTGTGTTGGGATCTTATGATAGTTAAGCACTTTATTACACTTGAAGTAAAAGGTCATTTTAACATAAATTAAAGGTGTATATGTGTTATATCTCTAAATATATGATAAGCATTAATTCATTATATAAAATTAAATTGGTAATTTTTTTATGATTGTATTAAAGCAAATAACTACATACATATATAAACAAATATGATTGTTTAATTGTGACTTAATTAGATTGAATTATTAGCTAGATTTCAGTATGTTACAATCATCATATTCCAGCATTATCATTATCAAAGTTGAAGGATATCCCCACCTAATCCATAATGGACACTTAATCCCTAATCCATCAGGAAAGGTGTTAATTATTCAATAGAATTATTCCAAGGGTCAAGATAGTGGTAATAATGACATGGTCCTCAAGTCAAAAGAGGGAAAATATGATTTTTTTTACCCTCATGTACAACACATCACAATTTTAGGGTTATAACCCCCCATTAAGATCCATAATCATTTTAGGTACATAATCAATATTCTTGATATTAGAAGTTATAGTCAATAAAGCTAAGATCTAGCCCCATCTTTTATGAATATTTAAAGTCTTGAGATATACTCATCAAAGTTAAATAATTAGGTTTTTAAACATTAATCACCATAATTGAATAATTTGCTAATTTGATATATTTAACGACTGAGTTTTATAATATATTGAGGAACATCACAGACAATTAGGATTTGAAACCTACTTTAAATGATGCGCTGGGTTTTTCTAATCAAAATGAACTATTGGATAATATTTTTTGAATAAAGGATCAAGAAGATGTAAAGTTAATAAGATTAGAGAAATCCCAATAATGTTATGTTGGGGGCATGGTAGATACTGAGAGGGGTAAATACAGGATCATCGATCTGCATGTCGACTGTGGACTATCGTGACAATCTGGTGGTTGAGGGAACAACGTCCTCCCAGGCACATGCATGAGGAGGAAGTAGAGAGGGAGGGCTCACACGTGGCATGGGATATTGATCACAAGTCTTGATCCACCGTTGACTGGGATCCTACGATCCTAAATTGCCCTGATTGCGAGAGGATACCCACTCAGGTGTGGTGGTAGGGTCACCAGGAAAGAAAGGAAAATAGGATAGAGAGGAAGAGGGGAAGTGAAGATGGACCACTAAGACTCGACGGGTGAACATGAAGTCAAAGGGGGTTATTTAGACTAACTGAGGTTAGATTTTGGGTTTGCCATAATTAGGTTTTAGTCACAACGACAAGGATTTCCTAAAGCATGTCTATTAGGGGTATAATCTGGGTTTAAATGGATCATAAATGAGTTACGAAGTAAATGGGATGGAAATTGGGGGAGAGGGGGTGAGAAGGGGATCTCAAATAGGGTTTTAGGGCTTTAGAGTTTCTACCCTACTTTCCTATTTTGGTTAAGGTTGAGGATTACTCGTGCCCCATTGGATTGCCATCTGATGGTGGATGGTCTGGTGGGGGAAAGTGTCACTGCATGCACATGGTCTAGGGTCTGAGACCTAGATCGGTGCTTCTGTGGCCGGTCCACACAAATGTTCCAGGCCCAAAAACCAAAAAAAGGATAAAAAGGCATAATAAGGTAATTTTAGGGCACACACTTGAAAAACTAATAATAATTCATAGGAGACTCCAATTAATCCCAAATTTGAATCATAGCTCCATAAAAGATATTACAACATATATTAAAAACTTAAAATCTAAATGATCAAGTATGATAAAGAAATAAATCAAAGGATTCAAGGGTATAAGAAATCTAGGTTTTATGCATATAAGTGTATCAAATTGATTCAAAATGTGGAATTTCAACTTGGAGATCATTATGAAGTAATTGATATGGAAATCACTAGGAGTGAGAAAACATGTCAATTTAGGATAATTGAGTAATTAGAGAATTGTTGCACAAAATGCACTTTGTCACATCCTTCCCCTATTAAGAAATTTTGTCCTCAAAATTCAATATTTTCATAACATCCATGATATTATAATTCATATCATCATTCTCGGTATAATTATAATTATTTCCAAAGTTGACTTGTTACATGGTTACATATTTAAGTTTAAAATGGAGATGATCAATTGGTCCACAATATATTAACTTTTGAATACAGCTACATGATAGGTTCTAAGTCAAAGATAGAAGTACCAAGACCAACACAATAGGGCATCATATTTCAACTTCTGAAGATATGGTGATCACAAGGTTTGTTGGGAAAAAAAATCTAAAAGAGTTGCGTAAACTATTTTTTATTCCCTTTGTTTTCTTCTTGTTTGATGGCATGCTTGCCATCGACAGTCCATACAAGAGGTGGGTAGGGGCATTGATTCTTGATTTATCCTTTCTTTCGCATGGGTCGATTCAAGGGTTTATCATATCATAGTATGACATTTTAGAAAATTTATTTCATGTTTTAGTTGTTCCCCATGCTACCAAAAATAGGGAGAGTAAAGGCCAAGTCAAGATACCTAAGGAGTCACCCTACTTCAATCTAATGGGTGGTCTCAAGATTCCTTAGAGAAAAGAAGATATGAGGGAGGAAACTCTAGGGTTTCAAAGCATGGTATGAATCAAATTAAGCTAGGTATAGTGGGGAACCTCAACCACCATTGTGAGAAGGATAGAGGTGATTACTATCCATAACCTTGAGCCTACACACCTTACATTCATCATTGTAGCCTCTCAAAGTTTCCTAGGTTCAAGATATTGGAGAAATTATTTATGTAATGCATATGAGAGTGTGTTGCGTTGATACTGAATGTCATGGAATTGTTCTTACTCCAGTCCCAACCCCCTGCCTAACCAATGGTGGAGGGATCGAAACATATATCCCTGGGTGGCCCAAAGGAAATAACACATTGGCGTGTATTAAGAAATCATATCTCAGAACATGAAAACATTATAAGAAATAACAAGCATGATTCATGATTTAGTGAACTTACCCTTGTCATCATAGTAGTCGAAAGTGGAAGCATATCTTAGTGATCTTTATGAAGCTTGTTTGCCCTAATAGAGAAAAATCATGACACGTAGTCAGTGCAAACGCACATAGGTTCATTTTCGATAAAACAAGTGAAATTGCATAATAAAATAAGATCTTGACATTTATAAAATAAACAAAGGATAAAACTTTAATCAAAGAATAACCTTCACGAAACCACCATGCATTTTATACCATTTTTCCATTATACAATTTATATGGTCATCATTGTCAAGGATATAGGTATGAAACCTTGTCTAAGCCCAATAGTGAGATTATGTTACCACAACATTTAATCCATTTACTACACTCGAAGGTGTGGATCTATTTGTGTTAATGAACATTCAGGCCTGTCTACACCCAAAGGTGATGGCTTGTTTGTACCTATGCATTAAATTCTGGTTACTCCTAATGGTGAGGGTCTATTTGCATTTCAAACTTTAATATCTATGTTAATGAATCTATATTGTGTTCAAGGTTTTCATATTATACATATACTAGAAATCAAAACATTGTATCATAGGAAATCGATTCACACAAACATTATTATATGTTGAGAAAAAGGAAATAGTTCATTCAATACAAGCAAGCACTGTTGTACACGTGTCATGGAGGGTAATAAGAGTACCTTGACAATAATTCAGAGTAAAAGATCTTTTGGAGTCAATAGTAGGTCAGAGTCAAATCTTGACACAAAAGGAGTATCCATGCATTAAAAGTCTAGTCATCAATATGTAGGGTCACAAGGACCTAATTAGGATTTTTAAGTCTCGTTATTGTTATTAGATGTGGTATCTCATCAATAAATAAGTTTCCATATTATCAAGCTTTCAATACCATCATCGTATACCAACGTTATCATTATCAAAGTTGAAGGATATCCACACCTAATCCATAATGGGCACTTAATACCTAATCCATCATCAAAGATGTTAACTTTCCAAGCATGATTCCAAGGGTCAACATATTGGTAATCATGACATGGTCCTCGAGTCAAAAGAGGAAAACACATGATTAACACGCTCGTGCACAACATATCACAATTTTTAGGGTTAAAAACCACCATCAAGATCCATCATCATTTTGGGTAAATAAATCATATTCTTGATATTAGAAGTGAAATAGTCAAGAAAGTTTAAATCTTGCCCGATCATTTCGATTTTAAACAATTTTAGATGATGGATCAGTTCCTTTGATCAAATCAGACTAATGAATCGTTTTTTTTTTTTGATAAAGGACCAAGAAGATATCAATTTTCTAAGATTCCTAGCGATTTATAGAATATTTTATAGGGGCAAGGCAAATACCAAGAGGGGGAAAATACAATGCCGTCAATCCGCTATTCAACCGTTGACTGCCACAATAATCTGGTGGCTGGGGGAACATCGATCGCCTAGGCACATGCATGAGGAGGAAGCACAGAGGGAGGGCTTGCGTGTAGCTTGGGCCATTGATCATGCATCTTGGTCCATTGTTGACTTGGGTCCTACGATCCTGAATTGCCCTACCTCAAGATGACACCAACTCGGGTGCGGCAGTGTGCGACACAAGGGCACCGGGAAAGACGTTCCCCAGGCCACCAGATCGTTGTGACAGTCAACGGTTAACTAGCAGAACGATGACCTTGTATTTTTCCCCTCTCGGTATTTGCCCTGCCCCCTACATAATATATATATACCAAAAAAATCCGTATCAGTGATCCAAAAAATGGACCTCCCTTAGCGATGGACAAATTCAACTCAATCTGAAGAAAGAATGCATGTTTGTTTGTTTCACTGAGCTGCTTAATTCTACTAGGCAATTGTGCATATATATTTTGCATGTAACCAGCTCCTATTGTTTATCTTTCTTCCCTTGTTTCGTCTCACAATATTAAGGAGTCATTTCACAATTTCCATGGAACTTTTATACAATAATTGTTTTATCGATAAAGGCATGTTTGAAAACAAAATATAACTCATGAGCATCAAGACATGCAACAGAAACCGGAATTAAGCCCTTTAACCCACTTCCTATTTTGCCAATGTAAACTCACCAACCATTAACTCATATATACAATTTCCCCTTCTTCATTGGCTGACGAATACAGTCACAATGTAACATATCATGCTGCTATATGCTTTTGTATCACGGACTTTACATCCATGTTCCAATGGCAAAACCAAAATTAATGAAAGAGATACATATTCATCTTCATCTCTCTCTTCGTCCTTTAACAGTTTTTTTCACGGCCCCAACTGAGACAAGAAACTGATCCAGAGATGATAAGGTCTTCATGTCGTCTGGAGGAAAATAGCTTGCCGCCTTACCCATGAAGGATGCAAATAGAAGAGGTAGTGAAGGCCTCCCAACAAAGCGCTCCTGCAAAAGGTCATTTAAGAATGCGAATGCAGCCAAAAAGTCTGACCTACCAGCATTTATAGGTGCTGCAAAATGGGCGGGAATTATTCGCTTGAATTTCCAGTCCTTGGTAATTCTATCAACCCAATCCCTCACCTGTTCATTTTGTATAGAAAAGACAGTCAAACGGTAGCTAAAAACATCAGGATTTAGTCATACATTTAATGACCAAACATGGAAACAAGAGAAACAAGGTCAACTATTAGCAGCTGGCTTGATATGAGCTACCTAAAACTAAAAGAATATAAGTTAAAAAGCTCCAAGATCATTTCAGCTATCTATTTCTCTCCAAAAGCCCCAACATAATGCAATCAAAGACAACTTTTTTAGCATAATCAGCTGGTCAAAAAGAAAATCCGATAATATACAAACCTTCTACAGCGTTTGCAAGGCACTCAATTTCAACAGATTTTGCCCGGAAATCGCTACAATATTAAAATTCTCAATTGTGCTCGAAATAATGATATTCTTCACATTTACAGAAGGTACTGTGCCTAAGCGTGTGTTACTAGAAACTTTACACTTTCAAAGTCAATTGACAAATATGGTCAGAAACATGATTGTTGGGTCTCTCCCTTAAAAGCTATCATCATCAATTAAATCAATGACACAATTCGGTATTTATTCTAATTCGTTCTGCGTCTAAATGTTTCAGCATCAAGGAATATACTAGATTACTATTTCAACGTATTGAGACTAAAAACTATATGTTTCTTTATCCACTTTGGCACTTTAAATTTACAATCTCATAAGTCATAACACTACAGTTAACTATTCTGATTTCTGATAAAGTTAAACTAGATCGTAGTGATTGCCCAACATGTTATAACCCCCGCTAACAAAAGGGGCTAGGATGCAAGCCGTAGTGCCAAAGCACAATCACGAGAGAATGCAGCTAAATAGGATTAAGAATAATATACACCTTTTCAGGAACTTTGCTGAACACAAGCGTCTTGACAATAGGTGACACGATCAATTTTCTGGACATTTGATCAAAGCTTGTGGTCGGCTCCAAAAGATTGGATGGACCAAGGAACAAAATCTGAAGCACCATTCTCGCCCATCCTGCACACACAATATGGAAGTAGTTCAGTTGCCATGAAATATAAGGGTAAATAATAGAAAGGGTCCAAATAATGATCCTGATCACAATATATCACAAACTTTTATGCTTAAACAAAGGGTCAATGCAGACCAGAAAATCTATCAACTATCAACCTTTACAAATTTGAAATAACTTAAACACAACAATAACCCATAAAATATCCTGCGCAACTCCTCCTTCACTTGGGCCGCCACTACACTGGTACCAACTGCTGTTCACAGGCACTGCTGCCGGCCTTGCCTGTTGCCCATGCACACCACCTTCAGACGTGCATAGTGAAGGGAAGTAGGAGACTAACAAACTGATTCAATATGTGAGTAACCTGAGAGATGTCTTGCCGCATAACAATGGGGTATACAAACAAGAACCAATCCCAATGAAAAGGCAGAAAAAATAGGATTGGTAAATAAAACTATTCCTATACCCCCTAATATAACAACTAATCCCAAATATACTACTAGGATATCATGTATTGTTCCAATTAAACCCATTATGTATAAAGTGAGAAATAGATAAGTAAAAATATTTAATTAGATTTATATGATTACGACTATTTATTCAACAAATCCGATTGATTGATACGGGTTGATTTTCTGTTACGATGAATTGACGAGACTATAGCTAGTCCAATTGCTGCTTCAGCAGCTGCAATGGCTATAACAAAAATGGAGAAAATATCTCCTTTTAATTGACGACTATCAAATAAATCAGAAAATGTCATGAGATTGATATTAACCGAATTTAGTATAAGTTCAAGACACATAAGCGCTCTAACCATGTTTCGACTTGTGATCGTGGTAATAAAAAACCTGCCTTGAGGCTTAGAGGCTTACGCTTCTTGATGAGGCTATCCCAAATGCACCTCGAGGCTTACGCCTCGGTGTCCTAAACTGAAGCTTACGCCTCACAATGTCTGAGGCTCGCCTCAAAGCATTGAGGCTCTGAGGCTTAGTTGAGGCGCACGCCTCAATTCTGAATGATAACGTCTTATGTTAACCACCGGATTGTCTACTTTTAAGATTATCACAATCACTTTCTTAAAAAAATAGAGTTCTTGTACTTAATTATTATTTTTTATTAATAAAAAGTTAATCATCATCCTTTTGAGTGACATGTTTCGATATGCATTGTTAAATTTATCTTTGTTTGCTACCTTCTTATTCACTGTCGGCGAATTTCATAGCATTGTTAAATGATTTTGGTTCCTTGTTCCCACTAATTGGACATTCTATCTCCTTCTGTTTTTCTGTTGATGACATCTTTTATTCTAATAGTATAAAGAATTGACATCTCATTATTTTTCTACATAATTATTTTAGTATTGTGGTAGGTCTTTAATCTCTATTATCATTATAAGTTTCAAGATTAATTGTGATTTCATTTGCTTGTGCTAGTATGTACCTATCTCTGTTATACACACATGCATATACATAACATATTCAAATATCTATATGTAAATACAATGTATAAATTTATTTTTTATGACCGCCTCATATATATTTGAGGCTTACGCCTCAAACGCCTCGAGGCTTACGCTTTGCCTCACCGAGACAAAAACGTCTCGTTACACCTCACACACTTTACAACCTTGCTTGTGATCAATCCATAGATACCGATAGAATATAAATAGGCACTCAAAAAAAGTACATGCTCAAACGTCATTGACCAACTCCTCATCAATCTCGATTCATTGAATCAATAGGAATGAACATTTATTCAAAAGATTTGATTAAAAAAATTATAGAACAAAAAAATATTGTTGATAGATCAAATTCAGAACTTTATTTACCTTCTACTGTTTGTTTTATATTATACTTAAATATGTTATAATATATATATGAAAAATAATGTTTATGAAAAAAAGAGTGTTATGTTATAATAATAACACATGATAAAATAAAACAAGACTTTTTTTTTATTTAGAATAATTCCTAATTCTAAGAAATTGTACTTAGTATTTTATTGACGAGCCATACTAATTGCACTTATCAAAGCAACTAAAAGAATTATCAACATTAGTTCAAATGGAAGAAAAAAATCCATTGATAAATGAATCCCAATTTGTTGAACATTACTTATCAGGTCATGTTCTATGATTTGGTTTTATCTTGTAGTCCAAATAATCCCATACCACGACGTCTCTAGGATAGTAGTAATTAGTGGGAAAAAAATTCTTGTACAAATTAGCAAAGTAAGGCCATTTCCAACAGTGCAAAGATTGAAATCATTATAATATTCAGAACTATTTGTGAACATTACAACAAATATGATTAAAACATTTATAGCTCCCACATAAATAAGGAGCTGCGCAGCAGCCACAAAATAGGAGTTCGATAAAATATATAATAAGGATATACAAACAAGAACCAATCCCAATGAAAAGGCAGAAAAAATAGGATTGGTAAATAAAACTACTCCTATACCCCCTAATATAACAACTAAACCCAAAAATACTACAAGGATATCATGTACCCATTACGTATAAAGTGAGAAATACATAAGTCAAAATATTTCATGATCTTATTAAATTAGTCCAGGAAAAGAGGAATTCCCTCATTTTTTTCTTATATATAGTATGTTCTTAATTGAATTAAATCTTAATGTAGTATGGATTAATATAGATACAGTTATTATGTTCTTAAGAGTTGGTGGTATCTGGATGAACATAGAGACTCCCTACTAGTTGCTAAAATCCAGATGGATCAAGGCACCACATACCATCAGTAGGGCATAGCTAAAGATATAGTTCCATGGGTGTGGTAGCAATCTTGGAATCAGTGGCTAGTAGGAGAAAATAAAATCCAAAGTATAACTCGTTGCTAGGACAGATGAAGACCATCATTGTGGAATTGATTTCCATACCTAGAAAATAATGAGAGGACGTAGACCAGACAAAAAACCGATCACTGAGGTGTTGCTTAATAAACACAGTAGGAGAAGGGTCATGCACATAATAATCATATCATAAACATAAAGTAGGAGAGCTGCCTATCACCAATCTCTCAACAACAAATAGCTACAACAAGGTTGTGAAAAATAGTCATATGAGCAATGGGGAAGATGGTCATCATAACTGTTACAAATAACTTCTTATTTATGTACTTTCTTATTCTCTTTATTTGTTGGGTCTAGTATGTAAATATTCCTTCTCAATATAACAAAGAGGAACCAGTCACAGTCGGGTATTTTTCTAACTCAATACCTTTCACGTGGTATCAGAGCAAACCCTGAGCTAGAAACCCTACTCGTCGCCCCCTCCTTCCTCTCTTTCTCTCTCCCGCGCTGGCAGAAGGCTCTACTGCCATCGCTGGTTTCGGCGCCCGTCGCCGCCGGTTTTGGTGCCTGGCGCCACCGGTTGATCCTCCTTTTTCCCACTTGCATCATCTGAACGTTTGAAGGAGAATGGGAGGATCGCCCGTCCTATCAAGAAGAAGAGGAGGAAGAACCTGCTTCTCTGACATGTGGAGTTGATTTCTTTGAGACCTTTTCACCAGTGGCTCGTCTGAATTCCGTGTGGATTCTTATTTCTCTGGCTACTACCTTTGACTGGCCTCTATTTCAGCTTGATGTCAAGAATGCCTTTCTTCATGGTGATCTACAAGAAGAGGTATACATGGAGAACCTCTTGGTTTTGTTGCTTAGGGGGAGTGTCAGAAGGTGTGTATATTGAAGAAAGCCATCTACGAGTTGACTCTCCTCTCCATGTAATCCCCATACATGATGAGTGCCTAAAGGTCTTCGGGGCTATTGATGCGTCAAATTCGCATCATCTGATTGACAACGGTGATTGCGCTAATTCCCGTCACCCCCTGGAACGTCTTCCTGAGTATGTTTCATCTTAGCAATTCCTCGGTGCATCTACCGGGAGAATTCCCTCAAATTGACAGCGCAAATTCCCGTCAATTTGCTCATCCTGATGCCTTATACGACACATCAGTCAACATAGTGACAAGTTCGAGATTCAGCAATTTTTTGGCTGGCTGGAAAAAATCAGAATTCAGAAAAAATTGAGATAAGTCGTGAAAAAATCGATAAATTTCGGTCAAAGTTTGGTCAACTATTCAGAAATAATCGAGAATAAGCCAGCTATGTAAATATATATATGGGATTAAGAGAGAGATTTCTACTCCCCTCCCACGCCCGTGGCGGAGGCCGAACGTCCGGGAGGGTGGTAAATCAAGGTGGCAACTGAGATTCGAACCTGGGTCCCTTTGTTAGGGGACACCGTGTTTGACCACTTGAGTCACTCCTTATCGGCGCTATGTAAGTATATGGGATTAAGAGAGACATTCTCTCCCCCTCTCTCACGCCTGTGGCGGAGGCCGAACCCCCGGGAGGGTGGTAAATCAAGACGACAACTGTGATTCGAACTCGGGTCCCTTTATCAGGGGACACCGTGTTTGACCACTTGAGTCACTCCTTATAGGCAGCGCTATGTAAGTGTATATATATATATATATAGAGAGAGAGAGAGAGAGTCAGGCTAGAATACACTCGAGTGTACGGATCGCACGAATACACTCAAGTGTGTTTGCATATCAAGACTATTTTTTGTAAAATGTAAACCGTTGATCTTCACCGTCATACTATAACTAGGCTACATACAAATTTTGAGTCAATTTGGATGAGTGTAAGTCACTCATCCAAGGGCAACAAAATCGACGCGCGAAACTAATTTGAAATGCATAATTTTTGCGGTCTTTATAACATGAGCTATACATATCCAAATGTGCTCAAATTTTGCGTATGAGTTGTTCACGAGATGTTTAATAAGATCAACGGGTTAGATTTTCAAAAAAAATATTGCATCATGAAAAACTACTTGAGTGTATTCCGCTCCGGATACACTCGAGTGTATTCTAGCCAAGCCTGACTATATATATATATATATATATATATATATATATATATGTATGTATGTATGTATATATACACACACATATATATGGGATTAAGAGAAAGATTTCTCCCCCCCCCCCACGCCCGTGGCAGAGGCCGAACGCCCGGGAGGGTGGTAAATCAAGGCGGCAACTGGGATTCTAACCCGGGTCCCTTTGTTAGGAGACACCGTGCTTGACCATTTCAGCCACTCTTGCCAGCATACACACACATATATATAGATAAATGTATGTATGTATATACATACATATCTGATGCATGTAACTATTAAGGTCACAAGACATACAATCTTAGTGAGTGAAAAAGTAGGAAAAGAAGTAAAAAATAGTTGAGCAATAACAATGAATTGTCCGGAGGAGTGAGGGTTGGAGGTTTAGTGTATATCAAGATTTTTTTGTACATGGTTTGGTAAAAAAAGAGCAAGCGACTTAAAAGAGAAAAATTGTGAAAAGTCATGAAGAATCATGAAAAAATCGTATAAATCGTGAAAAAGCGGAATAAATCGTGAAAAGTAATTCGTGTATTCATCTATTCATTGTGATGAACATTCGGCAGCCTATAACATCATGAAAAATCGTCGATTTTTTGTAAAATTTGGAGACTTTTGTTACTGTGTCTGGAGACGTCTGTTACTATGTCAGTTAGAGACACGATGTGTCAACATCAACTGGATCTTACGCCTCCAATAGACATGAGGTGTCACTCCCTTACACGACATAGTGCACGACTTTTGTGATTTTTCAACCTCTGACAGACACGGCGTGTCACTCCGTTACACAGCGTAGTGCACGACTTCTGTGATTTTTCAACCAGTGACCCCACATGCCGTGTTAGTGTGCCACACGGCATGTTGCAGGTTGTCTGCACCGTTCTGTCAACTCTCTTTTGTTCGAATCAATCATAGGGGAGCGAAAAGTCTACTATGCCAGCTACAATTGTATACAATGATCAGTCTTGGATTACTTCTGTGAAGCTCAACTCACAGAACTAACTCTTTTGGATGAATGTTATCTATACGGTCTCGAGTCTCAAGAGAAAGGTGGACTTTATTGAGATCCTCCTGATGAAACTAGCAAAGATTATTCTACAAGGTGGAAACATAATGGGTTGGTAAAGTCTTGGTTGTGAAATAACATGGAACCACATATTGCATCTAGGTTAATGTTTTATTCCACAACAAAACAAGTATGGGAGGCTACGAAGAAACACTTCTCGCATGAGAAGCATGCTCTCAGTCTATATACAACATATGATCGTCTCTTTGTAGAAAGGCAAGATAATTGTTCTCTGGAGGATTATTTCAGCGCTATAAAGTCCCTCTCTCAGGAACTCAGCTTCTATCACTGATGACCAAATGAAAGATAGGGATGACTTGGTGACAACAAGATTTCTATATGGGTTAAATCCAGTATATGCTCCTGCTAGAAGTGTCATTTTCGCCACAGATAAAGTGCCAAATCTTGAAGAAGCTTTTGTGAAAATCCAGCAATCCTCCTTCGAGTCCACATCTGCTACCGTGGGAGGAAAACCTTATGAGAATCATGCCTCTATTGTTGTTGCAGTTAGAGATGTGCGTGGCGCAGGACGTGGATGAGGTCGTCTTCCTAAATGTTCCTTCTGTCGGAAACAGGGACATATAGAGGACAAATGCTATTCTAAGCATGGTCGACCCCCGATTGGTGCTGCAAATTATACGACTACCCCTTCATCTGGCGCTTCTAAACCAGATGTTACCATCTCAAAGGAAGAATATGATCGCCTCCTTCAGGGTACTAAATAAGCTCCTCATGGCTCTTCCGCTTCCGCCAACCTAGTTTCAGATACAGGCAATCAGGGGACTTCGCTTGTTGCTTCCCATCCATCCTCTACATGGGTGGTAGATTCTGGGGCCTCTCAGCATATGACGGGTATACGATCTATGTTCATGTCTTCTGATTCTTATATCCCACATTCTTTAGTAACCCTTGATGATGGATCTATCAGGCGAGTACATGCTTGTGGAACTGTACAAGCATCATCTAATTTGACTCTACAGTCTGTACATTATGTACCAAACCTTCTTTTCAAATTAATGGTTGTTGCTAAGTTGGTCGACTCTTTGAAATGCTTAGTAATCTTTGGAGACTCATTTTTTGTGTTACATGATCCCATGAGTTGGAAGATGATTGGTGGGGGATCTAGGAAAGGTGATCTCTACTTCTTTGAAGGTGGTCGCTCAGCTCATCAGATCCCATCTACCGCATCTACCGTCTTCAACTGCTCTCCCTTACAATGGCATTGTCTCTATGGGCATCCGTCTTTGCAGAGTCTTCAAAAGCTTGTTCCAAGCTTAGATCCGTAAAGTCCTTAAGAGTGTTAGTCATATCAACTAGGCAAGCATCATATTTCATTTCCAAGTCGTGTTGTTAAACGCTTAAAGCGTCCTTTTAATATAATCCGCAGTGATGTTCGGGCACCTGTTAAAGAGCCAAAATATAATGGCTTTCGTTATTTCCTTTCTTTCATCGATGACTTCTCCCGTATGACCTGGGTGTACTTAAGTCACGAGATAGAGTAGTGTTTGTCATTCAAAATTTTATCAATTACTAAAAGTTCAGTTTGATGCCCATATCAAGATTCTTCATATGGACAATGCCTTAGAATATGTTCAGATGGTTGTCTCCAATTTTTGTAACTTTGTTGGCATGGTACATCAAATGACATGCCCTCACACACCTCAACAGAATGGGGTTGCAGAACGCAAAAACTGCCATCTTCTTGATGTGACAAACACTCTTTTTTCAGATGTCTGTGCTGAAGAAATATTGGTCTAATGCTCTTCTCACTGCTTATTTTTTGATTAATCGTCAGTCACCTTCTGTCTTACAAGGGGCCACCCCTTTTCCAGGTTACGATCAGATGAGCAAGCTTTTCTTGTTCCCCTTCGTGTCTTTGGTTGCACTGCGTTTGTTCATGTGTTTGATTCACGTGCTGACAAGTTGTCTCCCCGTGCAGTTCGCACCGTCTTTTTGGGATATTCCCCCCCCAGAAGGAATACAAATGTTATTGCCCTCGTCTTCATCGTATGTTTGTGTCGACTGACGCTACCTTTCATGAGTCTGCTCCGTTCTTTGCTAAATCTATCTAGAGTAAGGGGGGGCATATTCCTGAGAGTGACCATATCATTGAGAGTGAGAGAAAGCCACGGCTTCCTGTGCCTTGTGATGAGAGTTTTCCAGAAACCACTATACGACCACCGCCATCTGCACAGCCTATTGATCATTTTCTATTAGTTTACACTAGGAGAGCATGGCACCATCTAGACTAGAGGATGTAGCGACATCGGTCCATCAGGTTGGCTCACCATCGTCTGATGTTTTTGAGGTACTTGTTCATACTGAGAGTTCTCTTGATTCTTCTATTTCATATTTACACCTTCCTATTACAGCTCGTAAAGGTGTTTGATCTTGCATTATACGCCATCCACTCTCTAGTGTATGTTTCTTGTCTCATCTACCACCAGCAGCCCGCATGTTTGCTCTCCATCTTGATTCCACAGTTGGTCCTCGTTCTTACACAGAGGTCACCAAACATGATGGTTGGAAAGAGGCTATGGATAGTGAGATGGCTGCTCTTTCTGAGAATTCCACCTGGGACTTGGTGGATCTTCAGTTCGGTAAGTCTGTTGTAGGTTGTCGTTGGGTCTATACTATTAAACAAAAACCGGATGGCTCTATTGATCGTTTGAAGGCCCAGTTGGTGGCCAAGGGGTATACTCAAACACATGGCATGGATTTCTTTGAGACCTTTTCACCAATTGCTCGGCTCAATTGTGTGTGGACCCTAATTTCTGTTTCTGCTCATTATGACTGGCCTTTGCTTCAACTGGATGTTAAGAATGTTTTTCTTCATGGTGATCTTCTTAAAGAACCTCCTGGGTATGTTGCTTAGGGGGAGTGTTAAAAGGTGTGCAAGTTGAAGAAATCCTTATATAGGTTGAAACAGTCTCCACAAGCATGGTTTGACAAATTTAGTGCCTCTTCTACAGTTTGGGTTCAAATAGTCCTCTACTGATCATTCCTTATTTGTGTATAAATCGTCAAGTGGCACTATTATTCTAGTAGTCTATGTAGATGATATTGTCATTGCAGGTGACGAATCTTTTGGCATTTCTCATCTCAAGGAGTGGTTACAAACACAATTTCAGACAAAATATTTGAGCACTCTTTGATATTTTCTTGGAACGGAAGCTTTACGGTCCAAGGGCATAAATCTCTCTTCGAGAAAGTATGTTCTAAGCCTTCTTGCAGAGACATGCATGACACAATGCAAGCCAATTTCCACACCTATGGATTATCATGTCAAGGCATCTATTTCTGATGATACTAAATTTTTCTGATGCAACAAAATATAGAAGGATTGTGGGGAAACTGATTTATTTGATAATTACGCGACCTGGCATTTCATATATTGTGGGAGTTGTTAGCCAGTTTATGAGCGCGCCAAAATTGTCACATTGGAGGGCAGTTACCTAGATTCTACATTACATCAAAGGATCGCCAGGAAAGGGTCTTACCTACTTCACTGGGGAATATCCCACACATACCCCGTTGAAGCTCACTAGTTACATTGATGCAAATTGGGCAGGTGATGTTGGAGACAGATGGTCTACCTCTGTCTACTGTGTGTTCCTTGGGTCACATTTGGTAACTTAGAGGAGCAAGAAGCAAAATGTATTAGCAAGATCCAACACAGAGGTTGAGTATCGAGCAATGGCACATGCTTGTTGTGAATTACAGTGGGTCATGTCTATTCAGTCTAAAATGGGAGTGTTTGTTGAGACACCTATCTCTCTAATGTGTGATAATCAAGCAGTCATCCATATTGCCAGCAATCCTGTGTTTCATGAGCATACTAAGCACATTGAAGTGGGCTGCCATTTTGTTTGTGATTTAGTGCTCTCCAAGAAAAATCAAACTCCTCATGTTCGCATTGGACAACAAGTAGCAGACATCTTCACCGAGCCACTCATACCGTCAGTGTTTAATTATATGAATTCCAAGCTGGATACGCGTCATGTGTATACTCTAGCTTGAGGGGGGGTGTTAGAAATAACTTCTTATTTCTATACTTCTTTCTTATTCTCTTTACCTATTGGCTCTAGTATGTAAATATTCCTTCTCTATATAATAAAGAGGAACCCATTACAGTCGGGTATCGTTCTAGCCCAATACCTTTTCACAGTAATCATGAACTTGATCTTGATGAAAACCAAGGGTAAGTATTGTGTTGCTCAATAAATCCATCTGACAAGTCTTCAGTTTGAAGACCCACTTGCATGTAATTTAAATGTGGCAACTGAAGGAAATTAAGCCAAGTGGAGGAGGATCATCTGAAGAAATGAAGGGACATCAAGAATGGTGGAGAGGATAAAGAGAGACAGAGGTGGAGGGGCAGATGCATTGAAGGTGGAGGGAGATGGCACATACCATGCCTTAAGTGGAAAGGACGGGAAGGACACTGTTTCGATAAGAGTGAAAGAGGGGATAAGAAGGGACAATTTTCAACAAAAGAGGCATCCCGAGAAATATGGATCCATAAAGTAAAGGGGTAATGATAATTATAAGTTGATAACCCTTATGCTTAAGGTATATCCAAGAAAACCATACTACATAAGGAAGAAGAAAGAATGTACAACCCAAGACTTAAAGATGGTCATATCACGGTGGAACAGAAAACCAGCACCAAATTACCAAAGCAGGAAAGAGGGTTGAAGATCAGAAACCGAGTGATTGATATCCTTACTAAACCAAGTCATGCTCTATCACGCAACATGAGTAACAAGCTGGGGCTACTGGATGTGTACTCTCTAGATTCAAGGGGAGAGCTAACACAAGTGGTTAATTCTTTGATGGGTCTGACCTACTTATTCCACTTTTGTATTCTTAGTTTGAATTTCACTTAAGTAAAGATCCATTTATCACTGAAGGATCCATGTAATTACACCCATACCCTTTATATAGGAGACTTTGTAATTACTTTTACTCTAGTGGGAAACACTTCATAATATCCAAAATCACTAATTCGTCTAAGCATCAGATGGACCCAATCACGGCAACCCAACAACCCAGTGACCTCTAAAATATGAATCCAACCTAATCTCCTTGCTACCACCACTGCTTCTTCCTCCACCCATCTTTCTCCTTTTTAGTATTATCCTCTTCCAGACCACCTCCTCTTCCTCATTGTGCTCTCCAACGTTGTCCAACTATTTCCGTCTTCAACCTCTTCTATGTCCTCGTTGCCTAGGCCATCCTCCTATTCCTTGTCATCCTCTTCCACATCCTCTTTTCCAACATCCTCCCCCAACCCTTTCTTCTTGTTAATATGTGTACAGGGACCTATTTGTAAGTGTGAGAAAAGTTAGGGACCTATGTGTAAAGCCTCTTGTATGTAAATATAGAAGCACCCCAACTGTGAGAATGGGTTGAGGGATCCTCCCATCTTCTTTTTGCATTCACATGGTATCAGAGCTACAGGGAAATCCCTAGGAGAGTTGTCAGTCTCTCCAAAGAAGCCTAAGTAAGTTGTCATCACCATCTTGAGGTTTGCAAGCATCAGGGAACAACGACAATTACGACGACCATTGTAGTGGTTGTTGCTCCCTCTTTGGTTGGACTTGGGTTCTACCCTTTTAGAAAGTCCTTCCTCTTGGTCCTAGCTGCCCTATGGTGCTTATGCTAGCTGCTACGTCCCTGTTTCTTCTCCAAATCAACATTGCATCCGGCCGATGTCAACAACTTCTTATTACAGCATGAAGTTTGGCTTCCAACAAAGAGCTTAAGGGTTGTTTTCCTCCCTCAAATCTGGTCAAAGAAGGGTGTCCCTGAACCTACTACCTTGCCCTAGAAGGTCACGGGCATAGGTAATCTAAGGGAGCTTTAGTAATTCTCCCAAGCTACTGTAGCCGTGGAGCACTGTAGCACAGTTGCTATAAAGTTTGTGGAAGTCTATTTTTAAGGCTAAAAAGTCTAGTTTCAAGGTTCATAGTTTTTACAAAGTGTGCAACTATTTATTTTCAAGATCTTTATTGTCCCTTAGTGAAGAAAAAGTCTGATTTCTTGAAGAGAAAAGTCCGATTTCTTGAAGAGAAAAGTCTACTTTGGCGAGAAAAAAAAAAGACGGAATCTTGGCTAAAGTCTAATTTGTTGTCTCCTAGTCTGCTTTTTGCCTATTTGATTAATCGGTTGGGTGCATGGAACAAAATTTCGATCGAAATTGTGAAATTTCGCTTAAAATTTCATTTTTTTGCAATCGGACATCGAAACGCGAGTACGCAGGAAATGGTCCACAATTCGCGAATATTTCACAGCTACAGTCAAAATTTCCCAAAACAGGGGATATTTTGGTTCAAAAAAAGTCTAGTTTGGGCCTTGGTATTGTGAAACCATTGCGAAATGTAGCACTTGTTTCACGAAACAGTGTTCCGCCAAATAGATTTGCTGGGACTTTGATTTTTTGACAATTTTTTTGTGATATCTTCCTCTGGAAGGCTGCTCTACTTGATTCTAAGGTATGTAACCCCTCTCCCTAGCTCATCTACTCCTATCTCTACTCCTTTATACATATCTTAATAAATATTCCAAGAATCCTAAATTTCTAAGTGATATTTCTCTTAAAAAACTCAAGATCTTGAAGTGAACTTGTAAATCTAAGAAACAATAGTGTGAAATACATACATCTATAATTATTTTGAAAATCTAATCTATATATTTCATATTTATACACAAAATGGCTAAAAAGCTTTTTTAAAGCAAGTTCTTATATTTTTGTATTTTTCACTTATGTAACCCTAAATATATTATAATAGTAGTTGTTAAATAGTGTTTTTATTTAGTTCTTTATACTCACCTGTTATTTTCCTATTCTATGTGGACCTGTATGTAATTGTTCTTTTTATAAATATACGGGGTACACACTTTGTGCACCCTAACCCTTACAACAACTTCAAGATGGTACCAGAGCAGGCTTACTAGCCGCCCCCACCACCACCCCTGTGCAAGGAACGAGGTGACCAATACCGACGTTGGTTCAACAACTTGGAAATAGGTATTTACCGGTATACCGACGGAAATACCGACAGATGCAATCTTGGCCGTTTCAACGCCAAAATGAACGAATTAATTCGTGAAATTTTACAGGTGTAATCTCTACACCTAAATGCAACGTTTTATGCAATAAAATTTCATATTGGGTGTTGGGGGGGTCCATCATGTGGGAGGTAAAAAATCTGACCTGTTTCGTTGGGATTTCGATGACAATATGTAGGAATTCAAATATGAAATTTTACTAGCACAATCCACAAACTTAAATACACACAATTATGCAATAATATACAATTTACAACATAAGAATAACATATTTACTTACCAACTCACATCAGTTGTATGTTGAGTGGCGCGTTGGTTGTCCATATTGTAATGAGTTGATATTGTTGAGATATTCCAGCCATGACATATGCATCCTATACATTTGGTTGTATGTAGTCACGTGCTCCTCATACACATCATCATTAACAAATTGTCATCCCAATCTTTGGAAAATGCACTTCGAAATCTCTGAGATATTGTGCCTTTCTTGGAGACGTAGGTGGAGGAGCTGGAGTAAGTGGACGTTGACATGTTTGAGGATTTTTTTGAATAGCTACAGGCACAACCATAGGAAGTATTGGGATTGGAGAAATAGGAAGAACTGAATGACCACCACTCCATGTTCGCCCACCATCCTCAGAGAATGCAAGGGAGTTGTACTGATAACTTCCATGTGGGCCTGAGACATTTGTTGTATAGGTATATCCAACATGATGTTCTACTTCTGGTTGTGGTGGTGGTGGGCCTGGTGGCTGATTTTGATATCCAGAGTAGCCATATTGAGAATGAGATGGGTAGGGTTGTGCATGTGTTTGCCCAAATAACATATCGCCAAAGCCTAATGCTGAATCATGTTGAGATTGAGAATCAGAAGCTAAAATACTCATGCTCCCAAATGAATCAGCAACATCAGAATAATAACCACTGTTGTAGTCGTAGGAGCCTGTAGCCGTAGGAGCCTCATGTGGCAATGCACCACTGTAGTCTTTGCTCGTTCGAGTTTTCCTCCTTTGAAAAGTTTTATCAGACATGGGATATTCTTTTTCAGCTGGAGGAGGTGCAGCCCTAGTAACATAAGGACGATCATCATTCTGAGGATCAACAGTAGGAGGATATTGCGGAGAGCGCTTACCGCCGCCTCCATCATTGCCACCATCATCATCAGACTTGGACTTTGACCCAGATGTACTTTTTGAAGAAGGAGATTATGTGCTACCCAACTCTTCTTCCACTGCTCTATTGATTTCCATATCAACATTTTGATGCTCAGACTCAGGCTCAAGTCTTTCAGGTGGAGTTTGATCAACATTAATATCAGAATCTTCTTCAAATTGCTCTTCTATGTATGGATCTGGACGGCCATCTAGATTATCAAGAATGGAACGACCTATCTCATTCATCCATTCCTCTAAAGGATCTTCTGAATCATCACTTTCTTCTATGCCTCTACGCCTGGATGGGTTGAATGTGTATGCGGTGTCAATGGGATCGTGGACGACAGCAAAATCCACTTCCTTGTAGTTGGCATCTCGTATTGCTCTAGTCCTCAACCGCATGTTGTAGTGAACATATACCAGATCTCTCAGCCTGTTTGCCCCCAACCTGTTCCTTCTCTTTGAGTGTATTAAATTGAAAGTGCTCCAATTTCTTTCACAACCTCTTGCATATGTTGTTTGAGAAAGAATACGAACAGTCACTTTTCTTAGATGGGGGCACCCGTTCCATTCCAAACCCACCACTCACAAGGATCACCGTGCACACGGTCGACAACTGCATTTGGATGACCAAAACAACGAGTGCCTTCATGAAATTGTCGCAGCTGCAAAATGTATAAGATGTTCAGACTTCAGAATCAGAGGATGAAACATCAAACAAGAATGAAGATGTCTTCATGTAAGTTATGTAATATATATAATTATACCTCATCCATCACTATGGTGCGCTCTTCTGTAGAGGCAAAGAATTTGTTAATTATATCTCGCACATCAGACATTAGAGTCGCATCTAAGCCCAGTTTTCGCGAGTATTGGAACCTCGAATTCAAATAGTAAGCTGTCACCAATTCCAAATAAGGAAATAAGATTTAGATTTTAGATTGAGTTACTTATAGAGTTAAAACATAAATCTGAATTTAGAAGAATTAAATTATATACTTGCTTTATGCAGTGGATGCAAAAGCATATATGTCCAACGCTTGTCTACAATTGACAAGTATTGTGAATTGGACCTAGGAGCAGCTTGTTTAATACCTTTCACCATTACTTGCATTGCATCATACAAGTAAGGCATTGTTGCGGCTTTGTCACCATCTACCAGCCTCAACACTTTGACAACAGGTTCCATTATCCGCAACACCTTTGTAACCTTATCCCAGAAAGCCCGACTGGCAATTAGTTCTTTAATCCTTCTGCCAACCGGGGTGTCGTGCTCCTTCATGGAGGTCCACTCCACACCATTGAAGAGCCTCCTAAGTCCATCCCTTTTGGACTTTAATGAGTTCAGGGCCAAGTAATTTGTTGCAAATCTAGTCACCCCTGGTCTAATCAGATCACCTCCACAGTACTTAGGTCGCCTCATTGCATTTAACAAGAAGGAATGGTTGTAGATGAAACATGTGATCAACCTACCATCAATTGTTACACTTTTGATGTAATCAATTGTGCCCATGTCCTTGAGAATTAGATCTATGCAGTGGGCAGCACATGGTGTCCAGTAGACCGGATATCTCTTCATTGTACTTTCATTGGCCTTTTTGAAGTTAGAGCCATTATCAGTCACTATCTGCACCACATTCTCAACCCCGACCTGCTTGATGTATGTTTTCATTAGCTTCTTGATACAACTATAATTCTTGACTTCACCAAAAGCATCAACAGAGTCTAAAAAATAGTCGATCCACGACAATGTGCAAGAAAGTTAATAATTTTCTTTCTATTGCCACTAGTCCAGCCATCACACATGAGTGTGACATCGTATTCAGACCACAATTGTTTCTGGTCTGAAATCCATACATGTAGATCTTTCTTCTCTTGGGGAAGATACTTGTTCATCAATTCATATGCACTGGGGGCTTTGATGCCCCTACCAGACTCCCCTATCACATATACCATGTGCTGGAGATAGGGTTCAGTTGCAACATGTGCAGGTATACCATGAGCAAAGAAGAACTTGCCCACTGCCTTGCCCACCTTCTCTTTCGCACCAGTAAACATTGCTTTTAGGGTTTTTTTGCCTAGCATCAGGCTTCCTAACCCCTGGCTCATCAACATTCCTCAATCTCACACTAGCAGAACAAAAAAGTGTATCAATGGTGTCTTTCTTTCTTTTATGCTGAGCATGCCGATCTTCATCATCATCTAGGTCAACAATAGGAACACAGGCAGCCCCACTGCCTCCACCTGCACCAGATGGCCCATATCTCCTCATAAGTCGAGTTGCCTCCTTCCTATCCCACTCACTTTTGCGAGAGTCTCTGAGAGCGCGCCTATACATATGACGTGTATAGGTAGTATCACACCCTGGAGGATATGCAATGTCATCATCTGATTCAACAGAAGAACATGTGGCCCTAACATCAAAAAGTTTATCTGTGTAAGCCTTTTCAACCTGTTTCAACTTTTGTTGTTTTTGTTTCTTTGCACCCACCAGCTTCTTGAAGTCATCCCTAACACCTGTGGGGCACTTCTGGCACATTGCCACATTTTTGTCACCACCAGTGATGTGACGCTTGAATCTAGTAATTCCCCCACCACCAAGTGTTTTCTTACAGTAGTTGCAGACAATCTTTGCCCTATTCCCAGACCCAAGTATAGGCTTGCAGTGACTCCATGCAAAATCCACATCCTTTGATGCAGCATGATGGATGCAGCATGACCAGCCCCAACACCCTCAGCATCACTTGAAGATGAAGACATCTTCTCAAAACTCAAAAGTCAACACTAAAAAAGACAAAGAAAAACAAGCAAAGCAAATGATATTAGTAAAGCAAAGCAAAGTAAAGTATTTTTAAAATAAATAAAGTTTGCAATTATTTTTAAAATTATAAAATAGCATATTTACTTATTATAAAGACAAGTGATATGTTCCAAATGCTAATTTTATCTTATACAACATTAACACAGAATTAAACTGAAAAAACAAAAAATGTTTTTTTTTTATTTTCAGCATTTTTCATAAATAAAAAAACGAAATATTTAAATATTTTGAACAAGTGATATGTTTCCAAATGCAAATTTCATCTTATACAACATTAACACACACAATTAAACAGTAAAATAAAAAAATATTGTTTTTTTTATTTTCAGCATTTAAAAAAAAAAATATTTTGAACTAGTGATATGTTTCCAAATGCTAATTTCATCCTATACAACATTAACATACAATTAAACAGAAAAATTTAAAAAAAACTTTTTTTATTTTCCGCATTTTTAATAAATAAAAAAACGAAATATTTAAATATTTTGAGTACATTTTTGTTTATATATCTTCATGTTAATCTTTGATAGAACTTCTTCTACTAAACCTAAATTAAATACCTATTAATAGTACAAATTGTATTATTACTATTAATTAGTGAAATTACATGGTAATGTTAATTATTAGTGAGTTAATTAGGTAGATTAGTGATAAATTAGTAGATCTATATAATATAATCATAGATCTAGTGATAAATAGCATTAATCATAAGTTTTTGGGAGTAGATCTAGGATTTGGGGGTATTTGGAGAATTTTTTAGGTGAGAATAGAAAGAAATAAAGAGGGGAGAGGTTGGAAATGGTGGGAAATGCAAGAAATTAAGTATACATACCTTGTTTAGGGCTGATTTGAGCACCAATCTCGAAAATTGCCCAAAATCTCCAAGCTTTTCCCCTTCAAACAGCAGCAGCACTTGGATCGCGAACGTCGGTATCTCGGGCGATATGTCGCCCGTGCGACCCTGTACCGATGGGTAACTGGTGCATTTTGCACTGGTACCCTCAATATTTGGCGGTATTAGCGGTAAACCCACTGAAATACCGAAATTTGTGATCCTAACGGCAGATTCGTGCAAATCAGTACCGGTATCCATCGGCATCGGTATACCGCCGATATCGACGGCACCTTGTTCCTTGCCGCTGCGTCACCGCCCACCCCTCCCTCTCTTTCTCTTCCCGCCGCCGCCTCCCCCTCCCCCCGCCGCCCTCCCCCCGCTGCTGCCGCCAGCAGCTCCTGCCGCTACATGCGTTGGGCTGCTAGTTGCAGCTAGCGCGACTGCCTGCCGCCGCCGGCCGTCTTGAGGGTCTCCGGAGCCTTCCTCTCATCTAACCGCGTCGGCCTTTGAGTCGTCGGGTTATCTGTTGCGCCTCGGCGTAGTCTTCATGTAAACTGGTCCTTCCAATCCCTTGTTGTCTGCTGCCGCCTAGGAGGATCTAGGCAGTTCTTTCTTAGCTGTTGTTTTCTACCATTGGGCTCGGTTTCGGTCATGGCTTCCTCCCATTATCATTTTCGTCGTCAAGTGACTACCGTGAAGTTGGATGGGCGCAACTATCAACACTGGGTCTGCTCTATGGAGATTTTTGTAAAATCCCAAGGCAAGCACTCCCATCTGACTCAGGATCCACCTCCTTCTCCGCCCAGTAATGTCGAGTCCAAGGATAAAAAGGTCTACGATGATTGGGTCAAAGATGACTCTACTGTGATGACGTAGATCCTGAACAGCAGTGAAACTTGCATCAGTGTTACTCTCCTTCGTCTCCCGACTGCCAAGGAGATGTGGGATCAACTGGCCAGTACCTACTCTCATAGCAAGAATCCGAAGAAGGTGTTTGACTTGAACAAACAGCTGACCCGTCTACATTTTTCTGGGGCTGATATTTCTGACTATTTTTCGTCTTTAAAAGGCTTCTGAGCGGAACTTGAGAACCTTTATCCTCTTTCTACTGACTTAGCCACTATGCAGCGACAACGGCAGGAACTTCAAGTTGTTCAGTTCTTATGCGGACTTCCTGACTCATACGCTGGAGTGGTTGATTAGATCTTTGCTAGTGATCCACTGCCGACATTGGAGAGTGCATTTCAGCATCTTCAACGCCTGTCGGCTTCTTCATCTGACCCGACTTATGACACTAGTGACACTACTGCTCTTGCTGCCATGGCTGGCCAAGGCCGTAGTAGGGGTCGAGGTTGACCTCAGGAAAGCCGTCCTCCTGGTTCGGGTCGAGGACGTGGGTCTCTTGGCCGTGGTTCATCTATTGATGTCTCTAGAGGTATCGCAACTCAATGGCACTGTGACTTTTGTGGTCGCACCAACCACACTGAGGATAGATGCTAGAAGAAACATGGCACACCTACGTGAGCCAATGCTGCGTCTGAGGGTGTTTCTTAGACTCCTCCTGTTGCTACCTCGAGTTCCTCCAATGCTGAGTTCATTCGCTCAGAGGTGGAACGCCTCCTGCTAGAGAAGACTAGTGCTTCCTCTTCTTCTGCTACTGAATCTGGAGCTCATGCTGCAACTTACACTAGTTGTGATTCTACCTTTCTAAGTGCTACATATTCTAGTGCTAGTAAAACCAAATGGGTGATTGACTCTGGAGCTTCTTCACATATCTCTAGCAATCGTTCTCTTTTTTCTAAATTATCTAAACCATGCCCTAAATTTGTTGTTATGCTTGCTCACTGGTTCAAATCTGCTGTGTCTGGGAATGGTGATATTTTTGCTCAAGTTCTTCTGAGATCTGCTCTATATGTGCCCAATTTTCCTCTATTTGTTATCCAGTCAGGAAAATTGTGCGTAACCTGAACTGTAGTCTGACCTTTGTACCGAGTACTTGTGTTTTTCAGGACCTTCGCACGAGGATGAAGATTGGTGGGGGCATGAAGGACCTGATGGACTCTACTATCTGGATGATTTGAAACGGATCGGAACTACAGCTCTAGCTTCAGCATTGTCTTCTTCTGATCTGCATTATAGTGGCACAATAGACTTGGGCATCCATCGGCTAATAAAATAAAACATGTTATTTTAGGTGTAGGAACGCATAGTTTTCAGTGCAAGTCATGTCAGTTAGGCAAACAGTCTAAAACTGTCTTTCCCAAAAAATCTCATATTGGTAGTAAAAACATTTTTGATTTAGTTCATGTTGATGTATGGGGTCCTTGTCATGTTCCAAGTTTGTCAGGCAATAAATACTTTATATGTTCATTGATGATTACTCCCGTGCTACTTGGTTGTTTTTTATGAAAGACAAGTTACAAGTCTTGCCTACTATTAAGTTCTTTGTTGAAATTAAAACCCAATTTTCTATGCCCATTAAAATTCTGCGCACTGATAATGCCTTGGAATTTGTTCAAAAAATGTTGAATTATTTTGTCGTTTTGTGGGTACCATTCATCAAACATCATGTGCTTACACACCCCAACAGAACGAAGTTGCTGAAAGGAAAAATAGGCATTTACTTTAAGTTACTAGAACTATCATGTTGCACTCTGATGTTCCAAAACATTTTTGGCCGAAAGCGGTTCTTACTGCCTATTTTCTGATTAATTGCATGCCCTCGTCTGTTATTGGGAATAAAATTCATGTCCAAGTGCTACAATCTCACCTTCCTCTCTTTTGTCCCTCCAAGGATTTTTGGGTCAACTTGTTTTATTCGTTTGCTTGGACCAACCATGGACAAGTTGTCTCCTAGAGCTGAAAAATGTATTTTTCTGGGATATTCACGTGCTCAGAAAGGATATTGTTGCTATAATCATGTTACTAAGAAGTGGTTCACGAGCAGTAATGTGGTTTTCTTTGAGGACACTCTGTACTACTCTACTAAAGGGAACAACTTGAGTTCAGATATTATTTCAGCACCTCTACCTGTCATCAGCGATTCTCCTTCTACTTTGCAGCCTACTGAGACTACGTCTCCTCTTATTGTTTACCAAGGCAGGAATCGGCTGCCGCAGTCTACTCCTGCCTAAGACCCCCCACAAAAAACCAATCTTCTTCTTCAGAAGGTCCTGCACCTGCCGAGGTAACTTCTAATCTGGATTTACCTATTTCTCTCAAGAAAGGAACTCGCTCATGTACCTCTCATAGTATTGCTAACTATATTTCTATTGCACATCTTAGTGTCCATGTTAGTAATTTTATTGTTGCCCTTTCTATTGTTTATGTTCCCAAAAATGTTCATGATGCTTTACAAAGTACGGCCTGGACACATGCCATGACTGAGGAGATGGCTGCTCTTACTGACAGAGGTACCTGGGATTTGGTTGATCCTCCATCTGATTGCAAGAATGTTGGATGCAGTTGGGTGTACGCTGTAAAGTATCATCCCAATGGGACTGTTGAACGCCTGAAGGCCCACCTAGTGGCCAAAGGGTACACTCAAACCTATGGTATTGATTACTTTGAAATATTTTCTCATGTTGCCAGGCTAAATTTTGTGCGAGTTCTTCTCTCTGTGGCAATCAATCTGGATTGGCCCCTTATACAGCTAGATGTCAAGAATGCCTTTCTTTATGGTGATCTCCAAGAGGAAGTCTATATGGAGCAACCACCTAGGTTTGTTGCTCAGTGGGAGTCACACAAAGTTTGTCGCCTCAAAAAATCTATTTACGGGCTCAAGCAGAGTCCACGTGCCTGGTTTGACAAACTGAGCAAGATTTTGTCTACCTATGGCTTCCTCAGATCTCATGTAGATCACTCTATTTTTATTAAGAAGACTTCCTCTGGTATTGTGGTTCTAATTGTGTATGTTGATGATATTATTTTATATGGCAGTGATCTTTCTGAAATTCATGCTACTAAAGCCTAAAGCACTTTGTCACTAAAGATTTGGGAAAGCTGAGATACTTTTTGGGAATTGAAGTTTCCAGGACTGTTAATGCTCTTGTTTTATCTCAAAGTATATTCTAGATCTCCTACAGGAGACTGGGATGCTTGGTACTCGGACCGGTGATACGCCTCTAGATCCTAATGTAAATTGGGATGATGATGAATCTCTCATGTATTCTGACAGTAAAAGATATAGGAGACTGGTTGGCAAACTAATCAATTTGACTATTACTAGAGTTGATATTTCTACTGTTGTTGGTCTTGTTAGCAGATATCTTGACAAGCCTAGACAGTGTCACTAGAAAGCATTATGTCATATCCTGAGGTATCTGAAGAAATCTCCTGGTAAAGGCCTTTTCTATAGAAAACATGGTCATTGCTCTCTGGAAGGCTACTCTGATTCTGACTATGCTGGAAGTAAGATAGACAGAAAATCCACTTCTAGTTACTGTACATTTGTTGGTGGAAATCTTGTCACCTGGGGGAGCTAAAAGCAGAATGTTGTTGCTAAATCTTAGTGTTGGGGCCGAGTACAGGGTCATGGCTCACACATCTTGTGAACTTCTGTGGGTATAGTCTCTTCTAAAAGAATTTGGTGTGGGGTCTTTTGCTCCTATTCCCATGCGTTGTGATAATAAAGCAGCTATCTTTATTGCAAATAATCTTATTTTTCATGAGCGGACCAAGCACATTGAAGTTGACTGCCACTTCATTAGAGAAGCTATTCGGACCAGTCGTATCTGCACTCCTTTTACTCAGAGGATCACGTTGCTGATATCTTCACAAAGTTGTTGGCCAAGAAACATTTCAGCTCTCTTGTGGACAAGTTGGGCATGATTGATACCTATGCTCCAACTTGAGGGGGAGTGTTAAATAGTGTTTTTATTTAGTTCTTTATATTCACTTGTTATTTTCCTATTTTATGTGGACCTATATGTAATTGTTCTTTTTATAAATATATGGGGTACACACTTTATGCACCCCAAACCCATACAGCAAATTCAAGAGTAGCCTTATACAAAATGTTAAGTGTAAGTTGTAAGTTGTAACTTGTAACCCTAAATGTATTTTTTTTAGTTTTCACTTATGTAACCCTAAATATATTATAATAGTAGACTTATACAATAAATATATTAACCTACAATATTGTAACTTGTAACTTAAGTTTTAAAGTATAGTACTCTAGTTGTTTTAACTTGAAGTTTGCAAGTTTGTAACAGTCTAACTGTATAACAGACTTGACATTTTTGTTCATTTATGCACTCACTCATCAAGACATGGATCCCACCTTAACCTCTAAACATATAAATTTATTATATAATCTAGTGTGTCAATGTTTAAACATTGTGTTTGCTAAATTTTATATCTTAATTCCTTCATTTTGTCATCAAAATTCTGTCGAAATTGTTCAGCTTCCTTCACTTACAAATGTGGGAGACCCCCCATATCCAATATGCAATATTATTGCATATTTGAGTAGATCTTGGCATTTAGATCATCCTGGTAAATTTTCATGATTTAATTCGGTTATTTGGTCGTCGAAATCATTCGTGTCGTAAATATCAAATTTCGACGGAAATTTTGAAAAAAAAAACTGTTTCTGGGCCATCAGACACAACATTGAAATCGAGCATTCAATTCCATGGTTGGGTGCATTTTTTATCAACATGGCTGATAAAGAGTTCGCAGTTCACCATCCACTATGACAATCTAAGATAGTTATATGGATTCCATGTAAAGTCCACCAATATGGCTGTTGTTGATGATACTCTAGAGCAGACTACATCTCGGATGTCTTTGTCTAAAGAAGAATATGCTCAGTTAATGCTTCTTCGAGCTTCAAAGCAGGCAACGATTTCAGTCTCCATTGCACAAAGGTCTGATTTGTCAACATGCATTTCACAGGCATCCAAAGCATCTACATCCAAGTCAGACTGGGTCCTTGATTCTGGTGCAACTGATCACATCACTGGGGTTGCAGTAGTATTGTTCAGTAGTGTCAGAACCAGAGGAGTAAGAACCACGACGAGGACTTGTAGTAGAGCGTCCACGACCGCGCCCTCGACCGCGAACGAATCACCAAAACTAACAGCAATGGCTACCCTATCAGCGGAATCAAGAAGAACTTGAGATACAGAGGGTAGTCGTTGCATACATTTCAAGACATCTCGCAAGGTAGGTAGAGGGTCACTAGAGAGGATCTGATCAACAACGCTCGCAAAGGATGATGGTAAACCAACGAGGAACTGAACAAGCTGCAACTCATTGTGTTGTCGTTGGGTTTCTTTAATATCACATGAGAGTGGATAGTAGACCTTGAATTCATCCCAGAGAGCGCAACACTGATTGTAGTAGCCCTCTACAGAGTCGGTCTGAGTGTACTCCTTCTTGGCCAAGTGTTTGAGAATTTCAAGCACTTTCTTCGAATTTTGCTGATGAGAGTACACGTGGGAAAGTTGCTCCCACATATCCTTAGTCGTCCGCAGTCCTAGGAGACATTGGTTGATTTTAGGTTCAGCATTGTTGACCATCCAGATCATAACATCATAATCTTCTTTAGACCATAGACCATAGACAAGAGCATCAGGGCCTTTGGTAAAGAGATGGGAGTAGCGTCCTTGAGCCTTGACATAAAGCTCGAAAGAGGCAGCCCACAGGTGATAGTTGGAGCCATCCAATTTGACAGTAGTGATGCATAGGTTCCGGGGCAGATCGGTGGATGCCATGAGTCACGGATGATGCCAAAGCAGGCAGAAGCAGCAGGCTGGTAGCAAGCAGGAACAATAGGAAGGAGCAGCAGGCACGTAGCAGTCAGCAAAAAAGGATAGCAGCCGAAACCCAACACATGGGCAAAAACCAACAATAGAAGATCAGGGGCATCAGATCTCAGAAACCCACGTAGGGGGTAGCAGAAGTCGGTACAGCAATCACAGACGACGTAGCTCTGGGGCAGAATAATAACGGGATCAACAGATCCAGCAAAACCCGCAATCGGGCATAGGCAGAAGAGATGGATCTGACGGATTAGATCATCAACAACCCGCTCGGGGGCAGAAGTAAAGAAGAAGACCTACGCCAACATGGGGAGAGACTTACTCCGCCATGAGGCGCAGGCAGGCAACGAACAGGGGCTGATTAGCACGTCAACGTGTCTCCATTAGAAAGTTATCGAAGACCTGCCAAAGGTGAAGGAAGGAGGGAGAGATGGAGAAAAGGAGACTAGGTGGCGGTGAGAAAGGTAGTGGAGGAGAGGGGGGTAAGGAGAGGAGGAAGAAAGTTGTGAGGAGAGTTGGCGATGGGGTGGCGGTTTGGTGGTGATGGCGGCGGTGGAAGGGAGCAGGGTGGGGTGGCGAGGGGTGGTGGCTAGGGTGTGTGGAAGGTGGCGCGGATTAGGGCAGGGGAAGGGGGTGGGCGACTCATCTAGGGGGGGCAGGTTGGAAGGGCGGCTCGATGGTTGGTGGGGGGGGCGACAGTAGGGAAAAAAAGGAAGGGAAGAAGTGGCGACTGGGTAGGGTTTAGGGAGGCATGGATAGGGTTAGGGTGGGAGGGGTTTACAGAGGACGAGGCTGCTCTGATACCATCTAAAATAATAAAGGACTTCTTATTAGATGATTAAAACAAGTACAAGGCTCTCTCTTTTATAAGACAAGAGAGTGAGGCATAAAGTAGAGACATGCAATATGGGATAAAAGAAAAGAGGCTAATAGACTAGAGAAGTCTAAAGCCATAACACAATAAGTAAAATAACACAGTAAGATATATATACTAGTATTCACCACCTACACCCATAAGCCCAACCTACCTAGTGTCACCCTTGCAGATGGCTTAGTTGCCTCTGTTAAGGGAACAGAAACAGTGTCACCAACCCCACATATATCCCTACCATCTACGTTGTTCATTCCCCAGTTTCCCTTTAATTTGTTATTAAGTACAAAATTAACTTGTTCTCTTTAAACCTCTTTTAATTTCTTACCAGATACTTGTCTTGTACATGACTTGAAAACAGGGAATAAGATTGGCGAAGGATATAAACTGGCAGGACTATACTACTTGCAGCAGCTTTCCACAGCATGTGTTGCTGCATCTCTAGGAAGCACGAATACTCCAAAATAGGTGTCGTGCCCGTATCTGATACGTATCAGATACCAATACTCCATGGATACACCTAAATACGTATTGGATACCTCTCCAGCCGTATCCCCTTTTTTCTGCTTTTTTTGGCTTGGATACGGCCTGGATACGTTTTGGATACGGCCCGGCCCATTTAAGCCTTTTTTTTCATTTTTGAAACCTTCTTTTAACATATTGACCTGCATCGTTACTGATTCTCTGTGCAAATCAGTAAAATGGCTCCTTTGGCTTGTGTGATACATTTTGAAGCTTGGTTTTGCTTCAGTTCACGTCATATTTCTATTGTTGTGCGGCTTGTGCCTCATCTTCTCCAATGGGCTATTGGTGGTTAACGTACAACCTTTGTGCCTCATCTTCTCCAAAGGGATTTAATTTTCTATTGGTGGTTACAGCCTCTAGCCTCTGAATTTCTACCTTAACTCTTTTCGGAATTCTATTTTGGCATTGTCTTTGTTCATCCCTTTTGAACGTAAGCCTCTCTAGCTTTCTCTAATTTTGTTGTTTAGTAGTTCTGATTTTCTCACCGTGTCTTGTTGTTAATATACCTACTTGTCTAATTAATTGCCTCTAATGTTTCATATTTCAGTTCATTTTTTAAATTTTGGAATTTGGATATATTTCTTGTATACATAAATATTTAATTACTTCTTATAGACGAAAGAAGATGGTTTGGTGTCACAGATGACATGACACACTTTACAACACAAAATTAAATGATACATGAAATGTGAATGGTTTAGAATATGATTTTATGACGTCTTTTTGTAACTTCTATCTGACATTAATATGAATGAATGACCCCTTTTTATATCATTGTTCGATACTATGGAATTGGTTTCCATTTTCTATAGATATATTGTGATTTATAAATGAAATTTGACTGCCTTCATCTATTTTTATAATAAATATACTATTTGTTTTTGAAAATATTTAAATAAATATTAAAAAAATTGTCGTATCCATGTCGTACCTGTATCCTATATTTTCAAAAATTGTCGTATCCCCGTACCCGTACCCGTATCTGAAATGTATCTGTATCCGTGCTTCCTAGCTGCATCTCCTTTAGTGGTGCATAGTCGTCTTGGTCATGCATCTGTAGAAAAGCTCAAGGTTTGGTTCCAGGTTTATCCAACCTGGAGAGTTTGCAATGTGAATCATGTCAATTTGGGAAACATACAAGATCAGGATTTAGGTCTAGGGAGAGTCACAGAACACAGTCTATTTTTAGCTGGTACATTATGATGTATGGGGTCCAAGTCGTGTCACATTTGAACTTGGATTTTGATATTGTCATTTTCGTCGATGATTATTCTTGTACTACATGGATTTATTTGATGAAGGAGCAATCTGAACTTTTGTCCATATTTAAGTCTTTTTGTGCAAAAGTGGAAACCCAATTCAAAAGGAAAATTAGAATTTTCATTCTGACAATGCTAGAGAATACTTCAGTCGTGACTTCATCTATTTCACCTCCACACATGGTATCATACATCAATCATCTTGCCCACATACTCCACAACAAAATGGAGTGGCTGAGAGGAAAATTCGTCATATTGTTGAGACTACTCGTACTCTTCTCCATCATATGCATGTTCCTAGAGAATTCTGGGGGGATGCAGTTCTCACTGCCACCTACCTCATCAACCGTATGCCATTGTCCATTCTCCAAAACCGCATACCTATTCAGATCGTTCATCCTATAAAGTCATTATACAATTTTCCACCTAGAGTGTTTGGATGTGTTTGTTTTGTCCATTGTCTTGATCCACGTATGGATAAATTGTGTCTGAAGTGCGTTAAATGTGTTTTCTTAGGTTACTCTCGAGTTCAAAAGGGGTACAAGTGCTACAGTCCTACCTTACATCGTTTCTTTGTATATGCATATGTCACCTTCTTTGAAGATACATCCCACAGTCCTACTTTGACAATAGTTCTTTAGTGACACCTGTAGTTATGGAGGAACTCTTGCCTCTTCCCATCATTGTCGAGTCTCCTATGTCATGTGTCTCTATACCTCTGCTTGTTTCAGTTGCACTTGATCACCCAGGTTGGCGTCATGTTATGGATGAGATGTCAGCTCTTAACCAAAATAAGACATGGTCTCTTGTTTCACACTCGCATGGCAAGTTTGTTGCTGGATGTCGTTGGGTTTACACTGTCAAAGTGGGTGCATATGGATGTGGTGATCGACTCAAGGTGTGATTGGTAGCCAAGGGCTACACACAGATCTATGGTGAGGATTATTTAGAGACCTCTCCTATGGCAAAAATGGCATTTATTCGCATTTTCTTGTCTCTGGCTACTATTCACTCTTGGCCTCTACACCAACTTGATATTAAAAATGCATTCCTTCATGGTGATCAAGATGAGGATATTTATATGGAGCACCACCTGCGTGTGTTGCTCAGGGGGAGTCAGATCTAGTATGTCGTCTTCACAAGTCCCTATATGGTCTAAAGCAGTCACCTCGTGCCTGGTTTAGCAAATTCAGTAGTGTTGTTTCAAAGTTTGGTCTCCAAATATGTGCTATGGATCTGGAAGCATTTTTCTAGTGGTATATGTTGATGATATTGTGATTACTGGTGATGACAGGCATGGCATTGCACAATTAAAGACATTTCAATTTTAGACAAAGGACTTGGGTAGTCTCAAATATTTTCTGGGAATTGAAGTTGCCAAGTCCAAGTTTGGGATAGTTATCTCATTGAGGAAATATGTCTTAGATCTTTTCACTGAGACAGGGATGTTGGGTACCAAGCCTGTTGATACTCCAATGGATCCTAAAGTCAAATTGTCCACGGACCAAAGGGAGTTCCTTGATGATCCATGGAGATAGAGACGACTTGTTGGGAAGTTGATTTATCTGATTGTCACTCGACCCGACATTGCCTTTGCTACTAGTGTTGTTATTCAGTTCATGGACAAGCCATGCCCAAGTCATATGGAGGTAGTGATGCGCATTCTGAGGTTTCTCAATACGTCTCCTGACAAAGGGCTTCTATACAAAAATTATGGACATCTACAAGCTCAGGGTTTCTCAGATGTTGATTGGGTTGGATCTAGTATTGACAGAATGTCTATTTCTAGATATTGTGTATTTGTAGGACAAAACTTGGTGTCATGGAAAAGCAAAAAGCAGACTGTAGTTGCAAGATTTAGTACAGAATCAGATATAGAGCTATGGTCCTAGAAGCATGTGAGTTGCTATGGGTGCGTCACTTGCAAGAGGAGCTTGGCTTTATTCAAAAAACTCCCATTGACTTGAAATGTGACAACCAAGATGATGTCTACATTGCTCAAAATCATGTCTTTCATGAGAGAACCAAACATATTGAAGTCGATTATCATTTTATGCGAGAAAAAAATCAACAAAACTTGATTCGGTTGTCACCAGTCAGATCAGAAGACCAGTTAGCTGATTTATTTATAAAGCCCCTAAATAGTTGTCGGGTTCAATACTTGTGTAACAAGCTGGGTACATATGATATATATGCCCCAGCTTGAGGGGGAGTGTTAATATGTGTATGGAGACCCACTTGTAAGTGTGAGAAAAGTCAGGGACCTATGTGTAAAGTCTCTTGTATGTAAATATAGAAGCACCCCAACCGTGAGAATGGGTTGAGGGATTCTCCCATTTTCTTTTTGCATTCACACTTCTATTTTGTTTCCTCTTCTCCTAGTCTTCCTCCTCTTACTCATTCTCCTATTAAGAGTCCCCTCCCACACCCATCCTCAATCTCCTCCTTTTACAAACCAACCGATTGATTCTAGAACTGAATAGTTCCTCATGGAACTCTCTTCCACTATACAATAGCTTGATGCAAAAGCAGCAGGCATCAATATGTGGTGGAAATTGCAACAGCTGCCAAACAACCAGCTTCTTCACCCCTTCAGCATCACCCTACTCTCTCCTCCCCATTCATCACCCACTCTTTCTGTTACAACCCCAACTTTAAGGTTCATTTAGTGATAATTGTAATTTCTCATATTAAAGATATTTGAACAAATAAAGATATAATTTGTTTCCAATAAATGGATTTCGTTTACAATAGCCTTGATGATTGTTTTGTGGGCTTTATTGGCTATTGGGCCCAATAATAAGGAAAAGACAAGAAATTCCATTGTTAATATGAAATGGAGAAAAGAAAGATGTGGAAACCTCTAGAAGGCAAAAGAATATAATCCAAAGTTGGATTTCGTGCCTCTTGGTTCCTTGGGTCCCAAGAAGTCCAAAGTTGCAAAGATAATGCAAAAAGAAAAGAAAAGATCAATTAAATATTTCTTTATTAAGAAAGAAATTGAAAACAATGATAAAATGTGGAAAATAAGTGGAAAGAGGCATAATTGAGTTATCTTTGATGGATTTTCGTATCCAAAGGATTCCTAAGGTTAAAAGGAATGACAATGAGGAAAACAAAAAGAAAGAAAAAGAGAAATCCTCAAGAAGAGATATTTTAATGAAATAAAAAGATAAGGAGAATATGTGAAATAGACATAAATAAAAGGATAAAAAGCAAGTAGATATTCCCCAATATGGGAATCCGTGCCTTTAGGATTTCTTGAGGTCCAAGGGACCCAAAATAACAAGATAATGGCAAAGGGAAAAGAAATAACAATTAATTTGGATTAATTAAAGGGATAACTTGGGAGAGAAGGAAGACTTCTCATCCATTGGAATTTGTTCCCCAAATTTCGTGCAAAGCTAGATAATGTCAAGACAAACGTTCCCTTAAAATTTGACACAAAAAAGAGTTATGGTTTGGGAGATATCAATTTCTCAAGTTATCTCCCAAAATAAAGCATTAATTGGGCAATTGAAAAAGGGTTTCCTTCTTATTTGATCGCGTGCTTTGAGGACCGTTGGATCTCAATCCAACGTTGGTCGCTCATCTTCTAAGTCCCACATGGACTGGGACTATGCAAGTCACAGGAGGAATTTGCCATCTTGATTTCTCGTGATCTAGAGGATATGCCAGCCTGTTGTTAGTCCCTTTGGACTCAGGAGGGGAAACCACGGAGTTTAATCCCTGGTTCGACTAGGTTTGGTCGTCGTTTTGGGAAGTACCCAATTCTCGCAAGCCTGACCTCGACCCTATATATATAGAGGAGGGTTTGTGAGGGCTCCAACGCGCAAAACAATCAACCCATGACCTGCGGCTAGTTGCGAGGAGTGATTTCGTGCCTCCAATTGCCCGGTTCACCTTAACCTGCACCCCCGTTCCAGTGACAAACCCCGCCGGAGTCCGGCGAGTAGAGGAGGGTTGCGGCGCGTTCTTGGCGGGCAATTGAAGACGTCGTCGAGTTCGACGAGGGGAGGTAGAGCTCCCTGACCGATTAGCGTGATCAAAGGAGGTCGATAGCCCAGAGTCAACTCCCGAGTTGACCACCGGAGCTACAGCGTGCTTGCGCAAGGTTGAAGAAGAAGAGAACCCGCGGATTTATTAAACTGCCCCTCGCCTCCTTCAGTTGCGTCAAGGTTAGTTTGGACCTTTGTTTCTTTTGATCGCAAAGGAAAGGCATGCGCGATCCGATCGCTAGATCCTAAGTGGACCAGCGGACCACGGAGCAGACGATCCACGTTTTTCTAAAAATTGCTATTAAATCAAATAAAAAGGGTTTTCTTGATAAAATCATATCTTGAGCTAGAAAACTCGGATGAGGAAAGTTAATACATGAAAAATGATCAGAAAAATACGAGGGATACATTAAAAATAGTTTGGGAACCTAAATTTGTATCTTTTTGCAAAAGTATCTAATTTGGATGGAAAAAGTATTAATTTGTGGTTAGAAACCCTAATTGGGGATAAAGGATATATTTAATCTTGCAAATAAGTTAATTCGAGCATTATTAACTTGTCTAATGATAAAGATGGATTTTAACCTGTTTTGATGATAAAGTTGCAAGGTTTAGGGTTTTAAACCTAATATGTTGATTAATATGCTTAGAGACCCTAAATAAGAGAAAAGGAAGAGAAAAGTACTTATAATCTGAAATTAGGGTTTCCTGTTGCTAAAAGATGAACTTAGAATCTTTTGTGAAAGAAAGATGAGATAATTAGGGTTTGATGGATACTTTGATAAAAGTAAAGTAAAAGTGGTAAAGAGGAAGTGAAACCCTAATTATGGTCAAAACCCTAAAAAGGGCTAGTAACCCTAGGGCACGATTAGGCCTATTAGACTTGGATACCATGATCCGTGATAGAGAATATTGGATGTATATTTCAGGATTGAATTGTGTACTTGCTTGATTCTGGATTACTTGCTTGTTTGGACTATTCCTGCATCTGAATCTGCCTGACAGGTATGTGGTTACGCTTATGAATATCTCGAATTAGTTTTTCAAGGTTTTCCGAAGTTCTCCTCGATGACTTGAATTAAACTGTTGGATGAATTTAATTCATGCAAACTATAATGTGGATATGACTATCACTTAAGATATGTGCCTACTAGCTCAGATCATAGTCCCCTCTGTGACTTAATAGTTTGACCTAGTACATGGCTACCTATGGGGTAGGTCCATCAGGTCACTGGATGACTTAGTGCATGGCTGCCAATGGGGTAGGTCCATCAAGTCACCTTGAGTCAGGGATTGGGCTACCTATGGGTAGTGTCATACGACTCTTCAGCACACCATGAGTTAGGGATTGGGCTACCTATGGGTAGTACCATGCGACTCAACCCTAGATATTGATCTACCTGTCAGGTAGGATCATGCGGGGTTTAATAGGGATCTACCATAAGGAAGGTAGCATCCAGGTCCACTGCAGGGCAGCAAAGAGAAAGGGGATTGGTAAGGATTGAGTAGTATTGCTTAAGACATAATCTTAGCTGTTAATCGATAATTGGTTGATTACATTGTTATCATAGTTGCACGATTATTGTTTCCCCCATATACCAACTTTTTGCTGACCGACGTTTTGTTTGTCGGCGTTTTAGGTACAAGTGAAAAGAACAAACAATAAAGTGGCATATGCGGATTTAAATGAGGATTAAAGTACAAAGGAGGATTAGTTAGAATAGACTCCAGTTATGGATAGAAGTAGTTACCCTCAGTTTGAAAGAAAAAAAAGGTATGCAAAGTTTTACTTTATTACAACCATTCAGTTTAGTTTGGTAGAATTTGATAATTATTATTGATTATTTGTCGAACCTTTGATCCGGAAATTGGGATAACGACTCTGACCTCTTGGTCTCCCTTAATTGGGGGTTACTGGGAGGCGGGGTCGTTACACTTTCCCTGTTTCTGCAGGTACAAAACATCAAAGTATTCTGATGGCCTGTTAACACAAGGTTCAGTAGCAATTTAACCAATATGTAACTAGATTACTGGAAGATAAAATCTGACTTCCATCACAATCACCTACTTGCCTGCATCCTCTAGGTATCGTTTATTTAGTTCGAACTGCTGGTCGGAGGAGGGGGGGTCACTTCAGACTAGGCTTCCCATAAGTACTGTGCTATTTCTATCAATTGAGTAGCCTAGTCTAGATAAGGATCCCACATAGGACTAATGTTTAACCAGTAGAGAACTCTTCTAGTTCTAACTCAAAAAATTCAATTCATTGTGCACGTGATTAGGCACAATATATGTATTAAAAAAAGTTAAATAGTGCAAGAAGCTCTAAAACCAAGTAAACGATCTCAATCAAACAAGTCAGTAAAAACAGCCTTCTGGTAAGACAGAAAACCTAGTTTGATACAATTAATAGAGAGTAATTTTAATCTATACCATATGAATAAACGCAGGTGTCGTGCCTGCTTTTCCAGGTGTGTGTGTGGCTGTTTGTATTTAATAATATATAAACCATTCACACAGCCGCTCAGGCTTTTTGTCAAAAAAAAAAAATTCACCTGCCTCTCTCCGATGGAATAATTATATAAGTATATGTCAGCAAACACAGACCTGCGTGCATTATGAAGGACCGCATACTGTCCGCCTGCCGCCACATAGCTAGAAGGATAATTGCCGCTTTTCCTTTTAGCGTTAGTTCTCAAGCAAACACAGCAATAAAATACTGTCGTCAGATAGTATTTACGGGGTTGTTCCTCTACCGCCGTCAGGTTTGCATATTTGATCATTACTGATTTTACCATCGTGGGGTCTTAGTTGGAAGAACTCCAGTCGTCCAGGCATCCAAAGAACAGGTGTTCAGGCCGGATCATCGACTCCAGACACCGACACTCCTTTTGCTCTTGCCGTCAAGCAGTGCACAACTCAGAATCTCACGGTGTTTAGTTGCTTTTGCTTTTCCAAGTATTTGCCGACTTACTCGAGCAGCCCGTACACTCATCCAGCTAAGTGACGCGTCTGTCATTGGCTGCTTCTTTACGGTGACCATTCCATAAATTTCCCAGTTGTATTTTATTTAACACCTCTGGATTTCCAAGTTTTACTTAGTCTTCTTGCTGTCCTTATCTACTACTCATCTTTTTATTCTTTGAAAATATTGATGAGCTACCTTGCCGCTATTTGCTATTAGCCAAGACACAATTAGCCGAATATCCAACTGTTAGCTAGGCTTCTTGCCGTCCTTATCCAATATTCACATTTTTATCCTTTGAAAATGTTGACAAGCAATTTGGCTATTTGCTATTAGCCAATAAAAATGTTCCACAAATTACAGCTAGGCTTCTTGCCGTCCTTATCCGATATTCACATTTTTATCCTTCGAAAATGTTGACAAGCTATTTGCTATTAGCCAATAAAAATGTTCCACAAATTACTATGGTATAGTTACCAACTAAGCACTGTGACAACTCTGCGTACCAAACAACTACAACACATGGATGTATGTTAATCACTTTATTAACCAATAAAAATGCTCCACAAATTACTATGTCATAGTTACCAACTAAACACTGTGACAACTCCACGTACCAAACAACTACAACACATGGATGTATGTTGACCAGTCTAATTTATTTGTGTTCTTATAAGTTTAGAGGAGTTTCCATGGTGTTAATCGAACTACTTTCTCACTAAGACACAGTTAGTTGTCTGTTCGTCTTGATTTCCAAGTGTTAGTTAGGCTGCTTGCCATCTTTATCCACTATTCGTCTTTTTATTCTTTGAAAATATTAACGAGCTACATTGCCGCTATTTGCTATTAGCCAAGACACCGTTAATAGGATGTCCAACTATTAGATAGGCTTCTTGCCATCCTTATCCGATATTCACATTTGTATCCTTTAAAAATGTTGACAAGCTACCTGGCTATTTGCTATTAGCCAATAAAAATGTTCCACAAATTACAGCTAGGCTTCTTGCCATCCTTATCTGATATTCACATTTTTATCCTTCGAAAATGTTGACAAGCTACCTGGCTATTTGCTATTAGTCATTAAAAATGCTCCACAAATTACTATGGCATAGTTACCAACTAAACATTGTGACAGCTCCGCATACTAAACAACTACAACACATGGATGTATGTTAATCAGTCTATTAGCCAATAAAAATGATCCACAAATTACGATGTCATAGTTACCAACTAAACACCGTGACAGCTCCGCGTATCAAAAAACTACAACACATGGATGTATGTTAATCAGTCTAATTTATTTGTGTTCTTATAAGTTTAGAGGAGTTTTCGTGCTGTTAATTGAACTGCTTTCTTTTGATGAGATTAATTATTATATAAAGTAATGTAATATTAATTATAGAGCCCCAACAACCAGTTTGTGAGCTCATAAGTCCAGTATGTCCAAGTATTTAACAATCTACATGTGTGTTAATTCGTTCAATATATATGTGTTCTTATAAGTTAGAAGGAGTCAACTAACTTTAAACCAACTTGGTCTCGCTAATTGGGTTACATAAATTATTAGATACAAATGTAGTTCTAATCATGAGCCCCAAAAATAATAATTTTGTGCGCACTATAAACGTCTAGAAGTTGGAGGGAGACAAATAATTTAAATAAATGTGTGTATTCCAAATGTTCATATTTCTATTCAGACAGTATGTTTCAGTAGCATATTTGTATGTTCATTGATATATTATGTTGCTCTCTCTTTCTCTTAGTGAGTTTTATATATAGTATAATGTTCGCAGAGTATGATGAGTACGAGGAAAATATTAACTTTTACCAGAAGTTCAACAAAATATGTGACATAGGTTGTGTTGGATGTTATGTGAACAACTTACTTCAAATGGTGTATAATTATTTTTCAACACCTATTCTATGAGTCTCGAGCCATTGGTTTTTTTTTAAGGACGGTCGTAGGTATCGTAGGTATTATTTATGTATTTTCTTTCAAATATTTTTTAATCTTCTTTCAGGTGCCTATTTGTATGGTTTTTCCATTGTTTTTTTAAATTGTTTGATGATTTGAGAAGCTTCATCTTACGACCTTTTTGTTATGATTAAATTTATATATAATTTTTTTACGTGTCGTGCAACTTCGGTTTAACATTATTTAATAAAAGTAGTGATAGTTGTTACTGGAGTATTATATTGGTAACAAAAGTTGGTGTTGGGCGCTATTTCAACATTTTATTTTTCTCTTTCAATCATTCTTTTCCCATTCCTTATGCCCATCAGACAAATACGGGAATTTCCTGTCGATTCCCCTTGGTCTAATTCCACGACCGTCGGCGGGGCGTAAAGTGAAGATTTCAATCATGGGCAACAGGTCAATCACGTTGTCAAATGTACTGTTGCATTTTGCTCTAATTTTACATTGTATTTTCTCTCCGGGGTGATCACAAACTCTACTGAACACTCAATTCTCACCGAGAGAAATTCTTGCAATGAGCTATCTGCGATGGGCCACCGACGATGAGTACAATCACATTGTCAAATGTTTCATTAGTGGTTTCCTTTCGATGTTTTTTGGTTCTTCTATTTATGAAAGCGATGACAAAGGTCAATGTCGACGCCATTTCAACATCTTGATTCATTTGGTATGTATTTTTTTACTAGATGGTTACAAATTTAATTATAGATACAAATTTTATGTAAATTATCGACATACATGCCATCTTTTTTTTTGTTTGATGTAGTATTAAATGTGTACCCAATAGACTAATTCATACATGTTATAAGACTTTCGTATTATTTAGTTGATTTGCTTCTAATTTTTTTGGTGACAATCAATATTTAAACACTTAATTTTTTATATTTTACTATGACAAATGTGATGCACATATTACTATTACATATTATGTTTAATTTGACTAATAAGTGCATGATTTAACAAATTCCATTCAATCTAAACATCAATTCAAATGAAATTCACGTGCTTAGCACGTGCAACCTGCTAGTATTCTCAAATGTGCAAGACGTCCTGAAAGGATAAATCTTGAAATTGCATACTGGCTCGTTTAACAATTAGCGAACATTCAACAATTCACTATTGTCTAAATTAACAACTGTGATGCATTTTGTAACTCTGTTTTAGAAGTTTATTGATGCTCTTATTGTTTACAGTGAGCTGTTTCTGTAATAGATGATCATGATATGCATATATATGTAAAAAAAAAATTGCTAGTCACCTTTCTGGCGATTTGATATATTGTCAATCACTGGCTCATCAGGAACTTCTTTTCCTTTGCTCAGAATCTTTACTGCCAATCCGTTCTTAGCTGATGATAGCAAAGACTCTCTGCTGATACATTCTGGAGGCTGCCTTGGCACATATATGACGGCATCTGTGACGAGTAATGTTTGTGAGCGCTTATGATAGAATGCCACCTCTACATAAGGCCCAATTCCTGTAGAAATGAAACATAAGATAAGAAAAGTTATTCAATAATTAATACATGTTCACACACTAGTTCAAACTACTATACTTCGGTATATCGTGTGATAGGCACCATATTTGTTTTCATCCTTTAGCATTTTGCCTGATAATTTTCATAGCCCACTGACCCAATTCTAAGTGAGGTATGATCTCAGATATGTAGTAGTATACACCACGATCAACCTCTTTCCTACAATTTTCTTGCCTTGGTATCAGGCTCACCCATATTGCATACAGCTACTGTGGACTAACTTGAGCAGGTTGGTCATTTGATACTTAAGTCTGAATCTAAAGTCTAAGTTTATTGCTTATCCAAAAATTCTGGATTTTATCCGACGGCTACCTGAGACTGACTCGGTTTAATCAAACCTGCATCAGGTTTCGGCCTTATCTTTGTGTATGCCCTTCTTCCAACATCTGTCCGTGCCCCTTCACCTTTTGACCGACTTTTTGAACCTGTCCCGCTCCACAAATCCCGCATTCACATTCTGACACGAGCACAAGACGAAGCAGCAGCAAAACCGACCTGGTTTTCCGGCGCCAACAGACTTGTCCTCATCTGACACGCCTATCAAATGCCTCAGACTCCTCCACTTCCAGTGCTGTCATGTCGTTGACATGCGTTTGTCATGTTGTCTCCCAACCCACCGACTTGTTTTCACGCCAACTTTTCACGAGGCAAAACCGTGCCGGTTTCGTCCAAACCGACCCGATTTTGCCCTACTTTTAGTACTCGAATCAGTTGAATACAATATTCTTTACATCTACAAAACTACCTCTTGAATTATCATCCTGCAGTATATTTGGATGCCAGTAATCATCACCAACCGTGACGCTACTAGAATTACTGCATCAAAATATGTATCCGGTTTGTCAAGTCTTTTGTATCTTAGTCCTCTCCTATATATAGGACTTCATGTTACCATGTCTATTATAGTGAATTGATGTGGGCAGTCAACAATACCCCTAGACATTAGATAAAAACCAAGGGCCTTTTGACAGGAAAAAAATGCAAAAATAACTTTTTTCTGTTTTTCCTCGCTATCGTTGGTCATTGCCATCTCCACATCATCACTTATTAGTTATTACCACCCCATTTCAATCATGTGTTGCCACACCAACACCCCAGTGCCTCACATGTCTCACCGCAGCTTCCTAGCTTTAATGACATCTGGTGGATTGCCCCCTACAATCATGCGACCCTACATGTGTTTCTCGGGTCCGTTCACCGATCCCATAGCGAATAACTAGTAGAAACAAATCTGACCACATGGCTTAGTTGACCGGAATGTTGTTTTGTTATGTTGTGTTGAGTGTCATGTGCATAGCATGTGCCTCACTTATGTTGTTCACTTCTGTAGTTTAGTCCCATATTGCCCACCTCTTCTTTAGCCTCAATTCTCTTCTATTATATAAGAGACTACATTGTACATTGTTTTACTCACTTAATCAACGAGTCTCAATTTATTAATATGGTATCAAGAGTAGGCTCGGTCCCTTTTTTTTCTTCCCACCCTGCCCCTATGCCCTAAGCCCGCCCCCCACTTATGTTGTTCACTTTTGTAGTTTAGTCCCATATTGCTCACCTCTGCTTTTGTCTCTATTCTATTCTGTTATATAAGAGACTACATTGTATATTGTTTTACTCAATAAACGAGTCTCAGTTTATTAATATGGTATGCACATGACACTCAACACAACATAACAGAACGCAACATATCTCTATACTCCCCCTCAAGCTGGAGCGTAGATGCCGAACATGCCCAGCTTGTCAACTAGAGTTTGAAAACGAGCTTTGGGAAGTATCTTCGTGAAGATGTCTGCAACTTGCGTGTCGGTACTGAGATATGGAGTGCAAATCCGGCCAAAGAGAACCGCTTCTCGAATAAAGTGACAATCGACCTCAATATGTTTCGTCCTCTCATGAAAGGTGGGGTTGTTCGCAATAAAAATGGAGGCCTTATTGTCACAAAACATCGGAATTGGGTTGGAATGAGATATATCAAATTCCTGAAGGAGACTCTGAACCCACAGTAGTTCGCAAGCAGTATGAGCCATCGCTCGGTATTCCGCCTCTGCACTAGATCTGGCGACAACAGTCTGCTTTTTGCTTCGCCAGGTGACAAGGTTTCCACCCACAAATGTACAGTAGCCTGATGTTGACTTTCAATTAGAATGACTTCTTGCATAGTCCGAGTCAGAGAAACCAGATAGGTTGCAGTGGCCATGCTTCTTATACATCAAACATTTCCCTGGAGAACTTTTAAGATATCTCAAAATATGGCATATAGCATCCCAATGACATTGCCGGGGTTTGTCAAGATACCGGCTGATGAATCCGACGGTAGCAGTAAGATCAGCTCATGTGACAATCAAATAAATCAGTTTGTCTACCAGCCTTCTGAACTGGTGATGATCAGCATAGGGAGGAGAGTTTGCATCATCCCAGTCCATGTTTGGGTCAAGTGGAGTGTTAGCCGGTTTGTAGCCTAGCATGCCAGTTTCTGGCAACAGATCAAGCACATATTTTCTTTGAGAGAGACACAGTCCTGAAGATGATCTGGAGACTTCAATGCCTAAGAAATATCGAAGTTTGTCGAGATCTTTAGTAACAAAGTGTTTCTCTAAGTTTTAGTTTCCTATATGCCCACAGTATCACTACTAGATAAGATAATATCATCCACATAAACAATCAAAATGACAAGTCCAGCCACTGTCTTGCGAATAAAGACAGAATGATCAGAATGAGAACGACGAAAGCCAAAGGTGACTAAAATCTGACTGAGCTTGTCAAACCAGGCTCGCGAACTTTGTTTGAGACCATAGATAGCCTTATTCTTACATACTTTGGAGGCAGACTCCCCTGAGCAACAAACCCAGGTGGTTGTTCCATGTAGACTTCTTCCTATAAATCTCTGTAAAGAAATGCATTTTTCACATCAAGCTGAAAGAGAGACCAGTCTTTATTCACAGCAACAGAAATCAAAATGTGAATAGAGTTTAATCGTGCAACAGGAGAGAAAGTCTCAAAATAATCGACATTGTATGTCTGTGTGTAGCCCTTTGCAACAAGACGGGCTTTGAGACGTTCAATAGTCCCATTAGGCTGATATTTAATAGTAAAGATCCAACGACAGCCCACTGTAGGGCAAGAAGAAGGGCGATCCACCAGCTCCCATGTCTTGCGATCACACAGTCTACATTTCCTGGTCCATTGCCTTCTTCCATGCTGGAATAGTAAGAGCCTCTGTTGCATTTTTCGGAACAGTGACAACAGAAAGAGTAGAAGTAAAGCAGGCAAAGTTGTTATGCAGATTGTTAGATGTGCAGAAATGACAAATGGGATGTTTAGTACAGGAGCGAACACCTTTCCGTAAGCTGATAGGAAGGTGCAAGCCAGAAGGTACCTCAGTGTTTGTTTGATCATCCGCAGACGCAGGAATTGGTTGAGGAGGGGCCATGGAAGGAGTGCTTGTCTTCGGTCGGTGTTTGTAGACTTGCTGCGAACATTCTTCAGGCTGGTCAGAGATAGACAAATCTTCAACAATGTCCGGTAGAGGTGTTTGTGCCAACACATCATGAGATAGGCTTGCTCCATCCTCAGAAAAGAAGGGCATATGCTCAAAAAAGACTACATCCGCACTAACAAACCACTGTCTCAGTATTGGATCAAAGCAGCGATAGCCTTTTTGAGTTCTCGAATAACCCAAAAAAATGCACTTGGTAGACTAAGGGTCAAGTTTCGACATTCCTGGACGCAGATTCTTAACAAAGCAGGTAGACCCAAAAATGCGAGGTGGTACAGAAAAAAGAGGTGCATCAGGAAACAAAATCGAGAAAGGTATGCGATTTTGTAAAACAGAAGAAGGCATGCGGTTTATAAGAAAACATGTCGTAGTGACTGCCTCAGGCCAGAAACGGTGAGGAACTTTATAATGGATAAGAAGAGTGTGAGCAACCTCTAAGAGATGGAGATTTTTACGTTCAGCAACACCGTTTTGCTGAGTATAGGGGCAAGTGGTTTGGTGTATGGTGCCATGATCAGAACAAAAGGAAGTGACAGATTTCTGCATAAACTCTAGCATTGTCAGTACGGAGAATTTTGATGGTTTTATTGAATTGGGTTTTTATTTTAAAAAAGAAAATGCAGATATTGTCCAAAACAGTACTCCGATCTTTTGACAAAAATAGCCAGGTAGCACGAGAATAATCATCAATAAAAGTCAGAAAATACTCAACACCAGTTTGACTCGGGACACTGCATGGACCCCAGATGTCCGAATGAACAATATCAAAAATATCTTTAGACCCAAGTTCTTTCTTAGCATGAAAGACATACCTCGTTTGTTTACCCAAAATATAGGTTTCACAAGAGAATTTATTTTCAGCTAAAGCAGGAAATAAAAGCTTCAACTTTGCAGCAGACGGATGACCCAGCCGGAAGTGCCACTGAAGTCCTGAGACAGATGTAGATAAAAGAACTGAAGCTACAGGTGGTCCATCCAAGTAGTAAAGTCCATCTGGTCCTTCATGGCCCGAACCAATCCTCATCTTTGTGCGGAGATCCTTCAAAACACAACCAGAAGGATCAAATTTAATAGAGCATTGAAGTTGTTTGACAGTTTTACTAACAGATAATAAATTAATAGGAAACTGAGGTATATATAAAACAAAGTGAAGATTCATTTTATGAGATAGCGGAACTGTGCCAACGCCATGGACAGGCGTTTTCAAGCCATTAGCAACTGTAACCGATGGAATATGCAAAGTTTTAGATAGAGTAGAAAATAAGTGGATGTCGCCTGCCATGTGGACACACGCTCCAGAATCAATACATCACTTATGGTTACCAACAGAGGGAGACGCAAGCATAGCAGAGGAACCAGCCGCCGATGTCGAAGGTAGTTGAGTCATTCGCTCCTGGAAGAATTTCTCAAACTCAGAGTGAAGCCAGTCAGTGGATGGAGGAGCAACTGGTGGATTGGATGCAGCTTCAGTAGGAGCTTCAGTGGAGGCCTGGTTTGCCCATGCTGGCTTGCCGTGCTTGATCCAGCACCTATCTTCAGTGTGATTGTCACGACCACACCAGTTGCAGTAGCGAGGTCCAGTGGCTTGACCTCGTCCAGGAGCAGTAGAAGCACCTCTTCCTCCAGAAGGTGGTGGACGGCCTCCACGGCCACATCTACGACCGCGGCCACGTCCAGAATCAAAAGTACGAGCAACCAAGGCAGGATGCTCAATAGCAGGTGTAGAGGATACAGATGGGAGTCGTTGGACTCACATTAGAACGTCGCGAAGAGTCGGTATCGAATCACTTAACAGTATTTGATCAACCACGCCTGAAAAAGATGCAGGTAGGGCAACCAAGGACTGGACAAGTTGGAGTTCATTCCGCTACTTTTGAGCCTCTTTGATGTCAGCAGTCAGAGGGTGGTAGATCTCATACTCATTCCAAAGAGTAGAACATTGGTTGTAAAAATCTTCAATAGACGCATCTGAGGAGTACTCCTTCTTGGCTAGGTTTTTGAAAATTTCAAAAACCCTCTTCGGATTTTGCTGGTGCGAGTAGACATGAGACAGCTGGTCCCACATAGCTTTGGCATCATGAAGGCACAGTAGAGACTGACTAATGTGCGGCTCGGTGTTGTTGAGAAGCCAGGACATAACGCCTGAGTCGTCTTGGACCATTGGGCATAAACTTGTTTGGTCTTGTCGTCAGCAGTAGCAGCAGGGGCAGGAGGAGGATCAGTGGTAAGATGTGAGTATCGGCCTTGAGCCTTCACATACAGAACAAAGGACGCCAACCACAGATGGTAGTTTGATCCATCGAGCTTGACAGTGGTAACACAGAGAGATTGAGGAGGCTTCACGGAAGCCATACTGAGCAGCGGCAGGTAGTAGCAAGATGGTGGCGTAGCAGCAACAGGCAGCAACAAGAGAACCCACGATAGGCAGCAACAGACAGTAAATAATGAACCCTCTACGGGGCAGTAGCAGCAGTAGGGATCTAGCGCATCAGATCAGAAGGACCCGTTTAACGGGCAGAGATGGATAAAAATAACCTACGCCGAGATGAGGAAATCAATATTCCTTCATGAGGCGCAGGCAGAAAAAGATCAGGAGACGTAGAGGACTCCCAATGTGAGAGATCTATGACTGTCCGGAAGAACAAATGAACTGCTAGGAGAGGAGGAAGGGAGTTGACAGTGGGGAAAGTAGAGGTCGGAGAAGAGTAGCAGCCGGTGGGTAGAGGAGTGGGGAGGAGAGAGGCTGAGATGGAGACGGCGACAGTCGGTGGATGAAGGGGCTACGGCGGCGGCAGCAAGGGGGGTGGAGGGCGGTGGGTGGTGGTGGAGGGTGGTGGCGGTGGGTGGAGGGAGGTGGCGGCGGCGGGTGGTGGGGGGAGGGTTGTGGAGGGCGGTGGGTGGTGGTGGAGGTGGGTAGCGGTGGCGGGTGGTAGGGGGAGGGTTGTGGAGGGCGGCGGGTGGTGGTGGAGGCAGGGAGGGCGGCGGCGGCGCTCGGCAGGGAAGCCGGCGGCGAAAAGGAGATCGGGCCTGCTCTTGATACCATATTAATAAACTGAGACTCATTTATTAAGTGAGTAAAACTGTGTACAATGCAGTCTCTTATATAACAGAAGAGAATAGAGACTAAAGCAAAGGTGAGCAATATGGGACTAAACTGTTAGGATTTGGTTCTTATCCGAATTAGATTAGAATTAAGTCCAACAATATTAGGAAAGGGAAAATAATGTCCAACATGGAGTCCAAGCATTATTTCTTTCTCCTATTCTATTTTCATTCTCCTAGTCCTTATAGAATAGACGTAACTCTCCTACTTCCTTACAGGGGGATGTCTTGTACCTATAAATAGAGACCACGGGTTATCGGTGTATCGAATAGCGCCAAACATTGTGTGTGCCAATATAGAGGAAGGCATACGGACATCCAAGAAGCAAGAGAGCGAGAGTGGGGTACGGAATTCTATTGTGGGCACGGGATTATAGGAGAGCGACAATCCTTGTAATCTTTTTGAAGTTGTTTAATAGAATTTTGCGGTCTTCTTTGCCAACTCAGTTCTCTCATTGGTTGTTTGTTTGTCGTTTTGGCCTGTCGACTGGGAGGTCGTTGTCGCTTTTATCGTGCAAGCTAGGGTTGTATCTCGTGTGGTGTTTTCTTGGGCTTGGAGAGCTTCCGCGCGAATCCCATCAAGTGGAATCAGAGCGAAGGTTGCTACGAGATGATCAGCGAGCACCGGAGGCACATGAAGCATGGCGACATCGACTAGCAACGTGGGGAGTCATCATATTGACAAATTCGATGGCAGAAGCAACTTCAGTGTGTGGCAAAGCACGGTGAAGGACATCTTAGTCCAACAAGGGCTAATCGACGCTCTTAAAGGGGAAAAGCCGGAAAAGATGTCTGAAGGCGACGGGAGGATGATGGAGCGCAAGGCAGTCAGTACAATCCGTCTGAGTCTTTCCGCGGAGGTAAAGTATTCAGTGATCAATAAAGATTCACCAAATAAATTATAGAAGGTCCTAGAAGAGTTGTATATGGCGAAGTCCCTGACGAACAGGTGGGTGCTGAAATGGCAATTGTACAAATTACGCATGGAAGAAGGCACAAGGTTCGTCGACCATCTCAACGTCTTCAACAAGCTTGTCACACAACTGGTTAGCATGGAGGAGAAGATCAGCGAGAGCGATAAGGTCGTTCCCTTAGCATCATCTCTACCAAAGTCATGGGAACAACGGGTGATGAACATCCTTGTTAGGAAGACTACACTCGACTTCAACGAGGCGATTGCATATTTATTGGAGGCGGAGTCTTTGAAGAAGCCATCTAAATCTTCCTCCTCGAGTGGTAATGTTTTGGCTGTCACAGACGGCAGCTACAAAAGCAAGGGTCACGGGAAGAAGAATCAAAATGACAAAGGCAGACACATATGCTATATATGTGACTGGGAGGGCCACATATTAAAAGATTGTCCAACGCTGAAGCAGTTGAAGAGTGGAGCTTGCGCGTTAGCGGAAGGATATTCAGAAGCACTGGTTGTCATGAAATCAAGTACCAATCATGGGTGGATATTTGATTCAGGCTCTCGCTCCATCATATGTCCAGAGAGAGATGTATTTAATGAAGGATCTCTCCATCAGGCACGTAGGACTGTTCAACTGGCAGATGGCAAACTCTACCAAATCGCTGGAATTGGAACAGTTACGTTCGGGATGCATTTTGGAGCACATCGCGCATTGTCGGGGGTCCGATATGTCCCCGGTCTCAAGAGGAAACTAATATCTGAGAGGGCACTTGAATCCATTGGTTGCAAGCTTTCAAAGCAAGGTGGAGTCGTGCAAGTCACATGCAAGGGGCAAGTAATCATGAAGGGTACTTGGTCCAAAGGAGCATATTGATTGGTTGGGGAGGTTCTAACTAAAAGAGTAGCTGACTGGAGTTCTACCATTGGAGGCGTAGATGAAGCGTTGACACGTGAGGTGAGCTCAAAACGTGCCACATGTCTTCAACTCTCAGGGGCAATCATGCGTGAAGCTGCAAGACCTACTATAAAATTCAACAGATGTAGAGGTGAAGTTGTCAACTATTGGAAGAAGGAAGACGTGGCAAGACCGACCACGCAGTACTAGCGAGCAGGTGGAGCTCGGAGTAGGTACAAACCTATGGCATGGAGGGCCAAAGGAATGAAGGTTGCAGTTATTCCAGCTGCAGGTGGAGGCGGTGCAGTTTCCCAAACTGTACAACTTGAGGAGCTCTCAGATGAAAGATCCGGGCAGCCATGTCTGGACATGCACTCCGCATAGGCGTGCAACGGTAGAGTGCTTCCGAGGATAAAAGCAAATAGAAGACGAACGGGAGCAAAATCTTTGAGGGAGCAGATACTTCAGCGGATAAGATCCAAGGTGGAGATTGTTAGGATTTGGTTCTTATCCGAATTGGATTAGAATTAAGTCCAACAATATTAGGAAAGGGAAAGTAATGTCCAACGTGGAGTCCAAGCATTATTTCTTTCTCCTATTCCATTGTCGTTCTCCTAGTCCTTATAGAATAGACGTGACTCTCCTACTTCCTTACAGGGGGATGTCCTGTACCTATAAATAGAGACTATGGGTTATCGGTGTGCCGAATAGCGCCAAACATTGTGTGTGCCAATACAGAGGAAGGCATACGGATATCCAAGAAGCAAGAGAGCGTGAGTGGGGTACGGAATTCTATTGTGGGCACGGGATTGTGGGAGAGAGACAATCCTTGTAATCTTTGTGAAGTTGCTTAATAGAATTTTGCGGTCTTCTTCGCCAATTCAGTTCTCTCATTGGTTGTTTGTTTGTCGTTTTGACTTGTCGACTAGGAGGTCGTTGTCGCTTTTATCATGCAGGCTAGGGCTGTATCTCGTGTGGTGTTTTCTTGGGCTTAGAAGCTTCCGCGTGAATCCCATCATAAACTACAGAAGTGAAAAGCATAAGTGAGGCTCATGCTATGCACATGACACTCAACACAACATAACAGAACACAACATATCTCTATACTAACATATATTAAATAACAATTCTTATCAGCTAGGGACAAGCACCACACAGGAAGCAACCTGTGGTACAATCATCAAAGATGTGACCATCAACTAGAAGTCAGCATCATGTCACCCTCAACTAACCTAAGGCATGAGCAGTGACTGAATATGCTATAAATTAACTAGACAGCATGGCAAGGCCTTTAAGGGTGTGGAGCGATCGTGATCGAACCATGTTGCATGCTGATAGGTCTCAGGTTCAGTTCCTGCTGAAGTTAAACTTCTTATAACAATTCTGGGTAGTGTGGTACTTTGTATCAACGGTGGACTGCACTTACCCTTGATTTACCTAACCCCCCCTTATTTCAAGCCACGGCGGGCTCATAGACTCCATGTGATAGTTTTCCCTCCTTTGGGCTTCTACATATAGCATGGTGAGGATGCAGGGGGAGTAGACTCATATGTGTGTTGACCAACCTGTACCAGCACCACCTAGGAGACACATTTTCCACTAGCCTTTAAACAAATAAATAAATATTAGATAATTTTGGCTTCTCTCTGCACAGAAGGTATCCTGTTAAATGGGATGGAGAATAGACCCTGACAAGTTCAGGTGCCTAGTAAGTGGTTTCTATTGTAATGACTGCAAATAAAATTTATGTTTGCTTTAAACATGTGTACCTCTTAGACATAGATACATACTCTGAGATGAATACCATTTCTTAGCGACGGGAAGGCAGGATATGTGAAAAAAATGTAATGAGGATTTAAATCCTGTTATTCTTCTACATTGTCTTTTCATTGTAGATATTGAAGAATTTAGATTGGTCATAGTTATATATACCCTCAGGCAGCATTAACACAAGGATATCACATATGCATATGATGTGATGTAAATACAACCCTTTAAGCAATTCCCTTTACATCATTCCTTAGTAAGGCTAAATGTTTCATACTGAAAACCATTTTCTCTAAGTTTCTCTGGTCGTATTTCTCTGACAACTCCAGTTGAGCTCTTTTTATTCCAAGCCATATGAAGCAAAGAGTTTTTTTGAGTTTTTGTACTTTTGCCCCTGTTTATTTTTCTATAGAAGAAAGATTGCCACAGAATCTCAAGCCAACAGATACATATTATTGTTGTGGCTATGACTGAAAAATAGGATATCTTTATCTTTCTGGAGGGAGTCTTTTCACTTGCTTTCCTGACCTGTCTGCACTGTCTTTTGTCGGTGGTGATTCAAATTACTTGGACAAGTTAAAAGTCCATGGATGCTTGCTAACAAGTCCAACCAAAAAGAGCCAGCCAATTTAGATGCTGGCTAACTTCAGCAAGCTTAAGGGGGCTCCAGTCCAAGTAAGAGAAGCTTGTATATGTCCAGGCTAAGGATGACTACTAACAAAGAGCGTTTTTGTTAAATGTCAAATCACTGATCTACACTTCATGAGTACATGTTAGTTTTAATAGTTGCTATGATCAAAGTTTTTCGTCAAAAGATATCCGACGTGGAGCAGCAGCAGATGACACCTCACCAATGTGAGAACCACCATGCTAAAGGAATCGACCAGAGTTAAGGAAAGTAGCTGGCAATGAAGAGCTTGGTGATTCAATAAAAAATTTCTAGAGACAGTATTGATTTGAATTCAAGATTAAGATGGACTTAACCTGCAGTTAATGTTTGCAACTACTATAAAGTAAGCAACGCACTACAAAAGTGATATCACATAAGAACTAAAAAAAATCAATATAAGCCAATGCAGAGGACTAAACTGCATGCTTTGGGATACGAATAATTATAAATACCAATGTGTGAACCACCATGCTAAATGAATCGACCAGAGTTAATGAAAGTAGCCGGCAGTGAAGAGCTTGGTGACTTAATCTAGAATATATATGGAGACAGTATTGATTTGAGAGAACAAGATGGACTTTATAACCAACGGCTATTGTTTGCAATTACCACAAAGTCAGCAACACACCACAAAAGTGATATTGCATAACACTGAATGGAAATTCAATTAAGGCTAATGCAGAGGACTAAACTGCATGCTTTGGAATTTGGATAATTGTAAACACCTAAAATTTACATATGATATGTAAACCCTACACTTTGTGCAATGATCAAGCAGTAAACCATACCTACTTCTGGAGAGCTTAGAACCTTCTGCTCTATTTCAGTAAACCAAGGGGTAGACTGGTCCTCATCTTTTAGTGGCTTAGCCCAGAATATACCAAAGAACTCGAGTGGCAGATTGACTGGCCAACTCCATTGCCTGGGTGCCACCCAAATCTGTGCTTTCGGAAATTTTCTAGAAAATGGTCCTACAAAGATTTTGTGCTCGTATGCAAATGTCGGAAGAATAATGTACTCAACTGGAGCCTCTAGTTCCTTTACAAGCTGGACCCCGACCAGAACAGAAAAGAAAACACAACCATATAGTAATATTAATCATTCTGTACAAAGTTTGAGCTCACAAATCAAGATTTACATGATGAAAGTATGAAACTGAACAAAACTTAAAAAGTTTAAAAGAAGCAAACTCAACCAGAGAAAGAATTACTATTTATCATATAGAATTTTTTTTGATCTCATATTAGTGAACTTCTGAGAGTTTAGACAAAAAGATGCATGATGGACGACTATGAAACAATGTATTTATGATGTGAGGAAACATGTTAATTGTAACTGATTGGTTATAACCTGTATGCATTCCTTTGTGGGAGCAATAGGTGCATGCACCCAAAGTCCGCCCGACTTTAGCTTAATGACTGTCATTCTGATATTTGTAGAAACACTGCTGAAACCCAATGCTTGCTCTTGCTCAAATGTCCATATGGAGTTTTTAATCACCTGAAAACATAATTATGCATTGATGTTTAGCTGCATTTTTAATTCAGATGTCCCAAAGTTGGGACTCCTGTTGAAGGTGCGTTATACAATTTTGAGGTGAAACATACATAAGATAGGAAGAAGATTCAGCAGCAGTAAATTTGTGGAATGATAATGGATGCATAGAAGTAAAACAGAGTGAATCTACAGGTCTAAGAGAATGAAACATACCAAAATCCAAAAATATTTGCAAAATACTTTCCTTATTATTTGGTTTCCTCTAGGATTGGTTTAAATCACTAGTTGGCCTAAACTAGTTGATGATACACGCCTTAAGATTAAGTATGGACTCATATGGTGAACATTATATGTCATGGTACGTAGAGTGATTTATTTTGAGTTTTAATTTGAGTTTTAATGCGAGGATAAATATGTTGAAATAAATTATTGTTTGTTATATTGGGCTTAAAGTATTTATTTAGATAAGAATTGAATACCTTCATATTATAAATAACCATTGTAGCAATTATCAAAATAATATTAGATGAAAATTCATCAAATTGATCAATTTAATAAATAAATATCCTTTTCAATGAAAATAATTATTTTTATATTAAAATGTGTGATTTAATTAATTTAAGTTAAAATGTTAACCTTTATCTCAAATTAAAATACATAACTTCTTTTACCATCTTTACTTTACATGTGGAATGACTATTTTACCCCTAATGTAATTAAAGTATTTTATTTTATATAATATCCAATTGTAATTTATTATACATGTTAAATAATGTCTAATATACCTCCTTAATAATTTTAGTGGACAAATCGTTTGTAGATAAATATGTAGGAAATAGGATATTTTTACACTTTTTATAAAACATAGCGTATAAATTCATTAACTTGCCAAAATACCTTAGAAATAATTTATATAGTTTGGAAATTATAAATTTTATCTTGAATAAAAATACTGGTGAATAAATCGACTTTTATACCCAAATAAAATGCTAAAATGACAAGAATGACACTAACTGATTTCGTGGTCTTCGTTTATTTAAAATACTAAATTAATAATTTTTAAGTATAATAATCTACTTTTTCTACCATGAGCCAAAATTTGAGGTCATTCCAACTTCATTTACCCCCTCAACTGAAAGAAAGAAAAACTGATATATAAATGTACATAAATATCATTTAGTATCAACCAAAGGCTAAGTTTTTATTAGTCCGTTACGTGGGAGCGTGAACAGTGCGCGACGGCACTGTTCATCCGCAACCCGTTATTTTTCAGTCTTCAACCAGAAGAAATCGGTGGCTCCTCTTCTCCCTTTTCCCCATCGGTTTTCCTCCTCATCTGCTCTTTTCCTCTTCCTCTTTGTTCTCTATTTCTTTCATTCCTCCCTTCTTCTTTCTCCAAGTCCAAGCCACCGTGTATCCATCTCCTGCATTGCGCCTGGCTTTCTCAGCCAGGAAATCTTCCGCCACCATGGTCTATTAATAGGGCCGCCACCACCCTGAGGCTCATGGATGGTGATGAAGGAGAGCTTCTCTTGCATATACCTCAGTTTCTCTTCGCCCCCAAGCTATGTCCCCATCGTATTTCACTCATCCTTGGCGCCCCAACCAAGGAATAAGGTTTCGCCGAAACTGGCAAAATTTCGCCCCAAAATACCGATTTCGATAACACCTGATACGAAACCATGCGACTGTGTTGATACCGTCGCATTTCGCGAAATAAAAATGTAAATTTGCCAAAGTTTCGATGGTTTCGCTAATTTCGCCAAATTTCAAAGGGTCCAGTGCAGTTTTTCCAACTTATCTATCTGTACGCAGTCGAAACCGGCGAAACCTGCCGGTTTTTGCTGCTGCTCTTCTTTGTGGAGAAAAGGGTGATTTTGAGGGGGATTTGCCATTTGGAGCCAAAGATCGACTACATTAAGGTAAATAAACTTCTTTTCTTCCATTTTCATTCATTTCCAACCTCTATTTCTCCTATTCTCATATATTTTGAACACTTATTTCTCCATTTCACCTAATTTCGTAATATACACTAAAATCTTAGTTCTACTCCATTATTCAGCCCATTTGTGTGTTAAACATAGATCTACACATCTAAGCCATGGATCTATATATATATATATATATATATATATATATATATATATATTCAATAAATCGACACCAATAACTACTTTTTATATCTTTTTTAGATTATAAATACTAATAATAGTATAAATAATATATATTCATCATAACTAGTTATTTTACTTAGGTTTAGTAGAAGAAGTTGTTACAAACACTAATATGAACACAAGAAAGATATTTTTTGTAAAAAATAAGATATTTTTTATATATACACTATTTAAAAATCCGAAAATTAAAAAAATCATAAAATATCCTTTTTTTAATATAAATAAGATATTTTGTATTGATTAATATCCTATTACAGTAGTACTCCTAATCACTTACATATATGTATAAATTATTTGTTAAATATGCATTTATCAATTTAAAATATTTTTTCAGACCTAAAAATACAAATAAAAAATAATTCTAAACCTTTTTTCGTATTGATTAATATCCTATTACAGTAGTGTACCTAATCCATTACATATATGTATAAATTATTGATAAGTATGTGCATTTATCAATTAAAAACATATTTTCAGACCTAAAAATACAAATAAAAAATAATTCAGACCTAAAAATACAAAAAAAATATCTAAACCTTTTTTCTTCCTTGTTAATATCCTATTTCAGTAGTGTACCTAATTAGTTACATATCTGTATAAATTTTTGCTTATGTCGTTTATTGTTTTGAATGTTAATGCATTGAATATTCTATGTTGTTTTTTATTTATTTCAGTGTTGACAATGTCTTCTGATGGAAATTCGTCTGGGAATGAAGGTGCTAGGCAGAATGCACCCAAACCCAAGGAAGTCGATTTTGCTTGGAAACATTGTGCTCCTATTCCCGGGGTCAAGGGAAAGGTGGTTTGTAACTTCTGCAAAAAGACAATTGGTGGAGGGGACATCACCAGGTTTAAGCGTCATATTACTGGGGGAGACAAGAATGTTGCCTTATGCCAGAAGTGTCCGCAATTTGTTAGGGATGATTTCAGAAAGATCATAGCATCCAAAAGGGAGAAGAAAGACAAATGTATTGAGGCCAACAAATCTTACACTGATACTCTCTTCAATGTACAAGCCACAGGTTCATATGCCGAGTCTGATGATGACATGGTGTATCCTCCAGGTTGTGGTGATACTACTTACGGTCGGCATATGTATAGGCGGGCATATAGAGAATCAAGAAGAAGTGAGTGGGAAAGGGAGGAAGCTGCATGCATACTACGGAGGTATGGACCATCAGGAACCGGAGGAGGCAGTGGGACTGGACTAAGTCGCAATCAACGTGTTCCTGTTGTTGATCTGGATAATGAAGAGGATGTGTTTGCTCAAACAAAAAGGAAGAAAGGCACAGTTGATGTTTTGTTACGTTCTGCTAGTCTTAGATTGAAAAATCTTGATGAACTAGGGGTTAGGAAGCCTGAACCTAGGCAAAAAAACCTTAAAGGCATGTTCAGTGGGGCAAAGGAGAAGGTGGGAAAGGTTGTAGGTAAATTCTTTTTTGCTCACGGAATCCCGGCACATGTTGCAACTGAACCCTATCTACAACATATGGTTGATGTGATAGGGGAGTCTGGTAGGGGAACTAAGGCCCCCACAGCTTATGAACTTATGCATAAATATCTTCCCGAGCAGAAAAAAGAGCTAGAACAGTGGATTAAGGAGCAAAACATATTGTGGGCTATGGGGTCACACTCATGTGTGATGGGTGGACCAGTGGCAACAGGAAACAAATTATAAACTTCCTTGCTCATTGTCGTGGATCTACTATCTTCCTTGATTTCGTTGATGCTTCTGGTGAGGTGAAAGAGTACTCATATTTATACAAGCTGATGAAAAAATACATGAAAGTTGTTGGGCCTGAGAATATTGTGCAAATTGTTACTGATAATGGATCAAATTTTAAGAAGGTTGAGGAAAAGATAATGAAGAAATTTCTCGTGTACTGGACGCCGTGTGTTGCCCATTGTATAGATCTCATTTTAAAAGATATGGGAAAACTTGAGTACATCAAATCTGTGACCATTGATGCAAAATTGATTACAGGTTTCACATATAATCATTCTTTTCTGTTGAATGCAATGAGACGTCCAGAATATGCGATCTAGTTAGAGTGGGGTTAACAAGATTTGCTACCAACTACTTAGCTCTAGATTCACTAAAGAACAAAAGAGATGGACTTAGGAGGTTATTTAATGGAGTAGAGTGGACCTCCATGAAGGAGCACAATACCCCACTTGGTCGACGAATTGAAGAACTTATTGCTAATAGGCCTTTCTGGGACAAAGTTACCAAAGTACTTAAGGTAATGGCTACTATAGTAAAAGTCTTGAGGTTAGTAGATGGTAACAAGGCTGCAACCATGCCTTGGTTATATGACGCAATGGAAACAATGGTGGAGAGTGAAAAAAGCCGCTCCAACATCCAATGCACAGTACCTGAACATCATAAAAAAGAGATGGACTGATATGCTTATGCATCCACTACACAAAGCCGGTGAGCATCAACCATCAAATTGTAATTGTATCATGTATATAATTATTTAATTGGTCTATGTTAAGAAATTAACAGGTTTTGTATTGTTTATTTACAGCATACTATTTGAACCCAAGATTCTATTACTCGCGGCAATTGGGTATGAAACCAGACTTGATGAATGCGGTTAGGGATGTGCTTAATAAGTTGCTTACATCCACAGAAGAACGGATGCAGGTTTTGGATCAGGTATACAAATAGTTGTATTTTATTGACAACTATGTCAGTATGTCTATCTATAACCTCACAACTATTAATGTGGTCTTTCATGTTTGTTGGCTTTTTTGTAGCTACGACAATTCCGTGAAGGCCTTGGATGCTTTGGCCACCCCAATGCAGTAGCCGACCGTGCAGAGGGTGATTTTTGTGAATGGTGGGTGTGGAATGGGACCGGTGCCCCTCAACTTAAAAAATAGCCATACGCATTCATTCACAGACAACTTCTGCGAGGGGGTGTGAAAGGAATTGGAGCACTTTTAATTTGATACATTCAAAAAGAAGGAACATGTTGGGGGCTCTCAGGTTAAGGGATCTCGTGTATGTCCACTACAACATGCGTTTGAGAGCTAGAGCCATAAGAGAGGCCAACTACAAAGAAGTGCAATTTGTTGAAGTGCATGATCCCATTGACACTGCATACATGTTCCATCAAGATAGATTTTGGGGCCTTTATGATAGTGATGATGAGGGTACCGGTACAGTAGAAGATCCCTTAGAAGAATGGATGAATGAAATAGGCCGTCCAATTCTAGACAATATTTCTGGCCGTCCAGATCCATATGTGGAGGAGCAATTTGAAGATGCTTCTGGTGTTGTACTTCAGGAAGAACGAAGAAACAAAAGCCCACCTGAAAGACTTGAGCCAGAGCCTGAGCATGTAGATCTTGATATGGAAACTGATAGAGCAGTGCAAGATGAATTGGGTGGAGCATCTAGTTCTTCAAAATCTATGACTGCTACACCATCTGGGTCCAAGTCTAAGAGTGATGACAATGATGATGATGATGGTAATGCAGGTGGTCAACGTTCTCCAGAGTATCATCCAACAGTTGATCCTCATAATGATGACCGTCCATATATCACTAGGGATATTCCTACGAATCCGCAGGAGGGAAATATCACAAGGGATGAAAAAACTTTTCAGAGGAAGAAAACTCGAGGTGGAAAAGACTACAATGGTGCACCACCACAGCCACATGAGGCTACATGCTATAGGCCTCCTACAGCTACAATTACACCTACAGGATTCCATTCCTATCCTACTTCACAATACTATAGTGATTCTACTTCTAATATTGTTTAATCCATGGGAAACATGAACCTTTTTTATTCTCTATCTCAACAATCATTTGGTGATATGTTGTTTGGGCAATACCCACAAGGGTATGGGTATTCTGGATATCAAACTCAGCCACCACCACAACCAGAAGCAGAATTAGAGCATCATATTGGATATACATATACTGCAAATGTCTCAGGCCCGCAAGGATCATATCAGTACAACAGTCTTGTATTTTCTGATGATGGGGGGCAATCATGGAGCGGTGTTCAAGTCTCAATGCATGCTCCTCTTCCTCAAGCTTGTCAAGCTCCATCTAAAAGCAGGAGGCAATATCTTAGAGATCTGTAAGATCACTTTCCAAGGTTTGGGATGATGCAGTTCATTTCTGGTGACGTGCACGAGGAACATGTGACTTCATACAACACACTTTACAAAATGTACATGACCTGGGAGTAATATGTCAACAATATCAACACAATACAGTATGTTGAACAACCAACTCAACCAGCACGGCACTCAACATACAACTGATTTGAGTTGGTAAATTACTATATTATTCATATGTTGTAAGTTTGATATTATTGGAGCAGTGTGTGTACTTATGTTTATGGATTGTGTTAGTAAAATTGCATAACTTAATGTCTATATTTTGTCATCGAAATCCTTCATCGAAATCCTCAAGAAACAGGACAATTCCCTTACATCCCACATGAAGGACCCCCACATAAAATTTTATTGCATAAAACGATGCATTTAGGTGTAAAGATCACGCCTGTAAAATTTAATAAATTAATTCGTTCATTTTGGCGTCGAAACGGGCATAGTTGCATTCATCGAAATTTTTGTCAAAATTTCATAAATTTTGGTTTCCATGTTGTCGAAACGGCATCGAAATCAGATACCTTATTCCTTGGCCCCAACACCGAGATAGCAAGCAGCCATCGCCAGCCGTTGCCATGGCCGCCCTCAAATTCAGTAGTAACCACTCTATTTTTTATCACCTCCTTTCACTTGGTCATCTGTCCTAACATCTTTCTTCTAGACATGAGTATATGAAGCCTACAACCAGGGAACCAGATGCCATCATCCTCAACAGCTGATAACCGAGGGACCATTCTCGCCAGTTCTATGTCTCGGACCCTAGGACCATGCTCCCTCCTATCCATTGAAGCTATGCATCTAGACAAGTGGGTATCGGGTTCGCAGTAGTTCCTTCAATGTCTAGCAATTTCCATCATTGTTGCAACCTTGTCTCATCACCACGAGTGCTTGCTCTTGCACCCGCAAAGATGCCTCAACGGAGATTGGAGGTAGCCCTTCCTCCAAGCCAGCATGGTTATACATCCAGCTGATGGACAACTCCACGTGCATGACAACAGCCTCCCATATCGTGAGATCTACTGTCGTCTGACTTCAAGAAAAACACCAATTATGGAGATCGTTCTTCGTGGATCCTTGGAAGCTGAATCGGCCGGTACCCAGTCGCCAAAGGTCATCTATGTTCTTAGGAATATGAGGATTTATCTAAGGTCCGTTAAACTACATTGTACTGTACCGATTAGAAGTATGCATCTATGATTCAGTAAATTCATCATTTCGTAATCCTGTACAAAAAACCTATCAATGATGATATAGACATGGGGATTTTAGTCTTAAATATGTAGAAACCAATGATTGAGACTACCTATATGACTGATCGTTTCTTAGTTTATGATTCATATAAATAACTAGTGAGTCTTATAGATTCTGAAGTTTAAAAGAAAACCATGTTCGTAAGTATTAGAAGTAGCCACACATTGACGTTATATCTCATGATTAGATTATTAATCTATATTAATTGACCTATTATCTTAGTACTATTATATTTATACAATATCAACCAATTAACATTGGTAAGTTTCAGAAGCTCATCAATGATCATTCTAATTAGTAACTTTATCCTTGTCATGGAATAGAAACCCTAGATATGTGTATATGTTTTATTATATTAAGAAGTATAAATGCATCTATATTGGCCTTTTTAAAGTAAAATTTGAAGATGAGAGAGAGTTTATAATAAGATCAGCACTAAATGTAGCATGTTGATAAAAAAAATGTTTGATCACCCATATGTACAATAAAATGTGTTTATGTAATCACCTTTGAGTTTATGCAAGACTAAAAGCCTAGATCCTCACAATAAGAGCATTTTATTGAATATTAATAATGTGGAGTGTATACTTGATCCTTGTTGATTAATCTTGACCCTTATGATAGTGAGGATGTGTATAGAAGGTTGATTTTATTAATATAAGTAAGGGTGCTTTTGTACTGTGACAAGCTTACTCATATGCTGGATCTTAGCCCTAGACACCTCTAATAAGATTATTTTGATCCAACATTATCTCTTGTGATGGATATGCTTGACCAACTGGATAAAATTTAACTATATGATAGAAATAGGGAGAATGACATTACAATACCTAATTTGAAAGAATACATATTATCATCATATGTGACCTAAACACATCTAGAGTTACGTGACTAAATATGGATCTTAGAACTAATTTAGATTTTAAAACCCTAATTTGGAGATGATGTAATAGCTATATGGGAGCGTAATCCTAGACAGGAAATCCAAATCCTTAATAAGACAAATCAAGTAACATTAGACTTGAAGTTGAATTTTAATAGATATTCTTCTACCTTGTAGCTCTCTCGTCACCGACCCTTGAAGACTTTTGAATTGGAAATTTCACACTTAGAAATAGAGATAACCATGAAGATAAGGTATGTGCTCTTCCCTATTTAATTTTGGGCATTAAACTGACTTAATTATTGCTATAATGAGGCATTCTTGTTTATTGTCCTTTTTATTGGTCCATGTTAAAAATTCTTTATTCTCAGAGATTGAAAAATATATTGTTGCCTTGGGTCTATGACCCCACCTGCATTATTATTTGGATATCAAATTGTGATTAATGACTTAAATCATTTCTTGCCACACTATTTATGCATGGTTGGCAATTTAGCTATATACCTTTTGTATGGTGCATGAGCACAACCATTAGGGCGCATCTTTCCGCCCAGGGTGCGTCTTTCCACCTTTTTTATATATATAGGGTGTGTCTTTCCACCCATTAGACCAAAGATCCAGTGGTGTCTTGGTCGTACATTAGTTATGTAGTCTAAATATATCATCATGCGATTATGTTTGTATTACTGTAGTAATGTGATTAGTGGCAAGGCCTTCTACTTCTCAATTATTGGAATCTGAATTATGAATGCCTCATTCTCTTGGAATTGATCTCTTTTGAACTTACCTAAATTCATATGACCTCTCTTCATGGAACACCTTGCACTTAAACTCCTTATAAATGCCCAAAATATTTTACATTGCACGTATACCAATTTTTGCTGACGCATACCCCTTTGTTTCCTATTTTCTGGGTGTTCCCAAAACTACCCAGGTTTAGGTGCTTTGAAGTACTTGAACATATGAAGTTAGTACACTTGGAGTTGACTTGAGGATAGCTTGGAATGGTCGGGTTGCTCTCTGCAGATGGGACTCTTTTGAAATTGATTATAGTATTTTTCATTTTATGTACCACCCTTAGGGTAAGAAAGTTATGTGAATGAGAATATTTTCTAGCTTTGTAAATAGTTATGTTTTTCGTTGCTTAAATATTTCATGGCGCATGTCTTATACCAATTGAGTGGGCCCACTATCAGGTCCCACTCTTTACCGAGAACTATAATAATGGGAAGATAAGAGATTATTATGATAAGCAGGGTCTCCTCCCAAACTATAAACTCTGATGTATTCAGAAACCAAACACAAAAGAGAAGTGGGAAAGATAAAATTTTGTTAGCAAGATTCTGCCCTGAACAATTGTGAAGGACAATCGTCATGCAGACTTTTGATGTTTATTAAATATTTAAGATCCAGAAAAGCATATTATACAATGCTCTAACTCCCAGTAGTTAGCTACTCCCAATATAATAATAGGAAGGAGCTAATTATTGGGAGTTGTATAATATGGGATTAAGAGAGAAAGATTTCTCCAGAGAGTTGTATAATATGCTTTTGCAGATGGGGGAGCTAATTAGGCAAGCCAGGAAGGAAATACTCTCTTTGGGCTTTCTTAAAAGGAGGTAGGCACGCAAACCACGGGTTCGTAAACTTTGCCAACAAAACCTCTACAAGAATTGAAGTTGTCGAAGTTGATGACATTCTTCTGCTATTTTGTGGAGTTTGCTGTGTGTGGGGGGGGATGTGTTGGAGCTTAAGGTAAGGAAATTTTGATGTTTATTTTTTATTATTCTGAGCTAATATCAGTAGACCTACCCCCCTCTACTAGATCTATCATAGATTTACACCATTTTTATGTAATTTGTTTATTGTCATACACTTTATACATTTGCAAACTATGTAGTCTGGAGACGACAGTATGTAACCATGTATTTTTCAACATATGTAAACATATATGGATGACCATACATAAGCATGTATTCTGTTTGTTAGCTAAATTTGGTGAAATCTATCGATTTTCATCACAAAATTACTATTTTTTAACTTACTTTTTTGTCAAAGATGTGTTGATGTTTAGTTGTAAGTATAGATAGGAATGGAATTGTTTATTCAGTGAGTAAAATAGGTTACATGACAGTCTCTAATATAGCTACTGAGAGTAGATACATAAGTACAAGTGAGCAATATGGGACTAAAAGTAAAATAGTAAACACAGTAACACAATATATCTATACTCCCCCTCAAGCTGGAGCGTAGATGTCAAATAAGCCAGCTTGTCAATCAAAGTCTGAAACCGAGCTTTAGGTAAGATCTTGGTGAAGATATCCGCTAGCTGCTTGTCAGTGCCAATATATGGAGTATAGATATGTCCAGACAGAACTTTCTCCCAAACAAAATGACAATCAACCTCAATATGCTTCGTGCGTTCATGAAACGTAGGGTTGCTTGTAATAAAAATCGAGGCTTTGTTGTCACAGAACATAGGAATGGGACTAGAATAAGCAATGTCAAACTCTTGAAGAAGGTCATGGACCCACAGATGCTCACATGCAGTATGAGCCATGGCTCTATATTCAGCCTCAGCACTGGATCTAGCAACCACTGTTTGCTTTTTGCTCCGCCAGGTGACTAGGTTGCCTCCCACAAAGGTACAGTATCCAGAAGTGGACTTTCGATCAGATCGACTTCCTACATAGTCAGAGTCAGAAAATCTAGACAAATTGCAATGGCCATGCTTTTTATACAGAAGACCTTTCCCTGGCGATCTTTTAAGATATCGTAGGATGTGACACATGGCGTCCCAGTGGCACTGTCGGGGTTTATCAAGATACCGGCTGATGAATCCTACAGCAGCAGCTAGGTCAGCTCTAGTGACCGTCAGGTAGATAAGTTTGCCTACCATCCTTTGAAACTGGTGACGATCGTCATAAGGTGGAGAGCTATCATCATCCCAATCCATGTTGGGATCTACAGGATTATTGGCTGGCTTGCAGCCCAGCATGTCGGTTTCCTGTAATAAATCCAGAACATATTTTCTTTGTGAAAGACAAATTCCTGCAGAAGATCTGGCAACTTCAATACCTAGAAAAAATCACAGTTTGCCAAGATCCTTGGTGATGAAGTGTTGTGCCAAATAATGTTTGGTTGCTTGGATACCCGCAGTATCACTGCCAGATAAAACAATACCATCTACATAAACAATCAGAATAACAAGTACTGCTGCTGACTTACGAATAAATATAGAATGATCAGATTGTGATCACTGAAAGCCAAAAGTAACTAAGATTTGACTGAGTTTGTCAAACCAGGCACGCGGGCTCTGCTTAAGACCATAGATGGCCTTTCTGAGTTTACATATTTTGAAGGCAGACTCCCCCTGAGCAACAAATCCCGACGGTTGCTCCATGTATACTTCCTCCTAAAGATCTCCATAGAGAAATGTGTTTTTGACGTCAAGTTGATACAGAGGCCAGTCTTGATTGACAGCAATAGAGATCAGAATACGAACAGAATTCAGGCGTGCAACTAGAGAAAAGGTCTCAAAGTAGTCAACACCATATGTCTGTGTGTAACCTTTTGCAACTAATTTGGCTTTCAGGCGTTTAATGGTACCATCGGGTTGATATTTAATAGTAAATATCCAGCGGCAGCCAACGGTATGGCACGAAGAGGGTCGTTCAACCAGATCCCAGGTGTGACGATCACAGAGTGCATGCATTTCTTGCTCCATAGCATGTTTCCAGGCAGGAATGCGAAGGGCCTCTTCGGCAGATTTAGGAATTGTCACAGCAGACAGTACAGAATTGAAACAAGCAAAGCTACCACAGAGATTGTCAGATGAACAAAAATTACTGATAGGATGCTTAGTACATGATCGAACGCCTTTCCGTAAACTGATAGGAAGATCCAGGTCAGAAAATACCTCAGTAGATGGTGGATCATCCGCAGACGTAGGATTTGGTTCGGCCGGGGCTTCAGAAGCCTTGTGGTTCTTTGACCTGCACTGATAGACTTGCAATGGGCGTTCTTTAGACATATCAGGAGACAGTAAATCCTCAACAATCATCGGTAACGGTGTGGTAGCCATAATATCAGTAGACAAAGTTGCGCCATCAGTAGAATAGTAAGTCATATGCTCAAAGAAGGTCACATCCGCACTAACAAACCACTGTTTTTTAATAGGATCAAAATAGCGGTAGCCTTTTTGTGTACGGGAATATCCCAAAAAAACACATTTGACCGAGCGAGCATCAAGTTTGGTGAGCCCGGGACGAAGATTTTTCACAAAACAAGTACTCCCGAAAATACGAGGAGGCAGGGAGAATAAGGGTTTATCAGGAAACAACATGGCATACGGGACCTGATTTTTCAAAACAGAGGAAGGCATGCGATTGATGAGATAGCAAGCCGTAGAGACAGCTTCAGGCCAGAAATGATGGGGTACTTTGTAGTGTATGAGAAGAGTGCGAGCAACCTCAAGTGACGGTTTTTTCTTTCAGCGACGCCATTTTGTTGAGGAGTGTAAGGGCAAGTGGTCTGATGGATGGTTCCTCGGGCAGCACAGAAGGAGGTAACAGATTGTTGCATGAACTCAAGGGCATTATCAGTACGAAAGATTTTAATAGGTCAGTTAAATTGGGTGTGAATGTCAGCAAAGAAGGTACGAATAGTATCCAACACAGTATCTCGACCTTTAAGTAAAAATAGCCATGTGGTTCGAGAATAATCATCAATAAAGGTCATAAAATATTTCACACCTGAGTGACTCGAAACAGAGCACGGTCCCCAAATATCAACATGAACAATGTCAAAAATTTCTTTAGAAGCAATAATTTTCTTAGCAGGAAAAACATACTGAGTTTGTTTGCCCAAAACACAAGTTTTACAGGAAAAACTGTTCTCAGATAAAGTAGGAAATAAATATTTTAATTTTGCAGCAGATGGATGGCCCATGCGAAAGTGCCACTGTAGTCCCGTCACTAAAGTAGATAGCATAGCAGAAGCAGCAGGAGGTCCATCCAAATAGTACAGCCCATCTGGTCCTTCACGGCCCGAACCAATCCTCGTCTTCGTGCGGAGATCCTTCAAAACACAGCCAGAAGGATCAAATTTAATAGAACACTTAAGTTGTTTTATCATCTTACTGACGGATAACAGATTAACAGGAAACTTTGGAATATATAAAACAGAATGCAATTGCAGTTTCGGTGAAATAGGAACCGTGCCAGTGCCATGAACTGCAGTTTTGGAGCCATTTGCAACAGTAACAGAGGATATAGTAGCAGTTTTATTCAGAATAGAAAATAGACTAAGATCACCAGCCATATGAGTGGATGCAACTGAGTCAATGCACCACTGTTTGTTACCAGATGATGGAGAAGCGAGCATGGCAGAGGATCCTGGTGTAGATTAGGATGGCAGTTGTGCGAGACGTTCCTGTAACATCTTCTCGAACTCAGTACGTAACCAGTCCGTGTTTGCAGGAGTAGCAGGTGTGTCAGTGGTAGAGTCAGTAGCAGTTTCTGTAGCAGCCTGGTCAGCCCAAGCGGGCTTGCCGTGCTTAATCCAGCATCGATCTTCAGTATGATTGTCCCGGCCACACCAGTTGCAGTAGCGAGGGCCAGGAGGAGCACCACGTCCAGGAGCAGATGATCCTCGACCTCCCGAGGGAGGAGGGCGACCGCCACGGCCACGGCCACGACCACGGCCACAGCCACAGCCAGAATCAGAGCGAGCAATGAGCGCAGGGTGCTCAACAGCAGGAGTAGGAGTCATGGACGGCAGGCGTTGGACTCTCTTGAGAACATCCCGAAGGGTTGGCAGCGGATCACTTGACAGGATCTGGTCAACCACACCAGAAAACGAGGCTCGACGTGCAACCAAAAACTGAACCAGTTGCAGTTCGTTGCGCTGCTTCTGAGCAATTTTGATGTCCGCCGTCAAGGGGTGGTAGAGTTCAAACTCATTCCACAGAGCCGAGCATTGATTGTAGAAGTCCTCAATGGAAGTATCAGTGGAGAACTCCTTTTTCGCCAAAGTTTTAAAAAATTCAAAAACTCGCTTGGGATTGTCCTGATGAGAATAGACGTGGGACAGTTGATCCCACATAGCCTTAGCATCATGAAGGTAGAGAAGAGATTGGCTAACTATTGAGGATCCAAGACATGACGCCAGAGTCATCCTTGGACCATTGTGCATAGCTTTGCTTGGTTTTGTCATACGCATCAGCAGGAGGCTCAGTCGTAAGATGGTGATACCGGCCTTGTGCTTTAACATATAGAACAAATGACGTCGACCACATATGATAGTTGGAGCCGCCGTCGAGCTTCACCGTGGTGACACACAGAGAGCGAGGAGGCTCAGATAAGGCCATGGCAGAGGCAGTAGTCGGCGCAGCAGCAGAGTAGATCAGAGACCCACAAAGGGGCAGATAATAGCAGCAGGGATCTGACGAGTCAGATCAGAAAACCCGTAAAGGGCAGAGTATGCATAGAGAAACCTACGTCGTCATGAGGAAACTCAATGTTCCGTCATGAGGCGCAAGCAGAGAAGACGGTGAGACGAAAAGACTCTCAACTTAGCCAGCCAGTGGATGTCCGAACGTTGAAGCGAAGATCACCCTGACGTAGACGGAGAAGAGAGGTAAAAACCAGGGGCAGCCGGAGCAGAGATGGGAAGAGGAGGGGATGAAAGGGAAGAGGCTAGGAGGGTGTAGGGAGAAAGGGAGGAGGCGGGGGGAGGAGGGCGGTGGCGGCGAGTGGCTTGCTATGGGGGGGGGGGGGGCTTACTTCATGGGTGGATGGATGGGCGAGAAAACAGAGAACCTGCTCTTGATACCATATAGATAGGAATGGAATTGTTTATTCAGTGAGTAAAACAAGTTACATGACAGTCTCTGATATAGCTATTGAGAGTAGAGACATAAGTACAAGTGAGCAATATGGGACTAAAAGTAAAACAGTAAAACACAGTAACACAATATATCTATAGTAAGAATCCTAAAAGTTTCCTCAATGTTTCCACAAACTTCCACCTCCATACCTGTCGAAGTCAATATCTTGTTCCATGGCGACACCGCACCCATGCTCGCAAGTGTGATCGAGAAAAAAATCAAATGATAATCTTTTAAATACTCCCCTCAATAAGGAGCATACATATATTGTGCATACCTAGCTTGTCCTAAACATCAATATAAAAAGCATCCCTTCCTCACACACACACATGTATAGGTATATAAATATATATATATATACCTATATATATACATATATCTATATATATTGTTGGGACATGGTGGTGATGAGAGACCCGAACAACAAGGCCCAACGAGCTTGTTGCGGAGATGTGGAAGCATGAGATCGAGCAATCCAAACCGAATACGTACGACGAAGATCAATAACGAACAAGCAAGAAACCACAAAGACAAGATTTATAGAGATTCGGCAAATTCTCAATGTGGGAGCCTACATCCACTGGCGGAGATGATATTATTAATAGAGAGATTACAGAGATGATGATTACAAAAGAGAAAAGAACTCAATCCCCTTTTACACCCGAAAGCCAACCGTGGAAGAAGACGGTTGCTTGGAGAGGAGCTCTTGAAGGTGTGAAACCCTAAGGAAAGCCCTAGGTCCGTTTGTGGCTTTAGGTCTTCGAAAAATGACGTCTCTTGATGTCTCTTCATTGCTCTTCGTGTTTGGGACGAGTCGGGGGTCTATTTATAAGAATAGGACCCATATCAAAAGTCTCGAAGTGATTAGCTTGTTTTCCGATGTGTTTACAGTCTGACTGGACTGTGTACGCTCTGTAACATGCACTGTATTTTAATTTCAACAACATTTACAGTCCAACACTAGACTGTATACGGTCTAGTTGAACCGTAAATGCAAATATAGTTCAGATAGACCATATATGGTCTGAAGTAATGATTGTAAATACACTTGTAGGTGCCCAAAATGCATCTCGAAGATGCCGAGTCTTGGTGTAGATGTCTAATCCATCAAGGAAGCTTTTCTAGAGAGTTTAAGAGACTCTCTCAACAAACTCCACCTTGTCTTCAACTCAAAAACGATGGAAGAAAGAAAAGCACTTGCAATCTTCTCCAATATCAGAAATTGATTAAGAATACCATCTCCTCCACATACCATGCATGGGCAAGCTCAAGTAGAAAGAAGACCAGCTAATTTTGAGCAAAGCTCAAACTTAGCTAGCGGAAGAGTTTTCTTCATCATGTCCGCTGGATTTTCAGACGGACAAATCTTCTTTATTTGAATCTTGCCTTTACCTGTGACTTCTCTGATGAAGTGGTACTTGACATCAATGTGCTTTGCTCTCTCATGGAACATTTGATCTTTGCTACAATGTATAGCACTTTGACTGTCACAATGAACAATAACTTGTTCTTGAACCATGCCCAGCTGATATATCAAGCCCTTGAGCCATAAAACCTTGTTCATGGCTTATGTTGCCTCCATGTACTCTGATTCAGTAGTAGATAAAGCACTAGTACTTTGTAAAGTAGCTTTCCAACTAACAGTTGTAGACCCCACTGTGAACATGTAACCTGTGAGAGATCTCCTCTTGTCGAGGTCACTTGCATAATCTGAGTCCCTTTGAATCTCCATGCCAAGAATCTTCTTAGCTTCACCTAGGTCTTTCATATTAAATTCTCCACCTAGAAGAGATTTCACCTTGGTAATCTCAGATGCGTGTCTAGAAGCGATCAGCATGTCATCAACATATAGTAGTAGGTAAACAAAGGAATTGTCATCCATCCCTTTGTAGTAGACACAAGCGTCATAGCTACTCCTGGAAAATTTATTGTGCGTCATGAAAGAGTCAAATCTCCTATACCATTGTCTAGGAGATTGCTTCAGCCCATAGAGTGACCTCTTGAGCAAGCACACATGGTTCTTTTTGTCTTCAAAACCCTATGGTTATTGCATGTAGATCTTTTCTTCTAGTTCAGTGTGTATAAAAGTTGTCTTTACATCTAGCTGATGCAACTCTAGGTCTTCAATGGATACTAAAGAAAGAAGCACCCGTATGGAACTATGCTTGACGACGGTTGAGAAGACTTCATTAGAATGAATGTCTTCAATTTGATTGTATCCTTTGGCAACAAGGTGTGTCTTGTATCTATCACCTTCTTTCTTCTTATATACTCACTTGCAGCCCACTACTTTCTTGCCTTTGGGAGGTACCACCAACTCTCAAGTTTGATTCTTGTGAAGAGATTCCATCTCTTCCTTCATTGCAGCAATTCACTGCGAAGCATCATGACATACGACTGCATCATAGAAATTGGTGGGCTCATCACCAATATCCACATCAACGACGTCAGAATAGGCATAGGCTACCGTGGAGTCACCAAAGACATAGCGTTATTGCCTTTTGACCTTATTGATAGTGATGTTTGGGGTCTTGTTAAAGAGCCAAGTTATAATGGTTTTTGTTATTTTTTGTCTTTCATTGAAGATTTCTCCTGCATGACTTGGGTATACTTAGTTAAGTCTTGTGATGAAGTTTTATCTGTCATTAAAACTTTTCATCAGTTAATAAGTTTGATGCTTACATAAAGATTCTTCGTATTGATAATGCCCTAGAATACGTTCAAAAGGTTGTTTCTACTTTCTGTAATTTTGTTGGCATGCTTCACCAGACGACTTGTCCTCATACATCTCAACAAAATGGGGTTGTTTAATGCAGAAATCGGCAATTACTTGATGTAGCACGTACGCTACTCTTTCAGATGTATGTGCCAAAGAAATATTGGTTTAATGCTCTTCTTACTGCATTTTTTTTTATTAACCGTCAGCCATATGTTGTCTTACATGGGGATACCCCTTTATCCGTTTTACGACCTGACGAGCAACCTTTTCATGTTCCTCTTTGTGTGTTTGGTTGCACTGTGTTTGTTCATGTATTTGATCCACGTGACAAGATGTCTCCTCGCGCAGTTCATGTTGTCTTTCTGGGATACTCTCCCATACAGAAGGGATACATATGTTATTGGCCTCGTCTTCGTCGTCTTTTGTGTCGACTGACGTTACTTTTCATGAGTCTACTCCGTTCTTTAGTGACTTTGCTCAGAGTAAGGGGGAGTACAATCTTGAGAGTGATTACTTTTTTAGCGTGAGAGAGAGCCACCACTTTCTGTGCCATGCGATGAGATGATTCTAGATACTACCCCCACTTTACCACCACCACCTCCACCGATTCAACACTTTCCGCTGGTTTACTCCAGGCGAGCAAGGCGTCACCAAGAGGATGCAGCTCACCAATCCAGCAAATTGCCTCATCGTTGTCCGACACTCCTGAGGTAATTGTTCCGTCTGAGAGTTCTCTTGATGCTTCAGTTTCATATTTACACCCAACGAATAGACGAGCTCCAAAGAGGGAGAAAACGCTCGAACGTGAGAGCAAGGGATCACCCAACGAATGGACGAGCTCCAAAGAGGGAGGAGAAGTGGCGGTCAGGGGGTTTGGGGGAACAAAGCAGGGGGAGGGACAGGGCCAAGCCTAGAATGTATGGGTGATAGATCGGCCATAGGAGTACTCCGGTACTTACACCAGGGCAAAACATGTTGAGCATACGACGATGCTGCCCGGGCAAAGGATGACAAGTAGAAAGAAGATTTTTTATTAGTTGTAGATGCCATTCATTGATCTGCATTCAATGAGTACATGTTGGTTTTCACAATTGTTGTGACCTCATTGTTGTCAGAAGATAATCATACAGGAGCGAAGGTTCAGTGATCATTTATGACATTTGATCAACATTCTTTTTTTTTGTTTTAGAGTGTAACCGCGGGGGTTCGGTTCTGGGGGTCTTAGCAAGGATGTTGGGGTATGTAACATAGGGGTTCTGGATTCCTCTTCCCATAGATGATTTCTTTAAATTTGTATGGATCTTTATATTAAAGAATAAAGAAGATTGTTTTGATATTTTTCTGGAGTTCTATGCTTATGTTTTTGTCCCATTTTCTGCCTCCAAGGAGATGTTTCATTCTGACTGGTGAGGCGCTGTCTACTGATGTTTCACCTCAGTTATCTTCTGACAGCAATGAGTTCACAGCAGTTGTGAAAACCAGCACGTACTCATTGAATGCAGATCAATGAATGGCATCTACAGCTAATTAAATATCTTCTTTATACTTGTCACGATTTGATCTCTTCCATTGAATTGGGTAAGCAAAAACTAGAGTTAGAGTACAAAGTCAAGAAAGGTCTGATTTCATTGGTTTGGTGCACCAAAAAGCTATATGTTAGTCATTGAAGATTGCAGCTCGTAAAGGTGTTCATTGTTGTTGTATACGTCATCCATTAGTGAATTTTTTTGCTTGTGTCATCTGTCACCAGCAGCCCACACGTTTTCTCTTCATCTTGATTCTACGGTTGTTCCTCGTTCCTATACCAAAGCAACCCGACATGATGCTTAGATCCAGGCTATGGGCAGTGAGATGGCAGCTCTTCATGAGAACTCTATATGGGACTTGGTGGATCTTCCTCCTGACAAGTCTTTTGTAGGTTGCCATTGGGTGTATACTGCGAAACAGAAACCAGATGGGTCTAATGATCACTTGAAGGCTAGTTTGGTGGCTAAGGGGTACACTCAGACACATGGAGTAGACGTCTTTGAGACTTTCTCTTCAGTTGCTCAGTTCAACTCTGTGAATTCTTATTTCTACTGCTACTCATTTTGACTGGCCTCTTGTTCAGCTGGACGTCAGGAATTTTTTTCTTCATAGTGACTTACTTGAGGAGGTATACATGGAGCAACCTCCTGGGTATGTTGCTCAGGGGGAGTGTCAAAACATTTGCAAGTTGAAGAAATCCATGTATTGTCTAAAGCAATCACCACATGCATGGTTTGATACATTCAGTGTTGCACTTATACAGTTTGGGTTAGCCCGGTCCTCTATTGATCATTCCTTATTTGTGTATAAGTCTTCAAGTGGTACTATTATTCTAGTTGTTTATGTAGATGATATTGTAATCACAATGATGACTCTACTGGCATTTTACAGCTCAAGAGATGGCTGCAAACACAAT